>OY728148.1:61916245-64416245 GCA_963277665.1 Viscum album | reverse complement strand
TGGGAAGTAAAGAAAGGTTCGAGAATATCACACTAGAGAACAAGGGTAAATAACCATATAGGAATCTATCTCATACCATTAAATGATTTAATGGAGTAGCGGTTTAAGATACGCTAGATTTTCCATTAGAATAAGATCACATTAAAACATGTGGTTTTTCCAAGTAAAGGCATCCCGATCATTAAGAAAATTAATATAAGAGTTATGGGCTTTAAATTTTCCTTAAATCCCTTAAAACAAGTCCTTGAATTCATTTTACATAAAAAAATGATAAATCGGAGAAATTGGAAAAATCTTGAAACATGGAAAAGGAAATGTGAAAATGTTCTGGAAACACAATAGATCTTCCAGTTTGGAAACACTGTAGATCTGACGTTCTAGAAACACTGTAGATCTTCCAGTCTAGAAACACTATCGATCTAACTTTATGGTAACACTGTAGATCTACCATTCTAGAAACATTGGAGATATTCCGGTCTGGAAACACTGTTCACAAAACTAGAAATTAGGGAATATGTTGGGGATGAGTCACCTTGACCTCCTAGAACACATCAACCACCATATATAACCAAGGGAATGTACTGGAGATGTCTAGGCCATTATTAGTACTCTAACAATGATACTTGGTAAAAATACATTGATGTCCCTATTCTGAGGACACTCAACCGGTTCCCCGAGTAGATGTGACACAAGACCTCTTGTGTGCCTACTCATATTAGAGTGGCTTATAACTAGAGGTGAGGGCCCAAAAGGGTACCATGTTAATAATTTTTATTAATTATCATAATTTGAAATTTAATAGTAAATAAAATCAACCAGGTATGATATACTAGTAAATATTATAGACTGAGAATGTTCCAAACTGATTATACAATAAAAATTGAAATTTTTAAAGAATGATTCACACATAACATCCTTTATTCCCCATAGAATATAATACAAAATTAGTAAAATATAAATATAATAAAAATGATGCTAAATGAAAATCCAAATGGGGTCTCAAATCATGAACAGTGCAGCCATCCAACTCTATCATAGAAAGCTAAAAATATGCATCAGTGTCGGGACTCTCCCTGAACCTAGACCTAAAATAAATAAAAATTATGTCTCGGGTACCTAAGGGTAATAGAGAACCATGGATGGTGTGATTATTAATAAGTAAGACCCTACCAATGAAATTCCTAAAATAACACATCTGACAAGTAGTGAATACAAGAAGTGTTATAGATACAAAATTTGAATAATTTAATAGTATCATGTAACCACCATATCCCAATCTCTACAATGACACTAGATACTACAAAATAAATTTTTGGCCTCTTTTTCAAAGACCCTAATGGAAAATACCAACTTATGATAGAGACAATGTGTGTTTAAGCAAGTTATAATTATTATTCCAACCATAAATATCAATGCAGAATCTAAGAGGTCATCAAATAATTCCTAATTACTAGTTATCAAATAGAATATACACACTCATCAAGGAATTCCCTTGAAATATGATCTATCATTTGAAAATTCCCCATAAAAAATCATCAAACAATATCCAATCCACTCATCCAAGAAATCCAATGGAACTCGAGCACTTTTCTATACATTCCCAATCAGTGAGAATTATACGGGGTCTACGAAATACACATGGTTTTCCCAATTAATTATTAATCAAATGGAATCCAAGAACCCATCTCTAAATTCCCACCAAATCAGCTATCATATAAAATTTTTGAGCTTGTCCTAATATTCCTAACATTTACAAATCATATTGAATCCATGGATCACATCAAGAAATTCCTAATAATTAGGCATAATTTGAAGCAATTAACTAAATAACCATTAGTTCCATTTAAATCACATTTTGCATTAGGCCTACACTTTTCCAATTTTATATGCATTGGATTTAAAAAATATGAGATCATATATCATTGATAAAGTTTATCTCAATTTATGATTAAGGATGTATAGTTTTACTTTTCCATAAACCATACCAATTTAAGTTTTTTATTCTTAATCAATTATATGAATTCCAAGTTCTCATTTAAAATTGTATATAACATTTCACAAGGAAACCATTAAATTATCCCACATCCAATATCTGATAACCATTTTAGCCTTATTTTATATATTTTTTGACTCACATCAAACTTCTTTAATACCAAACCATTAAATTACATTCAATCCCAAAGAAAAAATAATTTATATATATCATGGGTTTTGGAATTTCATTTCACAATCCTTGATTAAAAACAAGCATCCCCTTAATCCATTTAAAATGTAATTTTGTATTTTAATGACATGTTACCAATCATTTTTGTTTTCCCAACCTGTCACCCACTTGAGTTCGACATTACATTAAGTATATTTCCAGCTAAATGATACATTTAAATATTGAAAAATAAACTCACACATTTAATTTAAAATTTTTAAAACATGGGTATGACTACACAACACATGGACAAGGAAAACAAGGAAATACTATGATTTAATTTAAATTTGAAACATACCATAACATCAATGGATTCAATTCATAAATAATCATACCACATTTTGAGATAAATTGTGGAACTAACCAACTCGATTAAATAATACAAGGCCCCCAAAATGAATAATAATTTAATATATGTATAAAATTATAATAGAAAATATTATCTAATATATAAAAAATGGATGTACGACCAACATAGAAAGAAGAAACAAACTATATTCAACAATATCCGTACAATACAAGAGAAAATAAGAAAAATATAAAGTATTTCAACCCCATGTGACCAACAGTCACCTCCAAACTGAGATGCTCTTCCTTTTAGCTAAATCATGTAACACAAAATCCAAAAAAATATCAATTTCACATGTATTATGTGATTACAATGAATATTAGGATGACACCAAAGATTATTTACATGGTCAAATATTGAGAATGAAATAATTCTAGACTTTAAGAGAAAAAAGTTTTATAATGTATTTTCAATACCCAAATCCATTTCTAAATCATTTTCCATTCAGTTTTCATAAAGTTATATTATATTCTCAAACCATAAATATGAAAAGTTGTAGTGACAAATCATGAAAGAATATCTATATAACAATTGGTATATAGGCAAACACATATATATGAAATAAACTATCATGAAAATATATCTGATATAACCTCATGTAAAAAACCTATAATAGAAAATACATGATAAAAAAGATCATGTGATAAATAAAAATAAATGGGAAATCACCTTGTATTAGGCCATATCCTATGGGAAAATTCATATTAAAAACTAAAAACTAAAGAGTATTAATGTATGTAAATCCAATATCGAGTTCTACTATAGTTCATTTATATCAAAAAAGGCTACGTCATAGTGGTGTAACACACAAAAAGGTTACCCATGTCTCTTTCCAAAGGAATCCATGTTTTGTAATGTTCCAATTATCAAATATTTTTTAAAAACATTTTCACAGTTCTATAAAACAATTTAAAATCCAATCCAATCCAATAATTTTTTGTGTTTGAAACACCATTTCCAAATCATGAAAATCTATTTTCAAAGAAAACACCATTTAAAACCCTTTTCATTTCAATGAATTCATTTTAAATGATATATTAATTCAACAAAGTGAACAATAAAAAAAATTATTAAGAAAAAATAGAAATTTATAAAATTTACCCATTGAATAAAATCACCTACATCAAAACGGTAAAACCTGGTCACCTTCGATAATGGTGACTGGAAAACATGATAATAGACATTTAAGGACAATGAACACCAAGAAATTGTAAAGGTTCTCTAGAAAACACTATTTGATCACAAATTTGAACCATAAATGAATCCAATTTAGTATATGTGACCAAAGAAACAATGAACCATAAGGAATGCTTACCAAGATAGGTTCACTACAACAACCATGATTATCGATTTGCAAATTTGATGATCGGAATGGGAGGGAGACCGCACAAATAACTAGGGTGAGCTCTATGTCAAGAGAGGGAATGTTATAGGTAGAACCGAAAGAAAATATGCTATACAATGATTTAAAATTCAAATCCATGAGATATAAAAATCCTACAATCCCATTAATCATCCTAAAATACAAAAAATATAAAAACACCAAAACCCCTATTATTTTTAATAAAACCCCCATTTTTTCATTAAACATCATGAACCCCTTACATGGAATGTAAACCTCTGATTCGTTAAAATTTTCATGAAATATTCTTGTAGACCTTTAAAAAATGTGTAATATCATTATGTTACATGTAATTTCTCATAAGATAGAAAACATACCAACTCTTAGTAGAAAAACATCAAAACACAGAGGAACCTTCCCCAACATGGGGAGAACACCTAAAATCCATTAGAAAAGTTTTAATCATACACCAATAATTGAAATAGATATATATCACAAAACATTACATCATTTTCCCTATTAAAGTCTCTTCATACCCAATATTACTACAAAATTAACCCACACAAGGATTATCAACCAAGCATGAATAAAGGAGTACTGAAAAAGCATAATGGTGTGTTAGAATAACCCATTCATAAATGATTTATGTTTATAGTAAGCCATAATGTTGTTCGATCTGAAAAATTTGAAATCAAATAATTCCTCATTAATTATTTCTACTCCCACATCTTGTAGTTATCCCATTAGCACCACCACAGTAACTGTACTAGAGGAACCATTTTTCAACACAGTAGATTTCATTGTGGTCCATAATATGAAATGGATGGTCAACCAAAATATTGTCATTATCAAGATCAAAATACTCTCATACAATCACATGTAAAGGATCTAACATTAACATCCTATTATAGGATACCTAAAACATGTCTTGGATATAATTAAAACCAGACATAAAGTAAAACTAATAGTCAATCTTCCCTAGTAGTGAAACAATCCAAAAAGGGCCCACAAAACTCTAAGCCAACATACCCTACATACCTAAATGATGGTGAACCAAATGAGTACAAACTCTTAAAAAGACCCAATCACAATCCTAAAACTCCAGCGATGGATAATGATGGTTTGCATAAGATTTCAGATGACTCCGATACATGATCGATATCCTCTAGATCAATTGCATCATATTTTTCATCTCCCAAACTAAAATCATCCAATATGATGTCTTCTCTTCCAACTCTTCCTAACACAAGATAGATCTACATGTTATCCCATACAAGACCTAAAATATATCCATCTTTATTGAGTCCCAATAACTATTATTTTATGAAAACACAACCATATTAAAAAAATCAAAAGATCCTCTAATATCAATCGCATAAGACCAGATCATATCCACTAGAACCTAGATAACCCTCTTTGTTTTTCCACAACTCTATGGATGATATGATGTGATTAATTTATTTTGGGAACCCATTACCTCCTATAAACCTTTCTTGAACCCTGATGTGATCCTCATGTCCTAGTCAAAGTCATCATTAGAGGGAACCCCATGAAGTTTCACAATATCTCAATCATACAAGTCCCCAATATATTCCAATATCTTCATCTTCCTGATAGGTTGTAAATGCACCAATTTCATGAGTCGATCAATGATAACCAAAATAGAATAATTCACACTAGGATTCTATTGAAGAACAATGTTGAAATCCGTGGAAACCTCCTTCCACTTCCATTCTAGAATTGGTGAGGGCCTCATTATCCTCACAGATCTCTAGTGTCACACCATAATTATATGAAATGTGAAACACGATGATAAAAAATACACAATTTTCAATCTCATACCCTAATACCAATACCAACATCTCAAAATTGGAAACATATTGGTAGAATCAGGATGGATGTACCTACAAGAATGGTATACAC
Source organism: Viscum album (assembly GCA_963277665.1). NCBI lineage: Eukaryota > Viridiplantae > Streptophyta > Magnoliopsida > Santalales > Viscaceae > Viscum > Viscum album. The sequence continues at coordinate 64,410,428 of OY728148.1, read as the reverse complement.
AATCTAAAAATTCTTGCCTCAGGGAAAAGGAGTAACATACCAACTACAAAAGCAAAAATCTACACTAGGGGACCGATCCCACTCATCAAATGTCTCCCCACAATAAACTCATTCACCCATGTGTTTCACTCGACATTTTTCATGTTCTTGAGATGAACTCACACACTAAAATATGAGTCATATTTCATCAAAGATATAAATACCTGTCTATAAATTTCTTCCACTCACATGATCATCTCAATAATCAAAGTCATCACATACCACTCTTCCACTAATTCCTTCATGGAATGCATAGATAATTCCCAACTCAAAGTATTAGAAACTGAATTACCTTTCCTAGGATTATATACAAAATAAAAATCATAATTCTAAAGATACTCTACCTAGTGTCTTTGTCCCAAGTTCAGATCCCTCCATGTAAAATAATATTTTAGGATTTTATGATAAGAATATACGATAAAACCCTCCCAAAATAAATAATAACGCCATGTTTTGATTTCATTCATATAAAATTCCAACTAAAGATCATGGGTCGGGTAGTTATCCTCATGGGGGAATAACTATAATTATCCATTGGCCCCCACTTGTTTTACATACATCAAGACACATCCCAAACTAGTACAAGAAGCATCAAATTAAACATCATAACCTAACATTAATTCATGAAGAATCAAAACAGGTTTTTATTTCAACTTCACCATAATTCCCTAAAATTTTCTCTATAATTTTTCATTCTATTCATACATTAAACACTTACAGGTTAGCATTTTCATATAGATGAGAATTTGGGGAAATCTTAAACAATCTATCTATATTAACTTACCAAACCAAAAAGATCTGTAGGTCAGACAAATTTATGGGCCTTATCTAGGATATAACTACCTATATATTTTTTGGATCTAATGAGATGCATATCTTAGATATAACATGCCCCTAAAAATTTACTTATCGGATCAAAAACTCACATATGGAATGGTTACCATACAGATGATGTTATTTCAAGTTTTGAAGAATGATATAAAAATTGTTCTTATTCTCCTCCTATAACTCGGTGTAAACCTATATATCATACAAAAAATAGCCAAAAAGATTCTAAGAGCCAATGTAGAATTTGGCTTATTAAATCCATAAACACTGTAGGATCATTAGTCTGAAAAATTGAATAACCAGAAACTCAAAATGCCCATATCAAATCATAAAATCTATATTACCTATATCTTTTTCTTAGAATCATAATTTTTAGTATCCTAGCCACAATTTAATCATATAAACCCAATCAGAACCTATAATCTAATCAAAGAGATCATAAATCATTGGAAGATGAAATTTATTATTAACACTCACCCAATTAATCTTTTGATAATCAATAAAATTTATAAGACTTTCATTCACCTTATTAGCAATGAGGGTAAGAAAGGACCATGGTGACATGTTGGGATGTATAAATTCTTTTCCCTCTAGGACCTCATGAATGACCTTATGTTCCACAACCTCATCATGTTCCATACAATAATATGACATAGAAATGGGAAATGTACTAGGTAGAATGTCTATAGTAATATCATTCTCTCTCTAGGGAGGTAAATTAGAAAAAACAATCCAAAATGAACTATGGGTACGAACATGACACTACAAGAAGTTGAAAAACCAAACATTGGACAAATACATATAGAATGATCTCTAATAACTAAATTGATATTTCCCTAGTATAAGGAATAATAGTCCATTACATTACTGATTTAGAGTCACAGTCAACCTAAAAAACATAAGTGACCCAATGGAAGATAAGAAACACATTTTTAACAAATATTTGTTTTTATAGGCCTTAAAACTGATCATCTATTACAAATAATCAATTCAAATATGTAATGATAAATAACTAAAAAGTCCAATTCCACCTAAAAGTTAGATATCATCACCTAATATGTGGGACATGTAAAACCATGCTTATACCTCATTCCCAAAGTAATGGAATGATCCAACAATAATTAAATAAGATAATGATTAAATCCTAACACAACAACTAAATTTAATGACATAATAGAATGAGTAAAACTTGTATCATAAAATCTTTCACCATAGAAGAAGAAATAAACATTTTACCTAAAATAGTATCTTTCCATTATTTATATTCCTTTAGTGCATACTTTTCCATATAAAACCACCTGGTCTTAGACACATGTAATTCCCCATATGCCTTAGAGTAAGAACCACCGCCCTTGGAAGAAATAATATGTTATTTCTAAACCATGATATGAGTGGATACTTTATTATTTCCTTAGTATAGGTTTTCAAACAAATACCTTAGGTGAGTAGATGTTCAAAAAAGATGAAAATTCGTAGGATCTTCTGTACAGTTTTACCTACCATAACCACACCTTCCACATTAATATTAAAAAACAACGTACTTCCCATATGAATAACCTGAAACTAGTATTGAAGAAACATTTTTACCCCTGCAGTTCCCTTTATGGACAGAATATACACCGTGGATGACAATTTATTCAAAAAAAGCTCCACCCCTATCATCCCATCTATTTCTCCCTTAATAAAATATTTTTTTTTCAACTTCCTCAACTATTGTCAGAATACAGATAAGAATAAACATAGAACTAATATTAGGTCTCTATCCTAATGTAAACTTATGATCCTTTAGATACTCATTCATGGCATGCTCTGGTGCAAGATGCATTGACTAAGATAAACTGTTAGAATGATCTAGAATAGTACTCTCCTCATGTTCTATGGTTAGAAACACATGGTTATTTTCTGCAGGTAACATCTCACGATAAAAATATAATTAAATAGCTTCTTCAACAAATATCATGTATGGTCCTTGTACAGGGTATCATTAATAATATATTCTCAAAATAACCTTCCAAGTACATCGAGAATGTTTTTCAAAAAACCCACATTTGATTCCTTGGTAATATTAATGAATTTAATGAATCTCCCAATCTTCTCAAGTCACAATTTGGACACCTACAGTCCATTTTCACCAAAGATGATGGGTGGATATTTCTTAGTAAACTGAGATTCCTAATCCACCACACAACCTGGGTTCTCAATAACCATTTGAATAAGATTATAAATATTGTGGATTGCAACTTATACCAAATATGGATCCAATGGTTGATTTTCTAATAGATCATGTATCGTAACTTCCACTCTAATATTTTTAATATCTCTTCATGAAGGAATTTTATAATAAAGGAAGAAAAATTACCAATCAGATCATAAGATCATTCCAAAATCATAGGACTAACTATTGGTATAGTTATAAGAGATTTAAAAAATTGAGAATTTAATGAAAATATTAAAATATTCACTAAAAAATAATGAGTCAATTTGAATAAAATGTCTACATATTTCATTAAAATGACCTCAAATACAAGTCTAAAACATGGTAAAACAGAAGTAATCACCCTAGGAAACTCATTGATATTAATGGATGTAAGGTAGACAGACCCCTTTTCTTTACTTAATATATGAATTGTGATGGTCCAAACTACTATTTACAAAAGACACCAAACAAAAATTAGGAAATGATAACAAAATTCAGCAATAAGTAAAATAATTAAAGTATACATGGTTTATAATTGTGGTTATAGATTAAAAAATATTGGGTATAGGCTATTCCCATGGTACATAAAAGTATTGGTTTTTAATCCATAATGATAGGTTTATTATCCAAGGTTTCAATAGAAACTATGTGTATAACCTATGGGGTTTCATTTTACACATAATTTAATGAAAAACATGATTATATATCTATACCCAACATTAGAAGAAACTTGGTTACATACTTTTCCTTAGACAGTATAAAATAATGGTTTATTGAACCATTGGTATTGCTACCTATCCCAAACAAGAAACAACATCTTATCTATCCCCACTCCACAATCATTTCTAGAACATGTAAAAATACAAACCAAAATACAAATTTAATGCAGTACGCATACTATGTATATAATATTTAATAATTATATTAATTATATTGTTCAAACCATTTACAATATTATAACATACCAATACAATCCACATCATAAATAAGTTTTAGTCATTAATCATAATCCACACATGTTAATTTACTATCAACTATTCAATGGAGTGGATAAATATATCCCTTATCACCACCAGTGCTATAATAATCATCACTAGTGACATTACATGGAGCACCATAATCATTATCATCACCCCCACCACCAACACAAGTTGTATCATCACTCCAATCACCATAAGGAACCTCATTAAAAACACACAATGAATCATATATAGAGGAAATTGTTTTCATACATGTATGAAAAAATTATCATCCTCTGATGAAAGTGATGGATATATAACTAAAATAGATTTCAGGAACTCTTTGGTGACCAATTTACATATTTTCACAATTTTATAGATTTTATTTTGCCTCATATTCTTATACACATGTGTTTTGTAGCATGATGGTGTCCTATGTTTATGAGTCACCTAATGATGTCCAATACCTATTGGGGATGTTGTTTTTCCTAGATCGATAGAAGAATCTCTCAGGGTTCTCCTCACCCAATTCACATCACAAATGATCAATTAGATTGAAGTTTTCATATTTTTTCTCCTCAAGGGCCTCTGGAAAACATTTTTTTAAATATTAATGTAATTTAATTATGTAATACATATCATTAATCAAAATATCAATAAAAATAAATAAAATATTTTATTATGTCTGTGGATTTACACTACTTCCGGCCTTTTTCCTCCTACTAAAGAAAAAAAAAATTTCTCAAGGAACGTATACTTTTTTTCCAAATAATGCTTTCTACAAATGAAATTTATTAGTTTAATAATACATTATTGAATAATATGAAATTTATAATCCTAGAATGAATTAAAATTTTAGCTGTAAGAAAATTCCATAAAATTGAGAGGCATCTTAACATACATTTAATTATAAATTTACAAATATATAAAAAACATAATCCATACACACTAATATGAATTATAATCATGGGTATGATATAGATTCAAATTATATACCTATTTGAGTCCAATTATATTTTTTTATGTTATTTGGTTAATCAATCACTAGGTAATTTTCACCATTTGGTCATTATAGTAATTTTTCCTTTGGTTGGCTGGTAATTGGTTCTTTTGGTCATTTATTAATTATTCATATTATTTTTCTTATTTTTTAGTGGTTTGAATCATTTTGGGTGACGGTATTTCATTCATTAATGATTTATTTGATTTGGATCATTTTTCGGTTATATATTTTGAAATATATGGTCATTTGGTCATTTATCTAATCATTTTTTAAATTTAATGTATGTTAATTTTGGTTGTTTTGGGATAGTCCATTTTTTTAATTTGTGAGTAAATATATATTTTAGTTATATAATATGGTTTATTCTTGAAAATGATATTTTTATCTCTTTGTTTTAGGTCATTTTGGGTTTGGTCATTTGGTTCATCATTAGGTTGTTTCATATTTTAGTTATGTAATTATGTTTATTTTTCAGTTATTGAATCTAGTTAATTTCATGCTTATGTAATTTTTGGTAAGTTTATTTGATCATTTTTTCCATTTTATTGTTAGAAAAATTGGTTTACATGGGTTTAGGGTTATTGTTTTAGTTTAGGTAATGTCATTTTTTTCATTTTGGGTTTGTTATTTCTATGTTAGGTTATTTTGATCATTTTTTATATATTTTTAATGTTAGGTTATTTGGTTTATTTCGGTTAGGTTATTTTAATTAATTTTTTGTTTTAATTATTTGGTTTATGTCATCCGGTTCATTGTGGTTATTTTGTCATTAGTTTGTTTGTGATTATTCCATTTGAACAATTGTTCAATTTTTTAGTCGGTTAACTAGTTCATTTTTTGTTAGGTTATTTAATTTATTTTTGTTTAGGGTATTTACTTCATCTTATGTTATGTTAATTGGTTAATTTTGGGTTTGTTCGTTTGGATCATCTTGAGGTTATTTCATATCTTTGTTTGGTCATTTGGTTCATTTTGGGTAACGTCACTGGGTTCACATTGAGGTTATGTGATTTTTGGTTATTTAATTTTGTCATTTGTTCATTTTTTTCGAAAAAATGGTTTAATTTGGTTTAGTTTTTATTTTTATATGTCAATTTTTTCATTATGGGTTATTTATTTTTAGGATAGTTTATTTTTTTTATTTTTAGATTTCTCTTATTTATGATAGGTTATTTGGTTTGTTTTGGGTTAGGTCATTTTGTTTATTTTTGTTTTATGAGTTTTTTTGGTTACATTATTAGGTAAATTTTGTTCATTTTTTCATTACTTTGTTTTGTATTCTATCATTTTCTCATTTTCTCATTGTATTGGTTAGATTAATTATTTCATTTTGGGTTAGATTATTTATGTTTCTTTGGGTTTGGTTATTTAGATCATTTTAGGGTATTTTATTCATCTTGGGTTATTTCAATTGGTTAATTTTGGATTTATTCAACTGATTCATATTTTGATTATTTCATATTTTATTTAGGTTATTTGGTTTATTTGGGGCTATGTAATTTGATTCATTTTTGTGTTAGGTAATTAGTTTTAGTTTATTTTGTAATATTTTTCATTTTATAGTTACATAAACTGGATTACATGGGTTCTGGTTATATTGTTTATTTTGAGTTATGCCATTTTTTTGGTGCTAGGTTAAGAATTTTTAGTTCGGGTTATTTGGTTAAATTTTTATTTATCCATTTTTTATCATTGTTTATTTGGATTATTTTGGGTTATGTCATTTAGTTTATTTTTGGGTTATATTTTTTTGGGTTATGTCATTTATTTCATTTTGGTAATTTAGTCCCTTTTTTGGGTTTAAGACATTTTATCAATTATTCATTTTTTGTTAGATTAATTAATTCATTTTGGATTCATTTATTTATTTTTATTTTAGTGAGGTTATTTAGTTCAATTTTGTTTAGTGTATTTGATTTATATTAGGTTATTTCAATTAATTAATTTAGGTTTCAGTCATTTGGTTCATCTTTGTGTCATGTCATATTTTAGGTATGTTATTGGGTTTATTTTAGGTTAGTTTATTTTTTTCATTTCAAGGTTATGTAATTATTTGTTAGTCTATTTGTTTATTTAATCATTTTTTGGTTAGAATAATTAGTTTACTTGGCCTATCTTATTTGGTACATTCTTAGTTATTCTATTGTTTTCCATATTGGATTAGGTGTTTTTAGGTTTGGTTAATTTGTTTATGTTTGGGACATTTATTTATTATGTTAGGTTATTTAGTTTATTTTGGGTTTGTTAATTTGGTTTATTTTTGGGTTATGTATTTTTTTGGTTATGTCATATTGTTCATTTTCATCATATTCTCGATATATTGTTTGTGATTAGGTCATATGATCAATTTTTCATTATTTTTGTTAGGTTAATTTGTTCATTTGGGGTTAGGTTTTTTATTTTTCTTTGGGATATTTTATTTAGTTCATTTTTGTGTAGGGTATTTTCTTCATCTTGGGTTATTTCAATTAGATAATTTTGGGACTGTTTATTTGGTTCATCATTAGATTATGAAAAATTTGAGTTATTTAATTTGGTGTATTTTGGGTTACATAGTTTTTATTAATTTTAGGTTAATGTTATTTGGTTAATTAATTTTTAGATTTTTTCATTTTTTTAAGAAAAATTTCTTCACTTGGTTTTAGGATATTTAGTTTATTTTGGGTTATGTGATTTTGTACATTTTGGGGTAGGCTTTTTTAGTTAGTTTATTTTTCTCATTTATTTGTTATCTGTTTTTAATATAATTCTAAATGTTTTATTTTCTGTCATGTCATTTTGTATATGTATGGGTCATGTCCTTTTTGGTTTATGTTATTTGGTTTTTTTGTTTGATTTTTCATCAATTTTTTTCCATTAGTTCATTTGATCAATTTATCATTCTTTGGGTATGTTAATTAGTTCATTTTGGTTTAGGTTATTTATTTTACTTTGGGTTATATTATATTTTACATTTTTGGTAATGTTATTTGCTCTATTTGGGTTTTTTTAATTGGTTAATTTTGGGTTTTGTCATTTGGTTCATCTTTGTGTTATGTAATGTCTGACCTAAATAATTTGTTTTATTTGGGGTAATGACATTTTGATAATTTTAGAGCTATGTAACATTTTACTAGTTTGAGTGGTTACTTTATAATTTTTTGTTTAGAATTGTTTTTAAATGGGTTTATCTTATTTTCCTTATTTTGGGTTGTACCAATTTGTTTGGCTATTTATTTTTAGGATGGGTTGTTTTTTCTTTTTGGGTCAATTCAATTTAGGTGAGATATCATTCCCCATTTACTCTAATCTACTAGGTCATGTGTATTTTCAGCCTCTCTAATAAAATCCATATCATCCCTAAAAAGATAAACAAATTCTAGATTTAGGATATATTTCATACCAAGATTATAAACCCATAATTAAAAAACTAGAACATATCTAGAATATACCATTATTCAGATGTGTGACTTTGAAAATTTAATTCAAATTTAAAAATTCAAAATCCATAATTCCATAGAGGTAAATAATATACAATAAAATATTATAATGAATTAATGAAACATTTGATAAATATATTTCTCAATGTCCATTATGTCTAAACAGTGACGTAACAAATTAGTAGACCAATATAGAGACTCAAACAAGACACTTTTATTTTACCAATTATAAGTGGATTCATTGTCAACAATATTCCCCTTTTAGATTTCATATGGACATTACCTAATAACAAAAATATTTTAATTCATTAAGCACATAATTTCCTAAAATATGCTGAGGATTCTTTTTAGTATTTATAATATTATCAATCTTATAGAGATTCTTCCCACGTTGATGATTCATTAGAAATAATAAATTATTCTTGATGAAACTGATGGTATGATGATATTTATTTTCTCCTGATAGTGTATTCTTTATTAAACTGAGAAATTATATTTTTGCCTTTATGCACTAACCAAAAATCATTTCATAATAATAGAAATCATTTATAGTCTGTAGAAGTGTAGCACACATCTAAAAAATATATTTTGAAGAAGCATTGAATGTGAGCACACCCATATTCCAAAGATGGTTAATGCCACATATTAAATTTTCTATGTAGAAATCTATATAATTTTTAGGATCAATAGATTAAAATTTTTATATACTAAAGAATACTATATGATTTTTCATACACATCCATGAAGGATAGCTTGTAATGTAAATAAAAATGGTCACATACTCTGAGCTGTTATAATATTACAAAACATATTAATACCATCACATGACAAACACATCCTGACATTACACAGCTTAACTGAAAGAATAAAATTTTATTCATAAAATTCTTACTATCCTAATGAATATGTAGGATGAACAAACACATCATTATCTTTAATCCTCTCAGCATAATGCCATCGCACCTTGGTCAAGATATTTTATAGATATGAATGGAATTTTAAGCCTATAAATAAATGGAATGGGAAACATGACATTATATAGAATATGAGATGGTGTTCCATCTACATTTTCCTTCCATCTGGATGTACCACATTATTTACATTCATTAATGTATGTTATTTTCTCCCAAAATAAACTATAATCATTTATACAAGCATGAATTTTATTAGTAAAAAATAAAAGACACTTAATTATCTTCCTTTCTATGTAATTATTTGAAATAATATCTTCACCATCAAAAATGAAGTTCATCAAAAAGTTATGAATATAGTAAACGGTGGTATTATAAATTTCATACATAGATTTTCAATGATATAATTACCTTAAAAATTACACATTTTTCCTTTTAGTACATTCCTCATATACAAGAGTTTACGCATCAGCCATTAATTTATTCACTCACATAACATAATAATATTCATTATTTTTCTCATGTGAATTGATATAACTGTGTTCTTCAACAGGAATTCTATATTTCTTATGATGATGCAAAAACTGAAATTGATCGAATATAAAAGTCTTCTTACCACTTCTTTCTTTTCATTCATGAGTAGTGGAAGATTGAATCGTCACTCTATTGTGATACCAAACATATTAGTTTATTTGAAAATCTGATTTTATTATATGGTATCTAACTTCTTCACGACATAACCATTGAATTCCAACATATTTATAACATTAAATTTTATATTTATACTATCTAAAAATTTTTAAATGAAAAATATAAAAAAAATAACCAAAATTTATAAAACATGGTTTAAATTAGATCAGTATGATACATCTACCATTGTTCTATTATAAGGATGAATAATTTATATTAAAATAAAAAATTTACACCATAATTAAAAAATTCATTACAAAAATTTTTGTTTGAAGTTACCCATGTAATACTAGTTCTATAAAAACAAATAATAAGTGAAATCATATATGCTATATGTGATGAATAAAAATAAATAACCAAGGTGGGTATCCTCAACATTTAAGAATTCACTGTCATGGTGGATAAACTGAATATAATTGATATACTACAAGGTGATACCCAATGTTTTAACTATGAATACTAAATCAACAATATCCCATATAAAGGAAAAAACAAAATTTCATGAAAACAAATTTTTATTTCCAAATGATCACAATACTTCGAACATCACAAAAAACATTCTAGAGATCAAAACTAGAATCAATGGAGAAAATTTTATCGATTTAAAGAACAGTAAAATGTATGAAATAACTTAGAATATCTACTAGTTCAACATTATGATCTTGATGATAATAGAGAAATTTTATTATTTGGAAAATTTAATCTATAATTTATTTTTGATGTTATCCCATCCAACCACAATAATGATTATACTTTGGAAATTTTAATAAAGATGGACTAGAATGCCGAAACCACCCATATTATACACACACTAATGATTTAATTCATTAATTAGGAATGAAAATTGAAGGATATGACTTCCACGATTTAGGTTCCCCATGCTTGTGCTCTTCACTATGTGAGGAAAATTTACTAGTACTAATAGAGATAGAGCATCCACACTTTTGGGTTGCGACAAACCCATAGTGAGTCATTAATTCCCCATGGGATCAACCATTTTAGAAGGTAAAAACACATACCCCAAATCACCAAATCCCTAATTATGTATTATGTGATCATAATATTTAAGTATGATAATATAATGAAAAGGATATATAATACTCAAATGAATAATTAAAATAATAAACTAATGATTGAAAGAAACAAGTACATGAAAATTAAATGAGGAAATATTGATGATGATTTAAAAAAATGATGGAAAAGAAAAAAAAATCAAGATATATAATTCCTATGTTCATTCACTAGTCAATGTAAAAACCCGATGAATTATTATTTTCACTAGAAATATGTTAATTTCACCCACATTTAAGTGATTTAATCTCAATCTATCATATATTACACTTTTTACTGGATATATTTTTCAGTTCATTACTAACAACGGTAATGAAAAAAATTCAATGTATACCCTATCATACCTAATGGTTATATTGAAATTAGTATTCTAGTAACTGCATTATAGAACACTGAAGTAGTAAAAAAATTCCATGTAATAAAAAATAATTATTAGAGGAATTTAATAGAATTAAATGTGAAACACAACATGAATTAAATAAAAATCCATAGAAACACTTATACAATCCCCCTTTAGTCACATGTTGGGAAGAAATGAAGATCACCCTGTCAGGATATCTATGATATGATGATGGAAAAAATGAAATAAAACATATGTAATCAATGATAGAGAATAAATATTAGAGGATTTAATCCCTTGATCATAAATAAATATTCAATGAATTATCCGATACTTAATTTAAATCAAAATATGGAAAAACAATAATGTCAATACAAACATTATAAAAGAAATACATGTTCATTCATCCCCAATGTAATGATTTATGAAATACATAAATCCCCATTAATGTATTTAATTAAATGACTTATAAAAATAAACCTCAATATCTCTAGACCTATATATTCACAAGGGTAAATATTTATTTTTTCATATGGAATTCATCCTTAAACGCCATTATCATTTATCAACAAAACTTATGTCAATTATTTTAACATACCACTTTTATTTTTATTTTTAACATTGATTTAATGGTCAATAAATACAAAATTCATTCAATAAATTCACATATTTTGTTTTTTTTATTTTCATGTTGACTGGAGCCTTGCGAGTTGATCATAAACCATGGAATGACTTATCCATGAATGTCCATTCATTATGATTCATCTATTTACTTCTTGGACTGAAAATAAAAATTTGAAAAAAAATATTTTATTTCATGAAATCCACTTTTTGGGAATTTTGAGATCCTATATAGCATTAAATAAACAATAACTTCCCAACCAAATCTAATAAAAATCCAAAATAGCACAATCTGCATACTAAAGATAAATCATACACAAACACTTCAACTCCAAGGATCAGTGCTAAAAACATTATGTAGAATGATATAAAAATAGGGAATCCAAAAAAATCATGAAAAAAACTTAATATTAAACCACATACTATAAAACCAAACCATTATAGATAATTTTAAAAGAGTTGGAATAATGTATTTCATGGCATGAACAAAAAATCAGTAAGTCTATATTTAACCATTATAAGAACGTGAATATCTAATATCGATCACATGATAAAAATAAAAAAATGAAAACAACACTCATTCGACGTGAAGAATCACACGGAACTCACTAATCACATTTCAAAGAACATATGAATAAAAAAATTACTGTATAAGTAAAGATAATTGGATGATATTATTAGTTGTCGGTCGCTCATGTGGGGGAAATTATTGTAGGATAACAGGTGAATAGGGGGAGGTTGGGAAATGATAGAATATATGAAAATGATATACCAACAGACTTTTAAATCCCATTGTTATAACCCAACCTATAAAAATTGTTTCTGAAAACCATTGGTATATTTTTATCTATACCATCATTTTTCATGAAACATTTATCCCAAAAATATATAAAAATGGTTCATTAAATACATTGGTGTAAATGGGTGGAGATATCCCCACTTTCTAGTAGTGAATGTAGAGAATCCATCTGATTTAAAATTTTAACAAACCAAACTAGGTTAACTAGACACGTCACCCAAAAAATTCCATCACATAATATAGGTAAAAAAGAATAATATAAACTAGTATTGAATATAAGAAAAAAAATATAAAACCAAAGTACAAATTAGAAAAAAACAAGATACCCTAAAATCCATATAAACCAATCCAAAATAAGCTAATCTATAATATATGTCAATCCATTATGACCAAAAGTCACCTATAGACCAACCTTAACTGAATGTAATAACTAAATGATAATCATGCATTTTTCAAGGTACACATACCACTACATGAATCCTACAAAACAATATTTCAAAATTCTTAAAGGAATATGTAGTGATTGAGAAAACCCCCTATTAGGGTACCACCACCGATTAAATATAAGGTATATTATGATGATCGAAACTATTATATACTTTTAAAGATAATATTTTTTCAATAAATTTTTATTAAATAAATTCATTTATAAATCAATTTATTTATTGTTTTCATTAAAGGATTTCATATTATTAAACCATATATATTAAAAGTATAAGGTCTAAAATAGGAAAGTATATCCATAAATCAATAGGTAATTATGTATACACATATCCATGAAATTACCTATCATGTGACTAAATGTGATACATCATCATTTAAAAAACATTTTCGAAAATATCGATGTTAAAAAATCCATACGATAAATAAAAACAAATGAAAAAACACCTTGTATTGGGCACAATTTTGTGGGAAAATGTGTACTAGACAATAAAAATCCAAAAAGACATAATGTTTTTACCCACCAATATGATATCCTCGCATAGTCCATCGATATCCAAAAAGGATAAATCATATTTGTTTTATACACACACTAATTCTACCTCGGTCTCTTCCTCATGAACCCAAAGTTTCAAATTGTACTGATTTTCATATACTTTTCAAATCTATTCTCATAATTTTATAAAACATTTTCAATGACAAGTCAATCTACTTCATCATTTGAAAACTCATTTCTAAATCTTGAAATTCCATTTTCAATGAAAATCCCATTTAAAAATATTTTCCTTTTAGTGAAATCTTTTGAAATGACATGTCACTTTAAATAATGAAAAATCTAAAGGAATTTATGAATAATGAATATCAATTAATGAAATTGACCCATAGTATAGAAACAAAAATCCCAAAATGGTAAAAACCTGTTTTCCTTTAAAAATGTGACTAAAAATGATGAGAATTATTTTTGAATTACAAGGAATGACAAGAAAAAAATGTATTGATAAAAAAAACTATCTGATAAAGAAATCAAAACCATTTAAGTAGCCAATGTAGTAGCTGTGAAAAATGGAATTAATAACCATAAAGAATGATTACCTAGAGAGGCAAATTGCAACATCCCTAATGATATATCATCGAATAAGTAGTCCCAAAAATATGGAGATCTCAGAAATAATATAGGGTGAGCTCTGGGTTAAGAGGGGTAGGGATGTTTGAAGAATGAAAATAAAATTTTCCATACATCACCCTAAAAACCCATGTTGCAAGACATACATGGAATGTAATCCCATTAAATGTTGTATAATTGGTAAAATCATAAAAACACCAAAAAAACATAATTGTATTTAAAAAAACACGATACTTGTTATTACATATCATAAACCCCATAAAAATCATGTAAAATTCTCACACCTTAATATAGCTTCATGGAATCTTCTTGATGACCATTACATGATTCATAATTTACCAACAGACAGAAAACCGACTAGCTCTCAATAGAAAAAAACCAAAACACCCAGGGCATTATCCAAATAAGGGATGAACCCCCCAAATCCATTAATATCTTTATACTTGAACTCCATTAATTCAAAAAAACATACATCGGTGAACATTAGGTCATTTTATTTAACATAGGTAAACTATCCCTCTAAATCCCACAACATGCACCCAAACAAAGATGATGAACAAAGCATGAATAAAGAGTACCTGAAATGGGTAATGGGGTGATAAAAAAGGGACAAAATTAAATATATGAAAAAATACATTGAAAATATGGTGTAAACTACAAAAATGGATAAAAAATACATGAAATATATAGAATATAACAATAGATGAGAGAGTTTGGGTAGCCTCACCTCAATGTATCCAACACATCTAATGTAAATAAAAATAGAATCTATCTGGAGGAGACTCACCATGGTCAAGAGAGGAGAAGGGGAGATCCTATTGATATTTAAATAGACCATATAACATCCATGTTCAGGATAATAAGAAATTTTGAAATGGTGGTAAATGAATCTTTTAACCCTTAAAAAAACTAAATAGGACCAATCGACATGGGTTTTTTAGTATTACCATCTTGACAGTGAGACTAGGTAGAACCATTTCCCTAGAGTGGACTATAATCGGGAAGATGATGGCAGCATAACCCTTTGGCTTGTCACAGCTTATCCCCTAGGGCCCATGCCGTGACTACCCCAAGACCTCCATCCATAGGCCAGGGGCTAGCGACTAGCACCAAAAAGACATACCCCAAAAGAGAAGGTATTTTCATTCAACATGTACCCACACATGCAACCCATACTATGGAAAGTAAGCTAAAACTGGAACCAACAACAAGTACAAGTACTACATAAAGTAAAAGGGGCCGAAATACAAATCCAACTGAAATTAAAGTACATCAAATGAAGTAAAATCTTTGGAGGTCCTTCTCCAAGGATCATACGTGAAGGGTAGTTACATCCCACTATCAGATGTCACTGCAACACACTACGTCTATCGATCCACCTTCGACCACCATCATGCCCTAGCTCCACAAGGTCCCATTCAATGATGTCTGCCATCTTCACAAGGCACAACATGTCTGGGAGAATCACGTGAAGGGGTTAGTATACCAACACTTAGTAGATACCCCGAGACTAACTTAAGGATTAAATAAATCCACAACGGAAAAAACCACAATGAAATATGTCAATGTAAAGTACAAAGAAAAAGAAATAGCTCACATTTGATATAATATAACTATAGAAGTAATGATTATTATTTGTAATTCTAGATCATCTTATTCTATTTAGAGGCTATAATTTATATCGATGAAGGGTTTCTCTACTAATAATCCATGAAGGGTCTCTCTCTAACTGATCCATGATGGGTCGCTCTGTGGCTGATCCACAATAGGTCGCGCTACTAATGATCCATGAAGGGTCACTATCATATTGATCCACAGTGGGCCTCCCTCATGCTGATCCATGAAGGGTCTCTCTCATGATAATCAATGATTTTTTTTCCATTGCTGATCTATGAAGGGTCACTCTGTTGTTGATCCACAAATGGTCGCACATCATTATTCACGTCACACCCAGCCACTAGATTCACGCACATAGAACAATTGATTCTAGGAGTATTTTCTCCTAAATCCATATGTCATTCCATAACTTCCAGGAAGTCCAACATAGAGTAACCCAATGGACCGTCTCATCATAAGGGTCCCAAATCAATAGATGGCACGTCGAATGGACACCAGTCTTTATGATATGGGAATTTTTGTAAAAAGGGTCTGGTTGGATTCGAGTCTGATCCAACTCAGCCATAAACCATCCTCTACAAAAAAAACTCAGGTAGACTACATCAGAAGGAATGACTCGTTGTGAGGGTCCCAAAGAAATAGAGGTCAAATCAATCAAATGTCCGGTCTTTTTGTTACAAGTGTTTCAGTGAAAAATGGGTCGTTTGGGTCCAGGCTCGGCCCGCTGGGTTGGGGGTCCATCCCATGGTTTTTTCGGCCCACTATTCCATGGGTCTGACCCACAGTTGTCCCAACCCACGATTGGCCTGACCTACCTTGTGGGATGCATCCCACCCGCAACAATCATGGCCCACTAAGGTGGCTCGGCTTCTCCGGCCTGGATGCAGCTTAGCAGCGTCTGGTTCATCACATAGTAGTATGATCTGGAGCCACCAACTTGTGTCAACCTGTTTGCATAGCATAACAGATCTGTCTAGCTTGACATGGATTTTCCATATCCGTTTCTCCCTACATGGCTAGAAGGCGGCTGAAAGTCCCTCCCGCATGCGATCGACGGACTGCAAGCCTCATGCACGTCTAAGTGGCCCAGATAGGGGTCACCTCCTCCACACAACGTCATTCGGTGATGCACCTCCACATCTCCATGACTAGCTTTACACGACCCTCTGCCATTGCCTCATGCTGCCACCCTCCACCCATAACCGCCGTCACGAGCGCGTCGGTGGTTCTTTTGCGTGACATCGAAGTTGCTCCAATGGTCCTTTTATTGAAATGTCTGCACCTGCTAGATCGCAGGACTTCCAGCATCACTACGATAACCTTGAATAATCCTTTCCACTATTTAGATAATTCAACCATGAAGAAAAAAGGGGAAGTTTCTCAGGCCTTGTTCGTATCGGCATGTGCCCTCTGCGTTAGAAGTTTGAAATAGGGGTGGATTGAGATGACTTTTTTATCAAGATATCAACAATCCCTATGAAAAAACCCAAAGGGAAACACCCTTTATGAAGAAAACTTGTTCCGTGGATCAGCCTGTTCTTGGGTTGATCTATGTTCATTGTTTTAGAATGAAGAACGAGGAATTAAAGGACAAAGAAATCAATTCCTCGATCGATGTTGAAGCGGTTCGCCCGTGATGGTTCAAGGAGTTAAAGGCATTCATTGCCTCCCAGCTTTGTTCTTCGAGGTGAATAAAAGTTATTAACATTCTTCCAGGATTTTTCGTTCTTAATTGGAGTGGAATTCCACCGTAGGTTCATCATATAATCCATAGGTTTTAATTCTCAACTCTACGATGTGTTAGTTTAATAATAAGAAAACACGTCATTGCGTTTCTATTACACTGCGATATTGCATCGTTTTGTTGTTTCATTTATGAAACAATATAGCTATTACGCTTGCAAAAAACTATCCATTAATGATCCTTCGCTACTATAAATATGGCTTATAATAGCGCTAAAAATGGCCTTTAACAGCGCTAAAAAAGCGCTGTTAATCTCAGCAAAGATAAAGGGGGGTCCCCTTTATCACCGCTAAAAATAGCACTGATAAAGGTAGTATT
Source organism: Viscum album (assembly GCA_963277665.1). Lineage (NCBI taxonomy): Eukaryota > Viridiplantae > Streptophyta > Magnoliopsida > Santalales > Viscaceae > Viscum > Viscum album. Next base: position 64,392,308 of record OY728148.1, on the reverse strand, counting down.
TATCAGCGCTATTTTCAGCGCTGATAAATGTATAATATATCAGTGCTATTTTGAGTGCTGATAAAAACTACCTTTATCAGTGCTCAAAATAGCGCTGATATATTATCCATTTATCAGCGCTTAACTAGCGCTGATAAAGGCTAAAGATCTTATCCAAAACCAGAACCTACACAGAACCTGCCCAGCACCTGCACACATTACAGCACCTACACAGAGTCCAAACAAAACCTGCACACAGCACACACAACACCCACACACAATGCACAGAAGAACAAAAATGATACATACATTTACTTGAAATCGTGAATAAAAAACAACACACTTCTATATACATTTCAAATAATGTTTAATTTGGTTACAATTACATTTATCCAACAAACAGTTAAAAAACAATGATGTTCCATCCTTTTTTCATCCATCCGCTCTAAAAAATTGTTGTCCATGGCGGTGGTTTCCGAACAAAGCATTCAAACTGAGGAAAAAGATTTCACCTACATAATAAAACAAATATTCTGTTAGTAATACAATAATGAAATAAAGAATGAGGTTGCTAAATGGAATTATACTAGTGAGGAACAAAACATAAAATAACCAATTAACTAAATTGGTGCATGGTTAGGGCTAATCATCTATAATAATCAAATGGCCCAATTTTTAGTAGAACATGGGTTATTTAATGATTCGATGGGGAATATATAAACCTACAGTTTGGTTCTAAGGTTATGATGGTCTCACATTCATGGTTAATGGTTTGTCAAATAATGTGATGAACTTGTGTAAGGTATGAGTTTTTGGGGAAGTATATCTATATGGTTGAATAATGGATTTTAATCCACTCAATGAAACTATACGGATTAGAAGTGTGTGTATATTGATTCCCACATTGTTGGAAAATGATTTATTTTACCCTTAGGCCTAATAATTCTCCTAATTAATGAGTGGAATTAACAAATTTTCACTATCAACCATTAAAGCGAGTTACCCTCATATATCCCTCATTCCGCTCAACAAAATCCTTTACACGCACTCTCCTCCTTCTCCCTTCCCCCATGGGTTATCTCCCTTACTTTTGAGATAAATCAAATATTATCAATTACATTAAAAGAGTGGTGAAATATCTTCAACCCTATTATCCTCCTCTATTGGATACCAATGATGGGCCGTTTGTAACGACATTAAACCTTGGCTATATACCTATATCCACGGTTTAATACCTTGGTTATATGTCCCCCCATTCCATAAAAAAGAAGCACCCCTACCCCCTTCCCCAGCACACCCCCTACACACTGCCCACCCCCGAGCACACCCCCTACCCCTGCACACTCCCTGCCCCCTGAACACCCCCTACCCCATTCCCTAGAACACCCCTGCCCACTGAACTTCCCCCCTGCCCATTGCACACCCCCCTGCCCACCCCCTACATATTTCAAAAGAACCCAGCACACCCCTACCCCTTCCCCCTACCACTTTTCCCCCTTCCCCCTCCCCCAGAAAACCACCCTTTCCCTCTCACCCTGTCCCTTACACATCATAAAGAAAATACCTTGTATAGAAATTATGCTCAATTTACATTATACACATCATATATATCAACACATTCTCATATACTTTCATTCAATGTAAATACACATATATAGACTCTCTACATCTCATAAGAAAACCCTCTTTAAAATTCACAAACACATTAAATCCATTTGAAAACACCCATCACACAACTTTCTAATTTCATCAAACACATTTAAAGGACTTAAGTATGAAAATCCACAAGAAATACAACTGCATTCATTTTAAAAATAACTTTCAAGTCTATACACACCCCAAATTCATTTGATAACACATTTTTAACCACACAAACATTTAATATAGTACACTTAGCAAGCAAATACAGCATAATAAAATCATCATATAATGTAAAAGCATGGAATAACCTACATAAAGCATGGAATCTTCCGAAATATGATGGAAAACATAAAACCACACCTCCACAATACCTTAATAAGGACTGATTAAACATTAATATTGAATATATTAATGGAAACCCATGTTTAACTTGTGGTATTCCATGAGTTTAACATCCCACGAGGATAGAGGGTCATGATTTAATGTCTTATAGAGATGTAAGACCTGGGTGGATCAAAACACTTATAAAGGTGGATCAGGTAGGTATATCTCTAGGAGGGAGCACCTGGAATGTTTACCTGATAGATGGATCAAAACGCCCAATGTGGTATGACCCAAGTGTGGTGCATCCCATAAAGGTAAGGTTTCTCATTTTGAAGACTTATTCGAACGCCACTAAGGGAAATACAAGAGGGAAAATAAGCGAAGGTGTACCCTAGTGAGGGGGTCACCATGGTTTACCATTGGTTGGGATTTAACCTCATGGAGGCTTCCTACGTACCCTATTTAGAATACAAGGATCAAAACCCATATATTTAAAAGAGGTATGTTGTGGTTATTACCCATGGTTAGCTTCCCTTCACACTAGGAATACTCTTGGTTAGATGAGTATGGGTTTTGTGGGGCTTATGCATTGTCAGATTCTCAGGTTCTTCCAAGAGTATCAATGGGATGAATGGGACATACATGCTAAGATGGACCATGTGAATGGTGTGATCCATGTCAAGAGGCACGAGGCACAAAAAACATGTGGATCTATCTGTAAACATTATTTATGGTGGCCATGGGGCTTATCAGACTCCCCATACCTTCCATAAACACCTCAAAACATCACGAGGACCAGATTCTACATGATGGTGCATCACAGGGTTGATTCTTTTGATGATGTACTGGTCGTTTGAGCTTGGATTTCATCTAAACTAGCATTTCCCTTACTTGAATTATCCTGGGAAACATATTTTGGTTCCAAAAAATCCCTTAATGATACCAATTATCTCATGCATCTACCTAGAAATAATTGTGCAAGTCAAAAAACAACACATGTGCTCAAATACAAGTTCAAACAAAAGAGATACAGAAAATGGATTTTGTTGATCCTCGGTGGTTTCGTCGTTCACCCCATATGCACTGCACACCATAATGCCTTATTTCAATATTGATTTGTTCAAAGATCAATAATATGAATCCAGGGATAGAAAACATTGAGTAATAAATTAATATTTCAATACATCGGAGCATTCTCAATTCACCAAAGAAGGTTGGAGGATAATCAATGATCATATATAGATAACATAAGTGGTAGGAATTCACCTTCATCCTATTTGTGTACAATCTTCCATCAGGTATGTTGCCCATTCGTTTCTAAACACATGTATATCATCTTCTGAATATGAGTTTTTGCGACAGTCATGGTAGTACTGAAAAAATATAAATACACAAAGGATTAATAAATATTTTAAATGAACTCGTAATTATTTTTGAAAATACCTCATCAGGGATGCTAGTTTGTTGATGAAATACGATCTCTTTCCTAAATTTAAAAACATAATAACCACAGTCCTTTCCGTTTGATTGTTTTGGACACTACAGAAACATCGACAACAATAAGTAATTTGTTTTGATATGTGTTTGGATAGCGAAATGTTATTATATATACCCGGATACTTTTCCAGTTGTAGATCTTGTAGGTGTGCTCATCCTTATGAACTGGATTCATTCCATGCATTAGACGATATTGATGCACCGCCCTATCATAACAGAATCCTCATTAAAAGATAACATAAATTATATAACTAGATGTTTAGTTTTAAAATGTTGGATCTAGTGTATTACAAATTAACAAACGCCATCATGCGTGGTCGGTTTGTTGGATATTCATGCGTTGAATCCAGAAAATAAATCTTTGGGGTATCCAAATTGACTGCAATCAGCATCCAATACTCCCTAAAAATACAAAAAGGAATAAGTAAAGAAAGAAATGAAAATATAGTTGATATGATTAAATTGTAGATTTTTACCCCTGCATCGTTGGTATTAAAAAGAGTCGGTCATCCGTAATTTTGTTTTCAAAAAATTTGAGCAGGGATGACATTATTGTAGCCTCTTTAACAGAATCTATTTCGTCTTTTGAAGATGTGGTGTGAGGACTAACGAGTCCAAATTTTTGTTCATAGGGAAATACCTTCAATATTTTTTCATATATACGTCTGCAACAAATAAAAAATGTATTTAGTAAAAAATTTCAGAGTATATCAGCTTTTGTAAAATCAAATCATGAAAACTTACCTCATGTATACATTTACAACTGAGGCGCCTGGACATTCATACTTGAGGAGTTAATTTACATTTTCAGCTCTAATGAAATCTGATATCTCCTCTCCATACATATCTTTTTCGAAAACAACTATGTGAGTACTTGCAGGTATTGTACTTAGGCCGCGTTGCACAAGCCGATTGCCACATTGTAACTTAGGCCGCGTTGCACAAGCCGATTGCCACATTGTTTGTGGGAACCACATTTGCTCCAACACTCTAATGATCTTCATTTATTCATGTCTCTTATACTCTTCCAGAAACTCTTCTCTAAGAAGGTCAACTATCGTGTACGCATACTCACCTTCAAATTCATGGGTGCAAGTACAAGGCACAGATGAAGATAAACAATTTCTAAAACAAGTTGACCAACATGCATCATCCTCGACACTCGTCACTAATTATGAATCACATCCCTAGACATAATCATAATCACATTAAGACCACACTATCTATTATGTAAATCCTTACTAGAATTAGGCTCAAGATATGGTATCATTCCTATCTCACATCTATATTCACTATTTGGTCCTCACACACACAATATATAAATAATATTCCAAGGGAATACCATCCATGGAACTCACATCCCACCTTGAGAGAACGAGGAGGAGGACAAGGCGGCGGCGGTCGTGGCAGCGAGGGTGGAGGCGACGGTGGTTGCGGCAGCGAGGGTGGAGGCGGCAGAGGTAGTGGCGGTTGCGGTAGCGGGAGCGGGGGCGGAGGCGGCGGCGGTGGCGGAGAAGGAGGAGGAAGAGGAGGACGAGGAGGAGGACGAGGAGGACGAGGAGGATGAGGACGAGGTCGCGTGGCGAGGGGCCTAGTTCATCTTCCGCGAGAGCTTGACCACATGCAAGCGAGGATGGCCTGTTGGGGTTATTAAATAAAAACCGACATAACCTTTATCAGCGCTCGTTAAAAGCGCTGATAAAGAGAAACCTTTATCAGCGCTTTTAGATACCGCTGATAAAGGTATGCCCTTTTATCAGCGCTTTCTGTTTAGCGCTGATAAAGGGCAACGCTTCCCTTGCCCTGTTTTGTGGTAGTGCTTGTTTAATGCACCTCATCATTGCCTCTTCTCCACACCACAACACCTCCATCCATCACTCAACAGTACAAAAGAACATAAATTAATTTTTTCTAATTTATTATATTATTTTCTTAGAATTTTGAAAATTTACTTTTCTATCTCACCCTTTCGATTCAATGTTAAGTCCTTTCTTGGTGAATCTCAATGTCTGAGTTCAATGGTGTCGTCTTATTTTTTATCCAAGCACCGGTTCAACATATTGGAATACCTACTCACATGTTCACTTAAATGAACTTAATATAATTTTAAAATTACATTTTGGGCACCCCGGGCCTCAGAATCATTTTTTGTCTCTATGCCTGGTCTCGAAAATAATTCCATACATATATTTTATAGAAAAAAATTAAATGGGAATTAGGGGACATTAGATTCTCTCCACCTTATGTCTTTACATCCACATAATCCAAAACAAAGGCTAATCATACAAATGGGGGTACTGAGCATGAATATATGCCTCCCACTCCCATATTCTCTCATGGTGGTTCCAGTGCTACCACAAAATGTGTACCAGAGTAATCGACTGTCCATGAAGGACTCACTCCTACTGATCATCAATCTCCACTAGGAACTCAGCAAACATCGCCCCATCATCAATGTCCATCTCTCCCCAGCCAATGACGTTCGATGGATCATGCATTTACCTCATCAGCTATGACATAAGAAAAACATCATGCACCCGATGTATCTGTGGGGGAAGTTCGAGATGGTATGCCACCTCGCCATCTCTTCTAAGAATCTTGAAAGGTCTGATTACCCTCGAAGATAACTATTTCCAACGCTTTCGCCGGGGCGCGCGTGCATCCGTCCGTCACGCGGAGGAGGACGCGCGGCTTTGTAGCCCCGCATTCCCGCTTTCCAAAGGCGGGCGGCATTCGCTCCTTATTCATGGACGTCTGCTCCATGATCGAAACGGGATGATGGGATGTCGGTTCTTCCTTCCATGGATTCCTCCTCAGAACTTGTCACCTAGTCCGGGTCTCTCTCATAGATTTAATACGTAGTTCGTGAAACTCTTCCCAGTGCCATGTTTCCATGGACGCCGGTTAATTACACTGCTTCTGTCGGGACATTCCAAAGGGTCCGGTCAGGGCAGCAACCTTTAGTCGGGGGAGTAGTCACGTTGAGGCATCAGTAGCGTGTCTGGATGCTGGGGGCCTGGCATGTCTGTCTATTATCCCTGGTCACAGGGCTTCTCAAGGGCATGGAAGCCTGAAGCATCCCACATCAAGCGTGGGGAATTATATGTCATAGACACATATCTGAGGTTTTCCTCAGCTTCCCGTGTTTAACACAGGGTACGCCGCGAGTTTAACGTCCAGCGGAGACGGATCAACCCAACCAGAGCATTAGCTAGGATAGATCGGATTGAGGGGTTTCCCCTGAAGGGATGCCGATACTGGGGCCAGCCCATGGGCGGCTGTGAAGAAGAGCATACCGACATGGTCTCACCGAGATATGACAGTTCGGGCGAGAATCAGGACGGATGATAGGTGGATGAATGGAGTGGAGGGGGAATGAAATGGGACCATCACAGGGGGCGATAGTGAAGTTGGGCTTGAGCCTTGAAGAGGCTTCCTACGTATCCCTATGGTAGGGAATCAAAGTCCGCGTAGTTCGGGATGGCGCCAGCGAACCAACGTGAAGGTGGACCTTGGCCCGATAGATGTCGTCAGCGAACCAATGTGAAGGTGGACCTTGGTCCAATGGGCATCGTCAGCGTACCAACGTGAGGGTGGACCTTGGTACGATGGATGGTGGGCTTGAACCTATGGAAGGCTTCCTACATACCATGCCTTGACAGGTATCAAAGACCTCGTAGTTCAAAGGGTTTCATCGGTGAACCGACGTGAAAGTAGACTCGTGGGTCCACTAGTGGTGGACTTGAACCTTGGGAAGGTTTCCTGCGTACCATGCCTTGACATAGATCAAAGTCCTCGTAGTTCAAAGTTGATGGAATACAGTTTAACGTCATGCGGGATGATAGTGAACCCTGACGTGAATAAACGACGGGCGCTGGGTGTCGGCGAACCGACTTAAATGAGGTCGGAACGACCAGATGGTGGGTTTGAACCTCGTAGAGGCTTCCTACGTACCATGCCTTGACATGGATCAAAGTCCTCGTAGTTCGGGTTGGTCACAACGGCTTGCCGTCGGACTGGAATTGCAGTATAACGTCGTGTTGGACGTAGGTAGAACACGACGTGAATTGGATGATGGGTGGGCTTGAACCTCGTGGAGGCTTCCTACGTACCATGCCTTGACATGGATCAAAGACCTCGTAGTTCATATGGGGCTTTGTCGGCGGACCGACATGAAGGTGGAACTTGGTCCAATGAGTGGTAGGCTTGAACCTTTGGAAGGCTTCCTACGTACCATGCCTTGACACGGATCAAAGACCTCGTAGTTAAGGTGAGAATGGGTGTGCAGTTTAATGTCATGCAGGACAAGATGGAGGGGCATACAGTTTAACGTCATGCTGGAAGAGGGTGAAACTCGACGTGAATGAGCGACCGAGCAAAGTGGCTTGAACCTCATGGAGGATTCCTACGTACCATGCCTTGACATGGATCAAAGTCCTCGTAGTTCGGGTGGGAATAGGTCACAACGGCTTACCACTGGACCAAAATGTAGTTTAACGTCGTGCTGGACGGGAATGGGACCCGACGTGAATGGATGACGGGTGGGCTTGAACCTCATGGAGGCTTCCTACGTACCATGCCTTGACATGGATCAAAGTCCTCGTAGTTCAGGTGGTAATGGGTCGCAATGTCTTACCACTAGACCAGAATGCAGTTTAACGTCGTGCTGGACGGGAATGGGACCCGACGTGAATGGATGACGAGTGGGCTTGAACCTCATGGAGGCTTCCTACGTACCATGCCTTGACATGGATCAAAGTCCTCGTAGTTCAGGTGGGGGTCAGATTCAGTGCTCACTCTAAGCCCACATGAGTCATGCTCGGAGTGAGAAACAAGAGGTTGCAAGGACCTGACGATCACGTCGTGAAGGATGCGTCCGTGAGAAGCGAAGAGGGGCTTACGCGTTAGGCGGCCCATGGTGTTGGGACTTACTCCAGGATGGAGGCCCATAGTGCGACAGAGCGCAGCGAAAGAGGGATTTTGGACCAATGATGGGAGGTGCCTCATTCCCTATCATGCCCTCCACTGACCTTGGTAGTGGGGAAGTACAGAGATGCAGAGGTGCAACCATCCGTTGGGGAACTAGGGTTGCCCTTCTCCCATGAACATACGCCACTCTAGTAAGGAGGATATCATCCCTTGTGGACGGGTGATTCCATTCCTGTGGAGACGAGTGGTGTAAAAAATGTTCAAGCTGGGGGGACCCTGCGTGCGAAGCATGAGGTCGGGTCACAGTTTAACGTCATGTGTTGAGGACGTGGTTCTTGGCAGTTTAATGTCCTGCAGCTCGGACGAAGTGGGTTCATTCCACACCTCTAGGACTTACATAACCGGTACCCTCTGGTCCTTGGGGAAGGGAAGGTACCAGTAAGTCCATGGTCATGGGGGGTTGTGGAACGAACCATCAAAGGGTCCACATTAGCGTGGCTATGCGAAAAAGCAATATTCGTTAGCGTGCCTATGCGAAGAAGCATTAGGTGAAGCAACGCTACGGGTGGTATTGTCCATGGGACATTGAAATCACATCGTGCAAGCCTAGAGGGTCGCACGAGAAGAGGAATCGCTAAGAAAAGGAGTGTGCTTCACGGAGTGGAGTGCCTTGGCCTTAGCATGGGGTGTAGGTGTGAGTGGAAGGTGCTTTGCGAAGTGGAACAGTGTTCGCGGAGCACTGCCTCGTGAAGAAGGGGTGCCTCGCGAAGCAGGGTCCTGCGAAGCAGTGTGCTTCGCGATGTGTAGCGATCCTGACTTAGCATAGGGATCACTAGTATGGGTTGGGTGTTTCGCGAAGCATAAGTGCTCCGCGGCTGCCCGGGTTCCCTTGGGAATCCCCTTCCTTCGCGAATGCCCTTGAGCTTCGCGAAGGGCATCCCTCTCGGAAGAGGGGCTCAAAACGAGACAAAACAGAGGCGTCTCGCGAAGTAGAAATACCTCGCGGAGCTCATGATTCCCGGGGCAAAGGGTGCTTCGCGATTCGGGAGAGGAGAAGCCGAAAGGTCGGATTGTCCATCCTCGGGACTCAGGGGGAGTCCAGTATTAATAGGGAAGGGGAACTGCGAAGAAGAACTCACGCGCCGCCTCCGGTGCTTCGCGGCGCGCTCGCAAACGCCAATGTTGTCCGCGGAGGGCACCGCCTCCGGAGCTTCGCGGCAGCTCGCGAACGTCAAATGCGTTCGCAGAGAATTACCGCCTCTGGAGCTTCGCGGCAGCTCGCAAATGTCAAATGCGTTCGCGGAGAATTACCGTCTCTAGAGCTTCGCGAGGCCGTGATGGTCGGGGCGCTTCGTGGCGGGTCTTCGTGTGGGTGCTTCGCGTCGGTGCTTCGCGAGGCAGCGCGCCAGCCGTCCTTTTCGTTCCTTTCTTTCGGGCCATATTTTGGCACCAACAAATTCCCTCAGACTTGGAGTCGTGTAGGGCGAAGGGTCGAAGTCTGAGGGAAAATCGCCAAAATTTTCGGTGGTTCACGATGCCGCTACGCGAAGGGGCCCCGCGGTGCTCACCGGGGCCACCGATCCGGGCGCGCCGCGATGCTCCGCGCGGGTGAGGTGCGCCGCAATGCTCCAGGGTCGCCGCCTATAAATAGGGGGGTCGACCTATTTTTTCTTCACGTGCCTTCCTTGTCTTTTTGTGCTCTCGACTTCGCGAAGCTCCGCGTACTCCGCGACAGTCCTCCGCAAATCAAGCTTCGCGGAGAACCGCGGGTCTCCAGCTCCACGTCCGCGCCAAGCAAACCTCTACTTGTCGGCCTTGTCCAGACTTCGCATCTTGGTCTCGCGACCGATCTTCGCGATCTGGCTTCGCGATTCAGCTTCGCAGTCGAGCTTCGCGATCCAGCTGTAAAAATTCTTTTCTGAGGGCCAGAGTTAAAATGGCCCATCAAGAGGCTGTATTGGGGGTGCTTGCAGATGCTGCTCGTCGGGATGAGATGGCCAACTGTCCAGGCCTGGGGGAGATGGTCTGAAGCCACTCGGACCACAATTCTTTGACAGATCTGTTATCGGAGGGTCAGAAGGATTATCTTCAATGCAAGAAACTGCCATTGTACGGCTTCGGGCTGAGGGATGGCGTCTTTATCCCTGAGGCGAGTAGGGATGAACCAGCTTGCTGGTTTAGGAGCACATCGTGCCAGCACCAATGGTTCAGGGCGGTCGATGGTCATGTGCGGGAGGACTTCACGCCCGTCACCGCTGACTGTCTCTACAACCATGTGAACGATATTGATGGGAGGCCATTGTAACCGGAGATGTCCCCTCCTCTCTACCGTACCATACTGAAGGAGGCCTTGCAGGATTCGAAGAAGGGATGGTTTGATGAGTGGGACCAGCGCCAGGGCAGCAACTTTACTGATGACTGGGCCTGGGCCTACTGGGTAGGCGCCTCATACGAGGAGTTCGGGGCCGATCTGAGGAGAGTGGGGTTGTATGAGGCAGCGTGGGCCTCCCAATTCCACATTTACCAACCCAAGAAAATGATGCCGGAATTGCTGAGCAGATGGTCGTCTAGGACCAACACTTTTCACCTGCATCACGGGGAGGTGGGCATCAGCCTGTGGGATGTCCACCAGATTTCTGGGGTTCCGATCTTGGGGGCCATGTATGACGAATTTCTCCCCGTCATCAGCACGTGGGAGGATACGGAGAAAATGCCGCTACTGGCGTCAGTGCTGATGGCACTTGTCCCTGGAGAGGACAAGGAGGCAGTGAGGGATGTCCATTTTAGGAGATGGTTCAAATGCTTCCTGAATTTCCCAGAGAATCGAGAGTTCCCTTCGAGGCCTCGAACTTGTCCGAGGGCGGCCCAACGGGGCAAGGGGCACTCGTATTGGTAGGTCTTGGAGGACAGCCAATGGAAGACTTGGGGTTTCAGTGTCAGCACTGAACAACAGCCGATAGTCAGGCTGGCGGCGTTCATCGTGGCTCTCATCTGTGGCTGGATCCTACCGGTGAGAGATACAAGCATGGGGGTGCGGCCCAGCTTGTTTATCATGGCGTTGATGTTGGCCATGGGGCAACAGATTAATCTGGGGATTCTGATGCTCACCAAATTGTACAGAATGCTACGGCATATTAGCGAGGGCAAGAAGCTGCCAAGGATATGCGGGCCTTTCCACCTCCTGTATGGGTAGATCGCAGCGCATATCAGGGGGATTTACGAGTATCCAAACCCCATTTCGCCACCAGGATCGAACTTCCGCCCCTCCATCCTGAATGTGGTCAGGAGCTTCCCATTCAAACTGGTCGTTCCGATGGTACTGAATCGGGTGTGGAGGGTGAACGAGTTTAATTTCCACCCCTTCCCCTTTCTGAAGGGGATACTTACTGATGACGGGCGGGGAACGGAAGAACATCGGTCTTTCCTCCTGGCCTTTCGAGGTGGAGTTTTGGTGGCACGGATAGATCGTGAGCCACTCTACGAACCGTACACCCCACATCGGTTTGCGAGGCAGTTTCGGTGCCTCCAGCGGCTGACCCCGCAGGTCTATTGGGAGGTGCATCACGAGGAGCACCCATGTGTGATGAGGAAGATGTGGCTCATGTTCACATGGGAAGATGGGAAGATTCGGATTGCATTGCCTCCATCCACCGCCGCTTTAGGATTGGTGAAGGAGTACGCCATCAGTTGGGAGGCTGCTTACCCAGGGGAGATACTGAAGCAACCAACTATCCGGGTCGGTGACGGTGGGCCTCCTTTATCTCGAGTTCAGGGTCGGAGGGCAGCTAGGGCCGCTCGCGGTAGCGGGGCTGCCATGGCGGCGAGACCCACACCGGCCGAGGGTATGGCAGCAGCGGTGGATCTGGTGATTCCGGAAGAGCAGGGTCATCCAAAGGGGCGGCCACCGAGGGGATTTCGTAGGATATCCACTCAGGATCTGGGGAAGCATCTGCGTCATATTGACATGGCAGAGGACGTCGTCTTCCCGGAAGCTTGGGACATTTGGGATGTCAACCGGAAATTCCTCAGCCCACCCGAGATATGGGCCCACCTGAATCGCCTCGGGATAGAATTATTGGGCATATGCTCAGTTCGGGCTGGATTCATGGCATCTCCGGAGGAGGAAGAATAGTACTTGGATGAGCTGGAGGATTACGTCCACTCCAGTGGTATCCCTCGCCCAATGACAGACCGTGCGAGGGTACTGTTGAATCAGAAGGTCCCCCCACAGTTATCGGCTGCCTATCTGAGGGAGTGTTTCCCCTTGCCGGAGGAATCAGAGGACTCCTCTCGGGAGGATGAGGCTGGAGGAGGGAGCCCGTTGGAGGAGGGAGAGGTCGGAGACCGAGGCTCAGAATCTGATGACTTCGCGGAGGCTCTCGAGGTAGAATTCCGAACTTCTCTCCTTACGATCTGTTCTTGGGTCACTATGGACTTCTCGCCAATGTTTGAGCCATGCAGGAGGAACTTGTTAGTAGGCCTCATTCTCACTCCTTGGCGGGTGATGATGTGGGACCTTTAGAACCCGCGCCTATGGCTGCGTCCAGTTCCGCGTCTGGTGGAACCAGGGCGCCCGAGGTGGCTCCTCCGGAATCTTCAGACCTTTCAACAGTATACGGAGGGCCTCGCCTCGGGGTCCCGTCAGTACCGGCTCAAGAGCAGCGCCAGGAGGTCGATCTCCATAAGTCTCCTCTACCGGTCTCCTTGTTGTCACATGTAGGCCATGCCAACTAACGTTTATGTCCCTCTCTGTCGTACAGTTCTTCGACTGGCGTGGGCTGCTGAGGCAAGACTGGTCAGGATGTCTGGTGGCACCCCTCCTAGGGGCATGCTGGTGATGGTGGCGATAGTCCCCCCATCTCCTCAGGCTGCGACGCACACCATCACTGGTGGGACCATCAGCAGGGTCGTACCCGAAGTCATTGAGGTGGACTCCGAGGAAGAGGATCAATCGGTCGGTCCCAGTCCTGTCGCGCCTGCTTCGGCGCCAGGTGTCGTACTGGATTCAACACCAGATGTAGATCCTGCCAAGGATTTCCTGCGGGTGTACCCCGCGTACGAGCCTGCCAATCGCGCAGACTGGGACGAAATGGCCTCCAACGAGGAAGACAACAACATAGTTTGCCGCCGGTCGTGGAAGCTGATCGCACACTTTATCAAGGACACCCCCCAAGCGCAATGGCTGGCCGAAATGGATAGACTCCACTCGCGATTTCGCGAACTGTGTGCTGGGGGAGTGGATGCCCAACGTCCTCACGCACTCATCCGAGATCTTATGGATGAGAAGATCTGGGAGCATGATCGTGGGCTCAGCGTGGGCTGGAAGCGGAGGAAGGCGACCAACATTAAGAAGCTCCAAGAGGCTGAAGGTGAGGTCCAACAGATGCAGACTCGGGCAGATGAGATTCCAGCCTCTCTTAATGTACAATCTGAGCTGGTCTCGCGGTTGAAGGCCCAGCTGGCAGAGGCAGAAGAGCATATGAGGCAGACCTCTGGAAAGATGGATGTCGTTCAAGCTGACGTAGAGAGGGCCAAAGCCAGGACTGACGAACTGCGCCCCGCCGCTGCTGAGGAGGAGCGGGAGCTGATTCAGCGGCAGCAAGCCTTGGATGCCGCAAGTCAACGGGTGGCAGAGCTGCAACGCTCTTTTGACGGGGTCAACCCGTCCATGGGGGGAGTAGACCCCCGAGTATTGTAACAAACCCAAAAAACTTTTATTGGTACTTTCGTGCTTCAATTTTTTTTTCTTTGTTTTGAATGTCTTAGCGTGCACGATTTCCACTGTTTGTTACATCCCTACAATGTTTGCGGGACGTTCGGCGACAATTCCCCAAGCCCACGTGGGTCGAGCCCGATGTGAGAAACAGGAGATAGTTTCCCTCTCGTCCCACCTAACATAGGAGTGGAGAGCATGCTCCAGGATTCGGATTACCAGTCCAGATTCCTGAAAGATGGGGGAGGCTTGATCGGAGGAGAAACTTCCAGGATAGCCGAATTACCGTTTCTTTCGCGTGCTCTTATGCACGAATGGGGCAACGCCAGGGGCGCTGAAATCGGTCCAAACAGATGAAAATGGGAAGTGTGAATCACGATACCCAAGATTTGGAACACTGTGGGGATGGCGTGACAATAAGGGACAACCGTTAACCTTGGAGGAGAAGCAGTATCCTTACTGCGTTAGCCTGTAATGGGGACAACAAATGAGGGTCGACCGTTGACCATGTTCGAAACATGAGACCATGTCACAAATTTTGTCGATCAATCCTTCGGGACGTTGGCCCAGGACAGCTGGCGAACCATAGGTCAGACATCCATACTGTTAGGGGGTCCTTCTAGACATGACCCATCTTCCGGAACATTGGCCCAGGATGGTAGGTGAGCCGATGCGGCATGAGACCAGGCCGTTAGGGGGTTCCTTCAGACATGAAAGGGGACAAGAGTCCGAATAAAGGGTATGCAAAGCGTGGAATATGGAGTGATGGTTTGTCCGAATAGAATCCAACACTTAGGTAGTTACACCACCGTGGTGGGAGCACACCAGATGGGCGCATCGGTCTGATCATGGATCATTCCTTCTTTGGGACAGGGCCTCTCTGACGAGGGGATCTGTCACTTTCCAGTGGGATCTTGGGGCATCCTGAACTTTTTTAGGGTAGAACCGCAGTTTAGTGTCATGCGTTGAGGACACATAGACTCCTGTAGTTTAACGTCATACGATAGGATGTGGAGAAAAAGGAAAGATCTCAGGGAGCGTGTGGCGTGGTAGATATGAAACTGACGTGAATGAGGACTTGGAGTCCAAATCATACAACATACCCCCGGAGGAAACTCTTCAGGTCGAGGGACCAAGAGTGAGGATTGGGCTGGGCCCGAAGCAGAGTGGTCGGGCGTTCCTACGTACCCCATGAGGATGGGAATCAAGCCATAAGTAGTTCTGGAAGCGCAGTTTAACGTCATGCGGGACGATGAAAAGCCTGGCCATGTTGGTACACATCCTGCCAAAACTACTAAGCCCACGTGAGTCGTGCTCGGTGTGGGAAACAAGCAGTCGTGGTGGGAATTTCCCGACACAAAAAGGGGCAGGTTAGGGCAAAGGGATTCTCGGTGAATATTGGCCCAATGACACTAACACGATCATTTAGCGCATCTAGATGTGCGAAGAGAAAGAGCCGAGTATGATGGAATTCCACTTGAACATGAGGAAGTGGAAATGTGTGAATCATGGCACTCGAGATTCAGATCACGATGATGGCGGCATGATGATGGAGGATAACTGTTGACCGTGGCGGGAACCTAGCATCCATATTGTGTTAGCCTAGAATGGGGACAAACAAATGAGGGTTGACCGTTGACCATGTTCGAAACACGGGACCATGTCACAAATTTTGTCAAATATTCGTAGGGACGTTGGCCCGAAACGATTGGAGGGCCCTTAGGTCCAGCATTCATGGAGAGCCCTTAAGCCTAGTATCCATGTCGTCCGAGGGTCCTTTTGGATGTGGAGGAATATGAGAATCCAAATAGAGAGTTCACGAAGCTTGGTCATGGGACGAGAGGAATGTCCCCATGAAAATCCCACATTTCGGGCCCTTTGTCGAAACACCTCTAAATACGAAAACGAGACGTATTAGAGAGAGGGAGAAGATTCCTTTCCCATGGGGAGATCATAGTTTAGGGTCTTAGAATTTGGACCATGGATGGGTAAGGGGAGCAGGGGATACATGGAAAGGTGGTTACAAAACCCGACGTGAATGAGGACCTAAGCCCTACTTACCATGCATTCTCTAGGGAAATGCTCGAGTCAAAGGACTGAACACAAAGGTTAGGCTGGGCCCGCGGGGAAGTTCCCGGGTGCTCCTACGTATCTCATGAGGATGAGAATCAAGCCACACGTAGTTCTGAAAGGCGGCACGGTAAGGTACCAGTGCCAGGGGAAAAAGGGAGTGCGGTCGTGGCCCTTGCACTAAAAGAAGTGGAATTTGATGAATCTTGTTTGTTCTTTAAGGTGAATAGTTTTTTTTATTTTTGTGAAGCGACAGACCTAGAATAGTAGGTTGTGATGTTGCCACAAGGATCAAGCCGTGATGGGCGTTGACAAATGGCATGGCACGTGACCAATACCCAACGTGATGTCCTCTACAACGAGGTCACCACAATGCAGTTCCGTTTTTCGTCATGCGGCTAGGACGATAATGTCATAGTTTAGGGTCGTATGATAGGACCAAGCATACATTTTATCGTCATGCAGCGCAGACGTAGCAGAAACGATGCTAGGCGGGAAATGTGCGCAGTGTTATAAAACACAATTGACGGAGACATGATCTCACATCAAATTGTACGTCAATCGAAGAGGGAGACCTTAGGCCGAGGGGCCTATATAGAGGTAAGAGGTGAAACATGGGGGGAATACTAGCTCCCCAAATGGGATGTACCCGATGACAGGGCGTCCGGGTGGTCCTATGTATCCCATGAAGATGGGAATCAAGCCACACGTAGTTATAAAGGGTGCCTTTTAATGTCGTGCTGGACAAGGAATAGGAGGGCTAACTCTCAGAACGGGGGTGTGCGTGGTGCAGCCTTTACAAACCTGGCGTGAATGAGGACATAATCCCACACTATGCCACGCGGTCCCGTAGTCGGGGTCCTGAAGGCAGGACCAGATATGTGAATTTGCTGAACTCAAGCTGGGCCCAGAGACAAGGGGTCTGGGAATTCCCACGTATCCTATCAAGATAGGAATCAAGATGAACGTAGTTCCAGATGGGAATCTTAGTTTATGGTCTTAGATCTCGGACCATGGATGGTGACAACTTCCCGAGTAAGCACAGATGTCAACCTAATCCCTAAGCCCACGTGAGCTAAACTCGGTGTGGGAAACAAGGGGGGTATCCTCATCGCAATACTTGGGGCGAGTCAAACGGGAGTTGGTAGAGAGCCCCGAAGGACACCTTCGACACAGCTTGTTTCCCCAACATGTAGACGTGCATGGAGGAAAAGTACCAAGAGTTTCAAAACTCTACTTGGACATGATGAAGTGATGAAGGGCGTGAATTGTGCACCCGACATTTTGGGCCTAATGGGTTGTCATGGCGAGAGAGGAAAACTGTTAACCATGGTGGAAACGCAGCGTCCATATCGCGTTAGCCTGAGGTGGGAACAGCAAACGAGCATCGACCGCTGACCATATTCGCAATGCGGGATTTTATCGATTTTCTGTCCAAAACCCTCGGGGGCATTGGCCCATAACGGTAGGAGAGCCCTTGGGCGTAGTATCCAGGCCGTTCTTGGGGGTCCCTCCGGGTGTGAAGGATGATGAAATCCCTGATGCAGGGATACACAAATCCTGGAAAGCAGGTGAAAACGTGTCCGAGCATAGCTTGGCATTCCGGGTAATGAACCATAGTACTCTTAGGCACATTGGTGAACCGCCGAAAAGGGATCAATGAAATAGGTCAGTAGGGAGAGGTACATGGCGGTCATTACAAGACCGACGTGAATGAGGACATAGTCCCACACCACACCATATATTCCTCTTATGAAGGAAGGGTAGGCCAAGGGGCCAAGATGGGATGAAGATTCCTGAGGGATGGGGCTGGACCCAAATCCTAGACGTTCAGGTGGTCCTACGTATCCCATGAGGATGGGAATCAAGCCACACGTAGTTCTCTAAATGTATTTTAACGTCATACGGGATGAGGAGGGGAGTAATATACCCCTAAATAAGGGAGGTGTACGGTATGGCGAAGAAGCCGTCGTGAATGAGGACATAGTCCCACACCACACTATACACTCCTATAAGGGAGGACTTGGGTCGTGGCCCGGAAAGGCCAAGGGGCCTGATGGTCAGGCATTGGTCAAGAAGGTCTGACCTGCTTGTAGTTTAATGTCTTGCAATGAGGACAAGGGTCGGGGACCCAAGAAGGCCAAGGGGCCTGAGGCTGGGCCTCGTAAAGGGAGGGCGTACGGCATGGTACATGATCCCGATGTTAATGAGGACGTAGTCCCGCACCACACCGTACACCCCAGGTAAGAGGTTGGGCGAAGGGGCCCGAGAAGGCCAAGGGGCCTAAGGTCAGGCATCGGTCCGGAAGGCCTGATTGGTTTGCAGTTTAACGTCTTACATGAGGACGGGGGTCGGGGACCCAAGAAGGCCAAGGGGCCTGAGACTGGGCCTCGGAAGGGAAGGCGTACGGCATGTTACATGATCCCGACGTGAATGAGGACGTAGTCCTACATCACACCGTACACCCCTACGGGGAATCGGGGTCGTGGGCCCGATCGCTAGCACCACTCGGGGGGAAGTTTGTCACCTCGGGATGGGGCAGAATGAATCACTGCACTCGATGTCTGGGACATCTCGGGGTGGACCCGAAGATCCAGGACACTGTTGACCATGTTCGAAACACAGCATTCCTATGGTGACCCGATATGGGAGCAACAAATGAGCGTCGACCGCTGACCAAATTCGCAACGCGGGACTTGTATCGGCTTGTTGCTTGAAAACCCTCGGGGGAATTGGCCCATATCGGTAGGAGAGCCCTTGGGTGTAGTATCCAAGCCGTTATTGGGGATCCCTCTGGGTGTGCAAAAATGATGGAATCCCAGTCAAATAGTGGGTGAAGCATAGCTGTATCCATCCACGAAAGAGGAAAACATCTCCAGGGGGGATGTGCAGCCGGGTCAAGGCTTGCTCGATGTGAGTTGGGGAAAAATTATGAACCCTGTCATGTCTTGACCGGAGGGGAAGATTTTGGATTTTGGGCTGGGCCAACGGACAAAATGTCCGGGTGTTCCTACGTATCTCATGAGGATGAGAATCAAGCCATACGTAGTTCTTGAAGGCCATGCAGTTTAGCATCGTGCGGTGAGGATGTTGGAGGATAGAAGAACGGGAGTGGGAACATGGTGTGACCCTTACAATCATTGTGCGAGCGGGGTTGTATGAGCGGGGCTAAGAAAGCCTACTCCCTGATACACAAAGATCCTCCAAGGAAACTACTCCCAGGGGTGATAGTGGAAGAGAAAAGCTTGGGGCTGGGCTCAAGACGAGGCGTCCGAGCGTTCCTACATATCCCATGAAGATGGGAATCAAGCCACACGTAGTTCTTGACATGCAGTTTAACGTCATGCGGGATAAGGAGCATCTCATTTGGGGATGTGTACGGTGCAGCAAGTAATCCGACGTGAATGAGGACGTATTCCTACACCACACCGTACGATCCCGTAAGAGGGTAAGCCGGGGAAAAAACCAAGGGGCCTGGGGCCAGACCGCGGTCAGGGAGACCTGACCAGCTTGTGGTTTAACGTATCGCGGTGAAGACGGGGGGCCAGGGGCCCAAGGAGGCCAAGGGGCCTAAGGCTGAGCCTCGGTCAGGAAGTCCTGACTGGATTGCAGTTTAACGTCTTGCAGTAAGGACGGGGGGCCAGGGGCACAAAGAGGCCAAGGGGCCTGAGGCTGAGCCTTGGTCAGGAAGGCCTGACTATCTTGCAGTTTAACATCTTGCAGTAAGGACGGGGATGCAGTTTAAGGTCGTGCGGGACCATCTCGCAGTTTAGGGTCGTGTAGGACCCTTTTTCCCTAGGCAAAGTATCGCTTGAGGAATTTGGCATTGGTGGGAGGGGTTATACGCTCTCCATCTGTGGTCACCAAGGAGTATGCTCCATTGGGATAAACCTTATGGATGATATAAGGCCCTTCCCATTTAGGTTCTAATTTGGGCGGTTTCCTACCGGGAATCATTGGCGCTCTAAGGGCCAGTACCAGGTCCCCCTGTAGAAAAGAGCGGAGACAAACCTTCTTGTCGAAGGCCCTCGCTATCTTGTCCTGATGCCTTTCCAGATTTTGCAGGGAATGAAGTCGGTTCTCGTCCAGTGCTTCCAATTCAGCTAGATGGATCTCGGCTACCTCATCTGATGTCTGGTGATCATAAACTGCAGTGCGTAGCGATGACAGCTGGATCTCAATGGGTAGGACAGCCTCAGCTCCATACACCAGGGAATATGGGGTCACCTGGATGGAGTTGCGAGTTGTCGTCCGGTAAGCCCAGAGGGCGTTGGGGAGCTTGTCCGGCCAACTTTTCTTGTTCTGACCAACCATCTTCTGCAGAATGTTAGATAGGGTCTTATTGAATGCCTCGATCTGTCCATTCGCCTTCACGTGGTAGCGGGAGGTATGGTTCGACCAGATGTCGTACTTGGCATACAATTTCTTTAATTCAGCTGCTTGGAAGTTGGTGCCGTTATCGGTGAGGACGGCGTGAGGTACCCCAAACCGGTGAATAATATTGGGGCTCACAAAGTCAACGATGGAACAGGCCTTGACCTCTTTGAGCGGAACTGCCTCTGCCCACTTGGAGAAGAAATCTGTAGCAGTCAGGATGAACCTACACTGGCGGGCTGTTGCTGGTGGATACGGTCCCACTACATCAAGCCCCCATACCGCAAATGGCCAATAGTACTTGGTGGGGTGGAGGGGCTCCAGCAGCCGATGCAGGAAGTTGGCGTGAACTTGGCACGCGTGGCATCTCTTGGCATACCTAATACAATCGTGGATCATAGAGGGCCAAAAGTACCCTAACCTCCGGATTTGATGGGACAGCTTCAGCCCAGCTTGATGGGCGCCACAGGAACTGGCATGAACCTCTTGCATAACCTGAGGTATCTCCACTCCTTGGAGGCAACGGAGGAGGAAACCATCGAAACTCCTCTTATAAAGGATCTGTTCAAGACTAGGGCCGCTCTGGAGGTTAAATTGCAGCGTGCGGCGTCGGATTCGCTCGCGCTCGGCCCGGTCATCCGGGAGGAGACCATTTTGGAGATACTCAACAAAAGGTTCCCTCCAGTCGTGAGTGGCTTCAATCACTGCATCTGACGAACCCGGGACCCCTGACGTAGAGGGTCCAGCAGTGAGATGACTTACCCGCAGGCCGTCATTGTCCTCTTGGGTGACGGGGGCAATGACTCTCCGGTGTGCCACATGTATGATCAAATCATCTTGCTCGGGTTCTGCGAGCGACGCGGCTAAACCAGCCAGGGCGTCTTCTTGGCTGTTATGCGACCGTGGGACATGGTTAACCTCTGGTCGAGAAGAGAATTGGGCCATTAGGCGGAGGGTGTACTCCAGCAACAGTGCAAGCTCCGGCTTCCTGATGACGTAGTCGCCATTAACCTGTTTGATTACCATCTCAGAATCTCCCTTCACATGTAGATGGGGAACACGGATCTCAAGGGCCAACTCGAGGCCGGTGATGAGAGCCTGGTACTCTGCCTCATTGTTCGTACAACCTTCTGACAACAGGAACGAGTATGGTAGGACGGCCTGCGCCGGGGTAATGAAGACAATACCCATGCCCACTCTATTGAGCTTGGGATCGTTGAGCCTCCTACCGGTGGGGCTCCGGGAGGCGCCGTCGAAATTCATTTTCCAACACGGGACAGCATGATCGACTGACAGGATCGTCTCATCAGGGAAATCCATATCCAAGGATTGATCCGCGGAGGTTGGATGGGCAGCTAAAAAGTCTGCCAATGCCTGTCCCTTAATAGCCTTCTGAGGTACAAACCTGATATCAAACTGCTGGAGAATCACTGCCCACTGTGCTAGTCGGCCAGTCAGCATGGGGTGGTTCAGGATGTAATTCAGTGGGTCCACCTGGGAGACCAATTGCACCTCATGGTGCTGCAAGTAATGTCGCAACTTCTGCACGGCGAATACGAGCGCAAGGCAGCTCTTTTCGATGGGGGAGTATCTGACCTCCGTATCGAGAAGCATGCGGCTGAGATAGTAGAGACTGTTCTTAGTACCCTCGTTATTCTTCTGGGCGAGCAGCGCACCGAGGGATCTCTCCAGGGTGGTCACATAAAGGACCAGCGGCTTTCTGGAGACGGGTGGAATCAAGACCGGAGGTTGGAGAAGATACTGCTTGATTTCCTCGAAGGCGGTCCGACACTCCTCATCCCATTAGTAGGCGGTGCCCTTCTTCATGAGCCGGGAAAAGGTCTTACACTTGCCGGCCAGATTTACGATGAATCGGCGTATATAGGCTAAGTGGCCTTGAAGGCCTCGAAGCTCCCGAATGTTGCTCGGGGAAGGAATTTGGATGATGGCCTTGATCTTCTCTGGGTCGATCTCGATACCTCAGTATCTGACAGAAAATCCCAGAAACTTCCCGGAGGTGACCCCTAAGGCACACTTCAGCAGGTTCATCTTCAGGTGATGGGAACAGAGGAAACCAAACACTTTCTCTAGGTCTTTGAGATGGTCATGGCGCTGACATGATTTGACTACGAGGTCATCCACGTAGCATTCCACCAATGTCCCAAGGATCGGTTTGAATATGCGGTGCATGGCCCTCTGATAAGTGGTACCTACATTTTTCAAACCGAATGGAATAACCTGGTAGCAAAAGGTACCTTGGGGAGCCCTGAAGGCAGTGGACTCCTCGTCTTCAGGGGTCATCCGGATTTGGTTGTACCCGGAGTATCCTTCCATGAAAGAGAGGGCTTGGAACCCGGCCGTGGCGTCAATCAATAACTCCATCACCGGGAGTGGGAAGTCATCCTTTGGGCAGTGGCGATTAAGATCGTGGAAGTCGATGCAGATTCTGATCTACCCATTCTTCTTCCTGACTGGCACAATGTTGGCAAGCCACTTGGGGTACTGGACCTCTTTAATGAAGTTGTCTTTGATTAGCTTGTCAACTTCAGCCTCAACCATAGCACCATGAGAAGGGTGCATCTTCCTGGGAGGCTGCTTAAACCCACGATGTTTTGCCGGGAGGCCCAGACGGTGAACGACCACCTGGGGATCCAGCCCTGGCATCTCGTTGTAACTCCAGGCAAACACATCACGGTGCTGTTTGAGGAAGTCTACGTACTGCTGCCGCTCCTCGAGGGACATGGTTGCACTTGATCAATGTGGGTCTCGGATCTACCTTGCTGCCAAGGTTCACCTGTACCAGTTCATCAATCGTGGTAGAGACGCCTTCTTCAAAGGCGGGGGGAGCATCCTCCAGGTCTTCCTCCCCACCCGTGGGGGGACTTCCCGCGACGGAAGATACTTCTGGGCTATCAAGATCCGAGGGGCAGCTGGTACCAGCTCGGACAGCAGCGGTCATCATATCAGGAGAGTCACTTGCCATTGAGACCATAGCAATGAAGGAAGTCGACCCTATCCCATCTGGTCTTCGGCCTAAGGGGCCCCGTTTGATGATATCAAAGTAGTGGTGGCGTGTCGGCCTGAGTCGGTGGATTCCAGCCCGGCGGAAGAGACACGTATGGCGCACCGCCGTTGTCATAAGCTTGATGTCCCGGTACCGTATAGGGGTAGGAGGTTCCGGGATCACCTGAGCCTGGTTGATGTAGGAATACGAGGTGATTTTCCGTCGTCGCTTGGACACTGGAACATGCCTTCCTTGCGTACCCGAAACAAAAAAACATTGCCCCATGTCGGGGGTCGTGGCCTCCAACCGGTGGATTGGGAGGATGTAGGCTTCATCCATGCTTTCCCAAGGATCACTTGTGACCGGGGCGGGTTCATACTTGCTTACTAGGATCTGTTTATCCTTACTTTTGTAATAACCCGCATCCAGGTAGCGGGCCTCACAAGAAGCAAAAGGGGACGCGTCTCCTTGGAGCACGCCTACTCAACCATTGAGCGAGTACTTGAGGCACTGGTGATATGATGAAGGGACCGCTGCATGTAGATGGAGCCATGGCCTACCAATCAACGCGTTGTAGGCGGTGTCCTGAGAGACGACCATGAACTCGGTGCTGGCAATTAAGCCACCGAACTGAGTCTTCAGGCGGATCTTGCCGACTGGGGTTTGCTCGGTCCTGTCATACCCCTGCATCCTGAGGTCAGAGGGAGTTAAATCACCTTCAGACAGACCCATCTTTCGCAACATCCGGGTCGGAATTAGATTGATTCCGGAACCCGTGTCAACGAGGCAGTGGCGGATTTCCACGCCATTGAAGTGGCCAGTGATGTACAGCGGGCGAATGTGCCCCTGTATAGGAGGGTCCTCATCTTTACCGGAGAACGAGATAACCGCCTGACATTCGGCGTTTTCAATCGCCCCGGTATGGAAGGCTTCTGCAGCTGCTACCTCCGTCTCAAACTGGAGGGGGCTCCTTAGGGCCTCGGAAAGTGCCTCGCGCATTTAGGATGACAGGAGAAGGGCCTCAAGGATGGAGAGCCTCGCCGAAATGCCGGCCAGGTGCTTCAGGACATCATACTTTCGTGCCAAATGTGAACCTCTGCTTACAGGAGGTCGGTCGGCATTTGGAGGCATGGCGGATCCTACCGGTTGAACCGGCGATTGGCTAGTACTGGGTACATCCTGCTGCCTACTAGTTGAAGCCTAGAGAATAGTCGTCGGACTAGGATTAGACGACGGAGGTTGGCCTGTAGCTGGGAAAGACTGACCGTGATATGAATGAGGCAACTCTCCTCGATCTAGCAGCACGAACGGCGGTGGAGATAGAGCCGAGGGCGTTAGATGGGGTTGCGCATGTTGAGCTCTGCACTGAGCCTGCTGCCTGGTCTCAGTAGCGTGCATGGCTTGGACAGAAGTGCCTGCTGACATACCTCGATGACCGGCGCGGTTGCGATTCTGCTGACGTTGATGTCGGCTGGGAATGTTGGGGAGGTCTGCCTGACGTTCCCCCTCGTCGGGGGTCATATAGGGCTTTACCAGCTCCACGGTGTTAACCGAAGCGTACCCCTGGCTGTCGCTCGAGGATTCATCCACTGTTGGGCGGATTCTGGGGGGAATCCCCATTTCAGGGGGCATAAAATCGCCAAGGGTGTGGGATGACGATGGCACTGGTGGTGCGCGTTGCTTCTTCTTGCGTCGCCGCTGCTTGCCCTTTTGGGAAGAGGTCGACTGTGAAGACGATGCGGAGGCACCGGCTACTTCTTCTTAAGGTTCCAGCTGCTTCAGGCGCACCCAGATGATACCTTGGGCATGGATGACGGTTTTTCGAGCCATCCAGTCGTCGTATTTCCGGGATCCGTGGCTGGGGACCTGCTGCCACTCGCCTTCACTGTCGCTGCCGATCTCTGATCCTGCAAAGACACCCGCCACTTGTGCTGGTGCCGGGCCCAACTTGACTATGTTGTTATTGACCTGGTCTTGAAGCCAGTCTTTAAACACATAGAATTGCTTGAGGGTGTGCCCCAGAATCCGATGATAAGGGCAGTAGTTGGGGTGATCGGTGAGATTTGCCTCCGTCGGCCTTCTGCACTTGGGTAGGCGCATGATCCCTTGCTCTAGAGCACTTAGGAAATAGCCAGGGACCTGATTTTCGTTAAACGAATAAGTCTGGTGCCTTCTTTCAGATATGGGGCCCTGGGGGCCTGACCCTAACGAGGGGCCGGAGGGGCCTTTCGAGGAGGCGGTGCCTGATTGTCTCGCCTAGGTGGTGGTGGTGCATTGCGCGGGGGAACCTGTCGGTTCTGAGGCGGTCGCTGCTGGGTAGGAGCCTATGCTTGAGGTGGAGGACCTCTGCGGGGTTGCGGGGGTGGTGCCGCCGGCAGTAACTCCAGCTGCCTCGGGGCTTCTATTTGGGCCACCGCGGCGGGTTCAGCCCTGGCGGTCCTCCTGGCTGGGATCATAGGGGGCAACAAACGTGCCTGACTGGCCTGTTGCAGGGCTTCCTCGAGGCGCTGAGCCTTATCTGAGAAATATCTGAACCCTCCAGGGTAGTTTTGGGTGATCAGGGAGGGTACCAGCTCTGTCTTGACGTTCCCCACACACATCATCAATAATTGCTCCTGATTCAGTGGCATATCGAGAGAATACGTAAGTCCCTTCCACCGAGCAATGAAAACTGCGACTCGCTCATCAGGACTATGCTTGAACTTGAAGAGGTCCGCGATGCTGGTCTTCTGCGTGGTGGAGATGAACTGGTATAAGAACTATCGGCGAAGATCCTCCCAACTGGTCACCGATCCGATAGGGAGCTGGCTGTACCAGATGAATGTCGGACCTTCCAGTGTCTGTACAAAACATCGGAGTTTGGCGGCTTCTTGCTGAGCCGGGGTCCCCAGCATGGGGCCACACCTGGAAGAGAAATGAGCCAAGTGTTGGGGCGGGTCCCCTGTCCCGTTGAAGGGCAAGAAAGTGGGGTTCCCAAAACCCGGAGGTGCGGGCATATCATCCACCCACGCGGGATAAGGCTTGCCATCCGGTGGGACCGCCACCTGCCGCGTCTCTAACGCTTCAAGGTGGGCTGTGAGTGCCGCAATAAGATCATCCGGGCGGGGGTCCCTGTCTTGATGGGGATCCCTAACCACAAGTGCATTGCCAGGTTCTTCAACACAGTAGACGGCTTCGGCCGCTCGTGGGTCAAATGGCTGGACGACCTGCGGGGCGACTGGGGGAACCCGGACTGGATTCTTCAGATTTCCCCGTCGCTCGGGGGGATTCGGCGAGACGTATCGCGCCCTCTTTCCATAAGTTCCGGCTTCCGCCCTGTCTGCGGAAGTAGCATGATCAGGGTTTCCTAGAGGCATCTCACCGAGGGGAAATTGTTCCTGCCCCGGCCTGGGGTCACCATAGTTGGGTCGCCGCTCTGCGGTGCGCTCAGCCAAGAGTTCGTCAACCAGCCTCTTCTGCTTAGCAAGATGCTGGCGTAACGTGGCCTTCTCAGGATCCTCGTCCATTTTCTGCACAGAGGCGGACGGGTCGGAGTGCTTGACAGTTCTGACGTGCTCTTTACCCTTGCCGGTGTTTCGACCGAGCACCAGCGATTCGGTGGGTACGGGGAGGCCTAGCAGGTTCCTCTACTGACGGGTAACTCTCCCTGATGGGTCCAGCAGTGGCGGTACGCCCTCGGGGGGTAAGTCTCCATCAAGGAATTCAAGCTCGTCTTCCTTGTCCATGACGTCGGCCATGTGGACCGCGACTCCTCTCGAGGGCATGTCCTCAATATCACATAATGAATCGGTCTGCCGTCGGATAGGGTTGAAGAGGAGAGCGGTATAGTGTCCCCAACCACGGACTTGCACATGGGGGTGTCTTTCCTGACGATCCTGCGGAGTTCTTTAAAACTCTGAACGCATTTTCGTTGAAGGGCACTCTGGCGGCCTGGTGACTCAGGGTGCTGGGCCACAAGGAGTGCGGCCGCATCGATCAGGCGGCACTGCTCGCCGATTTCTTCGAAGTTCTCTCGACTTCTGGGGTACACCACCCATTCGTAGTGGAGGCGGAAGTGTGTCTCCCATAGGGTTCGACAAAATCACCCCACTTCTTCAGGGGTAAGAGACTCCGGTACGCGAAAATTCAGCGCTGCCGTCGGCCAGAACTTCTCCGGGAAGTAATCAGATACAAGAATACTCCAGAAGCTCCTGGGTTCGGACTCAGGGTTCGGCCCTGTGTTGCACCACTCATCAACCGGGGGTGGATGAGGGACCGGTAGCGGTACCGAGGCGGACCTCTGGGATAGCAAACACGGCGGCGGAGAATACGGCGAACGATCTGACTGGCCGCCGAATTCCGGGCCATCCTCCGAAGAGCAAGGTGACTTGGCCACGATGTCACGGTACGATGGGCTGATAGCCACAGCTTCCAGCACAGGAGTCGCGGCTACCAGTGACCGGTCATGTCGTCGTTCTACCGTCGCTGGCCCCCAAAACAGCTCTCTGTGATCTCTGGTAGAGGTAGAGGGCGCTTCTGGTGACGATGGCGATGATTGCGCGGTTGAGACCTGTGGAATTCCCAAGATTTCTTCCTCCTAGATGTACCTATAGAGAGAGACGGGAATCTGGTGGACCTCGTATTCCGGGAGAATGAGGCTAACACGTCTGGTTCCTGCCCCAGTCCTTGATATGGAGGAGCGGGGAGAAGGTTCCATTGCTGAATCGCATTCCGCTTCAGAGTCAGAGAAGCGGGCGGGTTTGATCTCCACCCGGGATTTTCCAGGACTTTTCTTGTGGCGGCGACGACCTGCTCTCCTACCCCGGGATGGCTCTTCGGGACAGGGTTGATCCCTATCATGCAGTCTCGGGGCGGCGCTGGCACCGTGGTGGAGAGGGCCCCCACTCGAGATGGCCGAGGTGCGAGGGGCACCGGGGCAAATGTCAAAGGGTACATGGGGAGGACCTCCATGAACAGTGCCCATGTAGGCGGGGCCTCTTTTGGAATTGGCAGGAGAATGGGGAGGACCTCCATGGTCGCTGCGGGTGGAGCGAGGCTGACCTTCACTCCTCGAGTTGTTGGGGCAAGGAGGACCTTCGCCGGTTGTAGAGAGGACGTAGGGAGGGCCCCTACGTTGGAGAAGGACTGGATGGATGGTGCCTTCAGATCGGCAGTCAGGGGCAGGAGGATGGACTCCATACCCTGTATAGTGGGTGCGGGAAAGATTTTCGCGCTGAGCGTCACTGCCGCGGGGCAGGTCTTCATTCGGGATGGGGGTAGCACGAGGCATGCCTCCATGACAAAATTCGGAGCGGGGAAGGCCCACGCTCTGTGGAATATTGGTACGGGGAGGACCTCTGTACGGGGTGACATCACTGCGGGTTAGTTCGCGGTGATCACCACTTGGGCCTGCAACCCGGAGAGTCAACTCAGCCTGCCCGTGAGGCGGTTGGGGTCTCGGTCCTGGTTGGGTGAAGGAGTGACCCTGCTCAGTGTATGTAGGGGCTTCATGATGCACGTCGGTGGTGGCTCGGGCCACTATAGCTGTCGACGTCGACGCGCCTGGGCGAGCGTCCTCAGCCCGGGCCCGGCGTTGACGTCGGGTCAGGCGAGCTGGTGCAGGTGGTGCAGGGGCATGGCCTGCCTGCTCTTCCTGCGGAGCCGGACGGTGGCGCTGACGCAGCCGGGCAGGAGCTCTCACCTGGAGCCCTTGGGTCGGGACCTTGAGCGGGCTGAGTCGGACGACGCCCGCCTCATCAGCGTAAGGCAAGGATTCGTCAAGGCGTTCCGGAGACAGGCTCCCGAAATGGTTGAACGTTGGGGTGGGGAGCAGGGGCTCCCTGCGCAGCATGTTAGGGCGGCATTGACGGCGGGGCCTGGATGCCTCCAGGTCCAGGCGGGCCATATCCCTGGTTGGGATGACCCCTTCCTCCTCGTACCTATGCACGAGGTTGTTGATCACCCTTCGCTGGATGACCTCTGATGGGGAAAGCGGACGTGGGTTCCCCGTATTCCGTGATGTGGCAGCCGTTGTGGCGGTAGCGGCGCCATGTGGGGTGGCTGTGGCGTTGTTTCCCCTGCCCCTACGTAGGCTAGCGGGCGGTGATCGCGTCTTTGTAACAGCAACCTGGTTCCTGAGAAACGAAGGGATCAACTCATCATCACTGAGAGGGAAAAGGATTGACAACCAGTGCCCCAGCGTCCTTCTATTCTCCACGTCTGTAAGAAGGATCCACGCCAACACGCTGCAGAACGGAGTGCCCCATGTTCTACTGCCCCGACTTCCGGTGAGTTTCACGGCAGGCCCGCTATTTGATTTGCGGGACCAGGCACCGGATATCTAGATCCGGTGACACGTCAATCTACTGGTGTCTCGAACGCTACTAATCTCCATATTGAGGAGAAGAATTTCACGTCGGGTTCACCATTTCTGTTTCCGACGCTTTCGCCGGGGCACGCGCGCATCCGTTTGTCACGCGGAGGAGGACGCGCGGCTTTGTAGCCCCGCATTCCCGCTTTCCAAAGGCGGGCGGCATTCACTCCTTATTCAGGGACGTCTGCTCCTTGATCGAAACGGGATGATGGGATGTCGGTTCTTCCTTCTGTGGATTCCTCCTCATAACTCATCACCTAGTCTGGGTCTCCCTCATAGATTTAATACGTAGTTCGTGAAACTCTTCCCAGTGCCATGTTTCCATGGACGTCGGTTAATTACACTGCTTCTGTCGGGACATTCCAAAGGGTCCAGTCAGGGCAGCAACCTTCAGTCGGGGGAGTAGTCATGTTGAGGCATCAGTAGCGTGTCTGGATGCTGGGGGCCTGGCATGTCTGTCTATTATCCCTGGTCACAGGGCTTCTCGAGGGCGTGGAAGCCCGAGGCATCCCACATCGAGCGCGGGGAATTATATGTCATAGACACATATCTGAGGTTTTCCTCAGCTTCACGTGTTTAACACAGGGTACGCCAGGAGTTTAACGTCCAGCGGAGACGGATCAACCCAACCAGAGCATTAGCTAGGATAGATCAGATTGAGGGGTTTCCCTTGAAGGGATGCCGATACCGGGGCCAGCCCATGGGCGGCTGTGAAGAAGAGCATACCGACATGGTCTCACCGAGATATGACGGTCCGGGCGAGAATCAGGACGGATGATAGGTGGATGAATGGAGTTGAGGGGGAATGAAATGGGACCATCGCAGGGGGCGACAGTGAAGTTGGGCTTGAGCCTTGAAGAGGCTTCCTACGTATCCCCGTGGCAGGGAATCAAAGTCCGCATAGTTCGGGATGGCGCTGGTGAACCAACGTGAAGGTGGACCTTGGCCCGATAGATGTCGTCAGCGAACCAACATGAAGGTGGACCTTGGTCCAATGGGAATCGTCAGCGTACCAACGTGAGGGTGGACCTTGGTCCGATGGATGGTGGGCTTGAACCTATGGAAGGCTTCCTACGTACCATGCCTTGACAGGGATCAAAGACCTCGTAGTTCAAAGGGTTTCATCGGTGAACCGACGTGAAAGTAGACCCGTGGGTCCACTAGTGGTGGGCTTGAACCTTGGGAAGGTTTCCTATGTACCATGACTTAACATGGATCAAAGTCCTCATAGTTCGAAGTTGATGGAATACAGTTTAACGTCATGCGGGACGATAGTGAAACCTGACATGAATAAACGACGGGCGGTGGGTGTCGGCGAACCGACGTAAATGAGGTCGGAACGACCGGATGGTGGGTTTGAACCTCGTAGAGGCTTCCTACGTACCATGCCTTGACATGGATCAAAGTCCTCGTAGTTCGGGTTGGTCACAACAGCTTGCCGTCGGACTGGAATTACAGTTTAACGTCGTGCTGGACGTAGGTAGAACACGACGTGAATTGGATGATGGGTGGGCTTGAACCTCGTGGAGGCTTCCTACGTACCACGCCTTGACATGGATCAAAGACCTCGTAGTTCATATGGGCCTTTGTCGGCGGACCGACATGAAGGTGGACCTTGGTCCAATGAGTGGTGGGCTTGAACCTTTGGAAGGATTCCTACGTACCATGCCTTGACACGGATCAAAGACCTCGTAGTTCAGGTGAGAATGGGTGTGCAGTTTAATGTCATGCAGGACAAGATGGAGGGGCATACAGTTTAACGTCATGCTGGACGAGGGCGAAACTCGATGTGAATGAGCAACCGAGCAAAGTGGCTTGAACCTCATGGAGGATTCCTACATACCATGCTTTGACATGGATCAAAGTCCTCGTAGTTCGGGTGGGAATGGGTCGCAACGGCTTACCACTGGACCAGAATGCAGTTTAACGTCGTGCTGGATGGGAATGGGACCCGACGTGAATGGATGACGGGTGGGCTTGAACCTCATGGAGGCTTCCTACGTACCATGCCTTGACATGGATCAAAGTCCTCGTAGTTCAGGTGGGAATGGGTCGCAACGGCTTACCACTGGACCAGAATGCAGTTTAACGTCGTGCTGGACGGGAATGGGACCCGACGTGAATGGATGACGGGTGGGCTTGAACCTCATGGAGGCTTCCTACGTACCATGCCTTGACATGGATCAAAGTCCTCATAGTTCAGGTGGGGGTCAGGGTCAGTGCTCACTCTAAGCCCACGTGAGTCATGCTCGGTGTGAGAAATAAGAGGTTGCAAGGACCTGACGATCACGTCGCGAAGGATGCGTCCGTGAGAAGCGAAGAGGGGCTTACGCGTTAGGCGGCCCATGGTGTTGGGACTTACTCCAGGATGGAGGCCCATAGTGCGACAGAGCGCAGCGAAAGAGGGATTTGGGACCAATGATGGGAGGTGCCTCGTTCCCTATCACGCCCTCCACTGACCTTGGTAGTGGGGAAGTTCAGAGATGCATAGGTGCAGCCATCCGTTGGGGAACTAGGGTCACCCTTCTCCCATGAACATACGCCACTCTAGTAAGGAGGATATCATCCCTTGTGGACGGGTGATTCCATTCCTGTGGAGACGAGTGGTGTAAAAAATGTTCGAGCTGGGGGGACCCTGCGTGCGAAGCACGAGGTCGGGTCACAGTTTAACGTCATGTGTTGAGGACGTGGTGCTTGGCAGTTTAACGTCCTGCAGCTCGGACGAAGTGGGTTCATTCCACACCTCTAGGACTTACATAACCGGTACCCTCTGGTCCTTGGGGAAGGGAAGGTACCAGTAAGGTCATGGTCATGGTGGGTTGTGGAACGAACCATCAAAGGGTCCACGTTAGCGTGGCTATGCGAAGAAGCAATAGCCGTTAGCGTGCCTATGCGAAGAAGCATTAGGCGAAGCAACGCTACGGGTGGTATTGTCCATGGGACTTTGAAATCACATCGTGCAAGCCTAGAGGGTCGCACGGGAAGAGGAATCGCTAAGCAAAGGAGTGTGCTTCGCGGAGTGGAGTGCCTTGGCCTTAGCATGGGGCGTAGGTGTGAGTGGAAGGTGCTTCGCGAAGTGGAACAGTGTTCGCGGAGCACTGCCTCGCGAAGAAGGGGTGCCTCGCGAAGCAGGGTCCTGCGAAGCAGTGTGCTTCGCGATGTGTAGCGATCCTGCCTTAGCATAGGGATCACTAGTATGGGTTGGGTGTTTCGCGAAGCATAAGTGCTCCGCGGCTGCCCGGGTTCCCTTGGGAATCCCCTTCCTTCGCGAATGCCCTTGAGCTTCGCGAAGGACATCCCTCTCGGAAGAGGGGCTCAAAATGAGACAAAGCAGAGACGTCTCACGAAGTAGAAATACCTCGCGGAGCTCATGATTCCCGGGGCAAAGGGTGCTTCGCGATTCGGGAGAGGAGAAGCCGAAAGGTCGTATTGTCCGTCCTCGGGACTCAGGGGGAGTCCAGTATTTATAGGGAAGGGGCGCCGCGAAGCAGAACTCGCGTGCCGCCTCCGGTGCTTCGCGGCGCGCTCGTGAACGTCAACGTCATCCGGGGAGGTCACCGCCTCCGGAGCTTCGCGGCGACTCGCGAACGTCAAATGCGTTCGCGGAGAATTACCGCCTCTGGAGCTTCGCGGCGGCTCGCGAACGTTAAATGCGTTCACGGAGAATTACCGCCTTTGGAGCTTCGCGAGGCCGCGATGGTCGGGGCGCTTCGCGGCGGGGCTTCGCGTGGGTGCTTCGCGTCGGTGCTTCGCGAGGCAGCGCGCCAGTCGTCCTTTTCGTTCCTTTCTTTCGGGCCATATTTTGGCGCCAACAATAACATTCCACACCGACCAAATCTCTACAGTCTTAATAGGGGTGAGACCTAAATGAACACATGGTCTCCCTCCTACAACTCCTTGGGTCTTCGCCTCCTGTCAGTATATGATTTCTTCTTGCTCTGTGCTGTGACACCCCAACTCTTTTTCATGTTTAATAATTATATCCTATGGCTTAATTATTGTGCTAACCAGTACCGTTTTCAAGGTAAATATTATCTCACTTTAATTAAAGAATAATTTTAAAATAACTATTTTTTATCAAAAATAATTTATTATTATCAAATAATAATTTAATATAATACTTTAAATAATAATTATACTAATATATGAATATAACTAATTTGTGGTTTATTTTCCAAAATATGATATATATATACTAGATTTGAATTATAATTATGATATAAAACTAATACTATAATTTTATTTTGAGGATATATATGACATTGAATATTATTACTTTAAAATATTTTAATGACATATTTTTGTAAAGGTGAACTGTTTTAATTATGTGAACAATTATTAATCTATCACATGAGTTTAATATATTTTTGAAAATATGATATATACATAAATATTAGATTAGAAATTTTTGATTGGATTAAAGTTTCATCACATTGTTAACATTTTTAATATATAATAAATCAATTTTAATAGAATGATTACAATTGTACATATATGAATTATTTTTGATAAAAATTGTTGTTATGTTGAATTATATATATATGTGTAATATTAAAATTTTCCTAATGTTTCAAAATAACAAATATATGATACAAATTATGATAATTATTATTTTATAATACTTTTTCAATTATCAATTTAATTTATAATAATATAAGTATATAATATGAAATATATAAATATTTGTTTTAAAAAAGAATTTTGTAATAATAACTTTAAATTTTTGAAAAGTATTGATAAAATAAGTTTAATAGATAAATATCTTTATAAAAATTTTGACTTTTTAAAGTTATTAATAATATATGATAATAATAGAATGAGGATATAATTAAATAGAAATAATAATATAATTGTAAAAATATAATAATAATAATAAAATAAATTGATTTTTAAAGGAAAAGTAGAGAACATCGTAATGGGATTTGCGAGTCAATGTTTTTAGTATCGTGGAGGATTGAGGGCCGCGTTTAGGGTTTTAGTAGTCCGGTTCCGGGGATCTCAAGTAGGTCAGGCGAGTCGGAGCTCATACCACCAGGGAGGACCGACCTCAATTTTGTGAGGTGCTCTCGGTGTCCATTCGAGTCGATGCGCGGACGACGTGGATCTCTGGGTTCAGCCGCAGATGTAGCTTCTTCGTGGTTAGTCTCCTGTTTGTCTTTTGCAGACAGAGGATTTCATTTCTTATTTTTTTAACAGTGTAAAATCTGTCTAGTTGTTGACTTTTGTGGTCTGATGTCGATTAAGACCAACCAATAGTGTTATTTTTTGAAATTTGTCAATTTCATTATGTTTAAAATGAATCTGTTTAACAAAGTATTGATTATATAATTTATATATTCTATTTTGAAGTCTTCACGAACAGCTTGCAAGGAACCCATATTGTGTTGATCTTGTTGTAGTCATTCTATATTATTTCTGTCCATTTTATTTTGTTTCTATTTTTTTTAATGGCGGGCTGTGCATTTGAGCTTGCACAAAAATACAGTTTGGATTTTGGTTATAAAAATCTGTAATTGAAAGTGCAAAGTGGAACATTTCACCCATAACCTCTCAGGGAGCAAAGCTCTCCACAATCCCACCTCATCCTTAAGCTTGTAATGGTTAAATATTTATTTAATAATTTATTTATTTTATGATCATATATTTTGTAAGGAAATTAATATTTATTTCCAGGTTTTTTATTATACTCTATATTTTTTGGTTATGTGCAAGGGATATTATTTATAGTTTACGTTGTGTTTTGAAGAATATGCTATAAGGGATATATTGATTTTATTTCTTGAACTTAATTTTGGTGTTTTAATTCTGCTTCAAACATGTTTCTATTATTTTATGAATTTTAATTTATTTTTCAAATGAATATTTTATTAAAAAACAAATCTTCAATTTGACATTATTTTTCCGTTAGAGTTTCCATTTTATAAGAGAGTTTTCTCTAATTAAAATCAGCAAGGATGAGTCTTATCAAGTCAAAGTGCATATAAGCACATATATACTTTGGAAATCTTTCATGTCACGACCCGTCCTCGGGGCCCGTGCCGTGACTACCCCAAGCCAGCCTTCCATAGGTCAGGGGCTGGCGACTAGCACCAAGACGTAATTCCCGGTAAAAAGGGAAGATATTGCCTTTGTAAAGTAAACAAACACCACAGAACAAGCAAGTAGAAGCAAACACCAAAAGTTTCGTCTCATCAAGAGGAATCCAACAAAGTCGACGACACGTCAATCGGACGTCCGGAGCTCAAGTTATAAGCGTTTCCGCTCTGAGGGCCCGGTTGGTTTCGTGTACGAACCAACCCGGACGAACCCAAAATACTCCGAAACCTTGAGTGTAGTATACCGAAACGACCGCCTCGATCCAAGGATCGTATCACCGCTGATGGTGCATCGATCAGAGGTCCGCAACCCAAGTTATGGGCAAAAGACCGTAACAGTCCGGTATTAGGGGGTTCGGGCCCGGTCCGACTCGGGTCGACCCGGCCGGGGTCCGGGTCCGGCCCGCTTGGGCGCGGCCCGGTCCGGCTGGCGCGGCCCGGCCCGGCCTGGGCGCGGCTCGGCCCGGCGCTGGCCAGGCGGCCCGGCGGCCAGGCGGCTCGGCCGTTACGGCCGAGCAAAGAGGGGGGTGGGGGTTGCCCCCCGCTTAGAGAACCCGTGACCCCCATGTGGGGGGCCGCACTTGCTGGCCGACCGGGGGTTACAAACCCCCGGTTTTCCCCTGACCGGTCGGCCCGCTCTGGCCGGCCGGCTGCTGCCGCCACGGGACCGGCGCTGGCCGGTCCCCCTGCTCCGACGCCGGCGGCCCGGAACCGGCCGCCGGTCTCCCCGCTCCGCCGCAGCCTTGGTCTGTCCGGCGCGGTGCGACGGCACCGCGCCCCTCCGCCGCGGCCCCGCTCCGGCCGTGGCGCTTTTGTAGTTCTCCGGCGTGGTGCGACGATGTTGCGTCTTTGGTTCGTCTTCAACGGCGCTGCGCGACGGCGCCGCTTCTCCCCCTTTCTTTAATATTTCCGCGCTGTGCTTCGGCACCGCGTTGCCTTGTTCGTGCCGCAAACAACATCAAAGAACCAAAGGGGAGGGGAGGGTCCGCCGTGTTCGTGCGGTCCGACCCCCTCTCGTTATTGCGGTATCAGACGACTCCAATAGAAATGAAGAATGGCAACGAAAGAATTCACGAACAACAATTAAAATAAATCCCTACCTCAAGCGTCGTCGAGCGAGAGTTCGTCGCGGAATTGCACATCGCGGAAGAAGGAACGTCACGGAAGAAGGGTCGTCGCGTCGCGAAGAACAGATTCGTCGCGTCGCGTCGTCGATCTCCGAGGATCCGACGTTCTTGTCGACCTTCGTCGGAGGTCGGCGTTCTTCGCGTTCTTCGCGTTCTTCGTCGAGGAAGATGAAGATCTTCAAGCCTCCCCTCTTTCTCCCAAACCCTCTCAACACCACCAGACTAATAAAATAAGAGTCATCTTATTTTATTAACACACAAGTCAACGATTGAATTTCAAAAAGAATTGAAACGATCAATTAATTGAATTAATTGAGGAGTTTAAACCGCCCATTTAAAGAGGCGTTTAATAACCAGAATAAACGCAAGGGTTGACTTCATTAATAGGGGGTGCATGTGCGTTACTTAATTAAAGGAGGGGGTTTAGGAAGAAAAGAAACGATAAGGCTCGTGTGAGCCCCACCTCACAAATATCCTACCAAGTGGGTAGGATATTGTGGGTCTCACTCCCAACACTTAGCTCAGGTTAAACAACTTGAAGTAAAATAAAAAATTGTGCGTCCAATTTTTATTTTATTCCTTTACTTAACCCCAAAATTTAAAAACCACATCCAAGCAAACGCAACCTCGGAAAAGGTGTTTTTAAGCAATTATCGGCGATGCGATTCCATCGGTGCCCTCGGAATTCGATTCCGAGCACCGGTTCAAAAGTTAGAGAAACCCGCTCGTTCGTTCACTGAACGTACCCGAGCTAAACTTCGGAAAATGATTCCGGGCACACCGGGCCTCGGAATCAGGTGCCGTCAGAAACTGCGTTCTTGTAAAATTTCAAAGAAAATTAAGAAAAAAAAAAATTCCCCTTGGATTTTACGGGTCTTTACATTACTCCCACCTCAGGGCTTTACGTACTCGTAAAGCTTTAAAACAAACTAGGGTTACAAAAGCGGTACTGAGCACGCATTTGAGCCTTCCGCTCGCATGTGCTCACCTGGAGGTCCCCGTGCTTCCATCTGATGCGCACTAGAGGAATCGACCGTCCACGTAGGACCCGCTCCTGTCGATCCTCAATCTCCACTGAGACCTCCGCAAAAGTCACCCCATCGCCAACGTCCAGCTCCTCATGATCGATGATATGCGAAGGGTCGAACACGTATCTCCTCTGTTGAAATACGTGGAAGTTGTCGTGCACCTGATGTAACTGAGGTGGATGGGTCAAGCGGTAAACCACCTCGCCTACCCTGCTGAGGACCTGAAAAGGTCCACTGAACCTCGAAGATAACTTGTCGCCTCGGCCACATCTCCGTAACTCACGTCGAGGTGAGACCCGTAGGAAAACGTGGTCACCATCCCCGAACTCTAGTGGTCTCCGCCTCCTGTCAGCACTAGAATTTTTCCGGCTCTGAGCTGTCTTCATCCGCTCTTGGATGACTTGGACCTTTCTGGTCCTACAAGAGCTGCTGAGATTTCTTTTTTACCGATAAGAGAAATTCGGTCTCATCCCCTGGATGAAGCACGTTCTTCGCCTAATATAGTCAATCCCGACATTGATGATACTAACCCATACCAAGGATGACGTCGTAAGGCCTCGACGCTACTACCAAGAGATCCAACCGTTACTCTCGCCTCCAAGGGTTGAGTCACACTGTCGACATTAGTGTGTGGTCACTGGGTCTCCTCCAGTAGGTATCTCAAAGTGAGGGTCAAGTCAACGTTTTTTTTTTAAACCGGAACCTCTTAGTAACAACATAATGAGAGGACAGGAAGCTAAACGCCACAAGAAAGGTGTCTTTTATTACTGCAGCTCAAAGTACAAAGACACAAAGCATCTACAAACAAATATCAACAAAGCTAGAAGCAGCATAAACAAAAGTCTCCAGGTCTGGAGCTAGTCCCGCTCCTATCCATCTGCTCCCGGAGCTCCATGATCGTAGGCCTCAGCCACCCGAAGCTGGGCTCTCCCATGTCCACCAGTTCCCTGCGGTCGGGGTGGACCTCCTCGTGGTGGTGGTGGCAACACCTCGAAGCGTCGTCCACCTCCAGCTGCACGGCCAGCTCCCCTGCCACGGTCTCCTGCTCCATGAGGTCCGCCTCGATCGAACCTCTGCCTCTGCCTGGGAGGTCCCTCGTTCATCTGCTGGTCATTCGTATGGCGGGTCAGACAGTCACGAGCCATGTGACCAACCCCGCTGCGGGAGTAACACTGTCCGCTCATGGTAAGTCGTTGTCCACCCCAGGTGCCTCGCACAAACGATCCTGTGTCATGCGGTCGACCACCTGTAGGTCTAGTCATCTTGGACCCCTGCGTCATCTGTCTACTGCCCGCTGCAGAAGACTCTGCCGCATGCCGGCTAGTGGTGGGTCCTGCTGCTGGAGACTGCTCACCAAGGAAACTCTCCACTAAGAGGGCTCACTCCAACACCCCTGTCTGTGTCGGAATGCTGTGAGAAACAACTGAAGGTCTGATCTCTCGCCTGAGCCCCTGCTCGAAGGTTCGGGCCCTGAAGAATGGGTCTTGTACCATGTCCATCGAATAGCGCGAGAGATCGGTAAACCTCGCCGCGTACTGAGCTACTGTCATGCTGCCCTGCCGCAGCTGTAGTAGCTCCTAGATGCGCACCGCACGGAGGGTGGCTGGGATGAACTCTGAGCGAAAAAGGCTCTCAAAGTCCATCCAAAGGAGAGATGCCTCATCGTGCACCTGGAGCATCAAGCTCCACCACCTGCCTGCTGCCGCGTGCAAGAGGCTCGCTGCAAGGACCGCCATAAGGTCAGCCAGTGTCCCTACCAAATGGAAAACTCGTACAACTGCCCCCAGCCAATCCTCGGCTGCCTGAGGGTCCGTCTCCCCACAGAACCTGGGCGGTCGCTGACGCTGAAACTCGTGCAGTGCACTAAGGCGACGTGCACCGTCAGCGGCTGGGGCTGGTAGCATCGGTGGCTCGACGGGTAGAGGTATTGTCGGTGCCTCTGCTGTCAAAGGACCCTGTACCGAGGCCTCGTCGCTCGGTGGGCTGTCGTCACGCACAACTCTTGGAACCCTAGCTGGCTGCCGTCGTGGGGCCATCCTGAAAAGAAACAGGTGCGCCACGTTTAAACAGTATACCTGGTGAGTTGACACAAAGTAATCACAAGGAAAACTTGAAACACACATGCAATCAATGTTTTCGTGCAGTAAGTCGGAAATCAGAAGTCATGGTCCTGGTGTATGGATACGTCGGCCGCCGTACCAACACTGGACTCCCTGGACTGATAGCCACACTCAATACTCTTAACACTATTGCTTCACATAGAAAACGATCACAGTCCTGAGTTCTGCGGTAGAACCGAACTCCTCTGATACCAATTTGTCATGACCCGTCCTCAGGGCCTGTGCCGTGACTACCCCAAACCCGCCTTCCATAGGCTAGGGGCTGGCGACTAGCACTAAGGCGTAATTCTCGGTAAAAAGGGAAGACATTGCCTTTGTAAAGTAAACAAACACCACAGAGTAAGCAAGTAGAAGCAAACACTAAGTAAAAACTGGGTACAACAGTAAGTGCGGAAAAGTAAGTGGGCCAGAATACAAACCCAAACTGAAAGTAAAGTACAACTGAAAAAGAGAGTACAACAACTGAAAAGTAAAGCCGCAACGTTGAGCCGTCCACTGGAAGTCCCACCTGAAGGGTGGGTACAGATAGCCTCCACAGCTCCTCGGATCCAGCCATCCGCTCCGAGTATGCTCTGCCCAGTGGTCCACCTCCAGGTACTGACCCGCTCCTCGTGCCTCAACTACGATCAGCGCTGTCCGTCGTCTGCAACCAACACAACGTAGTGCGGGCATAGCCCGTGCAGGGGTGAGTATAAGCTACTCAGTAGGGACCCCGAGAGCCCCTAAGGTCTCCCAGAATCCACAAGGTAAGATACAATCACGAAGTAACATCCAACACCACTTAGGTATATGCCCATACATATACCTAAGTCACCAATTCTCATTCGGCTCCAACATCCGAGCCCAAGTACAACCCATTCCACACAGGAAAACACAACCAAATCCACACAGGAAAGCATAACGTAATCCACACATGATATCAAGTCAAACTTATCGAAGATAAGGATTGAAAATCAAGACTCAGCTCACACAGGTATACTTCTTCATGATGTCAAAACCACGGCTACTGGAGAACTCCTCCTCTGTCGAGTACAGTGGGCCTGCCGCTACAACCAAGCACTTCCCTCCATGGGTCTGCCGCTACAACCAAGCGCTCCCCCTCATAGGCTCTAGAGGTACTCTTTCTGTTGAGTACCGCGGGTCTGCCGCTACAACCAAGCGCTCCTCCGCCGTGGGTCTGCTGCTACAACCAAGCGCTCCACCTCATAGGCTCCAGAGGTACTCCTTCTGTTGAGTACCGCGGGTCTGCCGCTACTACCAAGCGCTCCTCCGCCGTGGGTCTGCCGCTACAACCAAGCGCTCCCCCTCATAGCCTCAAGAGGTACTCCTTCTGTTGAGTACCGCGGGTCTGCCGCTGCTACCAAGCGCTCCTCCGCCGTGGGTTTGCCGCTACAACCAAGCGCTCCCCACTGGGCTATCCGAAATACACTGAGTCTATAGATCAACAGTCGTCAAGTCTCACCCAGCTACTAGGTCTCTGCACTCTGCTAGCTCGTCACCGGGAGGGTCCGCTCCACGAGCTACTGGTCGATACTCCAAGTATCACGAAGTTCCACGAAGAAGTATCTCAAAGGACCGCCTCGTCACAGGGGTCTCAACGCAACAGACGACGCGTCAGTCGGATGCCCGGTCTGTGAGTTACTAGTCTTTTCATTCCAGGGGCCCGGTTGGTTTCGTGTGCGAACCAACCCGACCGTATCTCGACTGTACCCCAAAATTTCATAGGGTATGCTCATAGGGACCATTCCTCAACGTGATCACCAACGCTGCTGACGGTTCGTCAAACAGACGTCCGGTCTGAAAGCTATCAGCTTTTCCGTTCCAGGGGCCCGGTTGGATTTTGGGTTCAATCCAACCCGACCATTATCCAACTGCATCTGAAACTCAGGCGGAGCATGCCAAAAGTTTCGTCTCATCAAGATGAATCCAACAAAGTCGACGACACATCAATCGGACGTCCGGAGCTCAAGTTATAAGTGTTTCCGCTCCGAGGGCCCAGTTGGTTTCGTGTACGAACCAATCCGGACGAACCCAAAGTACTCCGAAACCTTGAGTGTAGTATACCGAAACGACCGCCTCGATCCAAGGATCACATCGCCGCTGACGGTGCATCGATAGGAGGTCCGCAACCCAGGTTAGGGGCAAAAGACCGTAACAGTCCGGTATTAGGGGGTTCGGGCCCGGTCCGACCCGGCCCGGTACCCCCTGGGTCCGGCCCGCTTGGGCGCGGCCCGGCCCGGCTGGCGCAGCCCGTCCCGGTGCGCTGGCGTTGGCCAGGTGGCCAGGCGGCTCGGCCGTTACGACCGAGCGAAGAAGGGGGGGGGGGTGCGCTGCCCCCCGCGTAGAGAACCCGCATCCCCCATGTGGGGGGCCACACCTGCTGGCTGATCGGGGGTTACGAACCCCCGATTTTCCCCTTACCGGCCGACCCACTCTGGCCGGCCGGCTGCTGCCGCCATGGGACCGACGCTGGCCGGTCCCCCTGCTTCGACGCCGGTGGCCCGGAACCGGCCGCCGGTCTCCCTGCTCAGCCGCGCCCCTCCTCCGCGACCCCGCTCCCCGCTCCGGCCGCGGCACTTTTGTAGTTCTCAGGCGTGGTGTGACGGTGTCGCGTCTTTGGTTCTTCTTCAACGGCACGGCGCGATGGCGCCGCTTCTCACCCTTTCTTTAATATTTCCACGCGGTGCTTCGGCACCGCGTTGCCTTGTTCGTGCCGTAAACAACATCAAACAACCAAAGGGGAGAGGAGGGTCGGCCGTGTTCATGCGGTCCGACCCCCTCCCATTATTGTGGTATCAGGCGGCTCCAATAGAAATGAAGAAAGGCAACAAAAGAATTCACGAACAACAATTAAAATAAATCCCTACCTCAAGCGTCGTCGAGCGAGGGTTCGTCGCGGAATTGCACATCGCGGAAGAAGGAACGTCACGGAATAAGTGTCACGGAAGAAGGGTCGTCGCGTCACGGAGAACGGATTCGTCGCGTCGCGTCGTCGATCTTCGAGGATCCGGCGTTCTTGTCGACCTTCGTTGGAGGTCGGCGTTCTTCGCGTTTTTCGCGTTCTTCGCGTTCTTCATCGAGGAATATGAAGATCTTCAAGCCTCCCCTCTTTCTCTCAAACCCTCTCAACACCACAAGACTAATAAAATAAGAGTAGTCTTATTTTATTAACACACAAGTCAACGATTGAATTTCAAAAATAATTAAAACGATCAATTAATTGAATTAATTGAGGAGTTTAAACCGCCCATTTAAAGAGGTGTTTATTAACCAGAATAAACGCAAGGGTTGACTTCATTAATAGGGGGTGCAGGTGGGTTACTTAATTAAATGAGGGGGTTTAGGAAGAAAAGAAACGATGAGGCTCGTGTGGGCCCCACCTCACAAATATCCTACCAAGTGGGTAGGATATTGTGGGTCCCACTCCCAACACTTAGCTCAGGTTAAACAACTTGAAGTAAAATAAAAAATTGTGCGTCCAATTTTTATTTTATTCCTTTACTTAACCCCAAAATTTAAAAACCACACCCAAGAAAACGCAACCTCGGAAAAGGTGTTTCTAAGAAATTATCGGCGATGCGATTCCATTGGTGCCCTCAAAATTCGATTCCGAGCACCGGTTCAAAAGTTAGAAAAACCCGCTCGTTCGTTCACTGAACTTACTCGAGCTAAACTTTGGAAAATGATTTCGGGCACACCGGGCCTCGGAATCAGGTGCCGTCAGAAACTGCGTTCTTGTAAAATTTCAAAGAAAATTAAGAAAAAAAAATTTCCCTTGAATTTTACGGGTCTTTACATTACTCCCACCTCAGGGCTTTACGTCCTCGTAAAGCTTTAAAA
Organism: Viscum album; assembly: GCA_963277665.1. Taxonomy (NCBI): domain Eukaryota; kingdom Viridiplantae; phylum Streptophyta; class Magnoliopsida; order Santalales; family Viscaceae; genus Viscum; species Viscum album. The sequence continues at coordinate 64,348,215 of OY728148.1, read as the reverse complement.
CAAACTAGGGTTACAAAAGCGGTACTGAGCACGCATCTGAGCCTTCCACTCTCATGTGCTCACCTAGAGGTCCCCGTGCTGCCATCTGATGCGCACTAGAGGAATCGACCGTCCACATAGGACCCGCTCCTGTCGATCTTCAATCTCCACCGAGACCTCCGCAAAAGTCACCCCATCGCCAACGTCCAGCTCCTCATGATCGATGATATGCGAAGGGTCGAACACGTATCTCCTCTGTTGAGATACGTGGAATTCGTCGTGCACCTGGTGTAACTGAGGTGGATGGGTCAAGCGGTAAACCACCTCGCCTACCCTGCTGAGGACCTGAAAAGGTCCACTGAACCTCAGAGATAACTTGTCGCCTCAACCACATCTCCGTAACTCACGTCGAGGTGAGACCCGTAGGGAAACGTGGTCATCATCCCCAAACTCTAGTGGTCTCCGCCTCCTGTCAGCACTATACTTTTGCCGGCTCTGAGCTGTCCTCATCCGCTCTTGGATGACTTGGACCTTTCTGGTCCTACAAGAGCTGCTGAGATTTCTTCTTTTTCGATAAGAGAAATTCGGTCTCATCCCCTGGATGAACCACCTTCTTCACCTAATACAGCCAATCCCGACATGAATGATACTAACCCATACCAAGGATGACGTCGTAAGACCTCGACGCTACTACCAAGAGATCCAACCCTTACTCTCGCCTCCAAGGGTTGAGTCACACTGTCGGCATCAGTGTGTGGTCACTGGGTCTCTTCCAGTAGGTATCTCAAAGTGAGGGTCAAGTCAATGGTTTTTTTTAAACCGGAACCTCTTAGTAACAACATAAAGAGAGGACAAGAAGGTAAACGCCACAAGAAAGATGTCTATTATTACTGCAGCTCAAAGTACAAAGACACAAAGCATCTACAAACAAACATCAACAAATCTAGAAGCAGCATAAACAAAAGTCTCCAGGTCTGGAGCTAGTCCCGCTCCTGTCCATCTGCTCCCGGAGCTCCATGATCATAGGCCTCAGCTGCCTGAAGCTGAGCTCTCCCATGTCCACCAGTTCCCTGTAGTCGGGGTGGACCTCCTGGTGGTGGTGGTGGCAACACCTCGAAGCATCGTCCACCTCCAGCTGCACGACCAGCTCCCCTGCCACGGTCTCCTACTCCATGAAGTCCGCCTCAATCGAACCTCTGCCTCTGCCTGGGAGGTCTCTCGTTCATATGCTGGTCATCCGTATGGCGGGTCGGACAGTCACGAGCCATGTGACCAACCCCGCTGCAGGAGTAACACTGTACGCTCATGGTAAGTCGTTGTCCACCCCAAGTGCCTCGCAAAAACGATCCGGTGTCATGCGGTCGACCACCTGTAGGTCTAGTCCTCTTAGACCCCTGCGTCATCTGTCTACTGCCCGCTGCAGAAGACTCTGCCGCATGCCGGCTAGTGGTTGGTCCTGCTGCTGGAGACTGCTCAGCAAGGAAACTCTCCACTAAGAGGGCTCGCTCCAACACCCCTGTCTGTGTCAGAATGCTGTGAGAAACAATTGAAGATCTGATCTCTCGCCTGAGCCCCTGTTCAAAGGTTCAGGCCCTGAAGAATGGGTCTCGTACCATGTCCGTCGAATAGCGCGAGAGATCGGTAAACCTCGTCGCGTACTGGGCTACTGTCATGCTGCCCTGCGGCAGCTGTAGTAGCTCCTGGATGCGCACTGCACGGAGGGTGGCTGGGACGAACTCTGAGCAGAAAATGCTTTCAAAGTCCGTCCAAAGGATAAATGCCTCGTCGTGCACCTGGAGCATCAAGCTCTACCATCTGCCTGCTACCGCATGCAGGAGGCTCGCTGCAAGGACCACCATAAGGTCAGCTGGTGTCCCTACCAAACAGAAAACTCGTACAACTGCCTCCAGCCAATCCTCGGCTGCCTGAGGGTCCGTCTCCCCATAGAACCTGGGCGGTCGCTAACGCTAAAACTCGTGCAGTGCACTAAGGCGACGTGCACCGTCAGTGGCTGGGGCTGGTAGCATCGGTGACTCGGCGGGTAGAGGTACTGCCGGTGCCTCTGCTGTCAAAGGGCCCTGTACCGAGGCCTCGTCGCTCGGTGGGCTGTCGTCACACACAACTCTCGGAACCCTAGCTGGCTGCCGTTGTGGGGCCATCCTGAAAAGAAACAGGTGCGCCACGGTTAAACAGTATACCTGGTGAGCTGACACAAAGTAATCACAAGGAAAACTTGAAACACACATGCAATCAATGTTTTCGTGCATTAAGTTGGAAATCAGAAATCAGGGTCCTGGTGTACGGATACGTCGGCCGCCGCACCAACACCGGACTCCCTGGACTGATAACCACACTCAATACTCTTAACACTATTGCTTCACATAGAAAAAGATCAGAGTCCTGAGTTCTGCGGTAGAACCGAACTCCTCTGATACCAATTTGTCACGACCCGTCCTCGAGGCCCGTGCCGTGACTACCCCAAGCCCGCCTTCCATAGGCCAGGGGCTGGCGACTAGCACCAAGGCGTAATTCCCGGTAAAAAGGGAAGGTATTTCCTTTGTAAAGTAAACAAACACCACAGAGCAAGCAAGTAGAAGCAAACACTAAGTAAAAACTGGGTACAACAGTAAGTGCGGAAAAGTAAGTGGGCCAGAATACAAACCCAAACTGAAAGGAAAGTATAACTGAAAAAGAGAGTACAACAACTGAAAAGTAAAGCCGCAACGTCGAGCCATCCACTGGAAGTCCCACCTGAAGGGTGGGTACAAATAGCCTCCACAACTCCTCGGATCCAGCCGTCCGCTCCGAGTACGCTCCGCCCAGTGGTCCACCTCCAAGTACCGACCTGCTCATCGTGCCTCAACTACGATCAGCGCTGTCCGTCGTCTTCAACTAACACAACGTAGTGCGGGCATAGCCCGTGCAGGGGTGAGTATAAGCTACTCAGTAGGGACCCCGAGACCCCTTAAGGTCTCCCAGAATCCACAAAGGATAATCCACAAGGTAAGATACAATCACGAAGTAAACATCCGACACCACTTAGGTATATGCCCATACATATACCTAAGTCATCAATTCTCGTTCGGCTCCAACATCCGAGCCCAAGTACAACCCAGTCCACACAGGAAAACACAACCAAATCCACATAGAAAAGCATAACGTAATCCACACAGGATATCAAGTCAAACTTATCGAGGATAAGGATTGAAAATCAAGACTCAGCTCACACAGGTATACTTCTTCATGATGTCAAAACCACGGCTGCTGGAGAACTCCTCCTCTATCGAGTACAGTGGGTCTGCCGCTACAACCAAGCGCTTCCCTCCATGGGTCTGCCGTTACAACCAAGCGCTCCCCCTCATAGGCTCTAGAGGTACTCCTTCTGTTGAGTACCGTGGGTCTGCCGCTACAACCAAGCGCTCCTCCGCTGTGGGTCTGCCGTTACAACCAAGCGCTCCCCCTCATAGCCTCCAGAGGTACTCCTTCTATTGAGTACCGCGGGTCTGCCGCTACTACCAAGCGCTCCTCCGCCGTGGGTCTGCCGCTACAACCAAGCGCTCCCCCTCATAGCCTCAAGAGGTACTCCTTCTGTTGAGTAGCGCGGGTCTGCCGCAACTACCAAGTGCTCCTCCGCCGTGGGTCTACCGCTACAACCAAGCGCTCCCCACTGGGCTATCCAAAATACACTGAGTCGATAGATCAGCAGTCGTCAAGTCTCAGCCAGCTACTAGGTCTCTGCACTCTGCTAGCTCATCACCGGGAGGGTCCGCTCCACGAGCTACCAGTCGATACTCCAAGTATCAAGAAGTTCCACTAAGAAGTATCTCAAAGGACCGCCTCGTCATAGGGGTCTCAACGCAACAGACGACGCGTCAGTCGGACGCCCGGTCTGTGAGTTACTAGCCTTTTCGTCCCAGGGGCCCGGTTGGTTTTGTGTGCGAACCAACTCGGCCGTATCTCGACTGTACCCCGAACTTTCATAGGGTATGCTCATAGGGACCATTCCTCAATGTGATCACCAACGCCGCTGACGGTTCGTCAAACGGACGTCCGGTATAAAAGCTATCAGCTTTTCCGTTCCAGGGGCCCGGTTGGATTTCGGGTTCAATGCAACCCGGCCATTATCCAACTGCATCCGAAACTCAGGCGAAGCATGCCAAAAGTTTCGTCTCATCAAGAGGAATCTAACAAAGTCAACGGCACGTCAATCTGACGTCCGGAGCTCAAGTTATAAGTGTTTCCGCTCCGAGGGTCCGGTTGGTTTCGTGTACGAACCAACCCGACCAAACCCAAAGTACTCCGAAACCTTGAGTGTAGTATACCGAAATGACCGTCTCGATCCAAGGATCGCATCACCGCTGACGGTGCATCGATCGGAGGTCCGCAACCCAAGTTAGGGGCAAAAGACCGTAACAGTCTGGTATTAGGGGGTTCGAGCCCGGTCCGACCCGACTCGGGTCCGGGTCCGGCCCGCTTGGGCGCGGCCCGGCCTAGGCGCGGCCCGGCGTGGCCTGGGCGCGGCCCGGCCTGGCGGTCCGGCCGGGCGGCTCGGCCCGGCGCGCTGGCTAGGCGGCCAGGTGGCTCGACCGTTACGGCCGAGCGAAGAGGGGGGGGGGGGGGGGCTGCCCCCCCGCATAGAGAACCCGCGGCCCCCATGTGGGGGGCCGCACCTGCTGGCCGACCGGGGGTTACGAACCCCCGGTTTTCCCCTGACCGGCCGGCCCGCTCTGGCCGGGCGGCTGCTGCCGCCACGGGACCGACGCTGGCCGGTCGCCTTGCTCCGACGCCGGCGGCCCGTAATCGGCCGCCGGTCTCCCCGCTCCGCCGCGGCCTATGTCGCGGCGTTGGTCCGTCCGGTGCGGCGCACCCCTCCACCGCTACCCCGCTCCGGCCGCGACGCTTTTTTAGTTCTCCGACGTGGTACGACGGTGCCACGTCTTTGGTTCGTCTTCAACGGCGCGGCGCGACGGCGCCGCTTCTCCACCTTTCTTTAATATTTCCGCACGGTGCTTCGGCACCGCGTTGCCTTGTTCGTGCCGCAAACAACATCAAACAACCAAAGGGGAGAGGAGGGTCGGCCGTGTTCGTGCGGTCCGACCCCCTCCCGTTATTGGGGTATCAGGCGGCTCCAATAGAAATGAAGAAAGGCAACAAAAGAATTCACGAACAACAATTAATATAAATCCCTACCTCAAGCGTCGTCGAGCGAGGGTTCGTCGCGGAATTGCACGTCGCAGAAGAAGGAACGTCACGGAAGAAGCGTCGCGGAAGAAGGGTCGTCGCGTCGCGGAGAACGGATTCGTCGCGTCGCGTCTTCGATCTCCGAGGATCCGGCGTTCTTGTCGACCTTCATCGGAGGTTGGCGTTCTTCGCGTTCTTCGCGTTCTTCGCATTCTTCATCGACGAAGATGAAGATCATCAAGCCTCCCCTCTTTCTCCCAAACCCTCTCAACACCACCAGACTAATAAAATAAGAGTCGTCTTATTTTATTAACACACAAGTCAACAATTGAATTTCAAAAAGAATTGAAACGATCAATTAATTGAATTAATTGAGGAGTTTAAACCGCCCATTTAAAGAGGCGTTTATTAACCAGAATAAACGCAAGGGTTGACTTCATTAATAGGGGGGGTGCGGGTGCGTTACTTAATTAAAGGAGGGGGTTTAGGAAGAAAAGAAACAATGGAGCTTGTGTGCCCCCCCTCACAAATATCCTACCAAGTGGGTAGGATATTGTGGGTCCCACTCCCAACACTTAGCTTAGGTTAAACAACTTGAAGTAAAATAAAAAATTGTGCGTCCAATTTTTATTTTATTCCTTTACTTAACCCCAAAATTTAAAAACCACACCCGAGCAAACGCAACCTCGGAAAAGGTGTTTCTAAGCAATTTTCGGCGCTGCGATTCCATTGGTGCCCTCGGAATTCGATTCCAAGCACTGGTTCAAAAGTTAGAAAAACCCGCTTGTTCGTTCACTGAACGTACCCGAGCTAAACTTCGGAAAATGATTCCGAGCACACCGGGCCTCGGAATCAGGTGCCGTCAGAAACTACGTTCTTGTAAAATTTCAAAAAAAATTAAGAAAAAAAAATTTCCCTTGAATTTTATGGGTGTTTACATTTCATAAATATTATAAATATGAATTAATGTTTACGTTCTTGTAAAATTTCAAAAAAAATTAAGAAAAAAAAATTTCCCTTGAATTTTACGGGTGTTTACATTTCATAAATATTATAAATATGAATTAATGTTTATGGAAGGTAATGTTACACATTCAAGACTTTTTTACATATATCACACTGTATTACTATACCTAAAATTATTCAAGCATACGTTTATCACATTATAATATTTCAAATTTCAAGTATATATATATAATTATGTTTTCCATTATTATATAATTTGAGAATAATGAGTAAATTATCATGATATCACCCAGATTTATATTCTGCAAGGAAGAATCGTTATTATTTTTGAACTATTCTCTTGTAATTTTATGTGTGGCATGTGATCTTGGATTAAAAAATTATGGGTGAAGGTTATATTATCATCTCTTGAAAATTGTTCCAAGAAAAATTATATATATTTATATTATTTTTCAGACATGAATTTTCATGTGATTGATAACAACATTTAATTAATGTCTTGATGTAATTAAAACATGTAAGATTTTAGTATGTATTAATCTTTAGATTTATAACAAATATGATATTATAAGTATGAAATAATACATAAAAATATAATAGAGGATAAAATGATGTGAAGAATCATGTTATCATGTTATGCTCACTTAATATTTTATTGTATAATGAACCTGATTTAATAATTACCTGTTAGTTAATAAAATTTATGATTTAATCTATTTTCTTTTTCACCCAGTGTATTAAAAGGCATGTATTTCTATTAAGTATACATTTCTATGAATCAAGGATTTTGAAAATTATGTAATTATCATTTTATGTGGTAACCCCATCTATTCATTACTTGTGTCTTTTAAATCAATATCACATGTGAAAATATTGTATACTATTTTATGCATGCCGTTGAGCTAATTTTTATCTAAATAATATTTGAAATATTATGATTTATTGCATTTCCATTTCCATTTATCAGTGCATGAATTGAGCAAGAATAATATCTACTATGAAGTCATGAACATTTATTTTAATGCATTACAAGTTTATTTCCATGGAAGGGTTTGAAAAGTTATAATTTTATGTGATAAATAAAAAATTTTATTATTTATTTATCACTTATGATAGTTTATGAAATATGAATTAATTATTCAAAGTTATATGAGATACTTTGAATAAGAGACAAAATTTAATTATCCAGGTGGTATGAGACACTTTGAATAAAGGACATAATTTAATAAATCATAGTGTTATGATACACTTTGATTTAATGAAATGTGGAATGTATTGGACTTAGTATGTGACGGGTGGAGCCCACTATAGCCCCCCGATGCATCGGTGGGTCTCATGAGACAAATAGATGTGGAATTGCCTAAGGCCTTTCCCAATGTGATATATGGATTTTTTCCGAGGCCTTAATCATTAGACTTTTTGGTCGAGGCCTTTAAAAAATGTAATAGAATGTCATGCATATGCACTTCCCTCATTATGACTATGAAATTTAATTAACCAAGTGAATATTTGACTAGTAGAATATACTTGGTTAAAGAGATTATGTTAATTAGAATCATAATAAGTAAAATCTTATGAGATATTATTTATGCAGCACCAAGGGATTTATTATCCAGTTTACGTTTCACAGTTAAGAAAGGATGAAATTAAAGCTATCATTTTATGCGCAACTCTAATCATGTATTACTCTTAGTTATAAATATTTTACATAAACATTCACATGTCATATCCATTAAAGATAGAATGACTGTTACTTATTATTTTGTACACCAAATATTTTGTATGAGAATGCTTATAAATGGAACATGTTTCCTTGTAACTCTATTAGTATTCCTTGCAATGTGCTCTTATAAATCTTGAAAAAAATGCTATGTTATGGTACATGTGTTACAAATATCCTTAAGAAAATGTATTATGATTAATTTTAACGGAATGTTTTCAAAGGGTTTTAATTGGAATATTATGTTATTTTAAAACCCCTTACTACGCATTCGTATGCTCACACTACATTTTATATATGTTTTCATTTATAGGTTTAGTAGATTTGAGTCCCTCTATTTGGTGACTGCATTATGAAGACATTTTTGTTCAATTCTGAAGGAATTGTAATAATTGTATCTGGTTTTACAAGACCTAAACCAAAATTATCCTCTTTAGTGGAACATGTTGTGTAATGATCATATCTTCTTTTATAATTTTTTTTTACATAGCATGCTTCAAGGAAACCGCACCGGCTCTGGGACAGCCTTGGGTTGGGGCATGACAGTTGGTTTCAAAGGATTGGTTTATAAAAACTTAGAACAACATTAAGAACATGTTATATTTTACAATGTATATTCTTTCTTAAAATTTTCAGATGGTCGACGAAATGAGTTTTTTGTCTCTCCCCACCGAACTACTAGAACACATAATTGTCGAGTCTTGTTCAGAGACATACCAGCCATTTTTGAACCTGCGTCTAACATATAAAAGCCTTTATCAATTGTCAAACAACCCAAATATCCTTCGACATTATCAAGGAGCAAGTCACATCTACTACCTCATGTCGCAAGTGCAACTTTATTTTTATGCACACAAAGAAAGGTACTACGAATGACTCTTCTTCTGATTCACCCTACATTAGGGTTATCTGGCCCTAGAGATGTTCCGAGAAGCTGTAGAGGCAGACGACCCCCATGTAGCCTATATGTTCAATTTCATGAGTTACAACAAGAATGGGAGAATTTAAAACATCTGGTTTTTATAAAACCAAGTCATATGATTGGTTTATTGGAACCACGTTCATTCCGATATCTCCAAACTCTATACCTCCCATGCCACCCTTTTGAGGACCTACTGCTGCACGCATGAGTTTGAATCAAGCTGTGAGAGGAGCTTCTGAGAGAATTATATTGATGAAATTAAGAACATTTTGGGAATCAATCTAACCGGAAGAACCTACTAGAAAACTCTCTGACAATGGTGGACCTGGTGAAGAGACATCTGGAGTGATGTTATGTTTTGTTGGTAGAAGTGTGCGAGTATGATAGAATTAAGAGGACACTATTCTTTGAAGGGGGGAATAATGTGACTCCCTGACTCTTTTTCATGTTTAATAATAATATCTTATGGTTTAATTATCGTACTAACCAGTAACATTTTCATAGTAAATATTATATAACTTTAATTAATGAATAATTTTAATGTAACTATTTTTTATCAAACATAATTTATTCTTATCAAATAATTATTTAATAGAATACTTTAAGTAATAAATATACTAATATATGAATATAGCTAATTTGTTGTTTTATTTCCCAAATATGATATATATATATATAATAGATTTGAATTATAATTATGACATAAAACAAATACTATAATTTTATTTTGAGGTTATATATGACATTGAAAATTATTGGTTTAAAATATTTTAAAGACATTATTTTGTAAAAGTGCATTATTTTAATTATGCAGACAATTACTTAATCTATTATATGAGTTTATATATTTTCGAAAATATGATATATACATAATTATTAGATTATAAATTTTTGATTGGATTAATGTTTCATAAAATTATTAACATTTTGAATATATAATAAAACTATTTTAATAGAATGATTAAAAGTGTACATATATGAATGATGTTTTGATAAAAAATATTTTTATCTTGAATCATATATATGTATAATATTAAATTTTTTCTAAAGCATTAAAATTACAAATATATTGTACAAATTATAATAATTATTATTTTGATAATACATTTTAAATTATCAATTTAATTTATAACATTATAAGTATATAATATTAATTATATAAATATATGTTTTATAAATGAATTTAGTAATAATTACAGTTAATTTTTGAATACTATTGATAAAATAAGTTTAATAGATAAATAACTTTATTAAACATTTCAATTTTAAAGTTATTAATAATATATGATAATTATAGAATAAGTATATAATGAAATAGAAATAATAATATAATAGTAACAATATTATAATAATAATAAAATATATTGATTTTTGACAAGGAAAAGAAGTGAATCCCATAATGAGATTTGAGAGTCCACGTTTTGAGTATCGTGGCACGTTGAGGGATGCATTTAGGGTTTCAACAGTCATGTGCTGGGGATCTCGAGAAGGTTGGGCGAGTCAGTGACAGTACCACTAGGGAGGACATCAAGGGAGTCTCAGCCTCGATTTTGTGAGGTGCTGTCGGGGTTCAGTCGAGTCGAGGCGCAGGCGATATGGAGCTCTGGGTTCAGCTGTAGATGCAGCTTCGTTGCGGTTAGGAGAAGCTGATCAAGGTTTGTGAGGCTATCTTGGAGTTTCGGCCAAGGGAGGTGGAGGTCGTCAGCGAGCCTGGCCGGGAGATGAAGCCAAGATTGGCGGTTAGTTGGTTCGACCACGTGGAAGTCCAAGTTAAATGTGTTGACATGGGTATGTGTTTTATTTTATGTTTTAGGTGTCCAAACCTTTTTGGAATCGACTCTGTAGCATGTTGTAGTATGTCCTATTATTCTTCGTCTTGTTGTTAGTCTCCTCTTCAAATTTTACAGACATAGGATTTAATTTCTGATTTTCATAATAGTTTAAAATCTGTCTAGTTGTTGACTTTTTTGGGCTGATGTTGATTAAGACCCACCTGTAGTATTTTCTTGTGTAATATGACAATGTCCATCTATTTGAAATGAATATTTTTAACAATGTTTTGATTATAGAATTTATATATTATATTTTAAAGTATTAATCAATAGCTTGCAAGGCAAACATATTGTGTTTGATAATGTTGTAGTCATTCTATATTATTTTTGTCCATTTTATTTTGTTTCTATTCTTTTGATCATGGGATGTGCATTTGATCTTGCAAAACAAACTTGTACCATTCCACTGTTTATATAGTGGGAATTTTGGTTATAAAAATCCTTAATAGAAAGTTAAAAAGGGGACTTTTCACCCATTACTTCTCGGGCTTTCTTCCCCTCAAGACTCCAACAAAGACCTCCGCAGCTCCACCTCATACTTAAGATTGTATGGGTTAAATATTTATTTCTGACATTTATTTATTTTATGATCATATATTTCTTAAGGGAATTAATATTTATTTTTATGATTTTTATTATACTCTCTATTTTTTGGGTCTTCACAGGGGATATTATTTATAATTTATGTTGTGTTTTGGAGAAACAACTATAAGGGATATATTGATTTTATTTCTTGAACTTCATTTTTTTGTTTTAATTATTCTTCAAACATTTGTCTATTATTTTAATAACTTTTATTTTTTTTTTCAAATGAAGATTTTTTTAAAAACCACATCTTTAATTTGACAGTATTTTTCCGTTAGAGATTCCATATTATAAGAGGGTTTTCCCTAATTAAAATCAACATGCATGAGCCTTTTCAAATCAAAGTGCATATAAGAACATATATAGTTTGAAATATTTCATAAATATTATAAAAATGAATCAATGTTTATGGAAGGAAATGATAACCTTTCATGAATGTTTTACATATATCACGCCGTATTACTATACCTAAAATTAGTTCAAGCGTACGTTTAACACCTTATAATACTTTAAATTTTGATTATATATATATATATAATTATGTCATCCATTATTATATAATTTGAATAGAATGGGTAAATGATCATGATATCTCCTAGATTTATATTATTCAAGGATGAATCATTATTATTTTTGAACTATTATCTTGATGCAATTAATACTTGTAATATTTTAGTAAGTATTAATATCGATATTTCTAACCAATATGAGTTTATAAGTATGCAAAAATACATAAAAAAAATATAATAGAGGATAAAAGGATGCGAGGAATCATTTTATCATGTTATGATAACTTAATATTTTATTGTATAATGAACCTGCTGCAATAATTAAATGTTAGATAATAAAAGTTACGAATTAATCTATTTGCATGCTCACCCAGTGTATTAAAAGGCATGTATTTCTTTTATGTATAAATTTCCATGAATCATGGATTTTAAAAATTAATAAATTATAATTTTCTGTGATAACCCCATCCATTCATTACTTGTGTTTTTTAAATCAATATCACATGTTAAATGAATGTATACTATTTTATGCATGTTGTTGAGAAAATTGTTTTCTAAATAATAAACGACATTATTATTTATTCCATTGCCACATCCATTTATTATTTCATGAATTGATCATGAATAATATATATTTTGAAGTCATAAACATGTATTTTAATGCATTAAATGTTTATTTCCATGGAAGGGTTTATAAATTTATTATTTAATGTGATAAATCAAACAATTTATTTATTATTTATCACTTATAATAATTTATAAAATAAGAATTAATTATTCAAAGTGGTATGTGACACTTTGAGTAAGAGACAAAATTTAATTATTCAAGTTCTATGGGACACCTTGAATAAAGGATAGAATTTAATAAATCAAAGTGTTAAGAGAGACTTTGATTTAAGTAAATGAGGAATGCATTAGACTTAGTATGTGATGGGTGGGGCCTACTATAGACCCTCGATGCATCGGTAGGTCTCCTGAGATAAATAGATTTGAAATTGTCTGAGGCCTTTCCCAATGTGATATATAGATTTTGGCTGAGGCCTTAATCATTATACATCTTGGTTGAGGCCATGAAATTTTTTTAGAATGTCCGACATATGCACATCCCTCAATATGACTATGAAATTTAATTATCCAAGTGAATATTCGACTAGTAGAATATACTTGGTTAAATATATGATGTTTATGAAAATCTGTAGAAGTAAAAGATTATGACATATTATTTATGCAGCACCCAATGATTTATTATCCAATTTATGTTTCATAGTTTGTAAAGGATGAAGCTAATGTTATCATTTTATGTGAAACTCTGATCATGTATTTCTCTTAGTTATAAATCTTGTACTTGCAATTTCACATGTCATACCCATTAAAGTTATATGAACTCTTACTTATTCATATGTACACCAAATGTTCTGTATGAGCATGCTTATAAATGGAACATGTTTCCTTGTAACTCTCTTTTTATTCCCCGAAATGTGCTCTTATAATTCTTGAAAAAAAATGCTATGTTAGTGTACATGTGTTACAACTTTCCATATGAAAATGTTTTATTAATAATTTTAAAGGAATGTTTTCTAATGGTTGTAAATATTATATTATGTTGATTTAAAACCCATTACTGGGCATTTGTATTCTCACCTTACATTTTCAATATGTTTTATTTTGGAGGTTTAATAGATTTGAGTCCCTCTGTTTGGTGACTCCTTTATGAAGACATTTTTGTTCAGTTTGGAATGAATTATAATAATTGTATCTGGTTTTCCACGACCTAATCCAAAATGAACCTCTTTAATGGAACAAGTTTTTTAATTATCATCTCTTTATTTATAAGAAAATTTACACACCATGTTTTAATGAAACTGCACTGGCTCCGGGACAGCTTGGGGCTAAGACGTGACATGTGCAGTCATCATCCCTGGATGACTTGCATGTTCTTATTGGTAGCCCATACCATCTTTGGACCCATGCTTGCTGACTCACCTGGATATGTCTAGCATATAGGTGATCTGTATGGTTTCTTATACAAGGCCTCAAACGGTGCAATGCTGATAGTGGAGTGATAACTTTTATTGTATGCAAACTCCACTAGTGTTAGGCGGTCCTTCCAACTAAGACCAAAATATACGACAGATACATGAATCAGGTTCTATATGGTCTATATGGTCTGCTCCATCTGACCATCATTCTGGTGGTGATAATATGTTCTCAAGCACAATTGAGTCTCAAACGCCTCCTACAACCCCTTCCACAAACGATATGTAAAGCATGCATCACCATATGCGACGATCATTGAAGGAACCTTGTAGATACACACTATCTCTTGGATGTAGAGGAATCCCAAGACCTCAACCGATCCCTTTTCACAGATGGGTAGGAAAGGAGCGAACTTGGTGAGTCAGTCAACAATCACCCAGATAGAATAGAGGCCATTGGGAATGCATGGAAACCATGTCGTGTTGTCCATGGAGATACCATCCCACATCCATTTCGGTACCTCAAGTGATTTTTCCAAGCCTTCTAGGACCTTTAGCTTAGCCTTCACTTGTTGAAAAGTCAGGAATCATAAAACTAAATCTTCCATTGCTTTTATCATCTCTGTCCACCCATACAGACGTTGATGTTCCTGGTACATATTTTCCACACATGGATGTACTGCCAATGTGGATTTATGGAAAACCCGCAATACATCCTCCCATAATGTCACTGGTAATATGGTAAATTCATTTAAATGGGTGATGTTCTCTCAACATATTTAAAATCCATCAGGGGCCTCTTCTAAGGGTATCTGAGCACATAGGGCCTCACAGTCACCATCCACATGTTTTGGCTCCCTAACACGCTTCAAGAGTGGAGGAGTGACATTCATCGACTAAAGGAGAGCTGCTCAATCACTATCCATGATTGATATCTTCGCCGTGGCCATATAATTTATCGCCTCACTCAGCAGCAGTAAACCAAAACTCGTGTTGAGTGCATCTTCTACCATGTTCTCCTTCCTATGAGGGTAGATTATCTCAATGCAATAGCCCTGGATGAACTACAACCATCACCGTTGTCTAAGGTTTAAGTACTTCTATGATAATATATACCTGTGACTCTTATAGTCAGCATAGATGGAAAATCATTCACCCATCAAGTAGTGTGGCCACATCTTCAATGAAAAGACCACTGTTGATAACTCCCAATCATGGGTCACATAGTTCTGCTCATGCTACCTCAACTTCTGTGAGTCGTAGGTGATCACTACTCTATCCTACATCAAAACAAAACCTAGTGTGGTCCCTGATGCATCAAAGAAGACTTTGTACACACCACCCTCTTATGGTATTATCAAGATGGGGGAACTCATTAGTCTCCCTCTCAGATCATGGAAACTTCGTTGGCACATCTCCATCCATATGAAAGTTTTTCCCTTCATTGTTAAATATGACAAGGGTTATGATACTCTGGAAAAGTCATGTAAAAACTTCCGATAGTATTTGGCCAACCCCAAGAAACTCTGAACCCCAGTCACGCTTCTGGGTGGCTCCCAAGCAAGCACTACCTCTATCATCGCCAGATCCACTACACTCTAGCCTCCAAGATGATGTGTCCCCAAAAGAAGAGCTCCCAAATCCATAAGTGGAACTTCAAGAGCTTACCATAATGTTGGTGCTCTCGGAGTGTATCCAGAACTACCCGCAGGTGTGCAGCATGCTCCTCCTCCAACGCCGAGTACACAAAGATGTAATCAATGAAGACCACCGCAAAACAATTGAGGTATGGATGGAAGATCTTTTTCATGAGTTTCATGAACACTATGGGGGAATTGTTCATGCTTAAGGTAATCACTAATAACATTTAGTGGCACACTGTCACCTAAAGGCTATCTTCGGAACGTCATCTTCCCTTAACTTAAGCTGATGATAGCTTGATCCAAGGTATATATTTGAGAACCATTTTGCTCCATACAACTAATCAAAGAGGTCTTAAATATTCAGAAGAGGATACTTTTTCATCATGGTCTCCTTGTTTGGAGCCATAAGTCCACTCATAACCTCATGTTCTCATCTTCCTTCTTGGGAAACAACACTAGGGATGCCCATGGTGAAACAATGGGATTTAAGAACCCCATCTCATGCATTTCCTTTAGATGTAACCTCAATTCATGTAGCTATGTGGGAGACATATAATTTTTCGGTGTGGATATTTTCGCCATCCTGGGGTACATGTCAATGCAGAAGTCTACCTCCCTGTGAGTAGGTAGTCTTGAAACACACTAAGGATGTCATCCTCCCACTCGTCCACCAATAAGGGGATGCTCAGAAACCTCTCATCCACCACAACCATGGTAAATTTAGCCAACTTGCGAGTAATATTCTACACCATACTTAGAGAAATTATGTCATGTGATTAAAAGGTTCAATTCTTTTCGATGATGTGAAACCTTGTCCCATCTTCGCGGAAACACTTCACTTTATGCCTAAAACATTCGATCTGAGCATAGACTATATATAACCATTTCATACCCAACATTACACTGTAATGCCTCGATGCTACTAGTAGGCTATCCCAGCCGAAGATCTCACCATGTAGAGTAAGTTCACACTACCAATACTGGTGTGTAATCATCGAATATAATCTCTTTGGATTCTCTGATCATCAATATCTAGCCAATAGCTCTATCAGATCCTCCAAGACTCAAATGAGGTCTGTGGCAGGGAAATAGTTATTGAAATCTGTGTCTATAAGAACTATAACTAAGGTAGAGAATACATAGATCATACCTCTAATAATCTCTAGAACACCGTTGTTATAGGCCTCCACTGCCTGAAGCTAATATCTCCCCTGTACCTTGGCTCCCAGATCCCATGGTGGACCACCTAGGGGTGGTGGAGGTAGAACCTTGAACCTTCGTCCACCGCCTGCCGCTTGTCATACTCCCCTGCCACATTTTTTTCCCTGAATACTTCCTCTCTTGAACATATTCCTCTACCTTATAGGTCCCTCGACCATCTCCTGGTCATCTATGCGGCGGTTCAGGAAGTCATGAGCCATGTGTCATTCCCACTGCATAAGTCACAAACTCTATCCCTCAGATTACCTCCTCTGCCTCGCAAGCTTCTCACCTCTAATACAACATCATGGGTTCATCCTCTAGAAGGTATGGTCCATTTGTACCTCTGTGTCATCTTCCTACTACCTACTACAGATGACTAAGCCACCTGTCGTCCAGTGGTGGCTCTCACATTTAGTGCATGCTCGACTAAGAAGCTCTCCACCAGAAGAGCTCTCTCTAGCGCTCCATCCTAAGTTGGGATGCTAAACAAAATCATAGATGCCATGATATCCCATAGGAGTCCCTGGTTAAAGGTCTAGACCATAAATATAGGATCATGTACCATGTCGATGGAGTAGTGGGAGAGGTCGGTAAACCTCGCTAAGTACTGGGCCATAGTCAGCTGCCCATTTATAGGTTCATTAGCTCTTGAATACGAACTGAATGTACTATCACCGGTATGAAATCTACCCTAAAGAGGCTCTAAAAGTCCAACAAGGTAAGGGTTTCATCCTCGTGTGTTTGGAGCAACAAGATCAACCATCTCCCTGTCGTACCATGAAATAGGCTAGCAGTTAGGACCACCATCTGGTCTGTAGGTGCCTCAACCAGGTGAAAAACTCGTGAAACTTCTTCCATCCAATCGTCAACTACCTGAGGATCCATATCATCTCAAAAACTTAGAGGCATCTATCTGTAGAACTTTTGTAGTGATCTCAGTTGGTGTGAACTATCCAGTAGTGGGGATGGTAGCAACTATGGATCTATGGGTGGTGGTGCTGCTGGTACACCACCTGAAGGTGCTATCACTGTAAGTGGTCCCACCACCGATGCCTCATCACTCCATAGGCCATTTTCATGAACCATCACTGGAATCCAATATGTCTATATTTGTGGAGGAATCCTATAGGGAAATAGATGTGCCACAATCAATAGGTTATATCTGGTGAGTTGACTCAAAAGAGATCAAGAGAAAAACATTTCCAAAACACATGCTACCAGTGTTTTTGTGTACTGAGTCAGAAAATAGAATTCAGGGTCCTACTATATGGACATGTCGAACACCGCACCAACACTGGACTCCCCCGACTGAAATCCAAACTCAATACACTTAACAATATTTCCCCCATCGAAAATACATAATATTTTTACTTCTGGTAGAACTGAATTTCCTCTAATACAACTTCTTCACGACCCGTCCCCTAGGTTCCATGTCGTGACTATTCCAAGCCCTCCTTCCACAGGATAGGGGCTAGAGACTAGAACAAAAAAGAGATACCCAAAAAGGGATGGTGTTTCCTTTCAACCTTTACACACACACGCATCCCATACTATAAAAGGTAAGAAAAAACTGAAACCAACACCAAGTACATGTACTACATAAATTAAAAGGGGATAGAATAAAAGCCCAACTGAAAGGATAGTAGAGAAAAGTTAGTACAATCTCTATAGGTTGTCTGCTAAGGATCCAACCTGAATGGTAGGTACAACTCACTATAGGATGCCACTACAACACACAAAGTCTATTGATCGACCTCTGAGCACTGTCTAGCCCTAACTCCCCAATGTCCCAGTCAAATCTGTCCATCGTCTTCACAAGACACAACAGGCGTGGGCGAAGCTTGTACGTGGGTGAGAATAACAATACTCAATAGGGACCCCTAGACCAACTCAGGTCACACAAAAATACACAAAGAAAAATACCACAAATAATGATCTCAAAGTAAAGCACAAAGAAAAAAAAAGCTCAAACCATGTATAACATATGTACATAAGTAAAGATGATTAGTCATAATGCTAGATCATCATATTATATTGAGTGGATCTACTATTGATCCATTAAGGGTGTTGATTCTCCTTTCCATCACAAAGTATAACAACTTAAAAAGGGAAATACAAGTGTCCAAAGTGATTCATCCTTTGAAGAAACATCAAAAATCGACAAAGGCATGAACAAAGATTCAAATGCACTTGGGTCACGCAAGTTCCACCAAGGTCGTGCAAGTATACTTGTGCAACGCCTAGTGGTCACGCAGGTGACTTGCGCGCCCTCTTTGAAATTTCACCCAAGGTCTCTCTAGCCTATAAATACCCCTGTGGGCCCCCCATTTGAAGGACGAAAAAAATTCCAAAACCTCAGATTTGAGCTCCCGGTGCCCTAGTATCTTCTCAAAGATTCCAAACACTCCTAAGGTAATTTCTTACCTAGAACGAAAGATATAAAGAGGGAGAGGAAGACCTCAGTGTTGAAACTCACCAACACTTGCACGCCTTGGTGGCCAGCCCTTAAGGGAAATGACCACACTTGCATGCTGCCTTACCTCTTCCATATAACTTGCGCGCCTCTCTTCTGAAAGTCTCTTGGGTTAGTACCAAGGGCTTGAGCCAAACCTCACCCAAGTTCTAAGGATTTACCGGCGTGCAAGTACCCATGTGTCGCGCAGGTACACCTACGCGACCAATACTTGCGCGCCCACGCAGTACTTGCGCGCCCATGTATTACATGCGCACCACTCTCTTTTTGGGTGCCCTTCCTGCCCATTTCACCCCTCTTACACCTATCCACTTCTCCTCTTCAGAATTAAGCCTTCAGAACTCTCTCCAAATCCATTTATGGCATGATTTCTTTGTTTTCTTCTTTATCTGAAAGGAATTCTGTGGAACATCTCTCAAAACCTAGTGATCTACACATCTTTAAATCACTAAAGTTAGAGAGTTCATTAATTCAAACTCATCCTTTAAGATGAGAGAATCCTTAACCTGGGCCTCCTTTTCAGGAGTAAGCCCCAGTCCAAATTCTCATTACCTGGGCCTCCTTTTTAGGAGTAAGCCCCAGTCCAAGTCCTCATTAATTTGGGCATGCTCCTTTGGAGTAAGCCCCAAGTCTTCATTAATATGGGCATCCTCCTCAGGAGGAAGCCCCAACCATAGTTCTCTTAACCTAGGCTTCCTTTTCAGGAGTAATCCCCAGTCTCCAAATTCCCAAATATGGGCATCCTCCTTAGGAGTAAGCCCTAAGTCCCTTAACCTGGGCCTCCTTCTCAGGAGTAAGCCCCAAGTCCCTTAACCTGGGCCTCCTTCTCAGGAGTAATACCTAGTCTTAATTTCTCTTAATCAGTCTTAATTTACTTTTGATCTGGGCTTCCTTCTCAGGAGTAAAACCCAATCATAAGTCCCCTCCTAATTTGGGCATCTTCCTCAGGAATAAGCCCCAAGTTAGAGTACCCAAATCTCCATGAAGTACATATACCTTTATGGACCTTGTTCCTGGGTTTATTCCTTGATGTAAAACTCAATATTCATCTATTTTGGGTAGTCATACATACATAATCCACACATCATTGCATCTTTTGTGGCACAATTGTCTGGTTTCAGCAATACCTCTTGTTTCTCACACCGAGCATGACTCACGTGAGCTTAGAGTGTAAAAGTAATCATGACATCTTTCTTTGAGCCATCAATTATGCATAAAAAATCATAATCCCTTACTCGAACTACGTGGGTTCTGATTCCTTTTCCAAACAAAGGATATGTAGGTATCCCATCTGCGGCTACGATCCTAACTCTGAAATAATCCATGCCCTTCTGAATGACAATAAACTTCAAGTGCCCCACTGAGTGGCTTTAAAACCAGTATGGTCATCATAATGACCAAGATGCTTTTATGTATTGAAGGATACCATTGACTAAGAATCTCTAACAAATACAGATGATTCTATATCGATGAAGAACCTCAAATACATATAAAAGATTCTATAAATTTCCTACATATCAATCATTGATTGTCAGATCTAAAGGAAAGATCATTTTATACTTGGTAATGTAATAAGGATTCACATGAATAACTTTAAACTTCCCACAAAATACAAAGGAACTCTGAATAAAAGTCAAGCTCTAGCTTAGTAAACATACATTTTGTATGATTTAGGTAATATTGAGCAATTAAAAGATTCAAAGTTTGTAGGGTTATTTATAATAATCCTAGTAAAAATCAAACTATGATTACTAGGCCCATTGGCTTAGGTAAAAAATCTAAATCAGGTAGCAAAGGAAAATGCATGCACATATGATTGAAAATGAAAGCATTCTTTCCATTTGATGCACAATAATTAGAAGAACGTCCAAAGATTGGAGTCTCTTCTCTTTTCCAAGAAATTAAAAAATACTGTCAACATAAGTCTTCACTTGATGTACAACATCCCAAGCTTCATCAACAGCTACTTGAAGCTCATGCACTCGACCAACTTCACTCTTTTCAGCGTGATGGAGTGATTTCTTGGCATCTGCGATGGCTTTCATACAACTCGTTTGAGATACCTCCAGTGAATTATTGAGTTGGTCAAGTTCTCCAGTTACAGAATCTATCTGTTGTTGAAGGTGAATCTGCTAGATGATTTTATCTTTGATATTATGCTTCAGTTCCTTCATCTTGGCAGCATAGTCAGCCTTAGCTCGGGATACTGCAGCTTCAAATTCGCTAATGTTAGCTGACAGCTTCACCCTGGTCAGATCTTCATGACACTTTTGCTCCTGCTCCCTCCTTAAGATGACTTGTTTTACTGCGGCATGGATCTTTTGATATCCAAAACCTCCAAGTCCCAGTATGAAAAATAGGGATGACAGTAGAGGGATCTTCGATGATTGCTATTTTAAAGGCAATTCAGATATGATATTCCATGTGTTTTTCCATGCCTTGCATCATGAAAATTGGAATGCCTTCAATATTTCTGGATCCGACTCCGCATCACTATCATAGGGGGGAATGTAATCTGGGATTAATGCACTTAAGGAAGTTCCCTGTTCTTCTCCTTCCCCCCCGACCTATGCTTCTTCTCTTTCAATTCCCGTTGGGGCAGAGGCTGAGGCCTCACCTTCAGATCTAGCCACTGCAATTGATGGCCCTGCATAATCAATTTAAAGCTTTGGTTAGTTTCAAAGGATAACAAAAGTTAATTGACTATCTTTCAAATTAATTACAGCCACAAATATTGTTATCCCTTACCCAACGGTAGATCAGCAACATGAGAAGGCTCCTCCCCATCTTTCCTAGCTTTGACAGTGTAACACCCTGAGCTTCCATGATACGCTTCTCATTCAATAATGCAATAGCTTGCATTGTACGCAACTTCGAGTTCTAACACACCACAACTAATCAAAGTAGCCATTATGAATAGTAATACCCACTTTTTAAAATTATAAAAATGTTATATTTCAAAATGGACTTCATTTTTGTATTCTTAATATCGAAATTATCCTAAGTTAAATTTTTTGTAATTTTATGAGAACTTCCATTTTTTATGAATAGTGAAAAATACTTAAAAACAACTTTTTTGATCAAAATAATTTATAGTGATAAATTATACTATTGAGTGGTTTTAAAGTATAATTAGAATATATTTTTACCATTTTATCCAATGGTGTTAATTAGAATTAATTTCACTTTGAAATTGGACATAAACAATTGTCAATCTTTTGATATATATTGTTTCTTAAAAACACGCTATTTGTTGTGAAATCGGGAATTAATTATAAAATTAATTAATGCAACTTATATGTTTGGAATTTTGTAAAATAGACATAATTTTTGAATTTGGAATATTAATTATAGCTTAGGATGAAATTTTGGCATTGTTCTGAAAAACTTCAATTTTTGATGAATAGTGAAACCACTAAGTGGTAGTTAAAAAACTGATTTTTTGTTTAAATGAAACATTACCACTTCTGTGATATGATTTTAAAAAATCAGACATACATGGTTGTCATTAGGAAGTAAAATTTGGTTCAATGGGATTAAAATAATTTTTGGTGAATAGTAACTTTTAAGTTTAATTAATCGCGATTAAAGGTAATTAGTGAAATTTAAGGTAAAAATAGTATTATAAAAATATGGAATGACCTTTACACTTGTCCTACCACTATTGGATGTGTCATGGCTGACCAAGAAAATCCATGGGTCAACTTGGGGACCCAATGGAGCCACTTTGGTAAGAAAATGACATAAATAACTTTTTATTTAATGTTAAAATAAAAAGGTCACAAACAAGAGTTGTTTTACTAAAACAATTTTTAAATGGGGTTATACAAGTCATATTTTTGACTATAAATATTCATTAGAAAGATAAAAAGATTTCCTACATCATGATATTTTTTTATAATTTTTAGACATTAAATAAATTAAATTATTTATGGCACCATGATGATGCAACGATTACCTCATTAATTAACAATTTAAATAAAATGAAAAGATAATGTAAAATCTAAGACTTAAACTTGTCAAAAACATATTGGATGATTAGATTTCGAACCCTTATCACCTTATCCTCGAAATATATAAGTGTGGGAGCTTTAGAATCCGAAAAATCATTTCATAATAATGTAACATTTCAATCTTTCCAAGAGTGCCCCTTCTCTCCTCTTATAAAAAGCCCCCACCACTACCACCTTAATCACACCTTAAAAGCCTTTTGGCTCAGCCAACCTCTGCCCAAATACTCTCTCAAATTCCCTCCCTTACTCTTAGAAGCCTCAATTTGGGCAGAAGTCTTCCCAAGGAAGCCTTTGGTTCAAATCAAAAAGAGTTACCCGATTTTAAGGTAATGTCTTCTCTAATGTTGTTTTGTTTTATTTTGCTTCTCCAACCCCTTAAACTCTTTTTATTACTTTATTTTGTAACAAAACCAGTATATAAAATATATTAAGATTTTTTTTATGATAAGTATTTGGTTTACAATTACACACACCTTCGTCTAATGGTTAAAGAACATACTGTTTCTGTGGGTGGCGAAATACTGCCTCACGAAACGATGATTGTTCAATATTCTTTTAACACCTCTAATGGTGGCGATTTTGATGAAACTATTTTCATATATGATATATATATTATGTTTATGTTTTCCTTATGCTTCTTTATTTCTCATTTGTGACATACTTTATGATTTCCATTATGGGTAAACGCGATAATTTCATTTTAGGAAGTGCGGACTACCGCCGCCTCAAAGTGATTTGAATCGTTAATGCCATATGTGGGATGTATAAAGGATGGAGTAAATGGTATTATACATTATATTATACTGGAATTATATTATACATTTATATAATTATAACTTCATTCCATTAAACATGAAATGTAAATGAAAGTAGCGTTCATGCGTACGTACGGCTTACCGTCTCCATGAACGGTGCATTTCATTTCTTACCTCTAAATATTATGTAATATTATAAATGAATGTATATACTGGATATATATTATGTATATGATATATACATCATGAATATAATTATGGATATAATGGATATTTCACCACATGAACAAAGTGTAATTATAAGAAGTTTATTTTTGACTCAAGTACCTAAGATCGACAAAATGACCGTTATAAACTTAAATAATTACATAATGTTCATGACATGGTAATAAGTGATATAAAAGGAATAATGAACTTGAAAAAGGTTCTTAAGAAGTTAGAGATTAACTCTAGTTTATTATTCAGGAGATCAAAGAACGGTCGAGTGAATTCGGACACGAGGTAAGGAAACTTCTTAACCCAATTTCCATTCTTTGGGTTAATCTCCTACTTTCAAATTATGTCATGACATTATTATGTCCTATCTTGTATTTTTTTACTTTCTTTATGTGTACTTATAGTAAATACACATAATAGATCTATTTTATTTAAAAAAATGATCTTGGTAAGGACTTCGTCTCAATCTCCTTTCATTGAGGCATATTTTGTTTTATACACAACTTTATTTTATACAGTGTATAAACCCCTTTGACTTTGACGTTTATTCAAAAGGAATCATTTTTATATGAAGCGTTTTACTAAACGACAAAAAGGGAATGTTTTTCTTGCCGTACATATGCGGCGACAACGACTTCTTCGCCGCCGTGACCATTATTTGAGTTTCGGCTTCCTCTAAAAGCCACAACTTTTTTTTAATGAAAAATAAATACAAAGTTTTAACTTTCTTTTATTTTGGTATTGAAAATGGTTTTGAAAGTGTTTTTATTATATCAATGTGTTGTATTGATATCTTGTGATTGAAATGTGGAAATGTTATGTTTCCTTTATATATGTTTTATGTGATATGATTATGTTATGGTTTATGATATGTTTAAACCTATTCATATGAGGAATGCATTGGACTTAATAAGTGACGGGTGGAGCCCGCTATAGCTCCTCGATGCATCGGTAGGTCTCATGAGACAAACTAGTGTCTTGGCACGAGGCCTTGACAAAATCTTATTTGTGGTCTTGGAACGAGGCCTTGGCTACGTAGTTATGATAGTCTGGAATTATGCATTCCATCATTATAAAAGTGGTTATTGATATTGAATGTGATTATTCAACTAGTAGAATATCCATGTGAGTAAGTAAATGACATTATTTAATTTATTTTTGCCATATTATGCTGAAGTTAAAGTTTAAAAAGGCTTTTGTTTTAGTTATACATTGCCATAAATGTTAATGTTTATTTACGAAATCTTCCGCAATATTGTTATCCTTACTGAGCATCTGAGATCACCCCTTTCAATGTTTTAATATTTTCCAGGATGTGAAGAAGTATTGTATGAATGACCTGCAAGGATAGTCAGAAGAGGATATGAGTGTGGACTATGAAGACTTTGTTATTTTAGTTTTTCACTTTATGATGTAATGTAACATTTATGAATGTATCTAGTGTTTCCAAGGCTACTAAACTAATCGGTCTTTCGAGACTTGATCTTTTGTGATCATGCCAATGTTACGAAGTAATGCACCGACTCTGGGTAGATGGGGTCGGGGCATTACAGACAGGATTTTCAGGATGAGTTTGAGGAAGATCTACTGGGTTCAGCTCCACTTGTGCTAATGTCTCTGCAATAGTAGGGTTTTCTGTACCCCCTTCAGGCATGGGTAGTTCAGCTTGCTCAGATAGAACTGCACATTTGAACCGATCATGATTAGACATGTAATAAGAAGTTATTTTTAATAGGACAAAAGATACCACTCATGTCCATAATCTTCTAAATTACATAGTAATTTAACATGATTTATAAAATCTTCAAAAGATGCGCCAAGTTCCATCATTTCATCTAATGTCATCTCAGAATACTGGTTAATCTCACCAGTGGGAGAATTTGATGTGTCTTCTTGGTGACCTTCATCCTGCGGTCCCTAACCCTAGACAACATCTTCAGATAAACTCGTGGCATCAGTTGAAATAGCCGCAAAAAGATCTAATGCAGGGGTTGAACCTGAAGTATCACAAAATGGAAGTCAGTCGATGTTTCATTCAACATTTTATGAAGCATTGTTAACTTAACAGAAGCAGGTTCTTCTCTTCTTGCGATAGTAGCAGGAGGGATACTGGGAACAGTTGCTGGCTCTTCTCCAGGAGTAGCCAAGTCAGCCTAAATTTGTGATTGTTCCACAACACCCTCTGTGGTCCTCAAAGGAGGATCAGTTCTCTCCCTCAGAGGGGAAATTGAATAATCCCCTTCAATCCCCAGAAATATGAGCTACCTTTTCATGGGTATAGACTCATGATTATCCGAAGGACTTACTGCTACTAATGAAGCGTTTAGCTGTGGACTTCCTCCTTTGTTGCCTTTGCGTATTTGGTTTTTTGGGAGTATCGGCAGTCTCCCTTACAGGAAATTGAATTGGAGAATTTAAGGCCATGTACAACTCTTCATTCACAGCCTGCTGGCTTGGAGATATCTCACCCCATTCGCGAGCAGATTCAGCAGCAACCCCGATGACAGTACCACCAGGGCTATATTGTGGTGAAGGAACCTCAGTAGTTCTTTTCTTTGAAAGCTGCAAGATGAAGAAAATATTTTCCTTTAGTAACAAAGCTTTGACTGAAATCAAGTTGCAAGGAAAATAAGGAAATGAAACTTACATCTTTAGGGGCCACGTAATCGTGCCACTCATCATCAGTCCCCTCAGCGGCGCCACGATCTATCATTTCCTTCACCCGCTTGGTGACAGGAATGAAATCGTCGGTGGAATATATGAGCATTTATAGCTCTCTGATATAAGCCCGCAATTTATTGGGGTTATCCTCATTATGGATATCTGTAGAAGCCACAACATTCCCTATTCCAAGGAGGTGTAGCCCCTCACACAAATCCAGCCAGGCAGTCTCAGTACCACAGTATAAACTCTGCAATGTCTGGACAACCTCTGGTTGTTGATATTCAGTACGTGTACCAGAAGGCTGCGAGGAAGGTCCTACAATCTTGGACTTCAATTTCTTCCCAGCTCCTAAAACTATTGATAGAGAATAAGAAAATAAGACTTGTTACTCTATAAAGTATTGGTGATTAAATTTCCACAATGAAGTAACTCAACAGTAGTTGATGGACTGAGTCTTTTGATTCTTACTGGAGGATTATATCAGGCACGAGGCCACTTTTATGCTTGTTGTGCCTCATCATCCCCATCTTGGGAATCCGGTGAATTAGTCCTAGATGAGGAATCTGGCGAATCAGCTTCAGGTGGGGAAGCATCACCTTCATGAGGAAGAGTTTATTTCTCTATAGTCCTCTTCCTTTTCCCCACCTGATAAACCATATGATTCAGCACCCCTATAGGGTATACTGCTATCCAGTGCTTGACATACCATTTAGTTAGGTTATATGCCACTTTTACAACTGGTAGCTCAAACACTGCCCTAGTCTTCTCCATAGATGTCAGCAACCATAGTTACTGGGCAACCATCAGATGTTGCTCTGACCTGCCATGCACGGGGGGAGATATAGCAGTCTGCTGCAAACACTTGAATTGACATGTGAATCTATATGGAGCATTGGCCTCACATATAATCTCTTCGTCAATTCTGGTGACCAAGAAACCATCTCTGTAGGCCATCATGTATGCCCTCAAATCCAGGCTGGCTGTTCCATCGTCAACAAACCACCCGGTTGGAGGATTTCCATAAGGAATGAAGTTGAAATCTTTATACATGCTCAGCCTCACCTTCATGTCATAAGAATTGATAATTAATGGAGCAATTCCATAGAATTCCTGTACTGATGGCCTGAAAGAACTTCCAGGAATCTGTACTCCATTCTGTACATTATATTTCCTGAAGTGAGTGGCGATCCATCCCCATAAAACTTGGAATGGTCCCGCTATTCTCAAAAGAGACTTACCCATGAAGACATGGAGTAAGATCCTGTGAATCATTGCTAAAATGGGGGTAGCCAACCCAACCATTCTTCCCTAAGAAAACTTTTCTGCAATAACGAAGGTCCCTGGACAGACGCCTCCCTTCGAGTCCCTGACTGGAAGAAGATAAATGCTGAGCCACAATGCCAAGAATCCCACCAGATGAGTCTTCTTTGGGATCCTATGATTCACCTCATATCCCCACTTCTCAAATTCTCTGGCTTCCAGAGTCGGCCAGAATGTGCCAGGAGCACCCCTCTTCTCTGTTTTGGGGTAGGTGGTAGGACAAGTGGGCTTCTTCTTCTTGGATCCGTTCTACTTGGATCCCTTCTCCTTAGGCTCCTTCACATGCTTCTCGATAAGAAACATATTCATCCATTCCTCTGGATGAATATCCTTTCTAGAATGGGTTAATGAGGTCTTTGAACTCTTGACCTTATGGAAGATTTTAAGTAACTCCCGAGCTAAAGCTGGAGTCTTCTCTAAATCATTCCAAGTCACCTTGGGAGGGATGAATTCATCATACATATCACCCAAAATTGGAGCCCCTGATATTTTTTGGACATCCCACAGACTGATTCCTACTTCACCATGATTCAGATGAAAAGAATTGGTTTCTGGGATTCAATGGCTGAGTATCTCCAACACAAAGTTATCATGCCTATAAACATATGTTTTCCCAACCCAGACGACTTCATATATCACAACTCCTTTCAAATCCTCGACAAAATCTGCACAGGTTTGTCGCACCCAGTATGCCCACATCCAGGTTGGCTTCACACCTCCTCCAGGACGGAAGTCCCAACTTCTCTTCCAGCCTTTGGATTGGTCCATCTGAGAGTTTCAGAAAATTGAGGGATAAAAATGTGGGTGTAGCTCAAGTTTATGAGGTTTCATATCTGGAATACAAGGGCTATGATACATCATATAGGCCTTCTCCACTATTCCAGCACTTAGAAATACTCCTCCACATGAGATATTTGCTGCAGCAAAGTTGGTTTAGTTCTGAAACCAAGAAATTGGAAGATAGTTCTTTGCCTCTGGAATGGTAACTTCTCGCAGATGACCATAGCCATACAAAGGCAGATAAATTCTCTGAGGGAAGTCACGATGATACTTCTTCAAATACTTAGCCAAATCTGGGAGAGTACTGTCGCAGACGGTATAGTATTCATGTCCAATGATGCTCATCATATCATCAATCTGTTTGCTAGATAGTTCTTCAGCCATTCCGATTATCTTGGGAGCCATTGAATATGCACAAAAATTGAATGAATTAACTCTTAAATGGGTTTATTTTTCATAACATTTGTGAAGAAATTCGAAAACAATGGAAAAGTCATTAAGGCGTGCAAGTCTAATCTTGGCGTGCAAGTATGGATGTGTCGCGCAAGTATGATGTGCCGCGCAGGTTTTTGACGTGAAATTATAACCGCACAAGTCCAAATACCTTGACAGCAGTGTGACAGTGAAGAAATAGCTAAAAAAAGAGCAACTTCCGCGACAAAGACAACTTGCGCGATGAGAGCTCAAAATTCTGAAATTCGATGCTTTTCACAGAGAATGACCGCATATTTATAGGCCAGGCCACACCCTTGCGCGCCGATGCCTGCACGGTTCAACACTTGCGCGCCGCCCTATGCGCGCTCAACACTTGTGCACCGCCTTTCCTTTGGTTTTCTTCTTTTCCTCAGAGTCACATCCTCATTTCATTCGGATCCAAATCTGAGGGGGGAATTTTGTTGACGCTCCTTTCCATCACAGAGTCTAAACGAATGGAAAGGGAAATGCATTAGCATAAAGTGATTCATCCTTTGAAGAAAACATCAAAAATCGACCAAGGCATGAACAAGGAGTCATTTTCACATGGGTCGTGCAAGTATACTTGCGCGATGCCTAGTGGTCGCGCTGGTGACCTATGCCCCCTCTTTGAAATTCCACCCAGGGTCTCTCTAGCCTATAAATACCCCTGTGGACCCCCCATTTAACGACGAAAAAAATTCCAAAACCTCAGATTTGAGCTCCCGGTGCCCTAGTCTCTTCTCAAATCTTCTGAAAACTTCTAAGGTAATTTCTTACCTAGAACGGAAGATCTAAAGAGGGGGAGGAAGGCCTGAGTGTTGAAACTCATCAACACTCGCGCGCTTGGGTGGCCAGCCCTTAAGGGAAATGGCCACACTTGCGCACCACGTTACCTCTTCCATATAACTTGCGTTCCTCTCTTCTGAAAGTCTCTAAGGGTAGTACCAAGGGATTGAGCCAAACCTCGCCCAAGTTCTACTCTAAGGATTGACTGATGTGCAAGTACCCATGTGTCACGCAGGTACACCTGCGCAACCAATACTTGCGCGCCCATGCAGTACTTGTGCGCCCACGCAGTACTTGCATGCCCCTCTCTTTTTGGGTGCCCTTCCTACCCATTTAACCCATCTTACACCTATCCACTTATCCTCTTCAGGATTAAGCCATCAGAACTCTCTCCAAATCCATTTATGGCATGATTTCTTTGTTGGATTCCTTATCTGAAAGGAATTATGTGGAACATCTCTCAAAACCTAGTGATCTACACATATTTACATCACTAAAGTTAGAGAGTTCATTCATTCAAACTCATCCTTTAAGATGAGACAATCCTTAACCTAGGCCTCCTTTTCAGGAGTAATCCCCAGTCCAAGTCCTCATTAATTTGGGCATCCTCCTTAGGAGTAAGCCCCAGGTCCTCATTAATATGGGAATCCTCCTCAAGAGTAAGCCCCAACCATGGTTCTCTAAACATGGGCTTCCTTTTCATGAGTATTGCCCAGTCTCCAAATTCCCAAATATGGGAATCCTCCTTAGGAGTAAGCCCTGGGCATCCTTCTCAGGAGTAAGCCCCAAGTCCCTTAACCTGGGCCTCCTTCTCAGGAGTAAGCCCCAGTCTTAATTTCTCTTAACCAGTCTTAATTTACTTTTGATCTGGGCTTCCTTCTCAGGAGTAAAACCCAATCATAAGTCCCCTCCTAATTTGGGAATCTTTTTTAGGAATAAGCCCCAAGTTAGAGTACCCAAATCTCCATGAAGTACATATACCTTTATGGACCTTGTTCTTGGGTTTCTTCCTTGAAGTAAAACTGAATATTCATCTATTTTGGGCAGTCATGCATACATAAGCCCCACATCATTGCATATTTCGTGGCACAATTGTCTGGTTTCACCAATACCTCTTGTTTCTCACACTGATCATGAATCACGTGAGCTTAGAGTGTAAAAGTAATCATGACATCTTTCTTTGAGCCATCAATCATGCATAAAACATCATACTCCCTTACTCGAACTACGTGGGTTCTGATTCCTTTTCTAAACAAAGGATATGTAGGTAGCCCATCTGCGGGTACGATAACAACTCTGAAATAATCCATGTCCTTCTGAATGACAATAAACTTCAAGTGCCCCACTGAGTGTCTTTAAAACCAGTATGGTAATCATAATGACCAAGATACTTTTATGTATTGAAGGATACCATTGAATAAGAATATCTAACAAATACAGATGAGTCTCTATCGATGAAGAACCACAAATACATATAAAAGATTATCTAAATTTCCTACATATAAATAATTGATTGTCAGATCTAAAGGAAATCTCATTTTATACTTGGTAATGTAATAAGGATTCACGAACATAACATAAATCTATAAAGAGAGCCCCAGAGTAGAAAATAATTCCCCTAAAAAAGGTGTAATGAGTCCGACCTCCCATCCTCTCGACCAATGCAAATTCCTAAGCCTCATTAGTCCACAACTAATGAGCACCTACCTTTGGAAAGTAGGTCCAAATGGATATAGAATCATTGGATGTTTCCGGTTCTACGAACAAACCCGTTAGAAACCGATTGGAATGTTTGAAACTTAAATCAACGAGGTCATCCCCAATTCCAAAAGAAACAAAAAATGGTGAACCCGACGTGAATACTTAACCAAGTTAAAGTGATGTTTTACCTATTTGTTAGGCCCCCATTTAAACTCAATGAGAGGTCCAACAAGACAATCAAAAACATATGTGCTCATCCAAAAGATGTATCAGCTGAACTTATCTTGATTATGTTTGTTATATCAAACATGGAATCTTTCCTAAGATCTTCTGCATTACAAGAATGTATTTTCTTAAGTTCATGTCTGTGAATACCTCTGCTTTGAAAACCTATGCTGTGAATGCATCTGCTGCTGCTCCTACTTGATCGTCGTCCGCTATGAGGGCGACATCACCTACTCAGCGTCTCCAATGCTGGGTATCAAATGTGATGGTTAAGGAGTACCGTCAAAATGGTACTATTCCGACTCTGGAGGCTGATCGAGAAGCCCTCCAAGTCAATAATTCAACATGGTCATCCATACAGCGATGACCAGCGATCAAGAAGCAGGTGGTGCCAACCACCATCTCCAACCATTTTGAGTCGTTATCCCCAGAATGCAATCACCATTCACTCCCATATTCTACGGAGGTGAATGAGCAGGTCCCTCAGGGCCTTAATTCAAGGAGACATGAGTCCTTCCCAAGGGATCCTATCAACAATCGCTACCAGAATCATGTGGCAGTGCGCCCTCAACATGATGAGGGTATCGTCTCCAAGCGTTTTGCTCAGGTTTCTCGAACTCGAGTAGGAAAGACGAACCACCAGAGGCGACAACCGGTTAACAGTGAGCATGTTCTTATCTCTGCCGTTTCCGGAGAAGTACACCAACCTAGTTTGGTGGCAACCAATGAGCGGGCACACACACCTGTCCGTTTTAATCCTGCTGTCCAGTAGACTCGTCTGGTAGCAGCACGCCAATCCCGCCAAACAATTCTAGCAGAGTACTATAGACAAGAACATACACCTATTTATAAATCATCGGCTAGTCAGCAGGCTCGTCTGACTACATGCAATGGAGCCCGCCAACCCAATGTGTTGACAACTGATAAACAGGCACATACACCTACTTACACTCATTAATCCTGCCAGCATCCTCATTTGTCAGTGTTGAAGGAGGCTCGTCAACCACGTTCGGCGGAGTGAAATCAGCAGGCACATACACCTGCTAGTATTGATCAAGCCTACCAATAGTCTCGTTTGGTAGAATTAGAGAAGTCAGTCGGAAAGTTCCAACGACAAACAGGAGGCCGACTCAACTCTCTGCCCCCACACTTGAGTACTGTCAAGATTCACTGATAGGAAAAGGAGGACTGGAGAAAGCACATACACTTACTCCAAGCACGGAATAGACGTATATCCCCATTCCGGCAGCTGAAGTCACCAAGAATATTCTATCAATAGTGAAAGAGAAGAAGCAAATCCCTGCTCATATTCTAGATGTCTTCCAGGATATTATAACAACTTCAGCAACATCTCAGGGAAAGACACATAAATCTATACCTGCTAGTGGAGTGAAACATCAACAGTTCACTTCGGAATAGACACACACATTTGTTCCAGTCCAATAGGGTTGTGGGGCGTACTCCCCCATATCATACAGACAGCCAAGTCAGGCACATACACCTGATTTGAGTGAAGATAATCATCCTAACCTGATCATTTCTCCTGAGCAGGCACATACACCTGCCCATAATGACCACTTTTTTCAACAAGTGGTTCCTAAATTGAGTAAGAAGGCGTCTAAGAAGAAGACCCGCCCAACACAGTCAATAAATCAAGGGCCAATCTTTAATAAGGCCTTGCTCGATGCTGGAGTTCTTGATGCAATCAGACAACTATCTGTTGCAACTCAAGATTCTGCTCTCTCAGTTCCCAATAGTGGGAACATTAATTCTGAAGGTCTGCACTAGAAACTTCTTCATGAAGGCTTGATTCGTGACAATTCGGTCGATCTCGAAGTTTCATCTTCAAATGAGAGCCACAAGAACCCTCTGTGTGGTCAGAAGATCAAGGAACAAAATGTTTTATCTTTTGCTGTAACCCACCATGGTGGTCCTCCCCATGATAATGAATTTCACTACGAAATCCCTCTCTGCAGTAGTAATTCGCATTGTCTAGAAAATTCTTCAGAAGACAATGTAGTGATGATAAAGCCCTATTATCTTGAGGCACATGAAAATGTGAATCCAGTCATGTCTGATGCTTTACCATTAGCAGGTGAAATACTTTCTCAACCAGAAGATAGCCCAGGGTGTAGGTCATTCTCCGAACCACCCCTATGTCATGCATCTTCTAGTTTGATTAGTGATTTCTATACCAATCTTGTTGAATCCGATGAAGCAACAAGGAAACACCATCTCTGGTCTAATCAGGTAGAAGAATCTTCATTGAATGATAAAGAGGAAGTACTGAATATGAGAAAACAACTAGAGAAAGGTGAAGTGCCAGTCATGTTTTGGCCTCTGGCTGATTCTCAGTATGACATTCCAGAGATGTTGACGGAAGATGGAATTCATGATATTCTTCTCAACATATGGAAAACTATTTGTCATTTGAAAAAGAAAATATTATCTTATGATGAATATGAAAATCATTTCAAGATAATAAAAGGGTTACAACGCCAAATTGACTTGGCATGTCTCTCAGTTTCTCGATATCCAAAGGCTGAAAAGCAGTAGAGAGCCCTTCAGCATCCATGCCTTGGCGCACTAAGAAGATTACGCCAGTTAATTGCCAATGCCCCATCTGGTATTCATATCAGAGGATGGGCTGTTAATGGAGAACTACATTTCACTGTTCTCTCCAGTTAGCAAAGCCCACCAAAAATGGTCTCATGCAATGTTATTGCCAATGGTTTTCCACAATCAATGGGTTTTGTTTGTAATCAAAAACTTTCCCAAGAATAGGCTTCAACTAGTTCCTCTCAAAATCAAGCATATAGAGAACAAGTTGTTGAATTAATCCTGCGTCAAGCAAACGAGAATATTGAACAGGCATCTCATTTGGTGCAAGCACATCACCAAGTGACATAAGTGTCATAAATCATTCAATGGTCTTTTGAGATGGATGATAAAATTGGATGAAGGTTGATGCATCCAGCTAATTTCTGGACTAAGGTCCGCAAGATTAGAAGATCTTTCAAGAAAGTCTCAGATATAGCATGTCAAGAACCACCCCAGATTTCTAGACTGGGGACTCTTTTAACCCAACCCTCAAAATCAACAAATAGGATTTGAGGAGTTGAGAAAAGATAGCAGGAACAGCCCCAGTCCACCAGACTGGGGACTTTTTCAAATCCACAATCCCTCCCTCAGAGAAAGTCAGTCTTCTCTCGATTGGGGAAGAAGCCTCAAGAGGAACGAAGAGCCAAATTATCAGGATATTCCCTCCAAATTTCGGTTCGTCAAGAAGTTCCTGAGGAATCAAATCAACAAAATACAATGTCTCATCAAGGACATGGAAGAAGACAATATCACAGAAATGCTGATAGAAGGGATGCAATGCATTATTCATCAATCAATGTCATCAATGCCGTTTTTTCTGATCCACCAGATGAGGTTCACTTAGAGGGATCAGATGAAGAGGTTCCTACTCAAGAAGTTGTACACACAGACACAAATGAAGAAGGTGTGCATACACGAAATCAAAGGATTACTCAGAACCTAGGTAATCCTTCAAGTAACCCACTTCCCCCTCTCCGAAAGGTGTCTAATAAGGGGAATGGAAAGAACCAGGTTACATAACCTTACTCTGGAGAAGACCAATCGCTCTCACTAGATCAAATATTTTCACAACAAGAGGAAGAAATGAAGGAATTGAGGAGGTTGAACGCAGAACTACTTCAAGGTAGTCTTCCTCCTAAGCGTGCTGGAGTCAGTCAGCCAAGGGAATTTTTTGCAGCTACTGAGATGGATCAAGAATATCCTCCTTTATCAGTACACCCTTATAGGTCTAATCATACGGGTCAAGTCTAACAACAATCGACAGTGATGCCATTGGTTGCAGTACTAGCTGCCACATCTTTACCAGCTCCAGTCATTGCACCTATTCAGGTCCAAGCTCAACTAGATGTTTCTCAAAAGTTAATAACTACTATTGAGTCATTAATAGATCGGTTGGAAGCTATAGAGGGAAATAATGCTCCGGTTCAACCAGATAAAAGAGCTTACCCTAAATGGGTTGATTCAATTCCTCCCCCATTAAATTTCGCAAGTACCACATTCCCAATATTTAATGGTTCGGGAGACCCAGAGCAACACTTAACACATTTTTGTTTCTCGTTGTGATCCTATGATGGGAACCCTTTAGAAACAAGAAGCAGTTAAGCTCAGGTATTTTGTATAGTCATTATAAGGACTTGCTTTTTTCTGGTACACAAGCTTGCAATCTCGGTCAATTATTGGGTGGGAGGATCTTCGTCAACAATTTCTTCTTCAATTCATCTCAACGTTTCCAAAGACAATAGTTTTTGATCTTACAAACTGTAAGAAAAGGGATAATGAAAGGGTCTCATATTTCATTGCTTGCTGGAAGGGATTAACATATTCCCTAAGATTAGCACTCCCTCAAGAGGAATTGTTGCCAATCTGGGTGGCGAATTTACGTGATGAGTTGCGCACACTGCTGATCCCTCTGAAATACATAGGAGGGTTTCAAGACCTTACTTCAATCGCTCAACAGATTGAAGATTCTCTTATAAAGACTAAGGATAAAGCTCGTGTAATTCCATCAGCTCCAGGAAGGAGAATGGGTAAAGAAGAGACTTCCATAGTTATGCTTAAATAATCACCTATACCTGCTTCTACTTCAAAACCTTCATCTTCTCGAAGGGATCCACCTTCCAAGTGCCAAAAATAGAGGCCGTTTTGTCAAGATGATCAAAGTGATCAAAGACAAAAACAATTTGAGGATTTGAAAAGAAAAGTTTACTCTTTCTGAAATGAACAGGTTCTTGATTATTTAATTTCGACTCTGGAAAATAATTTGGTTCAATTGCCAAGGTTTAAGAGGCCAAAAAAGGAAGGAGATGAAGACCATCCCAACTATTGCCCGTTTCATCAAATGTTGGGGCATCCCATTCAGAAGTGTTTTGTTTTCAAGGACCTCCTGCAAAAAATGGTTGATTTGGGACAAGTCAAACTGAAAGGTTCTTCAACTCAGGTAGCATGTGTTACTGCTACAGTTCCAGAGGAGGAAGGCGAGTGGAAAGAAGTCAAGAACAAAAATTCACAAAAATATGATGATTGGATGGTCAGAAAAATGATCAACCGAACTCATGCTATTTTGCGAACACAATTGAAGAAGCCAATTATGTCTTCTTCCATAAATAACGCATCAAAACCCTCTTCACCAGAGGGAAAATCCTCAAAGAAATGACATAATTCAAAGAAAGAAGAAGAATCAGAAGAAGATGTGTATGTGTCAAAACCCAAGTTGTCTTTGACTCTGGCAGATTTTATGCCAGCTACTTCAAAGAAACGGGCACCACCCCACCAAACGGCACAGCCTAAACAGGCTAATCAGGCAGAGTCTTCATCGGATGAAGAGTTGATCTTCAGTTCTGTTAATATGATTCAATTAACAGATCCATATGCCAATCACAGTTTCTATTTTGATGAGCCAGAGTTCCCTGTATCAAACAGAGGAATCAGAGGAAGTTCTAAAGGCTTAGGATACAAGGGAAGACGTGGATCTTTCATAGGCCAATATTCTAATTCTACCCCTGCTAGAACTGTGTATGCGACAAGAATTCGTGGTAGATCCCTTCAACGAGCTCAACAAGAACAAGCAAGTTCTTCTACACAAGGTAGACTCAGTCCTGGCACAATTATTCTGGATGATCGGTTGGAGGTTCCACCTTCTTCCTCTCAGCAAGTAAATAGAACTAATCGGTCTAATCATCCAAAGCCAGGAATATTACCAACTCCTATCCCGGTACAAGATGCATCAACTTCTAAAGCACCAACTTCCAAGGCACCTGCTAAACTACATGTTCCTGTTGGGAAACACAGACCTTTGTATCAAAAGTATGATGTATTGAAACACTTGGCCTAAGTACCGTCCAAGTTATCAATTCTGGATTCCTTGAATTTGTCAAAGGATCTTCAGGAGGCACTCATTGAGGATTTGTCAAGTCCTTAAGAGTTTGAAACTGAAATTACTGCAGCTGAAGTCTACCATGTAGAGAATAATTCTCCATAATGCCATGCAGTAATATCTTTTACTGATGAAGATGATGATGATGTCGTGCATGGACATATTAGACCTTTGTACTTATCTGGAAAGGTCAATGGTGTAGACATCCAAATATCTTTCATTGATAATGGTTCAGGAGCCAACCTCATGCCCATTCGTACACTTCATCGATTGAGCCTCATGGAATCTGATTTATCTCCTTCAACTATGATGTTATAAGGATATGATAAAAATGAACAAGAACCAATGGGAGAGATTACACTCAGAACTTAGTTTGGAGATCTTGTATCCAATTTAGATTTCATGGTTTTTGATCAAGACTCAGCCTTCAACATCTTGCTTGGAAGACTCTGGCTACATCAACATGTGGCTATCCCTTCATCATACCATCAATGTCTCAAATATTGTTTCGATTGTCAAGTTGGGACATTGTATGGTGATAAGGCCTTGTTCAAGACATGTGAATCTCAATACATTGAGGTGGAATTATACCACATGAAGGGAAAGGAGGAATCCCCAACAAAAGAGATTACCACAGTTAATACTCCATACGGTTTGGAATAGATTCCAGTAAACCCATTAGCACATATGAGTACAGATTATGTGTTTCCTATCAGTCAAATTGTCAGGATAGATCCAAATCAAAATACTCTTATGGAAACCTTCATAATTTCAATCACAATAATCAAGCCAGACAGTATGGGAGAAAGTGGTGATTCACCAAGCAATGATGAGAGCTCAAATGGAGATGTCTTTATTTCATCTGCTGAAATCCAGCAAGTCTATACTTCGCTAACCAGGCCAGAAGAATTTATAGCAATGTCAGAGGTAAATGATGATGTCGGTTCTCAATCCATCATCTCCTCTTTATTACCCAAGGAAGACCCTTCATTATCAAACGGGTCAGAAATGGAAGCTTCTTCTTCAAGATGTGAAAATTTTAGCATCTCTTCTGATCATGAAAATTATGCTTCATCATCTACTATATAAGTAGAAACAGAAGAAATAAAACATGTTGAAGAAGAAGAGGAAGATCTCAGGGATGCTCCTCCAGCATTTGAAGAGGGTATCTCTACTGCCGTGGATGAACTCAGAGAAATAAATCTGGGTACAAAAGAAGATCCACGCCCCGCTTTAATTAGTACGGCTATGACTCTTGAAGAGAAATATATTTATATCTCCTTTATAAAGAAAAATTGAGATATATTTTCTTGTAACTATACAGAGATTCCAGGGCTTGATCCTGATGTTTCCACTCATTGTTTGGGTTTGCCCGAAGAACATTGAGGATTCAAACAAGCTGCTAGAAGAGCACACCCAACCTATGCTTCCAAAATTGAGGCTGAAGTGGATAAGCTTATCAAAGCTAACTTCATCAGAGAGGTTCAATATCCCAAGTGTTTGGATAATATTTTTCCTGTGAAAAAGAAGAATGAGCAAATTAGAGTTTGCATTGATTTCAGAGATATTAATCGGCATTGTCCTAAGGATGATTTTCCAGTACCAATTACAGAACTCTTAATTGATGAAACAACTGGCTATGAAGCACTTTCCTTCATGGATGGATATTACAGATATAATCAAATCCAAATGGCTCTATAAGATGAAGAATCTACAGCCTTCAGAGCCCCTCCGAGTGTTTTTTGCTATCGGGTAATGACCTTTGTCCTAAAGAATGCAGGCGCAACATATCGGCGTTCCATGCATCGTATCTTCAAACCCTTTTTAGGGAAGTTCGTTGAATGTTACATGGACGATTTGGTGGTCAAATCCAGGCAACTTCTTAATCACTTGGATGATTTGGAAATCATATTCCACAAACTTCGGCAACATAATTTTAAGATGGACCCCTTAAAATGTGCTTTTGGGGTAACCTCAGGGAAATTTCTCAGCATTGTTGTACGCCATCGTGGTATCAAAGTCGATCCTGAGAAGACAAATTCAATCCTTGGTATGTCACCTCCTCGAAATTTGAAATAATTGAGATAACTTCAAGGAAACTTAGCCTATATTCAGCATTTCATCGCCAATTTGGCAGGAAAATGTTTACCCTTTACCAAATTGATGAAGAAGGGAGTCACTTACTAGTGGAATGAATAATGTCAAGAAGCATTCGATATTCTCAAGAAGTATCTCTTGAGTCCACCAATGTTAATGCCACCTGTTGAAGGAAGACCACTTATCCTCTATGTGACAGCTCTAGAGCTATCATTGGGTGCCTTTCTTGCTCATAAGAATGATGCTGGGAATGAAAACAACCTCTACTATCTCAATCAGACTATTCTTGAAGCAGAAACCCGATACTCAAGTATTGAGAAGTGCTGCCTAGAATTAATCTTTGCAGTCCAAAGTTAAGACACTACCTGCAACTTCACGAGGTCCAATTGGTATCTCACAATAACCCGCTCAA
Source organism: Viscum album (assembly GCA_963277665.1). NCBI lineage: Eukaryota > Viridiplantae > Streptophyta > Magnoliopsida > Santalales > Viscaceae > Viscum > Viscum album. The sequence goes on along the minus strand of OY728148.1, from coordinate 64,307,827 downwards.
ATTCATCCTTAGTCGTCCAATGCTTACAAGACTTCTGGCAAGGTGGGAAGTTATTTTCCAGCAATTTGATATTCAATATGTGTCTCAAAAGGAAATAAAGGGCCAAGCTCTGGCTGATTTCCCGGATGAACACCCTTCAGTGGAAGACACATTTTCAGATATTGAACTCCCTGATGAGGAAGTATTCTCTATTCAAGAAAGTCTTCAAACATGGGAAATGTACTTTGATGGTGCTTCCAGAAGTCCAATAGGGAGGAAAATGGAAGATCCTAAGTTCAAAAAAGTTGGGTTAGGTTTTGTACTCATTTCTCCGGAAAAGGCATTTCTACCTTATTCCTTCTCATTATTGGGAGGTGGTACAAATAATGAAGCAGAATACCAAGCTCTCATCGCAGGATTGGAGTTGGCACTTCCAGCACAAGTGAATCACTTAAAGGTGAAAGGTGATTCAGACCTGGTAATCTAACAAGTCAATGGGGATTATGCTATCAGAAAAGAAGAACTAATCCCTTTGTATGGTTATGTCAGAGAGTTAATGGCGGAATTCCCTTCGGAACCGACATTTTCTTATGTCCCAAAATCACAAAATTCCCAAGCTGATGCACTGGCTAATATAGCCACAACTCTGGCAGATCCAAATCAGGACGAGACAACCATCGGTATTGCCCACCTTCGTACAATTTCACCTTATGTTCAAATCAGAACAGAGGAAATTAATGAAAATAGTCCCATCTCTGAACCATATGGCCATTCTATAGGATGGAAGACACCTATCAGGGAATGCCTTCAAAATGGATCACTTCCACCTAATAGAGATGGGAAAGAACAAATTCGGCAACGTGTGGTCAATTTTACTCTTTATGACAGCCCATATCACCTAGAGAAAATTCTCTACAAGCGTGGTTTTGATGGATTTCTCTTCATATGAATTTATGGTGAAGAGACAATGGCTGTCATGAAAGAAGTGCATGCAGGAGTCTGTGGTGCCCACCAGTCTGGACACAGACTGTCTGATCAAATTCGAAGGCTTGGATACTTTTGGCCTTCAATGATACAAGATTGTATTGATTTCACAAATAATTGTCATTCATGACAAGTACATGCCAACTTCATTCATCAACCCCCAGAGTTGCTTCATACAACTAAATACTTGTGGCCATTTTCCACATGGAGAATGGATGTGGTGGGACCTTATCCTTTAGCTACAACCAAGAAGTTTAAGTATATTCTTACTTCTATTGACTTCTTTTCCAAATGGGCAGAGGAAATACCTCTCAAGGAAGTTAGTTCTAAATGCATTGTTAGCTTCATCAAGTATTACATCATTACTATATTTAGTGTCCCTCATACCATATTGACGGACAATGGCACCAACTTCTGTTCATCCGAGGTGAAGAAGTTGTATCAAGAATACAACATCAAATCCAATAATTCATCTCGGTATCATGAAGCGGCCAATGGCCAGATATAAGCTTTCAACAAGACTCTGTCAAATATACTGCAAAAGATGGTGGATAAAGATAAGAAGTCATGTCCTGATAAACTCTTTCATGCTTTATGGGATTATCGAAACACCACCCGCACTACAACTCGGTCAACTCCATATTCATTGGTATATGGAATGGAAGCAGTCTTGCCAATTGAGGTTCAATTACCTTCTCTTAGAGTATCCATTTGTGATCAGTCATCTACCTATGAACAATCTCAAAAGTGATTGGACGAATTGGAATGGTTAGATGAGAAAATATTGCGCACCCTGCACCACTTGGAAGTCTATCAGAATCGAATAGCACGAGTTTTCAACAAAAAATTTCATCTTCGTTCATTCGTTTAGGGAGAATTAGTATTAGTTCTTAGAACTCCAATGATACCAGGAAAGAAATCTCCGAAGCTTGAGCCAAAATGGGAAGGACCTTATTCAATACATAAGGTCTACTCCAATGGATCTTATTCTTTAATCTCAATGGATGGAGAACTCATCACTACTCCAAACAATGCCAGATTTCTGAAGAAATATTTTGTATGAACACAAAATACACCAAGGGTCCATGCATATGACTTTAAACTATTGTCACTTATGTCCAACATGACATTAAACTGTGACGTCCAAACAACATGACACTAAACTGTACAGAAGTCCCTTACATCCAGCAAGACGTTAAACTACATAACCAATGGTCCATGCATACGACTTTAAAGTATTGGTATTTCTCTCATCCCACAAGACATTTAACTGTGCCATCTATGGTCCATGCATATGACCTTAAACTATTCGCACTTTCGTCCAACATGACATTAAACTGTATCCCTTTCATCGTCCTATATGACATTAAACTATATAGCAACGGTCCATGCATATGACCTTAAACTATTCACACCATAGTCCAACATGACGCTAAACTGTATCGTCCCTTTTTCATCCAACATGATGTTAAACTGTGGATAAGTCCGTAATACGTCCAACATGATGTTAAACTGTGTCCTCTTTTGTCCTTACTGCATGACATTAAACTGCACAGTCCTCTTTTTTGTCCAACATGACATTAAACTGTATTGTCCCCATCGTCCTAACTACATGATGCTAAAATGTACATAAATCCCTTAATACGTCCCACATGATGTTAAACTGTATTTTTTCCCTGCTACACGACACTAAACTATGTAGCACCAATAGTCCTAACTGCAAGACTTTAAACAGCATAGTCCCTTCATGTGTCCTACATGACATTAAACTGTGCATCGTTAAGGTTGTTGCTACCTATTGTTTCTCACATCGAGTATGAATCACGTGAGCTTAGAGAAAACTTCAACCATAACACCTTCTCTGGGCCGCTAACCATGCATAAGTCCCAACACTTTATTTTTAGATCGTTGTCCTCAAAAACAACTTGATCACCAATTCATTCTTCAATTTAACTACGCAGACTTTGATCCCTACCTTCTAGGCTCGGTACGTAGGCAACCTCCCAAAGTTCAAGCCCAAAACCAATCTCTTCACATTGGTTCACCTCCATCTCATACGATGTTGATTCATGAAACCACCCATAGAATTAATATCTTTACATTGGTTCACCTTCATCCTTGCTACATGACATTAAACTGTACAACATTTTTGTCCTGTATGACAATAAAATACAATATTCTTTGATACCCTCACCTGAGAGGGAATCATTATTTATGTTGATTTTCAGTCATGTTATATTCTAAAGACTACGTGCATACATGGCAATGACTGAACCTTTTATCTTGGGTCAAACCATCATTGCACTAAAGTCCCCTTTCACCCTTCACTTGTACAAACCAATCTGTATAGAGGGTATTTCAAGAACTACGTGCGGCTTGATTCCCATCCTTATGGGATACGTAGGAACGTCCGAGTATCCCTCAAATCTAGCCCCAAGTCTTTGGGCCTAACCCCAAATTCCATTTTCAGTCCCCTGGCTGAAAAGTCCCTATGAAAACACACACTGTGTATTCATTATTATGGTCCGAACTCTATGACCCTAAACTAAGATCTCCCATACTTTCGTCCCACATGACTTAAACTGTATTTCATGAACTACGTATGGCTTGATTCCCATCCTTATGGGATACGTAGTGAAGTCCAGTATCTCAATTCAGGACCCAACCACAACATGATTATGGTTAGCATTGGTCTGTGTATCTCTACACGTATTGAACAAATGCCCATTTTTGTGTGTCATAATACTAGTCTTAAATACTTCCAGATCATCATAACCCTTTTCTTGATTTCTGGTCACAAAATGTTCAATTTCTGAGAGTTCTTTTTCCAGACTATGCAGCACGTTCCCTTAGGCGGCCTTGCATGAACAGTCTACATAACAGACATGTCATCCAAAAGATGCTATTATTTGACTATGCAGCCAATGCCCTTAGGCGGCCCTGCATAATTTAACCCCCTAATGGGTTTGTCAAATAGTGGTAACTTCATTCTTGGGAATAAAATCTCTTTTGTCCTCAGTTGTCTAAATAAAAATATGTAGAGATCTGCAAAAAAATGGCCATCCTTAACATATCTGTCCCATACTCTTTTTCATGATATGAAAGTATTCAAGGCTATGGTTTATATTTCCCTTCCCTACGTTTGGGTCAGACATTTTTAGGAGTGACATTCATCCAGTTCTTAGACAATCTTGTTTGGAAATATCTTCTCCATATTCAAGTACCTCTCTCCATACAACAAACTCTATTCTTTGGAGAATTTGAATCTTCATAAACTTCCACTGGCTTTTTAGCAGTAGAAAAGTAAATTTCTGAGAGTTCTTTTACCTGACTATGCAACACGTGCCCTTAGGAAGCCTTACATAAGTAGTCTACATAACGGACCTGTCAGCCAAAAGATGTTATTATTTGACTATGCAACAAATGCCCTTAGGCAGCCCTACATAATTCAACCCCCCAACGGGTTTGTTAAATAGTGGCAACTTCATTCTTGGGAACTACTTCTTCTAATTACTTTTATCCATTTTTCATATCATTCCTCATATTCAAAATTTCTTAAGTCATCGTTTACATATTTTCCCTCATATTTGAACATGGTAATATGTTTTCAGATAAATTATCAACGAATTGAGTCAATGTTAATCCATTCGGTCAAAGATATTTCAACCTTAAACATTAGCCTTTTTATACCTGCGTGACGCCCTTTGCGCACTCAACACTTGCGCACCACATGTTCCATGGTTTTCTTCTTTTCCTCAGATTCACATCCTCATTTCTTTCGGATCCAACTCTGAGGGGGGACTTTTGTTGATGCTCCTTTCCATCACAAAGTCTGACGACTTAAAAAGGGGAATACCTGTATCCAAAGTGATTCATCCTTTGAAGAAACATAAAAAATCGACAAAGGCATGGACAAAGATTCAAATTCACTTGGGTCACGCAAGTTCAACCAAGGTCGCGCGAGTATACTTACGTAGCGCCCAATGGTCGCACAGGTGACTTGCGCGCCCTCTTTGAAATTTCACCCAGGGTCTCTCTAGCCTATAAATACCCCTGTGGGCCCCCCATTTGAAGGATGGAAAAAATTCCAAAACATCAGATTTGAGCTCCCGGCACCCTAGTCTCTTCTCAAAGCTTCCAAACACTTCTAAGTTAATTTCTTACCTAGAACGGAAGATCTAAAGAGGGGGAGGAAGGCCTAAGTGTTGAAACTCATCAACACTTGCGCGCCTGGGTGGCCAACCCTTAAGGGAAATGACCACACTTGCGCGCCACCTTACCTCTTCCATATAACTTGCGCGCCTCTCTTCTGAAAGTCTCTAGGGGTAGTACAAAGGGCTTGATCCAAAACTCTCCCAAGTTCTACTCTAAGGATTGACCGGAGCACAAGTACCCATGTGTCGCACAGGTACACCTGCACGACCAATACTTGCATTCCCACACAGTACTTGAGAGCCCCTATCTTTTTGGGTGCCCTTCCTACCCATTTCAACCCTCTTACACCTATCCACTTCTCCTCTTCAGGATTCAGCCTTCAGAACTCTCTCCAAATCCATTTATGGCATGATTTATTTGTTGGATTCCTTATCTGAAAAGAATTACGTGGAACATCCCTCAAAACCTAGTGATCTACACATCTTTACATCACTAAAGTTAGAGAGTTCATTCATTAAAACTCATCCTTTAAGATGAGATAATCCTTAACCTGGGACTCCTTTTCAGGAGTAAGCCCCAGTACAAATTCTCATTACCTGGGCCTCCTTTTCAGGAGTAAGATCCAGTCCAAGTCCTCATTAATTTGGGTATCCTCCTTAGGAGTAAGCTCCAGGTCCTCATTAATATGGGAATCCTCCTTAGGAGTAATCCCCAACCATGGTTCTCTTAACCTAGGCTTCCTTTTCAAGAGTAAGCCCCAGTCTCAAAATTCCAAAATATGGCCATCCTCCTTAGGAGTAATCCACAAGTCCCTAAACCAGGGCCTCCTTCTTAGGAGTAAGCCCAAAGTCCCTTAACCTGGGCCTCCTTATAAAGAGTAATACCCAGTCTTAATTTCTCTTAACCAGTCTTAATTTACTTTTGATCTAGGATTCCTTATCAGGAGTAAAACCCAATCATAAGTCCCCTCCTAATTTGGGAATCTTCCTCAGGAATAATCCCCAAGTTAGAGTACCCAAATCTCCATGAAGTACATATACCTTTATAGACCTTGTTCCTGGGTTTCTTCCATGAAGTAAAACTCAATCTTCATCTATTTTGGGAAGTCATACATACATAAGCCCCACATCATTGCATCTTTCATGGCACAATTGTCTGGTTTCACCAATACCTCTTGTTTCTCACACCGAGCATGGATCACGTGAGCTTAGAGTGCAAAAGTAATCATGACATATTTCTTTGAGCTATTAATCATGCATAAAACATCATACTCCCTTACTCTAACTACATGGGTTGTGATTCCTTTTCTAAACAAAGGATATGTAGGTATCCCATCTGCGGGTATGATCCCAACTCTAAAATAATTCATGTCCTTCTGAATGACAATAAACTTCAAGTGCCCCACTGAGTGGATTTAAAACAAGTATGGTCATCATAATGACTAAGAGACTTTTATGTATTGAAGGATACCATTGAATAATAATCTCTAACAAATACAGATGATTCTATATTGATGAAGAACCTCAAATACATATAAAAGATTCTCTACATTTCCTACATATCAATCATTGATTGTCAGATCTAAAGGAAATCTCATTTTATACTTGGTAATGTAATAAGGATTCATGAACATAACTTAAATCTTTAAAGAGAGTCCCGAAGTAGACAATAATTTCCCTAAAAAAGGTGTGATGAGTTTGACCTCCCATCCTCTCGACCAATGCAAATTCCTAAGCCTCATCAGTCCACAACTAATGAGCGCCTACCTTTGAAAAGTAGGTCCAAATGGATATAGAATCATTGGATGTTTCCAGTTATATGAAAAAACCTGTTAGAAACCAATTGGAATTTTTGAACCTTCAATAAATGAGGTCATCCCCAATTCTAGAGGAAACAAAGGGTTTCTATGATACTAATCCATGAAGGGTCACTCTGCTGCTAATCCACAATAGGTCTCTATGCAGATGATCCACGACGGGTCTCCCTATAGCAGATCCATGAAGGGTCTCCATCATACTGATCCATGGAGAGTCACTCTCAAGATGATCCATGGAGGTTCTCTCTCAGGTAGATCCATGAAGGGTTGTTCCATTTCTGATGCATGAAGGGTCTCTTCGTTGCTGATCCATGAAGGGTCTCTCTATTGCTGATCTATGAAGGGTCACTCATCATTCTTTACATTACAACCAACCAATGGATTCCCAAACCGAGCATGCTTGATTCCGGGAGGATATAATCCTCAATACATCAGTCACACCTCAACCACTAGGAATTCCTTGATAGAGTAACCCAAATGACCATCTCATCATAATGGTCCAAACACAATAGACAGTGCATTGAACGGACACCCGATTTGTAAGAGATGTGCATTTTTGTAAAAAGGACCCAGTTGGATTAGAGTCTGATCCAACCCATTCATATGCCAACCTCTTCCAAAAAACATGTAGATCACCTCAAATGGACCACATCTTCACAAGGTTCCCAACACAATAGACGTTGAATCAATCGGATGTATGGTCTGTTAGTTACAAGCATTTTTGTGAAAGGTGGTCGATTGGGTCTGGCCCGACCCACTGGGCCAAGGGTCTGGCCCGAGGATGGCCCGCTCCACCTTATGGGATGCATCCCCCTCCCATAGAAAACTATCCTGCTAAGGCAGGCTGTATTCTCTAGCCCAGACGTGGAATAGCCGCATCTCATTTGTCACCCAATGACTCGAGTTGGTGAGACCACCTCGGGTCAACTGGTCTGTGTAGTGGACCGGTTTGGTCCAGCTAGACGCAAATTTGTAGCGTATGTTTCATCCATCATGGCCAGAAGGTAGCCAAGGTTACCTCCCATAGGAGGTCGACAGACCGTGTGCTTCCAACACATCTGAGCGGCCCAGACGCGGGCCGCCTCCTCTACGCAGCGCCGTTCGGCGCCGCAACTCCATGCCACGATGGATAGCTTGTCACATCCCTTTAATTCCATGGTGCATCGACTGGCATGTGCCTCCCTCTGCCCATAGCCTCCACCAACTCCATCATGCCAGTTGTTCTTCTGCAAGCCACCAATGATGCTCCAGTGGTATGTTTCTTAAACCGTTTGTGCCTAAGGAATCGTAGGGATACCACATTCTTTGCTACGACCTCAAACTGAACTTTCCAACATTTAAAGAATTCATTCAATATGAATTCACATGGAAGAGGGGATCAAGCTTTATTCATGTCTCCCCACTCCCTCCATGTTAGATGATTGAAACAAGGGAGGTTCGAGATCACATTTATATCAATCTATCAGCAATTTCCATGTAAAACCCCAAGGAAATAACCCTTATGCAAGAACCACTGATCCATAGATCAACTAGTTCATGGGATGATCTGTGTTCATTGTTTTATAATGGAGAATGGGGAATTCAAGAAAAAAGTAATCCTGACATCGATCGACGTTTAAGCGGTCTCCCTACGAGTATTCAAGCAGTTGAATGTGTTCATTACTTCCCTAATTAGTTCTTTGAGGTGCATCAAAGTTTTTTACATTATCCTGATGTTTTTCATTATTCACTAGAGAGAAATTCTTCTGTATGTTCTTCATAGAATCCCCAGAGATTAATTCTAAACTCTTCAACACGTTATTTTAATAAAAAGGAAACACTTCATAGTGTATCTGTTACACTGTGATTTTGTTTCATTATGATGATTCATTCATGAAAGTGCATAGTAGTTACGCTTGGGAAAACGAGCCATGAATGATCCTAATTTAATGCACCTCATCATTGCCTTGTTGCCACACCACATCTTTGTCGTCCTCCTCTCAATGGAGAGACAGAAAATAAAATAACTATTTCTATGTTATTTTATTATTTTCCATTTATCTGATCCTTTCCTATCTACGTTATGTCCTTTTTAGGCGAATCCTGGCGTTTCGAGTTCAACATTACCCTCAAATTTTTTGATTTGAGCACCAATTTAAAATATAATAAAACATGTTCGCACATAAACTTAAGGTAACATAAAATAATTTCAAAATTACATTATTGGCACCCTGGGCCTCAAAATCAAGTGTCGTCTCTTCTCCTAGTCTCAAAAATAGTTCCATATATATATATTTTAAAAAATTGTATAAAAATTCTAGGAAATTGCATGGATACATTCCTCAGTCACATCCCAAGCATCCAAAACACACTTGAAACAACCAAACCCACTATAGAACCTCATTACATGTATAAAATTTTAGTTTTGATGGGTTTGAACACACATGAATCCCTTCTGATTCCCAGTTCCAAATCTGGACCATCCACTACATCAAATATTCAAAATATCAAATGAATTTCAAGTTTCCATATCGGCATGAGACCTTAAAAACACCCCACCTTAACACTTCATTCCCTTGAGAGTTACTAGTGGTCATCCATTCATATCTTATGACCCTATTTAGTTGAAAAAGAAATTAGAAGGTCTCACTGCATTTGAAAACACCCAAAACACCTCCATGTAGTAACTTCCGTCATAGGGCACTCAAATAAATAGATCCTAAGGCAAAACACATTCTAAAAATACAATAACTAAGATTGACGTTTCCTATCCAAATATACCTTGAGTCACTTGAGGTGTCTTAACCAAAAAAACTCATAAAACCTATCTATTTATCCCCACAATAGGACATTTAAAATAATATATAATTTCAATCTATGACAATATACATTGGAGGAATTACTTAACATAAAAAAATATGAGCTTTCCAATGATTCCCCTTTATGAGGTTTTCAAACCACCACACTCAAACATCGATGAGAAAAACATTTGAATATAGATATACATCCTTATTACAAAATTATGATATTTTATTTACAGATATCCCACATACATGAATTATCGAAGAACACACTGGATTTTCTATGAACCACGAGTTGATTCCCAAAATACTCATTCCATATCCAAAATAAATTGCGGCATGTGGTTTGATAATTACTATATCCAAATACATTTAAATCCACATGTTTTATTATCCTCATTTGACTTATATCAGAATGAACATCTCCAAATTCCTACTATTTATAAATTCTACTAATTATAATGCATTTGAATGTATAAGAATTTAGTGACCACCTGAACAGTCTCTATGGAGTCCACACCTAACTCTAGGTGAGAATTTAGGATTATATTCCAAATCATCCAAAATCACTATTTTATCACGTAACACACTAATTTATTTCTAATCTAGGAACCCCTAAAACAATGTAATTCCATCTTAATCTTTAAGCCAAATCTAGGTCTCAATCCTCCATTTGATCTGGATTCTTATTTTCTAGTAGCCACAGAAACTTATTATGCATCTAATTTGTTCCTCCCTGATATACCAACACCACCATAGCTAGTCCATAGTTGTTTCTACATTCCCATAACCCTTTAAACACAAGGATCATACTTCCATGAATGATACATCACTCCCCACCATTGAACTATTTTTTTGATTAACTCACTGGAAAAAATTCCAACCATAATAGAACACACCCCATTTATTTCAAAACGAAACTGTTGGATATGGCCACCCCACTCACTGTGAGGTTAAATAATGAAACACCAACCACCATCCATCATATGATTCTAAGAACCACACCCGTGACAATAATTTATATCCAATAAAAAATGATGTCCTCACCCATGAAAAGATGAGAGTGTTCTACCCACTATACAATCTCACATATATCACTCATCAAGAATAAATTATATGATTTTTATAAAAAAAATGCTTGATGCACATAATGATCCACACTCAACCCATCTGTTAATATTTGATGCCTCTCACCAATTTAAACCAGACCATCTATGCCAACAAACATTAATCTATTAATGTTTTCACCTATAACTATATTGACATATCAAATACATTCCAAAATACCCATAACTCCCCACTTGTAAGGTGTTCATCCACTCCCAATCCCCTCACTCCTAGTGGGACTCTTAAACAAATACCCTCTAGAGACCCATGAATATTTTCCACATAGCTATGACTAACGTCTATTGTAGCACTACTACCATTACACAACTTGATATCCACTATGAACATGAATTATTTAAAAAAATGAACCATTTAATTGATCCAAATACAAATAGGCCCCATATGTGGAAAGAGAATATCAGTTTTTTATTCACAAAAATTGTGTAGGATTACTCACGATCAACCTAATTACATTACCAATACATTATCATGTATCTCAAACACATATGTTCAACCTCAATCTCATCATTAAATTATATCACATGATTCCATATGACCATTTACCAAACCTGATAGATGTTTCCATGAGTTTTGAGTTACCATTTATAGGCTCAGTCACCCATTCATGAATTTGACCATTCCTTCTGGGTTGACATACCTATCGTGATCAGGGCATGCTTTATGATTTCATCCCACAATCATTGTATTTTTTAGATGTTTTTTTAAACACAAGACCAACTATCATCCTTGGAGTCAATAAAAATCCAAAAGTGTCTACCATTCCCATTCATTCCTAAACCCATATACCAATGGTTAATACCAATTACATTATCTAAAAAATGGACAACATAGTATGGTCATCAATAATAATGATCATTCCCTTCAAAACCATCCTAAAACCAAAAAATATCCCTCAAGGTGTTTCCCATTGAAAATACATCTTGTAAAACCATTACATTACAAGTAACTTTAAGGGAAATTCCATGCATTAATTCTATAGTCTAAGTATCTACCTATGATTCCAATTATGAAAGAACTATTAACACTAGGCTAACCCATCTTGCTGTAACCCTCATAAACCAAAACTTATTGAATACAACCATCCTGAGCCAGATGATAAGATCACTAGTCTCTCACACATGTCCCCTTAGTTTTGATAACACATAAGTCACAAATCATAGGAGACAAACATAAAATTGTTCACAAAAGAATGATTCCTATCTTGTTAAATCCAACTACACACTATAGGTCACACACCCACAGACACAAACCCATTTACATCAGAACTACATTCCAAGACACCTTTTATAGTGTCCAACACACAATTTAAGGGTCAAAACACATAAGAATCATATGAAGACATGATAGAAAGTTACATCTCAAGACCTCGAGATCTCATCCCAAATGAAGTAATAGTTGGTAATCACCACTTTCTGGCACACCTTCACCGATCAAGGTCTCAAAACCAATAACAATGAGTATCACCATCAAGTCTCTCTCTATCCCCAATATACCCATACAAAGGGTAAGTTCATAACATGTAGGATAATAATCACCTATATCATTAAAGGACCCATCACTTCTCATTTCACTATATTTAAACATCATTATTTAAAACCCAAGTATTTGCTTCGTAAAATATTATTTATATATCATCATGAAATTTTTAACCTTTTAATGATTAAAAATTTATGTTATGACTGGGTAAAATTGAATTTATAGGTTATGATAAAAACAATTAATTTAATTACAAGAACATTATTCGACTAAAATAACCACATTAATATTTCATTTATACCTATAAACTTGTAGTCATTTGAGGCAATGGTAAATTTGAATTCTATTATACATTTATATGAAATCAATATAAAAGGATACTAAAACATTAAATACCAACCCCTCATAATCATTTAAAACTAGAGGCATATATTAATTACCCAAAACATAATTCACACATAATAAATAATACACCATTATAAGTTAATCACAAGGATATATCAATCAAATGAAACATATTACTAAAATATATATCAAGTGTGCATATAATGATTTATGAACACACACACCCACTTTCTATACCATCCATGGGTAAAAGTCCCATAATTTAACATAATCAGATTCATTTTTACCCCACAAGGTTGAAATATGTCAACTGTAACATCACAATAAAGGAACTAAAATTAAAATACATGTAATATTGGGGTTTCCCTTTTATTTAGTGATATATAAATCAATAAATGAGCTCATTAAGAAGACCAAAAAATAGTCTAGTCTTTGTTCAACCATTAACAAATATAAAGGAAAGAAATAACTAAACCCACTATGATATCACATGGTAACATCTTGACTTGGAAGCCACTTGATTGGATCCCCGAGAAGTTTCAGCAGCTTACCTCAGGTATGCCTCCCCATACTCTAGATGTTTCTTACTATCATAGAGAGCCTGAGAGGTTTCTATGAGGATATTATAGCTTCATTATCATTGTGGAAACCATAATATGAAATAAAATAAATCCTATATGGAATATATGTAAAAATGAAAACTAATTAATGTGTCTAACAAATAAAAAAATCAATAAGTTAAAAGATAAATGAAGTTTTCACACAGAACAACCCAGATCCCCTATAGTATAGAATATAGAAGCATTACTGAAAGGAATAAAATAAACTATGTATAACAAAGTTTCCCAAACTTTTTCCTAGTCCTTCTTAGTCCCAACATCATACTAAATTATAGGTATCCAAAAACATGAATCCGCATCAATACATTCCATGATCACTAAATGTTGACAACTAAAATCATATTTTGAGGTATCCATGTTCCATGAAATCCTTATTATACTATGAGTATAATTCTGTAGACACAACAAATGAAGTCCCAAAAATAACTAGTTTTATAAATATTACATGATGAAGTGTTATAGATAAATTTCTTAAATAATTTAATAGTAATAAATAAAGTATAATTATTAAGATATATGGTAACACCTGAGATCAGAATATTCTATATAAATATATTGGGATGGGACCTTGATCCACCATACCATCTTTGACTGGTGTTTGGGTGTCTCTGAGCATGTCCTGATGACTGTGACAACCATAAATATCCATATCGAATATAAGAGGGAATTGGGGAATTCATCAGTTATCAGCCATCAAACAGAATCCATATTCTTATCCATTAATTCCCATGGAATTAGATCTTTCATCTCGGTATTCCCTGTCATCACTCATCACATGAAATCTAAGGTGGTCATAAATGAATTCTAATGGAATATGACCAATCATTCAGAATTTGTTATCCATGGGGATTTAATGGGGTCAAGGTACTTAACCCAGTTTTCCAAATTAATAATTAATAAAATAGAATTTGATTTATCATCATCACATTTCTTCCCATCAAGTTTCAAATGACATTAACTCACTCTTATAGTCCCAAAAAAACATGTCATATATAATCCAAGGATCATATCTAATCATTCATATAAATTATGAATTGTTTTAATAACTTGAATAACTAAATATTTATTTCATCTAATAATTTTTTGGACCATGGCCCCTGCAATATATTTTTATAATTATTACATAAAACACACATAAAAAATTTATCATTGATAAGGTTCACTCAACATATACTATGGTATTTTCCATTTTACTTTAACAAAATGCTTATCAATTCTTGGTATTTAATCCCAACCCATTATAAAAATTACAATTTATCATTTCATATAGTGTTTATCACATTTCCAATGAAAACATTATATTTTTCCACATCAAATATAAAATTACAATTTCTGCTATATTTTATATGAATTGAGATTCTGAACCTACTTCAATGATACCACACCAGTACATTAGATTCAACACAAAGGTAAAAGGAATTTAAAATATAGATGGTTTTGAAATTCATTTCAAAATCATTTATATATATAAATGATCCTCTTAGACAATTAAAAATTTAATTTTGGTATATAATAACCCTAAGCTATAGAAGAGAGTTTTCCCTTAACAGAATCCCATTGTAATTTTTCATTCCAAAATGATATACATGTTAACATTGATATTTAATATAGGTGTACTCAAAGAGAAAATTTAATTTATATTGATTCATGGAATATAATCCTAACATGACCACACTATGAAAACATTAGGAAAAAAATATACAATAACATATTTGTATTAAATTTGACCACATAACCTATCCACCATGAATTCTGTACATCCAATTTCAGGCCTCATTTTATGGTAAAATACCAAAAATTAAAAATCCAAAAAAAACATGAAAATATTGGATAATGCCTATAAATTTATGAATACTACATGAATGTTATAGTATAGAAGAACACAAGGTATATGATGAGTATCCTCACCTCATGCTCTATAACTCATATGATAGAAGAAAAAACTACCATGATTCAAAGGAGAACCCCCAGGAAAAATAAACGGAGAATGAACGGACATACATACATGAAAAATCGCTAATACTAGCTATTTCAGGTTAATAAGGAAGGTGGAAAATGTGATCAATAACCCTTTTACACTCTTTATGAAATTCAAATATCCATTGTCTAACTAGTGAGCCTAGAGTGAATTGCTACATATAAAGAAGTCCACTAGATATTCGATGGAACTTAGGCCCTTTGGATACATTCCAGAGTCACCACATAGGGTTTTAAAACACCCATGAGACCCTCATACCCCTATTTCACCTAATTTCGACTCCAAAAAATATCATTATAGGGTATCCAACCCTCATAATTCCATGTCTATTCCCAAGTAAAAATCCACCATTTTTGATACTCCAAATGTTCAAAATTCATCCAGAATTCCATGATACCATAAAAATGTGAGGCCTTTAAAATTATGTATGAATTAATATGAATTGATCCCATAAAGTGCCATAAAAAATGGAATTAAAATGTTATTTTATAACATGATATGATGAGTAGAATCCATGTAAAGTATCTGGTTTTAAATATTATAATTTTTTTAATTATAAAATGAGATATGAAAATAACTGAATGAAAATTGTAATAAATTTGTAAATTTTTCTCAACTATATGAAGATGATATAAATTATGATTTATTTTATTGTATTGACTCTTTATTTAATATGTTATGGGATAAAACTTGATTTTTATAGATGGATTTTAATACATTAATGTAGTTATAGAAAATATAAATTTATCTTTAGTGGATTCCCCATATCTATAATTTTATACCTTTCATATTTATTTAGAATATGTATTTATATTTTATGGAGGCAAGATACATGTAATTATTTCAAAAAAGATTTCTTCTAGTCATGAATGAAGGTTATTTCATGTTTTGAGGGAAATTGTGAGAGCTAAAGGCTAGAGTTCATAATATATTCCTAGATTAAGTTCTCAAATATATATGCACATAATTAAACTATAAATTGATTCTAAACCTAATAGAAAATATCATAGAATACATAAACCTATAACACTAAATAATATATATATGCATATAATTCCTCATAAAATCATTCTATACCTAATAGAAAATCATTGAGAATACTTAACCCCATAATAAGTGAAGTCATTAAGAGTGTTATTAAAATTACATAAAGAGTAAATCATATAACTAATTTCCAATTCAAATTTATTAACCCCATTCAAATACAACCTAGGAAAAATATACCAACTATTGTGAAAAATGAAAAAAAAATTATTTAATTCTAATGACTATCCAAAATATTTAGAGAGTTTTTATATTTTATAGGAAACTATATCATCATAATAGAAAATAATAACTTCCCATTTTATTTGATGAAAACGTTTTGTAAATATTAATAGAAAAACTTATTACTAATTTTTATATGAATTTTAGGGTATTTTACAGTTCCCATTTTACCAAATGACCATGAAAATAAAATTTTCAATTTTCTTTATATATCTTTTTCATTTATGATTATTCATTTTCAACTATATAATGAACCATTTACATTTAAAATATTCCTAATAAAGATATTATCCTTTTTTTAAGACTGAATAGTTGTTTTTATATATTTTTTCTATGTGTTTAGATTTTTTTTTCATGGTTTGAAATACCTAGATAATTGTATCACAACATGTAATTAAAAAAAATCTTGTTTTGAATTTTAACAAGTTAAATTACATATTATGTAGAGGAATTTTTCTTAAGCATGTTATCTAAAACATATGATTGAGGTTGGAATGTATCATTTCCATGGTATCAATTAATTACATTACCAAACATGTGTAAAGCATATTCCATACTTTTTAGGGCATGTAATAATATATAGATATAACATCGATAAATTTTATAAGAATACTCTAACACTATCTATGTTTTATTTCAAGGATGTTGACTTATTTTTTTATGATAATTGTATATATAACATTAATACGAGAAAGGGTATACTGATTACACCATCAATCATAAAACCAAAAAATTATGAGCAACAATTTTTGATTATTTATAATGAATAAAAACATGATATTGATGTATAGTGGTATTATGATTTTTAAGGAAAACATAATTTCATTTATCATGCTATATGAATACACAATATACATGGAAAAAAATGATACCTCCACTAAATGTTACATTTTATTAGTTTTTCATGATTTAGAGAAATTTAAATCATAATGGATTTATACTAAGAAAAATTATATCTCTTGTTATACTACCCTATGGTATTTAATGTTTAAGGGTAAATTAAACCATGTTTTTTAAAATAGATTCTACTTCTATAGGATTTTTATTATAGAATAATTAAAAATGATGAGATTAAAATCAAGTGGTGGATAACTATAATAGGATATCCAACATAGTTGAGGTGGAAATTCTAGGCAAAGATAACTTTAATGACATCATCCTAGATCAATACACTATTTAACTGATGGAGAAGTACCCTGGTATAATGAAAAGATTGATTTTTATATAAATTTTCAGGTTCCATCACATCTAACCCCATGATTTGTTTTAGACATAGAACTGAATAATTGTTTTATGTTTTTAATGGTCTATTCATTTGAAAAATCTACAAGGATCAAATGATTAGTGGATGTATTCATGATATTTAGGTATAAACCTTACAAAAAATACCCAATATAATAACCCATAGTGTAAAAATAAAATCTCAAATAACTCTTAGAATGGTTTGAGAATCTATAATTTACTAGGCCACAATTTTTAAATATTTTAATGAGTTTCATAAAAAATGTAAGTTATATCAATTCAATAGGAATATTTCAAAGAGATAAGAGATTCTTCAAAGGATAATGTTTCTTTGTAAAATCATTAAAGTATGAGTAAGAGATATTATGGGGTCCATTCCAATGTTATTTTGAAATTAATACATTTACTAGTAATAGATTATGTTTTAAATTAGTGGATTATAAGGAAATAAATATCCAATGAATTTTCTATTTGTTATTAATTTTTAAGGACTAAAACCATTAGTGTAATTTTAATCCCATGATTAGTCATCTTTCTCCATGTAACACACTTTTCTGGAAAGATTATTGAATTTTTAGTGAAACAATTTGGAGTTTCATATAAAACATAAACACCTTATTATACCCTAACCATGCACAATTTATGTTTTAATGAAAAATTAAAGGAATAGAGGAAAAACTATTAAGATAATTAGATAAGATTATAGAAAATGAGAAGAATAAATCTTGTAGAATTATAGAGCATCAATATAATGTATTTTTCTATGAGAAAATACAATTATATTTATGGGAATATTTTTTATTTTATAGTGGATCTAAAACATAAGTCATATTGGGTTTTCGAAGAAATTTATTTGGACTTAGAAAGAGATAAAAAGCACATAAAAACTTAGAGTTTTATGAAATAAAAAGTTATAAATTAATGAACTCTATAGTTTATAAGGAAAATAAAATGTTAGAAAATGGTATTGTTATTCCACATATAAAAATTCATATAAGAGAACAAGTAATATTTTATAATTTAAGATTGATCATTTTTTCAACTTTATTTCAGATGGGAAGGACTACTTTGTGTCACTAATGTCTACACACTCAGTGTTGTGATGATTATAAATGAAATATTTCAAAATAAATTTATTATTAATAGACATGGGCCAAATAATTACTTTAGAAATATTCTACAATCACCAGAGAAAGAGACCAAACTCCCCCAACCATCATACCATTTAAATCTTGATGTATACCCTTTACATTACATTATTTTAAAATTTATATCTATAAAATATTCTAAAAATATTAAATCTGTAATAATTAATTGAAGAAAATTATAAATAATGTGGGGGGGGGGGGGGAGGGGCTATCAAACCATTAGTTTTTAGGATCCTTTTAATTATTTTAATTTATTTTTTTATGTTTTCTTTTTCATTTTTATGTGTTCAGGTTTCCTTTTTTTTCAAAATATTTGAGATTAATTACAAACCTTCTTAATTTTAGAGATAATTAAAAATTTCAAAAATTTCCCTATCCCATAAAAAACCAAGATTCATGATAAAATGATATTATTTACATTTTCAAAATTTAGGTAATTAATCAGAATTATATTGTTTTTAAAACCCCATACTAGAAAATTCTTAGTAGTATTATCATAATTCAATTAGGTTTTCGTAAACTAATTATATATTATTATTAATTATAACCAAATTTTTTGACTCGAGAAAAACTATTATTGATTAACATGAATTTACAATGATTTACAACTAGAAACATTGATCTTTAAACCACATGCGTTGAGAATTATTTTGGAATTATTGTTATTTGAAAACTTGAATTTTCATAAATAAAAACATTTTTTGATTTATATTTACATATATAATATAAAATAATCTTGAAGAAAGATATTTCCATATTTTTAATCCACATTATAAACCTAAAATACCTTATTTACCTTATTTATTAGTAATTTATTTATCCTAGTTGAAATTAAGTGTTTTAGAGGGTGTTTTTTCATAACTAATATGTCAATAGAGGTCGTTTTGAATGTATGTAAAAATTGATGAAGTTGTTTTAGGAAAAATAATTTAATAATGGGAAAATTAAAGGAAATTATCTTTAAAAATTTGGTATATAATTTTTAGAAAATTTGAATCTCAATGAATTATTTGTAACTACAAAAAATAAAATTATATGAAACATTTAAAAAAAGAACATAAAATATACTAATAGAAAATGATTAAAACAATTACTACTACTCAAATGATGAATTTATTAAAATTTAATGAAAATGATAATTCTTTTTAAGTTAAATCTTATCAAAGGATAATGAGTGAGCTTATCAATCATGAGTGTAAAACTAGAATCATAAAATTTTCTTCAAATAGAGCCAAACCTCATCATTCCATGCTAAAAACATTTTTTATATAAAACCTAACAATCCTAAATAGTGATAGATCCCTATAATTTAATAATTATAAACATAATTACTTGATAAATTTGGTGGATATTTAGTATCTCATCAATACTATGGTTACAGTTACAAATGTTAGGGATGGGAAAATATTTTCTCAAATTCATAATTCATCTTATGAATGAAATATCTCTACTAAGGTGGGTTTGAATATTCATAAGAGGATGGGAAATTTTTAATTGATTTGAAGATACCTAATTGAGAATATATAATTTCGGATAATAACGTGTCATGATAAGTTTTATTTCCCTATTTTTTTAATAGGGGTCTCACATTGGTAGGTGTTTTTAATTTTAATCATTTAATGTATTTTATGTTTGCATGCCTTGGAGTCTATAGAATCATTGCAGGTGAATTGGAATAGGTAATAAATTCATTATCTTTTATTCACATTTCATTTATTTTATTCCGTCCCATTTAATAATTAATTATGTTTTCTAATATTTTAAATTAAAACTGTAATTTAATTAGATTTTATGAAATTTAATTACAATTTTAAAATTTTAGATTTAATAGATTTATATAATTTTTGGAATCTATTCAATAACAATATGTTGAGAAAAAATTATTTTTAATTCATTTTGAATGTTAAATCTATTATATAAAATAATATATGGGGCATTTTACACTCTTCATGAAGAATGATATGAACTCTAAATTAGTAAATAAATTTAGAAAAAGTATTGGTAATAGGAGATGATAACAAAATATTTTTAAAATAATGGGGTAGAAATTAGATATATTTTGCGGTGCACAAGGTTTTATTATTGATAAGTATTGTTTTGGAAGAGCATTGTAAAATGGAAAATGACATGATCTAAAAGTAAGACTCAATATCCTTGTATGTTATGTAAGTGTTTTCCCTTTTTATCATTAACGAATCCTCATATGAAATAAATTTATTATGGGTGATGTGATATACACCATTTCTTCATTTAATGATTAATGATATTAATACACACATAGTATAATTTGTTTATATGTAAGATATTTTTTATAGAAGAGTGTTGAGTATGATATTTATGGATCTCATGTAACGTTTTACCCTTTGTAATTTTTTTCATGATATACATGTATCTTTGTTATATTTATATAACTGATGTGAATGAATTATTTACCTAGAAACTATAGTGATATGTAAAATATTCATTAGATATATTACTATTTATAACATATTAAATATTTTATACATACAAATATGAAACATATGTGTAATTTTTTAAGCAGATTTAATTCCTATGATTTTTATACATAGTAAAATTATAGTAGAGTTGGAATATGTGATTTTCACACATCTTAGGAAAATATATACTATGATTTTATCCATATATATTTGATAGAAAAATGAGGAGATTCAGATAAAATTCAGTGACACTACTATTTTTGACATGCCTCCATCATGGAAATACATTTTTTTCCCAAAGGGATTATAAGAGTTAGGATGGTAAATTTATTAATAGTTGCTTATTGTACAATATATTTCATTGAATAATAAATTATGTATTTATCCAAGCCTGGTACTTTTAATCAATATAAATTTCACTAATTGGACACTATCATTAAATCAATTATAATAATATGACATAAAGTATTGAAGATCAGGGTATTAAATTAAGAAATAAAGAATGAAATGCTATTTCTATAAGGGTATGATGTGATGATGCTAAATATATAATGATCACTTGATCAAGGAGGATAAAAGTTACTATATATGTTTTAAGGATATAGGGAGGAATTGTGAACAAAATTGAAGAAAATTAAATAATAATATCATTTAATTGTTATGTGATGCCAAAAATATTAGAGGAATGTGAAGAGTTTCTCAAGACTGATATAGAAGTATACTGATAATATTCTATTTCTATTTCAATTTATTTATATATTTTCCATCTAATTTTTAACCCTAATCGTGGTTTGAGAAAACCATTTTGGTGATTAGGTAAACTAGTTTGAGGACTATTTATTATAATATATTTAATAAATAAATTTAAAGTATTTTTAATGTTTTTTTATCTTTATTTATAGTGTTATTATATTTACCTAAAATCATTTGTGTTTAGTTATTATTCTAAAATGTTTTATTCTTTGGGTGATAGCATATTTTTTCCCTTAATGTTATCACTTTTATATATGATGGAATGAGTAGGTAGTTTTTTTGTGATGTATAGACTGATCACTGAAATGAGTGTGGAATAAAAATTATGTTTCTAAATTCCTCAGGCCTTCCTTCACTCGATTGGGTTTTACCCGGTTAGTTTGGGAATAGGTCATTATATATCTATTACACTCAAATTGAGAATGATATTTTGGATGTTATCATTATTTATTCAATTTAATACTCATTATTATTATTACATTCGAGATAAACAATATGATTTTTTTTCCATTTATCAGATGTTAGTATAAGGGATAATAAAAATACGAATAGGATAACATAGAAATTATTGATCCATCCTTCTAACCATTCACTAACCTCATCACTAGAATAATAAAATTATTTTTCATCCAATTATATCTTTATTTTATCAATCCAATACAAATCAAAACCAATTTACATTTAATTCAAAAAATATAAAAAAGTTACATTTTCACCCATATTTGGAGATAATATTTGGGCTCTTCTATAATAGTTTTCAACACATGGTATTTTTCTACCAACTCATGATAGTATTTTCACCTAATTTTATTTTAAATCCCTCATTATAAAGACTTAATAATGAATCTATCTCTACATAGGGGTGTTCTTATTTCCACCCAATGATCCATAAATCCAAGGCTCATAGGGTTCACTTAATTTGTAATGATGTGAGAATCCCTAATATAAGGATTAGAAACATTTTTCATAGAAGAAATATTATGGTTCTATTTTTTCACCCTATCAAAATTTTAAAATATCTACAAACAACAATGAGAATTAACCTCAGTGAAGATAAACTGTTTATTTTGGAAACAACTGTAGTGTTAATATATGTATTTGGGGATCCATTTAGGAGTTATTAGTCATTAAAATTTAAATAATCTAAAAATATTTTTTAAATTATTAAATATTTTTTAAGGAGCTATGATGCTTCTAAAAATGGAACAACCACACAACAACCTTAATAAATATTTTTTAAGTATTATAATGGTTTAAATGAAAAATTTGGGATTCTAAATCCACCCCATCATTGAATCATCTCAACAAAAAAATATAACACAAAAATTAAGATCATTATTTTATTATATATATGATTTTTCTACTCCCATGATATCCCCTAAATATTTGAATAATTACAAATCATATTCAACTCAAACGCAAATTATGTTGTCTTTATCATTGTTGATCGCCCCTAGGAATCACCCCGTCATTGTTTGAATATTGAAATATATATCACCCTAGGAAATAATATGAAATGGGAAATTCATATACCTAATCTTCAATGAAATGTGAATTTAATTGTTTACATGGTTTAAATATGGTGGATATTTCATGCTATACGAAAACTCTGATACCCAGTTTTGAATTTGACAAATATTGATGAGTAACAAGGAAAAAATTCTCTCAAATAATATATTACCAATACATGCATATCTGAGACCCTTATAAATATATGACACCCTCCATCAATATTATTTTCCATTATCTTTGTTCTATGTGGTCCATGTGATGACTCTATGCACTCATCACCCACTCTATTATCACCTACAACTTGCACAAAATATCCTTATCTAGCCTAGTAACCATGTTAAATGACTCCCCTATCTCTGAACAAGAATGGGGAGACCTTTCTAGTCCCCCAAAAAAGGATTAAAAATTATCCATATTGATATTGGTTTCATATCTATTTTTATATAAAAACATTACTAATACTATGATATTAATCGAGCTCTATAAAAAATAGAGAGACTCAAGAACCTCAATTGTAATCTATTTATAGTAATATGTTTGTGGGTGGAAATTGGTATTCAACAACAAATGAATAAAAAAAATCCACTTTCAATATCCTCTAAAAATGTTATGTGACCATATTAATCATAAATGATCTTCGGGGGTACTCCATGAAACTATATGATCTCATTTGTGTGTAGATTACCCAAGATCTATAGGAAGTGTTTCTCAATGATATATTGAGTGTGAGATAACATATATATAGTTAGTCAATTATTATCCTAACAACATCATGAACTATAACTAAATATGAAAATCTATCCATGAAATCCAACTACATTCTATCCCACTTCAACTCTTAAACCAAAAAGAGGATGCATCAAATCAGTAAGAACATGGTTCTCAACATTCTCTTGAAGAGAGCTAAAAAATTAGGATATGAACTCATCAAAAATCAACTTTATATCATGACACTAGAAATGAAAACTGAGATCTTGTATCATCATCATCACAGTAGGATGGACCTCTAAATGAATGGTTTTAAACTCAATCATCTCCACCTAAAATAATACTTATATCCAATGCCTATCCTAGGAAGAGTGTGATATAGTTCTGACCTTTAGTAAATTATATATATTTATATATTAATAATAATTGGTTACATTTGACCTTGTAATCAGCATCTTTTGGATGTTACTCCCTCACTCGAAGATAAATTGTTGGGTCTACCACCATTGATTGAATGTAAGAAATATCCCCAACTTCTAACAGAATCAACTATATAGAGGATAATTACTATGGTGCCTCCTCTTTAATATTATCATGAGATTTTATAATAATTTAGTTAAAAACATTGTTTCAATTTTATAGAGTATATAATATTTCTATGACATAATCCTATATTAAATCAAGACTTATCCTCTACGTTAGGTTTATATATCTATTTGTAAAGATATACCAAAGACACATGTTATCTTTGTAAATGATGAATTAAACATCTCAATGGTATTTTATCATGTTCACTAGTTAAAAACACCCACTATATTGTATAAATCATTATTCACATAGTTATACTGATATAGTCTCAGTTTAATAGACCCATATAGAATCACATATTTCTTTCGTATCAGCACACAACCATTCCCAACTCTATAGGCATACAAAATATTTCATACTCATATCCTACCTTTAGAAAATGAAGAGTACTATTACTGGTGGGTCATAATATCATATCCTCAATGGATTTTTGACATCGCTCATACATAATTATGGGTCATACACTTTTTTAAAGGGTATTAATGATATAGTTAATACAATTAGATTATGACATGAATATCTTTAAAAAACATTCCAAACTAGGAAAATCGTTCTAATAAAAAATTTAATTGGATGGATCCCATATAATCATTACCTTAATCATTATGGGGTCAATTAAAGCTCTACTATTTGGATGAAATACCCCAATAAATAAACATCCTAAATATAGACCATTCATTTATATAGATTTCTATATTATAGGACATCTTGAAGTAAATATAGGAAAATCCTCATATGCTAAACATACTCATTTATCCTTAAATAGATTATGATTTCAAAGATGTATATCACTATGAACCAGTCTAATAATTGTTGAAAAATCATGTTCTTAAGTCCCATAACCAATGTTGTTGAATTATTTACCCCTAATTACATCAATAGGAAGTCATAAGGACTATAGTGATATTGGATCACCATTAAAAAGATATCCACCACACAAACTAAAAAGGATGATATCATAAAAAGAGTTTTTACATTGAGAAACACATGACACTTTTTAATTAGTCATTGATCATCAAAATATGAAATTTTTTCTTAACCGTTTCCTAGTTAATTTGATGATAGTAAATATAAATTCCTAAAATAAAATCCTATTTCTTAGTAAATGGAACATGAGACTCCCTTTGGGGTACAATATTTCTGATAAAACCTTTGTTAAAAAGATACATCAACTACATCATCAACACCCTTAGTTTCACTATGGCTCAAAAAATAAGCTACTAAAGATGAAATTGTGTTCATTGAGTGAATCTGATTCCAAAATAAACCACACAATTGCAGTATCCCGAGGCCATCATTGGGAAACATTAACATATTCTCATCTATAGCCATAGAGAGTTAATACCTAGAAGTATTGACTAAATAGAAATAAAATATTAAAAAACTAGTGGGTAATCTGTTGAAACTTCTATGGGGTTGGTACTACTCATTTTATCTCATGGAATCATATACATGTGAAGGTGAAACAAGATCCATATGCTAGACTACAAATCAATATGTGATGATAGCGGTCTATCCAAGCCTATTCTATATATGAATAATCCATACTCATCATGATGTCACAAGATA
Organism: Viscum album; assembly: GCA_963277665.1. NCBI lineage: Eukaryota > Viridiplantae > Streptophyta > Magnoliopsida > Santalales > Viscaceae > Viscum > Viscum album. The sequence continues at coordinate 64,281,342 of OY728148.1, read as the reverse complement.
TCACATCTTCCATGAGTTGATAAACAACTCTAATCCAAAACCAATTTTACAATAATGGAATATATAGGAGAGATAAAAATCAACCTAGTTTAAAACTCAAGTAAATAGGTTATTCTAGAGTCTCTATTAATATTTATAGCTTTGAAAAAAAATATTGTTAGAAAATAATGACTCATGGTAGTGATGATAAGTATAGGTTCTAAAGTAGTAAAGACACATACCATATATCAAACTATCTTTAGAGAAAAATATTAATAAAACTCTATCAATTTAATCTATATATGGCCTTAATAATCAACACCCTAAGGCTAGTGTGGGTCACCTAGAGGTTATTGTGGTATATGTTGATCAAATCATCATGTTACTTTAGTACCTAAAGCTATGAAACCAAATAATTTACTAAAACCACCCATGTGAGGGGTCCCCTATCCATATAATAGAAGATCATCATCCCATTTCTACCTTTCATATAGTTTAATGTCAATGGTATCATCCTGGATAATCTTTTCTTCTCATCTTTTGTATAACTCATGATCCATATGCTCATAACCTTTATAGACATTATAAATCCAATCCTTGGTAATTACCATACCTTCATGATCCCTCTAGTATTGATCCCCAATACTATGATAAAATTTTTCAATTACTTTAATGATGGGATCCCATGGACTATTGTAAAATGGTCACAATTGTTGAATCCTCTTCTATGAGAGTAGAACATACTCAATTTCCTAGAATTGTCTTTGGTATAATGATATTTTTTGCTAAATTTAACTTCAGAACTATAAAATAGGTGTTTATACATAAGTTTATAGTCCCATTTCAAATATCCCATTTTAATTATTGATCAATGTCTTGTAATTATTGAAATCCATTGTTAATCATGTTTATCAAGTACCATAGGAGATCAAAAAATCATGAAGTGTTCTTAGATATGGTCATGATTTTTTATTCAAGGTTTATATTATTCTTAACTCTTATTATCCTCAACATCACAGGGTATTACACCTATTTGGATATATTCTCAATCTTTTACCAGTGTAGAGCGTGCTGGTCCTAATTTTGAGTTATCAATATTAACCCATGGATATCTATTCCAAGAATAGATATATAAATAAAAAACTATCTAATTTTTGGTTTTATGATCTTTGTTAAAGACACTCATCCTTAGATTTATCCAACTTCTTCTATTAGGAAATCATGCTAGTGTTTGAATCTAGGATTCCTCTACAACTAAATCTCACAAAGACCACTCATACTATGTGTTACATCATCCTCTTATGGAACTACAATTTTTTACATATTTGGGAATTAATGTTTTTCAATTGTTTTGATATATCCCCCCTACTCATGGGGTTGAGTTACCAACCAATAATGTTCTTGTATTATCCCTTATTTCTCAAAATCATATTTATTAGTGGACACAATATAATAAAATCATCACATCTATACCTATGGATATGTTTCCACTATCTATAGGGTAGCATCCTTAATTTAATAAAATACACACACGGTTATTAAAGAATATCTGGATAAGCGAAGTCAATAATAAAAAGGATAAAATCATACCTAAAATTTTATATGATAAATAATGAATCACTTTACATCTAGTAAAATAATGAATTAGTGCATATAGATGAATAATATATTATCAATGTCTTGATAAAATGAGGTGTCAAAAAGCCATGACTACTCTGGGATCCCATGTCTATTAACTAAAATACCACACCCCTTAACACCTTTTATATATTTTCCAAAATCAAATATACCAATATTAATAACTCTAAACTCTATCCCTAAGACAAATATACTGTGACATCACTCTAAAATTTATTATCATCATTACTTTTCTTAGACTGATGGTAAGCTGAGTGTGCCACCCCATACACACTTAAAATATGTTAGAGGTTGGTGATATGAACCATGAAGAAACATATCTTATATGGTAGGCCTTAGCCTTATAATCCTATACATGGCCACACATCACTATAATCGAATGTAATAATGAATTGATATAAATAATAACCTAACATAATATAAATTTCAAAAGACACCCCATAATAATTCATAATCATTTGAAAAAAGTGGCAATATATTAAATAGGGAAATAAATGTCCTAATATCTAATAATATTGATAGTATTTGAACTAAATGGAAGGGTATCATCATGTGACATTGGATCCTATCACAAACACTATATGAAATCATATCCACTGAGTAATACAGATATTTATACCCATTAGCCACACACCAAATAACATCTCCAATACATTGTGTGTATTTTGAATGGACATAACATGTGTGGGCCCATAGCTAGTGTAGGGGAGAGTATAAATATATAATTTAGGAAACCATTAAAAAATGTAGAATATAAGACAACATAAAATAAATATGATACATGGGAGTGGAAAATAGTTGTGTATATATGCCTAAGGATTAAGATAAATAGTGCCATAGTAAAGTCACAAATTGAAATTCCAGCTACAAGACTTTTGATAATGGAAACAACAGAGTCCATATATAGTAGTACATGAAGTACATGATTTATCAATATTTTAATAATAAAATATATAATACTATAACCATATTTTGGGATTATAAATCACTTAAGCATGTGATTATTAATAGAGCTATTACTTGAACCATTTGGAATTATTCCGCAACACATAGGGGACTACAGACTCCACAAATAAAGGTACACACATCAATATAATGGAAAGTACTCAACCTATTTTTCATGTAGGAGAAATTAAAATTCCATAGTATTTTGAATATAGTGTTTCTAAAACCCATGCATTGAGTACCTACCCCATCCTATAAGGGAGTACCTGAACTCCGTGTGATCTGTTAATGAATTTCCTAAACTCTTCCATCATATCTAAAAAGATAATATCTTTAACCAAATCAATATGCACTATAAATATTATTTCATAAATAATAGGAATATACCATCACTCTCTATATAAATAAACCAATAAAAACTAGCTATTTACTAATATTTAATATGAAATATGGGTGAGAAGAAATGAAAAATACCAAGGAACACAAAGTGCATGCCATTTATTATGCTAGACCTTGTGTATGTTCTATAAGAAATATTTGAGAATTTACTATCAATTTCCTACCATGAGTCATCATCTATCATGGTATATCCCATGAGTGGGAGAGTATGTGTGGGGGGGGGATACAAGGAATGTGGGACCCATGAGGTAGTCATGAATAGACTAAGAGTAGATTGAGTAGTATTATTACATCAAGAAACAATGTGTTCAATATACCACATGATTTATATGTACAAGGAGTTTTCTAGGTATGTACTTCATCACACCCCAAGTCATGTGGTCCCCTAGACATAGTGTTCCAAAAATAGTTACATAGAGTGAGATATTTATCACAATAGAAAAAACCTATGTTCAAATTATATAAGGGATGTGGCGTGTTCTATAAGGATGATAATGGGGACATATTCTTTAAAGTTATAGACTAAAGTAAATTCATTGCTATTTCATATTTCATGGAATGATATTCCATTGACTTTGGTGACATGGCTTGACACTCATGAAATCATCAAACGAGTCTATACATCAAAGAACAATTTCATTAGATGATGCTTTTATCCTAGTTTTATTCATGCATGAATATCATGAGTTAGACATTGAATTTTTTCATTATGTATATGAATGAATTCTATCACACACAAGGAGAATAATTTGGAGTTAAATAATTCCTCTTCCATGGAGGGTCATAAAGTCAGTGTGAGTGTTTGATCACACGATACTTGGCTGAATGTACTTGATCACAAGCACTCTGTTTAACCTTATATTCTACATTATAGGCTCTAACAGGCTATAGAGGCATGATAGATCTCATATAAATGTTAAATAATTCATTTCTATTATGGATAACTCTCTATGTGGGAGGAATGTTTCTATATCTTTTTTTATTTTCATCAAATACATCAGATAAAGATCAATAATGTTATAGTCGGTTCATTGAGGTATGGAAACCATGGTTTTATAGTTTTATTCATTTTCTATTTTATATGAACATTCATTAATCTACAATAATGATCCATGATTTCATGATTTCTCTTATATAACCTACTTTTATTAATTGTTAATCAACCATACAGAAATATAATTGTGGTATTTGGGGGACCCGTGTTCTTATTTTATGAAAACATATATTAGAAATGGAGAATTACAATGAATAAAACATTATGGAAGGTAATGAAATAGATATCCCATTCCATCACCACAACATTGAGATAATCATTTTACTCCATATTTTAAGAGTTAATGAATACAAATCGAATTCTCTACATATATCAGGGTGTGGGGAAAAAACCATTATTATACATATGTTATGTATTAACACATGAAAAATGGGAAATCTATTTCCATATAGAATGGCGTGAATACCATTTTAAACAAGTGAAGTGATTCTTCAAAATGACACAGAAATAACAACATTGCATAGAAAAAGACACATTTCCTTCATTATAGCTTTAGGATGTTGATCATTATGTAGGGAAAACTATGGTTCTACTGGAAAATTAATTTTCTAAATTTATAAACTTTTAATTGATATAATAAATTATTAATGGTTTATAAATTATTATCATTTCAATTTTTGATGATAACTACTAATTAGAAAATTATTTTAATTAAATAATTATAATTTCAGTATAATTATTAAATAAATGATTCTGAATAAGTTATTATTAAATATTCTATAGATATTAAATTTTAATTTTTGAAATACCTTTAAAATTTATATGGAATGTTTTATGGAATATAGATTAAAGGCTTATTTTTTATTTATAAAATTGTAATTTTTCATATTTTTATAAATATAAAAAATGAGGTTCTAATATAAAATAATACATATTTTAAATTATGAATTTTTCATAAAAATTTGGAATAGTTAAAAATTTATTATGGAATTATTTGGAGTACTATGTATATGTTATTTATATTATGTAAAGAGTTTAAAAATTATAAATTGTAATATTTTTTAAAATTCAATTATAATATAATATTTTTAAATTCAAATTCCACATAATGATCAATATGAAACATTCATATTAAAATTAAGATAAATTTATATATTCGTAATTTAAAAATGTATATGATGTAAAGGTAAAATTATATAAAATATATATTAATACCATTGGTTTATAAATTGATCCCAAAAATTTATGTCATGTTTAAATAAATGAATTGTGAATTTATTTAAAGGTTATTACCTAATATCTTCATAGTTATAAAATGTTTATATTATGAATTTTTATGCCCTTTTTTACTTGTTGATTGTTTATCATATATAGATACAAATATTTTTTTCAAGGATTGAATCCATAGTGAGTTTATTTGTTCATGTACCATCTCCTCAGTTTTTAATTTATGATAATATATTGAATTTTTTTTTATAAAATATATTATCTGAAAATTATGTTTTTTATTTGCGATAGATTGTATTTAATCATGAGTGATGTATACACTAGTAGAGGGACTTGGGGTCAAACGACCGACCTACTTGGATACATATTCCTTATCTATGCTTATGAATGGGTTTTTCTTTCTTTTTATCTCATCATAATCATGATATTTTTTTGATCTCAAATAAATATAAACATTTACTCGAATTTTACACATACCATATGAATATTATGTATTTAAATATGTATAAATATACCTGAATTCTATTTTGTCTGAGTTAAAAAAAACTTTATTACTATGTACGAGTTACACATTAATTTCATCTAAACATATTTATTTTATATAGGGAATACAATTCCAAAAATAAATTTCTATAATCATGATTACAAAAAAGGAATAACATGATTTATGATAGTGAGATTAAATCCACTTATTAATACAATGTTGTAGAAACCTTTCATAGTAGAATTTGTTAATACTTTGATCACACAATGGTTAGTTTCATGATAAAGGAGAATGCCATTATATTATCCTTTGTATGAAATTAAATTCATGAGTGATACTGGATTACCCTTGGGTAGATTCATGCCAAAGAAAGGCACCCCTTGATTATTTTACAATTAACTTGTTTTTTATATTTTTATTGGATTACATTAGCTTGGAAACACTAATGGTTGGGATACTAGATGAATAAAGATAGTTATTATGCATATGATTTATTTGGTAAATATTTACCATATCAACTATTAATGAATCATATTTGATATGATTAAGATGATACAAAACTAAAATAAAAAATTGGTGAGATTCACTCCAAAAAAGATTCCGTTCAGTAGTGAAATAAATATCACGACCCTTTAACGATTTGTGGAATTTAAAAAGGTGTAATCGTTATATGGTGAGACTATTTAATAGAAGTCATAATTAAATGGTTATGTTAAACATATATTATAAAATATTCTATTGTTTATGAAAAACATCATCATCATTATAGTAAAATTTGACTTTAATCATCGATAAATATGTTTAATCTGTGATACTCCTAATAATGGAAGATTAAGAAACATTCTTATGAAAAATTAGTGATTTGATAAAATTTAATGAGAAAAATAATATGTGTAAGGAGAGTTCCTTTATTTTTAATCCAGATTTAAAAACATTCTATATGTAAATATATATTATTATATAATAATAGAGTGATTCATTTGGTTTTTAAAATTAATTATATACAATATAACCCATTTTTATTCATCCCCATACATGTTATATATATGATTAGGAACAATAATGATTTAAGTAATATTCATCTCATATATAAAAATTTATTGAGTATGATAATATTTATTAAATATGATTAAATATGTTTATAACATAGTGATACTAATGTATTCGTTAAAGAATTATTGGTTATAGGATTAAATTCAACAATTTTATCAGATATAGGATCCAAAATTTATGTTTTTAAAAAGATAAAAAGATAAAAAATGACAATAAGATGAGAAATAATTTATGATTAAATATTTAAGGCTTCTTAATAGTAATGTATCAAATGATTTATTGCATTTTAAATTTAAATAATTCATTCTTAGGATAAAATTGTTATAATATATGTATTTATCTCATTTTTTTTCTTGAGATGATAAAATAAACATTCATTGTTTAGAAACGTAATATAGGTGTTTTTTGATTAATGTTGTTATGATATGTTTGATTCTATAACATGATTCAAGGTACAACTAAAATGGATTTATATGGTTAAGGAATTTACCTTATTATCATTTATGAAATGGTTTCAAAAATGTGTTTTGAATGTAGAAATTTTTATTTTATATTCTCATTGGGTTTCTAATAGATGAATTCGTAATGTAATATCTAGGATTTGAAGTCCTATATATATAATTTTAGGGGGTAAGATATCATAATAGAGGAATAAAAATTAGTTAATATTTTTAAGAATTATTTTTATGTAGCAATAAAAGGTCATTGAAAAATAGGTTTTTTATAAAGTATGATAAATAATTACATATAATTGGACTACCTGTAATATATAAAGAAGCTTAATAAATTATTTTTAATGTCCATGTCTTGTATATATGTTATATAAATTCTTCGATTTTGAAGGATATGGGATATCGAATGTATATGTTTCACATTATTATAAATATATGGGAGTTAAAAATGAAGGAATTAATTAAATAAACATGTAGGTTACATTAACGAATAAATGTGTTGCTACACCAATAATTAGAATGTAATGGAATGTTATAGTTTCAGATGAATCTAAGTAGTGGATGTGTTTTTTGACTATTTCATGTATATGTAAAATGAAGTTATTCAATAACAAAGAGTTGTTTTAAAAAATATGATATGATTAAATGAATACATATGGATTATGATTCATCAATTTTCAATAAATTTTTTTTAGAAGAATATTATGTTAAATGTTCTTTTCAAGGATAAAATAATTCTTAATATGTCTATTAAAATACAAGGAAATTTGTTCCCTCTAATCATAAATTGTATATTGTAATAAAATTATTATTTTCCAAATGAAATTTTCCTAACACATAGAATACTATATATGATATATAAACAATAATTTATGTTTTAAATAATCATAATAAAAGGAAATAAAGGTTATTTACAGACAAAAAATGTTTTTTTATCTTAGAAATATATTATAAATACAATATACTATCATAAAGGATATTAAGAGTGTGTTTGGACTTATAGAATCTTAATGATAATAAATAAATGATTAAAATTGTATACTGTAATATTTATTTCTTGAAAAGTCCCAGAATATCCATGGAATTTTTTTAAATATTTGGAAATTTTACGAGTCTATGAAAATTGACGGTGCCTGATTCTAAGGCCCGATGTTCCCAGAATCAATTTATGAAGTTTTTATCGGGTACATTCAGTGAATGTTCGAGCGAGTTTTTTATAACATTTAACCGGTGCTCGAAATTGAAATCTAAGGGCACCGTTGAACTCACAGTGCCGATATTCTCTTAAGGAGACTTTCACCTTGACGAATGTTGGTCGAGGGTGAATGTTAGTTTTTAGGTTTTTCATGGAAATAATAAAATAAAATAAACACATGTTTTATTTTATTTTATCTGTTGTAACCACCCATGTGAAAGTTGGAGGTGGGGACCACCACACATTAACCTCATGAGAGGATTTGGTGGTAGAGCCCACCCGAACCTAACCTCCCATGAGTGGTTATGGTGGTGGAGACCACACAAAACTAAACCCCCATTTAATTGTAGAAAACCTCTCAACTCACCTCATTACTGAGGGAGATCCTCTTGACCTCCTCTACCCATTAATTGTAACACTACCTCTATTAATTTATTATGCCACCGAACATAATTAATTAGGATTTTTGAATTCTTGACAAAAAAATAATAGATGGTTTAATATATTATTTTGGCACACCATTCATTTTGGGTGGAATTTGGGGAGAGGAGGAGCTCTTGGGTGAAAGTTTCTCCAATGAAGAATGAAAAACTTGCTCCATGAAGAATGCTGGTGAGGAGCATCTTCGAAAAATTCCTCGAAAACACCTTGCCGAGGAAACTGACGTGGGGCATCTTCGATAACCGACATTCCCTCCTCATCATCATCAACGAACTAATAGACGAGATTGGGATTGAAGGTGTGTGGCAGTCGCGACGAACGACGACAAATCTGTTTTCTTCCCCATGACTTCATCGACGTATCAACACAAGGTAGGGATTTTATTTATGTATGAATTTATTCCCATGATTCTTTGCTTCTAAAATAAAGAACGCCGATCAACTTATTTTCATGTTGATCCGCGGATGTTTTCCTTATGGGTTGAGAATTTTTATTTGTCGGAAGATGTGGGGTGATTGATTGATTTTCTTCTCTCTTCCATTCTTTATAATTCTTTGAAAATCCATAAGGAATTGAACTGCTTACTCTAACCCTAAATGCAAAGGGTGCGGGCCAAACGAACCGGGCCCGACCCCTCCGCCATTCTTCTTTGATTAGAAGAGTTCTTATAAATGGAGGTAGGAGACATCAACAACGAAGGAGACAAAGGCAATGGCCACACTACCTATGGCCTCCGCGGCCCGTGCTACCCCCACGACGCTCCGTAGCCCCGGGCTGCACCCGCTGCCTGCCAGCATTCACACCGCTCGACCGTACTGGCCGCACCTTCACCAGCTCGCACTGCCCCTCAGCCTCCCGAGTTGCCCCGTCTGCGCCGGCCCCTTGGCCCCACGTCGCCGCCAACTGAACCGGCCCGAGCTGCTCTGCTTCCTGGCCGCACTGCACCCTGGCCCGCTGACCTTCTGAGCCCCCAGCCAAACAGGCTCAGGTCATGCCACCCATTGGCCAAACCGGCCCAAGCTGCGCCATCCCAGCCTCAGGCCGAGTGCCCCCTGATTTTCACCCTCTTTGATCTCTGAGCCGAACCATCCCCGCACCCCGGGCCGAGCCGCCCTCACAGTGCCCTCCAGGCTGAGCCGCCCTCACGGTGCCCTCTGGGCCGAACCACCCTCGGGCTGTCTCGTGGTCGGTCCGTGCCCTCACGGCCCTCCACGGGCCCTCGCGGCCGGCTGGGCTGGGCCCAGTGGGCAGGGTCGAACCCCACATGCTGGCCCACCCAATGGGCCAGGCCAAACCCAACAAGTCAGGATGGGTCGAACTGAACCGGGTCAGGCTGGGTCAGTCCGACCAGGTTGGACCGGACCGAGGCCCACTATGACCCTTTAATTTCTTTTGGACATATCCTTGGCACGAGACGACTGTTTGATGAACCTTCAGTGGCACTGGTAATATTGGAGCATGAAGGTCCCCTTGAGTATACCCCATTGGAGTTTGGGGTATAGGTGAAATACGATCAGGTTGGATCGTGCACGAATCCAACCAGGCCCCTAGGACTAAAATGCTAATAACTCACAGACCGGGTGTCAGATTTATGCACCGCCTATTGTGTTGAGACCCCTATGATGTGGAAAACCTATGAGATACTTATTCATGGGAATAAGTGATTGATGGATGATTAAATAGTAACTCATGGAGCAGATCCTTCCTGTGATGAGCGAGCAGATTGCGGAGAACTAGTAGCTAGCTGAGACCTGACGACTGCTGACCATTTGACTCAGAGTGACTCTATTATCCCAGTGGGGAGTCATTGGGTGTGGCGGTAGACCCATAGTGGAGGATAACTCTTGGTGACGTGGTAGACCCACGGTTCTCGACAGGAGGAGTACCTCAGCAAGCTACGAGGGGGAGTGCGCATGGTGTCGCGGTAGACCCGCTGTGGGGAGCGCATATGTGTGACGCAACAGACCCATGATACTCGAATGGAGGAGTACCTCAGCAGTCGAAGGATAGTGGGAATCACTCTTGGTGTCACGGTAGGCCCACTTTACTTGATAGAAGAGGTGTTCTCCACCAGCCGAGATTTCGATAATGTGTTGGGGATGTTACTTGTTACTAAACCTAGAATAAAATCTTGGTTGAGATGAGTTAGTTTTTCTGTGTTTTCATCATGGTTGAGATATATTACTTAATAACTTAGGTATATGTATCGGCATATACCTATGTAGAGTTATCTATTGATTTCATACATTTTGGTTTATCCTTCTTGGATCTAATGAGACCTTGAGGGTCTCAGGGTCCCTACTGAGTGTCGTTGTACTCACCCCTGCATGGGATATGCCCGCAACTTGTTGTGTTGGTTGTAGACGACAGACAATGCTGAATGAGGATAAGAGTATGAGGACTGGACGGTACCCAGAGGTGGACCACACAGCTTGACGGTACATGGAGGAGATAGAAGGACGAGGAGTACTATGGAGGCGATATGTACCTACCCTTCAGGTAGGAACCCCGGAGGACGAACCAACTATTGTTTTCCTTTTCTTCAGTTGTAATTGTAATTTTAGTTACTTGTACAATATAGTTGGTCTTGTATTTCCTTCCCCTTTTACTTTTCACCACTCTTTTGTCATACATTTTTACTTACTATTTTGTATCCAGCTATGTGCTCAGTTGTGTGCGTTTTCAAGTTATAAGGGCAATTCCTTCCATGTTTTTGGGAATTACGCCTTTGGTGCTTGTCAATAGCCCATGGCCTATGGAAGGCGGGCTTGGGTTAGTAATGAAACGGGCCTCGGGGGACGGGTTGTGAACAATTTGTATTAGAGGAGTCAGTTCTACTACAAAACATCTGTCTTTGATCTTTTCTATGAAGCAATAATGTTATGTTTAGTGAGTGCGGTTTTCAGTTCAAGGAGTCTAGTATTGGTGCAGCGACCAACGTATCCATACACTAGGACCTTGACGTATGATTTCTAAATAAGTGCATGAAAACACTGATTGTGTGTGTGTTTTCAAAAGTTTTCTTTAAGTCAACTCAACTAGGTCAGCTCACCAGGTTTAACTTTTTAACTGTATCACACCAATTACATTTCAGGATGCCTCCATGCAGACATCCGGCTAGAGTTCTGAGAGTTGTATGCACTAATAGTGCACTGAGCGATGAGGCCTCGATGCAGGGCCCTCTTCCAGAAGAGGCACCAGCGGAGGCACCAGTGGTACCATTATCCGTTGGGCCTCCGATGCCACCAGCCCCAGCAGCATATGGTGCACGCCTCTTGAGCGCGTTGCATGAGGTTGAGCACTACATGCCACCCAAGTTTAGGGGAGAGATGGACCCACAGGTGGCCGAGGATTGGCTGGAGGCTATGGTGAGACTCTTCCGACTCGTAGGGACACCAACAAACCTCATGTTGATTCTTGATGCTAGCCTTCTATAGGAAACAATGGAAAGATGGTGGAGCATGATGCTCCAAGTTCACGATGAGGTGATGCTTATATGGGCAGAAAACGAGAGCCTATTTCGGGAAGAGATTTTCCCAGCGACTCTCCACACATAGTGCATAGAAGAGCTACTTAATCTATAGAAGAGCAACATGACTGTAGCTCAGTACTCAGTGAGGGTCACTAACCTCTCACACTACTCCATCGATATAGTGCGGGACCCATTCATCAAGGCCCAGACCTTCATGCAGGGGCTCATACGGGAGATTTGAGCTTCAATGGTCTCACTCAGCATCCCGACACAGGTGACAGTGTTAGAGAGAGCCCTCTTAGTAGAGAGTTTCCATGTTGAGGAGTCTCCAGTAGTGAGATCCACCACTAGTTGACATGTAGCAGAGTCTTCTTCAGTATGCACCAGACAGATGTCACAGAGGTCCAAGAGGTCCAGACCTACAAGTGGATGATATCCTGACTCAGGATAGGTTGTGTGGGGCACCCGAAGTAGAGATAGACATGCCAGGAGCTGGAAATGTTACTCATGCGGTGGGTAGGGTCACATTGCTCATGACTGTCTGACCCGTCGTATGGATGATTAGCAGACGATTGAAGGACCTCCCATGAAGAGACATAGATTTGATCGGGGTAGTCTGAATAGTGAAGGCAGACATGGAAGAGGAGATGATTGTGCACCTGGTGGTGGACGACGATTTGAGATGTTACCACGACCACCACCAGGATGTCCACCCCGACTGTATGGAGCAAGTGGATGAGGGAGAGATTAGCTCCAGGCAGCTGAGGACTACGATTACAACACTACAGAGATGATTCGAGGTATGATTTGTGTCTAATCCATCATAGCTGTAGTACTTATAGATATAGGATCTAGTCATTCTTTTATTTCCATCACCCTCGTTCAGATCTCAGAGATTCTGATAGAGCCGTTGGATTGATCCTTACGACTAGAGACTTCTACGGGAGCAGATTCAACGATTACACATTGGTTCCAAAAGTGTGAGATTACTCTAGGAGGCAAAAGATTCAGCTGGGATCTCCTAGTAGTGGTGTCGAGGCCTTACAAAGTCATCTTGGGTATGGACTGATTATCTACATTCCATGCTCAGATTGATTTTATACGGTGAAAAGTGCGGTGTGTCTACACGGATGTGACCAGGTTCACCTTCACCGGTGAGAAGGGACCCTTTTCAGCACATGATGGACTTGCTCAGAGGAGAGTGCAACTGATCTCTCATAAGTTGGCTAGCCTTACCCTCAGATCTGTTGATGTGGAGAGTCCGATCTATCATGTTGTGGTGGACTAGTACACAGATGTTTTCCCTGATGATGTCCTAGGTCTACCTCCTCATAGAGAGGTGGACTTTTATATTCACTTGAACCTTGGGGCGACACTGATATCTACACCAGCATATCAGATGGCTCCAGCAGAGATTCTTGAGCTGCGTGTATAGCTAGAGGACATGCAGGGGAAGGGATTAATCCGGCCCAACATTTCTCCCTGGGCAGCCCCGATTCTGTTCTCCAAGAAAGCGAATGGGAGCTTGAGGCTTTTTGTTGACTATCGACGCATGAATCAGGTGACCATGAAGAAAAGGTATCCACTCTCAAGGATGGAAGACCTATTTGATCAGCTGAAGGGAGCACAGTGGTTCTTGAAGTTAGACCTCAGATCAGGCTATCACCAGCTTAGAGTTCGAGATGAGGATGTGCAGAAGACGACCTTCAGGTGTCGGTACGACCATTATGAGTTATTGGTTATTACATTCGGTGTAACCAATGATCCAACAGTGTTTATGGGACTCATTAACAGGATATTTCAGTAATACATTGATCGTTTTGTTGTAGTCTTCATCGAATACATTCTGATCTACTCGACTATTGATGAGGATCATGTCTATCATTTGTGTGTAGTACAAGACACACTCTGAGAGCACCAACATTATGGTAAGCTCTCGAAGTTCCAGTTCTGGATCCGAGAGGTTCACATCCTGGGACATGTCATATCGGAGGATAGAGTTGCAGTGGATCTAGTGAATATTGAGGTGGTAATTTCTTGGGAGACACCTAAGAGTGTGATGGGGTACAAAGTTTCCTTGGTTTGGCTGGATAATACCGGAGATTTTTTCCATATTTCTCCAGAGTAGTAGCACCACTATCAACCTTGATAAAGAAGGGGCAACCCATTTGTGTGGTCAGAGAGATGCCAATAGATCTTTTAGGAGCTAAGGCAGAAGCTGAATAGTGCCCTCGTCTTGAGGCTTCTAGAGGAATGCATAGGGTACATAGTTTACTGCGACACATCAGGGACTGGACTCAGATCTGTCTTGATGTAGGAGCGAGCAGTGATCACATATGGCTCTCGATAGCTGAGTAAGCATGAGCAGAACTATGCTACCAATGACTTAGAGTTACCAGAAGGGGTCTTCACCTTGATGATGTGGTGACACTATCTGATGGGCGAACGTTTTACTGTGTACTCTGATCACAAGAGTCTCAGGTATATCTTCTCTCAGATGGACCTGAACCTGAGACAACAACATTGTATTGAGTTCCTCCAAGACTATGAATTTAATATAGTCTGTACTCCTAGGAAGGGGAACATTGTACATATTCACTCAGAAAGAGGTCTGGTATACAGATGCTAGGTGAGGCGACAGAGTAGCAGGCCGCTTTGTAGATATCATTCGTGGAACGTGATGGATCCGCTTTTCTCTAGTCTCTTACATTCACTCCCCCAATTATTCAACGAGTCAGGGAAGTGCATCTTGGGGACACTGAATGCGAGGCTTGACGTGCTCAGATATCCACAGGGTAGAAACCTGATGGATTTTCCAAAGGTGTGGAGCATGTTGTCCTCTTCAGAGGACGTACTATGTTACCAGTGTCACTTTAGTAGAAATTGTTGAGGGAGTTCCACACATTCCCTCTAACGGTACATCCAGGAGTGGAAAAGATGTACCAAGACCTCCGAAGACAGGACTAGTGGCCGAGAATAAAGAAATCAGTTGCAGAGTTTGTTTATCGGTGCCTCACTTGTCAGAAAGTGAAGGTAGAGAATCAGGTAACAGTAGGTGTGGTTCAACCTTTAGAGGTCCCAGAGTGGAAGTGGAATGGGATATCCATGGACTTTGTGATAGGAATTCCACATACATCTTGGGGACATGACTCAATTTGGGTGATCGTCGACCAACTCACCATGTCGGCCCACTTCATATCGATCAGAGTGTAGGGTTCAATAGAGAGCCTGAGATGCCTCTATGTGCATGAGAATATGTAGCTACATGGAGTACCCTCAATGATTTTCTTTGATCATGACACATGTTTTACTTCTCGGCCATGGAAGGGGTTGTAGGAGGATTTCGAGACGCAGCTTAATTTGAGCACAACCTTCCATCCTCAGATGGATTTCCAGACTGAGCGGACCATTCATACCTTTGAAGACATGCTATATACTTGTGTCCTCAACTTCAGTCGCAGTTGGGAGGATCACTTTACTTTGGTGTAGTTTGCGTACAACAACTTCTATCACTCCACCATAGGGATGTTACCTTTTGAGGCATTATATGGGAGACCTTGCAGATCACCTCTGTGTTGGACTAACCCAGGGGAGTCATCACTAGTGGGACCAGAGATGGTACGGGCTTCCACAGAGAAGGTGCAGATCATCTAGGAGAGGATGAAGACAACACCGAGTATGTAGAAGTCGTATTCCAATAGAAGACAGAGACATCTAGAGTTCGAGGAGGGTGACCACGTCTTTCTACGGGGCTCACCCCGATGAGGTATATGAAGATTTTTCCAAGGCAGAAAGTTATCTTTGAGGTTAATTGGATCTTTTTAGGTCCTCATCAGAGTTGGTGAGGTGGAGTACTACTTAAATCTTCCACCTTAGTTTCATCGGGTGCACGACGTCTTCCACGTATCACAGTTGAGGAGATACGTGCATGACCCTTCCCACATCATCGACCATGGTAAGTTGGACATCGATGAAGGGGGAATTTTACTGAGGTTCTAGTAGATATTGAGGATCGACAGGAGTGGGTCCTTCATGGACGATCGATACCATTGGTTCTCAGTTTCTAGCAGCACTGAAACCTTTAGTAGAGAACTTGGGAGCGGGAGGCTTAGATGCATGCTCAGTACCCCAACTTGTTCCCTTAGTTTGAGTTGTGGCTTACAGAGATGTATAGCCCTGATGTGGGGAGAATGTAAAGACCCTGAATTTCCATGTAATTTTTTTTAAATATATGGGAATTTTACGTGTCCACAAAAACTGATGGCGTGTGATTTCGAGCTTCAGTGTTCCCAGAATCAATTTCAGATGTTTTTATCAGGTACATTAAGTGAAAGTTCGAGCGAGTTTATATATCATTTGAACTAGTGCGTGGAATTGAAATACGAGGGCACCGTTGAACTCACAGTACCAGTATTCCCTTAAGAATACTTTCAACTCGACAACAGTTGGTCGAGGGTGAAAGTTAGTTTTTAGGTTTTCTGTGGAAATAATAAAATAAAATAAACACATTTTTTATTTTATTTTATCTGTTGTAACCACAAATGTGGAAGTTGGAGGTGGGGACCACCACACCTTAAACACCCATGAGAGGTTATGGTGGTGGGGCCCATCCAAACCTATCCTCCCATGAGAGGTTACGGTGGTGGAGACCACCCAAGACCTAACCCCCCATTTAATTGTGGAAAACCTCTCAACTCCTCTTATTAAAGATGGGGAGCCTCTTGACCTCCTCTACGAATTAATTGTGCCACCACCACCCTTAATTTATTATGCCACAAAACTTAATTAATTATGATTTTTTAATTCCAAAAAAATAATAGATGGTTTAATGTATTATTTTGGCACACCATTCATTTTGGGTGGAATTTGGGGAGATGAGGAGCTCTTGGGAGAACATTTATCCAATGAAGAACAAAGAACATTCTCCATGAAGAATGCCAGTGAGGAGCATCTTCGACATCTTCTTCAGAAGCACCTTACATAGGGAACCAATGTGGGGTGTCTTTAACTGACCTTCCCTCCTCATCATCATCAACAAACCGACACACGAGCTTGGGATTGGAGGTGTGTCGTGAACACGACGAACGACGACAACTCCGTCTTCTTCCCCGTAACTCCGTTGACGTATCAACCCGTGGTAGGGATTTTATTTATGTATAAATTTATTCCCATTATGAATTCCTTATAAAACAAAGAACGCAGATCAAATTATCATCAAGTTAATCCCCAGATGTTATCCATGCGTGTTTAGAGTTTTTATTTGCGGGAAGTTGTGCGGTGATTGATTGATTTTCTTCTATCTTCTATTCTTGATAATTCATTAAAAATCAAGAAGGAATGGAACCGCTTGCTACCACCCTAAACACAGAGGGTGTGGGCCAAACCACATGGCCCGACCCCTCCACCATTCTTCATTGATTAGCAGTGATCTTCGAAATGGAGGTAGGCGAAAACGGTGGTGAAGGCGATGGAGGCAATGACCGTGCTACCCACGAACTCCGTGACCCGCACCGCCCCTGCGACGCTATTCCACCCTGGGTTGAACCGCACCGCCCATCGGAATTTGAGCCGCCCCGGCCGCGCTGCCGTCCGGCCGTGCCACCCGCCAGCTTGCGCCGCACACTGGCCTCCCGAGCCACCCCAGCCGCGCCCACCCGTCGGCCCCGCGTCGCCGCCAGCTGCACCAGCCCGGTCCGCGCCGCGCCCCGGCCGTGCTGTGCCCCGACCACACCGTGACTTAGACCGCCGGCCTTACGAGACCCTGACCAAACTATCCTGGGTTGCGCCACCCACTGGCTAAATTGGTTCCGGCTGCGCCATCCCGGCCCCGGGCCGAGCCACCCTGATCCGCACCCCTGAAGCTCCCCGAGCCGAACTGGCCCCACACCCCGGGTCGAGCTGCCCTCACGGAACCCTCCGAGATGAGCCGCCCTCACAGAGCCCTCCAGGCCAAACTACCCTCACTGTCACGAACCAGGCCGGTGCGTCATCCGACCCGGCGCCCGACCCGATCCACGACATGGCCCGAAGGGCGTTCCCGATCCCCACGGGCTGGCAACTAGTGCCGGGCATCAAAATAAACCAGTTGGGAACGATTTTAGCCCATGAAAAGGATGAGTAAACATAAACTAAACAAGCAGATAAATAAAAGGAAAAAAAGAACTATACAATGTGGCAGCGGAAAAAGGAATAAAAAAAGCGTGACATACCTCAGGTGACCCCATGGATAACCACGGTACGTCAACTACACTCGCTCCCAAGAGCGATCCGAGACTGAAACCTGAAACTGAAAATTAAAGTAGGCATGAGCACCGCGATGCTCAGAAGGAAATCCAAAAATGCAACCACGTCCTATGCCCCTACCTTAAGTAAGAAATCCAATCATGCCATTTTGAAAAATAAGGTATAATAAAATAATGTTTTCCTTCTTTCCAAATCCAAGTAACGAGTTTTCATTTTCAAATAAAGAATTTCACTCTCACTACATTTTCAAAATAGGTTCCAAGCACGCATTAACGTTTCAAATGAAAAGAAACCAATTTGGATTAAAATATCGTTTTCACAAAAAGAGACATCAAGTATGAAACAACTGAAAAGAAAGTTACATCGCTAGTAGCATGTCACAAATGAGCACCATGGGAAATCCCTATAGGTAGCTAGAATATGTGGGAACCTAGAGACCTCGTACCTCGGTGAAACGTGGCTTAGAAGACCACGACCCTCAGAAAACGTGGCTTAGAAGGCCACGAACCTAAGAAAACGTGGCTTAGAAGGCCACGACCCTCAGAAATTCATATGTTTAGTTAGTGTTGTTTCGTCAATCCTGCTAGACAAACCGGGACGAACCCCTGCCGTGTCATCTAGCATACTAGTCCTAGTCACCCACCTAGATACCCAGGTTTACCATTGTGCTCTATTCCAAAAAGGTGGTGATCTTTTATCAAAAGAAAATAAATGAACATCACACTTTCTTTATCCAAAAAACTCGCTAGACCTCTCACCACCGTTCTCCCTCCTTAAGTTCATTCCCCTCTTTCACATTACATAAAGCGTAATCCCCAATATTAGGCACATATTCGTACACTCAACATATAATTCATTTTCTAAAACCAAGGGGGTTTGCCTTAGGAGGGTTTTTTTTTCCAATTTTACAAACCATTTCAAAAGGGCCAAACAGGCTTTTTGGTTTCACAAATAATAGTTTTTATTTTTGAACATATAATCATCTAAACTCTTCGCAAAACCTTTTAGAAATCCCAATTTAAAAATCTACATATTACATATATATAAAAAAACAAGCTTGAACTCTTTCTTAAAATGATGCAATTAATTTATGAAAGTCCACATGGCATTTGTAATACATTACATTTTTTCAAAACAAATGCATAACCATTATTAGCGAATGCACCCAGATTTCATAACATGTAAATATAGCATATATATACATATAACATATTTTCAAAGAAAGCAAGCAATTATGAAATTCAAACTAAAGGCATAGGCATAGGAAACCTACCTCAATCATGTCATTATTGCCGACGACCACTCGAATTGACACTTGGCTCACACACACACATGAATTTATATATATATATTTATATACACACCCATAGGTGCATTGCACATATATATATATGCTTTAATTTATGCATGTGCATGCGGGGTACCTCGACACCCGCAGCCCAAAACCATCGTAGCGGGGTCCTGCGCACTCCATAAAACATGCAATAAATTAAAAGAATAAATTTTGCAATACATCAAAATTAGTACCACAAAATTTACACAAACGAAACACACCCAAACTATATCATAGCGCCACTTCAAAAACACTCGCACGTCAAAATCATTGCAAAACATGAATCTCATAATTTATACAGATTAAATAAGCCATCTGCACTACTTATAAAACATTTTTAAAAAGACATAACACAACATAAAACAACAACACACCAGAAAACCTCTTCTAAGGCCAAAAGCATACCGAAACAGACTCCAACGAAATAAAACGCAGCCCTTACATCATTTAATAAACTAAGTGCACAGTTCATAAAACACCAGTAAATGACACATTGTGGGTTTTTATCAATAAACACACTTGATATCACAATACCTTTTAGAAAACTAATAAATCAAAGCATACTAAATTTTCTTCAAAACAAATTTCGCACAAAACAAATTAATTGTAGTACATGGTAAATTAATTGGACAAGAAAATTATTTCAGCAAATAACATTTAATATAATATCACCACTTTTAAACAAGACTACCTCAAATCCTTTCACTAAATCAAAAAATTCCTAAAAAACTAATAAACACACTACGAAACACATCTAAATCATATTAAACCTTAAGTGAAACTTTATTCACACCAATAAAACTAATCAATGAGTATACTAAATTAATTAAATTAGAAAATTAATTCATCGAACAATACATATATGCGGAAACACATACCTTAGGTATCGAAACATCGCAAACGCGATGCGCAAACTCCGTCGCATGACAATCACACCACAAACAATGCAATTAGTCCCTAAAAACAAGTAATTGGATCAAATACACCATAATCGGACCAAACACAAACACTAAACTCAAATTGCAACACAATAAAATTAAATAACTATCAACCGAGGCAGCACACTTATGGCAAAGGGGGAAGAGATGCTGTCCGAGCTTGCGCGGTGCCGGAAAAATATAAATAAGCATTGTTGAAAGAAGAAGAAGAAGAAAAAAAAAACGCATCAATGGGAGGCGGTGGTTGCGGGAGGCGCCGGACAGGAGGGAGTAGGCCGGACGGGAGGGAGGGGTCGACCGCAGAAGGGTGAGGAGGCCGGGACGGAGCGGGGGCCGAGACGACGAGGGAGGCCGAACGGAGAGGGGGTCAGGACGGCGAGGGAGGCCAGACAGAGAGGGGGCCAGAACGGCGAGCATGAGCAGCGATTGCCTGGGAAGGAGGCCGACGGGGCTCGGTTCTACCGGAGTGGGTGGAGGTCGCCGGCCGGAGGGAGAAGGTGGAAGGGGGGGAGCAGCGCGCTAGGGTTACGGGGAAAGGGGATCCGCACAGGGAGAGGGTAGCGCAAGGGAGGGAAGAAAGCGGGGGAAGGGAAAAATAAAATAAAACAAAGGAAATAAACACAAAAAAAAATCTTTTAACAATAAATTATATATACATGTATAGATATATATATATATACACACACAATAACAATAATTATAACCTAATCAAAATCTTAATGAAATTAATAATTGTAATAACATTAAAATTAACATGCTCCTAATTTTATAACCATTATAATAATTTAATATTATCTATATAATTAAAATAATAACTGAAATAATAACAAGAATAATAATCCCAAATAATTATAATAATAATAATAATAATAATAATAATAACAACAATAATATTAAAACAACACTTAAGTTAATTAACCATTTTTCATATTTCATTTTGCACTTAATGTATTATTTAACTCGTCAAATAAATGATTACTCACGCACCGAGTAGGCCGCACGAACATCTGACGAAGCCACGCGGCTTCGCCTGTTCCTTGCCAACGCGTCGGAAACTACCATGCTAAAACACTCATTTATCCTCAAAATGCAACACCCCAAGTTGGGTCCAGAAACATGCACGGTCGTGTGCAGGGTCACACACCCAAATAATAACACAATTTCTCTAAAAAGAAAAAAAAACTGGTTCAAAACGCAACTGAAAAGTAAGACCCAAAATAATTAAGATAGAAAAAAGCACGGTTGGGGCACATATCGCTTAAGAAAAGTGATGCGACTTCGACCGCGCCCTACACGTGTGTTGACCGCTGCTAATTCAAACGTTCATTTATCAACAAATCACATAAACTCTCTTCGTGCCCGACATGCACCTTGGAAAAATAATTAAATCAAAAAAAATTACCATATAAAGGTAAAAATTAAAATCATTACCGATGTGCAAGGTCGGGGTGTGACAATTCTCCCCACCATGACACATTCTGCCCCCAGAAAGTCCCAAAATACCAGGTCAACCCAGGGTTCCAAGCGAGACCGCGAAGATGCTTAAAACAAAACCTCAATTCCCAGAGACCGAACATTTAAAATGTCGATGACCTGAAACATCAAGGATCTCAAAACCAGAATCACCAAGCAAAGTGACCAACAACAGGGAATTCACCTTGAAACACAACCACAACATGGAACACCTCGACCCCTAACGTAGGGATCATCAGGACCACTCAAGATCTCCAAGAACGCTCGTCAAGAAACCCACTACTTAAGCTATCCAACTAACATGGTCGAGGTTGGGCGGAGCAGAAGCAAGGGGTTGCTACGCCAAGTGCACTTTGAAAACAGAGCCTTCCACAAGCCCGTCTTATGGTGGTATCCCCACCATATTAGGGTTCTCGGAAAACATTTGTTCTCCAAACCAAAACGACTCCCAAACCCAGACAACTCTAACACTGGCTTGACCCTCAGAGTTCCCTATGTCAAACTAACACAATATGGGATATCAGCGAGACCCGCAGAGGATCTCCCCACCATTTTAAAATTTCCTAACACCAAGAAGTATAGACAAGGGCTCCATGCCCCTCACAAAAAGAATGATTCATTCAGAGAGGGTACTGCAATAGGGAAATTTAATTTTTCCCCATCTCGACATTGCGGACTTAAGTCGGACCAAGCTCGTCCCACATCCGATGAGTTTTGACTGCGCGCAAGCTTCACCCCGAGACCTATGGCGGGGGCACTAATGTCTGAAGCATCTCCAGCCTCGCAGTCACAAGATGACCACTTCTAATTGGAACTTCATACGCTGGAAAAGCAGCCTGCATACCTCTCATCGTGTCTCGTGCAGCCACTCTATTAACATACCAACTGAGAATTTCAGCGAATGACCTAGAGTGTCTAACTGACCAGACTGGAGATAGGAGATTGAGCGGTCAGTCAAATGCGTGACACAAACTGACGAGAGGGGCACTCCAAGAACAAGTCCCTTTAGTTCACACTCTTCATTAGATGAGGGACCTACTCTTACCACAATATAAACAGGACCAACAACTTGTACGATTTTTTTTAGACCGAAGATTCCACACTACTTCTGTGGCACATAGAACTTGCTCATTAGGAAGGTCAACACACCTCCTTCGCCGCATGTGGACTGGTCGAGCACCTATGAGATCAACCGCCTTCCTTTCCTTCGCTCACGACATCCTCATTTGCAACGAAAATGGAACGATCACCATTCACTAGATTAGTCCTGCTCCACCAGACGTACTCGAGACAATCTTACATCCGCACAAAATTTGAAGTTCCTTCAAAACCAGTGACACTTCCAACTTTCCCAAATCACTCAATGACATCCAACTGACATCGACGTCTATAAACAGTCGATGCCACAGAGCAGAACCCAACTCTGCCACCCCACTAAGAGTCTAGGTCGGGCCAAGAACTGAGAGAGACCTTCTGGAACCCATGGAACGTTTCTAGGGGGCATATCCCAAACAAGAAGCACGAAACAACCTTCCAAAAATCCAAACACATCACAAAATAAACATCAACATTCCAGAAACAAATCCAATAATTCCAATTTAAAACATTAACTCATTTTCAAAGAAAAACACTCACTTGAAAAACCAAGAACTTCACAACAAGCCCAAAAGCTATTTTGAAAATTCATCTTTACTCTAAACAAAAAGTCATTTTTTTTCCATTTTCAAAACCATTTGTGCACAAAAGCCCATTTAAGAAAAATGCCCACTTTCTAGGAAACAAGAAGAAACCTTAGAAATCAATCAACCACCACTGATATTCCATGGTGCCTCGCAAATATGAATTTTTATGCCACTCACGCACCCATCCACACGATTCATCAACTGGCCATTAATCAAGTCCACATGCACATGTGAGCACCCATAGGAATACCACTAGACAAAGCAAGGTTTTTCCGCTTTCAAAAATAAAACATCACTAATATTCCAAAAATACATTTTTTTTCAAACCATTTCAAAAATTCGAGACTCATTTTAAAATGCTTCCCATTTCAAGAATAACTCACTTCAATTTCAAATAACTCAAAACGTTCTTTTAGAAAATCAACTTCGACAAATCAACGCCAAATTTCAAAAACAAGATCCAAGAGAAACGCACCCCAAAATAAAATAAGAGCAGCAGCAAAGTCCGCTTCCCTTTTTAAAGGAAAAAAATTTCACGTCAATACCAAAATTGAAGCAAGATATCACAAACATTAAACACCTGGGCGGAGGACGAGTGGTCATGTCTAACCTAGCTACATGGTTTAACAGACCATGCCCTAGGTAAGCACCAACCACTAGGAGTGTCGAACCGCACTCTCGGGCATCACAGGGGTCACTACTCCATGTGAGACCGCGCACAGTACCAGTTTACTCCTATTTTCATTCCCCATCCACAAAGACCAAAGCCAAAACTTAGATCCTGGACTACCCCTGGTTACTCGAGGATCGGAACGAGCAAGAGTTCGCGATGCTCTTCCCGCACCTACCACTCGAGTACCGACAATCCTATCTCCGATCTACCTGATACCCCAAATAACAAGAACAAAACCTCCCTTTGATACCATTTTGTCATGAACCAGGCTGGTGCATCATCCGACCCGGCGCCCGACCCGATCCACGACATGGCCCGAAGGGCGTTCCCGATCCCCACGGGCTGGAAACTAGTGTCGGGCATCAAAATAAACCAGTTGGGAACGATTTTAGCCCATGAAAAGGATGAGTAAACATAAACTAAACAAGCAGATAAATAAAAGGAAAAAAAAGAACTATACAATGTGGCAGCGGAAAAAGGAATAAACAAAGTGTGACATACCTCAGGTGACCCCATGGATCACCACGGTACGTCAACTACACTCGCTCCCAAGAGCGATCCGAGACTGAAACCTGCAACTGAAAAGTAAAGTAGGCATGAGCACCGCGATGCTCAGTAGGAAAGCCAAAAATGCAACCACTTCCTATGCCCCTACCTTAAGTAAGAAATCCAATCATGCCAGTTTGAAAAATAAGGTATAATAAAATAATGTTTTCCTTCTTTCCAAATCCAAGTAAAGAGTTTTCATTTTCAAATAAATAATTTCACTCTCACTACATTTTCAAAATAGGTTCCAAGCATGCATTAACGTTTCAAATGAAAAGAAACCAATTTGGATTAAAATATGGTTTTCACAAAAAGAGACATCAAGTATGAAACAACTGAAAATAAATTTACATTGCTAGTAGAATGTCACAAATGAGCACCATGGGAAATACCTATAGGTAGCTAGAATATGTGGGAACCTAGAGACCTCGTACCTCGGTGAAACGTGGCTTAGAATACCACGACCCTCAGAAAACGTGGCTTAGAAGACCACGACCCTCAGAAAACGTGGATTAGAAGGCCACGACCCTCAGAAATTCATATGTTTAGTTAGTGTTGTTGCGTCAATCCTACTAGACAAACCGGGACGAACCCCTGCCGTGTCATCTAGCGTACTAGTCCTAGTCACGCACCTAGATACCCAGGTTTACCATTGTGCTCTGTTCCAAAAAGGTGGTGATCTTTTATCGAAAGAAAATAAATGAACATCACACTTTCTTTATCCTAAAAACTCGCTAGACCTCTCACCACCGTTCTCCCTCCTTAAGTGCATTCCCCTCTTTCACATTACATAAAGCGTAAGCCCCAATATTAGGCACATATTCGTACACTCAACATACAATTCATTTTCTAAAACCAAGGGGGTTTGCCTTAGGAGGGTTTTTTTCTAATTTTACAAACCATTTCAAAAGGGCCAAATAGGATTTTTGGTTTCACAAATAATATTTTTCATTTTTGAACATATAATCATCTAAACTCTTCGCAAAACCTTTTAGAAATCCCAATTTAAAAATCTACATATTACATATATATAAAAAAAACAAGCTTGAACTCTTTCTTAAAATGATGCAATTAATTTATGAAAGTCCACATGGCATTTGTAATACATTACATTTTTCCAAAACAAATTCATAACCATTATTAGCGAATGCACCCAGATTTCATAACATGTAAATATAGCATATATATACATATAACATATTTTCAAAGAAAGCAAGCAATTATGAAATTCAAACTAAATGCATAGGCATAGGAAACCTACCTCAATCATGTCATTATTGTCGACGACCACTCGAATTGACACTTGTATCACACACACACATGCATTTATATATATATATATACACACCCATAGGTGAATTGCACATATATATATGCTTTACTTTATGCATGTGCATGCGGGGTACCTCGACACCCGCAGCCCAAAACCATCGTATCGGGGTCCTGCGCACTCCACAAAACATGCAATAAATTAAAAGAATAAATTATGCAATACATCAAAATTAGTACCACAAAATTTACACAAACGAAACACACCCAAACTATATCATAGCGCCACTTCAAAAACACTCGCACGTCAAAATCATTGCAAAACATGAATCTCATAATTTATACAGATTAAATAAGCCATTTGCACTACTTATAAAACATTTTTAAAAAGACATAACACAACATAAAACAACAACACACCCGAAAACCTCTTCTAAGGCCAAAAGCATACCGAAACAGACTCCAACGAAATAAAACGCAGCCCTTGCATCATTTAATAAACTAAGAGTACAGTTCATAAAACACCAGTAAATGACACATTGTGGGTTTTTATCAATAAACACACTTGATATCACAATACCTTTTACAAAACTAATAAATCAAAGCATACTAAATTTTCTTCAAAACAAAGTTCGCACAAAACAAATTAATTGTAGTACATGGTAAATTAATTGGACAAGAAAATTATTTCAGCAAATAACATTTAATATAATATCACCACTTATAAACAAGACTACCTCAAATCCTTTCACTAAATCAAAACATTCCTAAAAAAATAATAAACACACTACGAAAAACATCTAAATCATATTAAACCTTAAGTGAAACTTTATTCACACCAAGAAAACTAATCAATGAGTATACTAAATTAATTAAATTAGAAAATTAATTCATCGAACAATACATATATGTGGAAACACATACCTTCGGTATCGAAACATCGCAAACGTGATGCGCAAACTCCGTCGCATGACAACCACACCACAAACAACGCAATTAGTCCCTAAAAACAAGTAATTGGATCAAATACACCATAATCGGACCAAACAGAAACCCTAAACTCAAATTGCAACACAATAAAATTAAATAACTATCAACCGAGGTAGCACACTTACGGCAAAGGGGGAAGAGATGCTGTCCGAGCTTGCGCGATTCCGGAAAAATATAAATAAGCGTTGTTGAAAGAAGAAGAAGAAGAAAAAAAAAACGCATCAATGGGAGGCAGTGGTTGCGGGAGACGCCAGACAGGAGGGAGTAGGCCGGACGGGAGGGAGGGGTCAGCCGTAGAAGGGTGAGGAGGCCGGGACGGAGCGGGGGCCGAGACGGCGAGGGAGGCCGGACGAAGAGGGGGTCAGGATGGCGAGGGAGGCCGGACAGAGAGGGGGCCAGAACGGCGAGCGCGAGCAGCGATTGCCTGGGAAGGAGGCCGACGGGGCTCGGTTCTACCGGAGTGGGTGGAGGTCGCTGGCCGGAGGGAGAAGGTGGAAGGGGGGAGCAACGCGCTAGGGTTATGGGGAAAGGGGATCCGCACAGGGAGAGGGTAGCGCAATAGAGGGAAGAAAGAGGGGGAAGGGAAAAATAAAATAAAACAAAGGAAATAAACACCCAAAAAAAAAATCTTTTAACAATAAATTATATATACATGTATAGATATATATATATATATATATACACACACACAATAACAATAATTATAACCTAATCAAAATCTTAATGAAATTAATAATTGTAATAACATTAAAATTAACATGCTCCTAATTTTATAACCATTATAATAATTTAATATTATCTATATAATTAAAATAATAACTGAAATAATAACAAGAATAATAATACCAAATAATAATAATAATAATAATAATAATAACAACAATGATATTAAAACAACACTTAAGTTAATTAACCATTTTTCATATTTCATTTTGCACTTAATGTATTATTTAACTCGTCAAATAAATGATTACTCATGCACCGAGTAGGCCGCACGAACATCTGAAGAAGCCATGCGGCTTCGCCCGTTCCTTGCCAACGCATCAGAAACTACCATGATAAAACACTCATTTATCCTCAAAACGCAACACCCCAAGTTGGGTCCAGAAACGTGCACGGTCGTGTGCAGGGTCACGCACCCAAATAATAACACAATTTCTCTAAAAAGAAAAAAAAACTGGTTCAAAACACAACTGAAAAGTAAGACCCAAAATAATTAAGATAGAAAAAAGCACAGTTGGGGCACATATCGCTTAAGCAAAGTGACGCGACTTCGACCGCGCCCTGCACGTGTGTTGACCGCTGCTAATTCAAACGTTCATTTATCAACAAATCACATAAACTCTCTTCGTGCCCGACATGAACCTTGGAAAAATAATTAAATCAAAAAAACTTACCATATAAAGGTAAAAATTAAAATCATTACCGATGTGCAATGTCAGGGTGTGACACTCACACTGTCCCATGGCCGGTCCGCGCCCTTGTGCCGGTCCGCGCCCTCACGGCCCTCTACGGCCCCTCGCGGCCTGCTGGGCCTGGCCCAGCGGGCCGTGCTGAACCCAACGGGCTTGTCTGCCCAACAGGCATGGCCACACCCAATGGGTCATGCAGGGTCGACATGAACCGGTTCGGCCCAGACTGCTTCAGGCCGGGTCGGTCCTATCGGGTTGGACCGGACCCGGGCCCAGTATGACCGTTTACTTTCTTTTCGCCATATCTTTGGAACCGGATGATTGTTTGACGAATCGTTAGCGGTGATGATAATATTAGAGGATGTTGGTCCCTTTGAGTATACCCCACTGGATTTTGGTGGTATTGTTGAAATATGGCTAGGTTCTATCGTGCATGAATCCAACGGGGCCCCCGGGACTAAAAGGCTAATAACTCACAGACCGTGAGTCTGATTGGCGCGCCGTCTGTTGAGTTGAGACCCCTATAATGTGGCATACCTTTGAGATACTTATTCATGGGACTAAGTGATAGTTGGTGTACCGACCAGTAGCTCGTGGATCAGATCCTTCCAATGATGAGTGAGCAGAGTGCGGAGACCTAATTGCTGGTTGAGACCTGACGACTGATGACCATTTGACTCAGAGTGACTCTATTATCCCCGTGGGGAGCGCCTGGGTGTGGCGGAAGACCCACAGTGGAGGAGCGCTCTTGGTGGAGCGGCAGACCCACGGTACACGATAGGAGGAGTACCTTAGCAGGATACAAGGGGGAGCACGCTTGGTGTCATGGTAGACCCACGGTGGGGAGCACCTTTATGTGATGCAGCAGACCCACAATACTCGACAGGAGGAGTACCTCAACAGTCGAAGGTTAGTGGGAAGTGTGTTTGGTGTCACGGAAGGCCCACTGTACTCGATGGGGGAGGAGTTCTCCAGCAACCGGGGTTTCGATAATGTGTTGGGGATGTTACTTGATACCACCCCTAGAATAAAATCCCGATTGAGTTGAGTCAGTTTTCCAGTGTTTTGTTCATGTTTGAGATGGATTAATTAATAAATTAGGTATATATATGGGCATATACCTAAGAAGGGTTATCTGTTTATTTCATACTTTGTGGTTTATCCTTGTTGGATTTAGTGAGACCTTGAGGGTCTCGGGGTCCCTACTGAGTATTGTTATACTCAACCATACACGGGCTATTCCCGTACCTTGTTGTGTTGGTTTCATACGAAAGAAAACACTGACTGAGGCTGAGAGTACCAGGACTGGATGGTACCCAGAGGTGGACCACGCGACTTGACGGTACACAGAGGAGATTGATGGATGGGGAGTACTATGGAGGCGATTTTTACCAACCCTTCAGGTAGGAACCCCAGAGGGAGAACCAGCAACTGTTTTCCTTTTCATCAGTTGTAATTTTACTTTCAGTTCCTTGTACTTTACAGTTGAGTTTGTTTTTCCAGCCACTTTTACATTTCTGCACTCTTTTGTTATACAGTTTTACTTATTGTTTTGTATCAAGGAATGCACTCTGTTGTGCATGTTTATATGTTAATGGCAATGCCTTACCATTTTTAGGGAATTACACCTTTGGTGCTTGTCACCAACCCCTGGCCTATGGAAGGCGGGCTTGGGGTAGTCACGGCACAAGCCCCGGGGGACGGGTCATGACATTTCCACTTATCATTATAAAGAGTTTAAGATATTTTATTGTAAATAAAAACACAAAGAGTTAAATTATGTTACCATATAATTCTTATGAAATTATTTTATAAATATTTTAACCAATATATGGTTAATGTGTTTTTCTACTTATTTTTTTAAAGAGTTTCAGAAATATAATGGAGAAGAAAAATAACAAAGGTAATATTTAGTCATTATATTAGTCACCATAACATAGTGTATGTAACCTTATATAAAATAGTTTATAATGTACATAACATCAATAATATATATAGATAAATTATATCAAGTAATATGTTTTAGGTAATATGGTTCCAATGGTAGTGATGATACACTTAGATATAGTTCTATGTATACCACAATAGTTTTCATCATAACATTTAATGTAATGATGTTAAAATGTTTTAATATGTTCACTGATTGGAACAGTTAGGAATATGATTCATAAATCTCACAATTTTATAAGTTGTTTGAATTCATTGAGGATATTAGTAAATAGTTAGTGAGAGGGTTTTATCAAATGGTCACATAGAGACATGACGTGATTTATATATGATTTAATATATTAATAAATAACATATAGTTTATAAAACATAAGGCTAATATATATGTTTTTCAAATATTATATTAACAACCAGAAATATATTGGGTTTCTTAAATATTCTTAAACGAGTATAAGAATATAAAAATTTATCATAATTAAAGAAATAATATAGTTTTTTTTCTTTCACATTGGATGCACATATGTATATATATTGATGTTGATTCTATATATTTCAGGGATAATTGACCTCTCAAATTACAACTTTGTGTTTATCCATAATTTATATTTTCCAAAGAGTATTACAGGTTATGTTGTAATTTTAATGTTATTATGAGTGGTATTCTTGTATAGAGATACATAATAAGATCATGAGGCATAAAATAATAATTTAATTCTTTGTGTGAATTATGTAACCCACTAGTCATACAATATGTAGTGTCATACAAATTTATTTGGTATACTAGGGGTGAATGGATCATATTTTACTTTCCAATACCAAAGTATAGTGAGATTCGTAGAATGAGAATCTTGAAACATTAATAAATTAATAAAATAATTCTATGTGTTAATATAGCTGATTAGGGATGGTTGGGTATGTTTATGATAATTCCATTGGTTAGAGTTTAACCAATACAATAATTGTATTCCCATATGATGACTATGAAATCATTTCCCTCGATTGAGATAGAATATATGGTATGTAGCAGAACCTAGAAAGTACATATGTTGTTCTCTTTAATTTGGATAAGTGACATGTGATGTGATAATCTATAACGATTATTGACATGTGATGTATTCTTCTACCATGTCAATATATATTTTGATAATCAAGAACATATGAGTAGGATATATGATATTTGTATACATTTTCTCCCATTATCACATGATGTCATGGACATAGGGAGAATATGATAATGGACATTTACATGTGATTCAGATCAGTGGAAATAGGTATTATGATACTTGTGTTTAATGGGGATAACACCAAATCACTTTATATATTGAGTAGAATTGATGAACTACTAAAAAACTCTATTTTATTACATATAAGGATACAAAAATTCATATTTGTTTTCAATGTTTTAAATGAATAGTGTGTCACACTTTGTGGTTTACTAAATAGGGACCCGTTTTGACTAAAAGAGAAACAAAAAAATGTTTTACATTTAATACTAACGTGTTTTAGGTGGATATTCACATGGTATTACATATTATGTGACACAAGGAAATTTTAATGATAACATTCACAATGTGTTTTGGAAGACATTAAAAAAGTTTTTTGGATATGATTTCATATGTTATTTAATATGATATTATATAAGGTGAAATTGAAAAATGATTTTGAGGCTTTAATAAAAGTGAGAGATTGAATGAGATATATTTATTACTTCCATTTATAACACAATATTCATTTATATGTCATTTTCAAAAGTGTGTTATCACATTGTCATTGGTGATGTACCTAGATACTCAAGAAACCATATGATGAAGTGACCATTAGAGGAACCATTTCATAAAATAGAACAACTGAAAGGATTTGTCTTCATGTATGTGATACAAGAATAGTGGCGGTGTTTACACATTATTTATATGATTAAATTCAAAAATACTCATGGGTTATCCTTGGGTCTTATATAAATCCACCACCATGTGATGAATATTGGTGTGATTTTTTTATCTTATGATTATTAGATGGACACCCTTGATCCCAGAGTCTCACTATACCCTTATCATCTTCATTAGAGGCTCTAGTGGTCCACTAATGTTGGATAAATACCATATGAAAATCAAATGATTCATTTGGAATTTTGATACCATTTTTGGTGGGGGGATTTTTTTCATCCACATTTTTGATCGCCATTAAATGAACTAAACCAATATCAATACGGATGAAAAGTATTTTTCAATGTATTTTATACTTGGTTTTAAAGTGTTTTTTTAGTTCTAGTTTTACATAAGATTTCAAATTTCTTCTATAGAGATCTATGATTTTTTTAATTTCTCTTACTTATACTAATATAATTATGTTTCAATCTACACCATTGAAGCTAAATAGTAATTCAAAATGTGGTACTTTAGAAGGATTTCAAAACCCAAGCTATCACTCAATTGAAAACATGATTTCTCACTAACAGTCTCATGCAAAGTGGTGAAAATTATAGATGAAAAACCCCACACATCCCATGATTTCCACAAAAAACATCACCAATTTCACTATTTTAACCACCTAGTAGTACATTTTTATATATAGAAATTAGTTCCTTACTTTTGGTTGTAGTCACTTCCATTCAATAATCCTACTATACACATTACACAAATGTTAGTGGTTCTCACTAATAGTTCAATGCCTAAACCACGAGTTTGAAATCATCTACTATAATCCAATGATGCAACCTATAACACTATGTAAGTAGATCAAGAACCCCATTGTTATTAACCAATAGACCTACAATCCCATCACACAATCATTAAACTACTATCCAGTGTGTAGGATAATGAAAAACATTTTCCTTGAGAAAGAGATGGTGATATGGAAGGGGTCAAATGCTAGGTGATTCCATCCAACCAACTGTCTGTTCATGACATTAACTTCAATGAAGATGTAAGATAATGATTAATTATTATTATCATTGAGTGAATAAAAGAATCATATATTTGGACATCATAAATGAAATATTAATGAATAATAATTATAAATAATCAATAAAATATACATTAGGATAAATAATCATATGATGAAACCACTAAATTATATGTGATGTTAATAATTTAAAATAATAAAATTCCAACATATTATGCATCAGTAATCATGTATGAAAATTTTAAATGACTCCATAATGATGTGATAGATTTTTAGAAGTTTTTACCACATATTCTAGGGTTTTTTGTGTTCCTAATGCTGAGAATTACTAATAATATATAATTTATGATTGTTGGATAATTATTTGACGAAATAATATTTTTATTCAATATTATAATTAAAATAGAATATTTTTTTCATAAATGATTTGTTGGAACCAGGGTCTTCAAATCATGATTTGGCGTATGGTTTGTGTTTGTTGTCAATCCTCAGTGGACGTTCAGGATGTGTACCAACAAAGAGATCATACCGTTCAAGCAGAAAACAGTAGTGAAGGTGGCGCCATTTCCCAGTGTTTGCCAAATTTTTGGGCCTGAAGATTAGCCAATAAAGTTAAGTGTTTTTGGCAAAGGTACTTGCGCGCCGAGGTCTTGGAGGATAGAAGACTTGCGCGCCATATGTTTTTGAGGATCAGAACGTCAAAATTTGGCTAAGGAAAGAAGGTCGCGCAAGTATTGGTTGGGTCGCGCAAGTGAGTTGTGCGACAGAGGTTACTATAGACAAGACTTGCGCACCGTCGAGGGACTTGCACGCCACCGCGCAGGGTGTCCAGTTTTCCTATAAATAATGGACCACCCCTCCTCATTTCTCACGGAGTTCAAGACTGATAGATTGTTCGAGCTCTCGTCGCGCAGGTGGTTGAGCCGTGCAGGTGGTAGTTTGGTCGCGCAAGTAGAGCTTGCGCACCGGTTGTTTGCTATGCGCCCAAGGCGGTTTGGGAGAGAAAGGAAGTGAACCGTGCAAGTTTGTTGTCGGGGAAGGAAGAATTGCACAGGTGCGTTGGTGACACTTGCGCGCCAGTTTGGACTTGCTCGCCGTATTGGGACTTGCGCGTCCGGCTTAGAGAAGCGCACCAGGTTTTGCTGAAGCCCGCCGGCCTGTTTGGAGCTGCACGAAAGCCAAGAGACTACCTGATACATTTGAGGAAAAGTGATATTATGCTTCTGGTGAGAATTGGACTTCAATAGAGCATCTATACACAACATAGGATGCATTCTTATGAAAATGATGAAGAGACCTTCATGTCTATAAACTGAGTGGGACTTCACCAACGACAGTGAGCCAGGGGGAGTCAACAGGAGTGACCCGAGGGGAGCAATGGGCTATCCCTGAAACTTTGTAAAGGCAGTGAGCCTGGGACAGAGTAACTGTACCCGAACTTGTGTAATCTACTGCTAGTGAAGCATAGTGGATTTTGGTACGACCGACAACCTGTCGGCGTATGCTCCTTGGACGTAGCCCTTAGTGGTGAACCAAGTAAAAAGTGTTGTGTCTTCTCTGTGCATGTGAATGTTTTATTTCTGATCATAATCATCATACAGGTTCAACAAGTTCCTACCAACGTGGGAACAAGATCCATCACATTAAAAGAAAAAGTGGTCACCCAGATTCACCCCTCCCCTCTCAGGGTGTCCTGGGGTCCTTCAAGTGGTATCAGAGGGTAAAGGTTGCTGGTGTTGAATATGACCTTCTTCGTCATGGAAAACGCGGTCAATGTTAGGGGAGTCCCTCACTTTGATGGAAGCAATTTCCAGACCTGGAAGAACAGAATGAGATCTCATCTAAGATCTCTTGGAATGGAAGCTCTTTTCTCTACTGTGCAAGGAATACAAGTCACTGATCCAACATGTATGGCTATGACTGAAACAGACAGGAAACTTCTTGATGCAGATGCTAAAGCACAGAATGCTCTCACTACAGCCCTTTCTGATCAGATCTACCTGAATGTGATGAATTGAACCTCAGAAAAATCCATGTGGGATAAACTTGAGAATATTTATGAAGGAGATAGCAAAGTTAATGAGACGAAACTACAAGTGCTACACAATCGGTTTGATGATCTGAAGATGTATCCAGACGAGAATGCAGACTCTTTCTTCAATCGAATTACCGAAGTGGTTGGAGCAATTCGAGGTCTTGGAGAAGAAATCAAAGACATTGATATTGTAAAGAAAATATTAAGAAGACTTCCACCTCTGTATAATGTGAAGGTGTCAGCCCTTGAGGAAAGAGATCTTTCCAAACTTTCTCTAGATGACTTACTGAGCAGCTTGGTAGCATATGAAATGAGAGTCAAACCAGAAGATGCTACGACTCGGGTGAGCAAGGAAATGGCATTCAAGGCCATGGATAAATTGAAAATCTAAAAGGATAGTAGCGGTGATGATGACGAAGAGAAAGACATTCTTTCTCTCATTGCAAAGAAGTTCCAGAAGGGGAAAGGGAAATTCAAAGGGAAGTTACCTCTCGCATGTTTCTGTTGTGGAAAAGTTGGGCATATTGCCTCTCAGTGCTTGAAGAATATCAATTATGATGACAGTGAAGATGAAAACTTCAAGAAGACTCAGAGAAGGTTCTTCAAAAAGGGAGACTTCAAATATGGTAAGAAAATGCAAAGGAAGAGTTTTGTCTATGAAGAGGAAGAATATGACAATGAATTCTGTGATGAAGAAGAACCAGAATTCAAAACTGGGAACCATGCTTCTATGATGGCCACTGTTGAAAAGTTAGAAGATACTGATGGATAAAAACAACTGAGAACTTGTGTAGATCCTGAGGTGCAACTTAAGGATGCAGTTAGTAAGCTTAAGATTAAATGTAAGAGCTACAATAAGTGGAAATCAATTGTAGAAGAATCAACTGAATATGTTGATCAACTTGAAGCTGAAATTGAACGACTGGAAGAATTTGTGAAGGTACAATCTAAAATAATTGAAAGCAATGATGATGTAGTTGATCTGAAGCTGAGAATTGAAGAGCAGGCAAAGGTCATCAATGACCTCACATCCAGACTGGATGAAAAATCCAAGACTGCTGAGGGTCTTGAGGAGGAAGTAGTTACTCTAAGGAGTAAACTAGAGACTGAATCAGTTCCAAAAGAATCGAGGAAGAAAATATAGTTCGTAAGATTCTTAGATGCAGAATTACTAGCAAGAGCCAAGTGTGGTTCAGATGGGGTTGGAAAAATCTTGAGTGATCAAAGACCCACTTGCATGGGAAAGAGTGGAATTGGCTGTGAGGCTGAGTAATCAACTGCCAGAAGTGAAAAGATCCAAAAGAAAGATAAGATTAAAGTTGAACATGATGAAATGTTACCTAGAGTTCTGAAAAAGGAACCCTCAATACAAACTAAAAGGAGACCCGAAAATTATCCTCAAACTTTCAAAAATGACAGACAGTCTTACTATTCTCCCAAGGAAGAAGGTATAAGGAGAAATTCAAGTGAGAAGACATTTCCTCTCATGAAGTGTCAGTTCTGTGGCTATCTGGGCCATACCATGTCTTATTGTGAAGAGGAAAGAAGCTATCTGAATGGAGAAGATATAGATGCTCAACAAAGGAGAAAAATCTCATATCCTAATTCTCATAGAAGAA
The DNA here is from genome assembly GCA_963277665.1 of Viscum album. Lineage (NCBI taxonomy): Eukaryota > Viridiplantae > Streptophyta > Magnoliopsida > Santalales > Viscaceae > Viscum > Viscum album. The sequence continues at coordinate 64,244,002 of OY728148.1, read as the reverse complement.
ATAATTTCTATGGATATTGTTTTCATTGTTCTAACTTTGGTCATAAGGCCGTTAATTGCAGGCAGAGAAGGGACATAGACACCTCATACCGAAGTTCAAGACAAGTCAAGTCAAGTCTCGTCAGCAAGACAGTGTTGCTCTTTCAAACAGGTTCTCACCTCTCAAAGAAGACTTTGACTATGAAGAACCTGGGTATGCGGAAGAGATAGTTGAAAGGCCATCAGTTCTATATACTCAATCTAATGTATCATGGAAGGAAAGGAATAATATTGAGAAATTGAACCTTGCAGAGGTAGCCCTCAAAGCTACAAAGAACAACAGTACCTGGATTCTGGATAGCGGTTGTTCATCTCATATGACAGGTAATGCCGGCCTACTAACGAATATCATAAAGAATGTTGATGGTACAGTAATATTTGGTAATGATGGGGCTCTGAAAATCAAAGGGAGTGGAAGTACCCAATTAGCTAATGGAGAACTAAAGAAGACTTAAGTCCTTTACGTAGATGGCCTACGTCATAATCTCCTCAGCGTGAGTCAACTCTCTAACTCAGGACTTATAGTTACTTTTAATCAAAAAGGCTGCACTATCAAGGGAAAAACCTGCAATTCACTTATGAAAGGATGCATAACAGAATGCAACTTGTATCAGGTTGATAGTGAAGAAAATTTATGTTACATGACAGTTGAAGAAGAAAACAATTTGTGGCATTAGAGATTGGGACACATCAATCAACAAGACATGGAGAAAATATCAAAATTGAGAATTGTCATGGACACCCCCAACCTGAAGTGTGAGTGTGAAAAATCTTGTGATGCTTGTATTCGTGGGAAGTTGGTCTGCAGTTCATATCGGCCAAAGAAGAAAAAGGCATCTCACCTTCTTGATCTGATTCATACAGATGTTTGTGGTCCAATAAATGTTGTCGGAACACATGGAGAAAGGTACTTTGTCCTTTTCATAGATGATTATAGTATAATGGCATGTGTGATGGTCATTCATAGGAAACGACAAGTCCTTGACTGCATGAAAACATATCGGCGAATCTCCGAGAATGATACTGGATGAACAATCAAAGTGTTGCGATCTGACAATGGAGGAGAATACATGTCCATTGAATTTGAGAATTATCTAGAGAAGCATGGGATACAACATGAGGTAGCTGCTGTGAGAACTCCACAACAAAATGGAGTTGTTGAACGTAGGAATAGACAGGTGAACAACATGGCACGGACTATGCTGATTGAGAGTCGTATTCCACGACATTACTGGAAAAAGGCTGTTCAAGCTGTATTGTACATTCAGAATCGAACATGACTTTATATGGGTGAGACGAAGACACCATATGAATTGTGGCATGGAAGGAAGCCTTCTCTAAAATATTTTCGTGTCTTTAGAAGTAAATTCTTCATCAGGAACAAAGAAGGAAATCAAGGGAAATATGGCGACAATGCAGATGAAGGAATTTTCCTTGGTTACTCAATGAACAGCAAAGCCTACAAATGCTTCAGCAAGCATTTGGGAAGAATTGTGGAAAGCAGTGATGTTAAGATAATTGAAGAGAAAACCACGAATGCTTCAAGGACTTCATATAATGATGTGATAGAAAGTTAGGAATAATGTGAATGTGAAGAAAATACAAATACAGAAATAGATGAAGTTGTTCAAAACACTCAGCAGTCACATAATGATATTGACTCAGAAGAAGAATCTGAAGAAGAAACTATGGCTGAAGAAAATGCTACTGAACCTCGCAGGAGAAATTGAAGAGCTGAGATTGATCCATCCAACATAATTGGGGACAGGAGTGCACCCACTCAAACAAGGAGAATGAGGGATAACATGCAATCTGCATTTCTATCAGTTGCAGAGCCATCCTCATTCGAAGAAGATGCTAATGATGAGTCTTGGGTGAAAGCCATGAATGATGAATTAGATCAGATTGACAAGAATCAGACATGGGATCTTGTCTAGAGACCCGAAGGTCAAAATGTGATTGGTACCAAATGGATCTTCAAAAATAAGTTTGATGAACATGGAAGGGTAATCAGAAACAAGGCACGTCTGTTATGTAAAGGATACTCTCATATTGAAGGCATTGATGTTGAAGAAACCTTTGCTCCAGTGGCTAGACTGGAGTCAATCAGGCTTTTCCTTGCCATGGAACTCCAAAGAGGATATAAAGTATATCAAATGGATGTTAAGACAACATTCTTGAATGGTGTACTTGAAGAAGAAGTCTACATTGAACAACCAGTGGGCTTTGTTTTGGGTACTGATGAAACAAAGGTCTGTAAACTGAAGAAAGATCTATATGGTTTGAAGCAGGCACCACGGGCATGGTACTCATGGATGGATTCATATCTCAAGAAGTTGGAATTCAAAAGAGGAGGAGTTGATCACAATCTCTATGTGAAGAATTCTCCAAAATATCAACTCATGGTTCTTGTCTACGTTGATGATATCATATTTGGTGGCAGTAGGCAGAAATCAGTGGATGAATTTGCCAACCACATGAAATCATAATTTGAAATGTCTATGATTGGGGAGCTCACATATTTCTTGGGGTTGCAGGTGATTCAAAAGAAGGAATACACTTTCATTTCTCAGAAAAAATATGCAAGAGAGCTTCTGAAGAAGTTCAATATACAAGACTCGAAACCAATGTCAACTCCGGTTGCAATTGGAACTAAACTTGGAAAGCATGAGGATGGGGACTCTGTTGATCCCACCATGTACAGGAGGATCATTGGAAGCCTACTGTACCTGACAGCGACAAGGCCAGATATTGTCTTTGCCACATGCCTTGCAGCCCGCTTTCAGAGTAATCCAAAAGGGGAACATATGGAAGCAGTAAAAAGAATCATGAGATACATTCACGATACACATAACTTCGGGTTATTTTTTTCTGCAGGCAGGGACAGTGAATTATCCACATTTTCAGATGCTGACTGGGCTGGTGATGTGGTAGACAGAAAGTCCACTAGTGGTGGAGCTTTCTATATTGGGAAGAAATGTGTTGGCTGGTTGAGCAAGAAACAAGAAAGTACTTCTCTTAGTACGGATGAAGCTGAGTATATGTCTGCCACAAAAGCATGAACTCAACTTCTTTGGATGAAGCAGCAGCTAACAGATATTGGTGATAAGGTGCAGCAACCAATGGTTATTTATTGTGATAACAAAAGTGCAATTGATCTTACAAATAATCCGGTTCAGCATTCTCGTACAAAACATATTGAAATACGGTATCATTTTATCAAAGAAAAGGTTGAACAAGGCATGATTAGAATGGATCATGTTGGAACTGATGAGTAAGTGGCTGATATCCTGACCAAGCCTTTGTCCGTGGCTGTGTTTGAGAAGCATCGGTTGAACCTCGGTGTTCAACCACCTCCTACTGCATAAGGAGGCTCCGGAAATCCCCTCTCCCCGTTTGTTTTAACTGTTTTTATCTGCTTATGGCTGTGATGCAAGTTTATGGGGGAGATACTATCCAGGGGGAGTATGGCTTGAGCTGAATGTTGAACAACTTATCGGTCTTTGGTTTTATTGTCAATGGGGGAGAAAGGAATAAATTCAAGGCAAGAAATTCAAGGCAAGAAATTCAAGGCAAGAAATTCTTCTGTGATGAGAAGTTTAATAAGGATAACATCGGGCGTCATGGAGAATTTCAAAACACTGGAACCCAATTCAAGATTCCTCTCTTGTTTTCTACACCGAGAATTACTCACGTAGACTTAGAGTGTTGGCTGAGTTGATTCTTGCGTTTTGGGTTTGCTCATGGTTGGAGATCTATTGAATTTATTCTGATTTCCAACAAACCCAAAGGGGGAGATTGTTGGAACCAGGGTCTTCAAAGCATTATTTGGCATATGGTTTGTGTTTTTTGTCAATCCTCAGTGTAAGTTCAGCATGTGTACCAACAAATAGATCATACCGTTAAAGCAGAAAATAGTAGTGAAGGTGGCGCCGTTTCCCAGTGTTTTCCAAATTTTTGGGCCTGAAGATTAGCCAATAAAGTTAAGTGTTTTTGGAAAAGGTACTTGCGCGCCGAGGTCTTGGAGGATAGAAGACTTGCATGCCATATGTTCTTGAACGTCAAAATTTGGCTAAGAAAAGAAGGTCGCGCAAGTATTGGTTGGGTCGCGCAAGTGAGTTGCGCGACAGAGGTTACTGGAGACAAGACTTGCGCGCCGTCGAGGGACTTGCGCGCCGCAACGTAGGGGGTCCAGTTTTCCTATAAATACTGGTCCAACCCTTCTCATTTCTCACGGAGTTCAAGACTGAGAGATTGTTCGAGCTCTCGTCACGCAGGTGGTTGAGCCGCGCAGGTGGTAGTTTGGTCGCGCAAGTAGAGCTTGCGCGCCGGTTGTCTGCTGTGCGCCCAAGGCGATTTGGGAGAGAAAGGAAGTGAACCGCGCAAGTTTGTTGTCAGGGAAAGAAGCATCGCGCAGGTGCATTGGTGACACTTGCGCGCCAGTTTGGACTTGCGCGCTGTATTAGGACTTGCATGTCCGGCTTGGAGAAGCACGCCAGGTTTTGCTGAAGCCCGCCGGCCTGTTTGGAGCTGCACGAAAGTCATGAGACTACCTGATACATTCGAGGAAAAGTGATATTCTGCTTCTGGTGAGAATCGAACTTCAATAGAGCATCTACACACAATAGAGGATGCATTCTTATGAAAATTATGAAGAGACCTTCACTTCTATAAACTGAGTGGGACTTCACCAATGGCAGTGAGCCAGGGGGAGTCAATGGGAGTGACCCGAGGGGAGCAGTGGGCTATCCCTGAAACTTTGTAAAGGCAGTGAGCCTGGGACAGAGTAACTATACCCGAACTTGTGTAATCTACCGCTAGTGAAGCATAGTGGATTTTGGTACGACTGAAAACCTGTCGGCGTATGCTCCTTGGACGTAGCCCTTAGTGGTGAACCAAGTAAAAAGGGCTGTGTCTTCTCTGTGCATGTGAATGTTTGCTTTCTGATCATAATCATCATACAGGTTCAACAAGTTCCTACCAACGTGGGAACAAGATCCATCACATTAAAAGAAAAAGTGGTCACCCTGATTCACCCCTCCACTCTCAGGGTGTCCCGGGGTCCTTTATGATTAATATTTATTTGATAAATTATTTATTATTTTAAAATTTTTATTTTATTTATATTTGTGGGTTTTCATTGGAAATGCAATTCTCATGTGATTTTGATAATAATAGATTTCTATAATTAATTCATTCATAATTGTTCATTTTTATCCAAAAAATCAATGGTAGAATTCATATTATTTAATTATAATTTTAAAATTTTCTGTATTAATTATGTGTTTTAAGTAATGAATTACCATTTAGAATTGATATTATCCCTATGTTTTTAAGTTTTTAGTTTTAGGTGATTTTGTAAGGTAAAATACCATTTTAAAGAAATAAATAAGGGTGATTGGAATGATTCCCATGATTTGGAAAGGTCCAGCCAATGCTACAGCAGGGACATGAACTTTTCCCCAAGGCTATAAAAAAGTGAAGCATGGCTTGCAGAATGATAAAAATCACACATCAAGGATTATGTAAAGTCACTAAAAGGCCTGTATAGAGGAATAAAATAATGTTAAATGTGGTATAAAGGAACTTTCCTACAACTAAGCTAATGTAAAAGTAATTTAATTATAAACAAATGGTTTAAAAAATTTATCTAATTTTACATATCCCAAAATATTAATTTAAAAAAATTTAGAGGAGGGTTGCAGATTGATGAATACAAGGAAACGTTTGGAATAATTTGGAGAGGTATTGAGTGGCCAAGAGAATATATCGATCTTGGATGTTAGATATGGTGTTGATACTTGCTTCCCAATATTAACCCTTGTGTGAGGAGCATGTTCATTTGAATATTTATTCTTAGATCACTAGAGGTTTCAGTTCTGTAATGAAAGGGACAACTTGTGGAGGTTGTTTAGGTAATGCATGAGGCTAATTTAAGTGATGTTAGAAATGAGTGTGTTTTTAGAGCAATAATTAAGATAAAGACTTATGAAATTAAATTAAAGAGTCCCCACCCAATCAATCAACCATACAAGAGGCATATAATTAAGATTGATTCAGACTAAAGGCTAGAGAAAAAATGGAGTCAGAGTTATATTGAGATTATAAATTGAGGAAGAAAGAATCTCAATAAAGGAGCTCCCTTATCTATTTATCTTACATTATAAACCACTAATTCGATGTGATTATAATTAATGGTACTTTTTATGATATTTTCATGTGTATCTAATTACTTTATAGGAATTGTATTGTATGGATAAAAATATTTCATTACTAATTCTTAATTGGTTTAAGTAATAAATGTATGATGAATTTTTTCTTGTTTTTATAAGTTTTTTATTCTTCTTGAGAATCCATCCACACTACAGTAAGTGTAAATAGATTAAGTGTATAGTTTATACTGAATTATAATAAAAAAACTAAATAATTTGAACTTAAAATGTTATTATTTTATCATCTCAATGAAGAAAACCCATTACCTGAAATAATGTTATAAATAATAACACTCCTTATAATTATCTATTAAGGTTGTTTTTGTAATGAAAACTGTGAAATTCAATCTTATATTTACACATCATTATCAATTTGACAATAATATTGTTTTAGGTGCAGAATCATCTTTAGAAATTCTATCAAGTATAGTTATTTTAACTCTTTATTCAATTTAGTGTCACTCAATTGGATAATATTTCCAATGCCTAGACATCTTCACTTTAATTTTAATATTTCTATAATTTCACCATAATTTATAACAATTCACCCATGAGTTCATAATTTATGGAATTTTTTGTGTTTTTTATTTTTTTGCACAACATTATAATTCTCTATGGTTTGACCTTAGATATAGAATTTTTAGTAACCGATGGGTTATAAATAATTAATTTTTAATTGTTATTACCAATGACCATGAAACCTTGTAAAAGTTGAAAACAATTTTCTAGGATAAAATGTGTGTCTAATTGGAAGAGAACCAAAAAACTAAAAACATGTAAACTATTAAAAAATGTGTTATATGAATATTATAGAAATAGAAAAATATATGCTATAAAAAATTTGAAATTTATTAAAATAAACATTTATTCACACCGAGGAATCTACTTATGAATTGAATACTATAAAACCAAAAACTGGGAAGAATTGTTTTAACTATAGATAGAAAAAAGAAACAAAAATAGAAAATCGAGAGAATCAAAATGTATAAAATATAAATCAAATTAAAAACCAACAACATCCTATAAATTAGGTCCCTATGAATCCATGGCATAAAGAATTTCATATTCCATTACTGTATATAAATACTTCTTGTATAAGTCTCACTCCTAGGTCATGGAACTATGATTTTACACTATCATACCTCTCCTAATATCATCATTTAATAGTAATACAACTATGAATATATTATAATTCATCATAGATTTTTCAATTTCTATTATTAAACAACCTATCTATAGGTTGGATGATTAGGAACATGGGTTTGGGGTGTTAACAATCCATCAAAAATTAAGATGAAAAACAAGGTTTAAAATTTTATATAGAGATATCATTGAGACTTTGGACCAACTTTTGAAGTCAATAATTTCAATGTTTTATCCTATTAATTCCAAAATATATTTATGTCATATGTTTATTGGATTTATTTTCAAAGGATGTGAGATTTATCAATAATCCCTAGTGCAAAAAAAGTTTCTTATGTCGGTTATTTTTTATTTTTTACATCGGTTTTTAGCCAAAGTTAATAAGGACGACGTTATAAATATTATTTTTTACGTCAGTTATTCATAAACCGACATAAAAAAACATAACACCGCGATGTTTATCACGTAGGTTATTTAATAACCAATGTGATAAACCATTTCCTAGGATTTTATCATGTTGGTTATTAAATAACCGACGTGAAAAACAAGGGGGGGGGGAGGGTTTAGCACGTCGGTTATTTAATAACCGACGTGATAAACTAGTGCGGGGGGTGTTTATCACGTCAATTATTAAATAACAGACGTGCTAAACCCCTGGAAAATGGTTTATCATGTCATTTATTAAATAACCAATGTGAAAAACCATGGGGGGTTTATCACATTGGTTATTAAATAACCGACGTGATAAACCAGTGCGGGGGTGTTTATCACGTCATTTATTAAATAACCGACGTTCTAAACCCCTGGAAAATGGTTTATCAGGTCGGTTATTAAATAACCGACGTGATAAACTAGGGGGGATGGTTTATCACGTCGGTTATTTAATAATCGACATGATAAACCATTTCCCAAGTTTTTATGATGTCTGTTATTAAATAATTGATGTGAAAAACCAAATTCTTTTTAAAAATATAAAGTAGTCATCTGCTCTCCCTAGAAACAACCAGAAACTTAACTAAGAATTCTTACCAGAAAAACAGAAGTAGACCAAAACAAGAACCAAAGAAAAATTAAGAATTTACATTGATAACATTTAAAACTTACCCCACTGGACAGCCCCCCACCACCCCTTGTACAACCCCCCACCCCACTGGATAGGCCCCACCACACCCCTGGACACCCCCACACCCCTGGACTGCCCCGACCCCCTGGACTGCCCCAAACACACATAGAAACCCCCACAACCCCCGGATAGCCCCCCACACCCCTGGACAACCCCAACCCTCATGTATACCCCCACCCCCTGGAAAGAACTCCCACACCCCTAGACAACCCTCCCACACCCCTAAAGCAGGACCAAAAAGTTACAAAAAATAGACCAGAACCCCCTCACCCCTTTGGACTACCCCACCACACCTATGGACACCCCCAAACCCCTGGACATCACAACCACCCCTGGACATCCTCCCACCCCCTGTATACCCCCACCCCATGGACATCACTCCCACACCCCTGGACAGTCCTTCCAAACCCCTGAAACTGTCCAAAATGTTACCAAAAACAGACCATAACCCCCTCACCCCACTGGACAGCCCCCACCACTCCCACACACCCCTGGACTGCCCCCACCCCCCGGACACCCCCTGACACCCCTGGACTGCCCCCCTGACCCCCTGGATAGTCCCAAACAACCCTGGACATACCCACCACCCCCTGGACAGCCCCCCACACCCTTGGACACCCCCACCCTCATGTATACCCCCACCCCCTGTAAAACACTCCCACACCCTTGGACAACCCTCCCAAACCCCTAAAATAGGACCAAAAAGTTACCAAAAATAGACCAAAACCCCCTCACCCCACTGGAAAACCCCCACCACACCCCCACACCTTTGGACTTCCCCCCACACCCTAGACAGCCCCCCACACCCCTGGACAGCCCCCACCACACCCCTGGACATCCCCCAACACCCCTGGACTGCCCTGACCCCCTGGACAGCCCCAAACACCCATGAACACCCCCCAACTTCATGTATACCCCCATACCACTAGACATCACTCACACACCCCTCGAAAACCCTATCACACCCCTAAAATATGATAAAAAAGTTACCAAAAATAGAACAGAACCCCCTCACCCCACTGGACTACCCCCACCAAACCCCTGGGCACCCCCTCACACCCTTGGACATCACCACCACCCCTGAACATCCCCAAACCTCCTGTATACCCCCACCCCCTATACATCACTCCCACACCCCTGGACATCCCTCCCACATGCTTGAAACAGACAAAAAAGTTACCAAAAACTGACCAGAACCCCCTCACCCCAATAGACAACCCCCACCACACCCCACACCCCTGGACTACCCCCACCCCCTGGACAACCCCCAACACCCCTGGACAACCCCCACACACTCCTGGACAACCCACACCCTTGGACATCCCCACCACCCCCTGGAAACCCCCCACACCCCTAGACTGCCCCCACCCCCTGGACAACCCCTGGACAGCAGGTGTTGGGAGAGGAGGTGCCGCCATCCCTCGGGGGGCATGCTGCTGGAAGGTACTCATCACTCCCACATGCGAATCTTGAGATCTCACAATGTTTCACATGTGGGAGTGATGAGTACCTTCCAGCGGTGTTCAGCCCCCCGAGGAATGGCAGTGCCTCCTATCCCACCCCCTGGACTGCCCCCTCCATCCCTATGGACACCCTGGACCCCCCACCCCACTGAATAACCCTATCACACCCCTGAAAACCCCCCTCACCCCACAGTACATCCCCACACCCCTAGACACCCCCTGGACAGCCCCCACTCCCCTAGACAACCCTTCCACCCTCCTGGAAATTCTCCCACCCACGGACATACCCCCCACTCTCATGGACACCCAGGATACCCCCAACCCTGAAGGAAAACCCTCCCACACCCCTGGATACCCCCACCCCATTAAACACCCCCACAACCTTGGAACCCCTCCCCCTCAGACCAGAATCCACACTAGAAAAACCATCATAAGTAGACCAAAATAAAAAGTAGAGAAAAATTAAACATTCACATATATAACATTCAAGACTTAAAATGTTAACTTAAAAAAACTAAATCCAACCTAAATGACTACCAAATACAAAATTACAATGACAATATTAAAAATTACATTTTACACTACAAACAACTAAAAATCAATCAAGCCTGTAAAATAATTTGATCATTCCACTTGTAAGTGTTTGATGACTTAAGAACTAAAGGGTTGAGGGTCATCAAATAGATACAAATTAAAATGATAGTAGTTAAAGTGTATAATTAATAAATCAAATGAAATATTATGGCAATGTTTAGAAGGAAATTTTACCAGGTCAAAGTTCACAACTGTCCCAGTTGTTATTATTTCATACATAAATCTTACCATATAATATCTGCATTTGATGACTCCTTGTTGTTCATGATAATTCTATTTGAATGAGTGTAAATTCAATATATTATTTGTATGTAATATATCAAATAGTATAAATTATAAATGGATATTTATCTGTACATTTACATATTTGATCTTCACACTCATTTCCTTCGTGTTTTTTCGAAAGTAGACCCATCCCCTGTTAGAAAATAATACGAATGGAATAAATTTAAAATTCATTATAATATATAAAACTATTGATAAATTGAAACTTACTTTTCCAAAATTTTCTTAAGACTTTACCGTACATCACCATGGAAAGAGCATATCCAATAAAGTGTCTTCTCCCTTGGGAAAAAACCCCTAACATCCAATGATCATTGATAATTTTTTAAGGTTAGTGGATTTTTATGTTAAAAGATAATGAACTCTTTGAGAGAGATGTGTTTCATACCTCTCACAAAAAGGCATCATCCAACATTGTGTGACTATATTCTGTTCAAGTCTTTCATCAATATAAACCATTCTTTGTTCCTCATCTAATGCACATTCTTTAGTGGAAATCAAATGTGGGTCCATGAACCCATATACATCTATCCGCTCATTATTCTCAAAAATTTTATAAGGATACCTAATACAAAATAGACAAGTATACATTTTTAATAAATATAACGCATAGAAAAGGTGTTAAGACTTACATGGAAAAAATATACACCACATTGATGCCCAACTTATCTCCAGTAACAAGATCCATGATATCAGATTTCATAATCCACACAGTTATTTCACGTCCACAAACATGAGTTCCATTGGAAACTCATAATGATCCACCAAAAAATTTGAATATCTTGACAATCTGTCAAGACTACTAGAATGTGTATCTGATGTCATAGCCATTTTTATTTGTTATTGTATATATAGTATTTCTTTACCTTTGATGTATTCCTGTAAAAATAAATATAAAAATATATTAGTTTTCAAATGATAAAACAACTTTAATAAAAAAATAAAATATAATATATAACATACATACCTCTATGATAATAAGTCAAAGAAGTCTGGATGGCCAAATTAAAAAATGGCTGATAATATGTCCAACTGTCGTCAACTCATCTATAGGTAATGGTACTCGAGCTGATCTATCAATAATATCCTATACAATGACCCTCTGATTCTCTACCTCTAATTATTTATGATGAAATATATCTCTTATACAATATACCAACACATAAACAACTATATGATGTTGAGGATCATCGACATAGAACTCGCAATAAGTAAGAAGTTGTGGTAGAGGAGTAGGATAAAAAATGGGGTCCGTGGGCTGAGGTGGGGGACTGGGAGCTACTGTTAGAGGTGGAGGATAAATAATGGGGTCTACAAGGGGAGGTGGAAGAGTGGGAGTTACAGTTTGAAATTGTCTTTTCATGCCTGCAATCATAGACTATAACGATGATCTAATATTTTCCTCCATCTTTGAATTAATATTATAAATTTCATCCTCCAAGGATTCTATTTTTTTATAAACACCCTCAACATAAGTAGTTGAGGAATGTGGAAACACTTTTCTTACCGATACACATGCCGAATATCCTCATACATGACCAGGATGTTCGGGCTTTCCCAATGCTACAGATAAAATATCTTGCCTCCCAGCAGCTGTAAATACCCCATGTGAGCTTTTCTCTTCAAGATAATATTGTATTAATTAATTGAACATTTCTGTAATGATTGAAATTATATGATGAAAATAGTTAACTTAAATAAATAAAATAGATATCTTACAATCCTCTCAGCTACGATTCTTGAATCTTCTGAAAGATATTGCGCTTTTTTTCCCATCCGAGCTCTCTTCCATTTTTCATGTCTAGATGGAGGGGATGTAGGGGCCACCTCTCCAGAGCATGAAGACTCAGTTGTTAGTTTTTATAATTTTTCCGCCATCATTTGTTCTTCCAATAATGTATACCCTCCCCGAGATAAACTATGAGGGTATACATTTTTAGATTGGATCTCTTGATGAGATTTCATTGTTTGCTGTAAATTAAGAATAATAAATCATTAACAAAATAGTAATAAGATCATTTATATAATAAAGATTATAAAAGTTTACAATGCCCTTACCAAAAATGATTCTTTTCTTCTACTTTCAACAATATTTCTCCATGTGTATTCATCTATCAAAGGATATATACGACATGGATATTCATGACTCCTATGACCAAAAATGAAATTAGATGTGAGGGTTGATTTGAAATCCCTCCATCTCCTGGCATCCATTGATAAGAATTTCTTCCTGACTCCTCTAGTGTCAGGAATATCAAATTTCATATGATAAAGAAGAGGTTAAAGATAATATATATACTAGAAACATTTAAATAATAGGCAAATAATAGCAAAAGATATTACCAAAATCGTCTCCCACAACTGAGAGATTATCGCTTTGTCCACACTTCTCCAGTCATCATACAAAATGCTTATTTTTCTCTTACCCTGAGTGGATACAAAAATATTAAAATCTTTTGAATTTGGACCTCTAGAAATATCATCCTTATCAAACTCAATGAGTATCCTCTGATCCTGCGTACGAGCAAGTGATAAATTTGGTAAATGTGTGCACCCACGCTACCAACTCTTGAAGTCATTGTACTAATGGGAGCACATGAGGAAGATTGGGGAACATCAGGAGGGGCATGTGAATGTTCCTCCCCAGAGGTATGCCCATTATTCTCATCTACAGAATCATGTGGTTGATCAACTGATTGATATTTCATTATCCTTCAAATCAAAAAAACAAACATTAGTTCACAAATATAAAAATTCAAATATTTTAATACTACTGTAATCATAAAATAGAAAAATGTACTAAGTTACGTAATAGTAAACATGGTTAATATGGTAAGCATGTTAAACAATGGTAAAGATGGTAAAGATAGTCAAGATGGTAAAAATGGTAAACCTGGTAAATATGGTAAACATGGTAAAGTAATTGTCATAGAAAAAATAATAGATATATAATTTATGTAATGGTAAACATGATAAAGTAAACTAAACAAAATTAAAACATGGTAAACCTGGTAAACATGGTAAAAATGGTAAAATAATTGTCACTGAACAAAAACAATAGATATATAATTAATGTAATGGTAAACATGATAAAGTAAACTAAACAAAAATTAAACAAACAAAAACTTATACTAATTTTGTTTTAATACATGTTTTAATAAAGAAAAAACATATAATATCTACAATTTTATGAAAATAATAAATGTAAACAAGAAATAAACAAATGTTGCCTGTAATTTTAGGAATGTACAAATGGATTGTTTTCCCAAATTAATTTTTCGTGATCGTTCCTTATGGAACAAACCATGTCTTCAACATGCTCATTATTATGTTCTGTTAATATTTCCATAGAAGTAGGGATATCACATAAATCAGCATCTTCATCAATTTCATCCTCAACAACATATTGTTTTTCCCTTGTAAAACAATATCCCACAACATATCTGATTGATCTACTACATATAAAATTTGTTTTTGCATGTGTTTCCATTATAAAATAATTAGCTATGTCTTCCAATCTATTCATATTAACAACTGTCATTCCAAATTCAACGTGTCTGACAATGTTGTTACCGATAAACCATTTACAGTTAAAAACAGGAACTTTAATTTTAAAGTAATCCACCTCACATATGTCTTCAATCACTCCATAATATGCACTTGATGCAGAAATTGGGTTTTTGTCCTTAGCACTTGAAAAATGCATTGCTTCTGCAAACACCAATAAACGACTATTCTTAACTGCACTTTTGTTGTCCTGAGCTTTTGTATGAAATGTATAGCCATTAATATCATAACCAGACCATGTTATCACATTTAAACATGGACCACCCACAATCCATTTTAATGTCTCTCATACATCTGATCTACCAAGAAAGGTCTTTTTAAACCATGAAAAAAATGTTTTGTTGTGCTCATTAAAAATCCACATTTCTTTATTATTTTTATGACATTGTTTCAACTCATTAATATGCAATGTGATAAATGGTTGAGCATCAGCTATGTTATTCAAGATGTATGATTCTAACTTCTTTATCTGTTCATCTGACAACGATTTGACTTTCAAGCCACGAATCCCCTTTCTCCCATTATTAACTCATTAATGGAGAGATAGAGGAAAACCTATGTGTTTCGCCACATCTAAGTAGCTCATACAAAACTCTGCAACCTCCTCAGAAATATACTTTTAAATAATGGATGCTTCAGGTCGATATGGATTCTTAACATAACCCTTCAATATTTTCATATACCTTTCAAAAGGATACATCCAACGAAGATATATAGGTCCACAAAGATTTATTTCTTGAACCAGATGAATCATTTAATGCACCATTATATCAAAAAAAGTTGGAGGAAAATACATTTCCAATTGACAAAGTATAAAAATTTCATCCTTTTCCAAAATGTTCAAAGCATTCACATCAATCACCTTATTACAAATTGAATTTAAAAAATAACACAACTACATTATAGTATTTCTGACACAGATGGACAATATTTCACACAATGCAATTGGTAGAAGTTGTTTCATCATGATGTGAAGATCAGGAGATTTCATACCAATCAACTTCAAGTCCTTCAATGAGACAAATTTATTTACATTTGAAGAATAACCATGAGGCACTTTAATATCATGAAGACACTAACAAAAGCTTATTTTCTCCCACTTCAATAATATATAAAAATATGGGGGAAGAAATGTTCATCTTCCATTAGGAGTGGGTGATAAATCCAAATTTATTCCCATTGATAGTACGTCTAATCTTGCATTCAACGCATCTTTTGTCTTTCCTTTGATATCTAACAATGTTCCAATAAAACTATCACATATATTCTTCTCCATGTGCATGAGATCAATATTATGTTTAACATCATGATATCTCAAATATGGTAGCTCAAAAAATATTGACCTTTTCTTCCAAATATGTATATCATTACCAGATTTCTTTGTCTTTCCCAATGTCACATCATGGTTTTTCACCCTCTCAAAATACAGATCAGGGGATAATGGTTTTGGATCAATATAAAATTCTTGTGAGCCATTGAATGACCTTTTTAGACTTCTATAAGAGTGATCCATAGTCAAAAACTTTTTATGACTCATGTACACTATTTTCCTCCCATGATGCAATTGACAATATGACGTCTGTTGTTCGAAAATTAGACATGATTTATGACCTTTAACACTATATCAAGACAAATTTCTATATGCTGGGAAGTCATTTACAGTGAACAAAAGCACTGCATGCAGTTGAAAATATTCCATTTTATAAAAATCATACACCATAATACCATCCTCTCATAAAATTTTGAAATCATCAATCAACGGTGACAAGAAAACATCAATATCAATGCCGGGTTACTTCGGACCAGATATCATTATACTCAACATGACATATTTGCGCTTCATACAAACTTCAAGAGAGAGGTTGTAAATTACCAATAAAATAGGCCATGAAATATGTGTGCTACTGAGGGTCTAGTATGGATTCATTCCATCTGTGCACAACCCTAGTATGAGCTTTCTAATTTCATTTCAAAATGTAGGATACTGCTCATCAATTTTCTTCCATTGTTGATAATTAGCTAGATGACATATTTTTCCATCACATAACTGCTCATCAGCAGGCCATATTAACCTTTTTTCATCATGTGAATTAGCAAATAAACATTTAAAATGATGAATTATTAGAATATACCAAAATACCTTTGAAGGGATCTTTGTAATCTCTACATCAACCTATTATTTTTTTTCACCTTATACCGTGATGTCACACATTTAGGACACTCTGACAAAAATTCATATTCCTTCCTATATATCATATATTCATTCAGACATGCATGTATTTTCTTGTATCCCACTAGGCTGGGCCGCACCCCATTGGGCCGAGCCACCCCCCCAGCCAGGTCAGACCCGCCGAGCTAGGACTGGCCGACCCGCCAGCCCACTGGGCTTGACGGGCCGAGCCTATTTTGCTTAAATGTGGATATCTTCTAGACCACGCGTCCGATCGACGAGCCGTATGTGGCACTGGGATCCTCCGGGGGTTCGACAGTGATTACTACTATACTGGGATCCTCCATGGGTTCGAAAACAATGACTACTATACTAGGAACCTCCATGGGATTGACAGCGATGACTATGGTATTGGGATCCTCCGTGGGATCGACAATGATGACTACCGTACTGGGATCCTCCATGGGTTTGACGGTGATGAATACTATTATTTTATCCTATGTGGGTCTGACAGTATTGACCTCTGTACTTGTATCCTATGTGGGTCCAATAGAGTAGCTTGTATCTTATGTGGGTCCGACAACTTAGCATGTCTTGTATCCTGTGTGGGTATGATAGCTTAGATGAATCAGTGACTACATCTGATCATCTCTATCACTATACTAAAGATATTTACCTGTGTGAGCTGAGACTTGACTTTCAATCTTTATCATTGATGTGATTGACTTTACTTCCTGTGTGGACTGGGTTATGCTTGGAATTGAGTGTTGGATCCAAACTAAGATTGATAACTTAGGTATATGTATGGGCATATAACTAAGTAGGGTTGGTTGATACTTCATGAATACATTTTTCCTTTTGTGGATTCTGGGAGACCTTTGGGGGTATCGGGGTCCCTATTGAGTATCGTTATACTCACCCCTACACGGGCTATGCCCGCACCTCATTTTGTTGGATGTAGACGACGGAAAACGTTGACGAAGGTAGAGAGCGAGCTAGGACCGGACATAACCCGAAGGTGGACCACACAGCAAGACGGTACACGGAGCAGACCGATAGACGTGGAGTGCTGAGGTGGACATTTGTACCTACCCTTCGGGTAGGATACTCGGTGGATGTTCCAGGAGGTGCCCTTTTTTTCTATTGTCCCATTTTCAGTTGTACTTGCTTTTCATTGGACCTGTACTTTACTGTTGGGCTTGTATTTTCACCCCCTTTACTTTCAGAACTACTTTTTGTATACAATATTCACTTAGTATTTACTTCCATTTACGTACTCTATTGTGTTTTTTTACTTTCATAATGAAAATGATTTCCCAGCTTAGGGATTTATGTCTTTGTTTCTAGTCTTCAGCCCTTGTCCTATGGAAGGCAGGCTTGGGGTAGTCACAACACGGGCCTCGAGGATGAGTCGTGACAAATTGGTATTAGAGGAGTCGGATCTACCGCAGAACATAGGACTCTGATCATTATTTTCTGTGAATAAATAGTGTTAAGATTATTGAGTATGGTTTTCAGTCTAGGGAGTCCAGTGTTGGTGCGGCGGCCAACGTATCCATACACTAGGACCCTGACCTCTGATTTCCGACTTATTGCACGGAAACACTGTTTTCATGTGTGTTTCAAGAGTTTCTTTTGTGGTGTCTTTGAGTTAGCTCACCAGGTATAACTTATTGACTATGGCGTACCTGTTCCTTATCAGGATGCCACTGTGAAGACAACGAGCTAGTGTTCCTGAAAGAGAGTACATGATGATGGCCCACTGAGCGACGAAGCTCTGGTGTAGGGCCCTATTACTATGTTGGCACCTTCGGGTGGTGTACCAGCATCACCCTCACCTATTGGGCAGCAGATTCCACCAGCCGCACTGGCGGACGGTGCACGCCGATTGAGCAAGTTGCACGAGTTCTAGTGGTAGAGGCCGCTAAGGTTTTGAGGCGAGACAAATTCCCAGGAAGCAGAGGACTGGATGGAGGCAATTACTGGAGTTCCCTGCCTAGTTGAGACACTATTAGAGCATATGTTGATCTTAGCTACTAATCTCTTTCAGGGAGTGGCCATGATGATGGTACGCATAATGATTAAGTTTCGGTACTTGGACCATTTTCCGAGGTAGTACCTTCGGGCAGTGTGCCAACTATATCACTGCCTGTTGGTCAAAAGACACTACCGGTGGTACCGGTAGAGGAAACTTGTAGGCTCAGTGCCTTACATGTGTTTCAGCACCAGATATCCCTCATGTTCTGAGGCATGCTCGACACATAGGCAGATGAGGACTAGCTTGGGGAGGTGGATGAGAGTTTTCTAGAGCTTATACAACTTCGGCAGGATGAAGTGTCAGTAGATGATTATTCATCGAGGCATACCGATCTTTCCTAGTACTCAATGAATATGATTCGATTATTTCTTTAGTGATCAGACCTCTGAGCGAGGTGTGTTTAAGGAAGTCTGAGCCACCACTTTTTCCTCTATGAATTCCTATATATTTTAGGGTGCTAGAGAGAACCTTTTTGGTTGAATGTTCATTGGCTGAGCGGATACAGCCAGTGATTGTTAACAGTTGGAAATCATGAAACTGGTGTCAGTGTTATAGACTTGAGCGTGTAAAATGTTACGAGAAGAGGAAGTGTTAAGAACAAGTGAATTTGCAGGGTAGTAGACATGAAAGTAGATCTAGGAGAGCAACATGAGGTGGTGAACATTCTGACATGTTGCAACCACCCTCTTTTGTAGTCCCCTCTAGGCTCAGGGAGATGGAGGGCTGGGGAAGAGAGTAGCTGCATGCGGTCAAGGAGTGTGATCCAAGGGCTCTAAGAATGATTTGAGGTATAGTCTGTGTCTACTAATAGCTGTCGTATCAATAGAAAAAGGTACCAATCATTCATTTCTTCCACAAATATTGTCCCAGACCTAGAGTTTTTGGTTAAGCCATTGACATTACCCTCACATCTGGAGATAACTTTGGTAGGAGACTCGATATTCACACTTATTCCAATGGTGTGATCTGACCCTTGAGGTGAGAGTTTCAGTTGGAACATTTTGTTGGAAGTGTCGAGGCCTTACGATGTTAGTTTGGGTATGGACTGGGCAACCACAATTCATACACAGATTGACCATATTAGGAAACAAGGTTTTGGTTTATCTACAACATTGGGATGGGATTTTCCTTGGTTGGCGAAAAGGAAAACCTAGGTAGCACATGATGGAATCATGCATAAGAGGGTGGAGTCGATCACTAAGGAGTCGGCCAGACTTACCTTTGTGCCAGACTTCTCCAGAGTTGCAACACCACTATCAGATTTGACGAATAAGGGTCAATCCTTCATATGGTTAGAGAGATTCCAGAAAAGCTTTCAAGATATGAGGAAGAGGTTTACTAGTGCGTCCATCTTGAGGATACCGGAGGAGGGCATAGGGTACGTAGTTTACTGTGACACATCAGGGACTAGACTTGGGTGTGTCCTGATGTAGGAGAGGGAAGTGATCGCGTATGGTTAATGACTATTGAGATAGCACGAGCAGAACTATGCTACCCATGACCTGGAGTTAGTAGAAGTGGTCTTCACCTTGAAGATTTTGTGTCACTATTATATGGGAGAGCATTTTATAGTTTACTCTGACCACCAAAGTCTCATTTATATCTTCTCACAGAAGGACCTGAACCTGAGACAGTGATGATGGATTGAGTTCCTCCAGGACTATGAATTTGAGATAATCTATACTCCTGGGATGGGGAAAGTTGTAGTATATGCTCTCAGTAGGAGATCAAGCATTCAACTGCTAGGAAAGGTGACAGAGCAGCTGGCCGCGTTGCAGATATCCTTTGTGTGTAGAGATGGAGCAGCCTTTCTTCAGTCTCTCACAGTCACTCCTCCACTTCATCAGCAAATCAGAGAGGCATAGTGAGGGGACATTGACTGTGAGATGCAACGTGCTCAGATATCCTCAGGACAGGCACCTGATAGGTTTTATGAAGGTAGGGAACATGTCATCCTCTTCAGAGGATGTACCATGGCACCATTTTCACTACAGGAGGAGGCGTTGAAGGAGTTTCACACTTCCCCTCTAGCGGTACATCCAGGAGTGGCGAAGATATATCAGGACCTCAGACGATTTCACTGGTGGTCGGGTATGAAGAAGGTTGTAGCAGAGTTTGTATCATGGTGCCTCACTTGTCAGCAAGTGAAGGCAGAGCACCAGGTACCAGAAGGCTTGGTACAACCCTTAGGGGTTCCAGAGTGGAAGTGGGGCGAGATATCCATGGATTTCATGACGGGGATTCCATGTATATATAGAGGACACGACTCTATCTGGGTGATTGTCGACTGAATCACCATGTCATCCCACTTCCTACCGATCATAGAGCAGTGATCAATAGAGAGCACATGGGGGTGGGAGGTTCAGATGTTTGCTCAGTACCCTCTTTTGTTTCCCTAGTGTGTGTTGTAGCTTTATGGGGATGTAAATCCCTAAGGTGCGGGAAATGTAAAGACCCATAAATTTCATGGAATTTTTTTCATTAAATTCTTTGGAATTTTAAAATTTTGTAGTTTCTGACCACACCTGATTCTGAGGCCCAGTGTTCCCGGAATCAATTTCTGAAGTTTTGTTTGGGTACGTTCAGTAAAAGTACATGCATGTTTTTCTATCTTTTGAACCAGTGCTCAAAATTTAAATCCGAGGGAACTGATAAACTCACATCGCCAATATTCTATTAAGGAGACCTTTACCGCAGTTGTGTTTGGTCGAGAGTAGAAGTTATAATTTGGGGATTAGTAGAAAATTAAATAAAATTGTTCTGTTACAAAATTTTACTTCTAAGAGGTGGTTATTTCTTCCAAGGGGAAGTTGGGGTGGGGCCCACACCCCACATAACCTCCCATGAGAGGAAAATGTGTGGTGGTGCCCATATGAGAACCTACCTCTTCACCTCCCCTCTAACTCCCATGAACCCCCCTTTTAAACTTTTGAACTTCCACTTAATGGTGGAGCCTCTCCACCTCCCTCCCATTAAGTGTGAAAACACAATTAATTAAAGTCTTATTTAATTAATTTGTGGTGTCAATAATTAATTTGAATTGTTTTGAATGCATATCATTATTATAATCTTGGAAGATCCTTTTTAATATTTTGAGGTGGAACTTTTGGAGAATTAGGGAGAGAGTATTCTCTCCAATGAAGAACGCCCTTCTCTCCAATGAAGAATGACGAAACCATCTTCGATCTTCATCCAAGCCACAAGAGGTAGAGCCACGCATGAGGAACGTTTACTACGATTCTTCCTCAGATGCACACTGATGTCAACGAATTGACATCATCTTTGAATTCTCTTCCTCTAACGTTGACGAGAAGTCACCGTTTTCTGAGATGCCCGACCTCCGCGACACTCATATTCCGCGGCTTGTCAACGTGCAACGCTCTTGAAATCGAGGTAGTAGGGTTATGATAAATTTTAATTGAATAAAATTGTACCTACTTCTTTATTGAAAATCTTGGATTGTCTTCGGCCTATTTTTATCACCTAACGCAGAAGGCACCGGCCGAACAAACACGGCCCGATGAACCTTCGTTGGTTCTTGAATATATTTTGCGGTGACGACCGGAGGTGGCGGCCAAGTGGAGGAAACCGTGCCCTGCTACCATGGGCCGCTCGGACGGACCGAACCGGCTGGTCATAGCTGGCCGGGATGGTGAACCACGACACCCGAAGGTGCTGCACAGAGGAGGTTCAGACCACAACCGCATGCCACTTACTGGAAGAACCAGATGGCTGAAGCCAGCCGGGCTGGAGACAGCGGCGCCTCTCAGTGCCACGCTGTGAAGGAATAGGGGCCCGCGCTCCGTGGGCCGCTTCGGAGGGAGAACTGGCCAGCCGCTTTCCGACCGGGTTGAGGAAAGCCGCGGAACCAAAAGGTGACGTGTGGGAGGACAGCGAACCGATGTGTGGGCTTCTCGCGCCGGAGAAGATCGGACGGCTTCGGATGGTCAGGTAGGAGGGGAGGCGCCACTCGATGCCGCCTTTTAAAAAAACTGGGGGGATGCGCCCCCCGCTCCGCTCGGCCAGCCGCGGGTTGGGCCGCCCTTGCGCGGGTCGGGCCACCTACCACCGGGTCGGGCCGTGCCCCGCCAGGCCGGGCTACGCCCCATCGGGCCTGGCCTACCCCCCCAACTAGGTCAGACCCGCCGAGCCAGGACGGGCTGACTCGCCAGCCCACTAGGCTTGATGGGCCGATCCCGTTTCGCTTAAACGTAGATTACTTCTTGACCGCGCGTCCGATCTACGCGTCGTCTGTGGCACTAGGATCCTCAGTGGGTTTGATAACGATGTCTACTGTACTGGGAACCACCATGGGTTCGACAATGATGACTACTGTACTGGGATCCTCTACAGGTTTGACAGCAATGACAACAGTACTAGGATCCTCCGTGGGTTCGACGGCGATGACTACCATACTGGGATCCTCCGTGTGTTCGACGACGATGACTACTGTTCTTGTATCTTGTGTGGGTCTGACAGTATTGAACTCTGTACTTGTATACTATGTGGGTCCGATAGAGTAGCTGGTCTTGTATCCTGTGTGGGTTTGACAACTTAGCTGTTCTTGTATCCGGTGTGGGTTAGACAACTTAGATGATTCAGTGACTACATCTTATCATCTCTATCACTATACGAAAGATGTTTACCTATGTGAGCTGAGTCATGACTTTCAATCATTATCTTTGATGTGATTGACTTTACTTCCTATGTGGACTAGGTTATGCTTGGACTCGAGAGTTGGAGACAAACCGAGATTGAAAACTTAGGTATATGTATGGGCATATACCTAAGTAGGGTTGGTTGATACTTCATGATTGTATCTTTTCTTTTGTGGTTTATCCTTCGTGGATTCTGGGAGACCTTTTGGGGTCTCAAGGTCCCTACTGAGTATCGTTATACTCACCCCTTCACGGGATATGACCTCACCTCGTTGTATTGGTTGCAGATGACAGACAGTGTCGACAGAGGTAAAGAGCGAGCCAGGACCGGACGGTACCCGGAGGTGGACCACACAGCAAGACGGTACACTGAGTGGACCGATAGACGTGGAGTGAGGAGGTGGACATCTATACCTACCCTTCAGGTAGGATACTCGGCAGACTTTCTAGGAACTGCCCTTTTTAGCTATTGTCCCTTTTTCAGTTGTACTTGCTTTCCGTTGTACCTGTAATTTACTATTGAGATTGTATTTTCGGCCCCTTTACTTTCAGCACTACTTTTTGTATACAGTATTCACTTAGTGTTTACTTCCTGTTGCGTACTCTATTGTGTTTGTTTACTTTCATAAAGTCAATGCCTTCCCAACATAGGGATTTACGCCTTTGGTTCTAGTCATCATCCCCTGGCCTATGGAAGGCAGGTTTGGGGTAGTCACGACATAGGCCACGAGGACGGGTTGTGACAAAGCATGCCAATTTACCATAATAACAATGGGTGGGTCAATAATATGAGCAATAAACTGCGTGATGAAGAGATGTGCCCCCCCAAAGAGGCAAACCTACCATGCGCTCGAGTGAGCACATGGATAGCCTATTGAATGTAATTCTATTACTCATAGAGGAAAAAAGGTATCATTATACTATATCTTATAAAATAAACCTCCTATAACTCAAACATTAGTATTTTCATTTGAATATTATAATTAGAATTATTAGGTTAACATATTTAAAATTTGTATGAAAATTAATTGGGAAAATGGAGGATAGTTTTGTAAGGTTTAAAATGGAATTGAATATTTAGAAGAAAAAATGTGTAAATATTATATACTAGAAAAGTATTAGTTCTAATTCTCCTATTTTAAATTCATTGGAAATATGCTGTTTGATATTTGAGAGAATATAAGGGTTTTATAATTTTTTAAAAAAGTTTTTTTGAATTCATAAATTAAATTTAAAAACATACTGCTAGTTTATATTATTTTTGTAATGCTCATTGAAATATGAATTGTATTCTTGCATGCCAATTTTTGTACCCATTTGAAAATAATTGATGAACTCAATTGTTTTCATAAATATTTACTGGATATATTGGATTGTATTGAGATTAGATATGTTGTGGCTAGTGTGCACCTTGTGCATGTTTTTGGTTGGGTAGAGAACTTAATTTTGATATTTCATTTAAACCTATATAGTATTTATTCCTAATGAATTTCAAAAGAATATTTTCTCAAAATATCTTAATGGTGTCCACTAATTTACGAATGATCACTTTTGGATAATATTGGATTTTAAATGATTGTGATAGGTCTTAAGTGTTCCAAAAAACACTTGAATTATGTTTATATTAGAAATCCCTATTTTTTATTCCTAAAATTCCATGTTCATTAGGACCACTATTTATTCTTTACATGGGTTACATTGTTTATAAAAGATGAAAAAATTGTCTTTATATTGTGGAGATTAATATATATTTCCATATGGATTTAATTGAGGACATAATATTATTTTAACTTCTTAGAAAACATTTATTTGATAAAATTCTAGGATTATGCATTATAATCCTCATTGACCATGAAATTTTTTATTTGAATTAAACACATAATATTTTCATCCAGATGGATGATAAAATCCAAATCATTATATATGTCAATCTCCATCTTCTTTATTCCCTTTTTAATTACTTTTTGATGTGTTATTTATTATGATATTAAATTTTCAATCCACCACATCCAATAGTGCGACTAAATTATTTTTTATCTTTTAATATATGTGTGTCTATTATCTTAGAGGTAAATAGTTTATTATAAAATATACCCAGAATCAAATTAAATCAAGTTAAATTATTTTAAAAAATTTCAATGTCAATTAGTTTCATAAGAATGGAAACTAAGAATTCACTAAAACTATTTTATTTTTTTTGGGGGAAATCACATTGAAAACTTGAGAGGATACTTGGTGAAAATTATTTATAAATTCCAAATCATGTGGAACTTCCATTTTTAACTCATTAGATCTCTTTTATTCCACTAAAATTTACTAAATAATGTCATCAAGACAAGAAATATTGTATGTGTGGGGGAACATGATGTGACATATTCTTCATTAAATTTTTAAAAAATATTTTTTGGGGAATTAGTTATTGTTTAATGATGAAATATACTAATAATTGAGAATTTAAAACTATTGGATGATTAATTTTCTAAATATTTATTAATTGTTATATTCAGGAAAATGGGTATTTTTTGTGCTTCAATGATTAATAGTTATTTGATTCAATTTCAATATAATATAAATGTTATTTATATTTATTTGTGAATTTTCATCAGAAATATAATTTTCATGTATTTTTTATATCATTATATTTCTAGATTTTATTCATTCATAATTAATTTTTTTTTATTTTCAATATCATTTTTAAAATATATTATTTAATTATCAAATGTAAATATAGTAAAATTATTTTTTATGTGAAGTTATTAATTTTCATTTAAAATTGATATTCACACTAAATTGTTAGTTTTATTGGTTTTAGCTAGATATGTAAGGGTAGTGTATCTTTTTGAAGACCAGTTTATGGATCTTTAGAACAACTTGTAGGCAACATAGAGATTTATCCACTGTTACAGCACGGTAAAGAAGTGTTCATGAAGGATATGAAAAGGTGAGGATTGACTTGAGAAAGGGTATATCAGACACATCAATGATTATGTAAGGGTTAAAAGAGAACCACATAGAGGTTTCCATTAATGATCATCATTGTATAAATTTACCTTCATACACCTTGGATCATATAGAGTTTATTAGATTCTCAAGGAAGGGTATGGAGAATAGATCATATCTCACAAAGCTATAAATTATAATTAGAAAATAAAATTCAATGGAGGGAATAGATTATGATGATGCTGAATATATATTGGGGTTATTCTAGAGAAGTCATAGTATTGGAGAGAATGTATAAGGATAATAATTTTAAACCGGTGTTAATTTAACTGCCAAAGCTAAACCCATTTTCAAGGAGCACATTAAATTATACAATTTATCTCACTTTACTGTAGGAAAATGATCAATAATGAATTTTTCCCCTCATGGATGAAATTGGGGAAATTAAATTGAATAATTTTTGTGATGTTTGTGGTGAGGTTAGAGTGTGAAGACAACAAAAGAGTAGACCTTTCACAATTCTATATGAGAGTCCCTACCCAATCAATCACACATCATAATGGAACACAATTTTACTAGAACTAAACTAGAGGATAGAGTAGAATTGGTGTATGATTTCAGTATATATTATTTTTAGAGGAAGAAGGAAATATCATTAGAGAAACTTACCTTTATCTTTCTCTTAATTATAATACTACTATTTCAAGATTTAAATATCAAATGCTAATTTTTCAAAGTTCATTCATATGTAATTAATATGTTTATGAATATTTTATTGAGTGTTTTTAGAATTTTAATTTCATAATAATTATTTGGTTATACTCATATATATCTAATGACATTTTTACCATGTTTCTCTTACTATTTTTTTCATGAGAATCATTCAATTATACCAGAAGTACCAAAACAAGAATAGTAGAGTATTTATTACTTTAAAAAATGTTACTCAAGTACTTTAATGAGAATCATTATTGTATTTATTTTATCCATAAAGAAGAATCCTTACCTCAAATCATATTATAAAATATAATTTTCAATCAATTTCAGTAGCAATATTTATTATTTATTGGTAGTTTATAAATTAAATTATCTCTTTACAAATGTTCAAATCCATTTTGGTCAATTCTATTGAAATATTAGTATTTTATATTCCGATTATATCGGCTCCAATTCTCTAACTCTATATATTGTTTGGTAAACATATCTTTTCAATTATTTTAACTACCAATACACATTCTCCACTGTTTTCATATTTCCATCATTTAACCATTATTTTATCACACATCAACAAAAATTTCATCACTTATGGATCATTTTTTGTTTTTTCTAGTTTTTTTATTTGTCTCACATGCTAAGTCAAATTTGTGTTTCTACCCTATATTTTATAATGTTGGTTGTTAACAGGATATAAATAATTAATATGACTGGGATCTAGTCAATTACCTAGAACAATTATAACTTAACTCGATCGTGAATCACAAAGGCTCAAGATTCAATAATAAATTAAACACCAAATTATGGTGTTGATGATTCTTCATAAATACCAACAAACTAGATTATCATGTAGTTATATTTACAAAAAATGGTGGAAATTACTATAATTACAGCAATAAAGATGATTTTCAGAATGGAACCGATATGGTTTGATTTTGAATCTCATGCATAGTTTAAAAAAATTCTTGAGATAAGTTTAACTAATTCATTAAACCTTAGAAAACATTAAACCTCTTCTAGTAAGATATCAAATTTCAAACCCAACCATAGTATCATAACTTCCATTTTCTATTATTCTTAAGATTTATTAGTTTTTCACATCCTTAGGGTTAAAAATTATAATTTCAAAATATTAAAATTATTTTCAATGACAAATGAATAATTTTAATATTAATATACCACATGAATATATTAATATATATCATTCAAATTATTCATAGTTATTAAATAAAAAATATGGGTTCCTAAATACAAAAACAATCATATATTCTAATCCCACAATAAAAAATTTCAATTTTTTTTTTACACTAATGAATTTCTATAGAAATGTACTCTTGGAAAATTACTATTGAAAATTTTTAAGTTTATATAAATTTGTATTGGATGATTTCAATAAAAATTATTCCGTAAATATTGCAAATTATCACAATTTTTGTTCCAATTTAAACTATTAAAATCTCAATGAAAATTTTAAATAAAAATTCATTGTGATGATTTTCTATTATGAGTAAAAATTTTGAAATGAAAATTATGCGGAAAATACCTAGTTACTAGTGTGTTTGTGTGTGTATTTTGGTGTGTGTGTGTGTCTATATAGAATATTTATATAAATACACAACAATTACTTTGTGAAAAAGGTAGGAACAATTATTTATGTTTTGTTTTGTTTTATAAATGAAATATCCAACATGCATATAAAAAAATAAGGCCAAAAAAACATTATTGTAAAACTAAAAATGGGAATTTATTATTGAGAATAAAATAAATCGGTTGAACTCATATAGAAACGTTTTTTTCACACATAAGGACACATAATACTATAGACTAAAATATATATAAATAAATTATAATCGAATAAACTTACACATATATAAATATATGTATAAATATACACATAAAATATATCTATATACACACTTACATATATATGGTATTAGTTTTTACGAGAAATTTTATTAAAATATATATGTAAGAATATATAAATAATAAAAATATAAACACATATAACATTTATTATATATGATTCTAAATTTAGTTTTATTTAATATTTTTATATAATAATAATTAAAATATAAATTTTTTATAAAAATATGAATATTTATTATCTTTAGTGAAAATAAATAATTTATAAATATATAACCACATGAATTTATATGTACTATTTTAAATATATATATATATATCTAATATATGAAGTTCATTTAATTACATACATAACTATTCATTATATATAAATATTGTGTTTGTGCTTGTACACATAGACTAATTATTAATACTTATTGTATATTTAGTTTTATTTAATGTTGATATGTATATTTATTATTATCATTATTATACGTATTTAATTTAACATATTTTAATTTTTTAGAAACTTATATTATATATTTTTTATTTTAAAGAAAACGATAGATGCTATATTTTTCATTTTAAGAAATTAAAAAATTAAAAAAAAACTGCATATATAAAATGTTATAATAATAATAATCTTTATTATAATTTAAATATAAATATGGGTTTAATATTGAGCCACTATTTGAGTGTATTTACTCAAATATAATGACATACTTAACCAATAATAACATACATGATTAAAACATGAATAATATATACCCAATCCCATTTTAACCTGGTTGGGAATTGTTACAAAAAACTAAATAATCTAAAAGTTAATATAATTTAAATAAATTAGGAACAAACTACTTGTATATTTTTATAAATAATTATATGAATATAATTTAATGAAATATTAAATATATATCATTAAATTATTATAAATTATTATTAATTTTGGATTCCATGCATGTTGAAGTTAGTGGATAATATATTATGGTCACCCTGTTTTTTTTAAATGGTGAACCCCACAACTAGAATCCCTTTCCATTTCACCTTACCCTAATACATCCTTTTTTTAATAATATATTTTCCTCCATTCCACCTGATGAACACCCCTACTCATTAAAATATTATGATATCCTCAAAGACACCTCCTTTACCTATTAAACATTGTGCCTACTAGGATTTTCTATTTTACCCACCACCAACAACATCAAAAACACGTTCCCCCTTTACCCTCCAGTAATGAATTGAAATCATTATTGATGTGTTTATATAAAATATTAAAATTATAACTTCTTGAAAGTAATCAAAACATTAATATCATCATAAATGGTAATGTAAAAAGTTGTTTATAATGAAAATTCAACTCTTATACTCTTATACTATAATTTAACTATTTATAACTCCTTGGATATAATATTATTTATCCATACCTCATGAGAAATATTATTTATATTATGGTTTAATGATATTTTTAGATACTATTATAGGTAAATATATATGATTTTTTTTAAAACATGATTTGGGTGAAAGTTTAACACAAGATCGATCTATTCCAAAATTAATTTCATGGGTGTCGACTCCCTGGTTTTTTATTATTTTGATCATTATAAAATATTTTTTGAATTTACACTTTTTATTTTATGTGGGCACAAAATTGTGTTTTGTGAACATAATTGGATTTAGATAAATCAAATTATTTCCATTTCAAAAAAATACATGTATTATTAAAATAATAATTCTAATTATATTATATATAAAATTAAAACTTCTTCAATATATTTTTTACACATTATTTCTGATTTATGTATATTTGTGTTAATATTTAGATTAACATTACACACACACACACACATATATATGTTTATGTGTGTTTTTATTAATTCATAGTCTATTTTATTTATAATTAAAACTACCTTTAACATATTTTATTTTTATGTATATCTTGTTAATATTTTGTTAATTAATTTTCATTAAGTTGCAATACTATGTAATTTTTCATCAAAATTATATTTCAAAATTATATTTGTTTTGATGTTTTAAATAGTAAACCATATTGAAATATAATACTTATAAATGAATTTTAATTTAATATTATTAATCTAAATTATGGATTATTTAAATATATCAAACCGTTATTTACTTGATTGACTTTAATGTTTTATATTATTAAAATTTCATGACCATTTTCATTTGAGTACTATATCTTGGAGTAATCATATTAAATATAATAAAAATGAATGAAAAAACTATGTAATTGGATTAATTAACAATGGTTATCTTATAAAAAATTAATACTATATATAAGTATGTGTATTTTATAAATTTTTTTATTTTAATCAAATTTATCAGAGTAAATTATTTAATTTTGAGTAACCTTTTTCTCTTTAATGGTTTTATAAAAGTTAATTTTTTTAGACTATTTATAGTTATTAGTAAGGTTATTGGATAGGCTCAAAAATTTGTATTTTTTTAATTCCATTTAACACATTCTAGAATTTAAATGTTTTTTGTTATTATTATATTGTATAATTTGATGCATTAAAACTACGAACATTCAAGAAGTAGAAGGATTAATATGTAACACATTTTTTATTTTTATAATGTTTCTATTAATTGAATAAAATTTTAATTTTATTCATAATATTCATTTAAAAATAGGGTACAGTAAAAAACTAGTGGTTCTTAGCTGCATTCCACTACGTGAGTGTAGGAACATCCCCAAGTTAGACCTAGACACATCCCCATTTTTTCAATTTACCTCATGCATGTGCATGCATGATTCTTTTATGCGGTGACACATAATAGGTTGGTAGAGAATCCCAAAAACAAACTTGAGAAATTCATGATAGGTTCTAAGACACATGGTTGTAGAAAATGGAGGCAGTGGTGTGGGAAGTCACTCTAACATTGGTAGGTGTGCTAGAAACAGAGACCTAAGGGTAGGAAATGAGCACTTTCTAGATGCACCAACTATTAAACACCATATATTGAAATAAATAATTATATATATATATATATAAAGAACATTTTACAATTTCAATATTGGGGTCATGGTTAGAAATGATAGTTTATTTTTATAGAAAAATAATAAATTTTATATTTAAAAAGTGTTATTTTATTTAATATGATAACAATTTTATGGGACACAATATAATTATAACAAAACAATCCACAAACTATTTTTCTTTTAAATTTTATTTTGAAAGTGATTAACATAATTTTTTTATTATAGAAAACATATGATTTTAAGTAAACACATTTATAAAATTTATTTTTAAATTGGTATGTTTTTAAAGAAAAAATGTTATTATTTTTAATGTTATATAATGAATACCGTGTGATTATAAAATTATATTGGATAATTGAAAGGTTAATAATTATAATTTTGGAAAGAGTGTTTAATTAATAGAGAGTATTCACTTTAAGTTAATTTTCCCCATTTTTCTAAAGTTCATTATTCTATTTCACTATTAAATATTTAATTATTGAGTTCTATTTCGTTTTATTTGAATTAAAAATGTTATCCTCAACATTGATATTGGTTTTATTTATTTGATCATACATTCAATTTTATTAGTATTATTCTAACATGATATTTATTTTTTTATAATATAAATATAAATATAAATAATAACTAGAATTATTTATCATATAGATCATTTATGGTATATTTTGACCGGATTATATAGTTTATTTCTATCACGATTGGATTTCAAATTGACTATATCAATTTCTTTTGTAGAAAATTTATAAACCTATATTATTATAATATATATAATATAAGTGAAGTATTATTACTTAATGGGATTTTTAAAAAGATAAAGTAATTGGATTCAATCTATTGAATGTTATGTATAATTCAATCAAGGAGAATGTTTTTAGATTTACTTTTCTCTAATGATTTTTTATTCGATAAATGTAATTATCAAGGTAGTATAGTCGAGAATAATGAATCATGGGATTGTAATAACTACTCATGTGTAGACATAAATTAAATAATTTTTTTCAATTTTTTTATTATGTGTATACAAAAATATTTCTTGATTAAATCTCATTAATTAAATTTTTAATTACCATAATGTTGTGATACATTAATGATATAATTAAGTGGATATAAATTTTATTTGATATGTTTTTGTTTTTATTGTAGAAATCACTTTGTATTAGAGTAATGATTCTAATGTCATATTACTATTATATCAAGTTGATCATGAATATAGGTTTGAAATACAAGACCAAGGATGTATATCCCAAAAACTATATGTCATTCACAAAAGAGAATCTCCATATCAATTATTTCAAATATTATAATTCATCCATGTGAATGTAAAATTAGATAAGTTTAAGTCACCAAATTCATCTTTCAAGTGTTTCAAACTATGGGTAGTAGATGAATGCCAACAAAATATGCATCTTTACACTACAAATAACATTGAAGACATTATTAATGTCATATTGAACATGTATATTGTTTAGAAAACAAGTAATTAAAAATTATGTAAATGGTAAGATAACCCTCAATTTAGACACTTTCAGGGAATGGTTTGGAACAACGATATTTATAATTTTTCTAGGATGGTATTAATTACATAAAAAAATTAGTAAAAAATAATTTTAATACATTAAGGATGTTGTTTTGACCAATAATATGATTCCTCCAATGGTGGTTTAATACAAAATTCCACATTAGTTACGTATAAAACACCCATTTTAAATTCTATTGTACTTAATATATAGACTTATAGTGAATGTGGGTAAAAATTTTATTTAATTAAAAAAATTGATGGAAAATATTAATGAATTTAGGGTCAAATTTATTATTACATTTTACTATACATGTAATGAATATTTGAATTTTTTGACTTCATTGTTATGTAAAATTAATGTTTTTCTCATTTTTAAAATATTATCAAGTTGGAATAAAAGAAATGAATTTTAGTTATTGTTAATAAATTAAAAATTAAAATGAATTATGAATTGTATTTTTTTAATATATCAATTATATATTCTTTTTTTTACATAACATCATATATTAAAAATATAAATGGTGTAATTTTATGGGTTAAAAGAAAATTACCTGGATCAAAAAATCCTAACAAAGCATCAAATATTATAAAATATTTAAAAATAAAAAATTTACATAATCAATGAATTTTATATGTTTTTGGGTTCTCTATTTCCTTTTATTCTTATGAAATGTTACAATAAGTTCAAACTTAGATGAAGAGAAGTGCTTTCTTCAATTTTTTATACAATAATGATAACATCACAAAACATAACTTTTTTCATAATGTATATTGAGAAAATTTTGTTCAATAATATATAGTGGTTCATTTTTGGAGTTAAAGTGACACCAAATGATAATTTCAACTTAGGATATGACTAGGATGAAATGTGTTAATGAAAAAAAATCACAATACATCAAATTGTGCTTAAAAAGAATACATAAACATTGAATAGTATACAATATAGAGAAAAAATGATAAATAGAAATTACTTTATATTTTGAATTCATTTAAGGATCATTATAGTTACAATTAATATATTCCAAGCCAACAAATGTAATGATAAATCCATTACAAATGTTTTAAAAATCATGAAAATTATAATATTCATTAATGATTAATTCAAATTATAAATCATGATTTGTTCTTTTTAGTGGAGTTTCATAATTTATTATGATTTATAACTCCTTTAAAAAAATATATAACTAATAAACTCATGAGAGATTTTATAAATATACAAAAATGATAATATTAACAATATTTTTTTTGAAAAACCTTCCATAATAATTTATTGTTGTTATTGTAAAATTTTCCTTGTACATAACCGATGAAGTCATTTTTTGATCCCATCCAATATAGGTGGATTTATTCCACCAAATAATACATAAATATATTAACCCATGTAATTTTTCATTATTTTATATTAGTGAGGTTGAATGAAAATAATTTTAAGGCCCCATAATTTAAAGAAGGTCCAATTTTAGAAGGTACGTCATTTGATATAAGCAACATAGAGTGGTATAAATGTCATTAATATGTGTCTCTAAACACTCCATATATTATTACATTGATATAATAAGTCATATAATTAAACTATTATATTATTAATTTTTATATCTTGGTTAAAATATGTCATATATTATTTTGTAGTGTAGGATACATATTAGTCATCTATAATTGGATATGAAACATAAAACTAATTGGGGGCAGCTAGAATGACATAGATAATGACGAATCGACATAAAAATCTTATCGAGATGCTGTTGATAATGTAAAGGTGATTTTTTAAGGGTTTTATTCAGAAAATTTGAATAAGGAAAGACCATGGAAGGACTACTCGCACTTGAAATCCACTATAAGAGCTAGATCCATCTCAATCAGAAGAAAGGTTCAAGGTAATATTTTTAGTCCATTAGAGGATGAGTCTGATGTTAAGTCAAAAGTTCTCTTTTGACTTCTATATTTTGTTTTGGAAATCACAAATGTCTTTTTAATCGTACTGACCTTGTCAATCGTATCGTACTGACCTTGTCTATCATATCATACTGACTCTGTCAATCGTATCATACTGACTCTGTCAAACATATCATACTGATTCTGTCAATCGTATCGTACTGACCTTGTCAATCGTATCGTACTGACCTTTTCAATCGTATCATACTGACTCTATCAATTGTATCGTACTGAATCTGCTATTCATACTTTCATTACTTGTTTTGGTACGTAGTAAAAAACACTTGTTTCATATTAATCGTACTATTGTTTATCATCTTCATATATATTGTTTTAACCAATACGATGTTGTTGAGTTAGTTACAAACTAATCAAAACGATGTCGTGATTTCTATTTCAATATGACAGTCATGATGCCAGGTGTCCAAGTCCCTCCGAGTTTTTCGGAGAAATATGACCGTTGGAGGAGATGTGATCGTTATAACCCAAGGCCTATAAATAAGAGGTCATTTGAAGCTGAGAAAAAAAAAACAGACAACTGAGAACAAGCGTGAACGTGTGTGTACAATTGAGATACTTTGTTTTTGTCGAGTTCTAGAGAGAGACATTGTGACTTCTCTCATGCTTTGTGCTTTGTGCGTCCGATCATCGTATCGAGGGATTTCAAGTAATTGAAAGACAGAGGTGCCGATTACCTACAAAATCGAGGGCTGTCAAGGATAGGCAGACAGACGTGCCGATCATCGTATCGAGGGCTGCCGGGGATAGGCAGACAGACGAACCGATCATCGTATCGAGGGCTTACCAAGGTGGTGGTAAGAAAGACCTCTTATCCTAGGTGAAAGGATAACCCTTCTCTTTGTGTCAAAATAATTGTAATACTTTTACATTTCCACTTCTGTTTGTATTAGAAAGGAATTTGTATTTTTTCTTTTCTTCATTATACTTTCAATTGTAATTGTCTCAATTACAATTATTCTATTACATTTTGTATTAATAGATTCTATACGCTTTATGGTAGAATATCTCACTTGTATTACTCTGATCATTGTATTTATATTTAATACAATTACTTCACTTCTCTAATAGTATTACATTACTTCATTCCTTTTTATTCAATACAATTGTGGTTGTTTGAATTGTATTAGTTTAAGATCTTTTAAACTTATCTCTTTAAGTGTTTAAACTCTAAGTTTTTAAACACACAATTCACCCCCATCTTGTATTGTTCCATCTAATATACATATACATATACATATTCGATCCAACATTTTTTATCAGAGGAGGTTTCCCACTGATTTGTATTACTTTTTCTATTTCTTTGTTATTTTTTTTACTTACTACACTAACGTGTGGAGTGGAAAAGATATTGTTTCTTTAGATGGAAGGAATGAATATTGGGTCAATAGATAATCTAAATCCTTCTAGAACACCTATCTTTGGTGGGAATGATTATGAGTACTGGAGATATCATATGAATACTTTTGTGATCAATACTGGCATAGACAATTTTATAATGCTTACTGGAGGTTACAAAATTCCTGACGAAGAAGTCAGTACTTTCACTAACCAAGAGAAGCAAGAATATCAACTGAATTACAAGGTACACAATACTTTATTATGCTCTATGACCAGGAATATATACATTTAGATATCTTCATGTGAAGTAGCCAACTGTATTTGGAAGAAATTAGAAGTCACTCATTTTGGTACATCCAAGGTTATAAAAACAATAAGAGAAATGATTTGAGCAGAGTATCATGGATTTTTTTCCTTATGGAGAGCCAGTATGTAAAGTGAAACAAAGATTTATGACAATTTTCAATATCTTACTATCTATGGGTGAAAAAGGACTTGATGATGAAACTCTAGTAGATAAGATTCTAGATATAATTCCAAATGAATGGGAGTCAAAAAGGACAACTATTGATGACAATAGAAAAGTTTCCCAGATTACTCTTGATGAACTCTTTGGAACTCTTCTACAGCACGAGACAAGAATGAAGAGAGACGATGATTTCCACAAGGAGAAGAATGGGAATGGAAGTGTAGCCTTTACATCTAAAGCAAAAACACCTGAAAGGCTTACAAGATCCAAAGCCAAGAAAGTTATATCTAATTCAAGTGATTGTGATCTTTCGGATAATGAGCTAGCCAATCTTGCTCGAAGGATGAACAAGATTGTGGGAAAGAAAGACTTCCAATATAGATTCAAAAAGAAATATAGGAAGGATAAGAAAGATTCAGAGGTAACTTGTTATGAATGTAAGAAAGTAGGACATATAAGGCCTGATTTTCCTTTACTGAAGAGGAAAGATAGAAAGGAGAAACACTCTGAAAGAAATAAGAAAAGGTTTTATAAGACAAAGAAAGTATTAAATGAAAATGATACTTGGAGTGAAAGTGGTAGTGATTCTTCAGATGATTCTTCAGAATATGATTCCTCAAGATGAAGGAATATTGGACTTATAGTCAGATTACCAATTGAAGATCATTGTCTCATGGCTAAGGTACACAATGCTGAAGCTATTACAAATGTCTCTTTAAATGAAAATTATATTGATGATAAATATTATGAATCTTCAAATGATGAATCTTCATCATCAGAAGATGATAAATTACCTTCTTTTGAAGAAGTATCTAGATTTTCTAAATTACTTGAAAATGAAAATTCTAAACTCAAGAAGCTTGAGAAAGCAAATTCTAGAATTTCAGTTTTAACTAAAGAAGTATCGAATCTTTCTAATGATCTTGATGTGAAAACTTCTTATTTTGAAAGTATTTTAATAACCCTTGAGAAAGTCAAATCTAATAAGGATAAACTTTCTAAGGACCTAGAAACTGTGTTTTCAAAGAAAAATGTTTTAGAGCCTAACTCTAGTTCAAAATCAAATGTTTTGGAAAATAAAAACATAGTTTTAAAACTAAAGTCAGAAATTTTTTCATTAAAGAAATGTTTTTCAATATTTACTCATGGGAAGGAAAACTTTGACAAGATTTATTCTCAAATTAGACCTTTGAGAAATTGTTCTGGTCTTGGTTATACTCATTCCAAACCTGTTTTTAGTAATAACTATTTTGTTCCACAAAAAACCTCTTTTTGTTCTAAGTGCCAATGTGGTGGACACTGGAGAAGAGAGTGTTCTCTCAATAAAACTCAATCTTTAGGATTTCATAAAGCTCATTTTGTAAAACAAATGTGGATTCCTAAATTTTTGTTATCTAACCATTCTGGATCCAAACAATTTTGGATTCTGAAAAACTAATTATTTCTTTTTCAAGAAAATGAGAAGTTTACCAACAAAAATATTTGGTACATGGACAGTGGTTGTTCTCATCACATGACCAGAAACAAAGATCTCTTTGAAAAGGTTATCAAAACAAAAGGTGGAAAAGTTACCTTCG
This sequence comes from Viscum album, assembly GCA_963277665.1. Lineage (NCBI taxonomy): Eukaryota > Viridiplantae > Streptophyta > Magnoliopsida > Santalales > Viscaceae > Viscum > Viscum album. The sequence goes on along the minus strand of OY728148.1, from coordinate 64,205,355 downwards.
GAGATAATTCTCAAGGAAAGATTGTTGGTATAGGTAATATTGTTTTTCTTGGAAAAGTTCTTATCTCAAATGTTTTGTTTGTTAAAGGTCTTAGGCACAATCTCATCAGCATAAGTCAACTATGTGATGAATGTTACCTAGTAAATTTTAGGAATGATAAGTTTGTAGTCCAAAATTACAAGGATGAGTTCATTCTATCTTCCCATAGGCAAGAGAATGTATACACTATTAACTTAGAAGACCTTAGGAGCCAAAATTTACCATGCTTAAGTGCAATAGAAGACCATTCATGGCTATGGCATAAAATATTTGGACACTATAATCTAAGAAAACTTTGTAAACTCTCAAAGAAAAGACTTTTAAAAGGATTACTAGACCTTAGATATGATTCTGCAAAAGTATGTGATCTTTTTTAATTTGGAAAGAAACATAAAACTATCTTTAAATCAGTTAATGAAGTTTCAAATTCTAATGCATTACAGCTAGTGCACATGGATCTTTTTGGTCCTTCACAATTTGGAAGTATTGGATCCAAATACTATGTATTTGTTTTAGTTGATGACTTTACAAGATTCACATGGGTCTATTTTCACACAAATAAATATGAAGCCTTTTCTTATTTCAAAACTTTTAGAGCCCAAGTTAAAAATGAGAAAAACCTACCATTGATAACTATTCATAGTGATCATGGTGGTGAATTTCAAAATTCAGAATTTGAAAATTTTTTTAGTAAGAAAGGTATTACTCACAATTTCTCAACTCCAAGAACTCCTCAGCAAAATGGTGTTGTTGAAAGAAGAAATCGTATTCTTCAGGAAATGACTAGAACCATGTTGAGTGAATACTCAATTGATAAGCACTTCTGGGCTGAAGCTGTTAGTACTTCTTGTTATTCTATAAATCGTGTTTTAACTAGACCATTTCTTAATAAAACCCCTTATGAGTTATGGATTGGCCGAAAACCTAAAGTTTCATACTTCAAAGTTTTTGGGCGGAAAGTATTCATTCTGAATACAAAAGATAATCTACACAAATTTGCACCAAAATCTGATGAAGGAATATTTCTAGGTTACTCCACAACTTCTAAGGCTTATAGAGTTTTCAATAAAAATACTTATACTGTTGAGGAAACAGTACATGTGAAATTTGATGAATCTGATCCTTTTGTTTTTAAATCATCCCAACCTATATCCTCAGATGTGTTTTCAAAAACTGATTATCAACCTTTGATAGAAGATCCTTCTGATAAGGAAAATATTCAAGAAGATACTTCTGAAACATTTACCATAGAATATTTTCTACCATATGTTGATGAACATGTTTTACAAAACCCAAATCAATTGTTTTTTAGGAATCATCCCAGTGATAACATCATTGGTGACGTAAATCAACCTGTAAGAACCATAAATTCCTTATGAAAGGAAATAGAAGATCTTGCTTTTCTTTCCCAATTTGAACCTAAAAGTCTAAGTGAGGCCTTAGGTGATTATGATTGGATCAAAGCAATGCAAGATGAACTAAATGAATTTGAGAGGAATCAAGTCTAGACTTTAGTTGAAAGACCTAAAGAAACAACTGTAATTGGTGTAAAATGGGTTTTCAGAAACAAATGTGATGAAAATGGAATCATTGTTCAAAATAAAGCAAGACCTGTTGCTAAGGGCTATAATCAACAAGAGGGAACAGTCTATGAAGAAATATATGCTCCTATAGCTAGACTTGAATCTATTCGTATTCTATTAGCCTTTGCAGCATACTTTAATTTCAAACTTTTTCAAATGGATGTAAAATGTGCTTTTCTAAATGGTTTTGTTCAAGAAGAAGTTTTTTTTCGAACAACCTCCTGGTTTTCAAAACTTAAAACATCCTGATCATGTTTTCAAACTTACCAAGGCTCTATATGGTCTTAAACAAGCCCCTAGAGCATGGTATGATAGACTTACAAGATTTCTTTTATAAAAAAATTATACAAAAGGTATAATAGATTCAAACCTTTTTATAAAAATGGAAAAAAATGTTTTGATTGTTCAAATCTATGTTGATGACATCATTTTTGGATCAACTCAGAAATCTTTAACTGATTCTTTTGAAAATTTAATGAAGTCTGAGTTTGAAATGAGTATGATGGATTAGTTAACATTATTTTTAGGTTTTCAAATTTCTCAAAAACCAGAAGGGACATATATATCTCAACATAAGTATATTAAAGACCTACTCAAAAAGTATGGATATGAAAAAACTAAAAGTATTAGCACTCCAATTGGTACCTCAAATACACTTGATCTTGATGAAATTGGGAAACCAGTAGATCAAATAATCTTTAGAGGTATGATAGGAAGTTTTCTATACTTGACAGCTAGTCAACCAGACTTAATGTTTTCTGTATGCTTATGTGCGAGATACCAATCTAATCCAAAGGAGTCTCATTTAAAATCCGTAAAGAGAATATTTCGGTATTTAAAAGGCACTATGGATCTAGGTCTCTTTTATTCTTCGGGAGAGGATTTTGTTTTAAAAAGTTTTTCAGATGCTGACTTTGGTGGTTGTAGAATGGATAGAAAAAGTACATCTAGAACATTTCATTTCTTCGAAGGTTCTCTGGTTTCTTGGTCCTATAAGAAAAAACACTCAGTAGCACTATCCACTGCTGAAGCTGAATATATAGCAGTTGGAAGTTACTATGCTCAAGTGTTGTGGATGCAACACACACTCACTGACTATGGATTGAGTTTCTCCAAAACTAAAATTCTATGTGATAATACTAGTGCCATAGCTCTTAGTAATAACCTAGCACATCACTCTCATGCAAAAAACATAGATGTTAGGCATCACTTTCTTAGGGATCACACACAAAAAGGAGATATTATTCTACAATTTATCGGAACGCAAGAACAACTTGCTGACATTTTTACAAAACCATTACCTTCCGATAGGTTTGAGTTTATAAAACATAAGCTTGGAATGATTACATTAAAATAATCATTCATATCCACTTCCTGTTTTACTTTTCTCCTTACAGAAAACAACTCCCTTTGAAAGGGTGAGGACATTTCTTACTATGTTTTTTTCACTATGTTTCTTTTTATCTTATGATATTTAATTATTTACTCTCCTGGTATGTGTTTTTGTTTTTCTGTTTATCGTATTGTCATTTTTTATCGTATCATTTAATTTTCTGTTTATCGTATCGACCGATCATGGTAATGAATTTCTTTTCCATCGTATCGACCGATCATGGTAATGAATTTCTTTTCCATCATATCGATCGATCATGGTAATGAATTTATTTTCCATCGTATCGACCATTCATGGTAATGATATTGTTTTCCATCAGCTTGTCAGTTCATGGTAACAAGATTTTTTTCCATCATCTTGTCAGTTCATGGTAACAAGATTGTTTTCCAACAGCTTGTTAGTTAATGGTAATGACTTTGTTTTCCATCAGTATGATGATTGATAGTTTTTCCCGTACGATTGTGTTTTCTTTTGAACTCTATTAAAACCAACAATTACCTTACGTTCTCTGGCAGTTACTTTCCTTTTTTTTAAATTTTATTTCTTTCATTTTAATCCTAACCATTGATCTTTTTTCCTCTAATCTTGACCGTAGAAGATCAACAGCCACCCCTATATCACCTATAAATAGCCCCCCTCCCCAAACCCACATTGGTTTTCAGGTTTTGAGGCGAAGCTCTACTCCACTGGTTTTAAATCATCGTACGATCTTTCATCGGTAACACCTATATGTCTCAGTCCTCTACTAATACTCCTTCCAAAATGTCTTCAAAGACTTTTTCAGAGAAAGACTTTTTCAGAGAAAGGTTAGTTTCTCAAGACTTTTTTGATTCGTATGATTCCACAATTAGAATAATCATTTTGTTTCAAGGATGGGATCATTTATGTGTCGAAAGACCTGTTTCTCAAGATCCTGTTCTCTTTGATGAAGTCATTCAGTTCTATAAAACCGTATCTTTCGACGTAGACATGACTATCAATTTTGCTGTGTACGATAGAATGTTGTCTATGTTTTTGAAACAAGCGGATCATTTTCTGAATGTCCTAATAGAAGGGGATTCTTTCTTTCCATATCATAAACTACCAGAGGAATTCGGTACATTTAATAGAGAAAGTGTTAAGAAGTCTTTGTTTATTATAAATGAAGAGAAGAGAAAAGTGGCTCATCTTTCTCCGGACAATCGGTTTGTGACTTTATGGATGCAAGGTTTTCTTATCCCAAGGAAAGGGGATAGAGAAACTCTGAAAGTTTCTGATATTTTTATGCTTGACTATCTTCTAAATATGAGAAAATTAAATCTCATGGGATATGTTTTTGAAACCATTATAAATGTCAAGACATGAGGGATTAAGTCCCAAATGATTATGTATCCAGCCATCCTTACAAATTTTATTCTTGAGAGCATGAAGTTTTGCAACATTCTTTTGAAAGGAAACCTGATAGATCTGAAGCCATCTTGGATTAGTAAGAGTACAATGAAAAAGCTGAATGTTTGTTTTGATCCAAATTCAAAACTTTTTATAAGAGATGTAGAAGCTGAATCGGCTCAAAATCAATCGGCACCTATGCCATACAAAGAAATTCCTTCTTTTGTTGTTCCTCAAAAGTCTGATCCACAAACCTGCTCAAAGCCAAAGAAGAAGCCTAAGTACAGTAAGGAGGTTGTAGACAAATAGAGAAAGGATAAGGAATAGAGAAAGGAAGGTGATCCAAAGTTTGGACTTGATCCAGCCGAAGCCTTTGCTGAGAGATTAAGGTTGGAGGATACCCTTCAGGATGAAAAGAAGAATAAGGTTCTTTTGAAAAGAAAAGCACAGGAATTTGATGCTTCAAATCTCTTGAAAGTAGTTGAGGAAGCTAGTTCTCAACTTACCACAGAAGTGCATCAAGAGACCATCGTATAGAGCCTTCTTGAGAAAGAAAAAGGAAAATAAATGATGGAAGAGATAGAAGAAATGGAAGAGGAGGAAGGAGATTTTCTTTTAGAATTCATTCAAAGTTCTAAGAAGAGTAGGGAGGAATCAATTCAAAAGCAGAGTGAAGGTGTTCAATAAACCCCTCATGCCGATAAATTACCTTTTGAAACTTCTGAAACTCCGGATAAAACACCCCCTCAAGTAAAGAAAGGTGATCAATATTCTCTTACTAAAAAAGTTATTGTCATCAGTGAAAAAGTAGAAGAAGAAAGAAAAGAGAAAGAAAAAGCAAAAGTAACATAGCTAGTTGTTGACTCAAGACGATCAAATGAATTGCCTTCGTATGATGAGGATACTAATTCAGAACATACAATCTCTCTCAAGAAGAGTGATTATATTGTTCATGTTTTACGAAGGGTTGAAAAGATAATTCCTTACTTTCCCAGGATGGAAGGTAAAATTGATTTCATTACTGACAATCAGAAAAAGAAGTTTGGTTCAATAAGAGAGTTGAGAAAGAAAGTTTTGTCAATTGAATCCGATTTGAAAGTTCTTTCTAAAACCTCGGCTGCTCATAAGAAAGCTTGCAACAGGATGACCAAGTGGTCATATAAAACAGAAAGCTCGGTGAATGACCATGAGATAGCAATTGAATATATAAGGAGGTTGTAAAATGATCTTTCTATTTCCTTTAATAAGCTTGACAAAGAAACTGTAGAAAGGCTGAATCAGATAACTCATGGAGCCGATATTACTTCAGTGAAATAATTGCAAGAGAGAATGAATGATTTTCTGTCTGAATTCTCAAAGGTTTCATCTTTCAAGGATGAAATGTTTTTGTTGAAGAAACAAAATTCTGTGTTATCAAAAGATAACAAGAATCTGCAAGACAGAATTGATACCCTTGAGGAAGTAATCAGAGTCTAGGAGGAGACTATCAAGAATCAAGATCAGATTTTTGCGGACCAACAAGAGCTTCTCAGAACTCAGGGTGATTCAATTTCTGAAGACTAGAAAGAAATCAAGAAGATGAAAGATGTTCTTCATGAGCTCATAAAGAAGGAAAAATAAAGAGAAAACAAATGACTGTTTTTTTTGTTCTTCTTTTCTTTTGGAACCTTTCTTTGTTTTGTAATAACTTTTATGATTATTTTCTTTTGTCCTGCAAATTATTTTCTCTAACCCTTTTAGGAAACTCAAAGTGACCCCATTCTTTTTTTAAACCACAAAGGGGGAGAATGTTTTATAAAGGGGGAGAATGTTTTATAAAGGGGGAGAATGTTTTACAAAGGGAGATTGGTTTAATACTTCAAAACCAAGAAAAATCTATGAATACAATCCTTAGGAAAGTATACACCTAAGGGGGAGTTAGTTGTATTCAAATTCATATTCATAAGAGTTTCCAATAACTCAGGGAGAGATAAGTATTTCTTGTTATATTTACTTTGTGTGTTGTGCTTTCCAAAAAAGGGGAGATTGTTAAGTAAAAAGTTCTCTTTTGACTTCTATATTTTGTTTTGGAAATCACAAATGTCTTTTTAATCGTACTGACCTTGTCAATCGTATCGTACTGACCTTGTATATCGTATCATACTGACTCTGTCAATCATATCATACTGACTCTGTCAAACGTATCATACTGATTCTGTCAATCGTATCGTACTGAACTTGTCAATCATATCGTACTGACCTTGTCAATCGTATCATACTGACTCTATCAATTGTATCATACTGACTCTTCTATTCATACTTTAATTACTTGTTTTAGTACTTAGTCAAAAAAACTTGTTTCATATTAATCGTACTATTGTTTATCATCTTCATATATCTTGTTTTAACCAATACAATGTCATTGAGTTAGTTAAAAAATAATCAAAAAAATGTCGTGCTTTCTGTTTCAATATGACCTTTATGATACCAGGTGTCCAAGTCCCTTCGAGTTTTTCGTAGAAATATGACTGTTGGAGGAGATATGACCATTTGAACCCGAGGCCTATAAATAGGAGGTCATTTGAAGCTGAGAGAAAAAAACAGACAACTGAGAACAAGTGTGAACGTGTGTGTACAATTGAGATACTTTGTTTCTATCAAGTTCTAGAGAGAGACGCTGTGACTTCTCTCATTCTTTGTGCTTTGTGCATCCAATCATCATATTGAGGGCTTTCAAGTAATTGAAAGACAGAGGTGCCGATTACCTACAAAATCGATGGATTCCGAGGATAGGCAGACAGACGTGCCGATCATCATATCAAGGGATGTTGGGGATAGGCAGACAGACGAACCGATCATTGTATCGAGGGCTTACCAAGGTGGTGGTAAGATAGAACTCTTATCCTAGGTGAAAGGATAAACCTTATCTTTGGGTCAAAATAATTGTAATACTTTTACATTTCCACTTCTGTTTGTATTAGAAAAGAATTTTTATTGTTTACTTTCTTCACTATACTTTCAATTGTAATTGTCTCAATTACAATTATTCTATTACATTTTGTATTAATAGATTCTATACGCTTTATGGTAGAATATCTCACTTGTATTACTCTGATCATTGTATTCATCTTGAATACAATTACTTCACTTCTCTAATAATATTACATTACTTCATACCTTTTTATTCAATACAATTGTGGTTGTTTGAATTGTATTAGTTTAAGATCTTTTAAAATAATCTCTTTAAGTTTTTAAACTCTAAGTTTTTAAACATACAATTCACCCCCCCTCTTGTATTGTTCCATCTAATATAAATATACATCTACATATTCGATCCAACATCTTACCGGGACTATGATGACTATAATCTTATTGGTTTTTATTACTGATCTACTTTCTTTTGAATGAGGGCATTATGTCTTTTATAACCCCATTCCCCTCCCTCTGTATTACTTCCACCATTTATTTAATATAGAGGCATTTCCCCACCTTTCTTAAAAAAAAATTAAAATTCAACTAGTAATTGTCATTCCATTCATGAGTGGTTTTCAATTTTTGGAATATGTATTATATTTCACTATAATTTTAAAATAATAATTATTTATTTTTAAATTACATTATTTAATTCGATTATATGATTTTTATAGGCACACACCTTTTAATAATGATAAAATTATACACTAACTAATGAATTTTACAAACTTCTACTGTATTTAAGATGAAATTTCATTAAAATAATATAGATTCCAATTATATTGGGCTTCACATCAAAGATGATAATTTGGATTGATTAACACAAAATAGTTGTTAGGGTTGTCCATCCATCGATATAATTTATCATTGTTCTTGGTTGAAGGATATAATTGATTTTATATATGATAATGAGTGAAAATTTATATTTTTAAAATGTGATTCGTTTAATCCAGTTCAAGCCTCTAAAGTTAAATTTTTCAGTTCACATTAATAAAATATTTAAAATTGTTAGAAATATTTTATTGAATAAGAATCAAACACTACATATTTCCATCATAATTGGAAAATTATTTCTATGATTGAATTTATCTAATTGCAACTATAAAATTGAACTAAGAAAGGATATAAGGGGACTGTATTTAATTAAATGTGGGGACCAAAATATTAATGTCATTTGTGAGTAATTTGTTAACCAAAATATATTATCTGTATAAGAAAAAGATACTCAATTGGATTTTAGACCTTCATCGAATATACCATATATTTTCATGACCAATGAATGTTTTTTATCATTTAATTTTTCAACCATATTTATGACTATTTTCAAATTATTTTAAATTTTATTGACATATTTTAAAACAATTTAATATATTTAAATTACTTTACATTATTCAATTGAAATACATTATATAAATAGTCTTCTAATAGTTTTGATGATATGTATGTGGTTAATTTTATGATTATTTGTTATATGTTTGATTATGTGTGTTCTATTTTTTTTTATTTTGTATAACCTAGTTAAGTTTTTAGTTATATTATTGAGTGATTATTTCTATAAAAATTTAATTTCCTAACAAAAGTTAGAGTCCCAGGTTGAGAGATTTGAATACAGATCTTAGGTACTCTGATTTAAGTATTATTTGGTGATAAATATCATCATATTTTACATGGATTTGTTCCACCAATAATCTAGTTATTGCATATCATATGAGTTCCCCACTTATTTAAATTGAAGAAATATGACTAGGATTCATTCCTTCAGAAGACAATGAATAGACTTTATAGTGTGATTATAGTAAGATGAAAATTTAAATATTTTTCCATTATCTACACACTTATTATAACTGCAAAATTTATTATTATTATAATATTATATTAAATAATATAATGTTTTTTTCATTGTGCATCGCTAAGTGTGGATTGATGTGGAATTATTACTCATTTTGAGTGAAGATGTAACACAACCATTCCCTTATATGTTTTAGAATGTGTTTTATGTTTATCTATGAAATTAATATATAATGATAGTAAGTAATTAGGATATTAAAATCACTATTAATTTCACATAAAGGATGATATGATGAGTTGTTGGATCATCCCATGAGGGTCTTGTTTCTAATTTTGGGACTATCTTTTATATTTATAATGTATTTGTTAAATTCTTCATAGAAGAAATAGTATTTATCATGGGGTTGGAAGTGATCAATATTTACCAGGTATGAAGGTAGAAATATTTATGCTTCATAAGTTCTTGATGTTATACAATAATATTCGGTAGAGATATAGTTTAAATCTAAAGAGTTAGATTCTCTAGAATTTATTTCGATCTAGAGAGGTGGCAGGTGTTAAGGAATTTGGATCTGACCCGTGTGAGGAGTTTCCTCTATATACATATGAAGGGAATAAAAACCCAAATATTTTAGTTTAACACATGACTATTTTATGATATATTTATATTTAAAATAAAATTAATTTTTCTAATAGTATGACTTAAACCGAATGTTGAGTTTAAACAAATCATAATTTACTATTGAAATATTATAATATGATGGTTATCTTTGAAATTATATATTTTTCAACATTAATAAGAAAATTTAATATAAAAAATGTTTTTTTTACAAAATAATTAAATGAATTATCAATGATACATTTATTATATATTTTTTGGAAATATAGATAAAATATTTTGAAATGTAAATAGTTATTTTACATAAAATTATTTTTTTCTGTGAAATGTATTTTATCATGATAGATTAAATTAATAACTATTTATAAATTATTATTATAAAATTATTTAATTCAAATTACCCATTCAAATAATTAGCATTAATTTATTTATGTCTCAAATAAAACAAATGATTTTAAACTCATTTTATGATTCAGAAAAAGATGTTCATCAAAAATGATTGTATTAGATTTTATGTATGAATATTGTTATTAATTACAGAAAATTTATATATTTTATTTGAAAAAATTTAAATATTATTTAAAATCATAATTTAGTAATATTGTTATGATAAGTTTTTGGATTTTTCTAAAATTATGGATTTTTGTTAGAGTACTAAAAAATGTAGATTTCAAATAACTACCATTTATTTTTGTTTATATAAAGTAATTTAAAATTACAATTATTTCTTATATGGATTCAAATTAACATAATTTATCTATTATTAAATATATTATAATTAATTAAATATTATTTATAATTATATTTTAGTTCTGTATATTTTCATTTTTGTCTTAAAAAATAATTTTTCTATAAATAGTTTTCATTACATTTTACGCACATATTTTTAAATTAATTTCATGAAATAATATAAATTCAATGTTTTAATATTTATTTTATATTTTTAATCATAATAATTATTATTAGTTTAAATCATTAATTTAATTTTTGGTCTTTCTGAATAGTAACCGATATAAAAATTCATTACTCAATTAATTGTTTAAAGGTGTTAATGAGGGGTTAAACAAAAGAGAAAAGGGAAAAAATGGCTTAAAATTTCTATAAATAAATTTAGATGAATTAATTTCCTTAATATATCATCTTATGTTATATTTTGAGCTTATTTGGATTAATTTTACCACAATTGTGACTTTCATATATAATAGTATTCTTAATTATTACATATGTGTCACCGCCATCTTATAAAAGGGCACCACCTCTCCTCTCTTCTACACGCCACTTGATATGTTTATATTGAAAATGATATGACGAAATACTCTTCTAAAATCATTATCACTAACATTAAGGTATTTTACATCCCAAAGGATAAATCTAAAAGCCTTAATGTTCTCTTTAGTGGATAATTCCTGAAGAAGTGTTATATATTCTTACTGATATTTTTCATATTTCATTCTTCATAAAAATACTGATCTATACCACCTTCACATTCATTAGAAAATGATAACATTGCTCGTGCATATTTCTGGACTAGTATCTCCATAAAGATATATGATTTTTTTCATTTACTTTTTACATGGATGATCATAAACATATATTTATAAATATATATTATTGTGAAATAATTATGATTATATAATATTGAACTATTATTTACCATTATTTTTTTGGTTACAGAATAACATGGTTGAAAGCATAATGTTATCCGAAAAATCATGTTAGGAGACCCGAAGCACATTCCTGATTACTATTGGATGGAGATAGGGATTTGGGTATATTCTAAATAAATTTGGGAAAGACATAACTAACAAAAGGACGTACGAAAAATTGAAAATAACTATAGTGTCACAATAAATATCCATAAAACATCTTATATCCAAACAACCAAACCATAAATGAAACAAAAAATATCTATATATAAGGTCTTGAAGTAAAAACTGAATGACCAAAATCATGGTACCAAAAGAAACATATGGGTCCACAACATTATGAAAATATTTCAACATCATCCCAACCCACTAGATGAAAAAACAAACTAGGAGAGTCATCCTATATAGAAATCTATCTTAATTTTGTGTATCATATAAAAACAATTATTCATATTCTTAATAGAATATTCAGGGTGTAATTCAACCAATAGAAACTGTGATTCATATAGAATTTGATTTTTTGTTTTACTTGGAATATTGATAATTGATCAGAAATTTGAAATGAAATTATGATTTCTGGAACACATCAAAACATTTCTTTTTATATTAGTATTGACTCTTGTATGGTAGATTGAGTGAGCCAGTGAGTCTCATGAGCTTCAGGACATGTTTGGGAAATTTTTGTGTTTTTTATTTTTGGATTATGGTTTGGTGTGAATGGAATAAGAGATATAGTGTGCAACCTTAACATTGGGGACATTTTAGATCAAATTAAATATTTATAAATTTTTGTTAATTGTTAGTGCATAATTTTGTATAAACCATGTGATCCTAATGGGAAATTTCTCATGTTTTTCGGATTCTAGGACATGGTGCATAATTTACAGATAGTTGTAATTTTTTTTCACCATGTAGTAGGGGGTATAGCATCGAACTTCATTGTTACCATATGGATAAAAATACCATGTATCAAAACCATGTGTGTGGTTCTGGTCTTATATAGTTACAATCAAACAATTTGTTATTGGATTGGAGAATAATGTTTCCAAAACATGAAAATTCCCAAAAATTCATTAAAATTTTTATTTTACCAATATTTCCCATCATGCTATTTTGTTTTTGCCACCCATCATCCTTGTTTATTCAAACATGCACATTTTGGGTCTCCTCACCACTGCCATGCTTTCAATTCGTGCTGTTTAAGGTGTGATCCCTTATAATTTTATGTGAGGGATTATCCTCATGTTTTCTATTCTTCATTATCATCATTAATTTTCATAGTTCTCTCGGTTAGGATTTATTATATATTCCACCATATCATTGAAAGATCATCCATTTCTCATTGGGTGTTTTTTATCTTGTGAATAGGAGATACCAATATGACTTCCACATGCCATTAATTTTCATTTCATTAAGGTTTGAGACCATAATATGTTTATTATTTTTTCTAACAATTGTGTTATTAATAAAACATGTAAATAGTGCTTCCACTTATAAATTTGTATTATATTGTGGCCGAAGTATTGCTTCAGTGGGTGGTAAGTGGTTGGACATGGTTCATGGATATAAATAGATTCTAATACATCATTAGAGATGTAATTATTAGTGTCCCATGTCATGTTTTTAGCCATTGGTGTTAATGATTAAATGATCAGTATGGGTTGGGTTATAGAAGAGCTTTCTCCTATAGTCATAAAAATATATTTTCATGTGCATTCTGTGTGTCTAATAGCTCCACTAAAAGATGTGTTTTTCTCTATGTTGAGAAAATAGTTTTGGACATTAGATTGATACCTTTAAAATTCTACAAATTCCATCATATACATTGGTTATTATGAGACCAAGCCAATCCCCACCCTTGGGATTTACCATCTTATGGAATTGTAATGTTTTTATACATAATTTTTGTAAAATTATTTGAGAGAATTTAAAAGTTTTATAATCATGTGAGATGTATTTTGATCTACTTTTTGGTATCAATGGGTGAAAACAATGTTTTGAAGTAGATAATATTTAAAAATTTATAGTTTGAACCCTAAGTGGTTAAAAAAGAGTGTTTTGGATGAATTTAATATTTTTATTTTGAATGATTGTGTGGTTTACCATTGGTTAAAATGCCTTGATTTATTTTTAAAGGATTTATTGGTAATTTAGTAATGACCATTTTTGTGTTTTAAAGAGGATCGAAAATATTTTAAGGGTGTATTGGAAATATTTTAATTGAATATATGTTCTCCATTAGTTTAAAAATAGGGTTTGGACATGTTTTATGATATGATAATGAGCTCAACATTCATAGCCTTGTTATGGTGTTAATGGAATATTCTTACATCAATAAATGATGTAATGGGTTAGGTTTTGATGTCATTGTTTGAGCATTGATGTAATAATATATGGATTAGGTTTTATACTATGTCTATAAGAATTGATATTATAAATTATTGTTTATGTTCCATATCGACACACTGGGAAATGATTTATTCTGTATGGAGTAAGATTATGAAATGATACTCTACTTATATTCTTTAGGTACTGGACTGATTCTTTAGAAAATATTTATTTTGATGAATGATTTGGATTTCAGATATATTCTATTGGCATGAGTATTATTGAAATTTTTTTTGAGTAAAAGGGAATTATGCATCTAGGTATTAAGAAATAAATAGCTAATGAACACATTCAAAATGGAAGAATTTACCGCTATATGGATTCTTCTTTAGATTAATAGCATTAGCTGAATCATTTTTGGTTTTCCAAGGTGTCATTTTAGAACCCAAGGACCAATAGTTTAATTAAAAATATTTAGTTTGAAAATAAATATTCCTTAATTTTTTATAGTTCTACATTATAACTGAATACACATTCAACAACTAAAATTATCTTTAGACACTATTCTTGCTGGATTATTGAGTTTTACTCACACCCTTCTCAAGAAAACATTTCAAATCAGTACTCAAGAAGAAATAACATACTTATTGAAGTAATAAGTATGGGATACACTATGGGTTGTGCTTTACATGGTTAGACATGTTAGCTCTGATGGTATTTGGATATTGGAATAGATAATGATTAGAGATTCAGTGGTTCCATTTTGAATAGTTATATTTATTTTTGTATGTTATGTACCCAACCAAATGGGAAGTCAGTTATAAGGATGGAATAGTGATTCATGTCCTTAATATATTTCATTAGTTTTTAATTCTAGTTTATATTTAATCTATTTTATTTAAAATTTATTTTTATAAATTTTTAATTATTTATTCCCTCATATAATCATCATTGGCACATGATACATAGCTATTTTATTTTTTATTTCTCACTCTAATTAGTTGGGATTTTATCCCTATGGAACTGCCCTAGTCCCCCACTACTAGACAATAACCTTTTGTTTATAGGGTGTTTCACATGAGGTCATGTGGTAAATCAATCTAGTCAAAGTTATTGAGTAAACTTGGGTGGGTCTTTATAAAACAGTATGAGAGAATTACTATTATTTTGTATTATGTTTTTTGGATCTAGTATACATGATATGTAATAATGATTAAAATCCTATGATGTATATCTGACTTGTGCTATGAGGGAACTTGTTTTAGTAGGAATTTTAGGTGACTCGGGCTTGGATTTTTGTTCTTGTTTGTGATGTTAGGGTTGTATTTGAATTTATCTTTGAGTGAAGTACAAGTTATTTGAAATTAGTTATTTTTATAGATATCTGGATCATGGATCATTAAAAAGATGATAGTTATTGGATATTAACTCTTTTCTTATAAATTCTCGATGCATAACATGAATCTTACCAGTAATATAACATTCACAAGACATACAAGCCTATTAGTGTGCGATTTAATTTCCATATAATATACAACAATTTAAATTGTCAACAAAAGTTCATTCAATGTATTCTTGTATATATTTTTTGGGGAATTACACAATGTTGTAATGACCTGTAAATAGATATCATTCTGATTTTTTGTAATGTGAATCCATGGATGATGATGAGAAAATAGTCCTCAAGCATTAATAGTGCAGTTACCCTATAGACTATGCATGTAATGGGTGAATAACTATTGAAAACCCTTGTAAGTTTTTTCCATGGGTTTCATTTTTTAGATTGATAATCCTTGGAGAAGTATAATGTGAAGATGATCCAAGATGATAGTTTCCCTAGTTTTATATGCATGAAATCACATATAATGCCTTATATATATAAGAAGCAAGGTATGTGTGTATTGCATGTTGATATCATGTGATGTTGATATGAGAGTGCTCATGATTCCTAATGAACTATGAACTTATGTGATTTGTCTTATTCTTAAATGATTGGACCTAGTGAAATGTCATGATAATTGACCAATATGGATATATGGGAGATAATTGTGGAATTATATTCTATAACATGAGTTTAGAAGTCCAAAACCATGTGCATTTAATGTTTAACTATGAAAGGGTTTATCTGAATTATGAATGCCTTTGGGTGTGTGTAGAACATGTTTATGTTTTGGGATTTATATTTCAGTGAATTAAGGGTTCATTATTACATGTGATTTAGATAGATGTGATGCTTTTTCTTTGAAGAGAAAGCACTATTGAGATTTTTAATTGTCCATGTGGTTGGTTTGAATAGGGAAAATCTCATTTGGGTTTCTATACTGAGTAATGGATATACATATATGATGTTCATAGTGGTTATGATCTAGATTTATAGCATAGATGGGGCTCCTAGGTATGTGGCTTCT
Organism: Viscum album; assembly: GCA_963277665.1. Lineage (NCBI taxonomy): Eukaryota > Viridiplantae > Streptophyta > Magnoliopsida > Santalales > Viscaceae > Viscum > Viscum album. The sequence continues at coordinate 64,189,231 of OY728148.1, read as the reverse complement.
AGTGTGAACATTTTTTTGTGGTGAAACTGTATAAATGAGGTTAGTGTTATGCGTTAAATATTGGAGAATATTTGATTTCATATAGAAATGGGAACATTTAAATATAATTATGGTATGAGAAATGTGGAAATGCATAGTTTTCATGATATTAAATTTACATATTATAGTGATGAATTAGTAGAACATATGGCTTATGAGGGAAATATTGGTTAGGTTCCCATCCTGGTCTATTCTAGATGCATCTTCAGGAACATGATTAGAGTATAAGTAAACCATGTGGATTACTAGGTCTTCAGTGGCCATGTTAGTGGTTTTGTATTTGTTGGTTTTCTTTGTATTTTTAAAGCACTATGTGTGCTCTTCACGGGGTAAAATTGTTATAAATGAGTATACTGGGTAGCAAATTTGTTTTGTTAGACATGTTTTTAATGGAAAATATTAACTAAATTTATAAGTAATTTTTGAATTTTGGTTACACATGGGTATTTAATAGTTCAGTGTCAATAGATTCATTGATGAATGTGGACATGGTGACAAGTTGTGTTACATGACTTATGGATTAGGAATTCTGGAAGTATATTCCAAAATTCATGAATTTTTTAAAAATATATGAGTATGATAATAATTATTTTGTTTTTTAGAATATTTTTACAGGTATGGTGGTTCAAGGCTCTTTAGTGAGGATTAGTTATTTCAGAATTGGGTATGAGAATGTGGAAGGATCTCCTGTGAATGCACATATGATTTCACTCGATCCTCATTTATGGAATCTATATTTAATGTGTTAGGTGGGGATGTGTGTCTTTAGAAGACAAATTGATAGTTTTTTTGGGACCATAAGGGTCAACACTTGTTGAATATATTAAGGTTAAAATAGGTGGTGAGGAGTATAACATCAATAGTGTAAATGTGTGGAAATAATTTTGTATGGTTCCTTGATGAATATGGTGACTGAAGACCCTATGATACATGAGTGGATGTTGGTTTCATTTTCAAGATATACAATTGGGTAAGGGTTCAAGGCCCCATTGGGCTATCATAGTTGGCACTAAATTAAAAGAGGGCCATTGGGGTGGTTGTTTATTAAGAGGAATGATGAAAAAATAACTTCTATTCTGGGGAATGATGTATCAATTATAGGCGTATAACCTTAGTTAAATAAGGTTTATAGGAATATTGAATGGAATGTGGTACATCGTTGATGGAATCAAGTTTCTAGTATGGAACTAATGGGTTACCTACTTTAATTTTATATGTAATTCCAAATGATAAATTTGATATTTTGGTGGATCAAGGATAATAATTGGTTTCATGTTTTGAAATGTGATTACATGGATTCCCCTATGGTGTCGAGTGAGATATTTGTCATGGTAGTGTGACCCTTTTACAAAGGGGGGATAAAAAATTCATGTGGCCAATTAATTGAAGATTTTTGTGGTGTTTCATTAGTAGTGTGTGTATATATATGAGTAAATTAGGATTCCTTAGTGAATAACAGGTTATTAATCTCACATAGTAATGGATTTGGATTGAATGTCGATATCAAAAAATGATTTCTTATGATGTCATGAGTTAGATCAATTTGATTGTGTAACATTACTCCATGATAGTTATGATGGTGTAAATGGACAGTTAATAAAAAACCCAATGAATGTAACTAGATTTTTTTATGGAATTAAGTGGATGTCTTTGGATGAGTATATGATTCCACTAGGTATGAAGGTATTATGATATATCATGTTATTTATGTAGTGGATGTTGGATACATTCATTTTAAGGATCTATTAGTTAAAATATCTTGATTTTGGTTCATATTTTTATTGGATTATATAAGATGATTTTTCTTAGTTCATGCATGGACAATGGGTATGAATCCTTCTTGTTGGATTAATTTGATCTAAATAGGTGTTTATGAATGATTAAAATTTGTGTGCATTTTTGGTTGGGGTTTATTAGAAACCATGTTTGGCATGTTTTTGGAGCATGAGTTTGACTTTATAATGGGTCTTAATGATGGAATAGTTTTTAAGAATCAAACGTTGGTGGTTGAAAGCTGATGAATATGATGGAAAAAACCATAGCTCTAGTGGGTGATAAGGTGATGCAATAATCCTATTTTTGGATGGATGGGGTCATATATTTTCCATATTGGTTTTATGGTTTTTAAAATGGCCATGAGATCACGTTTTGGATGTTTGATCACTTTGGGTTGTATGTTATTCATTGGACATGTGTTGATCATTAGAGAATAGTTGAATAAATTTTCCCTTGAATTGAATTGAAATTTATTTAGAGATGAAAATCATTGTCCAACGATACTTCTATGGTGTATAATTTGTAAGATCTAACATCCATACTAGGAACATTGAGGGGGATTTTATATTTTATTTTACTTATTCTATTGATCATTGATCATGGATTCAAAATTGGATTATGTGAGATAGAATTACTTATAACATGGTTATTAAATAAGGATTCAGTCTCAGAATTTATCCCATGTTTTTTATGTTTTTTGAGATCATTAGGTTGTTCTTTTTTATTTTTGGAGCATTATGGATAGGGTAAATGGTTTGGTGTGCACAGTTTAGGAAAAACTATGAATCACCAAGAGCATGGGGGATTTATGTTCAAACTATATATAAAATGGTTATAATTAATGTGTAGTTCGTGGTATTAAGAAAACCATATGATCCTATGGGGAAATCGTGCATGGTGGTCGGAGGTTGGGACATGAAACATAGTCTGTACATGGTTGCAGGGAAATGATGTGCCTTTCTGTATATGGGTCCAGCACTATATCTCATGGATGGAAAATAGTTAAAAAACATTGTCCCCTAAATATTTAAGTAGTTTTTATCATATACAGTTCAAACCATACAGTTGGTTCAGTATTTCTAAAACCATTTGGATACATATAATTTCATTAAATATATGGTTTTACCAAAATACCCCCTCAAGATATGTGGATCCCACCCCTCTTAGTCTATTAGGAATATATAAACTATGAGGTTATCACCCCTCTTTAACCTCATTACCTTAATATATTTTGGTTGTTTAATGTCATATAATTTGGTTTTTTTTATTGAGCCTTTATCCTATGGTGATTTTTATTACTCTTCATTTTTCCCACATTAATCTTTAATGTTATACATGTTATGTGTATTTTGGGATTATACTAGAGAATGGAATAATCAGCCATTTCTCATGATACCTATGAATATATTATATATAGGATATCCTGAATATAATTCCACATTTTATTTCATAACATTTACTTATGGAATGAGACCATAGTGAATTTTCATATATTTTAATGAATTATATTTTTAATTAAACATGGAAATGTCATTGAATCTTAAGGAATTTGATCTGAATTTGGTTGGGGTTATTCCATGATCATTTGGTATGTTGTTGGTTTTCATTATAGTATGTTATGGGATTCAGTTACCTAGTTTGTGAAGTGAGTATCAATGTGTCATGGAATATTTCTTAATCATTAATGTTAAGGTATAAAATATCCATATAATTTTGGTTGTCGAAGAGATTTCTCCAATAGACTTGATAACATATTATGATGTGTATGTATCTTTTATAATCCCACAATTTCTTGGTTCATTTATATCTTTAGTTAATAAAATAGTTTTGAGCCTTATATTGATGCCTTAGATCAACCAAAATTCCCAATGAATATTTTGGTGATAATGAGACCTGAATTATGACCACACATGGGTAGTTCAAAATTTGTAAAATGGAACATTTTTAGTTATGATATTTTGTGAATTGAATATAAGGATATAGAAATATTTATAATTGTGTTCATTATATTTTGATAATTATTTTTTTATAATGGTTAAAAAAATTTATTTTAGTGGAAATTGATTAAAAAATGTGGTGTTGAACTATAAGTTTTTTGAAAAGGGTGTTTAGATTAATTTTAAATGTTAATTAGAAATGAATGTCTATTTTATGCATTGGTGAAAATTACATGATATTTATATTAATGGTTTTTATTAAAATGGGGGACTTGGACTTGTTTTGCGTGTTATAGATAAAGATAGATGTGTTAAAGCTAAAATCAGTTTTTTTGAATTACTCGTTATTTTCCATTTATTCCAAATAGGGTTTGGAATGGTGTTATTATACGATAAATAGATAAATTTTTTCCCATGATACATTGTTATATAACTTATGGGACTATGGTAAATGATGGAATGGGTTAGGCATAAAAAGACAGTTTGGGAATGGGAAGTATAATTTATGGACTAGGTATCAGACTAAGGATCTGAGGACATTTTGTATACATTATAGTTTTTGTTCTAGATTCACACCCAGGTATATGATTGTATACCATATGGAATACGATAGTGGAATGATGATCTATATCTGATGGTTAGGTGATTGACTAATGCTACATGAACTATTTATTTGGATGCATGGTTAATATACCTAAAGGATTCTATATGCATGTGTAGTATTTAAACCTTATTTGAGTGCCTAAGATAGATGTTCCTGGGTATTAATAATGATATAGAAATGAAACCCTTATTTCATGAATCATATACCACCATATTGTTGAGTCAATGTTTTAGAGTTAATGCTTTATAGCCTCATATTTGAAAATCAAAAAACACTTTCTCAAATAGTAAATTTCAATTATTTATATGCAATACATGTTATTATAATGATTTTGTAGGAAATTAATTTTTATCAAACATAGAAAAAAATGTTAATTGGATGGAGATTTTTAATTATTTAGAAAATTATTTCACATTAGAAGAATGTGTAAGTTCCACTAGGATAAATACCCTGAGAGGGGGGGGGGGGGGGGGGGGTGAATCAGGGTATGAAAAATTCAAAATTAAATCCCCTTTTGATCTTATTTAACTATTAAGAAAAACACTTTTTTCTATCTTTCCTATTGCACAATATAAACAGAAAGTAAAGAATTCATAAGACACAACAATTTTACTTGGTTCACCCTCACTAGGCTACATCCAAGGAGCATACATCGGCAATGTTCCGATGTACCAAATCCACTAAAAGCGCACTGCTGTTTACAATGTTCAGGATAGATCACTTATATGCCTAGGCTCACTGCCTTTACAAGGTTTAGGGTCAGCTCACTGCTTTCCCAAGGGTTACTCCCTGTCTCTCTATCTTTGTCTCACTGCCGGTGGAGAGGATCACCTTCTTCCTCTTCCTTTGATCACTGCTCTGGAAGGAATCCACTCACAGTTTATAGACCTGTAAGTCTCTTAATTATCAGTAATGAATACATCATTTTTTGTATGTGAATGCTCTGTTGAAGTCTAACTTTCACCCACAGATAAAACTCTCTTTTCACCAAAGGAATCGGGAAATCTTCCAGCTTCCACGCAGCCCTGAATCACTTCTGGGGAATTAAACTTACTTGGAGTCCTTCCCTAAGATGGCGTGCAAGTCTTGGTGTGCAATTCCACCTCAACCACTTGCTCGACACATGATTCTTCAACTCCAAACTTGCGCGACGCACAACCTTTTACGCCCAAACCAATTTTGGTGCGCAACCTACAACTTTCGCGCTTCTTCAAAATCTGGCGCACAAGTGTCACCAAACCACTTGCGCGACACTTCCTTCTTCAACTCAGAACCTGTGCGACTCTCTTCCTTCCTCACCCAGACCACCTTGGGTGTGCAACAAACAACTGTTGCGCAACTCCTACTTGCACGGCCCACCACCACTGGCGCGACTACCACACCTATGCGACAAGAGAAATGATTTTCTCTATGTCTTGAACTCATCAACAATTGAGGAGGGGTTGACCTATATTTATAGGAATTTTTACACCATTCTCAATGAAGCTCAAGTGTCCCCTAGACGTTCAATTTTTGGTGAGCAAGTCTCCTGCCGCGCAAATCACTTGCACGACCAACTCCAAAACTTGCGCAACCCTTCTTCCATTGCTATATTTTGATATCCTGATCTTGAAAAACATATGGCGCACAATATTCCTCTCATTAAAGTACATGGCGTGCAAGTCCCTTTTCCAAATACCACTTTTCTTCATTTGTCGATTTTCAGGCGCAAAAATTAGGCAAACACTGGAAAACGGTTCCACCTTGTATCTGCTCTGTTTGTACCACCACCAGATCATCCATTCCTTTGTCGTCGTTCTTGAATCAATCATGGATCATTAACCACATCCCTTGAATTAGAAATTCCACCATGAAATACCCTTTATCAACAAAATTATATGTCATGGTTTTCTTTGTCAACAATCACAACACATATGTCCACTTTTTCAACAAACACAATCACCTAAAAAATGATTCAATGATACCTTGAGGGATTTTTTCCCAACATAATTATTTCAAACTTTATCCAATGTAGGATTATAAAATTTGATAAGTGAAGGTATAATGAAGTACATTAGTTGAATTTTTACTATGGACACAAGAAAAAAATCATTACATTGAAGGATAATAGATTTATAAAGAATTAACTATAAAATAATTAGGATAAAGAATTTCATTCAACTTGGAAAACAATGTTTATTATATCAAAAAAATTTATATTCCAGTATATGAATAATTTTCATAATACGAAGGGGAATTATAAAGAATTATAATGGAGATACCATGTAAAAAATTGGATGAGGTTTTACTGAACCAATAATAATAAGAATTATTTTAGATGAAGTTGTTGAGACCACCTCCAAAGAATGTGGTATATGAAAAATAAATAAATACCTATTAATAAAAGTATCATTAGAGGACATGAGACTTTTGAAATACATCTAAATATTGATGTTATGTGTTTGAAATATCATGTTATGATTGAACTATTTATCATATTATTTAAAATGTTTTACTTATGGTATTTGATTATTAGGATTACTGTAAATGCCTCATGTTTTAAGTGTGTGTATTTTCTCATTCAAATTTTTTATGATTGAGGGATTCCAAAGTTTAGGGAAAAAGTGGTTTCTAATCATACAGATTGAGGGTTCCTAATGATTGGGAAAAATATGTGTTTTCGATCATAGTATCATGGTTTTATTTTTCAATGGAAGACACACTTTACAGGTTGGTTACAATCATGGATATCTTAATTAATGTTTATTAAAATCATTCTCACATAAGGTTAATGTGTGAATCATTGTTATAAATATCTATATATTTTCCCACAGTCACCTTATAATTTTTTATCTTATTTTTACATTTTTATTTCTAAAATATTTGTATCAATGATATTTTATCTTGTATGTAATAATATTGTACAAACTATAGATACAATGTATAATGGTACAATGGTTTTTTCAAATAATTTCATTTAAATTAGATATAATAATTATTAAAATTACCTTCATAAAATGATTATATAAATTATATGTTTTATTTTAGAAACAAAAACTAACCCCCACTTATATGTAGATCTATACATTTAAAAATACCATGTTTGGTATCATAAGAGGTTTTACTTAAATATTTTCTAGATTAAATTAGGTATAAACTACTACATTTCATATCAAAGAATGTTTATATTTTATATAATTATTTAAAATAATATGTATTATAGTAAATAATATTTTTTTAAAAGATGGTAGGTTATTACATTTGGACATTAGATAATATGATTTCTATAAAACTATTAATTTATTATGGTGTTATCTATGAATATTGGAGAGATCGAATGAATACATATATGATCAAAACTATAGTTGATAATATTGATATGATGAGAAAAATAATGTTATTATAGAAAAATATTTTTCTATATTAATTAATGAAGAAAATTTTGAATATCAATAAAATATAGATTATGAAATATATTTTTATATTCTATAATAAGAAATATCTACAACCAGATTTTTTAACGTGATTAAAAAAATTATTTTGGGAGAAATTGGATGTAACTCATTTTGGATCATTTAATTATATTTAATCAAGAAATGTTTTTCTATGTGATGACTATCAATATTTAGGTTTTTTACTTGGATAATAATTAGCATAAAATGTATCAAATGTTTATCAAAATTGTGAATTGCATTCAATAACATAATGATAATGAATTTAAAAGTGACATGTTGGTCGAAATTATTTATTGATATTAAGAAATAATCAATACGATTCCAATGGAAAAAATAATGACGATACAAAGTACCTAAAAAATTTATCCTTAGGTGATCTTAATAGAGGTTTCATATAGTATGAGAGTAGGTTTAAAAGAAAAGATATGAAATAGAAAAAGGAAAATAGTGTAGATTTTTTTTAATATTCTATGGCAATTATGGTATATAGATTGGCGAAAAATGTTATAAATCTTCCAAGAAAAATATTTTCAATGTTGATACAAAAATATGGATTTATGTGAAAAGATAAAATAAACTATCAAAACATAAAAAAAGATGAAAAAATTGTTGGAATGAATGATTTAAGATATAATTATCAGATATATTCTCTTGAATAATGTGATAAGAAATTCTTTTTTAATATGATATGTCATTGATATAAGAATCCTATCCATATTTGACCAGATTATAACATAACAATGAGGAAGGAAAAGAAAGGTAGAAATTCTACAAATATATTGTAAATAAATGTCTAAATGTTGTAGAAACCTGATCTAAAAGTGGAATAAATAGATCATGAGAAAAGTTTTCATATGAATATAAAAATATACCCAAAAATCATGGGAATATAAGTTGTAATTATGAAGTCAAATAATTTATTCATTATAAATGAATCTACTGAATCAATAACAAGTATGAAATTAAATTATAACTATCCCAATTTAAATTATTAAAATAGTTCTATATTTTACTAATAAGAAAAATATAATTCATTTAATGAAGATAATTATTTACCAACATATAATTTAGTTTCAATATATATATAATTATTTGAAAATAACAATAATGGTTCCAAAAAATTTAAATAATAAGATAAAATTTTAATGAAAATTATTAAAATTTCAAATATTTTACTATACATATAGAGTCATACTAAATAATTAAAAAATAAGTATTACTATACCTCATCTATCAATATTAATCATTTTGTTTTAAAACTAAATTCTGAAATTCTTAGTATTAAAAAATTAATATCTTGTATTAATTTAAGGATTGAAAACATTGAGATCATATATATTCTAATGAGACCCCATAAAAATACATTGTAAATGGGTTATATAAATTATAAATAAAAATTTTAAAATAATTATTTTGATAATTAAAGATACCATATAAAAAAAATATAAATTTGGTGGACCCAAGACGAATAAAAATTCTTTAAATAAGGTTTAGTCTTTTGTTATCATAATGAATATATATCCCTGGAATTAGTAGTTGTTCATGATTATAATTTTTGTATATATGTGTATCACTAAATTATTATTATCTTAAAATGATATAACCATGCAAGTTTGGGTACCAAAATCCTAGTTTTCTTATTTTTAGTATAATAACAAGATTAACTACAACAATAACCATTAGTCTCTGAATAATGGATATTCCAGAAACATTAATAAATACAAACAATTATCTTCGAATACTATTAAGATGGATGGTGGAAAAATTAATTTTGTTGATAATTCTCATGAAGATATATATATATATATATATATATATATATTATGTGACATTTTACTTATTAGAAAAAATAAATTTCAAATGTTTTATTTTATTATTTGAAAAAATAATAACTTAATTAGAAAAATTCAATTATTTAATAATTGTTGACTTATCAACTTATTGAATGATTCCTGTACTATTAAAAGTTTTGAAGGGAAATTAATTATTTATCCCTAAAGGAATGTTAATGTTTCTAAACCAAACATATAATTACATAGAATCCAAGATCTACCTTTCTATAGTGTAATGGAAGATCAATCATTGTTGTGGAATATAAGGTTAGTACAGTGAAATATTGGATATTTTGAAAATAATTCTAAGAAAGGACTTGTTAGAGATTTACTGGATATTTTGTTGAACTTTTATAATATTATTTATCCTTGTAAAATTTTAAACAAAAATAAATAATGTTTTAAATATAATAGTGAAGTTTCATTCTTATTTTTAATTATAGTTACTCAATATGGATTTATTTGGCCCAAAAAACTGGAAGCATTACTGTAAAATATTATGAAAAAGAATTTTTTGATGACTGTAATAGATATAAACGGTTCTATAAGTACTCCTATCATAATAATAAAATATTTTGATATTGATGGATTGGGGAAAACTATTTATGAAGAATATTTCATAGGATTAATTAGTAGTTTACTATATCTCATAGCTAGTTCACCAGATTTAATGTTTTATCTGTTATTTTCTATAGGATAAAAATAAATTTCAAATGAGTCCTATATTAATTTTTTAAAATAAAATTTTCATTATCTAAAAGGATTAATGGATATTGGTACAATTTATACTTCTAGAAATTAATTTGATTCAAAAAAAAATTTCGATGAATATTTTATTAATGTAAAATAGATATAAAAATTAAATTTATAAATTTTCAATTAGTAGGAGAGGATTTATTGTATGGATATCTTAAGAAAAAAAAACTAAATATTAATATACTCTACTGGTGTTGAGAATTTTTTAGATGAATGGTTTAGTGATCATGCATTTTGGATGCAACTCACAGTCACTAACATTAGCAATAGTTTTAATAAAACTACTATTGTGTGTGATAACATAAGTAACATAGGTCTTTATAAAATGACAGAACATAACCCATGAGTAATGAATATATATAAAAGACACCATTTCATTAATGATCAAACAGAATAATGAGATATCATACCATAATTTATTTGAAAATAAGAACCACTCACTTATATTTTAATGTAACCAATAATTTCTAATATATTTTAATATATTGAATAAAATATATGAAAAACTAGAATAAAATTATCATTTATAAATATTATAATTAAAAAAATTTAAATATAGTAAATAAATCCTCAAAACATGGGTATACATTTTTTACTATGTTTTTTAAACTCATTATATTTCTTTGAATAATTATATTCTTCATAAATTTGTTTAGAAAAAAATTTGATTCTATAAAATTGTTCATAAAAAATTTATCCCATAATTTTTAAGAGGATATTTTCCATAAAAGGTTTTTTTCTGAAAAAACTTTCACTAAATTTGTTTGGGAAAATGTTTTTCTAAATATTTTATAGAAAAAATTTCTTTAAAGATGTTTTTATATTATTTTATCCTGAATATTTTTAGGCTAATTATTTTTTAAAATTCATTCAGACAATATTATCAGTTTTTTATATGATAATTTTGTTTTAGAAACCCATGAATTGGATATGAATAAAAAATTATTCGAATGAAGGATTATAAATCATTCTGCAAGAGGTAAATTTTAATATTTTTTCTTATGAATTGATATAATATGTTTTTTTTGTTTATGTATTTTATGAATTTTTTCATAGTGTATTATGATTCATATGAATAATACATTATCTAATAATACATATTATATTAACATTAAAACATCATGTCGTTAATTTTTTTATATATTTCAAGAATCCCTTTCAAGTATTAGTTTAAATAAGGGTTTAATTTCAAGTTATTCGATATGGAGAAGATAATAATTATCTCTCATTATGAGTATCTTATGGGGTGTGGGTCACCATTACATCTTCACCATCAACCTTCTAGCATAGATCAAGTCACATTGATTCCTAGAAATTCTATTTTTTAATGTTTTTCTATTCCTAAAATATTATCTGATAAGAAAATATGGTTTCATCGAATATTTCTTGAGCAGGTTACATAGTAGAGAAATAATTATATAATGAATATGATACGATAAGTGTGACTCTATAATTAAATGAAATATAATTTTTTTAGATATATAAAACCTTATGTTTTGTGAAATGTTACTTATATATTCACATTCAAAATAATTTGAAATAATTTTATTTTTATTTTTATTTTAGTATTGAAGATAATCTAACAGTAATAACCTTTACCCTATTTGGAGAGTTATATAGGTGAAATATTAGACATGATTCAAAACTAGTTAAATTACCATTAAAAGGAAATGAAAATTTATTAATTCAAAATTATCCAAAAAAGATAGATTATTTGGAGAAGTCAAAAGTAGAAACATCCATTTTTTATTATACTTAAAATGTTAGAAATTTTCATCAACTATTAATAGAATTAAGTATTGTTTTCTTTTGGGTATAGAAAATAATGATTTTAATGGAAGGGTGTCACGACCCCCTCCCCACAAAGTGTACCCCTCCTGGGATGGAAATGTGAAAAAAGAGATAATGACCCCCGAGTCCCGCCTCCAGTAGGCCCCGGGTTGGCGACTAGCACTGAGGGTATAATAAACACACAAATGGGAGGCATTACCATCTAAGAGAACAAATGCAGAAGAGAGAGATAAGATAGACACCAAACAACTCCAACTCAGAACTAAAGTATAAAAAAACCCAAGTGCATATGTAATGTCATGAAAAAGTACTACAACTAAAAGGGGAAAACTGCAAGTACCCAAAAGAAAGTAAAACAACAGTGACCACAAGCCCAGACAGCTCCTGCATCCACAAGATAGTAGTAACCAGCATGACCTCCAACCTTATCAAAGTGAGCTGAAAAATAGTTTATATATACCTAGGGTGAGTATAACAGTATACTCAATAGGATCCTCCCCGAAGCCTCTCATGCAAAAGTAAGGAAATCATGCTAAAGCACAATGAACAACAGTGAAACTAACTCATCACCTAACAGGTATACTATATTCCCAACCTCACCATCGATACTCTCACCAAGTAACGCATACATGAATATATGATATAATAAATAATATCAAGGGTACCCCACTACTACTTCCACACTAGTTTACCGCTTTTCTCCAATGACATACGTCATGTGAATCTCTCTCTAAAGGCTTGCCCGTATAAACTTGGGCTAAGCTCCACAATCTGCACCACATGCATCATAAAGTCTTGCCCACAGACCCTTGGGCTAATCACCACACCATCCTCAAAACCAAATATAACCAGGTAGTTTCTAGGAGCCACCATAGCTCGCATAATGTGTATCATACGTCAGGTATTATACCTCAAGCCATTACAACCCATACACCGAGTAAGGATCCTCAATCCATCATAGACCATACACGTTACACCTATAGTAGTTCATAGGACACTATATCCAGAATATATTTGTGTGAAACACCCACAAGACATTACAACCCTCTACACACATATATGGAGAAACTAATCGATGTGCCAATGGAACTAGTATCTACCAAGAGAAGAGAGCGGGGCTAAAGGGGGTAGTCAGCCATTCATTCTCCCACCGAAATGTTGGGGAAAACACTCCCCAAGGCTCAGAATCCTTGAGGTGTCAGTTTCCCTTACTGACAGGGTGGATTAGTATTTAGAAACAAAAAAATTATAGAATATACTATAACTCACAACCACACTAGGGACATAACCTAGTCTTAGACAAAAATGCAGCTAACGTCTCTTGGACTCCGGGCTGCCACTTCTAAGACTAGGTATCCTATAAGAACACAACCAATTAAAGAACATCATTAGATTACTTCATCCCTTTTTTTTCATCAATTCCACTTTAAGTTAATTAATTCTTTAAACATTAATTAACCAAGAACAATTCCACATTAAGTTCCATTAACAGCACATCCATAAACCACTATCCCTTCAAAACTTCTCAACCTCATCATTAAGTTTCATCAAAATCCAAACCCCTGGGTTAACATCATTTATTCAAACATTCATTACAGAATTACTTTCCCATATTCCCAAGCATTATAGAAAAGCAACCTATGCTACTAAACACAAGGGGGCTCAACATGGTGAGTAGACATACTGCCTGTCGAGTCTTTGCCGCCTATAGAAAGAGCGTAGACCCATTCTCCCTCGAGAGGCTAAACACAGAAAGCACGTGGCATACCCCACGTGTCTTCACCCCTTTCGGAATAAGGGTAAGAAAAACCAGTTGCCTTGAGCAGTGGAGAAAATTGAAACTAGTAAACAACCAAATAAAGCACTAAGAATCCAACAACCACATCCATCCCATTCCATCATCCCCAGTGTCCTCCCCGACACCCACATGCATAAACCGATGCACTCACCACTCTAGGAGTCGTCCGCTACCACAACCACAAGGCCTCCCTGCCTCCACATATCAAAACACCCTTCCATGGTCACATCACAACACAAGATATCACAAAACCCCTCCAGGGTTACAACACAGTACAAGCATTACAACACCCCTCCAGGGTCACAACACAACACAAGATATCACAACACCCCTTAAGGGTCAAAACACTACACAAGAAGCAAGAAAACAAAAATCACATAAAATTGGGCTCTTGGACCCTTAACCAGGCATCTAGCCTTCAAACAACAAGAACCAATAGATTTCAGGTCTACCAACCAACTAAGTTAATCACGTACATCGGCATTAATTTGATTAACATAAATTTGGGACAACATCCACAACAACAACAAAAAAAAAAACAAGATTCATTTACATGCTTCATTATATTTAGAAAATTAATTATCAATTAATTCTGGATTTATGATCTTTATTAATTTCATCAAGAGAAACATGCTAACAAGCAAGGCATATATATCACACTATCTAGAAAATCAAGAGGTGAACCGTTATCACGATACAAAGCAAAAAAATGCGATCACCAATTCTTTTAATCCGGTTCAAGTATTTCATAAGGTCAATTCCAATGTGATCCAAAGGACTAAATAATTCTAACTCTACTATTTCACAAAAAAATTAGAGAATCCATGAATACCCTACCTCAAAGGTTCTCGAGGGAAACCAAAACGGTCGATGAGCTCCCAAGAAACTGGGTCGATTCTCCATGAATCCTCCTAAGATCTCTTCTTCTAACACAACCAAGAACAAATATCATCATAAAAGACATCCACACTCTTATATCTACCCATAACGGGCATTGATCTAAGATCCCAAGAGAAGAGGAGGAGTAGATCTACGTAGATCTAAGAAACCAAACAAAAGTATCACATACCTCAAGAAACCGACTTCGATTTGTGAAGAGAAACCTCCGGATCACCTCCAAAATGATTGGGAGAGCTTCTTCTAACTACAAAGAAAGGTAATCCCAAGTTATTGCTGATTAGGGGCTTAAACGAGGTGATTAAAGGCAAAACGAGTTAGATCCAAAATTTTAGGATCTAACTTTAAGTGCCCGCACGGTCAGTCCACACGGTTTAACAAACCGTGCGCTAACCGTGCGTTAGATTCTACCTCGACAATCACTCCTCGCATGGTTAGTTCGCACAGTTAGACAAACCATGCTCTAACCATGCGTTAGCCACTACCTCCAAGACTAGCCTTGCACGGTTTGGCCGCACAGTTTAGGCAAACCATGCGCCTCTTGTGAAAAGGCCATAACCCTTTAGATTTCCATAAAAGTCCACCCAAACTCACCCCCGAAGTCACATTGACCTCTCAGAACACCTCTAGCACCACATTTTCACAAAGGAATGGACCAGAGAGGTCCGGTCCATTACGTCAGATACCTATTAAAACATTCTCATCCTTGAGAATCCAAAACTCACCTAAAGAGAAAACGAAATAGGGTCTGAACAACCACCCAATGAGATACCTCTCAAAAGAGAGAAAGCGACCAAAGCAACAAAGGATGGAATCTCATAAACATGAACATCACACAACCCCATAAGTTACAACGATACACGAAAAGAGTTAAACATCAAACAACTCTTGGTAATGAGCACATATCTGTTACTCACATTCCAAAGTACCCTCTTCCAAGCCGCTGTGTCGCCACAAGACACAAAATAAAGGGATGGATTGACCGCGCAACACCTTCTTCTTGTGGTCTTGGATCTCCACAGGTCACTCCTCAAAGGTGTCATCATCATCAACATCGATCTCTCCCCAATCGATGATGTGAGAGTCGTCATGAAGATAATGAAATAGCTACGATACATGGAAAGCATCATGTATCTAACTCATCTGTGGCGGAAGTGCCACTCGATACGCCACAACTCCAACATGAGCTAACACCTAGAAAGTCCCAACAAAGCGGGGAGAAAGCTTACTCCCACAATCAAACCTTCTCTTCCCACGACGGGGAGTCACCTTCAAAAACACATGATCCCCAACATTAAACTCTAAGGGTATCCTTCTTTGATCGGCATAGGATTTATGATGATCTTGCGCTGCCTTAATCCTCTCATGAATCAACCGAACCATCTGTGTTGTATTCTGCACTAGTTCTAGTCCAAGAATTGCTGACTCCCTGACCCTAGTCCAACAAAATAGAGAACGGAAAGGTCAGACATACATGGCTTCAAACGTCTCCATACCGATGGTGGAGTGAAAACTATTATTGTAAGAAAACTCCAAAAAGGGTAAGTGCCTCATCCATGAACCTCCAAAATCAAGAACATAAGAGCGTAACATGTATTCAAGAGTCTGGATGGTTCACTCTGTCTGACCATCCGTTTGAGGGTGAAAAGTAGTGCTAAGGAATATTTGAGATCCAAAAGCATGTTGGAGACCCCTCCACACCCTGGAGGTAAAACAATGGTCTCAATCAGAAATGATCATCCTTGGGACTCCATGAAGTCTCACCACCTCCTCCAGATACTGCCTCGACAAAACTTCTACTGAGCTTGACTCCTTGATTGATATGAAGTGGGCCGATTATGTTAAACGGTCCACTACCACCCAAATAGCATCATGTACTCCCGGAGCTTGAGGTAAACCTGTAACAAAGTCCATTGAGATGTCATCCGACTTCCACTAAAGAATCGATAATGGCTCGAGAAGACCACCAGGAACACGGTGTTCAGCCTTCACCTTATGGAAGACTAAACATCGAGACACAAACTCAGCAACTGAACGCTTTAGCCCAAACCACCAAAACTGACTCCTCAAGGATTGGTACATCTTTTTCACACTAGGATGCACCACTAAAGGAGAACCATGGAACTCTCTGTGGACCATCTCACGCATCGACAAGGGAACAAAAATCCTTCCATGACACAACACTCTATGTTGTTCATCTTTAGACCAACCATAAGGGGCCTCATCACAAACAACTTGGTCTCTCTAGACCTCCACCTAAAGATCCCCAACTGGTACTCTTCCACATTATGCATCTGGGTTGACTGCACCGTTATCTTAAAAAGAAAACCTCTACCTCCGACTTCTCCCATATCAAGATGTAATGCTGACAGTTCTTCCATTACCCTCCAGGAATCACTGGATTCACACACAGCATCACTACGTGACTTTCGGCTCACCACATCAGCTACAACCTTCCTTTTTCCAAGTTTATACACTATTTCAAAGTCGTATTCCTGTAGTAACTCCATCCAACGATGTTGTCGCAAGTTCAAGTCACACTGGGAGAAAACATACCTCAAATTCTTATGATCAGTGAAAACCAAAAAGTGTTCACCAATGAGGAAATGTCTCCACAACATCAGAGAAAACACCACAACTAACAACTCAAGATCATGGGTGGCATAGTTTCGTTCATGGGGACCCAACTGTCGAGACCCATAAGAAACAACTTACCTCTACTACACGAGGACACAGACTAACCCTAGATGTGAAGCATCATAGAAAACATCAAATTGAACTCCCTCAGTTGGAAGACGAAGGACTAGAGAACTTACTAACTTCTATTTTAGATACTCAAAATCTGCCTGACACTGATCAGTCCATATGAAAGACTGATCTTTCCTAGTCAAAGATGTTAGAGGAGTTGAAACTTGGGAGAAATTGGCTACGAACCTCCTGTAGTAGCCAGCGAGACCAAGGAAACTTCATACCTTTGACACTGTCTTGGGGGATTCCCAAGACACAACATCTTCTATCTTTGATGGATCCACAACTACTCCTTGTTGGGACACAACATGCCCCAATAAACGGACTTCTTGAGCCCAAAACTCACACTTTGACAACTTTCCAAATAGATAATGTTGAAAAAGAACTCCCAAAACGGCTTGTAGATGCTCTTAATGCTCCTCTTAATATGTCGATTACACAAGGATGTCATTGATAAAAAATGCAATGAACTTGTCCAGGAACTCACGGAACACAACATTCATCAATCCCATGAATACAGTTGGATCATTCGTCACACCAAACAACATTACAATGAACTCATAATGCCCATGACGACAACAGAAAGCAGTCTTTGGGATATCTTCATCCTTCACACACATCTGATGATAACCTGACCGCAATTCGATCTTTGATAACCAACTTGCACCTTTCTGTTGATCGAATAAATCATTGATCCGTAGAAGAGGATAACGGTTCTTTATTGTCACTTTGTTTAAGCGACGATAATCGACACAGAACCGGAAACTGTCGTCGGCCTTCTTCACGATCATAACTGGTGTACCCCATGGTGAAATAGTTGGTCGAACAAAACCGCACTGCCATAGACCATCAAGATGTATATGTATCTCTCATAACTCAAAAGGGGCCATCCTATACGGAGACATAGATATATGAGATGCTCCTGGGTGTAGCTTGATCCAAAACTCGATCTATTGTCGAGGAGGTAAGGATACAACCACTTTTGGAAAAACATTAGGGTACTCCTCTATGACCCTAGGAAACGCCAACTGGCGAACCTCTGAAGAACTCAACATCATCTCAGCCGCCATGGTTGATAAGGATGGAACTCACCTATGACCCATCCGAGGATCTCTCTCACCAACGAACACCACTTTCTCTCCATCTGCATCAAACAAAACAACCTTATTCCTATAGAAATCCACAATAGCCTACACTGAATACAACCAATCCATGCCGAGGATGATATCATATGGTTGTATTCGTAAACATAGGAAATCTTTCCAAGAGCGGTGCTTCCCCAACACTAGATTACAATCTCTACATACTTTAAACAAGTCATCTCGACCTCCAACTGGAATAGTCAACGCCAAGGGCACTGGAAGCCTCTCTACCTCAAGTCCCAAGGCATGAAAAAGGGTAGGTGATATGAAGGAGTGCATCACCCTTGAATCAAACAAGGAATTCACCAAGGTAGAAAACAAGCAAAGGGTACCTCGAACGATGTCTGGCTCGTCTAGAGCTGGCAACGCTAGAGCATGAAGCTGACCACGACCTCCTCCATGGCCTCTCTGAACCTGGTGAAGACCACCACCATGGCCGCACTCTACTCTCTGAGGATAGGGAATGTCATGGGGCTGTCATATGCCCGCCCCATCTCCCCACTGCTGATCGAAAGCTGGTGCAACCTGCTGCTGCTAACTCGGCGGGAACTGCCTCAATAGAGGAACCTAGAGCGGAGCGCCCGATGCATGATGAATGCTCTGAAAGGTCGGGAACTCCTGCTGCTGATGAACACAACCACCACAAAAATACAAGCGCATGATCCCTTGGAATAGGCCTGAGAGTTTATTCCTTTAGAGAAACGAGATGTGAAGGGCTCAGACCTACCCCCGAATGAACATAAACTCTTCTGCACTGAAAACCGGGAACCCCAGATCAAAAATTGATTCGTGAGGAATCATGCTGATTCCACTCTCATGATGATCCGGTCCTAGCTAAAGTCCTCTCAACAACCTCTTCCCTCGCCAACACCTCAAGATATGTGTTTAACATAAATGGGGTGACCTGGCATTGGATATCTGGATGCAAAGCCTCCTCGAATTGACTCGCCCTGGCCTCCTCATCTGGTAACAGCTCCAAAGCATATGGTAAAAGGTTCCTAAAACGGATTCCAAACTCTCGAATAGTATTGCTCCCCTGTAGAAGGGTAAGAAGCTCTTGGCGACTAGACACCTTTTTAGTCGAGGAAAGGAACCTGAATATGAACTTGTCTCGGAACTCCACCTATGAGATCACTGAATCCTCACAATCCCCGAGGAATAACAACCACCACTGCCTTGCTGCTCCACACAGTATCGTCACAAACAAGGACACCCAGTGCTCCTTCCGAGAACTGATCGAACTGAAGCCTATCTCGACCTCCTGCAACCAGTCTTCCGTGAGTACATCTGAAACGGTGCCCTCATACTTCTACAGACTCTGGTGCTGAAACTCTTGGAGTGTCTTCCTCCGAGTGTCATCGTTCTCAACCTCTACCCTGCGGCGACCTGCTGGAACATCCTGCTGAACGTATTCTATGTAAACCTGATGAGGACGTCGACCTGGAGCCATACCTGCAAAATAAAAAACAATTAGAGCTCCTAAGTCTGGAATATGGAAGACTCAACATTAATTAATTAATTTTTTTATTTCATTTGTTTTAGGTTAACCTATCCCAAGGTCTACCCATTCAAACACAGGCACAAAGAAGAACGATGAATGATCCTTTCCTAGGTCGCTACCCTGCAACCAGTATCACCCTGTTTAGTTGTCATTGTAAAATTAAAGGTCTGTACATCAGATCATAGGGGGACCTAAACGCCTATGTCTCAGCCAGTCTCCAGTGTTTACCTCACTTTCTAAACATGAATGACACTGTTTCCCTACCAACCCATGCAACCTCACCTGTGCCTAACTCCAAACTCCATCCTACCCCCCAACCAGACCTCTGATACCACTTTGTCACGACCCCCTCCCCACAAAGTGTACCCCTCCTGGGCCGACAATGTGAGAAGGGAGATAATGACCCCCCGAGTCCCGCCTCTAGTAGGCCCCGGGTTGGCGACTAGCACTGAGGGTATAATAAACACACAAATGGGAGGCATTACCCACTAAGAGAACACATGCAGAAGAGAGAGATAAGATAAACACCAACCAACTCCAACTCAAAACTAAAGTATAAAATAAAATCCAAGTGCATATGTAATGTCATGAAAAAGTACTAGAACTAAAAGGGGAAAACTACAAGTACCCAAAAGAAAGTAAAAACAGCAGCGACCACAAGCCCGAACAGCTCCTGCAACCACAATCTAGTAGTAACCATCCTGACCTCCAACCTGCTCCATGTGACCTGAAAAATAGTTTATATATTAGTAGGGTGAGTATAACAGTATACTCAGTAGGATCCCCCCCGAAGCCTCTCGTGAAAAAGTAAGGAAATCATGCTAAAGAATAGTGAACAACAATGAAACTAACTCGTCACCTAACAGGTATACTATGTTACCAACCTCACCATGGATACTCTCACCAAGTAAATAATACATGAATATATCATATAATAAAGAATATCAAGGGTACCCCGCTACTACTTCCCCACTCGTTTGCCACTTTACCCAAATGACATACATCCTGTGCATCTCTCTCCAAAGGCTTGACCGTATAAACTTGGGCTAAGCTCCACAATCTGCACCACGTGCATCACAAAGGCTTGACCACCGACACCTGGGCTAAGCACCACACCATCCTCACAACCAAAAGTTACCAGGTAGTTTCCGAGAGCCACCACAGCTCGCATAACGTGTATCATACGTCGGGTGTTATACTTCAAGCCATTACAGCCCATACACCGAGTAAGGATCCTCAAGACATCACAACCCATACATGTTACACCTATAGTAGTCCATAGTACACTATATACAGAATATGTGTGTGTGAAATAACCACAAGCCGTTACATCCCTCTACACACATATATGGGGAAACTAACCGCTTTGCCAATGGCACTAGTATCTACCAAGAGAAGAGAGTGGGGCTAAAGGGGGTAGTCATCCATTCATCCTCCCACCGAAATGTTGGGTAAAACACCCCCCAAGGATCAGAATCCCTGGGGTGTTAGTTTCCCATACTGATAGGGTGGAGTAGCGTATAGAAACACAAAAATTACAGAATATACTATAACTCACAACCACACTATGGGAATAACCTAGTCTTAGACACAACTGCAGCTAACATCTCCCAGACTCCAGGCAACCACTTGTAAGAATAGGTATCCTATAATCACACAACCAATTAAAGAACTTCATTAGATTACTTCATCCATTTTTTTTCATCAATTCCACTTTACGTTAATTAATTCTTTACACATTAATTAACCAAGAACAATTCCACTTTATGTTCCATTAACAGCACATCCAGAAACCACTGTCCCTTCAAAAGTTCTCATCCTCATCATTACGTTTCATCAAACTCCAACCCCATGGGTTAACATCATTTATTCAAACATTCATTACAGAATTACTTTCCCATATTCCCATGCATTCTAGAAAAGCAACCTATGCTACTAAACACAAGGGGGCTCAACACGGAGATTAGACGTACTACCCGTCGAGTATTTGCGACCTATATCAAGAGCATAGACCCATTCTCCCTTGAGAGTCTAAACATGGAAATCACGTGGCATACCCCCACGTGTCTTCACCCCTTTCGAAAGAAGGGTAAGCAAAACCAACTACCTTGAGCAGTGGGGAAAAGTAAAATAGGTAAACAACCAAACAAAGCACGAAGCATCCAATAACCACATCCATCCCATTCCATCATCCCTGGTGTCCTCCCTGACACCCACATGCATAAACCGATGCATATCGCCACTCTAGGCATCATTATCTGCCACAACCACAAGCCCTCCCTGCCTCCACATATCACAACACCCCTCCAGGGTCACATCACAACATAAGATATCACAACACCCTTCCAGGGTCACAGCACAACACAAGCATCAGAACACCCCTCCAGGGTCACAACACAACACAAGATATCACAAAACCCCTCCTGGGTCACAACACAACATAAGCAGCAGGAAAAAAAAATCACATCAAATTGGGCTCTTGGCCCTTTAACAAGGAATCTAGCCTTCAAACAATAAGCACCAATAGATTTCAGATTTACAAACCAACTAAGTTAATCACGTACATCGACATTAATTTGATTAACATCAATTTGGAACAACATCCACCACAAAAACAACAACAACAACCAGATTCATTTTTATGTCTATTTATCTTTAGCCAATTAATTATCAATTAATTCCGGCATTACATTATTTATAAATTTCATCCAGAGCAACATGCTAACAAGAAATTCATATATATCACACTATCTATCAAATCAAGAGGCGAACTGTTATCATGGTACAAAGCAACAACATGCGATCACAAATTATTTTAATCTGGTGCAAGTATTTAATTAGGTCAATTCCATTGTGATTCAAAGGACTAAATCATGATAACTCTATGATTGCAAAAAAATAATTAGAGAATCCATGAATCCCTTACCGCAAAGGTTTTCGAGGGAAACCACAACGGTCAATGAGCGCCCAAGAAACTGGGTCAATTCTCCATGAATCCTCCTTAGATCTCCTCTCCTAACACAACCAAGACCAAAGATCATCATAAACAACATGAACACTCTTAGATCTACCCATAACGGGTGCATATATAAGATCCTGAGAGAATAGGAGGAGTAGATCTACATAGATCTAAGAAACCAAACAAAAGGTTCACATACCTCAAGAAACCGGCTTTGATTCATGAAGAGAAGCCTCCAGATCACCTCCAAAACGCTTGGGAGAGGTTCTTCTACCTACAAGGAAAGGTAATCCTGAGTTATGGTTGATTAGGGGATTAAATGAGGTGATTAAATGAAAAAACAAGTTAGATCCACAATTTTAGGATCTAACTTTAAGTGCCCACACGGTTAGTCTGCACAGTTTAACAAACCGTGTGCTAACCGTGAGTTAGCTTCTGCCTCAACAATCACTCCTCTCATGGTTAGTCTACACAGTTAAACAAAATGTGCACTAACCGTGCGTTAGCCACTGCCTCCAAGACTAGCCTTGCACGGTTTGGCCGCACGGTTAAGGAAAACCTTGTGCCTCCTGTGCAAAGGCCATAACCCTTTAGATTTCTTTAAAAGTCCACCCAAATTCACCCCCAAGTAACCTTGACCTCTCAGAACACCTCTAGCACCACATTTTCACAAAGGAATGGACCAGAGAGGTCTGGGACATTACAACAGGGGTAGGTATACAATCAATATACAACACATGTATGTTTTTTATTTACGTTGTAATAAGATAAAATTTAGTCATACAATGTTTATCTTCATTTTGATTATTAGAGTGAAACTAGGGCCTTTAGGGATAAAGATTATTCTATACCAAAGTTACTTAAATTTTTTCTACTTAATGTTCATTGAAGTAACAAATTAAATAATATAGAAACTCTAGTGAAGATAAAATATACCATTTTTGGTGATTATAATGTTATGTAAATCAGTCTTGTCTATTTACCTTCTTTGAAAATGTTTTTTGAGAAATTGTAAAAGGATACATCGACTGTAGAAATAAATAAAATTATATAAGAATTTATTGATAATAGGATGGAATTTTTTTCCCATAAATTTTTTAAATGGAAACCGAAAACAATGTACAATGAAGAATTTTTTAATTTTATGAAAATTAATGAAGAAATTAAATTTGGTGATCTATGTTTTGTAACAGATAAGGATGAAGAAGTACACATAAATAAACACTATTATTAATATACTATACATGAAGAAAATATGAGAAGGTTCGAATATAATTATTGATATGCCATGATGTGTAAAAATTTCTGAAATGGAGTATAGGATTTTAATTCAATTAATATTGTTTTAATGAAGGGAGAAGGCCGTTTAAATATCCCCCACTAAAAATTATTCAACCAGAAGAAACATAGTATATTTAATTGATATGTCCATCATCTCATGATTCAGTATTAGTTTTCTTTACATAATAAGAAAAAATAAAAATGATATATTATTAAATGAAGGTAGTATTGTTATATTTAATATCATATTAAATATTTTAATAAATAAAATGATGAAACTAAATAAATAATGGATTAAAAAAGCACTTGAATTTTGAAGAGGCATGTTTTATTATATATATTTCATTATAAATAGAATCTAAAGATGATAATGATATTAATGTATTGGATTGAGATAAATATTCTGAAAAAGAGGATCAACACGCTAAGACTAAGGTATCATAAAAATCATCAACTAATAATTTATTTTATGTCATGTTACATTTTTTAGACTGATATCATGAAAGAAAAGTCATACTAGAACTTCTAGAACCCATTATCTATACACTCTTAAAGATTATTATCATTCTGCTCATTATTCTTCCAATACAAGGGATCAAAGGATAATAAATGAGAATTAATTAAATCAATACAATAAGTATGATACTTTAAAATGCCTTAGTTTTATTACTAGATCTTTATGAAAGATTTGAAAACATTCGAATGAAAATTAATTTGTTGGAAAATAAATTTATTTAAAACAAATCACAAAGATAGTGATAATAAGTGATGTTGTTTTCAAAGAAATATTGGGAATACCAAAAGATGAGAAAATAAACATGAATACATTTTTAGAGGGATAAAACATATATAGAGAGATATTATGTTCTACGATGAATAGATTTATAGAATCAAAATGTTAACCAAGACAGTATCAAAACATGAACGATGTGCAAATGATGAATGTCGAGAGAATAGTAGTGAAATTGATAATCTCAAATATTTAGTAAGGAATCATGATTATGGGATATTATATCAATGAAAAAAAATTTAATCTATTGAAGAATAAGTTTCAGAGATAATTAATGAGAATCAGATGATAAATATCCTTAATGTGAATGTAAGGAAGTCCAAGGTTATTGTTTATTAGTTAATGAAATATCTGTAGGATATCAAGACAATGTTCATTGTTAATAAAAAATTAAATAAATATTTACATCTTCTACTAAACACTTGAATTATTTTTGTAATAATAAACATTAATTTTTTATTTATATTTTGATTGGATATTCATCCATAAAATTCTAATGGATTATTGTCCTTATTTTTTGATGAAGGTATCTCATTAAAATTTTTATATCAATGTATCTCATTTGTATTTTTAGATGAATATTGATATATAATTTTGATTCATTATATTTTTATTGTCCTTACATTTTAGGAACAAATTCTACCTCATTAAAACATTTCAAAAACCAAAAAGGGGGAGAAATAAAGAAAATATAAAAATTATTATATTTTAGAGAAATTTTATAAAGGTATATTTAAAAAAATATTTCTAAAGAAAAATTAATGTTTATATTTGAAATGGGAGTAAGTATTTAATGTATTTTATAATTCATTTTTTATCCAAGGAAGTAGTGTTTTTTGCATTTACTAAGGGGTATTTTATGGAGTTTAATGTTTTTCTAAAAAATTTCTATCCTTTGTTTTCAATATCACATAATTATTTATTAAATAAATTATTTTACTAAAATCTATACATCCCATGTTTTTAGATTTTTTATGTAGAATTTTTTTTACCAACTATTGAAACAATTGTTCATTGAGTGGAAATGTTTAATCATAAATACATGTATTTTACATTAGATGAATGGTCTAAAACCTCATAAGATTGTGATTGAAAATATTCATGAAGTTAATGTATAATTATATCCATAAAATGATGTTTTACAAATAATTTTTGACAAACTACATCAGATGAATGAAAATATTCTTTCCAAAAGGACATTTAAAAAATATACAGGAGGAATAATTCAGGTATACAAGATGAAAAAATATCATTCAATCGGATGATATATTTTACTTCCACATGAAGAGAAATGTTAATTATACCATATGTAATTATATATTATTTTTATGGTGATTCCAGTGTAGCTGTCAAATGATGTTTTGATGAACCATGAATGAAAAGAAATATACAATCTAAATTCATGAAATCACCTCTAAAGAATATATAATTTGATAAAAGATAAAATTATTATATTTATATGTATAATATGTTGTAGAGAAATATTTTTCAGTATGAGGTATCACAAGGATAATGAGAAGAGTTTGTAACGTATATTTATAAGTGAACACTTCATTGTAATTCATTATAGTGTTTTACATAAGGAATGAAACTGTGGGGATTACTGTAAATTCCTTGAGTTATTTATGTTTTTATAATATATTTATGATATGGTGTGATTAAGGGAATCCTTATTTTTGGAATATAGAGGATACTGATCTTTTTGATCAATGGTTCTAAAGGCTAGGAAAAATTGATTTTTCCAATATTTTTATTGAGGGTTCCTTTGAAAATGAAGTCAAACCTTTATATTTTTTTAAAGGATGGATACCTAAAGATATGGTCATTTAATTAATTAACAATTAAGGTAAAAAAGTGCAATTTTTTTATAATGATTTATATGTTTTTCCTTACATGATGAATAAGTTCAATTTAACTTTTTTTTTCACAACATTATTTCAACTATGCATGTATCCATAAAATATTATATTGTATATTATATAATTTCATTAAACACTACTTATAATGTATATAAATAATAATTATTTTATGATTAAATTATTATAAAATGGAAAGAATATTTTTCTAAATAATCTTCATAAAGATAGATTAAGTAAATTATTAATTTTATTTTGAAACTAATAATTGACCTTCCTATTTTAAAGTAAATATATAATATGACATTACTATAACTATAAATACTATCATAGATGGCCAAGTATAGAAAAAAAACTATAGTTATCCTTAGTGTCACCTTAGAAATATAGGGACAACATGTTAATTAAACAATTCACTTTGGAAATTTATTTTCTTTATGTTTTTTATTCTATTGTGTATCAATATACACTATTCTGAGAATATATTTCTCTATAGACACTATTTTTGATGGCCCACAATGTTTTACTCACACCCTACATGGTCTTCCATTACACATGGGTTCTTTCGCATCTGTGATATGTTTATTATAAGAATATGTTTGATATGAGACATAGGTTTATATTTTTATTAATTTGGCATGTCAGCATAGATTGTATCAGGATAGTATATGATATTTGATTATGAAATACAGTTATTTCCTTGATATTGGTATTTTTTTACATTTATGTAACTAGTTTGGTGTTAATTAATTTATAAGGATCACATTATTTTAGATCTGTAAATTAATTTTATTATTATTTTAGTAATGTATATAATTACATGATTCCATTTAATGTTTTTAGAGATTTTGTTATTAATTTCTTAATACATACTCTCATACATATAATTTTTATACAATACATGGATACTTCATTCTTTATTATTCACACTAATTATGTGGTATAGGATCCATTATAGAATCATTTGAATTTATAAATTTGATATATAATTATTTTTTACATATAAAATGAATTTATCTAAAAATGTTTTCTGTTTAATATTACATTTTACTCCTAAATTAATTTTTTCACTTATATATATTGTTACATGAATATTTGAATACATATTTGGAATCAGGATGTCCAAATTTCTTAAATTGGACCCTTTTATTTTTGGTCATTATGAATAATAACCATGAAAACAGTTTTCCCCACATTAATTTTTAATTGGTTGGTTAAGGTAAACAATAATAGGATAATGATTAAAATGTGACCATAATACTTGTAAATATACGGTTGGATGGGTATAATTTTAATATTCCTTTAATATTTTCTGAATTATGGAATCCTTATGCCATATTTCATTCATTTGGACCTATATAATATTTATGTAAAATATAATGTAAAAAACTTCAAATTCATGTATTTAACATCTATAAAATTAATGGAAAAGGATAAAAAATATTTATGTATAGTAAAAAATTATTATAATAAATATAAATTAATTATAATCATATAATTTATTTTTAATTTTTAGTGATGGAATAATTATATTAAATGTGTATGCAACAATGCCACAATATTTATTCAATGAACAGAAAAATAAAATAATTGTTTATAAAAATATTAAAATAATTAAAATTTAAATGAATTACTCTGTTCTATAAATTTTTAGATAAATATAAGTTGTTTGAGTGGTTTTAATGTATTATTTATTAAATTCATTTATTTGAGGTTGTTTTCAAAGTCCAATAAAATGAATATTTCCAAATAATTATTTGATGATATTTTATAATAAATAATATATTGTTAATTGAATTAAATTTGATAAAAACACTATATTTATTAAATTGATTTATATATGTTTAAAACTACCAACCATGGTCTATATTTTTGCTAGTTTTTATATTAAGTATCTTGAAACCTAAAGTGAAATACTTTTGTTATCACAGTAATCATTACAATGGTTAATGGATGGTAAAAAAAAGTCACACGAGTGGTGAAATCACCAAATACTGTCCCATTAATATATTATGAGAGGATCATGACTCATAATAATATTTTCTTATAGTGAAATCAATTTGGTCTCATTTGAAAAAATAAATATATTTACATTAATTTTATACTTTATGAAATTATAGGAATGTGATTATTTCACTTATAAAAGGGAACGCCCTCTCATCTTCATCTCAAACATTTTGGTCCTTTTGGATCATCTTGGATATATAAAAATATTTTATTAAAATTCATTAAAACTTTCTAAAGGTCATAATTTATGAAAAATTGGACCCTTATGGAGATTAAGGTGTAAAGAAAAAAAGGCTTTCTGAAGAAGAGCTATAACATTTAACTGAATGTCTTAGTTTATATCTTATTCTATGTCCTCAAAATCAACATAAAAAATATTTAATAAAATAAAAATTAAATTCAATATCATTATATATTTTTTGTTAATGGAATAGATTATTTTAATCCCTAATTTTTTTAAATGAAAAACAAAACTTCCATTTGTGTATATGGTGGACTACCGCCCCACAAAATGATGTAATTCGTTTTCTATAACAGACTCTTACAGAGTGATATAATTATGTATTTAATTTTTATATATGATTTTCATGAAATATTTATCAGAATCAAACTATAATATATCATATATTTTCGTACCATTCCATCCATCAGATAATGTCAAGGACGTTCGTCCAAACATGTGCACTACCACCTCGACAAAGCGATGAGATTATTTTTCATTCAACACATAACATTGATGATATATATATGTGTTAATTTAAATAAAAAATATCATATTTATGTCATAATAATAAATTTTTAAATATAATATTATTCTTAAATTATTTCCATTATGATCATTTTCAAATGGATATTTTTCTTATGCCTGCGTATGACTTACTGTCTCAATGAATTTAACATAGTTCATTTTTCATAACTATCATCCATGGATTGTTTTTAATGAATAATTGATATGTCAAAAATATAATTATTAAATTATCATTGTTATTATTATGTTTTATAAATGAACACTATTACCATAGTCAACCAACCAATGTTATTTTGGATCTATAACATTAATATTGTCAAAACATCTGACACAATATTAATATATTTTATAATTAAATATAACATGATAATAAATAGAATAAGAGGAAAAATGTACATATAAATTTAATTAAATAATAAAATAATTGACATAATTTTATTATTTAAGAAGATAAATAATATATGCGACATGTCATACCTGAGGTATGTTTTTATCACCTATCATTTACCCTTATGAGAAAAATACCATTTTCAGAACATAGTTTTTCTACATGGTGTATATAATGAAAATTTTATATGATATATATTAAATATAAATAAATATAAATATAAATATATATATATATAGGTTTATTTTATAGTAATATCTTTCATGGTTTAATTATTCGAAAGTAAGTAAAGTGGTGATGATTTTTTCATGAAGCAAGTCGGGGTGTCATCCAACTCGACACCCGACCCGGCCCGTGGCATGGACCGAAGGGTGTTCCCAATACCCACAAGCTATAAAATAGTTTCTGTGTATCAATACGACACCTTTTTGAATGATTCCCCATAATAAATACAACCAATGATTATTCTAAATAATAAATCATTCCACCGTGATGAAAATTGATGACAAAAAGTGATATAAAAATTTCTAGTTGAGCATTTTACAACTTAATCCAAAACCAAAATACCAAAATGAGAGGGGAACCAAACTAGGTCAGATCCTATAATATCCAATATAAAAAAGGTCCATATACCTATATAAACCTCCACTTACACTTTTAATAATGGAATACTATAAACTAGAACCACAATCACCACCAAAAAAGATTGTTCCATTACCTTGGTTAAACAAAAAAAAAATCTTGATACACCCAAGTTTGTATGTAGGGAGAGAGCCAAATCCTAGAAGGATTACGACCAAAAGTAATATCACATTAAATAATATTAGAATAAAAATTTCCATGTACACTTTAAAAAAAATACATTGAATCATTTTTAAGGAAAACATTTTATGGAAAACATTTTCAAAGAAACATGTTTTGTAGATTATCATTAGATTAAGGTCCACTATATGCCAATGTTATGTAAAATATGTAACCACCCAAAATTAAATCAATATGATTTGTCATCTTATTATTATTTCATATACTATAAATCATATATAATCACTTAGATTACACAATATAAACATTATAAATGATGAAAGTTGAAAATAAGAGGTATAAATAGAAGTTATGGAACCTACACCGATGAAATAATAACACAACCTAAAAATATTATATCACCCATATGATAAGAAATATAAAAAATCAAATAGTAACCTCACCCATGAATTTATAAACATAATTTATCAATATTATAAATTAATGTATGATATAATTATATCATAGTATAATAAAAATAATATTTTAAAAATTATAAATGAAGTGTCGGTATTTTTGTGAGCCATAAACATTTAATTACAATATTATAATTAATTAAATTATTTAAATGAACACAAAATTTCATAAAATGAAGTCATAAATCAATATTTTTTTATTTTATGATTGTATGATTATTTAATGAGAATTAGTTAATTTTTCAAAGGTTAATAAAATTATATTTTTTAAAAAACTATATATTTAAATTAAATTATTATTTTAGTTAAAATTTATATTTCTCATATTTTGAAAATTATTTTCATAAAATTGATTTCATTTTAAAATTAAAAAAATCAAAACGTGGCTTGGATGAATTTTTTGGATTTTTCTAAAATATATGAAGTTTTGGTGAATATTATAATACGGTAATTTATGATAGACATAACTTATAATACACTATTCCTTGAGTTATGGATGTTGTGAAAACCATCATTTCGAAATTATATTCATTATTATAATATATTATATTATAACTATAAAACTATTCATAGTTTTGATATAAAATTATAATCAAATGAATTAAATATTCAAAAAAAAAACATATATCAACCATTATAAATTCCACCCCTCACCACCCATTCAAATCACTCCTTACAAGTTTTGAGACTAGTCAAATATCTTCCCCATTCTATTTCCAAGACCCTCATGTATGTCTATGAGATCATGGTCTAATAAAAAGAGAAAACCATTTCCATAAAGAGTTTCTCAATGTTGATAAAACCAAGAGGTAAAAACCTATTTATTTTACTATTAATTTCATTCTAAGTTCTATTTTTTATTATTATGTCATCACCTACCATATTAAAAATATAATGATAAATTAATTACCTTAAATAGTCTTGAATTTTATTATTATAATGGAATAATCCATCATCATTCCCATTTTCCTATCACTTTTATTGTAAAACTAGAAACATCATCCGTGAGATGTTGTTTCATCACCTTCATAGATGACAAGATTTTATTATCCTTCACCATATTCAAGGGTAATCATGATAAAATATTAATGGTCAAAACCAAATTTAAAAATTATATTATATTTTTTTTAGGTTTTATATGTAATATATTTTCAAAATACTAAATGATGAGACAAAACGAGTTCGTTGTGACATTAAACTGCTAAAATTAATCTAAAAATGTATCGTTAACATGTTATATAATGATTCATCCTCATATCTGTGAAAAAATATATATGAAAAATTATAACTTTTTTATTTTCATTAATTAAATTTAATTAAAATTATTTATAATTATAAAAATCTTACATGAGTGTCATTACTTAGAAACAAGCGAACTAATCATGAAAACTAGGAAAAAAAACTCTCCTAAATGATGAAATGAAACTATATAACTCATCAAAATGGACGTAAATGAACTTAATAAAACTATAATTAATCTCATTCATATAGAAAAGTTAATTAATTATTGAATTAATGGATTTCATTTGATTATTATGGACATTAATATCTAGTGCATGACACTTTCATTAATATGGTTAGGGATCTCACCCAAACAATTATTTATTCCTTCTCATTAATATTTTACTATATCTACAACAATATAATTATTCTATATTTTTTTATAAGTATTCTATATTAATTATTATATGTTAAAACCTAATATATATAGATCATTTCATTATTATTTTTTGACAAATACTTGTCTTCCAAGGTTCCCTTCTCAAATCATTCCAATAATAAACCCCGATTAAATGAAACTTCTAGATTTCATACCCATTTTAAAGTACCATACATAACATGATATAAGTCTAAATTAATTTTAATAATTCATTAATATTTTCATGAAAAAATAATTTTGTTCATTTCAATTTTTATACATATGATTATGAAAAATAAAAAAGATTTTTCTGAAATAAATCTTATTTGGAAAGTAAAAGGGGTATTTATCTAAGGAATTTTGTGATGATTATACTATAGTATATTCATTTATATTAACACCTCTATTGAATAATATGCTTTATTGAGATATAAATATTATTTTTATCATCTAGCATATTTTTTTAAATGGTTTATGATCATTTTGACCATGGATGTTCTATCTTGATAACATTCACCATACTACTTAGAATGGTTAGTGATTAGGTATACAGGTTGGGGAATGTTATATAAATTTCATATGTATGTGTTGTTTATATTTATCCCCATTCATATTATAAATTAATGGGACTTTTATAATTGATGGGTGGTTCCCGATATATCCCCTCGATGCATCAGTGGATCTCATTAGATGTACTAGACTTGGTTTACATAATATGTATAGTGTCTTTTCCAAGCCCTTAATGATATGTTTACATTGTCTGACTTTATGAAACACCACATTATGAAACTACAAATTGATATTCCATGTGATTATTAGACTATAGTAATATCCATGATTATGTTTTATTATATTATTTTTTAATTAGATTTTGTTCCTTCCATTTTATAGTCAAGATTATGCATTAATGACATGTGTTTTTTATTATTCACCATGCCATAAATTTTAGGATTATGATAGGTTTTTCTATACTACTTACCCATACTATGCATATGATCTAACCCCTTCATTATGTTTTCCCTAGTATGGGATGATTTTTATTAAGAATGACATGCAGGGATAATCTAGAAGTTCATGGGTGTTTCTAATCCATTCTAAATATTTTTTTTCATTGAAGATGTAATGTAAAATTCATTTATGAGTTATGGATTC
The DNA here is from genome assembly GCA_963277665.1 of Viscum album. Taxonomy (NCBI): domain Eukaryota; kingdom Viridiplantae; phylum Streptophyta; class Magnoliopsida; order Santalales; family Viscaceae; genus Viscum; species Viscum album. The sequence continues at coordinate 64,154,939 of OY728148.1, read as the reverse complement.
CAAAAATACTAAAATGATTGTCCCTTTGGGATTCATAAATTTTATTGATGCCAATTTAATAATTTATGGCACCATATTTGGGCTACTTGGGTCAGGGTCTTTACATTTGGTATCAGAGTGAGTTTAGTAGAAACCATGGAAACAAGATTTTGAAAACATATATTGGGGAACATAAACCTTATATATACATTGATGATATGCATAAGAAACATCCTATAATATTGGTAAGGTAGAGTTTTTGTGGATCTTCCTTGCAATACACCCCTTTTTTGTTTCTACAAGTTCATGTGGTTATGGAATAGATATTCCTATGGGTAATAACTCTGAGAAGGTGTTCTAGTCCTAACTCAGGGTAACCTAGTACAAAATAACGGAACTTAATACACACTTGGTTTGAGACTCTCAGCCAATATTATTAGTATAAATCACATAATATTTACAAATAATTATTAAGGATTTAAAAGTAAATATGTCCCCAAATAAACAATGTTTATGATTATAAGATTAGTTGCTCATAATATTTCAGTTTAAGTTGTGATTTTTCTAGTTCAAGATTATTCATTATGATTCATAACCTAATTTAATGTTTGCGAATATTTAGATAAAACACATAGTGGATGGAATGGAAATATTATTAACATGTGTATCCTAAAAAGGGATTCCCCTCATATGAATGATAATGAAGTTAGTACTGGAGCTGTGACTAGTGCTAAGCAACATATTACTATACAAGGATAGCTAACTTAGGTTATAAATAAAGACCTTACCCATATTGGGTATCATGATTTAAAATTTCAAGTAGTAATGTTAGACCCATTTATTCAATAATTGACTCCATCATTTAATTAGACTAAAAACCCATTTTTATTAGAGTAGTGGATTTTTTCATTAGATAAGATATTTATTTCTTTGGGATGTAATGAAAGGAAAAAGGTTATCATGGTAGGTTATCATCTCTTATAGGATGGGGAACAATGGTGGTAATTAATTCAAAACACAATGGAAGAGGAAGAAATATCTAATGTGGAATGAAATGATTTTAATGATATTTTTTTTTCAAATTATTTCCCACATGAACAATGAGTGGATATAGAGATGAAATTATTTATTCTAAGATAAAATGGTGATGAAAACACTTCCATGTATGAAGACAAAAATTAAAAGGATAATAATTCATTTTTAAAACTAGATACATAATCAAAGTGTAATGATTGATGAATTATATTATGATTTTAAACCATTACTCCAAAGGGAATTGGTCTCCAAAAAATTCTCATCATATGAAGATATAATCTCATTTAATATCAAGGAAGAAAAATAATTCTCTACATATTATGACTATATAAGAAATAAAGAGAATAATTGGGATTATTAGCACTATAAAAATGGAAATAAGGAATCATGGAATAAAGGAAGAGTTTAATTTCTATCATGTGGTATTTGTGTTAAAAAACACAAAAGTAGTTTCCTAAAGGGTAAGGGTGTTTGGTAAAATTCTAGAGAAAAATTTCACCAAGCCCTTGATTTCATGGGAAACTAAGAAGCTACCAATGATTTATTTGATTAAGGATCATCACATTATTTTATATCATCCATGTTTTTCAAGAAAATTAGTCATTTAAAATTTGATTTAATAAACGATTTGTGAGTCAAAATTCCTAAGGGATGTTTCAATAAAGTAAATATGTGTCAATTAGTTACCTTTATGATACTCTAACATTATTTAGTTTCCGACCATGTAATCACACATATTATTGGCATTTACATAATTCTCCGTATGGACATGAATTTAAAATATAATGTTATTTTTTTTGAAAGAAGAAGGAAATTTTTATTAGTGAGGAAGATATATAATTCCTTATATATATAGTATAAAACACATCATTTGAGCCATATTTGGATCCACCTCCAGTAGTTCATTGAAATAAAATTCATGGGAAGGAAGATAAAAAATCATTTGTTGATGAGGAAAGAAATATTAAAATTTAATATGTAAAAATTTTGTATGAATATATTGATATATTTCCAAAGGATTTTCTTGGATATCATCGAGATCAGAAAGTTGAGTTGTTTATTTATTTAATTCCTTTTATAAGACCTATATCAAATACTCCATATAAAATAACCACTATGGAATTAGTTTAACCAAATAATCAAATAGTTGAATTATGAGATCATGGATTTATTCACCCTAGTGTTTCTCTAAGGGAGCCCTTGTTACTGTTTTCAAGACGAAATATGGGTCTATGAGGTTGGAAATTTATTATAATTAAATCATTATTGGTAAAATAAAGAACATGTATCCCCTACCTCGCATTGATGATATTTTTGATCAATATAATAGAGAAAAATAATTTTCAATGGTTGAACTATGATAAGGATATCATAATTTTCATGTGATGATGGAAGATATTCCGATGGCAGTATTTCAAACCATATGTAGAAATTATGAGTTTACATTAATTTCATTTGGACTAACTAATGAACACTCCATTTTCATGGATCTAATAAAGATAGTAATTAAGGAATATCCAAATAAATTTTTTGTTGTATTTATTTGTGATATATTGGTATACCCCAAAAGCTACAAATCCCATTATAATATTTTTTTGATAGTTCTGAAGACCCTTAGAATCCATGTATTGTATGTGATGTTTAAAATGTATGAATTTTGGGATTTAATCAGTTTATTTTCTTGGACATATTGTCCCTATGGATGGAATAATAGTTGATATTATGATGAAAAAGTCCATTCATGAGTTTTCAATACTAACAAACATAACTGAGGTACATAATTTTATTTGTTTAGTAGGTTATTATCAACAGTTTGTTTAAAACATCACCTGATTTTCTTACCCATTAACCAATTATACTTGTAAAGGGGTTATTTTGGTATAGACAAAAGAGTTTGAAGAACGTTTTGAATAATTGAAGAGGAGATTAGTGAATGATCAGATCTTAACTCTACCATCAATTAATGGTGGGTTTTTGATTTATTATGATGCGTCAAAGATAAGACTTATCTATGTATTTATGCCAAATGATAGTGTTATTTCCAATGCATAAAGTTAGTTAAAAACTCATGAACATAACTATCTAAGTCATGATCTTCAGTTAAGAGATATAATATTTCCTTTGAAAATATAAATACACTATCTCTATGGTGAATAATTATATATATATATATATCGATCAAAAGATCATAAAAAATGTCTTCTCATAGAGAGAACTCAACATGAGGAAAATGAGATAGCTCGAAAGACTCAAGGCTTATAATTGTTTAATATACCATCACCTAGGAAAGGAACATATGGTTGCTGATGCTTTGAGTGGGATGAATCCTAGGGTTTAAAAAAATGAGTATTGAAAGGGATTATGTGTTTATAGATCTATTAAAGATTGATATGTGAATAATCCAGAAAAGTGAAAAATCATTACTTTTTCAATTGGTTTCCCAACCATCTTTATTAGAAAATATTAATCGTAATTCATTTGATGATGAGAATATTCAATAGAAAATTAATAATGTGAATGATGGGATGTTGGAAGAATTAATGTATAAAGGTCAAATTCTTAAATTTTGGAATAGGATTTGTGTTACCTCTATACCTAAGGTAAAAAGTGAGTAATTGGATGAGGCTCATTGTTCAAATTTCTTTATAAAACCTCTTATCACTAATATGTATATGGATTTGATGGAATATATTTTGTGGGGTAACATGAAGTTCGATATGGCTGATTATGTATTAATATGTTTAGTTTGTCAACAATTGAAGAATAAATTACAATACCCTATAGGATTCAAGCAACCACTACCTATTCCTACATGGAAATGTGATGACATCATAATGAATTTTTTCACTAAACTACAATAAACTCCATGAAAGAATAGTTCAATTTGGATAATTTTTTATCTAATTACTAAACCTGCACATTTTTTTATATAAGGGAGAATTTTCCACTAGATCACCTTACACGACTCTATATTAATGAAGTTATAAGGCTTCCTAGAAAACATCTTGTCAATTGTGTCTGATTGTGATCCATATTTTTCATCAAAATTATGGAAAAGTCCACACTACTATTTTGATACTAAGCTTATTTTATGTACTACATATCACCTTCAAACTAACAAGTAGTCAGAAAGGAATATAAAAGCATTAGAAGACATGTTGTGATTATTCTCACATGACATTCAAGGCATATGAGATCAGTGTTCAACTTTGGTAGAGTTTTCCTAAAAATAATTGTTTCCATTATTGTATTCAAATAGAAGCATATAAATCATTGTATAGAAATAGATGTCAGAAACCTACTTGTTAGGATGAAGTTGGTTAAAAGAATCTTGTAGGACTAAAAATTTTATGGGAAATAATAGAAAAGTTATATAATATTCAATCCCATATCAATGCATCTTAAAGTAAGAAAGATATCTATAATAATAATGAAAGAAAGGATTTATAATTTTAAGTGGGAGATCATTTTTACATGATTGTATCTCCATGGAAGAGTGTTATAAGATTTCGAAAGAAAGGGAAACTAAGCCACATATACATTGGTTATTTTTAAATTTTAAAGAGAATTATAATTTTGGAATATCATTTTCAAATATTGAGTAGTCTTTCTAAAGTAACCAATGCGTTCAAAATCATTTTGTTAAGGATTTAAATCATAAACCTAACACTTTTCATTACTTATGATAGAATAGATAACAAACCCAATTTATATTACTATGAAGAGACTATATAGATTCTTGACATGAAAAATTAGATATTGGGGAATCAGATGAATCATCTAGTAACGGTACTTTGAAAAAAATCAAATAATTGATATGCTGATGTGGTAGATATATGAACTTATTTTAAAGAACTACAATAACTATTTTATGAGGTGACATTCATGAAATTTCAAGGATGGATTTTTATAAGAGGTGAGAAAGTAATGAACTAGAATTCTATCAAAGATATTTCCATTCTTTTTTTATTTCATATTGTATAAATCACATAAAATAACATAGAGAATATGATAAAAACTTTATAAATGAAGAATTAATGAAATAAGAAGAAATTATAGAAGTTATGGAACATATACCGATTAATTAATAACAAGACCTTAGGAATATTACAATACCCTTATGTATAGTAAATCATCAAAATAAATAATAACATCACCCATGAAAGATTTTTTTTTGGAATCTTATAAATGAAATTATGATATAATTATACCAAAAAATTAGTAAATAAATATTTTAAAAATTATTAATTATGTGTTGGTATTTTTGTGAGTCACAAATATTTACTTAAAATTATGCAATTAATAAAATGATATAATATAAAAGAATTTTTCATAAAATGTATTCATAAATCAATATTTTTATGCCTTTCCATTTTTGGATAATTTAATGGGACCTTATTTAAATTTTCAGAATGTTATGAAATCAGATATGATATTAAAAAATATATTTTCAAGTAAATGATGATTTTAACTAAAAATTTATTTTATCATATTTATAAAATTACTTCCATAAAATAGAGTTAATTTTTTTGAATTATACTCAAATAAAAATGGTTAGGGTGAATTTTTCAGATTTTTCAAAAATACTTGATTTTTTGGTGAATAGTAAAATACTGTAATTTATGGTGTAAATACAATATAAGATAAATAAACTATTAATTGAGTCATAGATGATATAAGAACCAAAATCCCAAAATTAAATTCATTATTTTAATATTTTTTTTACAATTATCAATCTATTCATAGATTTGAACCAATATAATAATCAAATGAATTAAATACTCAAAAACACCCTCTCATCCTATATAAATACCGACCCTCACCACCCATTATCCTCAAACCATAAAAGATTTTATCCTTTTATGATTTAAACCCAATACTCTTCCCAATCCCTTACCCCACAAACATGAGTTCTTAGTCTCATCAAAAGTCCAAACCTTTTCCCTAAGGAGGTTCTCAAGTAGGAGAAAATCCTGAGGTAAAAAACTCATTTGTTTTTCTTTTAATTTTTTACATTTTAATTTATTTTCATATTACCTACTGAAATACCCTTTTAAAAATATAATTATAACTATATTAACTTATATATATTATAATCTTATTATCTTAATGGAATAATAAACCATAAATACCCTTCTTTTTATCCCTTTATTAAAAAAATTGAAACGTTATCTGTGAGGTTTTGTTTCATCATTTTCAAGGAAGAAAAGTATTCATTTTCATTCATAATATTAAATGATATTAATTAAAACATGTTAATAATTGAAACATATTGTAATATTTAAATTTCTAACCATCATATGTTCTGGACATAACAGATTTACATAATATTAAATGTTAAAATAAAATGTGTTTGTTGTGATCTAAAATTGCTAAAATAAATCTAAAAGAATATCATTAACACGTTATCTAATGATTCATCCCCATATATGGGAACAAAAAACATATAAGACCAATTAATTTTTTTTATTTTCATTAATAACATTATCTTACAATTTTTGATAATTTTAAAAATTTTACATGATATTCATTACTTTTAAACAAGAAATGCAATCATGAAAACCATGAAAAAAAATGCTCCCAAATGATTAAATTAAACTCTATACCTCATTAAAAAAACACAAATTATCTTAATAAAACTATAATTAGAAAAAACATGTATAAAAGGTTCTGAAATAAATAATTAATGTATTTATTTTTATTATCTAGGACATTAAGATCAAATGTAGAATATATTCGGACATAATATAAGGGATTCGACAAGAACCATAATTTTTTCATTTGGATAATCATTCACTATCTTTTCCCGAATATAATTAGTCTTTATTTTTTTGTAATTCATATATATTCTGCATATATTTTCCAAACATATATATTGATATCATTTCATCTTTATTTTATGGGGAATAAATGTTTTATATGGTTTCCATATAAATTATTCCATAATAGAAAACATGATTAAATGATACTTCCTGATTTCTTATCCATTTCCATGTACAATAAATGATATGGTTCATACATGTCATAATGCAAAAATTTTGCAATGAAAATCTATATTTTCAATTTTTTTTTTATAAAAACAATTTTACAAATAATAATGTTTTTTTCCAAAAGAACACTTATTTGCAATGTAAAATGGGTATTTCTATAAAAAAATTAAATGATTTTATTATAGTATTTTAGTTTATTTCTAGAAATATATTGTATTTTATTATTTCCTAATATTAACCTCTTATGATTATCGTCTACCATATTTTATTAAATGGTTTGTGATCAGCTTGACTATGTATGTGCTATCTTGATACCATTCAACATACTGGATAGAATGGTTTTTGATTACATTTACAAATTGGTTAATGTAATTGAATTTTCATACTTATATATTTTAAATATTTAACACCACTCAAATTAGTAATTCATTTTACATAGTCAGTGATGGGTGGGGACCTCTATATATCCTTGATGCATCAGTAGGTATCATGAGAATAACTAGATTTTGTTTTTTTATATTATATATGGTGTCATGGAAGAGTCTTTGAAGGTATGTTTCTGATGTACGACATTATGAATTCTCTCTTTATGAAACTATTAATTGACTTTACATGTGATAAGTTGAATATTATAATATCCGTGGTTATGTTTATCTATAGATTTATTTAATTTGATTTTATTCCTGCCATTTTATGTTCATGATTATGTTTTATTAACATGTGTTTGTAGTTATTCATCATACCTTAATGGATCTTCGTATTATATATTCCACTATATTTCACACCCATACTGAGCATCTGAGCTCACCCATTTCTTATGTTTTTTTCCTAGTATATTATGATTAATATTATGAATGACTTACTAGATTAAACATGATGTTTATTGGTGTTTCTAATTGATTTGTGATGTGGTTTTTCATTTCAAGATTTAATGTAAAATTCATGTATATATTCTATTTTCCAAAAAAATTAATCAGTCCTTTGGGATTCAAATATTCTATCAATTCTAATGTAATTATTTAGGGAACTGACATTAGGATACTAGGGTTCGCATCTTTACAAAACATCACATTATCTCCATAGGTAATCACTAATGGAGAAAACAATATTGGGATCTAGGAAACATCATGTCTCAGTCAAACATGGTATAAAAACCATACCCACAACATCCTCCTGAACGATCTAATAGGGATGAATCTATAAAAAGTTATAGTAGTCACAAATCATCATTATAGTTTTGTTAGTGTTATATCATAAATATCTCTAGAAGAAACTATACATCAGAATTGTCGATAAAACTAACATACTATTCCCTACACACCAAAAAAGATACCTAGGATTCCTTTTTTTCTAAATTTCTTTTCTCATTTCACATATATACCCAAATTTACACACATAGAAAACTAAATATAAATTTGAATGAAAAAATATTTTTTTAGGAAAAACCTAATCCAATCGATAAACCCACTAAATCTATTTAGAGATGCACATCACACCACTAACACAATATATAAAACACATTCATAAAGAAAAATAACGAATCATACATGAAGCACATAAAATTTAATTGAAAAATTTATTTTAGAAACTATATACAAAAAATCAAAATTTTAAAACACATTTTACACCATTCAATGAATCAATATAACACATACAAGTAATAATGAAAGCCTACCAAAATAAAATAATAATGCTAAAACATGGAATCACCTACATCAAGATTTCAAACTTCTATAATCTGGACAAAAATTGAAAATTCACCACATAAGGGCCATATAAAATAATTATAAAACTGGAAACATAATTATGTAACCCAATAGCTAAATATTGAACACTAATTATGTAAATAAATCGGTTAAAGAAGAAGAAATCATGGAGGGAGAATGAAGAACCATAGAAGAAGGAATAAAGAAATAGTTAAAGTGATTACTAGATGATTATTTGAAGATACCACTCCAAAAAAATCAAAGGAAAAATGTATATGGGAGTCAAGAAAGAGAGAGGTAAGGGCCTAAGTATTCAAAGCACCAAAGTGGTGAGAAAGGGTAGATTTGAAGTTAACTTCAGTGAGTTTGAAATGGTAAATTCCACATTGTTAATGGCACATACTTGATGAAATATTAGCCCACATGGTTTTCCAAACCATTCAACGATTTTGTAGTCTCGATTATCAATGAGGAATCTAGCTGCATGGTTTTCCTAGGTAGGGAGTATGCCTCTATGGAAGGCTATGTGGTCTAGAAAATTCCACTAACCAGGCTTCACAATTTGTTCTAGGAAATCATGACATTTCCCCAAACCATGCGCCAATTGTGCACCACCTACTCTAGGGTATAAAAATTCCAATTTTCATAAATATTTTTTTAAAATTGTTTGGAATAACGATTGGGAACAAATAAATGAGAAAGATATCTCAAAATGAAATAAATTATTTGAAAATTCTCCTAACCATGATAACCATATACCTTTGGAATGTCATTCTAGAGGTTGATCAAAAAAAGAATAAAAAATGATCTTCAATCCAAGATTTACACTTCTAGGTCTCATGCTCATCATTATCATGATTCTAATGATCTAATGTCCAATTATATTGACAATACCTAAAAAAACTTTTTTTGGGAATCCATAATTTAAATGTACAATCCAATATATTCAAATCAGATTCCAACTCCAATTCTTCTTAATTCAACACATGAGATAGATTTAGAACGAGTTTTTTCAACTGAAAACATGAAACATGTCATGAATAGACCGTAACTAAGAATGAAAAGGTAATCAGTATTCTACCATACTAATCCACTCAGTGATATCAAAAGATTTGGCATACCATGATGTTAGATCCCATGCGTACCCAGATGTCGGTGACCCACATGAAGTGTCACCTTCCGAAACACATGTCACCAACTATGAAATCCAAATCTTAGCACCTCTAACTAGCACGAGACATGTGAAAAATATATGCTATCAACAAAAACTTCCTGATCTACAAGATTTTATCAAATAATTAATATATAATAAACAATCCAAGAAATGAGGTTCCACCCACCTCTACAAACATAATGGGGACCAACACAACTGACCAAAAAGTTCCTCAATAGGATTCATTTGAATTGAAAACTATTAACTGTTATTATAAGAAAACTATGTCAACTCAAAATGGTTATACCTTGAGACTATGAAATCTCTAACACATGCCTAATGTATGTATTCAATGATATAGTTCTCTCACACCATATGACCGACCATTTGGGGATGATATACCATACTCAACTAGATTGATGACCCCATTTCCATATGAATACCTTCACAACACCATGAGGTAAAACATTGGTCCGTGTATTAGACGATTATCGACGACACATCATGAATACTCAATATAACATGGACACACTTCTATCCCAATTATCGCACTTTATCAAATTCCCTAATCAGAATAAAATGTACTGAATTATTCAGTTGGTAAACCACTACCCATATATAATTATCCCCCAGGTGTATGAGGTATGTCAATAATAATTTCTATGGAAACCTTATCCCAAACCCAAGAAGTAATGGGTAATGGATGAAGTAAAACCAAGTGTCTCTAGTGCACGTCTTCAACCTGATATCATGTATAAAACCTGGAGAAGAATTTATGTATGTCTCATCACATACCTATCCACCATAACAGATAATTCACATCATACAACATTTTGGTGGTGCTAGGATGAATTTGAAACTGAGACTAGTGTCTACCATGCATTATTATCTTCTAAAATGATAACAGCACCATGAAATGACCCCTGAAGCACAAAAATACCATTAAAGACAAAATATAATGTTAGCACTAACCATCACTCATATGCACATTCCTAATGAACACTGAAAGGTAAGGTGTAAATTCAATACTAGACAATAATTCACCTCTTCTATGATACTTGTTATTGTGATTGAAGTTAGAAACAATCACCATCAAATTTCACTCATCACTGATCTATTTCAATGTTTTAATTGGAATATTTCTTCTTAAGGTTTCTGCAACTGCATTACCTTTACCTAGGGTGTGGATGATACCAAAATTGAACCCATAAAGGTACTCAACCCAAAAACACTACATTAGATTTAAATCCTTATATAAATAAATGTTGGCCAATATATTACAATTAGAGGAGACCACAAACTTCTAATGAAAAAGAAAATGACACCACACATTCGAGGCATGCATCATTACTAATAACTTTATGCAATGGATTTGGTAATAATTTATATGGGTTATAGTAAGGAAGAACCATAGACCACCACATGCTCATTTTATATTATCAGACACCCAGGACCTATACACGGGGAATCATAAAAGATGATGTATCCCTTTCCAAATTCTGGTAAAGTCAAACTCAAGGTTGTGGTCATCCTCCACTTAAGCTCCTCAAAATATGCCTAACACCAAGGGCTCTACTCGAAAATTACCCCTATCTAGGTAATCAATTTCATAGGTGATGAAAGCCTATGGAAGTGCAAAAATACTGATAATAGACTTATATACCTTCAAATTATTTAATCTATATTCATTCTTAAGATGTTACCACGAAATTAAAACACTGATCCTCTTAGGGTTCACCTAAACCCCATATTTTAAGATCAAAATACCTTGAAACATAAATTCCTTGATCCAAAAGGTGCACATGGAAGTATTTACATAGAAGTGATGATCTCAAATAGTTCCCAACACAATCCTCGAATGCCATTTATTTTCTTCCACAGACAAGAAATTGAACAGAATGTCATCCATAAATACCATAACAAAGGTGTCAAAATACTAGTGAAAAAATATATTCATAAATTCCCAAATAACCAAAAGAGAATTTATTCAACCTGATATGAAGGCCCAAATACTCAAAATGGTTGTACCTACATTGAATGGTTGTTTTTAGAACAACTGTCTATCTAACTCTCAAATGATGATACCCATAATGTAATTTGATCTTGGAGAACCACTTATCCCCATTGAGTTGATCGAAAATGTCATCAATATAGGGAACATGGTATTTTTTGTACATGATGAAATTATTCAGCTTCTATTAATTAATATAAACTCTGATAGATATGTTGTCCTTTATAAATAGAACTAGGGTGGCCCAGGGAAAATTCTTAAGAAAATGAATCCTTTTGATTTCAAATCATCTAGTTGTACAATTAAATCCAACAAATTGGTGGGGTACATATGGTATGATGGAAGATATATCAGATGTGTTCCCATCACCAAATCAATTGTATATTCTATATCCCACTCCAATGGAAAACCTAAAAAAGTCATTTGGAAATACCACTATGAATTCGTCCACAACAGGTGGTAATCCAACCATAGTAATACTAACATCATCATCTAGCATGAGCAATAAGATTTAAAAAAATGATATTTTCCATCATTGAAAGTTTTGGTACAACACATCCCAACCATGGATCTCATCTTCCTTGGAAAACATTTTTACACACATGATTTTCCAAAAAAATCACTCACCATCAATAACAATTCATGTGAGATAGGAGGAACACCATCCAATCCATACCGAGGATCACTTCAAAAAGGTCAGTTTTCAAAATTAGGAAATCCCACTCTAGGTTAATCCCTGATATGGTGATTGTACAAAATGAACACCTAAAACCCTAATCTAACCTCTTACAATGAAGCATCACATTCTCTATTATGTATGAGATAAAGTCATTAGATAATTTTAATACATGCATAAAACTTGTACAGCTTAAAGAAATATAGTAAATAGTATCAAATAAGGAAACAATTAAAAATGATGAAATAATAATGGTATTTCAAACTATCTTATGTCCACCATCAAATTCTGATGGTTCATGATTCAGAGAACGAAGATGCATAATCTCTGCGTGAGACATAGAACAAACACTGGCTTGCACCTTTGCCTTAATATGACATTTCAATATAAAATAGACCTACCTACCGTAATGACCACCAATTTGAGCACCAACTATCCTATATGAATCTAACTATGCTAATATCCCAATAGAGGACACAAAACCTACTACACTCAAATATGGATGCTTCTATCTATATAACGGATACCAGTTCTCCATAAGAACACAACAGTGGAAATGGATGGGTGGATTTGAGCACTCAAATGACATGTGGCCTACCTTCCCACAATGATGAAATACGAATTATCCAACATTTAAAGAAACCAATGAAGATAGTCGTGATGGTTGGCCTGAATGATCACCACCCTTATTCTCCTATATATCTCACTTCCTCTTCTTCTCAGACGAACTGCCACTTCCTAGACCATTGTTGATAGTAACCCAAAGAAGCCACACATTCCACTATAATCGATCTCCACCATAAATTCATGATCAACCACCTTTTCATAAGTCATTAATTTGAATAAGAAAATTTTAATTCAGATATCTGATATCATCCCCATTTCAAACATTTGAGAACTCAACTTCTCATTAGAAAATATCTTTGGTGATAACTTTACCAACTCTATAAAGAGGTTGGTATACTCCATCACTGTATCATTATCTGGGTAAAAATCCAAAAACTCACAGGTCATGTAAATGAAAAACATCTCAAGAAATAATTCACATTTAAAACATCCTTCAAATCCTTCCAACCCATATTCTCATGCTTCGTAGCTTGATCCATTGAGTCCAACGTCCGCCTAAAGGGACCTTCCATTAAGAACGATTTACATTTGACTTTTACCACCACCGAAATATCAAGAAACCCAAACAAACTTTTAATATTTTCATGTGAGTCTATAACTTCCTAGTGATCTATTGTATAGTAGAAGAAAAGAGGGTTTCTTATCAGAAACTCCGAATATATTTCTATTATATTAACTATTTCATCTTCCCCAACATGTCCAAGATCAAAACTAACTCCATGACCCAATGCACGGATAGGAAAAACCATGGATTCCACTAGTCTTTGATCAACTAGTGAGGGATAAATCTCTCCATTGTCTTTCTATGTCTACAAAATAACACTATAGGGAGACAACTTAATACATCTGGAAACAAAAAAAAAACCATCAATACACCATTTAGAAAATATTAAGCAACAAAAATTTCCTAAAACATCCATAACAAAAAATACCAATGAAACTCAATAAAAAGAAAACCCATTTCACCGCACCTAGTTTCCATACATATTCTATAGAATATACATTTGAATTGGAAGAGAATTCAATAAATATCAAACATATCATGGTGTCTCAAAATCGTTTATGAGGTGTGTCATCCAGACACACCACTCAAAACTAAAACCTCATGCCCCAAAAATCATATCATGAGTCTATCCATTGTATCCCAAATATCATGACCAAAAGAAAAGACAAAACCTGGTATTATACAATTTTTTCATGAACAATACTGTGGTTCAATCCTACTCGACACCCGACCTAGTTCAAGGTGAAGCCCGAAGGGAATTCACAATCCTAATAAGATAGAAACTTGTTCCCATGTATCAATAATTAATATTTTGGAATTCTTTCTCCTAAGACAAACATTGATAAAAAATTACCACTAATAAAATGTCACACTAAGATGAATATACATGACAAAAAGATATAAAGAAATTCATAGAATGAATAATAAAAATTTAACCAAAACCACATTACTAAAATTTAAGGAAGCCAAATAGATTAAATCCCAAAATAGTAAATCTACAAGAGTTGGATCACCCTAAAGACACCTCCAACCACACCTATAGGAATGGAATATTAGTATAAGGAGCCACCATCACCACCATGAACCATATTTCCTTTACTGGGGTCAAACATTATAATATATGAATACACCCAAGGGTTTTCTTAGAGTGTGAGCCAGATCCTAGTATGATGCCTCCCAAAATAAATATTACATGTCATAACATTAGATGAAATATCAAAATTCATGTTTTATGAAATAAGTTGGAAACAATATTAATCAAACCAGGTTAAGGAACACATTTCCAAGATGCATGTTTTTTAGATTATCATAATATTAAGGTCGACCATATGTCGATGGTATTCACAACATCATAAGAGAACCATGGATAATCCCAAAAGGTACTAGCACTAGTGGGACACTGGGAACCTTTTATATTGGGGAAACATGGTATAGAAACCATAACCCTTAATGTCCTTGTGAATGACCTACTATATAAGAATATATCCAACTCTCTTGTGATAAAAATTCACCATAACAGTTTTGTTAGAGTTGTACCGTCAGTAATGATAGTAGAAACTAGGCCGAAACTCCTCTGATTCAACAAGAATAATAGTCATTCTGCTCCAACCTTGATTTATAGGATTCCCTTTGTGATCTATTTCATTTCTCATGTCATATGCATCCCCACATTAACATACAGTCACCAAGAAATATAAATTCGTCTGAAAAAATAATTTTCCATAAGAAACCCTATCTAAAATCCATATACACACCATATCCATGAGGATACACAAGAAAAACCATATATAAAATTTATAAAACACATATATGAAGCGAAATAACAAATCACACTTGAAACACAACCAATTTAATTTAGAATAAAATCTTTTAACCCACAAACACCTAAAAAATGTTATAAAACACATTTCAAACATTTTAAAAAATAAATATAACACATTCATGGAACTATTAAAGAACACCATAGTCATCTAACAATGCTACAGCTTGGAATCACCAACCTATATGTTGGGAAAATCCAAAATACAATGGAAATCCACCACCACACCACAAGAGGAGCCTATAAAGGAAACATAAACCCATAAACATCAAGATATTACAAAACAAGTCATTATTGAACCCTTATTTTTAAAATGAATCCATAAAATAAGAACTCAAAGTGGGAGAAAGAATAACCCTATAATAAGGAATAAACAAAAAGAGGAAGGGATTTCTTAATGATTATTTGACGATAACACACAAAAATAAATAATGGAATGTGGTCAATTAAAGATTTGAGGAATAGAGGGGGGATCCTAAGGCTGAAAAGATAAAATGGGGTGAGAAAGGGTGCATTTATGGTTAAATATGATGATGGAAAATGATAAATACCACATTTTATATGACCACAATAAGAATAAAGGTTAGCATAAAAGGTTTTATAAATCATACAGAAACCATGCAGTCTCTTTTTTCCAAGAAGAAACAATCCTCATTGATTTCCTAAGGAGGTTCCATTCCAATATAGCAGGTCTTCTAACCTAGACAATTCCACTATCTAGGGTGCACAATTTCTTATTTGTTATCATATGATTTCACCAAACTATTTTCTTATCCAGTGCTATAAATTGTAGGGTACAAATACTCAAAATTTGAGTATAATCTCTATGAAATTAAATGGAAACAAGATATATGTAACGCCCCGACCCCAGCTACCCAGAGTCGGTGCGTTACTTCGTAACATTGGCATGATCACAAAAGATCAAGTCTCGAAAGATCGATTAGTTTAGTAGCCTTGGAAACACTAGATACATTCATAAATGTTACATTACATCACAAAGTGAAAAACTATAAACAAAGTCTTCATAGTCCACACTCATTTCCTCTTCTGACTATCCCTGCAGGTCATTCATAAAATACTTCTTCACATCCTGGAAAATATTAAAACATCGAAAGGGGTGAGCTCAGATGCTCAGTAAGGATAACAATAATGCGGAAGCTTTCATAAATAAACATTAACATTTAAGGCAATGTATAACTAAAACAAAAGCCTTTTAAACATGAACTTCAACATAATATGGCAAAAGTAAAAATGAGATAATGCCATTTACTTCTTCACATGGATATTCTACTGGTCGAATAATCACATGCAATAACAATAACCACTTTCATAATGAGGGAATGTATAATGCCGGACATTCTGAAACATTTTGTCAAGGCCTCGGCCAAGACGTCTAAAATGATTAAGGCCTCGGCCAAAACCATAAATCAAATTGGGAAAGGGCCTCGGCCAATTCCACGTCTAGTTGTCTCATGAGACCTACCGATGCATCGAGGAGCTATAGCGGGCTCCACCCGTCACTTATTAAGTCCAATACATTCCTCATATGAATAGGTTTAAACATATCATAAACCATAACATAATCGTATCACATAAAACATGCATAAAGGAAACATAACATTTCCACATTTCAATCACAAGATATCAATACAACACAATGTTATAATAAAAACGCTTTCAAAACCATTTTCAATACCAAAATAAAAGAAAGTTAGAACTTTGTATTTATTTTTCATTAAAAAAAAGATGGCTTGTAGAGGAAGCCGAAACTCAAATAATGGTCATGGCGGCGGAGAAGTCATTGTCGCCGCATATGTACGACCAAAACATTCCATTTTGTCGTTTAGTAAACGCTTCGTATAAAAAAAGATTCCTTTTGAATAAACGTAAAAGTCAAAGGGGTTTATACACCATATAAAATAAATTTGTGTATAAAACAAAGTATGCCTCAATGAAATGAGATTGAGACGAAGTCCTTAAAAAGATCATTTTTAAAATGAAATAGATCTGTTATGTGTATTCACTATATGTACACATAAATAAAGTAAAAATACAAAATAATACATAATAATATCATGACAGAATTTGAAAGTAGGAGATTAACCCAAAGAATGGAAGTTGGGTTAAGAAGTTCCCTTACCTCGTGTCTGACTTGACTCAACCGTTCTTTAACCTCCTGAATAATAAACTAGAGTTAATATATACCTTATTAAGAACCATTTTCAACTTCATTATCCTTATTATATCACTTATTACAATGATATGAACATTATGTAATTATTTAAGTTAATAATGTTCATTTTGTCGGTATTTGGTTCTTAAGTCAAAAATAGGCTTCTTACACTTACATGTTGTTAATTTGGTCAAAGGTTCATTATATCCAGAATGGTATTCATGATGTAGATATCATATATGTCATATATATCCAGTACATACATTCATTTATAATATTACATCACATTTAGAGGTAAGAAATGAAATGCACCGTTCATGGAGACGGTAAGCCGTACGTACGCATGAACGCTACTTCCATTTCTATTTCATATTTTCTAGAATGGAATCATAATGATATGAGAGTATATTATAATTCCAGTATAATAACATATATAATATCATTAACTTTATCCTTCACACATCCCACATATGGTATTAACGAATCAAATCACTTTCAGGGGGCGGTAGTCCGCGCTTCCTAAAATGAAGATATCGTGTTTTACCCATAATGGAAACCATAAAGGTATGCCCAAAATGAAAAAAAACAGAAGCTTAAGGAAAACATAAACATATTATATATCATATATAAAAATAGTGACATCATAATGGCCACCTTTGAAGGTGTTAAATGAGTGTTGAACAATCATCGTTTCGGGAGGCAGAATTTCGCCATCCACGGAAACCTTATGTTCTTTAACCATTTGATGTAGTTGTGTGGAAGTGTAGCTCAAATAAATCTTATAACAACATCCTAGTATATTTAAGATACTGGTTTTGTTACAAAAGAAGTAAATAAAAAGAGTTTAGGGGGTTGGAGAAGCAAAATAAAACAAAAGAACATGAGAGAATGAATTACCTTAAAAAGTGTAACTCCTTTTGAGTTGAGCCTAAAGGCTTCCTTTGAAAGGATTCTGCCCAAAGGGAATCCTCTAGGATGAGGAGAGGGATGTGGAGAGAGCAAATGGGCA
The DNA here is from genome assembly GCA_963277665.1 of Viscum album. Classification (NCBI taxonomy): domain Eukaryota; kingdom Viridiplantae; phylum Streptophyta; class Magnoliopsida; order Santalales; family Viscaceae; genus Viscum; species Viscum album. The sequence continues at coordinate 64,136,256 of OY728148.1, read as the reverse complement.
GGGGTTGGCCGAGCCAATGGCTTGAAGAGTGTGTGAAATGAGGTAGAGGTGGGGGCCTTTTATAAGAGGAGAGGAGGGGCACTTTTGGAAAGTAAAGGAACATTACATTATTTGAAAATGTGTTTCGGTTTTAAAAGGTCCCACATTGATAGAATTCGTGGATAAGGTGATAAGGCATCGAAATCCACTCATCCAATTGGTTTTGGCCATGTGTAGTTCATAGATTTTATATTATCTTTCCATTTTATTTAAATCGTCAAATAATGATGTCATCGCTGCATCATTATTATGTCATAAATAATTAAATTTATTTAATGTCTAAAAATTATAAAAAAAATACTATGATATAGGAAATCTTTTTATCTTTCCAATTACTATTTATAATCAAAATTTGGACTAGTGTAACCCTACTTAAAAATTGTTTTAGTAAAACACTTTATGTTAGTGTCATTTTCACTTTAACATTAAATAAAAAGTAATTTATGTTATTTCCCAACAAAAGTGGATCCATGGGGTCCCCAAGTTAGGCCATGGCTTGTCTTGGTCGGCCATGACACAACCAATGAGGTTGGGACATGTGTCTAGGTCATTTAATATTATTAAAGTATTATTTATACCTTAAACTACCCTAATTACCACTAATCGCGATTAAGAACTTAATAAGTTACTATTCACCAAAAAATTATTTTTATCCCATTGAACCACATTTTACTTCTTAATGACAACCATGTATGTCAGATTTTTGAAAATCAAATCACAGAAGTGGTAATATTTCATTTAAACGAAAAATCAGTTATTTAACAACCACTTAGTGGTTTCACTATTCATCAAAAATTGAAGTTTTTCAGAATAAGGCCAAAATTTCACCCTAAGCTATAATTGATATTCCGAATTGAAAAATGATGTCTATTTTACAAAATTCCAAACATATTAGTTGCATTAATTAATTTTATAATTAATTCCCGCTGTCACAACAAATAGCGTGTTTTTAAGAAACAATTTATATCAAAAGATTGGCAATTGTTTATGTCCAATTTCAATGTTAAATTAATTCTAATGACCACCATTGGATAAAATGGTAAAAATATATTCTAATTATACTTTAAAACCATCAAATATTATAATTTATCACTATAAATTATTTTGATTAAAAAAGTTGTTTTAAGTATTTTTCACTATTTATAAAATTTTAGAAGTTCTCAGAAAAATACCAAAAATTCAACATAGGCTAATTTCGATATTACGAATACAAAAATGAAGTCCATTTTGACATATAAAATTTCTATAATTTTAAAAAGTGGTTATTACTATTCATAACGGCTACTTTGATTAGTCGCGGTGTTTTAGAACTCGAAGTTGCGTTCAATGCAAGCTATTTCATTATTGAATGAGAAGCGTATCATGGAAGCTCGGGGTGTTACATTCTCCCCTCCTTCAATAAATTGCGTCCTCGCAATTTGAAATTTTTCTTGGAAAATAAAAGGTTGAAAAGAGAAAATACCTTTGAGGAAAACCCACATCGGAAATAAGGTTAATAAATACATAACATTAAAAGAAAGCAGGATAAGTACAAAGGTCACCCGATATAGCCCACTCTAGGATTATATGAAAATATGGATATGGAGGAGAAACAAACCATCAAGGTCTGATGGAGAGTTATAGAACACAGGATTAGGAGAAAGTTTAACCACAAGAAAATCACAAACTTGTGATTGGTTAAACGGTCATTGAACCCCAGTTGGAAAAGTTAACCGACAACATTTTTGTTTTAAGCTACCTTTTATAATGTTGAGGAATTTATTTAGGAGATTTACTAAGAACGTAAGGGAATATACATACTTGTTATGTATACTTTCATTCGTTAAAAAAAAATTTTTTTTTTACCACAACCCCAACTTTTACTCCAAATGGTAACGGAACTCAAAAATATTCTATTTATCCTAATTGTATAAGGTTCAAAATGTTAACACATACCATTTAGATTAGTAAAATTATTTTGTAATAACCAGGGACTTCCTGTAGGCTAGTGGTAGGAAATAAAGGCTTGTCGCACTATGGTTGTGGGTTCGATTCCTACAGCTTTGTCCGACGCGACGGTTTATGCCCCACCCTACAGGTTGTCCTTTTCCTAAAACTATAGTGTTATAATATTCCAAAAATAATCTTCATAAATTCTTTAACCTTAAACAATACTATCCATGGTTCAACTTAATCCATTCCAACCTTAATAGTTATCCAAAATACCTCCATCCAGACTTTCTCTAAAAGGTCTCTAAATTCCAAAATCAATTGTAACATCAGATTCCCCAAACAAAGGAAAGTTTCTCTTATTGTCACATACTAAAAATATGATTACCTTAATCATATTAAAACCTTACTGAAATCAACAAGTACTGCAGTACAATCCTTATATATATATCACATTATTCTAAAAACCAGAATATAATCCATGAGTCCAAAAGCACCAATACATTAGTTATTCTGCTTCAACTGTAGTAATAACATAAGATTGTCCTTTATCCCTTGTCCTTTTCTGAGGTAAGTTTCCTTGACGCTGAGGACATTCATTTGCATAATGACCCATTTCTCTACAATTGTAGCATTCAACTTTGACAGCCTCTTTCTTTCCCTTGCAATCACGTGCCTGGTGACCTTTTTCTCCACATTTATAACAGACTCCCATTCCTTTTAGGCAAGTACCAGGGTGATTCTTCCCACAATTATCACATAATGGAAAATCCTTCTTTCCCTTTTTACCTTTATCTGTCTCTTGTTCCACCGTTCTCTTCTTCTCTTGCTTTACTTTGTTGTCATAAGACTTAGAGAATTCCTTTTCTGTCTTGATAGCACATGAGACTATATCTTCGTATGTTGAGAAAGATTGTGACACTAGAGCTCGACGGAGAAATGGTTTTAACCCATCAAAGAAACGATCAATCTTACTTCTTGGGTTACGTATATAATCTGCAGCATGCCTCGCTAACCTTGTAAAGTTAGCCTCATACTTTGCGACATTCTCATCCTCCTTTTGTCTCAGACTCAAAAATTGCCTTTCCATATCCGCTCGATGGTCTCGAGGTAAGTATTTTTCTAAGAACAGTTCTTTGAACTCCTGCCATTCCATGTTTGTTAATTCATCATCTTCCTTTGTGTTTTGAATTAGTGACCACCATTGATCGGCATCTCCAGTGAGGCGGTAAACTGCCATGACAACCTTCTCCCTTTCACTACTCCCCAAGGCATGGAATATTTTCTCTAAGGAATTTATCCATTGCTCAGCTACTGTAGGATTTGTACTCCCATTGAAGGTTGGCGTTTGTTGCCTCATGAAACGGTCTAGCATTGATCCTCCACGTTGCGGATCAGGGTGCTCCATACGAGTAAGGTTGTTATTCATAACCTGCGTGAGTTGTCCCAGTATGGTAATAAGTTGATCAGCACCAGTTGTCTCTCCAGGTCCACAATAATTATCTTGAGCAGGAGGGCAATCCCTACACGGAGTTCGTGCATTGATACAGTTTCCATTCCTTCTACTAGGCGCCATTTCTAAACAATGGCATAAACCAGATTAGTTTATGAATCAAAATACATAATTCCATACTTGTATAATACTTAACATAAATTGAACTATTTATGGATATAATCCATAATCATAAAAAGGTTTTATTTGAGAAAGTATATACTCATAACCGTTCATAGTGGTTTGTAAAGAAAATGAGAATTATCTTAAGCATATCCCCCGGGAGTGTCGTAACCAAGAGTGCAGCAAGGCCCATTATCGTGCACCAGTTCCCGTTCGAGTCTAGCTCAAAGCGGTGTTTTCGGGTTTTACCCCTAGGTACATCTGTGCCAGAGCCGCCTCTACCTGATCGTATCCAGATAGGGATGTATTGCTCGGAAAACTCATAACATCTCTATAATACCAAAATTCTAGGAAGTTCTTCTATACTAATCCTCAAAGTATATCTTTGGGCTATGTGCTCTAATCAGAGTTTATCTAAATCTAGCTTCCAAGGTTAGTACTAAACTGCCTCTGATACCAACTGTAACGCCCCGACCCCAGCTACCCAGAGTCGGTGCGTTACTTCGTAACATTGGCATGATCACAAAAGATCAAGTCTCGAAAGATCGATTAGTTTAGTAGCCTTGGAAACACTAGATACATTCATAAATGTTACATTACATCACAAAGTGAAAAACTATAAACAAAGTCTTCATAGTCCACACTCATTTCCTCTTCTGACTATCCCTGCAGGTCATTCATAAAATACTTCTTCACATCCTGGAAAATATTAAAACATCGAAAGGGGTGAGCTCAGATGCTCAGTAAGGATAACAATAATGCGGAAGCTTTCATAAATAAACATTAACATTTAAGGCAATGTATAACTAAAACAAAAGCCTTTTAAACATGAACTTCAACATAATATGGCAAAAGTAAAAATGAGATAATGCCATTTACTTCTTCACATGGATATTCTACTGGTCGAATAATCACATGCAATAACAATAACCACTTTCATAATGAGGGAATGTATAATGCCGGACATTCTGAAACATTTTGTCAAGGCCTCGGCCAAGACGTCTAAAATGATTAAGGCCTCGGCCAAAACCATAAATCAAATTGGGAAAGGGCCTCGGCCAATTCCACGTCTAGTTGTCTCATGAGACCTACCGATGCATCGAGGAGCTATAGCGGGCTCCACCCGTCACTTATTAAGTCCAATACATTCCTCATATGAATAGGTTTAAACATATCATAAACCATAACATAATCGTATCACATAAAACATGCATAAAGGAAACATAACATTTCCACATTTCAATCACAAGATATCAATACAACACAATGTTATAATAAAAACGCTTTCAAAACCATTTTCAATACCAAAATAAAAGAAAGTTAGAACTTTGTATTTATTTTTCATTAAAAAAAAGATGGCTTGTAGAGGAAGCCGAAACTCAAATAATGGTCATGGCGGCGGAGAAGTCATTGTCGCCGCATATGTACGACCAAAACATTCCATTTTGTCGTTTAGTAAACGCTTCGTATAAAAAAAGATTCCTTTTGAATAAACGTAAAAGTCAAAGGGGTTTATACACCATATAAAATAAATTTGTGTATAAAACAAAGTATGCCTCAATGAAATGAGATTGAGACGAAGTCCTTAAAAAGATCATTTTTAAAATGAAATAGATCTGTTATGTGTATTCACTATATGTACACATAAATAAAGTAAAAATACAAAATAATACATAATAATATCATGACAGAATTTGAAAGTAGGAGATTAACCCAAAGAATGGAAGTTGGGTTAAGAAGTTCCCTTACCTCGTGTCTGACTTGACTCAACCGTTCTTTAACCTCCTGAATAATAAACTAGAGTTAATATATACCTTATTAAGAACCATTTTCAACTTCATTATCCTTATTATATCACTTATTACAATGATATGAACATTATGTAATTATTTAAGTTAATAATGTTCATTTTGTCGGTATTTGGTTCTTAAGTCAAAAATAGGCTTCTTACACTTACATGTTGTTAATTTGGTCAAAGGTTCATTATATACAGAATGGTATTCATGATGTAGATATCATATATGTCATATATATCCAGTACATACATTCATTTATAATATTACATCACATTTAGAGGTAAGAAATGAAATGCACCGTTCATGGAGACGGTAAGCCGTACGTACGCATGAACGCTACTTCCATTTCTATTTCATATTTTCTAGAATGGAATCATAATGATATGAGAGTATATTATAATTCCAGTATAATAACATATATAATATCATTAACTTTATCCTTCACACATCCCACATATGGTATTAACGAATCAAATCACTTTCAGGGGGCGGTAGTCCGCGCTTCCTAAAATGAAGATATCGTGTTTTACCCATAATGGAAACCATAAAGGTATGCCCAAAATGAAAAAAAACAGAAGCTTAAGGAAAACATAAACATATTATATATCATATATAAAAATAGTGACATCATAATGGCCACCTTTGAAGGTGTTAAATGAGTGTTGAACAATCATCGTTTCGGGAGGCAGAATTTCGCCATCCACGGAAACCTTATGTTCTTTAACCATTTGATGTAGTTGTGTGGAAGTGTAGCTCAAATAAATCTTATAACAACATCCTAGTATATTTAAGATACTGGTGTTGTTACAAAAGAAGTAAATAAAAAGAGTTTAGGGGGTTGGAGAAGCAAAATAAAACAAAAGAACATGAGAGAATGAATTACCTTAAAAAGTGTAACTCCTTTTGAGTTGAGCCTAAAGGCTTCCTTTGAAAGGATTCTGCCCAAAGGGAATCCTCTAGGATGAGGAGAGGGATGTGGAGAGAGCAAATGGGCAGGGGTTGGCCGAGCCAATGGCTTGAAGAGTGTGTGAAATGAGGTAGAGGTGGGGGCCTTTTATAAGAGGAGAGGAGGGGCACTTTTGGAAAGTAAAGGAACATTACATTATTTGAAAATGTGTTTCGGTTTTAAAAGGTCCCACATTGATAGAATTCGTGGATAAGGTGATAAGGCATCGAAATCCACTCATCCAATTGGTTTTGGCCATGTGTAGTTCATAGATTTTATATTATCTTTCCATTTTATTTAAATCGTCAAATAATGATGTCATCGCTGCATCATTATTATGTCATAAATAATTAAATTTATTTAATGTCTAAAAATTATAAAAAAAATACTATGATATAGGAAATCTTTTTATCTTTCCAATGACTATTTATAATCAAAATTTGGACTAGTGTAACCCTACTTAAAAATTGTTTTAGTAAAACACTTTATGTTAGTGTCATTTTCACTTTAACATTAAATAAAAAGTAATTTATGTTATTTCCCAACAAAAGTGGATCCATGGGGTCCCCAAGTTAGGCCATGGCTTGTCTTGGTCGGCCATGACACAACCAATGAGGTTGCGACATGTGTCTAGGTCATTTAATATTATTAAAGTATTATTTATACCTTAAACTACCCTAATTACCACTAATCGCGATTAAGAACTTAATAAGTTACTATTCACCAAAAAATTATTTTTATCCCATTGAACCACATTTTACTTCTTAATGACAACCATGTATGTCGGATTTTTGAAAATCAAATCACAGAAGTGGTAATATTTCATTTAAACGAAAAATCAGTTATTTAACAACCACTTAGTGGTTTCACTATTCATCAAAAATTGAAGTTTTTCAGAATAAGGCCAAAATTTCACCCTAAGCTATAATTGATATTCCGAATTGAAAAATGATGTCTATTTTACAAAATTCCAAACATATTAGTTGCATTAATTAATTTTATAATTAATTCCCGCTGTCACAACAAATAGCGTGTTTTTAAGAAACAATTTATATCAAAAGATTGGCAATTGTTTATGTCCAATTTCAATGTTAAATTAATTCTAATGACCACCATTGGATAAAATGGTAAAAATATATTCTAATTATACTTTAAAACCATCAAATATTATAATTTATCACTATAAATTATTTTGATTAAAAAAGTTGTTTTAAGTATTTTTCACTATTTATAAAATTTTAGAAGTTCTCAGAAAAATACCAAAAATTCAACATAGGCTAATTTCGATATTACGAATACAAAAATGAAGTCCATTTTGACATATAAAATTTCTATAATTTTAAAAAGTGGTTATTACTATTCATAACGGCTACTTTGATTAGTCGCGGTGTTTTAGAACTCGAAGTTGCGTTCAATGCAAGCTATTTCATTATTGAATGAGAAGCGTATCATGGAAGCTCGGGGTGTTACAATATAAACCACAGAATCTAAATTATACCTCATAAATAAATTAGGGATGAGATAATATTATTTTAAAAACTCATCATGATTCATGTATTTAAATGTCATAAAAACTGTTAGGGGAATTATATGATATTTCGGAAATAATATCCTTTTAAAATTAAATTTTAAACTTATAATAAATTATTTAATATATTTAGTGTTCATCATGGAATGAAATTATGTACATGTCGTAGAAGTATGAATACATTCCTTTAATATAGTTTTAACAATGTTAAGAAGTTCAACATTTATTAAATGATAGGAATATTTCTATAAAATATTTTTATAGAAAGTCCAATTGGTGTAAAATTGTTTTTGATAAATATTTCTTATAATTTTTTAAAAATTAAAATTATGTTTGTAAAACATAGTTTTGGAAGATCAAGTAACTTCAACTGAAGTGAAAAATAATGTCTATTAAAAAAAAACATTTTCCAATAATTTGAGGTACCAAAGATAGGAAAAATGTTAATATTTAATGAAAATTTAAATAATAAAAATATGTGAATAAAATTTAATTGTTTTATTATAAAATAATAAAATTATATCCTTCAATTTATATTCAAATGTAAATAATTGGAATTAAAATAGGATTCTGTAATAAACTCTTATAAAGATAATTATACGAAATTGAGAATTATTAAATGATCACAATATGTGAATCAAATGTAATTACAAATAAAAAATTATAAATAGAGAATTATGTAGTCATAATTATTTAAACACATTATATTATAATATCCAATATAATTAATTAGTAATATAACCAAATAAAAAAAAATTAAGTTATAGAATTTTTTACCACTTCGTAACTTTTATGTCAAATCTACACAGATAAAATAATTCAAAATAATAATGAAGAATCCATTAATTATAATTTAATCTCGAAATTACATGTAAAATTTCTATAATATAATCCATATAAAATAAATTAGTTTCATAAGATTATATTATTCCATAATGATGGGAAATTGAGACAAAGTCACTTACGTCACAATTTCTTTTCGTTGAACACACTCTAAAATTTGATATAATTTACTTAATAATGTTAATAATTTCTTAAATAACCATATTACTATTTATTATAACACAATTTATTACTTTATATAGTTTTACAACCCATTTTTTAAAAATATTTCATTATTTTAATTGTTTCAGGTTTTAATTACCTTGTTTTCTCATGCACGTTTTGCAATGAATGTTCTATGTTTTCCTTGAATTTTATAGTACAATGAAATAAATAATTATATTAATAGTATAAAAATAATAATAACTCATTATATATATTATCATAATCATTCCTGAATGTTGGACATGGAAAATTAATTGCATCACTTTGTGGTGATAGTGCTCCCTATGTACACACGAGCGATTATGTCATTCCATTGAAGAGTGAAATGGTAATTAAAGGGGTGAAATATTTATTTTAAAAACTAAATCTCCTATAATATATATAACATAAATTAATTCAATATACCCCTATTACATTTCATTTAAATCATAGGTGAAAATTGAGTCACATCACTTCATGAGGCGGTAGTCCGCCATACACACATGTGATATTATTGTGTTTTAAAAACGATGGAACATATATATCCTTATTAGATATCAAAATTTAAGAATTATAATAATATAATAAATAAAATATACATGTATTAAAACTATCCATATATACAATCTTTAAATGTTGTAATGTAAAAATAATTACATTGATTCGTTGGGTGGTGATCTGATGTACACAAGATCAATGTGATCGTCTCCTCTTTAATGTAAGAGGATATAGATATGAGTAATGACGATAAAATAATAACATATAAATATATTTAATATAATGATTTTAATATATAATTATGGTTGAAAAATATTTTATGTATGTGTATGAAGAAACAATATAAACACAATATTTTTAAGAATGTTAGATATTCTTCAAGAAACTTCTTTTTGTTTTCACCAAAATCCTTCCAAGGATATATTTGTGATCATGAAAATGGACATAGGATGTTTTTAAGGGAATTATTAATTGATATGGGTATGTATTTTTGGATCCAAATGGATTTGGAATTGTTAATATGGGAGGAGATTGGGTAGCCTTTTATATATTGGGGAGAGGACAAACACATAATTTTTTTATTGAATCAATTTCAACCACATTTTTATCATTCCAGATGAAAAAGAAATGGGTCATTGTCAAACCATATAGGTTATAAGGTATAAATATGGGTAAAAAATTGGTTTAGGACAATTTGTAGTTCATTTTATCCCTTATCTTCTTACTTTAACCCCCAAGAAAACCCATTATTAACATAATTATGATAAATAATTTTTACTATATTCACTATTTATAATGGTCAAAAGTTATGTTTAATTTTTTGGATAATATATTTTTTTATTCTAAATATGGAATTAATTTCAAAAAATTAAATTTATATAGTTATAATAATCCCATTTATAATTATATCTACATACGCAATGAAGAATCAGGTTTCTAAAGATAAAATTCTCATAAATATAGAATGTTTTAATATCCTAATTCGATATAAAACTGATTTCAATGACCCAAATGAGTACTGTTTTAATATTATTTAAATAACTATTCATTAAAAATAATATAATATATCATTTAGAATTTTTTTAAAATTTAAAATAATAATGAGTTTTCAATAAAAATCATTATTTTTCATCATTTTATAAAAAAATAATAATTTGGAAAAATATGAAAAATTCACAATAAAAAAATTATGATAAAATTATTTACGAAAATAAATTATTTTTATCAAAAAAATTATGAAAATGTAAATATTTTGTTGAAAATTATGTTCCCAAAGCGCTACTTAACCATCAGTTAGATGAATGAAATTTTCAAAAAAATGTATATTTTTATTTTATTTATAATACACAGATAACCATAAAGTGTTTAAATTGTCTTTTCTTTTTAATAACTCTCAAATTAATTTTTAAGTTATAACCACCACATATTAAATAATAAAATCATAATAGAGTATTGCGTTTTGTTTAAAACTAGTGTTGTGTGCATCACAAACTGTTGAGGAGATAAAATTTATTTAAAAATTAATGGATCAAAAATTCATGGGGTTTTAAAATCCATTATAACATTGGTGTGTCATATCATATATTGAAAATTATTCTCCTCTAATAAAATATATCGGTATTACATTATCCCAACCTTAAATAAATTGTGTCTTTGTTATTTGGACTTTCTCTCGAATGTCAAGGGTCTTCTATTTGAAACATTCATTTTTAAAAAATCACATTATAAAAATGATAAACAAAAAATCATCTTAAAATAGAGAAAAATAAATATTATATATTAGCTTGAATAAAAAATAGGTTTACATGTAAGAAAACATATTTAGAAGTGATGATATGAACATGGAAGAAAAAATTAATGGCCAAATAATGAAGTTGGTTGACAGATGTCATTGATCATAATAATGTGAATGAGTAAGAGTTATTCAACAACTATAATATTATAAATCATTAATTTTTTAAAATAATATTTATTTATTAGAAATTTTTTTATTTTTATAATAATTTATTATCCAAATCCTTTTCGTAAAAAAGAGGACTTCATTTACTGTCTAAGAATATAAGGAAATATTTTTACATAATATATTTCCATTTCATAAGAAAAATTTCTTCCTTTAGATATGATTCAATCAGTTTCGAGAGAAACTCTTACTCTAAGAAATAAAAATCCAATTTTTTTGTTTAATGATCTAAAATTATGTTTTAATGGATCATATGATCCATAAAAATGTAGCATCTATTTCGTCATATTTATAAATATCTTCCAAAACCAATATCTTTGGAATAATGTATTAATATCTAAACCACAATAATGATTCATATTGTTTATAATTACTATTTATTTAACTAATAATTTATGTAAAAAATTATATATTAACATAATCATCGCATAGGCTAGTGGTAGGTTCTAAAAAATTATCATTCTGTAGATGTGGTTTGATGGCCCATGACCATCTCCAGATGCAATTAGTTTCCACTTGGTATGTAGGTCATCATTTTCTTAAACCATATTAATATTAGTGCTTAAATATTCCAAAATAGTGATAATCCTCAATTAATAAAACATCAATTACAATATAACCCTTAATGTTTTCATATATATATATATATATTTAATCATTATATCCAAAAAAATTGATTTTATTTTCCCTCAGATAACATTTTCATATAATAAACAAATATGTTATAGTCCCATAAACGTTTTAAAAAAATATCCTTAATCAGGTTAAATTAACCCAATAAAAATATTAAATTTGGTATTTAATAATTTTAACATATAGTCAAACTATAACTTATTAAACCACTATTATATCCACAACACACCTATTAATGAATGCATTTATACTTAAAAAATATAACGTAATCCTTAGACGTTTCATGATTTTAATTAACAAATTACCACTATTAAAAAGAAATATATATAGAATATAGTTCTTCAATCACAATAAATAAATACTTCAACAATTTTATTTCAATAAATTATCATCCTTAGTATAAAACTTAAACATTAGAAGAGGTAATTAACTCAAATAATTCCTATTTATACACATTGAAAACAACGAAATATAAATAGACCCATATTATTTAGTTTATTTCCTTCATTTATACTATTAATTTTTCCTAGGTAATTAATTACATTATTCCATTATTTTCTATACATGAAACAGTTTCACATTACATTATAGATCTTTCTTACGGGTCTCATTCCACATTTTTATGTGAATGAAATCTATCCTTCCATTCTCCATGGTGTACACCACAAGATATCTTATTAGACACAAACTCTATATTCTTTAGTGATTCCATGTGTTATTAATGTTTAAATGGTTAAATATATTTTTTATTAACTAATTATGCATAATCAATATTTCTTGCACTCCTTTCATCATCCAATTTGGTTGATCATAGATACCACATTATCCTTTATATTCAATGTTAACACGATTCCTTTAGGTTCTAGGCATTGACTAATACTAAAAAGTATTGTGTGAGTAACAATAATCGTAGTGAGAAAAACCTAAAAACATTTATAGGATTTATGAATCATGAATCCTTATTTTGAATATATAAATCCTTAGGTTTAACTGTGGTCATTAATTGTCATCATCTATTCAAATCTATTATAACTATTTATAAAGAAAATGTGAATTATCCAAATTATATCCTATTGGTCTGCCCAAGAAGATGAATGTTAAGGCCTATTGTTGAGTACAATGAAATTCTTGATTTAAGACTGATATTCCTTATTAATAGTTATTAACCATAAGTACATCTATTCTATAACAATTGTAACTTATAGTTTCAATGTAGGGTTGTATTACTAGAAAAAACAATATAATCTATAACTTATGTATGCATGATCAAAAATATTATTCCACTAACTATTCAAAGAGTAAATAATCAGATGAGGAATAAAATTTATAGAATCAATACAAATTTAAATATATAAATTATATTCATTAAATGTATCCTTATTTCTTATTTATATAAATAGTAAGTGAAAAATTAGTCACATCACTTCGTAAGGTGGTATTTCAATATACACATGAGTGACATTATTGTATTTTAAACGGAATAGAACATAAAAATGAATATTTGATATTCAGATTAATTAATAATAATAATATCATCAATATATTATAAATGTCTAAATATATCATTATATACATCTTTGGAAGGTGGTGATGTAACACAAATTACAATGTTTCATGTGGCGGTAGTCTATCATACACACGATCAGTGATTATGTTTTTCCTTTGATAGAATATGAGATTAATATATGTCATTAACATAACATAATGACATCTAATTATCTGTAAGATAAAAAGGTTATTATATAAAAATGGTTTAATAATATTTTCTGTATTTGTAAAATGAAAAAAAATAAAAACACATGTTTAATAATGTTACCTCTATTTCAAACAAAATCCTTGTGTTTGTAAATAAGAACTTTCTAGATTTGATTTATGATCATAAATGTCTCTATGATGTTGGTAGGGGAGTAATTAAGTTATTTTATTTTGGATTTTATGAACCAAATTTTATTGGAATTTTGACATGGGGAGAAGATATGGTGACCTTTTATAATTGTGGGAGAGGACACACATGGAATATTTAAATATATCTAATTACACCAACATTATTATCATTACAAAGGCCACCAAGATGAATAATTATCATATCATAGTGATTATATAGTTGATATATGGACATAAAATGTTTTTCTGACAAGTGATTTTTCATTTTTAATCCATATCATCTAAGTTAACCCGATGTAAACCCATTTTAACCATATTTGTGGTAATTAATTTTTACTTATTTTACTATAGATCATGGTAAAAAATATTATGAAATTAATACTAAACACACACATATATGTTTTCTCAAATATAGAACCATTTGTTTTAAATTAAATTCATATATGTGTAATATTTAAATTTAAAGTTATACCCATATACACAACATAAAAGGAGTTTTTCAAAATAGAAAACTATAATTAGTTTATAATGTTTTTATATAAAAATTCAATATGAATTTGATTATAATGAAATAAATTAGTAAACATTTTATATAATTGCAGTAATTTTAATTTTCCAACAATTTGAAACATAATCAAAATTTCTAAATTATTCAAACTAATATGTAATTTTCAATTTAAATTAGTATATTTAACATCTCATAAAAATAAAACATTTTTAAAAAACCCAAAAATCCATCATAAATGGATTTTGATGTGATGTCAAAAAAATGATGTAAATATTCATAATTTGTTTCTTAAAATTGGTAAAAAGTAATTTTAAAATATTATTCTCAAAAAATTATCGATGACCATTTTTGAAAAAATATTGTTTTTCATAAAAAAAATATTTTTATTTTAAATGATTATTAGTTTTTATATAATCAATAGATAATCATAATTTTAAAAATATATTTGGTCTTATTAATACCCTAAAACTTAACGGGTTGGTTATACTGGTAATGTTATATATAATAAAAATATTATAAAGTATTTTGTTTCATTTAAATCCAGTGTTACATGTATTACAATCTATTAAAAAGATTGAATTTATTTTAAAATAAATATATATTAATGTATTAGTGTGCTACGTTCTCTTAGAATATTCGTATTCTATGTCATATAAATCATTGAATAAGTTACACTTCTTATAAAATATTAGAGTATGAAAATTATATAGGAATCTAATGAATTATTTATGGAATGATATCACTTTGGAAAATATGAATTGTAATAGGGAGAAATCCCAATTAAATAAGGGAATCATTCCAATACGATTGTCTTGGGAGTGAAAATTGTATATCGTAATGGTGGAATAGGTAGTGAAACCAATCCATTATGATATTATTTGTAATGATCCTTGACTATGGAAACAATTTTCTATGTGTATGCCACAAAATTTTGTATTATACTTATTATATTAACACATGTATTATTATTTAAAATTTATGATTCTAAATTGTTATAAATTCTGTATTTTATTGGGAAAAAAACCTTATTCAATGATTCATAATTAAATATCATTGAGTGATTGGGAATGTATTTCATAATATACGATCATGTTATCAGACCATTATGATTATCTTATTCTAACTTCTAATAATTGATTGATACTATTATATTTACCAATAATTAGCACATGTAATAAATATTAATATTTTATCCCAATGATATAAAAAATGGTTTTAGGTAGAGTATGTCTAATAAGTGTACTATTTTGGTAGAACATTGTGGGATATGTTGAATTTCATTCATTAAATAAGATAACTATACAAGAATTCTCCAAATACACTAAATGTTTACAGTTATAAAGAATTTATTAATATGAGATACATGGAATGTTCTTCTAAAATGGGGAATTATTTGCATATTAATTTTTTTGGTCACCTAATTTAGTGCTTCTTAATAAGAAAAGTTTTACCATTTCTGTTCATGTGAAGGTTAATATCATGATACATTTTAGTGGAATGATTCCATGAATAGGTAAGTTAATATTAATGTTGTGATTCTATGATGAAGATTGTTACTTTTATGTTCATGCATCTAGGACCATTATATCTTGTATTTTATGATCATATGATGAGAAAAAACTCTGACAAATTTAACTTCATGTAGAATATTCTATTAGTTTAAAGGAACCCTTCAATATTTTTTGTAGGACCTACAAATGAGTAGTCCTTTACAGTTTATTCAAGAGAGAGTTGTTATTCTCCAATGATATATTGATTGATGGTTAATATTGGGTGAATTAATAGAATTAAAACATAAGAGAAACCACTAAAATTTAATTGGGATACAAAAAAATTAATATTAGATTATAATGTAAAGATTCAATATATATTATTATCACCCAAATACTATTCAGAGGTATGGTATTAACTAAATAACTTGAATATTAAATGGGATTCACAACCAAATTACAATAGATGTTTCTAATGGAAGTAAAAACACAATGAAAAATTACTTTTAAATTTTAATATTAACCCAATTATATAACCATGAATTTATGGATTTATAACCAATTTTAATATTAATTCGATAAGGAAAAAAAATCCAATTTAAATTTTTATCGCAATCGAATTGACATAATAAAGACAATGAAAACCCACAAAAAACAATTGTGTCTAAAATAAGAATATTAGTTTTAGTTGCTAAAACACTTATTATGTAATTAATCAACTTGAAAAAATCTCTTAGTTTATTGTTGTACTAATATTATAGTAATCATGAAATTTAATTTGTGTCATGTATTAGTTTTATATTTTATTTACCTCATGAATGTATTTTTTATAGATTCAGACCATTTTACAAATGAATTTTCCAAAAATATAAGAATTTAAAATTTTAGAATAATTTAAACGTAAATTGATAACAAAATTACACATTATTATTATTTTAATCATTAAAATGATAATGATAATAAATTAACATAAATACTTAGTAAACATTCAAAAATTACAATCATGAATAAAAAATACATTAATGACGATAAATATTCATTAAAAATATTAAAATCTATTTGAATATCATTGAAATATTGTTTCTAATAGAAGCATTTATCCTCTAAATAATACTTAAAATATCATGATATTACATCAAAAATTAAAACCTTTGATTTTTTAATAGAGTTTCTCAATATATGTAATAAAAACTAAATATTATTTTCTTTTTAACATTAAATCTTGATAGCACACAACAAATATATTCTGATTTGAAACATATGTGTTCCATTATTCATACATTTTTCACACACATTAAATAATGAAACAATATATTCATGAAAATATATAATAAAATATCATATTCTCACGTTAACACTCAAAATTTCATTTTATGAGACATTAAATCATAGTTATTACCATTATAGTATACTGTCTTCAACTGAGTGTTTGCAATGTTATTTTTATTATCTACTATCCAAAATAACTCCTCACAAAATTTTTAGAGAGGAAAACCTATATTGATAAAAAATGGATAAAAATATTAAAATGAAATAGAATCATAGTTTGTGAATGATAATTAAATGGGTATTACATTGCATTCTCAAAAAGATACTATAGAATATGTTGGCATTCTCATAAAAATTTAATAGATAAAACCCCATAATGACATTAATTAGGTAGAAATAAAAATCTAATTGAAAATAATTATATGTGAATAATAATTACATTGGTACTACATCATATTCTCACATATATTCTCGAGAATATGTTGGCATCCTTATATTCTTGAGATTAAACTTGACAGAGCAGTCTATATATGACATACCATTGTAGTAATTCAATATATTGAATTTTTCCAAAGTCATGAACTATTGTTCCCAATTGAGAATACATTATTCTAATATATAAGCCCTTGGGTTATATTATAGAAATCTGATCACTCAATGATAACATAAAAATATTTGAAACATATTACATTTTACTAATATGACACTGTAAATTTTGAAATCAAATATTTTATATAAAAGGATTATAATATTCATTAAAATTCAAAATAATAAATTCCATCTTGTATTATAATAGTTTTATAAAATTCATTACCATTTAAATAGTAATAATTATATTTATAGAATATAAGAGTTATGAATTAGCTAAATTTATAAGTGTAATCATATATAAAATTAGTAATATTATTTTGTAAAAGTAAATGAAAAATTTTAATATAATTCAAAAATTACATCTCTTAGAGAAATGTATAATATATTCATTATATAATGGTCATATGTCAATATATTAAAATATTTCATAGTAATTTAAGAGTCATCACTAAAATCATAATGGTCATCTACATTAGAAAGTTCTTAAAAATTTAATGTGAAAATATAAATTTTATAATAATGAATAGTGATTGAAACAAATTATAAAGATTATTAATAATAGAACAATAATATTTATATAGTGACTATATAAAAATTTATTCCTTATATGATAAAACAATGGAATAATAATCAGAGTGAAATATAAACAATGAATAATAGTTAAATAACATAAGAGATATAATAAAGTTAAATAGTATATTGATTTCCTAATAATAATAATAATTTTATTTTATGAGTTAATTTTACCAATTAAATAACATCATGACCTTTATATGATCTATCATATTGAAAAAATATTAATTTGGTTGGGGATAACACTTAGTATGAGTTTCAAGGTATTTATGAAAAGTTGATAGGGAGTATATATCAGAATATAAATGATGACATAATCTCGACTTACAGCTATTATAAAAACCATATATTCTTGTCCTGCACTTATTTATTGGTAACATGAAAAGTAATAATAGGAACAAAAGTGATTTAATCCAATAAAAAGGGTTGAAACATATACTGGGTTTGAATATTGTATTCATATTTATGTCATTTATTAGATATAATGCAGGAAAATATGGGGAATATATGTACACCAGATAACCATAGTGGTACCCCAAAATGATCAAGGAAAAGGTGAAATGAGATATTTCCAAGGAAAAACTCAACATAAGACCATAATTATTATAATAATAGGAAGAGTGATTTCATGTGGGTTTTAAAAGATAAAAATAGAGTTTTCAGGGTGACTGTCTCATGGCAGTTTTAATTTAACTAATTGACTAAGTAAAATAACCCTCATTATCAAGGGAATATATAATTTATTTTTTTTACCAAGTATTATGTAAATTGGATGAAAAAAATGTCAAAGATTTATTAATGGTTTCAAAATTCCTATTATCAAAGGAATACACGATCGAAAATTATCTTATAGACATGCATGGTAACCCGATCTTGAAAATATGGTATTTTTAGAGGAACCCTTGATGGAACATGATTTTCCAGGTTGTGATTTTAGTAGATATTGGATAAACATGAAATATTTATTAATTATACCACGTTATATGTGATACGTGAATGAAGGGTTGTAAATGGGCTTAGGTATTCATAACATGGACCCTTTGTTATGTGACTAACCAGAAGTTAAATATTTTATTATGATATACCATGAAAAAGGTGCAAGTATATGTTATAGGAATCCTAGATTTTTCATATCATTATAGTAATATGGAAGTGATTAAATTTATTCAATTTTATGGGTTGTTAATGGCATATTATCATATTATAATTACATAGGAAACCCACTTTGAATAAGCTAGATGGAAATCCTTCACCAAGGATCTCATATGAGAGGAATAATGATGATTTTATATGGATATTGAATCATTTATAAACATTTATATCAATTCCCTTATGATTCTCTATATGATATTCTAAAGACACCCAAGAGTTTTATCGAAGATGTTCATATATAAAGTTCTTTAAAAATGGTGCAATTTTTATCATACATTGCAGTAGAAGAAAATTATTTTTCTTCTAGAAGTATATTCGAGTGAAATATTTATATGAACTAAGAATAATAAATTTCCATACAACTAGTCAAATCTTCACCAAAAAAGAGATTCCCAGTTTCATAGGGATTTTGATTTTGTTCCACAAATAATACATTATTGTAGATAAGTCACATATAAAATGATAAAAATTGAAATTAAGATAATTTTTTAATAAATGTCCATAAATCCCTTTTATTTATTCATACAAGGTCACAATGGAAATTAGATGAATCTAAAATGGATTGAAATGAACTAATTGAATTTTATATATCCCAATGGATCATAATTTTTTCTGATTTAATCATACCCCATAGGAATGTGTGCTGATTTAATATTCTACCACCATAAAATTCATATATTATATTTGAATATACTTTTTAATGATTGGTACAGATATAAAATTAATATTAAATTCATTCAAATAATGTCTTCAATGGATCAAAAAGTCATTTTTATAAAATGATAATTTTTTTGACAATAAAATGTATCTTCTATGTTTCTATTATATACTCCCATGCTGCAAAAGAAATACCTGCTCAAAATTCAAAATAATTTCATTATGGTTAAAAATACCCTTTTCCATTTTTATTACAATATGATATTAATTAATTTATTTGTAATGTTTTCATGTAAATATTAATTTACTTTATCTGGAATTAAATTTGATCAAAATGATGAATATCTTATTATATGTAAAACAATATGGCCTGTAAAATTTATACTAGGATCTCATATTATCCCCCACTAATTTTTATGTTAATGAGGGGGTGGGGGAGGGGTTTTCCATATTTTATAGTTTTTTCAAAGCTTCTTTCAGTATCCAAAAAATCCTTTTTATTTTCCATATCTACATAACATCTCCAAATAATATTCTCTATATAAAATAACATGATGCTTTAACTATTAACGTATTTGAATAACTTCTATAGACACATTCCCATTATAAACCTCTCTATGAAACAATCCTAAAAATTTGGTTTTTTTCAAATGTCCCACCACATAATTTCTATTTAAATTCTGTGAATTTTATAATAGTTCAATATTTTTATTTTTATTTAAGATTTGAAAGAAATTGTATTATTTATTTTGGAAGAGACAATTGATTTTAGATTAAATCATCTCTCTAACTAAATGAATATGACTACATGAAGGGACACTCTAATAAGGAATAATAGAACTAATCATGATAGTATGAAATATCTCAAAATGAGGCCCTCAATAATATTTTGAAAGAATAGTTTAATTAAATCCCATAATCCAATAAATCACCCATGTAAAACTCAATGTTTCATGAAAACGTTCCAATTTCAAAACTAGACCACAACTTTCACATGATATTTTTCAAATCCTCCCTAAATAAAATCTAAATAATTCTTTCCATTAAAGGAAAAAACACCTTGGAATATAATTATAGAGATTATTATATAAAAGAATAGTTCACCACTTAACAATTATGTTAATGATTATATTCATCAACCAATAACTCAATATCATTCAGCCATTTTCTTTATTTCATAGAATGATTCTCACAAAAAATGTATTTGAAAAAGTTAGCTTCATCCTACTAGAAACACCATTGATTAATGGTCCTGGTATTTATAGGTTCATTAATTTTGTGTCAAGTTTAATGAAAAACAATTTATGATCAATTTATATTAGGATAATTGGATCTCATAATTCATGATTCACCATCTATTATACGTTCTTATACAATTAACCAGTCATTTCTGTAAAAACACCAACACATTTCATTTGTCACATCGTGAAATAATTATCATAATGTGGGATATAAAACTATTTGGTGGGTATCATAATTGTCTAGGAAATACACATTGAGTTCATACCCATGTAAACAATTTGGGCGGATCTAGAGAAAACTCTTTCTCTAGAAAGAGAAATTCTTTTGAAGTGATAAAAATATGCGGAGTGAACATTAAAGCTAATTTTTTTATCCATTTTATGAAATTGGTCTAAGTTTTTCTATAGCCCAAGGGGATGATACTATAAGTTAGGAATCTAAAGAT
This sequence comes from Viscum album, assembly GCA_963277665.1. Taxonomy (NCBI): domain Eukaryota; kingdom Viridiplantae; phylum Streptophyta; class Magnoliopsida; order Santalales; family Viscaceae; genus Viscum; species Viscum album. Next base: position 64,114,475 of record OY728148.1, on the reverse strand, counting down.
CCATATTATTCCCCAATACCATAATTTTGAGGGTTCATATTTGGCCACTTTAGAAGTTGGAAATTATATTTCATGGGTATATAAAAACAACCCATTTGTGGTTTTAAAAATCTATTTGAGATTTCAATAATTTCCATTTTTACATTATCTAATTTTCACATTTCATTCTTCATATGAATTCTACCTAAAATAGGATCTAATGTTGACATAAATTTATTTTAATCTTCTTGGATATCCTATTTTTAAAATATGAGGGTTTTATGGACAATTGGTAACAATTTGGGTTGTTTATTATGTTAATATAACCACACATATGATTTTTTTCACATAATGTGTCAATAGATTTGTGTTGAAATTGAGGTCTCTAAGGCTCTAGAATTTTCTTTGATATCTAGGGGAATATTCATTGGAATATTCAAGTACACTTTGAATCATGGGTTGACATTTATTCATCTTGTAATTATTCGGCTCATGCTACCTCTTTCTTTCATCATGGGGTGAGATCCAATTATTATATAAGGATCTCAACATGCATCTTGAGAATCATTACAAATGATGATGATTAACCTCCTAGAAAGGGGTTGTGACCATAATAATCTTAATCAATGGTATAAGAAATATTTACTAGTCTAAGGAACAACCTTTAAAGAGTTAATTTGATATCACATGGTGTTCATGAAGAGGGTACAATGCAAAAAATTATGCCTTCCTAGAATTCTCAGGGAATGTCTTCTTATCTTGGATGTAAAGGTTAGAAGCTTGCAGTTTTTCCATTATCTATACATAGAAGGACCAACAATAATAGTGTAGGTGTGAAATAGACATCATTGAAATATGTTGGTGTGGTACATGGATCACATGATCCGATATTGAAAATAAATTTGGTGTTTTACACCCCATGCTCTTCTTGTGTTAGGTAAAAGACAATTTCCTCTAAAAAAGGATCCTAATTTGTGTTCTCCCATTATTATTTACTACTACAAAACCGATTTTATTATTTTAGGGGAACTATAGAGGAAGTTACTTCTTTATAAGGAGGTCATACTTTCATTCCAAGGTGGAAAAGGATCCAAGAGTTATTCAAGATCTCGGATGAAATACAGTTGAGGGACAAAGAAGAAAAATCTCATCATAATTCAGATGAGAAACAAGACCATACTCTAAATGTTTTCATTTTTTATGGCTCATGTAAAGGGAATAAAAAAAACCTTGACTCTAGATATTGTCCAGTTAACAAAAGAAATGGGACAAGAAAATGAACATCCTACACCAATATGCCAAAACCCAAGGAAACCAGATCCCACTTTATAAAAAAGCTCCATGTGGTAGTGGGTGGGGTGTCAACTTTGGCAAGGAAGATTCCCTGAAATCATATTACCATATAATAAAGTATCATCTATTCTAATGAATAGTGGGAAGCACTATATGATAGTAAATTAAATCTATATTATAAGTTGGAATTAGATGTAGTTATTCTAAAGGATGTAGACAAATACTATAATGATATAAAAAATTCATTTGAGATTATTCTATAAAACACGATGGAGATGTTGGATGAGTTATTTATAATCAATTTTTAAAAAGAGGATGCATCCAATTTTTTTGATAGAAATCTTTTAGTGGACCTTTATGACGAGAAATTTTATTGGAAAATTAAATAGAACAATATTATTTGTGCGGTTTCAATGGGGAAAAATGTTTAGATAAATACATTCATATCTAAGACAACATGACCCCCCAATTTGAGGATCTCATTACATGATATCTAGGTATTCAATAATAAACTATTGATTTAAGCCTATATAAAGTGTTTAATTCAAACATTATATGTTTTTAATGAATGAATTTGTAATATAATTTGTGGAATTATAATTGATTTTTTCTAGATTTTGAAGGGTTATCACTCAAACCATAAAATATTCATTGAAATATAATTTTAATTTTCAGGTCATGAATTCCATGACATATTTAGGAATTATAAGAGGTAACTTTTATTCCTTAGGATGTCCCCCCTTATGAATGTTATTGAAAATGGATTAAATAGTAGTAATGAGTGGAATTTTATTATTTCATTCCTGGATAAAAAAAAGATTCATTGGTTGATAACATGATCATAAATGTGACTTATACTCTATAAAAATTTTCATTCATGTTTAGGATTATATAAAGTGAATCAATATTTCTTTATTATATACTTCAGAATGAATGAAATTATTTTATCATCCCCTATTATTGGTTGTTGTAGGTGAATGAGAGAACAAATGTTAAAATTATAATATCTCCCATCTAAGATCCAAAAAACATGGTGTGCGATTATACCCAAGATTGGATATAGTGATACCATATTGGTTTTACAGGGTAGAGGGTCAAATTGGTGTTCATTTTATCCATTTATCATACTATATTACCCAAAAAAAAATTCGATCAAATATTTGAAACAAAAGATCTTCTATGAAAGAACCCCAAGAAACATAGTGAATTTTGACATTATTAACACATTTATTTTGATGAGGTGTATACCAAATGCCAATAGACAAAATCACTATTTATTTCACTCTTGTTGATTTCGTCATTCTTGAGGTAAATGATCAAATGTTCAGGGGTACTTCTGTCGAGTCACGTCGGAAATAAAAGAAAATATTAATTATTTATTTCTTTTCCCTACATATATTTTGGGATATAATTGTTTCTTTTAAGGGAAAATGTATACTTAAATATATACATATTATTATGATTGGATTATTTTCAAACCATGAAATCAGTGCTAAAAATTAGGTGATGTAGAATTGGGCCTAACATCAATATAATGAAATCATTACTGTGAACCAATTATAATAAATTAGTGATTAGAATGAGGGGTATTGATAAAAATAATTTGTTTTAGGCCTAAATGGTTTTTATTTAATAAAATTTCATAATAATATATGATAAAACATAGTCATTAAAGGGAAAAATGATTCATTAATGGTATCATTCTAAAACCATAGACATAGACCACTACATAGGGATGATAATGTGAAGTTTCCATGAGATGAATCTAAGGATATAAGATAAATGACGATTCTATTAATTGATAACCCCTCAAAAAATAGATATAAAGAAATTAGAGTCTTAAATAATAGATTTTGTAAAAAATAAATGATATATATAATAGTTGGAATTGAGGTTTTTGAAAAGAAATATCAATATTTAGACACATATAATAAGAAACTATTTTAATTTTTGGAATTTGTGTCTTACAATTGTGAAATTCTCTAAATATAAATTAATTATTTTTATCAAATTTTATTTGATTTATAAGATTAATGAAATAAAAATCTATTTAAATTCCTTTTTTGATTTCCATTTCAATTAATATTACATTGATTAGTGAAGAAACCAACTTTCATATGTTTCTCACTTTTGGTTTAGTTATTTAATTTTTTATCTGACACTTTTGTCAATTTCATGATACCATATGTTAATTGAACCAAAAATTATTTATAATAAATTAAATCCACAATTATTTACATCAAAAAACATAAATCCACTAGAACATTATGTTAGTTACACTGGGATAGATACCATGAGGGGGGGGGGGGGGGGGTGAATCAGGGTATGAAAAATTAAAACAAATTCCCCTTTTGATCTTTTTTTGTTGTTATAAAAAACCATACTTTATGTCTCCTTCCGCTTGCAGAATATAAAGGAATATTAAAGCATGTACATGACACATCTGTTTTACTTGGTTTATCTTTATTGGGCTATGTCCAAGGAGTATACACCAAAGGTGTTCCAATGTACTAAATCCACTCTAAGAGCACCAATGTTTACATGTTTGAAGTGGACTCACTGTCCCTCCTAGTTTACAACCACTCACAATTTAAGAACACACTCCTCTCTCAACTGATGTGAGATCAATGCTTCTTTAGAGGATCCAATCGCAGTTTATAGACCTGTAGGTATCTTTATTATAAATAATTAATGCATCCTCCATTTTATGTAGATACTCTATTGATGTCCAAATTTCATTGGCTGATGAATACCCCTATGCCCATGATCACTAAGCAACAACCTTTGGAAAATACATTCGCAAAGCACACTACTTCGCGAAGGTCCCCATTTCGTGAAGCTCAAACAAGACTTTGCGAAGTCCCTGCCTCTTCGCAAAGCACACACCTTCATAGAGATTATTGCCTCGTAGATCACACTTCTTCACAAAGATCATACCTTCACAAAGATCAAGCCTTCACAAATCATAGGTCGTTGTAGATCTCAAGCTGTCGCAAAGAGACTTCATTTGTGAAGCCAACTGAGCCAACACAGAACACACCACTTTTGCGGAGCTAGATTATCCACCCTAATTCTCTTTCTTTCATGAAGAGCACTTCCTTAATGAACCTCCTTCGTGATTTGAGAGAAATTATTTTTTTGGAAAACTATTTTCTACTATGGAGGGGGTTGATGTCGATTTATATGCGATTCCACCGACCCTCGAACCTTCCATGTGATGTCAGCGCCATGTCAATTCAAATCGTGAAACTCTGATGTTTCCTATGAAATTTTATATATATTTCAAAGAACCAAGGAAATTTTCAGATCATAGAGATCTTTTTAATCATGGAGATGTCCTATAATTATTTGCGCTGCCACCACAAAGCTTCGCCGCAATGCTCTTAACCTCTGATGTTTGTGAAGCTCATCGTAATTGCAAAGAACACTGTCAACATCCTTCTTGTCTTTGTGTAATGCAATCCATGAAACGGATATTTTAAAAATTCATTCCTTTTCCATATTTTTATGAGTTATTTATGGATATCCACTTTTCATGATGCTCAGTAAACTCAAGATTTTTGACCCGAAAAATTTGGTAAACACTAGAAAATGACACCACCTTGTATTTGTTCTTTTGTACCAAATCCATATCATCTATGAATTATTCATGGTTTATTTTTATAATGGTTTGTCAAAAAAATCTTTGGACCATGAAAAATCACCATGGAAACCTGATTTTTCAACAAACACAATCAACCCATAAATTATTCAATGTTACCTTGCGGGATTTCCCCCCAACAAATTACATGAAAATAGATTTTGTGAATCATAATTTCCAAACACCTGAGTTGATGAAGAATTATCTGATACCATCCATTAACTTCATGTAATGTGACCTTATATGTATATTGGTGAGTAATATTTGAAACAAATATACCATTACTAAATATCATGAAATATTAACTAGATTATAGACTGTAATGTTTTATTTCTTCATAATATTTTAATCTTACATGGATATTTGAATGTTTGAATCATCATATGCTTATATTAGGCTATCCATATATATGAGAAATTGAATGACTAAATATAAAATAAATTATATAGGGGAGTATTTAATGGTGTCTTAAAGTCCAAATTGGGATAAAAAATCCTAAAAATACATCTTCATGTATTATTCACACATCATTTGAACCAATATATTTATGGAATGTAAAGTACCTTAAACCATTTCCTATATTGATATCCCAATGAGTATAAATTGAATTTTATACGAATAATGTTTCCCTTATATTCATTATTTCATTACATTTTGAACATAAATTTGTCCTATGTAGGGGATGGGGAGTGTCTTAGTAGTATAACACTAATACAATACTCAAGAAACCCTTTACGGGTTTTCAGTGTGATTTATTTTTTTCCTCTTAATTTCTTTTAAATACTATATATTTTCCTAGGATATATGATGTGTATTTCATGTGAGGATATACATTGATTATTACTAGGATTACCTTTTTAGGTTTTTCATATGGTGAGTGCCACTTCACATTTACTTAGTATTTACAGGTCTATCATGTAGTAACAATGAATAAAGTATTTTTTTTGGAAAATAGATTTTGGTAAAAATATTCTGTGGTTAAAATTCATAAATATTATTTATAAAGAAGGATAAATTATAATTTTTTTTACAAATTTGAATGAAATGATGGGTGAGGTTACATGTCTGACATATAGGATGGATTTAAAAAAATTAATGGGTGAGGGTAGATATCATTGTTGAAAACCATGGAAACATGTTAAAATATTTTAAATTCGTAGTTCTTGGACTAATGTGTGATGTGGTGTGACATAATAAATTGTCATTGAAAGCAATGAGTGATTTAATACATTTTAAAAATGATTTATAATAGTGAACTTCTATGTTGAGTTGTTAGATTTATGAAGTCATGAATTAAAATAATTTAGATGAGGATGATTGCTGACTAAATTTCAATAATTTGTGCCATGCTATTTTTTATGGTATATGGGGTTATTAGATATTTACACAAGGAAAAAAAATCATATTGTCATTTATAAGATTAATCTATATGTGGAATATGTGTTCTATCAATGTAGATTGGTATTTTTGGAATATGATACTCTCAATAGTAATAGTCATTAAAGGTTTAATGTTATTTAATCCAAGAATGTAAAATGTGTAGAATATTTTAAAATAAGATCTGAAATGTGATTCAAACCCCATAGTACTATTCTACAAAAGGATTAGACCATAATTAAATGAGGTTAAATTTCCATGGATGATGATATATTAATAGACATAGGTTGATTTCTCTATAAACCTCTATATAAACTTAATGAAAAGAATCATTACCAACGTAGTTCATATGATAGATCTATATAAAAATATTTTTCATTAATTGTATAATTGATACATTATTTTTTATAATACTATGCTATTGAATAATGATATGTGATTAAGAAATCCTAAAATACTAAACAAATAGGGAGATTAAGGTTGATGGGATCCATGAATGAAACTAGTATGAGACATTGTGATATTACTCTGTATCTTGATATAACAAGAATTAATACACACATTGTTCTCAATAGTAGTGTGACAATTTATCAACCAAAAAACAATGTTAATGTGGGAAAAAATATGAATTTTAGGACCCAAGTGTTAAGGTGGAACATGCAATTGGTTAGAGATAAAATTCGTACCTTGGTCTATGGCGGCAGGCTTAAACTCACCATTTATCCTAAAATTAATAAGAATACAGAAACACAAAATTATTTTAATGTATTTAAATATATCAAATCCACATGTAGTGTATTAGATAGTGAAATAAATTATTATCTAGATGAGGGAAGGATGAAAAATTGTTGTCAAAGAGTTATCAACACTATAAAAAAATGAAATGGTTCCACCCTAATGCATGTGCATGGGAAGACCTAACATGAATTAGGGGAAGTCACAAACAATATGATGGAATGTGATTCAATGGGATAAATGATTTTGTATCGGTTAGTGATGAATAATCTGTATGTAACAATGTATCATTGGAGTATAATAATATATCCATACAAATATCTTTGTTGGGAAATTTTCACTTTTACATATGATCAAAACAAAAAAAGATCCATGGATCTACCAAAAATATGAGATATTATATTATATATACAAAACGATAGTGTATAAAAAATATTTAAAACCAATGTGAATGTGGAAACAATATTTTGAGAGGATTTGGATTAATGTTAAATATAAATTTGGTTCTTAAATATCATATTTTTATGTTACTACTTATACAATTAGAATACCAATCATGACCCACATAGTTTATTAAAAATATATCGATAAAGATCAAGTTTTTATTCAAGTAAATAAGAAATAACATCATCTTAATGTACCAACTACAAAGGAAACATAACATAAATTTTAATAACACTCAAACACTACTATAGATAAGAATATTATAATTAAAATGATTTATGAATGGAACAAGGTTGATCCCTCAATGAATTAAAATGGATAATTGAATGGAACAAGAATTTTTTCTCCATTAGTTATTATAATTATCCTTTTCATAGATCTATATCATGTACAATGTTATAACATAATGATTTTTTTCCAATGTAGAGCTATGGATGGGAAGGGATCGAATGTCTAAGAAATTCAAACATAGTAGGGAAAAAATGATAGAAATTTTTGAAATTTTTATATTATAGTAGGTTGACGGATAAAAGAAAATACACCATAGTATTTTACATAGATTTGGATCTCATTTAAGAAAATAGGTTCCACAAAAAATAATTATATGTACATTTAAAAGGTTATGTGGGTTGGGCCTATGTTATGTCATACAACATCATGTAAACTAGAAATGGTTATAATGTAGTTTTGGTTTGTATGACCAGGACCTTTATGTCTCCCAGTTTTGGTTCATTTGATTCGGAATATATACATGAATTTAAAATTCTTATGGAATGGTTAGATTTGGTAAATATACTGAGGCTATGAAAATTATTTATTGGGAAACTTTTTACCATTGGATTACATGATGTTATCTTAATATATTGAAATAAATTAGAAATATCCAATTGAATATACCATTTGAAAAATTAAGGTCATCCCCATTTATACTCATGTTTTAGGGGTTTCTTTTAATGTATCTTGAGTTATTGAAGACAATAATATTAATATATTTATGTATGAGAATAGGAACACTTTATTGGTTGATTCTTATTGGATTTTCAATTTATGTTTCTCAAGGATGTGATGTTTTCAAAACCAATTATCTTTGATTCACTACAATTCATTAATCCACACATTAGACTACTTATCCTACAATTTCTAATCAAGAATTGTTATGTGATGTTCTGGAAATAATGAATCAATAGACATGAAGATATATCCTCTATACACAAGCGAGTATGGGGGAATATGTGTCGCAATACGAGTACTAGTTCAGCAAGACTATATGGAATATAAGATCATATCTATATTTAAAATAATATATTTATCCACTATATTTTGAAGGATATTATATATATTTTCATTAAATTACTTTATCTATCGATTTTGTACACCCAAATAGTGGGATTAATTGTTATAATGAATATTTTACTGTTCATGTAAATAATTCAATTAAAAAGTATAGAAATTAGTATTATTTTTCCTGAATACCTTCTTAGGGACTCCAAATACTGTAATGTTATTAAAATTACTTAATGTTATGACATATTTAATTCTAAAAACTTTAAATGGTATAACACTGACCCATTATGAGAATAATTTGGTGGTGGTAATAATGATCTTAATGTACATGGATTTGGATGGAGTTTATAAACAAATTAAATATACCACCCTATCAAAAAAATAGACAAGTGTATCTGGTTTGGTGTAATTTTTTTGATGCATCAAATTATATTTTATTGGTTTGGTATAAAATTTCATCATCAATTACATATTTTCTTGCATAATTTATAACCATATAGATTGAAGTCTTCCAATTTTGCTGATGCACATGGTTCCTAGTCTATGGGTGTTGTAGGCTCTAAGACATTGTTTTCGAATAATGGTAAGTGTCTCTCGTCCTATATATTTGATAAGATTGACATGAGTAACCAAGTGTCACATATAGTGATGAAAATATTATCATATATTAATCACTATAATGGCAAATGAATTTTTTTTAACTTGATATCAGAATACTCAATCACAACATCCAATGTGGCACTACTAAGATAATATTGAATATTCTTCATTCAGGTATCATTATTATATGGATGGAAGGAACTAATTAACCATTATGGGGGTCCCATATATTTGATGAATTTAATCCCTCATCTATTTTTCACCAATATTGATGGCTGTGGAAGGAACTATTTGATATAATCAAAGGACCTATGAAAATTATCAATTTAATGATAAATGAATCTTTTCATGATTATCATTATAATGGGTATATAAATGTTTTTCATGTTGGATATGAAGTGAGGTACCCCTGCTGTCCTCATAATTATTAATATATTTGGGGTTGGCATATCCAATATCACCATGGTATTTTTGGGTTCATCTTTAATGTAGTGATTGTGTACAATGAAGCTGATGAATTTTCATGAGGATACTCTAAAAGAACATTTCAGTGGGTTCATCATTAAATAGTATCAAAAAAATATGATGAAAACTACCATAAATTTGGAATGGTGGTCAATATGTTTTTTATGATTTTATGTATATAGTGTACACACAACATTATATAGTTTTACGAGTAAAGGAATTGAAATTATTATACATGGTTATTTGATAGGGAGCTACAATATTCATTTAGTAAAACATAATTACTTGGTTATAAAAAACCCCTTGGGTATCCTAAATAATATGTCATCCTCACCTATAGAATATATTAAGAAAAAATTTATAACTATTATAACTATCATCAAATGAGATTTATTTAAATCCACTCATTTCATTTCATGACAGTTTTGTGATTGGGACAAGGAAATCATCTTTTATAAAATGATAGTTCCAATCCCTAAATTCAATGTGAACTCTAATTAAACAATTTTTATATTCACAATGTTGATATTTTCTAGGTATATTTGGTAATGAACCTCTTGAATGAAATTATAATTGATTATTTTACCAACTTTTTCGTCCACTATGGTAGTACGGTCCAAATGTACACTAATTTCTGACATTATGTGAAAATTATTATTGTCTTGAAAACCAAGGATATGAGTATAATACAGGTGATTAAACCCCATAATATCCATGTAATTCAATTAAAATACATATCATTATTATTTAAGGAATGTGACATATATTTCTTATTATTTAGGATTTACGGAGTCAATGATCAAAATATGCCACATATCACTTTATACATAAAAATTTGATTTTTTGAGTACATAAATGGTGGCTAAGACACATACCGTGATTACATAAGGATAATAAATAATTTAATTCTCTTAATATTCATCATTTTCTGGAGGAAAAACTTATATGGGACCTTTATATCTAGATGATTATATAGTGAATTCATTACTTTTATTGGGATCCTATCCTCTTATAGACTGGATATGTTGGTCCAGTTTAGATGACACCATATAAATGTTTGAAAATACACCAAATCCCCATGTTCATCTCCATGTATTCATATCGGTTTGATCATAGATCTTTTTCAAGGTTACGTGGATAACCTTTAAAACCAAATTTTGATATAGATTCTAATAAGAGGGGTTTATCCATGTGGTGTACATGGATATCCCTAACTCTATCATTATAGGTTATATGATATAGGTATCTAGATGATAATAACAAGAGAGTAAAGTGATAATATGGTATATTTCATTAACATTCACAACATAACAGATATCCATATCTAGAGATATCACCTTAATTAGATTAATGGGAAAAAATCATTATCAAGTTCACTTACAATGAAAATTGGTGTGATTTATTGTGCTCTAGAGGAGGAGATATATTCTAAATTATTTACCTATAGTAATTTACCCTTCCTTTTGTATTACCCTATATAAATTTAGTCACATTAATGTGACTAAAATATACAGTAATATTGATATAATACTCCAACATGGCTAAAAATATATTATTTCACATATTAATAACATTTAGAGGGGATTTGTTTTGTATATGAATCCAAAATCTTCCTTGAAATGTTTTAAAATAATTGCCTTATATTATGATAGTAAACTATGAATATGTCCTCATATCTATATATTAGGTTGTCCAAAATAGTTTTATTAGTTTCCTATCCTCACTATTATCAAAGCTAATAATTTTTAGGTTGGAGGATAATATTTTAACATCAGTATGTCATGGGTGTTGAATTTTATATATCAAGATGAGTTTGATTCCAAAAAAATTATAAAACAAGGATTTTGTAATGTTGATATAATTTAGATTTCTAGATATGTAAAAAGACCTAATGTTCCATAGTATGTCCATTTTATAGTCTGTTTTGTGATGAAATGAATTTCTGACACATATTAATGGATTTCTATGTGATTCAGTTATTGGAAACAATGAAATTTTCTTAAACTTCATGGGGAATTGAATGATTCCCAATATTTTATTTCTTATATTCTGGTAAAAGGTAATGTAATCCATGATTAATATTAAAGAAGGGTTGATTGATAGAATATTAAAAATGTTATACCTATGATCCAATGGTCTCATTATTTAGGGGTATGGAATCTACAAGGCTTGAGTGACGGTTGATGACGATGACTATGCCTACAAATCTTTCCCTTGACAAGAATTACAGGATACTTTTCTATCCCTAGTTTGGTTTGAACTATACTCCATACATTTTGGTTTCAGAAAGAATATCCATTTATTTTAAAATCAGTCTACCACTATGAATACAAATGAATGAACTCAAGAGTATTCTATATCAAATTAATTTTTTAAATTATATCATTTAAGGTATTATATTAATTTCTTGATTTCTTATTTTTGTTGAACAAAAATTACAACAGACTTTTAGGGAATACCGTGAATTTGTCTTCCCAGCCTCTATAACTAGTTTGATGATTATTGATTGTGAAAAACATTTCATGTGAGTCCACCCCACTAGAGAAACAGGGTTTTAGGTGGATAAAAATTATTACCATGTATTTTCACTCATAAGACAATGAAATTTACATTTATTTGGGGTGGTACCCATCCACCTATTGATGGAGGAATTAAATTCAAGAGATCCTTGATGAGATTGGGGTGATATATATGTTCTTATTTCAGTGTCTTGTTTCACCAAAAATGATTACACCATCTTTTAGAAGTCTGTTATAATTGAGATATCACCTTTGATATCATAGATGGAATTAGGGTTTGTTTTGCTGATACAACCATTTGCTGATAATTGCATGTGCCCAACAAAATGATTTTCTAGTAATATAAATTTTAAATTTCTACACTAACAGTTTGATGTCTTATTTATTATCATTATCACATTTTTTTGATTTATGGAGTCATTTTCAACATGATATAGGGTTTGAACCAACATTACAGTTCTTATTTTATTCATATTACGGATAAGTCCATTAAAGATAAATAAATTGTGGATATTATTCCTCAACATCCAATGGAAGAGGTAGTAATTATGGAGAACATTTATAATAACTTCATTGGGACTATTGATCTCTATGAATTTGGCAAAAAATTTTCAACATAGTGATAATGAAAAACATTATTACCTACTAATTGATTAAGAAATGACCAATTTTTCATAGTTTAGTTGGTTATAATGATTTGTTACTTTCTTTCCATCCTAATTAGTGTGTTGTTGTTTTTGTTTTTGGTAAGGAAGAGGCATAACATTATAGTAAATAGGATCAAAAGTTAGATCTAAAATTAGAAATAGAATTAGTATAATAGTTTCATTTTATAATTTAAATGAATTTTCCCTATGGATATTTAATTATTGAGGATTTAGATTTAGAACAAAAAAATATAATCTTCCAGCAATTGTGCTACAGTTATAGAATCTAACAACCCATCTATGAATTTCAAGGGAATGAGAGGCATCTACAACTAGTCCCATTTATTATCTATTCACATGTATAATATCTAATTTTCTATAAGATTTATATTAATGGAATTGGTTAATCTAATCTAGCTAGTGATGCATTTTGAAAACCATTTTTTTTCTATTGTTTTTAGATTGAGTGGTCATGGACACACATATTTATTAGGGTGGAGAAAAATTATTAACGTAAATATCTTTTCCAATCCAACCAAATTGTGATATACTATAATGGTTGATTACTATAACTAGAAACTGTTGGACCATCTAAAATTTTCATGAAACAACAATATTTTTCCTCCTCCTCCAATTATTGTTTTTTCATCATGGGGCCATATTGAGATGAAAAAAGTATGAGTTGCATCTCTAGATCACCCATGACATTGAATATCATGAATGTGAGATTTCAAATTTTGGGTGGAGGTGGATTTCAGTCCACCTACATTAGATATGTTTTCATATCTTAGTGTACCTATGAACACCTACCCACCTTGAATTCTATTGTCGATGAAAGGGACTCAATGGTTTCAATGAGGTTTAGTGGTAATTTTTTTCTATATTAATACACAAGTAGGAGAATTATGATAAAAATAATTAGTTTCTTTTGAATTTATAAGATGTTGATAACTATTTTGAGTCAACCCAGGGTAACTCCAATTAAATGGTGGTAATTGTTATACCAGGTGAGGGAGATATTTATAATCTTGATCATTATGGAAAGATAGGCTTGCTATTTAGACCCTATTTTTATCATGTTACTGGACTCCACTCTTCCTATTCATGATTTTAATTTTTTTTGAAGATGATTTTCCATTTAATTGATATTTTCCTTGACCGTAGAGTTTAACCCATAATGTACATTACCATAAAGTAATTTGGAATTTAGTCACCTAATCTTATCTATATCAACATAACACTAGGAAATCATACCCTATATAAAATTTGGCTTAATTTATTTTATTAATATGTGAGTTGTGGAAGTTACATCACCTTTTCCATAACCCTTATATGAATTTCACCATGTAAGAGGTATTTAAATGTATATAGGAGTTCCCAAATAACAATCCTAACTATGATATCATGTGGGTGCACATTTTGTATGTATTTTGGAGTGCACAAAAAATATATTGGATGTGTATCAATTATATTAACCTATAGCAGTTTGATGCTACAAGTTTTCTATTGGAATTACATAAATAATATACATCGATGTAGTCATGCATTAGGAATCAAATAATACTATCTGTTTATATAGTAATAGTTTTTTTATACAATGAATATTATTCAAAAGACGTGTTATTGTCCCCCTAGATTTATATTTCATTGACGGTTCATTCAGAGTCTTATCCCATGCGATGTTTTAATATATCCTCCTAGTGATCCCCCCAAATAGTTTTTTAGATGATAATAATTAGAGTGTTCCCAATATATTTCTTTGGAAATTCTTCTGGTAATCGACATGAATCATAAAATTCTAGTAAAGGAAACATCGAGGTTATTTAAATTTATTTTCTCTTAGTCTTGAATATTATAAATTCCTTGAAGGAGGGGGAGGTAAAAAGTCCACAATCTATTGGATCTGGGGGGGATTTTTTATTACTATCACAACATCATTTTTTTAAATTTGACAATCCGAAGGATTAAAATGGTGGTAAATATTCTTCCAACCCAATTAGATGATGATAATGTTATATATCTATTGGAAAAAAATCCATGAACTTAATGGAATTTCAGATTTTTATCCTAAGATGAGTTGATGATGTTATTTAATTATAGGTGAGAGTTGATTTCATGGATTGTTTCTCTATAATTATAATTTTAACCCCTCACAAATAATTATATTACCATACATTCCTATATACCAACTGTAGAACCCTATCAAGAGCTTTCTCCCATCATGTATTCCTTCACTATGATTTATGAATTATTGGAATTCATTAGATAGACCTAATATCATATTCAGATCATGTATGTGATACATTCCCTAAATATATAGAGTTGGAATACTCATTCCCTAATGAGATTTTTTGCCCTAGGAGTGGAGTGAAATATAGATATCTGTATTCTCCTGACCCTATCCAATGTAAATTAGGTTATGTATTAATGAATAATGTGGGACAGTCAATTTAAACAATTTTTATGGGACCATTGTAGACACTCATGATATTATCATGATTTATAATTTCAAGCCACTGAATGTTAATCTATATTGATAACGAGTCACCGATCATCCCACTCCTTGAAATGTGTTATGTGCAGTTTCCTTGACTCGGTTCACTTCCTCCATGACTATTATGGGTCATTTTACACTATAGGTGAACCTTCCCATTTGATAAAGGCTACCAAGAAGTAGTGGACATATAATATTATCCTGAGGAGAATATAAACCTTAGACCAAATAAATATAAATTACAATTAAATAAATAATAATTAAAACCATCTAGATAAACTAGAATAAAAAATCATCATATCTATACACAAATAAATAATCATATTAACCTACACAATATTAATATGTGCAATTTTAAATTTTATAAAATAAAATAGATATTAAAAATATCCTATATGGTCATATCATATATACTAATATTTAAGATAAATAATATTTATTAAAATTGGGAAAGACCAAAAAATGAGTTTTGAACGTTAACCAAGTCCCATCCCTATGTTATATGCAAATTAACATGATCTACTATCAAGAATAGGTTAATTTCCTTTCCTCTGACCTATTCCCATGAAGTCTTATAAAGAATGTAGGATTGTTCAAGAAGGGCCTGAGTACAACTCAAAAGGCCATCCCAAATGGTTACCCTAATAATATATATTCTAATAAAGTTCATTCTAATTTCACATAATAAGTAACTGAAATACAATAAAAAATTATTAATCCTCATGTTCGAGGGTGACTCCTTGAATTGAACATACATTATTTTTCTAGCTATAAATATCTCATAAAACGAGGCTTAGTTACATAGGAAGAAGATAACCCCACCCTGTCACATCTCAGATATGATCACTTGGGGAGAATGTAATCCCACCCTAGAAAAATAACAAGAATGTCACACCTAGTTGAGAAAATGCCCCACCCTAGAACCATATCCAACAACCCATTTATGAGGGGGTAACAACAACCAACATTGGAACAATATCTAATTTATCATCATCAAGGGGAAAGAACATACCACCCCATAACCATGTACAATAATTCATTACTCGGGGGAAAAAATACCTCACCCCATAACTATATCAAATATTTTATCAAAAAATATATATATTTCATCACTACAAAACATCAAATATCTCTTGTTGAAAAAAAAACTAACCAATACTAACCATAAAAACATATATATAGTTTCATTAGTTAAAAAATATATACCAGATTCACATTCCATAATTTAATATAACCATGTTATAAATCTTTTATAATTTCTCATCTCATATAACATGATAATTCCAATTTGTGGTTTCTAAGAATTCCTTTAAAGAGTTTATATGTTATAAATCATTTTCCAAAAAATGTTCTTCAAGGTTTGATAGAGTGATATAAAACATTTAACATAGATTCCCATTAAAATTATCATTCTATAATATCTTTGTTCATCTGATTAGGTTACAGTTCATTTAATAAACCCATTAATTTACCTATATCATTTCCCAATCCATTACCTAAAGGAATTCCTCCTTTAGTGTCCATCGACTTAAGATTCATATTTATCAACAATATACTGATTTATTGGTTAGGTAATTTCAATATGGAATATGGATTTGATTCATTTGATTTAATTTTAAGTTTAAGATCATGTAATATTTTTATGAACGCACATCATACTCACATTAAAATGAAAGTACACATTAATGATAGCTTTATTAACACCAATTTTTTTCTCATTGGAACCAATCCATTTATTTCTAGTATCTAAAAATATATTAAATGGTATAATTCAATTAATTTAATGAACACATTAACATATTTCATAAATATCCATTAATAGCATATGACAATGTAATAGAGAGATGAATTGACGGTGAACCAAAAAATAATGACAAAGTTATCCTCAACTACCCCTTGATTAAAAAACACATGAAACTGTTTCCCAATGATGAAATATCCAACTTGTAGGAGAAAAGTTAGAGAGAGTGTAGAGAAGATATGTTATATTACTATTAATAATGAGATACCATAATTAATTAATATTTTATATTAAAAATAATTTAGAAGAATTTTTTTACAAAACAGTCTTGTTCTAGTGTCTCAGAGTTATCATATAGCAAATAGTGTAAGAACGCTTCATTGTCACCCTCATGGTGTGACCCTTTTGGGGATAAAAATATTAACCACTCTTAGTAGTAATCCATAAAATATATATAAAATGGATATCACATAATTCATGTTCCCTTTATGACATGAAGTGACTTCCAACATGGATTCATTGTGCACCTTCCCTACCCTATAAACACCATTTCCACCATTGAAATTGAAACTAGATAGTCATATAATTAACATACTAACTCATGAATGTTTATAATTTAATCATGTGAAGTTTTTAATTTGTAATAAATTAAATATATAATGTCATCATCATATATTGATTCTCTCTTCCATGTAATGATACTTGAAATTCTTGAAAAATTATGAATTTAATTATATAATAATTCTAAAATGATATATGAGGGTTATCATAATTGTAGGATACTATGAACCATTTTATGACCCAAATTAGCTATAGAAATTATCATTATGTTCAAGGACACTTATTTAATGAAAAACTCTCAATTAAACAATTACCTTATAGATGGACTAGTCATTGACTATCCCTTAAGACTACACAGGAACCTGACCATGGAACGATGCAATATTTCATGTCATGAATGTTCCTAATATAAAAAAATAAATGAATCCCACATAGGTACCCATCTAGGTTAAACTGTCACATATTGTATCTTGATGGCCCAATTATTAACCCACATCATAGTTTGAACCTCCTATATCATTGAATGACAATAAATTTTCAATGAATTCTAGCCAACTATAGAAATTTCATAACCCCAACCCCAACCAACTATTATCAACAACTATCAGGTTCCTCCACAAACTCTAAAAATAATTGTAAAACTTTAAAATAACCAATTATTGAAAAAAATTGAATAAATTCAATCATGTAGATGGTATTGGTTGTTACATTCTCTCCACTATGAAGCTACACTTTCTCAATATTCACATAAAAGAGTCACCAAGTCTCATTATTTAAAACTTCATCTACTCTATATGAATGATAGAAATTCTAGCACACATATATTACCATTCATGATTGTGATTCCACTACACTCATACCAGAAGAACAATATACCCATATAGTGTCTTTTATTTTTTGATACACACTTCCAACCAGATGATTATCAAATGAAGGGTAAGCCTCTAGATCAGAATTTAGATTGCAGATAACAAGATATGCATTTAGTTGGTATTTTTAAATACATGACACATGAAACAGGTCATGCATAGAAAAAAATTACTAAGGAAGTTCCAAACTGTATGATACTATATAAATCATCTCAATAATCAAGAATTACACAATGAACCTTGGCCCCAGCTTCCCCTACCAATTAATAGAGAGATATCCCAATAAAGGTAGTTATCATAAGAAAACATTATCGCCAATGTCAAAGTCCATGGGATTAAATTTCCAATCAGTATTTGACCTATTCATGTTCAGTGTTTTTGAAAACTACTTTTAATTTTCTGGATATTATCAGTCTTCTCATACATGAGACTTTTCCCAATAATAATTAACTCCATGGACTTTAAGAAATATTGTGTTGATCGACATGGTATAAAATATAAGAAATTAAATATACCATATGAATTTATGAATGATACCTATTATTCTAAGAAAATATTTTATGCACAATGTGGTTCTCCCTTGAAATCCTAAAATTCAAGACATATGATCTCAAAAAGTCTTTTATTATCCAAATTGCACAATTATGTTGAATATATATTGAATGATATAATGAAATTATGAATTTCAATTATGTGACTAATTAGTTTATAACCCTCACTATAATAATGATCTAAATTTGAATCCTTGTATGAAATGATACTTTGAGGTAACCCATATATTTTTACTATCTCTTGTATATAAATATTTGATTGATGGTTTTCAGATAAAGTCAATTGGATTTTTAAAAAATGAGAATATTTTTTCAATTTAATAATAAAAACAAAAATATCATCACAAAATCAAGGATTTCTCAACAATACCATAGAAAAATCAATGGTCGCCTTATACAACTTTCACATGGGATTGGGTAATGACTAGAGAAGACCAGTGGGATGCTTGTGTTTGGCCTTTATAAAAAGTTATGTAAAACACACTGTGATAATATTCCATACATACCTTTTTATCCCAATCAACAAATTCTATCTAAATATATATTGGTATATCTGGGTATGTCCTGGATAACCAACCCATCTTGAGGAATGTGAGTCCCAAATAATATTCCCACACATTATTATAGGGACCACAACGTGAACTCATACAAAAAAGACCTTATGTTCCGCATGAGATTAATCGATTACTTTATCCCCACTATATATATATTATCAGTCAAACCTAGATATTTTTAAGAGAATTATCACCCAACATTATCTTTTTTAGTAGTGAGTATATAATAGACATGGTGATAAAGATCACTCTAAACTAATATTCTAGAACTTCTTAATATAACATGTTGAAAAGTGTCATCATAATCCACTTGTTATGTGACTAAGTCACCACCAAAGAAAATTTTTATCTATTAGTTCTATAATAATGATGATACCCTTACTAATAGTATATGACAACTAAAAAATGATGAACTATTTTTACTCAACAATTCATCAATATCAAAGGTTCAAAAAAAATAAATGTGTAAATATATCTCAAACAATTATGGTTATATTATAGAAGGAACCACTCAAATAAAATGTTGAGACTCAAAAACATTAGTGTATGTAAAACTACTACAACTCATATCCATGATTCAGGATGTTATTATCACGTGACCTCAGCTGCCTGGACCCATATGCAAATACAAAACCATCCTACATTAGAAGCAATCAACGAATGAATCTTCCCTATCTAGGGCCATTATTGATGCTTTAGAGATATTTTCTATAAAAATATATGTTAGTAACACGAAACTCACAAGATACTATATTTTTAGAAAACATTCATGGGTTACAAAGAATAAACCATATCCTCAACCTTCTCATGTCCTAGTAATACATAGGCAAAAAATATCAGATTCCTCATGAAGGACACTAGATCGACAAAAAAATAGAATTTGAAATATTTTAATATGACTAATTTAGTGAATGTGTACCCAAAAAAAATGTATATATTGATCTAGATCCTCCCTTGAGTAGGAGTGCATGATAATATTAATTACCAAGATAACCACAAATAAATCCATGTAAGGATGGGAAATTAAATTCATGAAGACAATAAACATATCTACTGAAATTTTCAACTTTATTGAAATCATATATAATAATATAATATATTGATGCATTAGAAAGTATCCCATTGTATTTTAGAAGACCTCAACATCAATTGATGATATATGGACATTAAATAAATCTTGGAAAACACTATATTCCCTCTCAGCTAGACAAAATGATATTTGAAGCACAATAATGGGAAGTGGTTCATAACCATCTATTGGCTAACATTTTTATAATATACATATGATGACATGGAAATATATAAATTATTATAAAAAAATATTATATCTCCCTATGGGGACGTACACGACTATATAAAACCATTCTCCAACAAATCCTCTAGATGACCCCTTAACACTTGATTCTCTACCATAGTTATCCTATATGAAAAAATATATATTATCTACTTACCTAGTAAAATATCCATTCATAATTTTGTTCCACACTCAGGTAAAAAACCTGAAAAATATCTAGGAAAAAATCCAAAAATTGGTAATACATAGGTGAAAAAAACATATAATGTCATCCCAATATCAACAATTTAAATAGAAAAAATGGTCATGATCCCACCCAACCGTCAAAGTATATTTCTTGAATGACCTTCCAGCATATTACAGTCTCCAAATTAAACATTAAATCCACATTTATAATATATAAAAGACTCTCATTGATGATAATAATTTACATGGGTTTGATACCAACCCAAAATATCCATCTCAAAGTGAAGGTTTCAGGTAAATTGGAACCATTTGTTGGTGAATATCCAAGTTATATTTTAGTCATAATCAATGAGTAAGAAATGTCTAAATTGAGGAAGAACATCATGAAAAACAATTTGAAAATGAATATTAATTGAAATAATAATATCAAAACCATTAATTTTGGATCATCACATGTAATTTATTATTAGTCAATAGGTAGATTATAGAGACACAAAGCTTGATGTACATAGAAATTACATTACTTTTTCAGAATATCTAATACATAACAAAAATAGTCACCAAAGGACCGTAATAGATTAGTGTCTTTTGAAACTCGGAATATAATCTTCTAATATTGGTGAGAGATCTTCAACATCTCCCATAAAGATATTCCCCTTTTTTTTTTCTTACCTAAAAACATTATTTATATCCTGGGGAAAAGAAAAAATATAAAGGGTGAGCTCAAATGCTCAG
Source organism: Viscum album (assembly GCA_963277665.1). Classification (NCBI taxonomy): domain Eukaryota; kingdom Viridiplantae; phylum Streptophyta; class Magnoliopsida; order Santalales; family Viscaceae; genus Viscum; species Viscum album. Next base: position 64,092,507 of record OY728148.1, on the reverse strand, counting down.
TAAGGGAAAGAATGGAGAAAATAAAACAAACCATATACATTTGAACTTCAAAACATGAACATAATATTTAAACATCAAAATCTTGAGCAATGACATAAAACATGGAAGTACATAAGGCATGGATCACAATGGATCATAAATCATGATAAAATAGCATGGGAATAAAGAATGTAATTGTGGAAACCATTGAGCACATGTTATGATTCCCATAGTATCCAAGGCATTGTTTCCAAGACCATCTTAGTGGACAAAGTCCCTTTCTGAATCGAGTTCACTCCTCGTTCCAGTCCTGTGTCACTGAACCAGATTATCTTATCATTCCAGACATGTCTATCTCATGAGATATAAATCATTACCCAATTCATTGGAGGGATATATAGGTCCCAAACATATCATAATGAAATTATTCTTACTTGTGCCACAAAATAAACTTAAAACATTCATCATAACCCAAAGAATAAAATGGGTTTCATAAACATCATCCCATTATCACATAATCCAAATAAAACAAATGGATATTTCATCATAAGAAAATTGAAACCATTTAAATCATAGAGGCATTAAACTTGAAACATACACAGATGAAATAATTTCATCTTAGATGCAAAATGGTTTTGATAAAACACTTGAGATAAATTCTTGAGGAAAATATCCATTCTTATTCAAAATAATTTTCTTTTCACAAAATGACATGAAATTTTAAAAGAAAAGGATTTTTTTGAAAATAGTCATGAAATATTGTAGAGTAATCTTTATGAAAATAAGGTGTTATAAAATTTTAAAAATCAGTTCATGCCGTATAAGTTAAAAAAACATTCTTCTCGTACTTTTGCCGAAAATTCAAAAAGTTCCCCATGCGGTAAACAAAAGTAAGATTCCTTTTATAACATGTGGTAAATTTAAAAAAATGGGTAAAAAGGACTTTAAAAATACATGAAAAAAGTTTGAGAAAACATGGGAATGAATGATAACAATAACCACAATAAATACTTACGAATAACAATCTCGGATAAAAATGAGATTGGAATAGTTATCCCTTACCTTAGGTCCGATATGATTCGTACGTATCCGAACCTCCTGTATAATGATTTAAATAGTATCATCGACTTATTACAGAATCATATTAATTGTTATGATATCATATATGGTTCACTTATGACTTTATATTACCCGTTCTTTTGTAAGTTCCATTTTAAAGCAGCGTTTTGGGTAAAATCGTTTCATTTATCATCCGTGTTTTGACTTGTAATTATTAATATTATTACTTAGGTCATGATTAATTAATTACATAATATAAAACATGATTTATATATAATATATATTCAGAATATACATATATATATATAATGGATCGATAAATGAAAAGAAATATACCATTCATTGAGATGGTAGGCCGTACGTATGCATGAATGCTGTTTTTCGTTTCCTTATTGAATTGAATGGAATTAAGTAGATGAAATAAATATATATATGAATAAATCAAGTATCATTATTATTTCATATATTTCATTATTACTTATTATATATACTTTATAATCATTCTTGAATTGTTAATATGGAAAATGAATCTCATCGCGTCGTGGAGACGGTAATCCGTACGTACGCATGAGCAATGATATTGTTCCCATATTTATTGAATGCAATTGGAGTGGATGATATAATATCATAGAATAAGTATGTTGTTATAATAATCATATATATTTATTCTTTACACCATTATACCCATCCAAGTAAGGTGGTGGTGGAAAAACGGATTACACCACAGCGTGGAGACGGTATTCCGTACGTACGCATACATGGTGATTTCATTTTTCATAGGATGGATAGAAGGTGAAATAGGGTTGTATCATATTTATAATAAAATATCAGTATATAATTAAAACTTATGTTATTAATTTATAATGTAACAACTAAAGAAGATGAAGTAGAAGAAGAAAGAAACTCGAAAGAGTCGGTAGAAGATATTACCTCTTCCTCGACACACCTCATTTAAACTTCTCCTTAGGACACTAGAGATGGTATTTTGAGAAGACCATAACATCTATGATATAACTAGAGAGGTTGAGAAGAGTAATTGTCTAGGGTTGGCCGAGATTAATGGATCAAAAGGGTGTGAAGAGAAGAGGGAAGTGGTGCCCTTTTTATAAGGGAGGAGAGGGGCACCTTAGGAAAAACATAAAATATTATTTTACAATAAAGTAATATTCAGTTTTTAATAGCTCCAAATTGATTTATTTCTAATATAAAGTGGGGATGGGTCTAAATACTCTCAACCAATAGGTTTTAGACAAGTTTAGGCTACTATTTTATCCCTATCATTTAGATTTAACTCTAAGTTAAATAATTTAACTTTTACCGTGTCTTTTTTTTTCTTACACTATATGGGTAATAAAATTACTATAACAAGCCAAACGAACCCCAAGTGGTTAATTATTAATATATATATCCTTATATAATTCATTTGGACAAACCTTAGATTTTTATGAATAAAATAACAATTAATAATATAATATTGGTTTTAAAAACTATTTTATGTCAATTTTGACAATATTTGGTACTTGATTTTTGTGAAAGTCATAACTGCATGATTAGTTAGAAAAGTGTTAATTAAATCAATAAAAACATGTCATATTAAACTATAAAATTAGTGTAATTCATTAAAAGTATAAAATTACATTTATTTGGGTATTTATAACATCAATTATGTTAATATTTCATTAATAAGGTAATTACTGCATCATCATTGTGTCATAAATAAATTAAATTATTTAATGTCTAAAACTTATAAATAAAATACCATTATGTAGAAAATATTTTTATATTTCTAATGAATATTTATAGTCTAATTTATCTTTTGTATAACTCTATATTAAAAATTTTTTAGTTATTAAACATTGATTTGAACTCTTTTAACTCTTCTTTAAATAAAATAATAATAAGTTTCCTAATCTAATACAAGTGGAAATAAAGGGTAATATTTTATTCATATGGTTTTTTTGGTCGAATTAAACTTATTCAATAGAATTATTACATGTTTTAGGGAAATAATAATACCATTTTTTACCTTAATTACCATATTTAGTTTTAACCGTGGTAAATAAAAGTAAAAAGGTACTATTCACCAAAAAATATTTTTATCTTATTTAACCAAATTTTACTCCTTGAAATTAACCATGTCTCTGGAATTTTCAAAATTCCACTCACAGAAGTGGTAAAATTAGGTTTTATGTAAATTTTCAAATTCTCGTGAGAGGTGGGTAAAAGACGGTGGAAAGTTCAATAAAATTTTTATATATCTAAAATTATTATAAAATGACTCCAATGAATTACATTGAACTTATATACATATTATGTATCAATTTTGACCTAAAATAAATTTAAATAAAATAAATAATTATTTAAATAAAAAGTCGGTTTTTAAATAGTAACCCAGTGTTTTCACTATTCATCAAAAATTGAAAGTTTTCAGAAAAATACCAAAAATTCACCCTAGGATAATTTCGATATTACGAATCCAAAAATGAAGTCCATTTTGAAAAATAAAATTTATAAAATTTCATAAAGTTGGTATTACTATTCATAATAGATAGTTCATAATATAATAATATCTCGTTTAGTGAAACTTGGTATTGCGTACTACACACACTATCAAAGAAGGTATTGATTGCATGTAATGAAAGCCAAGTCAGGGTTGCATGTAGGTAATGCTCTGTTTGGTGTTTCATATAACATAACCAAAACTTATTTCATTTATACATTAAACAAAATCTATACTTAATGTTGCGTAGAATAATTTCCACAAAACGAACTTGAAATTCTGTGTAACACGAGCCAAGAATAGTGTTGCATATACTGCAAGCTAATACGATGTTTCGTATAGTACAAGCTAATCTTGGTGTAGTGTATAATAGAAGACATCAAAGAAATTAAACAAATAATATATCTCATAAAATCTCAGGGTGTTACATAGATTTATAATACCTTAATCTTGTAATGCATTATTTTTCAATGAATCGATCAACCACTCTTGTTTTACTATCATTTAATGGGATAAATCAATAGTATATTATCTCTATAAATATTGAACATGTGTTTCAAAAACCATCAATCATTATTATATAATTCTCCTTGTGCTATAATAGATAATATGATTCTTGATTATCACCATTAATTTCAATTGAATAATTTAAATGGAATGTAATTCATTTTGGTAGAGGAGTTGAATTGAACTAATTTTTCTACAGAATTCAAGAAGAGTTATCTCTATGATATAATATAATTTTATCTAGAATTTATTGTGTGCAAGGAGGGATTAAAATACCTTTGGAAAATAAGATAATTGTGTTTAAATAGTGGTTAGTCTAGAATATAATAATTTTAGAAGGACCCTTATTATGTTTCTAATCCTTGAAACCCATGTATAAATAATAATAATAATATTATTTTAATTATTTACTTGTTAGGTTATAAAATCATAATTAAAATAAATATTAATATCATTTATAAATAAATTAACATTTCATTACATAATGTGTAATATAACATTTCTCATTAAACCATCATACTCAGTTCACTAATCCTCCCCAATAGTTATCAGGCTTTCAATAATGTCAACTTATTTATTTATATAAATATAGCATCCTTATTTTACCCTAAATATTAAAATATTATATTCTATACACTAGTAAAGATATATTTATATTAAATATCCATGTAACCAAATCATTAATTATTTTATTAAATTCTATGTTAATGTTAGTAAATAAATATAACGTATCCTTGTCATTACCCAATGAAAAAATATTTATAAAATATTGTCATATATTTTCTCTAGAATAACTTATGATTCAATTTTTTGACAAAAAAATTAATTATTATTAAACCTCATACAAAAATAATATTTCTTTCACATGTAATATTTATATTAATTTTTACTGAGGTTACAAATACACATTCTATGTGTCCCTCTATGTCCCTTTCTCAGTGGACTTATTTTTCACCACCTTAAATCTAAGCATAGCATCATGTAACACACTAAATCCAATATAGATAAATTTTTTACTATCATAATGACATGTAACCTCCTATGAAAATACACAATTTAATATGATCTCTTTATCTTTATATGTATAAGGTAGACAATTGTATACTAGTATCATCAATAAATGTTGTTGATGACTCAATCTTTGAAATTCCATAAATGAACCTAGTAATCAAATTCCATTGACATTGAAAAATTTAGTCCATTTTATTCCCATTAAATATCATGATATATCAACATCAATTATTTAATATAATCGGTAAATCATTTATTATATTATTTATTATTTCCATATCACTAATGATGCACCAAACATATAATAATTTTGAGAAACATGTATCATAACAATATTGGTTAGTCCATCTAGGTATGTGACCCATAATATATGCTAAAAATAATTATAAATTCTACATATCATTACATATGTATGTAAATACGAAGATCTAATGACACATAAATATAAATTTTCTATCGGTGGGTCATTATATTATAATCTATTCTTCTAATGATTACTAAAGTATTATAAAATTAAAGAGTGTCTCAAAGTCTGAGTCTTCACCCCTAATATCTTGTATCATTTATGTGATTTCACATGATATCATCATCCTATAGAACAAATATTTAAGGACTAATTCACAGAACGTGTACATTTTCATCATAATAGGGAACTTATATGACCTTTCAATGTGACATTAAACCTTATGAAATTATCATATACGACATCACACCAAAGAACAATCATGATTTGAAAGTTTTTTTATTAATATTTAAATACATGAAAACAAATAATCATCTATTAAAAATATTTTGGTTATATGTATCCAACTCCACTAGACTCCTATATTAAAAATATATAATTCTAATAAACTTTAGTATACTAGCTCTCACATGATATTAATACATCTACTAAAATAAGGATTTATTAAAGGGGTCCAAAACGTTTCCTCTATATAATGTCACCTTAAATTGACCTCATCACTTTGTGAAAAATCCATCAAGAGGTGATATTTTAGGAGTATGCAATTTATCCATTGATATGACCTCATCTCATTTTCATAAGCCACCACTAGAGTATTATCACAGACCAATGTGATAAGTTCACTACATCTATATGAAAAATTAAAATATTGGATAATGAATAAAATAAATAATACATCTTTTGGAGGTATTATAAGTTACTATATACTATGACACCATTGTAGATATGATAATAATTTCATTCTTAAAACTCTTACAACTCATAGATCCTCGTTCTAAATTGAATAAATTTCATGATTGTGTCTTTAAATCATTCAGAACAGTTTGAAAAAAAAGAATCAATATTTCATATAAAGAGTAGTTACTAATCCCCAAAATATACATGGAATATATACCTAATACATCATAGATGATTAATAGTAGGATAAAAACAGACCAATGTTGTTGTCTAGGATCTTGTTGATATTTACTCGGCATTATTAAATCATACAAAATATCAAGATGTGTACATAAAAAGGAATACATTATATATACTATAGTATATGCCTATGATAGTTAAATCATTATCTATCCCCTACAATTTCTAGTTATTTTTTGGAGAGATGTATGACATGTGACACTAGTTCCAATCTCCTCATAGATTGGTTATTACAAAATATCATTATTGTATGGTCAATTTATTTACTTTGAATTAGTATACTAATCCTATAGTATATGTCCTAAATGATCTTGATTCTATGGATATACATCGTTTCACATTTGTCCATCATAGATAAGAAATTTTTTATCAGTCATTAAGTAATTATACCAGAAATATGACATTTATAATACATAAATTTTCATCAAATCATGATAATATGAATATGAGAATAGTCCCACTAAATTGATTGCAAACAAATGGATCACATTCATTTTTTCAGAAAAAAATATCATACATCAAAATTGACCAAATATTCCATGAATCAAATTATTTATTTAACCCATAAACAAATATCTAAATATATATATATATTTGGAATTTCATATATTATAAAATCATTCTGGTTTGGTTATATAAAAGTATTATAAATTTTTTCTATTAATGAGAGTTGTTCTGGGATCCATTTGATAAGTCTCATAGTCAGATAAATATTTTATGGAAATTAGAATTTTAATGGGTTTAAATATAGGAACTGGTTAATTGTTTTACATGTTCATTAAAATGAAACTATTTATTCCATTTACCCACATGTTATTCATTATAGGTACCCACTTTATATTTTATGTCAAGTTTTATATTGAATAACCATCTTCACCCAAAAAGTTTTACATTAATATATGGATTAAAAAATTATAGAAATTGGTTGGATACATGGAATCCATCTCATATACATGGATTATTTCTAGAATGAATCAAATAAATCTATACTACATCTTTGTAGGAAAGATGATCATTGTTTTCAACCAATAATGGGCCACCATATTTGGTGACTAGAAATGAAAATATTTCTGTTACCCTTACAACTAAGTTTCTCTAATGCAATACTTTTGTTTAGGGAACAAAATCATCCATAGAGACTAGTTGAATTATTCATATACAAACACTTATATATCTTTAGCATAAACATCATCAAATAAATATTTATCCTAATATAATTCTTAAGAATGAACTCCCATTCATTAAATATATCTTTTCATTAAGAATCACCTTCTTAATTTATGTTATTTATATATAAAAAACCATTTTATAAATGGGATACATTATAATGATACACATAATGCATCCATTTGTTAGTTTGTTTCCACATATTGTGTTAACAGACACCACACAACCCCAAACATATATGTTTCTTAACATATATTTATTTCCTTTCATTAAATATTATGTAATTTCATTAGAATAATTAGTTATAACCTTATTTAGTGATCAATTATTTCAATATATATACCTTGAATTAGGGAAGTCATGATCAAATTAAGAGGACCAAGAATATAAACTAATAACATACACATAAATGAAAGTTATTATTACTCTAAACATAATTGTAACATTGAATTATTAATTAATGGATTATATAAAGATATAATAAAATAGTGTTTGGTATTATATATATGAATACAATCCTTTTTTAGAATTATAATGGACATATATTTATTATACATATGGTTTGAATTTGTGAAATAAAAGTAATAATTTTCGATATTGGGATTTATAATCAGACATTTATTTCTTCTAGACATATTCCACATTCTCCACTAGTTTAATTTTTGTGGTGAATATGATACAATATCACATGTTATATAAATAATATAATTTATTTCATGATAATTAATGTTTCTATTAATGTTATTATTATTTTGGGATTATGATTCCATCATTTTTCATATATTATGTGATTTTGGTCTGAATTGTAATTTTTCTGAGACACTTGATATATTCAACACATAATTATCCTATGTGGTTTATTTAATTCTCATAAATATATTTTATGTTTATTGTTATAAAAGTTATATTTATTTACAGATCCAATTACTAATCTCTCTCTCTAGGGGGTTACGGTTCCAGTGTCATCAAATTGGGAAGGTAAATTTGGGTAAATATTCCTTATTTGAGACACATGTTATGTTATTCATCTTTATAGTTTTACGAGGTGTAAATACATACTATTTGACATGATATATCATTAATCTAATTAATCTAATTTTATTTTATCATCATTATATTTTATTCTTTAATGGGTATTATTTTCAATGTTACCAGATCAGTAAGAGTTTATTGATACAATCTCATTGTTTATTAGTATTTTAATATTATTATTTCATTGATGAAATCATATGATTTATATCTCAATAATTGTGTTTAATTTTTTCACTTTTTATAATAATGATTTATTTCTAATGATTGTACCCTTTTCACAATTTTTTACTTAATATAACTAAAAGTTATCTTATTCAAATGTGACTATATTTTACTTATCAGATATAAACCTCTATTCTTCCAAATACATGTTTCCAAAAAATACTTTAAAATATTATTTCTAATGGTCATTATTATTATTTTCAGTGAATGTGGTTTCTGAAATTATGTTATTTTTTATATTTAATTTAATTTGTTCTAAAATAATTATTCATAAGTTTTCATTGGGTCATTTCATAGAAAAGGAATTGAAAAATATTTTATGTTTTAAAAGTAGTTTAATTATATAGAAAGATTAATTTATGTTCTTACAAATATAAGTGTGATGGAAAAGGATTTCAATTACTTCCAATCCTCTATTATATTTTTTCAATGTTATTTTCAAATAATTATTTTTCAAATTATTTTATATATAGAAAATGTGTTATTCAAATATGAAAGGAGATTTTACTAAAGCGATATTGAAAATATTTTTTACAAACTATTTATATATTTTCAATATGGTTTAAATTTTTTTTTCTGAAAATGTAATCTTTTTTCAAAAGTGATTTTCAATTAATGTTTATTTTTACTAATAAATTATCCATGTGATCATTCAGAATCCTCCTAAATCTACGATGAAGTCAATTGATATAGTTTTTTTTACACGAAATATGGTCTTAGGAACCCAATATTATTATTATTATAATGGTAGGTTTTTAATATGTCACATTTTAAATGAAAGCCATTTCTCTTCAATGGGTTATACAATGATAAAATAAATATGAAACTAAATTTTATTTATATGTAATTCTATGATGAAATGATTTTGATTCCTATATATTTTTCAAATGTAATTATAAGATCAAATGTTTATTGTAGATATTTTAATTATAGGGTAATGATATGAGGAATGTTTATGATCATGTGGCAGACATATATATGATTTCATTATGTGATCAGTGGGAACTCTATCTTTATATAATGCACTAGGTAATGAGAAATATTCAATGTGAAAAAAGGATACTCTATTGGTCAGTCTAATATCATAATAATATGGTACACAAGATGTCATAGTAAGACTAGAACAATAGGGTACCAAGGTGTTTATCCCAATCCCTCAACAATAGGGTACATTATCATCCCACACCTTCTCAATAGACTAATATAGAGAAAAGACATTACATGCCCTTAAGAGACATTCCCAAGATGTTAATGTATGAAAATAAATTCCAAGGACTTCATTAAGAAGTGGGAACAATTTTCTCTTTTGACCATTACACAACCAACCAAAGAAATCATAACCAAATAAACCACCACATGATTCATGATATCCACGAATGAAAAAAATGTATACCGATAATATCAAAATCAAACTACACAATATTAACATAGAAAAATGATACTAAACAACCAATTATACAGAGGAAGACTTAAATAACAACAAAAATCAAAGGCAACCACAACTCCAATTCTCCATCCTTCTCAATAGTCTAACTTCAAAAAATAGTCAATAGATCAATAAACACCATAATAAAAGTATGATAATTTAGGTTTTCTTATTTCTTGATACATGAAATCTGAAAAAGTTCAAATTTTTCAAATAAGGGTGAGTAATGAAACTCATTAGGAATTCCAAAAATGTATTCCCTACTCATGAATCTATTATAGAACAACTAATCGCATTTATATAAAATAAATTACAAAAAAAACCAAAATATTTTATATCAGAATATGAAACAATTTATATATCAAAATAGTTTCCATCAAAAGACTATTTTTTATGATAATAAACCAAAAATTTCATTGTTCTAATTCCTATTTTTTTTAAATTTCCCATTCCATTTATCATAGCCACACACAACCACACACACCTACACACAAGCATGGTGTTACCATGATGGTGTAGGATAACATCCATAACACGTACCCTTTGACAGTGAGAATTGTGGACAAATATCCATATATTAACAATATATCAACCATGTAATCACATATAATAAGCCAATACAACTACCTCCAACCAATTCAATAAATTCAATAAAAATACTCAATTATCAAATTCCATAACTAAAACACATTTTTATAAAACCACCCATTTAATAATTTTTGTTAATCAACAACCCATTTAAATAAAATTCATCCTTTATTGAAAACAATTTTCATTTCAAAAAATCCAAATAACTAGTTTTAAACCATCATTTTAAAATCAACTTACCAAAATTACCTTTTTCCAAAGCATCCAATTTTTCATAATTCTGTAAACTGTCACAAAATAATGTTTTGAACAATCATAGCACAATAATATTAAGATATATTTCACAAAAAACACAATTTTATATAAATAATTCATGTTCTAATTATAGTAGTAGATTATGAATCCACCTACCTTTGAAAACATGAATAAAATAGAAAACCAAATGAAAAGTTCATGTAAAGAGGTTGAATCTATAAATAAAATCCTTAGATCACTTCCCATAACCTCAAAAATACAAATCGAATAATATTCTAAATCAATTAGCGTAAATATATCCACATAGGACCTAAAACTATGAAATCGTGAGAGTGGGGGAGGCAGATCTACGAAAATACAATTAAAAGTACCAAGAATGAAGAATAATAAAAAGAATACAACATCAACGCACCAAGATAATCCTTTATAATTCCTCAGAATTGATGAGAGAATCCAATAATACCCTTGGAAGGATAAAATAATGATTTTGGGACCATTTAAGAAAAAACAAGAGAGATATAGTTCAAAACATGTAAGATAGTCAATTTGTGGATCTAACTTTTAATATGTGTGAAGTGCACTGTGTTGCATTTGTTGTCAATGAGGCATGAAGTTGTCTTGGAATGAATGGAAGTCAAGGAATGTCAAGATGTGAATGACAAAGGTTGTGATGGTGTTGGTGATGGAGAGAGAATGGCCATAGTACTAAGAGGAATGTCACTTAGGAGATTCACTAAGTGGTATTGGAAATTGTGGTTGAAACATTCTCCATGTACATCTGACGATTGCTGAGCTGCTCTATAAGTTCTAAGAACTTGTATCAAGATGATACAAAGTCACAACATGATTAGAAGACCATGCATTGTAGTGAAAATGCATGAAGAGTTGAAAGTGATCCATCCACAAGACCTAAGTGGATGAAGTGGATTAAAGAAGTCCATGTACTAACTCTTAGTGCATGTGAATTAGAAGATGATCCAACTTGATCTCTGATTGGATCAATGAAGAACATTGGAGATTTTATGTGATTCAAGAGCTCGGTTGATGAAGAACCTTCAGAATTCCCTCCTAAGTTGTGAAATGGTGAAAAGGTATTAAGAACATGAGGAGGAGATGGGAAATTCCTAAGAAGAAGAAGAATTAAGAAGGGAGAAGTGGCTTGGAATTTGGCATTTTGCATATGGGATACTTTGTTTTTTAACAAAGTGTTCATTCTGTCCTTTGCCAAAAAAATAGGCCAGCCAAGGCCAGCCCACGGGTTCAACCCCAAGGCACTTGTGGGCCTAAGGCGCCACGCCCATGGGGGATCCCATGGTGCAAGCACAAGGCGGCAGGGGGGCCGTGTGTAAGCCCCCGAGGACACGTGGTGGTGAAACCCGCGCGCCCGAGGTGCATAGTGGGCGCTAGGAGCGCGCCCGCAGGAGGCATGAGTGGGCGCAGAGCGCGCCCGCAGGGAGAACTCGGCGCGGGGTGGCACCGAGAGGGTTGGAAGTTCAATTGCCGAGTTGAGGCGGCGCCAGGGTAATAAGCCGCGCAAAAACCGCGAGAGGTTTCGATGTGGGACGCGGATTTTTCCCGCGGAAGAGATCCTGGCCGCTCATCCAATCGCGCGGCTGATCACAGCCGCTCATCGCATCCCGCGCGAGATCTCCTGATCGCGGCCGTCCGAGGATATTCAAACGCCTGATCCAACGGCCGTAGCTCGTCTTCCACCTCGAGCTCGAGCCGAGGACACCCTGAAGCCACCCGCGAGTAGCCGCTGAACCCGAGCCCTCCGACGACCTGTTTTCGAGCTCCCGGCCACCATAGTTTGATCCGAAGGCTCCAATGAGTTCGTCCGGCCCTACTGAACACAACCATGTATAAAAATGGGAGTGCATGCGATGAGAGGAGAATTCGAAGCAATGCCGAGGCAAACGAAGTTGCCGAGGCTTCATGGGTTCGTGCCTTTGCATGGATTGGGTTTAAACAGAGGCCGTGCATGCGTTATAAATCGCATGCATGAGGAGGAAAGAAAAATGAGTGAACCCGCATGAAACAGATGAAGAAACGAGATTTGAAAAAATCTTTAAAGAACCGAAAACTTCGGGGATTTGAATTTATAACCACGCGGATGATCCGAGGCTCTCCTCTCCTATAAAAGGAGAGCCCGAGGCATTGGAGGTTTTTGCTGAAGTTTTGTTGAAGACCTGTCGTCCCGCGTGTGCTCTGCCTCGCGAAGTAGAAGCCCTGCGCGCACCACTTGCGCGGCAGCAGCCCGGAGCCATCCCTTGGCTCTGTGTGTTCCTTTTGCGCACCTCTTGCGCGAAAGAAGAGAAAGGGAGAGTCCCCTGTGCGCCTTCCTTGCGCGACAGGAAGACCCGTGGCCGCATCTTTGCGCGCCCGTGGTTGCATTCTTCTCTGCCCGCGGACTTGCGCGGCAGGAAGTGTTTGCGCGACCCTTGTGCACCTTGAGGACTTGCGCGCGGAATTTGAAGACAGTAGAGGCCTTTGTGCCTTGTGTGCAAAAAGAAGAGAAAGGCCGTAGCCTTGTGCAAACAAAGAAGACCACCACACTTTGTGTGTGTGTGCATTTGAAAAGAAGGCCGAGGATATCTTGGGTGTGTGTGAAACAAGAAGGCCACCACAACTTGGGTGTGTGCAAAAACAGAAGAGGACCTGAGGCCAAGTGTGTGCCAAGTGGAGAAGAGGACCCGAGGCTTTCATTCCTTGTGAGTGCACCAAGTGAAGACACATTTTGTGTGTGCAAAATTGAAGAACAACCTACGGGTTAAGGGTGTGCAACAAGAAGTGGGAAGAGGCCCAAGTCAAGTGTGTGCAAAAAGACAACATGGCCAAACCTAGTGTGTGCACTAAGTGAAGTGTATACACTTAGAAGAAGTGGAAGACTCCCACACTAAAGTAAAACACACTTTATGTGTGTAATCAAAAGAGAATAAAGTGTGTGAAGTTTAGTGAGAAGGTGTGTGCTTAAAGTGACTACACCCTTTGAGGGTTTATTGCACCAAGAGGAGAAAGAGGAGAGTGCATGCATGCATGCATGCACGTGCACATGTGAAACAAGTAAAATTTGCTTGTGTGCATCTGAGTTGTCCAAGACCAGAAGATCTTGAAGAATTTGAGAAGCCATGCAGTCAGTGCATGAGGAAGAAGAGTTTCCATGCATTCGGTGCATGAAGTTGAATTGAAGTGAGACTGAACCAGACTGAAGTTAAAGACATCAGTTGTCTGAGTATTCAGTAATTGAGAAGAGCCTGATCAAGAGAAGTGATCAGAAGTTGCTGAGCAAGACCAACAGACCTTTTTCAGAGGCTGTTGAAGATTCTTGAAGAGAGAAGCCAGGTCATCCTAAGAAGAAGGTGATAAAGCCTGAGCTAGACGAGAAGACCTGATCATCACAAGTGATCAGAGGTACCGAGCAAGGCCAGCAGTCTTTATCCCAGACTGCTGAAGATACTTGAAGAGCTGAACAAGAAGAAGAGATACTCGTGTGACTCGAGGAGCCAGGAGAAGACCCCTGTGAGACTCAGGGTGGAGGAAGTCTCCAGTGGGATTCTAGAGCAGGCCAGTGGGACTCTGGTAACACTGTGGGACGCAGTATAAAGACCCTCCTGTGGGACTCAGGAGAGATACGGTGGGAAGCTGTATCGACCATTGTAATTCTAACAGGTTATAATGGGAGAATCCATGCTAGGAGAGCATGACAAGGATGTAGGCCTTTGGTGCCGAACCTTGTAAATCCTTGTGTCCTGTGCCTTTTCATTACTGCATTATCCGGGAAAGGTTTAGAGATACAAGAAGAGTGGATCGAGGCTTTAACCAGCCATAGAGGTTTAATTGATAAGGAATCAATTAGTAAAAAGTTTTTAAGGGATCACTGATTCACCCCCTCCCCCTCTCAGTGATTCACACTGATCTGGGCACTTCAATTGGTATCAGAGGGAAGGTTACCTCTAAAAGATCCAAGGTAGTCTTTATGAAGTGCAGATTTGAGGAAACGAGCGACCAGCCTCAAATGGAGATATCTGCCAAGACTCAGAAAAATAGAAAGAAGAAACAGGCCAAGAAGATGAAGAAAGCCTGTCCTAGCTGTGATGAAGTTGAAACAATGAATGATCTTCAGAGTGCACTCAAATATCTTCAGAAGACAGTTCCCATGGAAGTAGAAAAGTGTATAGCTACAGGCATCCATGATCTTCATGAAGAAAAATCACAGTTAGAAGAAGAAGCCAATGCTATGGAAGATCAGCTGGCTAAAAGGGTTGGCATAACCAACACTCTCAGAAAGCTGGTAAATGCCAAAGATGAAACAGTATCTCTTTGCAATGAAAAATATGAAGACACCGCTGAAGAATTGCAAAGAAGCCTTTCTGAGAATGAATTCTTTAAAGTAATAATCAAAGATGTTTACCATGCACTGGAGAAGAGGCATAGAGTATCAATGGTTGTTAAAGATGCTCAACTCGAAGACAAAGTCAAAATGGTGAAGGAGCTTGACAACTAAATTCTTGAAATGAATAAGGTGCATGAAGACCAGATGAAACAGCTGGAAGAGAAATGGGAGGGAAAGCTAAGAACTGTTGAGGATGAGACGAAATCCCTTAACATGAAGTGTTTAGAATTAGAGGTGATATTGAAAAATCTGCAATCACCCGAAGCTGAATCCTCCCAGTCAGCTGATAGAAGAAATGTTGCTACACAAGTGTGCATTGAGAAGGATGATTCTAAGAGAAAGACATCCTCTAATGATAGTGCAACATCTTCTAAAAATAAGGTACCATCCATACCATCTTGTACTAATGCTTCTAATTGTGTTTCCACAAAAAGTGCAGGATGGAAGAATAATTCCAAACAAGTATGGATGAAGACAATGAAGAAAGAAAGCTCTCCTGAAGCAGCACAACAATTCAAGACAAGTACCCTACAATCAGAAGGAATCAAAAAGTCAAGATTTGTGGGTCAATGTTGGTGTTGTAACAAGTATGGGCATTGTGCAAAGGATTGTTGGTACAATCCACTGAATGCCAAAGCACAGAGGAAGCCCATGCCTAGGGGGAGCAAGCCAGAGGAAAAGAAGCAGCGTCCACAGGTCCAGAGACATCTGTTTACTGCAAATAGATTTGGATTACTTGACAACATCTGGGATGATTGCAAAAGTGGTCAAAAAGATACATGTCAATCTCCAACTGTATCCAGAGCTCAAAAGATGAAAAGATCACAGAACCTAGCTCAGAAAGAATCCTTGGGAAGCAAGAAGAAAGTGGAAGATGCTCCCAAGAAGATTATGAAAAAGGAAGAGAAGACCTTGGAGTCTAAGTCCAAGAAGGGTGAGTCATCCAGTAGGACCACCAAGAAGACATGCTTCTACTGTGGAAAGAAAGGTCATACCATGGATCTTTGCAAACAAGCCATGGAAATCAATAGAAGCCAACTAAACTCAAACAGACAATCAATCCAGATGAAGCAGAAGGGATTGGTTGAAAACAAGTTGCCTAAGAAAGGTAGCTTGAAAGCATCAAAGGAACCATGTGGAATATCCAGAACTGAGGCCACACTTCCAAGTGACTTACTAGTCATATGGCCAAATCAGTTTCAACTTTCCAAAGATCTACAAAGAGCTGAAGATGAAGTTCTGGCAATTTCTAAGGAAAAAGGGAAGAAGAATATTTCACATGAAGATGTTTTGAGAACCACACCAGCACAATCATCAATGAAGATCAAATGTGCAAGTGTGAAGACTGGTGAAAATGGGACATCTCGGTTGAGAGAATCTTCTCAACCTTGTTGTTCACATTGATGAACCAAGGAGGTTCCATCTTATTCCCTTATACTATTGGTATTTACATGTGCTGACATTGCAGGGAATTGAAGATGATGGTCATTATCATCTGGAGGATGGTTTGGACAGAATGGAGTGCACCCCTTGAGGGGGAGCCAATCTGGAGAAGATGATGTTTTGAAATTAATATCATCTTAAGAAAGTAGATGAAAGGGGGAGCTTTATCTTTTCACTTGAACTTTCTAATGTGTTTGGTGAAGTATGTGCAGGATTTAGCAATTCATTGAATATCTGAACCCCTTAGCATGATCTCACATGTTTACAGTGAATGTGGACAGCATTGAGTTCCTTGGTTATATCACTCTTGTTTTCTACACCGGGTTAGCCCAAGTAGACTTAGAGTTGATTTACTAATGGTTCTTTTCTAAAGAAGAACATGTGGCATCATCCCTCTCCTAGTGATTTTTAAAGAAGATGCTATTCGAAGGGAGGAAGAGATTTTTTTTAAGGAGAACCGCACCACACCTTTGCATTTGATTGCCAATAAGGGGGAGAAAATATTGGCACACATATTGACCCATTCATATGTGCTGAAGTGGTGTATTGACAACAAATACAAAGGGGGAGATTGAAGTGCACTGTGTTGCATTTGTTGTCAATGAGGCATGAAGTTGTCTTGGAATGAATGGAAGTCAAGGAATGTCAAGATGTGAATGACAAAGGTTGTGATGGTGTTGGTGATGGAGAGAGAATGGCCATAGTACTAAGAGGAATGTCACTTAGGAGATTCACTAAGTGGTATTGGAAATTGTGGTTGAAACATTCTCCATGTACATCTGACGATTGCTGAGCTGCTCTATAAGTTCTAAGAACCTGTATCAAGATGATACAAAGTCACAACATGATTAGAAGACCATGCATTGTAGTGACAATGCATGGGGAGTTGAAAGTGATCCATCCACAAGACCTAAGTGGATGAAGTGGATTAAAGAAGTCCATGTACTAACTCTTAGTGCATGTGAATTAGAAGATGATCCAACTTGATCTCTGATTGGATCAATGAAGAAAATTGGAGATTTTATGTGATTCAAGAGCTCGGTTGATGAAGAACCTTCGAAATTCCCTCTTAAGTTGTGAAATGGTGAAAAGGTATTAAGAACATGAGGAGGAGATGGGAAATTCCTAAGAAGAAGAAGAATTAAGAAGAGAGAAGTGGCTTGGAATTTGGCATTTTGCATATGGGATACTTTGTTTTTTAACAAAGTGTTCATTCTGTCCTTTGCCAAAAAAATAGGCCAGCCAAGGCCAGCCCACGGGTTCAACCCCAAGGCACTTGTGGGCCTAAGGCGCCACGCCCATGGGGGATCCCATGGTGCAAGCACAAGGCGGCAGGGGGGCCGTGTGTAAGCCCCCGAGGACACGCGGTGGTGAAACCCACGCGCCCGAGGTGCATAGTGGGCGCTAGGAGCGCGCCCGCAGGAGGCATGAGTGGGCGCAGAGCGCGCCCGCAGGGAGAACTCGGCGCGGGGCGGCACCGAGAGGGTTGGAAGTTCAATTGCCGAGTTGAGGCGGCGCCAGGGTAATAAGCCACGCAAAAACCGCGAGAGGTTTCGATGTGGGACGCGGATTTTTCCCGCGGAAGAGATCCTGGCCGCTCATCCAATCGCGCGGCTGATCACAGCCGCTCATCGCATACCGCGCGAGATCTCCTGATCGCGGCCGTCCGAGGATATTCAAACGCCTGATCCAACGGCCGTAGCTCGTCTTCCACCTCGAGCTCGAGCCGAGGACACCCCGAAGCCACCCGCGAGTAGCCGCTGAACCCGAGCCCTCCGATGACCTGTTTTCGAGCTCCCGGCCACCATAGTTTGATCCGAAGGCTCCAATGAGTTCGTCCGGCCCTACTGAACACAACCATGTATAAAAATGGGAGTGCATGCGATGAGAGGAGAATTAGAAGCAATGCCGAGGCAAACGAAGTTGCCGAGGCTTCATGGGTTCGTGCCTTTGCATGGATTGGGTTTAAACAGAGGCCGTGCATGCGTTATAAATCGCATGCATGAGGAGGAAAGAAAAATGAGTGAACCCGCGTGAAACAGATGAAGAAACGAGATTTGAAAAAATCTTTAAAGAACTGAAAACTTCGGGGATTTGAATTTATAACCACGCGGATGATCCGAGGATCTCCTCGCCTATAAAAGGAGAGCCCGAGGCATTGGAGGTTTTTGCTGAAGTTTTGTTGAAGACCTGTCGTCCCGCGTGTGCTCTGCCTCGCGAAGTAGAAGCCCTGCGCGCACCACTTGCGCGGCAGCAGCCCGGAGCCATCCCTTGGCTCTGTGTGTTCCTTTTGCGCACCTCTTGCGCGAAAGAAGAGAAAGGGAGAGTCCCCTGTGCGCCTTACTTGCGCGACAGGAAGACCCGTGGCCGCATCTTTGCGCGCCCGTGGTTGCATTCTTCTCTGCCCGCGGACTTGCACGGCAGGAAGTGTTTGCGCGACCCTTGTGCACCTTGAGGACTTGCGCGCGGCATTTGAAGACAGTAGAGGCCTTTGTGCCTTGTGTGAAAAAAGAAGAGAAAGGCCGTAGCCTTGTGCAAACAAAGAAGACCACCACACTTTGTGTGTGTGTGCATTTGAAAAGAAGGCCGAGGATAGCTTGGGTGTGTGTGAAACAAGAAGGCCACCACAACTTGGGTGTGTGAAAAAACAGAAGAGGACCTGAGGCCAAGTGTGTGCCAAGTGGAGAAGAGGACCCGAGGCTTTCATGCCTTGTTAGTGCACCAAGTGAAGACACATTTTGTGTGTGAAAAATTGAAGAACAACCTACGGGTAAAGGGTGTGCAACAAGAAGTGGGAAGAGGCCCAAGTCAAGTGTGTGCAAAAAGACAACATGGCCAAACCTAGTGTGTGCACTAAGTGAAGTGTATACACTTAGAAGAAGTGGAAGACTCCCACACTAAAGTAAAACACACTTTATGTGTGTAATCAAAAGAGAATAAAGTGTGTGAAGTTTAGTGAGAAGGTGTGTGCTTAAAGTGACTACACCCTTTGAGGGTTTATTGCACCAAGAGGAGAAAGAGGAGAGTGCATGCATGCATGCATGCACGTGCACATGTGAAACAAGTCAAATTTGCTTGTGTGCATCTGAGTTGTCCAAGACCAGAAGATCTTGAAGAATTTGAGAAGCCATGCAGTCAGTGCATGAGGAAGAAGAGTTTCCATGCATTTGGTGCATGAAGTTGAATTGAAGTGAGACTGAACCAGACTGAAGTTAAAGACATCAGTTGTCTGAGTATTCAGTAATTGAGAAGAGCCTGATCAAGAGAAGTGATCAGAAGTTGCTGAGCAAGACCAACAGACCTTTTTCAGAGGCTGTTGAAGATTCTTGAAGAGAGAAGCCAGGTCATCCTAAGAAGAAGGTGAAAAAGCCTGAGCTAGACGAGAAGACCTGATAATCACAAGTGATCAGAGGTACCGAGCAAGGCCAGCAGTCTTTATCCCAGACTTCTGAAGATACTTGAAGAGCTGAACAAGAAGAAGAGCTACTCGTGTGACTCGAGGAGCCAGGAGAAGACCCCTGTGAGACTCAGGGTGGAGGAAGTCTCCAGTGGGATTCTGGAGCAGGCCAGTGGGACTCTGGTAACACTGTGGGACGCAGTATAAAGACCCTCCTGTGGGACTCAGGAGAGATACGGTGGGAAGCTGTATCGACCATTGTAATTCTAACAGGTTATAATGGGAGAATCCATGCTAGGAGAGCATGGCAAGGATGTAGGCCTTTAGTGCCGAACCTTGTAAATCCTTGTGTCCTGTGCCTTTTCATTACTGCATTATCCGGGAAAGGTTGAGAGATACAAGAAGAGTGGATCGAGGCTTTAACCAGCCATAGAGGTTTAATTGATAAGGAATCAATTAGTAAAAAGTTTTTAAGGGATCACTGATTCACCCCCTCCCCCTCTCAGTGATTCACACTGATCTGGGCACTTCAATGTGCAAGGTTAGTTTCATAGTTATGCATACCATGTGCTAACTAATCCCTATCCATATCCATAGAAATATATCTTTCATGGTTGGATCACACTATTATATAGTTTTTTGAAAACATTTAAGTATACCATTTTCTCTAAAATGGAATTTTCTCATATCCTTCTATATGGTTTGGAAAAAAATGTATTCATCTTGTGATCCTTCCCCTATGACTGTGCCACAATTATCATTGATTCTTATAAGAGTTTTATAATTTCCCCAACTTTTGAAAAAACCATGCACCCATTGAAATTCCCCAAATACATTCCCAACCTCACCTAAACCCTCCCCAACTTCTCCCAATCAAAATATATTATGAAAAAAATAAAGGATACATACCTGAAACCAAGGGTGATACATTCTACCCACAATTTTAATTTATATCCTTATAAAGAAAAAAACCTGAATCACCCAAATTAGTTATGTACGTTTATCATTCATTACATTCTTTTTTCTCACATATATTCCAGATTCTAACAATGTTTTCTCCAAACCCACAATAGACCGATGAACTTTCAACACAATTCTTTATCTTTCCTATCAATAGAATTTAATTTCACATGCACCAATGAAGTATCCTACTCTAGGTAAATGTGATTCCATTGAATAATATTTTTAATATCAATCTCATAGTTGTTAAATTGAGATTACTAAGACATATTATGAACCAAACTAAACCATGGTGTAAAATCCAGCCATTGATCCACCTCACCAACCAGTTCCAATATATCAAAAGGGCTTATGTATCTAGGATATAACTTTCTATGCATCCTTTAAAAAAATTCCCAATCCATTGAGAGATCCTCAATAACACATGATCGGTCACCTCAAACGACAATTGGAATTGGTGATGATCCACATATGATTTTTGAAAACCCTATTCTATCTCTATCTATATAATGATCAATTGAATCTTTTTCACTATCTCTTAGACAAGGATCAGACTAACAGAAAAAAGTATCATGAATTTCCACCCAATGAAGTGTTTAATGAAAAGTATTTCCATACAATGATTTAAAAGGATCCATATGTATCATGTTTTGATTACTATTGTTATATGATAATTCCAATAACACTTTCTGATCTTCTTCACTGCTAATAAAATCCATTACATGAGCCTTGAATATATCTTACATGGTTTTTATCATCAATTTGGATTATACATATATCTAAGGATAATTCTCCATACTCATTGTCAAATTAGTCCAAAAGGTATATATGTAAGGATTTCTAGAAAAGAGATGTAAACCACTACTCTCTATTTGAAACTGTTAAAACTATTACACCATGCCTCTTTACCACTTCTTAGATATATATTTTTTCGAAGTCCTCCACCATATGATATTTATGAATATGGATGAAGTGGGTTAACCTCATGATCTAATCCACTATCACCCATTTGGATTCATTTTCCTGAACTATTATTGGGATACCTATTATAAAATACATAACCGTCTTCTCCCATTTCCAATCAGGAATAGTTAAATATTACAATATACCTATAGTACGTTGATGTTATCCCTTGTCTTCCTGGCATGTTGGCAATCTCAAAAAAATTAATCCTCCTTTATTTCCATAGATACCCATAAAAATAATGATTTCAAATCCATAAACATGTTATTTATCCATTGATGAACAACCCATTTTGAAAGTTTGAAATAATGAAGAAGTTTTTCTTGATAATAAATAGGTACAAACAACAGATTTCTGGGCCACAACATAGAACTCTCATCCACCATACATATCTCTATGGTCTCTCTACCATTGTGTTCCGAACTCATAGACCCACATACTGCAATGGATGTCTGTGCCTCATTAACAATATCTACCAAATGAGGAATGAACAAAATGGGAATAAATACCTCAACTTTACCATGGTCATAATAGTTCATGTGCATATCATATAGGATCAACATCAACTTGTACTCATCTAAGCATAATTTTCCAACTGATCATGTGAATATTTGCTAATTCCATGATCCAATAAATTTTATTTAACGGTTGTATACATCATTTTGAAAGACCAAAATTTTGACATACTCTATCCATATTCTTTTTATAAAATTCAAATAGATTTTTGAGAAATTTTTTTAAGATCATATGAATCGAAATCATAGTAAATTTCACACAAAAGAGGTAATGACACCATGTATTCTAGGAATGTACAATGAAATCTGAATCCATATCATGTGATGGGTAGTTCTTCTCATGAATCCTAAATTTTCATGATCCATTAAAATTCATATAAACTACTTACATTAAAAAAAATCATAAACTCGACCCTGGATCATGAAAATACATAGCATAACTATGTCATAATTTTATAAATATCAACATAGGTTATGATTTTAGGTAAACTATGAGATCTTGAAATGTCTTGTTACATTATTCATCCAATTTTTATGGATCATTCTCCCCTATAAAAGAATTCATATGTGATTGTAGTCATGAGATGTCATGAAAAAATCATCTGTCAAAAACATATAGACCATGGAAATTTTATATCTCAATGACATTTTTTGATAGTTTCCAAGGGATAAAATCTGTTATCTTTTTTGGATATATAGAAATACCACATTTACAAATTACGTTTCCATGAATGTATACCCCTTGAATCCAATAATAGAAAATTGATAATATAGAATAATAATGATGATATCTTAATATTACATAGACTTTTTCCAAGTAATAATCCTCTCCAACCCATTTCCTTGAGCACACCAATAATTTTTACACAAAAACAAGCACTAATGATTCTAGATATCATTGAAATATATAATTAATAAATTCCAAAATGTATTCTGGTGAATTTTTAAGACAAAAGGCATCCCTAGATATTCATAATGGATATAACAACATTTAAAAGATGTATTTATAATATCAACCTTATGAACTCAAAATTGGTGTTATCCTAATTGGTAGTCAAATTTAGACAAAAACTGATCTCTCTTGAATTGATTGAATAGATCATAAATATGAGGGTGTGGTTATAGATTCATTATTATAACATGGTTAATCTTATGAAAATACACACAAAGTTGAAGTCTTATTTATGCATTTTTCACAAATAAGAATTGTGATGCCCACAAAGTAGTTCATTATCGATTAAAAACATTGATTTCTAGCTCTTCAAACTATTTTTTCAATCACCTTAATTCATCTATTTCCATCCTATAATATTGAAGGAAAATATAACTATTTCCATGATGGAGATAAAGTAGAAAATCCACTTACCTTATAGGTGGAAACCTAATTTTTTTATGAGATACATCCTGAAACTAATCTACAACTACTAGTAATCTGGTATCCTCAATCTCATCTATCGATGGCTGGGTAAAATCCACTAACTATTGTGAGATCATTCCAGCTTCTGGTGCCAATTAGCCTATTTCACTAGCCATTATGTTCTGATCTCCTCTAAGGAGATGCTCGATGCCATCATTAGACATAACAATAATGTTATGAGGTTAATATTCAATGTGAGGGTTATACATTTTCAACCAATAAACACCAATTTTTATATCATAGGCATCTATTTATAGCATAGATTAACCCCATTTTTGTTCACATCCATCAACAGTTATAGAACACGATTTACACATAATGCCTCCACATTCTCTTTCACCAAGAGAAGTTTGTAGTTTTAACATGGATGGAATCATAATAGCTTTTAATATAATCATGGTATAAGATTAATCTATATCAAAAAAGCAGTCAAAAGTGTAGAATTAAAAATAATAATACATATCATAGTTGATGGTCAAAACTATTCACGCACAATCACCTACTCAGATCTATATATTTTCATTATCTTAACACTTTCTGCTTAATTTCTCTTATGATAATGCACTACATGAGGAGACCTGGTATTCCTTGAATCCCTAAGTCTATCTCTATTATACTTATGAGTGGTATTCTACTTCCCTAGTCTCATTGAATATATGACACCAATGATACATATGAAGTGTACTGAACACCTTACCATAGAGCACTAGGAAAATAGTTCCCATGATTCTCTATATAATTGAAATTGTTTCATGCTCTTGGTGGTGATGTACACGATCGCTTCCATTGACTATGAGAGCCACATTGCGAACATCCTGACAAGTTACTAGTTCATGGAGGAAGATTCTCTAATTCATCCATCTGACATTGAGTCAAACACCCACCTTGGAAATAGTTGTTCCTCATCATTTTTCTCCCAATGTTGGTGTTCAAACCATTTCCCATAGGTATAAACATAATTCCTCCTCTTATAGGTCCTAAAATTTCATTTTTTTACTATGATTAACCTATTAAACATCTATTTAATATTTATTATACATAGCATAATAACATTTGAGAGAATATCCTACCTCATCCTCAATTCAAAAATGGATTCCATCAATGATTCACTGAAATAATATTTTGGTGAAAAGCACAATAAATTAATGAATTTATCCACATAATCTATGAAAGAAATATTTTACTATGTTAATATGAAGAATCTCATTATTAATTGAATTATATCTTTTATGGGAAATAATTATTTGTTAAACAATTATTCAAAAGCCTCAAATTCAAGTGCGTTGTAAAATTTTTTAATGAACACCTATACCCCACACCTTGCATGGAATATCGTCTAGATTATGCATCACTAGACTTATGTTCACCTATGATGGTGTGGAAATGAAATCAAAGATATGATTCATCCTATTTAGGCCCACCTCTGTATTATATAGTTTTGAATCACCCAGATTGATGGGTGGATTTTTCCTCTGGAAGATAATGGACTGATCTAATTTTCATGGTTTATCCCTCTTGTTCCCAATATCCATAACTATAAAATCAATGATTATAATATGACCCAACTATTGGTTTAAATTTGGAACAGGTTTAATCATTTTCTCCTCATATTTTTTCAGTTGGATTCTATGATGCCTTCCATGTAACCTTTTCTATATATGAAATAGATGTCATAAGTTTCACTCTCTATCAATAGAAGGAATAACATATCAAATTATATAACATCGTTCAATCATAACAATGATTTCTGAAATAAACCATTACAATGTTCAAACATTTTTTAAAAACTCAACATTCTTTTGAAAATAAGATCATTTTCAAAATATCACAACTATGATCTTTTTCAAAATAACTCATTTGAAAAAAATAAATTTTTTTCACCAATCAACACATTTCACCAAATCATAAATCATTACTCAAAATGATATATGTACTCCTAGTGTGATGTCATTTATATATTTAATGTCATGATTTACTAATTGAAAAACTCTTGATAATGATATTTCAATTCCGATAAGTGTCTCCAATACAGTTATGTACTCAACACCCTATAAACAAGAAGTTCAACATGAAAAATTTTTCTATGAATTTTTTTATCTTCATTTAATGTTTCGACTATCCTACACCTTTCTATAAACATAACCCAAGGAATATGCCATAATGAATTTATACTCCATGACTATCATAACTGAAGACCACTTATTCGACAAATATAATTTGGACTAGAACTTATACTATTTTTAACATTGTTCACCTTATCATTATATTGAGATTATGTAATGATGTTTCTTTGAATTAAGAGACATTCCAAATATGTCGATGGATGGAAATATATACCAAGGGATTTGGTAAGAAGTGGGGATTATTTTACCTATGAGAATAATACAACCAAAAAAATAAAACATAACCAAATAAACCACTACATTACACATGATATCAATGAATAATAACATAATGTATACCATTTATATCAAAATCCATTAACATAAAGGTAACATAGTAGATAAAAACTAGAAAACCATATACATAGAATAAGACTATAAGAAAAAAAAATCAAATATATCCACAACTCAAAATCTCCATCGTTCTTCATGACCTAACTCCATAGAACAGTCCAAGTCTCACTATGTGCCTCTAGAGAAGTGTGATATTATACCATTTTTTATGTCACGATACATGATATCTAAAAAAGTACCAATTTTACAAATTAGGGGTGAGTAATGAAACTTTGTATAATTTCACAAAATTACTTCCATACTATGTTCATTGTAATAGAAAATTTTATCACATTTATATTACATGATTTATATAAAACTATTCAAAATAGTTTTTCTGGAATATAAATCAATTTCATTATCAAAAAAGTGTTCTAGATAATCTATTTCTACAATGATTTAATCCATACATGTCATTATAATCATATAATTAATTTATTTGTATTGTTTATTCCATATTACATAGCCATGCACACCAACAAACACCCACGCAGAAGATTTGTATTACCAATATGGTTGAACTTCACACCCATAAACCATACCATATGATGGTGGTTTTAATGATTAATATCAATACATTCCACACACACATTACAATTTAAGACAATATCAAATGATAATAAAACTATCTCTAAAGAAATATATCAATTAAATAAAATCATACATTTATTAAAATCCATAACAACAATGCATTTAAAAAAACCATCATTTCATTAAAAACCAATTTTTTCAACGAACCATTTCAATAAAACTAATACATTTTTGAATTTTTTTTAATGCATCAAATCCCAATCAGCATTCTAATGTCATTATTTTAAAATCATTTTACCAAAATATCCATTGTTTATATAATCAAATTATG
This sequence comes from Viscum album, assembly GCA_963277665.1. Lineage (NCBI taxonomy): Eukaryota > Viridiplantae > Streptophyta > Magnoliopsida > Santalales > Viscaceae > Viscum > Viscum album. The sequence continues at coordinate 64,064,935 of OY728148.1, read as the reverse complement.
CAAAATTCTATAAACCATCACTAAATAAAATTTCCGAAATTCATAGAAAAAACATATCAGGATAAATTTTACACTAAAAAACCAATTTTAAATTAATCCTTCATGTTCTAAATAGAGGAATCAAGATTGATTCCACCTACATTGTAAAACATTGTGATAATATAAAATGGCAAGAAAACGTCCATAGAAACGAGTTGAATATCCAAAATCCCTTCATTATTATATTCCTCTAACATTAATAATTGAGTATATAATCATATTTAGCATCAATTAACTTATCTATACCCACATCATATGTAGATATAAGAAACTAATAGAGAGTAGATGTATATATATGGAAAACCAAATAAAACTTCAATGAATAAAGAATTACCACAAGAATTCAGCATCAATGCAATAAGAGAAGCCTTTGGACCACCTCATTATTAATGGGAGAAGGATCTACTTCCATTGGGAGGAGAAAATATAATGTTAGTTCCACTTTGGGAAAAAAGGAGTTATAGGGGAACACCTCTTAGATCCAAAATTTAAGGACCTACCATTAAAACTGTTCATGGTTTGTTGAATTGTTAGGAAAATCATGAACTAATCTTACAATAGCCAATATTTAAATAATGAACCTCACATAGTTGGCTAACATAATTTGAAAACCATGAAACAACCATGAAAAATACAACTTTTTTAAAAAGTACATTTTCTCCCAAGCTACTGCATAGTTAGAAAAACCTATGGACAACCTGTGTGCCTTCCCCATAACTTTCATCTCACTATACACAGTTTCCTATTAGAGTTTCATAGATTCCCAAAACCATGCACCAAATGTGCACTAATAGGAAATCCCTAAAAAACATTACAAACCTCTTCCAAAATACCAATGGTTTGTAATAAATTTATTGGTCTCCAATATGTATTGGATGAGATATTACCTTTGAGAATAACATAATCAAATAAATAAAAAATAACAAAATAAATGACTACATTATGCGTGATATAAAGGAAATAAATCTCAAATTATACATTTTATATCAAAATAAAATTACACAAGAATACCTTTTAATAAGGATATGAAAAAATAAGTGCATAGAAGAAGAATATGAAACTAAAAAAACTCAAAGACAACCTGACCTCTGAAGCCCCAACCTATTCCCTGATCTTACTCCACGAAATAGTAAATATATCACCTATGCCATAAGATATGTGTGATTATTTACCTTTTCTTGTGTCTCGATACTCGTTATCAGAAAATGAACCAATGTTCTAATGATAGGGTGAGTAATAAATCCCAATAAGACATCCCCAAATGACTTCTCTACTAATGTCCATAGGATAGATTTAGTTAGCACCTTGGTATAATATATATATATATAACACTTAAAAAAATTATATCTGGATATAAATCAATTTTCATATCCAAAGAGTTTTCAAAAAAATAATTTTTCCAAATAAACCAACCAAACAAGTTTGTCCAATAATTTCATTAATTTAATTGGAATTAGATATTCTATATCATATAGCCACACACACCCCCACACACCAAAACACATTCTTGGTGTTACCATTATAATGGAACATCACATCCATAACTCATACCCATTAATATTGGTGCTTCTTTACCAATATCCATCCATTAAATGAAAACATATCCATTTAATCTAGTATCACATTCCAATAACACCATCTCTAAAAACTCCCATCAAATTAATAATAATGTAATTTTTTGATATCAATAACAACAAAACATTTCAATAAAACAAAACATTTATTGAAACCCATTATTTCATAAAACCATTTCAAAAATAATCATTATTAACAAACATATTCCATGAATTAAAACTAATATCTACATTTTAAATTCATAATTTTAATATCATGTTTCCAAAATCACCTCAGTCAAAATGACCAAATTTTGCACAATTACACAAACTGTCTCTAAAGAATATTTAAAAAATTCAGAGAAAAATATAATATAACAATTTTCACAAAAAAATTTTCAAATTAGAAATCAGCCTATCATGTATTAATTATTGGAGTCGAGATGAAATCCACCTAACTCTGAAAAGTAGATGAAAATGTTAAAAAAATGAAAAAATCAATGAAAACTACATTATTATTAAACACCCCAACTTTGATATCTCACATAACGTCAATAAATCTATATATAATCATATTTGGAATAAAACACCTCCTATATATCCACATTATAAATAGATCTAATAAAATTAGAGAGAGGGATAAGTTGATCTATTAAATCAAATAGAAACTACAAATAATAGAGAATTACTATAAGAATCTGAATTCAACACACGAAGAGTATCCTTTAGATCACCTATAGATAAATGAGAGAGGCCTCTAATATATTTGGGAGGACAAAAGCATGAGTTAGAGATGATTATAGGGAAAAATAAGGAGTGAGAAGTGAACATGTACTCAATTAAAAATTTAATGATATTATTTATAAACCATAGATGTTTTTTACACTGGTAGGAAAACCATGCACTAACAGTGTTCTAGACATTTCCTTCAAGATGAACCCCTTATGGTCATATCATATGTTTAGAAAACTGTGCACCAGCTATGGAAGATCCCAGTGTCTCAAAAAGAACTATTGGTCATAGGCTTCCGAATGATTTGGAAAATCCATGTACTACCTATGAACCTTCCCCTTAGCATCTATCTCACATTTCCTATTTTCCTATAGGAGTTTCATGGTTTCCCCAAAACATGCACTAACCACCACCCTTAAAAAATCTGCAAAACATTCCTAACATCTTCCAATTCCCTACCAAACATCACTAAAACAATTTATATACATCATACACCTTACAAAGTATTACTTACTTGAAATTGTGGGTGCTATAGTAAACATGAGGTCATATCTACATTGAAATAATAGGGTATATGGGAGGTCTGTAACACCCCGAGATTTTATGAAAAATATTCTTTTAATTTCATTAATTTCTTGTGTTGTATACTACACCAAGATTACCTTGCACTATACGCAACACCGTATTAGCTTGCAGTATACGAAACACTATTCTTGGATCGTGTTACACACAATTTTGATAATAGTTATTCTATGCAAAATTGAGTATATATATATATATATTCAATGTAAAAATGAAATATGTTTGGATTCTGTTATACGAAACAACGAATTATTCTTTCACAACACACAACCCTGACTTGGCTTGCATTACACGCAATCGCGACCTTCCTCGATAGCGTGTGTTGTACGCAATACCGGGTTTTACTAAAAAACAATATATTATTATAATATTATTATGAACTAGCCGTTATGAATAGTATTAACTAAATTTTGAATTTTATAACATTATTATTCATCTTACACATTTTCTAGAACATGGTATAAGAACAAAATATTTTTTTCGGGTAAAATAAGTATTTTTCAAAAAATGCATTTTTGCCGCCTTTTGATGGCGCACCCACTTTAAATATAGTTTTTGACATGTTTATAAGTTCAATTTGACAAAATAAAATTCTTATTTGTAATCAAGAAATAAAAATTTACTTTGGATAAATTTTTCGTATTATTCTGGTAACTTTCATATTTTGATGAATAGTAAAAACACACTATATTTTAATGAAAAACAACTTTTTTCATCGTAATAATTTATATGGTTAAATTATAATATTTAATGGCTTTAAAGTATAAATAGAATATATTATTACTATTTAATATAATGTATTTCATTATCATTGATTTTACATTGAATTCGTAGGTTAAATCAATTCAATCTTTTGCAATGTTTTAAACAAAAACCCATTTTCATTCGACAATGGGATTAAGTTTAATTTAATTTATAAAACTTCTGTGTATTAAATTTCAAAAAAATTGATTCCATATTTGGAATCATTGGGTCTAAATTATGTTAATAGGCTACTTTTATTTTTGAGAATTATGAATAGTAACTATGGAAAATTTTATTTACCATAGTTAAAGGTAAATCGGGTAATTAAGGGTAAATATAATATTATAAAATTACCCTAACACATGGAAAAATTCTATTGTATGGCTAAAAGTAAAACCATATCAACTAAGGGTCAGATTAGATTAATTTTATGGACTTTTGACCATGAAAATAATTTAATTATTATTAAAACCAAAGAAAGTGACAATATGTCACTCTCTTAAATCTTATAAGTATAATAATTTTAATATAGTGATAAACATCATAAAACTTCAAACATGAATAGTCTATAGAAATATAATAAAATTATCTACATCATGATAATTTATTTATAATTTTTAGGGATTAAATAATTATCATTAATGGTGATACATTAATGATACAGAAATTATTTATTAAGTGGAAAATAAGTAATATAGTTTTTATTGAAATAATAATACCCCTTAAAAGGCCCACAAACCTGACCAAAACTTATTGTTAGTTTATATATACACCTTAATCATCCAATGACCTAATATATAACCGTTTGGATCCTTACATAAGTGATTATGACACTTATATTATTTTATTTTAAATGATGCGAAAGTTTTCACCTTCATAAGTTAATAAATATAACAATTTAAATATTGTGATTATAAGATGATAAATTCGAGTAAAAGTATTATTGTGAAAGGTAATAGATTTATATGTATCATAGGATTTTAGTTTAAATTTTTATGCAACAAATAAGTATATTAAATAATTATACAAAAATGTTGTAGTAATTATTTTATTAAGAGATAAACCAAATAAATGGTTTTAAAAATAATAAAATAAATATTATATGAACTATTTAATGTGATCCACTAATTTTATAGATACATATGACCTTTTATTAATATATTAAAGCTTTTTGTTCGAACATATCTTCTGTATATAGTTTATTTAAATTCAAATAAATGAATAGTGTCAAAATTGACACTATTGTTATTTTATAAAAATAACATATTATAAAATTGTTTAAAAATCACAAAAATATTTAAAAATTATAAATTTAAATTTATATGGTCTATAATGTTATAAAGTAAAAAAGTATGGAAAATTCACAATAAATAAGTAATTATTTGTTATAATTTAAAATTTAGAATTTTATTACCACAAATAAACATAAATAGATTAAATAAGGATAAATCAAAATGATAAGGTTTAAAATAAGATCCAAACATGTCTAAATTTGATTGGTTGATGAGATTAAAACCCTATATAATCTAAGATTATAATATGAGTCATTTTTGGAGGTTTTTATGTGGGATTAGATTTATTATAAATTAATATTTTTAAGAATTCCAAAGGTGCCCCTCTCCTCCCTTATAAAAGGGAACCTCCTACCTCTCCTACTCACACCAATTTGAGCCTTCAAGATCGGACAAACCATAGAAAATTATCTTCTACACTTCCCTAGAAACATCCTAGAGGTTCTGGTCTACTTTAAAGACCAATCTTAGTGCCCTAAGAGGAGGTTTCAAAGAGGCGTATCGAAGAAGATGTAATTTCTTCTCCCGATTCTTTAAAGCTTCTTTCTTCTTCAACTTATTCTTATTTAGTTGTTTAATTATAAATTAATAACATAAGTATCACTAATATACTTATTTTTTATTATAAATATGAAACAACCCCATTTCACCTTCTATCCATCCTATGGAAAACAAAATCACCTCGCGTGCGTACGTACGGAATACCGTCTCCACGCCGTGGTGTAATCTGTTCTTCCACCAACACCTTACATGGATAGGTATAATGTTGTAAAGAATAAATATACATAGTTATTATAACATCATACTGATTCTGATATATTGTATCATCCACTCCAATTCAATTCAATAATTATGGAAACAATATCATCGCTCGTGCGTACGTACGGACTACCGTCTCCACGACGCGATGAGATTCATTCTCCATGTTAACCATTTAAGAATGATTATAAAGTATATATAAGCAATAATAATGAAATATATGACATTATAAATCTACTGGATTTATGTATATATGTATTTCATCTACTTAATTCCATTCAACTCAACAAGGAAACGAAAACAGCGTTCATGCGTACGTACGGCCTACCGTCTCCATGAACGGTGTATTTCTTTCCATTTATCGATCTATTATATATATGTATATTCTGAATATATATTATATATAAATCATGTTTTATATTCTGGAATAATGTAATCATGATCTAAGTAATCATATGAATAATTACAAGTCAAAACACGGACGACAAATGAAACGATTTCACCCAAAACACTCTTTAACATGGAATTTACAAAAGAACGGGTAATATAAAGTCATAAGTGAACCATATATGATATCATAACAATTAATATGATTCTGTAATAAGTCAATGACATTATTTAAATCATTATACCAGAGGTTCAGATACATATGAAGCATATCGGACATAAGGTACGAGAAATATCACAATCTCATTTTTATCCGAGATTGTTTATACTTTGGTATTTACTGGGGTGTATTTTATCATCCACATCCATGTTTCATAAATATGTAATATTATTTACATCCACCTACAATTTTTTAAATCCAATTTTACCATTTGGTGAGTTTTTAGTAAAAGATATGAGAGGAATCTTTTGTCGTTTTTCGTATGAGGTCCTTTTTGACTTTTCCGACAAAAGTACGAGAAGAATGTTTTTTTAACTTATACGGCATGAAAGGATTTTAACGGTTTTATAAAGCCATATTCTCATGAAGATTCCTCGAAAATATTTCATTACTATTTTCAAGAAACTAATTTTCTTTTAAAAATTCATGACATTTTGTGAAAAGAAAAATGATTTTAAAGAAGAAAGGATATTTTCCTCAAGAATTCATTTCAAGTGTTTTATAAAAACCATTTTCCATCTAAAATGAAATTATTTCATATGTTTATGTTTTAAGTATAATGTCTCTTTTATTTACATGGTTTCACTTTTATTATTATGAAGTTATATCCATTTGTTTTATATGGATTATGAAATGATGAGATGATGTTTATGAAACCCATTTTATTCTTTGGGTTATGATGAATGTTTTAAGTTTATTTTGTGGCACAAGTAAGAATGATTTCACTATGAGATGGGTGGGACCTATATATCCCTCCAATGAATTGGGTAAATATTTTATATCTCATGAGATAGACATGGCTAGAACGGCAGGTTAAACCGGTTCAGTAAAACAGGACTGAAACGAGGAGTGGACTCAATTTAGAAAGGGACTTTGTCCACTAAGATGGTCTTGGCAGCAATGACTTGGCTACTATGGAAATCATTACATGTGCTTAATGGATTCCAAAATTACATGTTTTATTCCCATGCTATTTTATCATGATTTATTTTACATTATGATCTATGCCTTATGTACTTTCATGTTTTATGTCGTTGCTCAAGATTTTTAAAGTTCACGTTTTTTTAAGTTCAAATGTATATGGTATGTTTTATTTTATCCATGCTTACCCTTACTGAGAATTTGAGCTCACCCTTTTTATGTTTTCTTTTCCCAGGATATAAATAAAGGTTTTAGGTAAGAAAAAAAAGGGGAAGATCTTTATGGGAGATGTTGAAGATCTTTCACCACGATTAGAGGATTACGTTCCAAGTTTCCAAAGTCACTAAACTATTACGGTCGTTGTGTGTCTGCTTTTGTTATGTATTAAGTATTCCACAAAAGTAATGTAATGTCCATGTACGTCAAGCTTCGGGTTTCTACAGTTGGTATCAGAGGAAAGGTTTAGTCAACCTTTGGAAACTAAGATGCGAAAATGTTAGTGAGATCCCTAGAGATATGTCTAAGGTATGTCTAGGGATGTACCTAAGGATAAGAATATATATAGTATATAGTCCTAGAACTACGGTAATGATCTTAGAATTTAACCTAAGATGTTAGATATTAAGGGTTCTCCCCCTTTACTATGTTGTTTTCCCTATCATGATTTTTTCCTCTCACACTATTCTTTTTGGGTTTTAGAAAATGGCTCGAAACAGGAAGATTCATGATAATGGAGGATATGACGGACAATGGAATGATTTTCTTCATGAGAAACCAAATGAAACGGGATCTAGAAGTCCAAACATAGTTATTATTCTTAATAAGAAATCTCATAATATGATCAATAATCTCAACTTTGGTAAGTTTCCCGACTCAGATAATAAGAGAAAGATGGAGTTTCATGATGATCATAGAGGAAAGAAAGTTCAATTTACCTCATGTAAATCATATGGGAAGAGGCATCAGGGAGATTGTTTCAAAGGAACTGAAAGATGCTTTGGGTGTGGAAAAGAAGGACACAAATCCAGTAAGTGAAAAGGAAAAGGTTCAGTTAAAACCATGGACAAGGATAATGGTATTGCTACGACATCAATAATGATTAGATGTTTTAAATGTGGAATGTACGGGAATTATGTAAACCAATGCCCTAATAAAAAATCTCATGAAGAGAATCAGCATGGTCATATGATTAGTATTTATGTGGATGATGATGAGGAGACTACAAATGATATATGAACTGAAAGAAGTGTTGAAGCTCAGTCAGTTGTTTTAGAAGGTAGTGGAATTATTGAATCTTTATCGAGATTTATGTTGTATAGTTAATGGTACTATGGAATAAAGAATAATCTAAGGATTGTTACACTATTTTTTTTCCTAAAAGTATTTGAAAGTATATGTTTAATGGTACCAGTAACCATGGAATGTTATTCAGATATTTTTGTAAAGTAGATGATATGCGCATAATGAAGGAATAAGAAGATAATGAGATGATTGATTGTATTCACGAGCTCATGATTGATATAAGGACTAAGTGATATCATGGTTTGAGTATATAGAATTTTGATGATTTTGGTATGTGGAAAGTGTTAAATTTTAACTACATTCATGTTTTCACTAAGGTTCAATGGGTATTCTTTTTTTCAAGAGAATACATGATTAAGGCCTTCGAACGTTTGTAATGTGACCAACAAGACATATCTTATGATATATAGGGATCAACGATGGTATTAACAAGCTTCTTATATGAAATCTCTGGTAATCGTTTTCACTATAATATGACAATGGACTGCAATATTATGGATAAGCCTAAATATTGGAATGGATTATGTTGGAAATAAGTTAGTATTGTTTAAGGATAGAACCTTTTTTCGATATTATTGATGGGATGATATAGTAATGTAGTTTTAGAAAAAGGACAACCTGCAGGACGGGCGACAACCCATCGCGTCGGACAAGGCTGTGGGAATCGAACCCACAACCGAAGTGCGACTGGCCTTTATCGCCTACCATTGGCCTACAAGAAGTCCCTGGTTAGTAGAAACTAGTTTTATTTTATTAAGCGGTATGATATATGAAGTATAAGTTCATTTTTGGAACCATATACGATTAATCTAACCATAAGATGGACTTATAACTTTTGCTAACCTTTTGTTTGAATGAGATAGAATGACCCATAATTCTATCACATGATCTGCTAACACATCACGAATAACAAATTTAACTTCATTTCTTTAAGGGATGAAGTGGAAATTGTTCAATTCACGGACAACAGTGAGATTGTACCAAAATCATGCAAGTATTTCGTTTAATTCATCAACTTTAGGGAAATGATCTTGAAAACCAAAAATGTTGTCCTAGTTCCCTTATATCCGATTAGTCAGATGGTACCTTAGATCATCACAAATCAATAGCTTTGTGATTGTTGGATTTTTCATAGCCATGTTCTCTACCACTCTCCATCAGAACTTGATGGTTAGATTTTTCTTCCATATACATATTTTCACCTATGTTCTGCTACATGGAAACCCAGTGATGAGTTAATTTGGGTAACCATTACATTTCATACTTTAGTTTTTAAAGCCATATTTTGGTATTCCTTTTTACAATGTGGGTTTCTATTAAACAAACTTTCGAGTAGTAAACCATTTATAACCCCAAAGAATTTCGAGGGAGAAATTCATTTTAAGGGGGGTAGAATGTAACACCCTGAGATTTTATGAAAAATATTCTTTTAATTTCATTAATGTCTTGTGTTGTATGCTACACCAAGATTACTTTGCGCTATACGCAACACCGTATTAGCTTGCAGTATACGCAACACTATTCTTGGATCGTGTTACACACAATTTTGATAATAGTTATTCTACACAAATTTGAGTATATATATATATATGTATATATATATATATATTCAATGTATAAATGAAATATGGTTGGATTCTTTTATACGAAACAACAAAGGATTCTTTCACAACACGCAACCCTGACTTGGCTTGCATTACACACAATCACGACCTTCCTCGATAGCGTGTGTTGTACGCAATACCGAGTTTTACTAAACAACGATATATTATTATAATATTATTATAAACTAGCCGTTATGAATAGTATTAACTAAAATTTGAATTTTATAACATTATTATTCATCTGAAACATTTTCTAGAACATGGTATAAGAACAAAATAATTTTTTCGGGAAAAATAAGTATTTTTAAAAAAATGCAGTTTTGCCGCTTTTTGATGGCGCACCAACTTTAAATCTAGTTTTTGACATGTTTATAAGTTAAATTTTACAAAATAAAATTCATCTTTGTAATCAAGAAATAAAAAATTACTTTGGATAAATTTTTCATATAATTCTGGTAACTTTCATATTTTGATGAATAGTAAAAACACGCTATATTTTAATGAAAAACAACTTTTTTCATCGTAATAATTTATATGGTTAAATTATAATATTGAATGGTTTTAAAGTATAAATAGAATATATTTTTACCATTTAATATAATGTATGTAATTATCATTGATTTTACATTGAATTCGTAGGTTAAATCAATTCAATCTTTTGCAATGTTTTAAACAAAAACCCGTTTTCATTCGACAACGGGATTAATTTTAATTTAATTTCTGAAACTTCTGTGTATTGAATTTGAAAAAATGGATTCCATATTTGGAATCAGTGGGTCCAAATTATGTTAATAGGATAATTTTATTTTTGGGAATTATGAATAGTAACTACGGAAAATTTTATTTACCATAGTTAAAGGTAAATCGGGTAATTAAGGGTAAATATAATATTATAAAATTACCCTAGCACATGAAAAAATTCTATTGTATGGCTAAACGTAAAACCATGTCAACTAAGGGTCGGATTAGATTCATTTTATGGACTTTTGACTATGAAAATAATTTAATTATTATTAAAACCAAAGAAAGTGACAACATGTCACACTCTTAAATATTATAAGTATAATAATTTTAATTTAGTGATAAACATCATACAACTTTGAACATGAATAGTCTACATAAATATAATAAAATTATCTACATAATGATAATTTATTTATAATTTTTAGGGATTAAATAATTGTCATTAATGGTGATACATTAATGATACAAAAATTATTTATTAAGTAGAAAAAAAGTAATATAGTTTTTATTGAAATAATAATACCCCTTAAAAGGCCCAAAACCTGACCAAAACTTATTGGTAGTGTTTATATACAACTTAATCATCTAATTACCTAATATATAACCGTTTTTATCCTTATATAAGTGATTATGACACTTATATTATTTTATTTTAAATGATGCCAAAGTTGTCACCTTCATAATATAATAAATATAACAATTTAAATATTGTGATTTTAAGATGATAAATTTGATTAAAAGTATTATTGTTAAAGTTAATAGATTTATATTCATCATAGGATTTTATTTTAAATTTTTATGCAACAAAAACGTATATTAAATAATTATACAAAAATGTTGTAGTAATTATTTTATTAAGAGATAAACCAAATAAATGGTTTTAAAAATAATAAAATAAATATTATATTAACTATTTAATGTGATAAACTAATTTTATAGATACATATGACCTTTTATAAATCTATTAATGCTTTTAGTTAGAACATATCTTCTGTATATATTTTATTTAAATTCAAATAAATGAATAGTGTCAAAATTGACACTATTGTTATTTTATAAAAATAACATATTATAAAATTGTTTAAAAATCACAAAAATATTTAAAAATTATAAATTTAAATTTATATGGTCTATAATGTTATAAAGTAAAACATTATGGAAAATTCACAAAAATAAGTAATTATTTGTTATAATTTAAAATTTAGAATTTTATTACCACAAATAAATTTAAATAGATTAAATAAGGGTAAATCAAAATGATAAGGTTTAAAATAAGATCCAAACATGTCTAAATTTGATTGGTTGATGAGATTACAAACCTATCTCATATAATCTTAGAATATTAGTCATTTTTTGAGGTTTTTAAGTGGGGTTATATTTATTATAAATTAATATTTTTAAGAATTCCAAAGGTGCCCCTCTCCTCCCTTATAAAAGGGAACCTCGTCCCTCTCCTCCTCACACCAATTTGAGCCTTCAAGCTCGGCCAACCCCTGGAAAATTATCTTCTCCACTTCCCTAGAAACATCCTAGAGGTTCTGGTCTACTTTAAAGACCAATCTTAGTGCCCTAAGAGGAGGTTTCAAAGAGGCGTATCGAAGAAGAGGTAATTTCTTCTCCCGATTCTTTCAAGATTCTTTCTTCTTCAACTTATTCTTATTTAGTTGTTTCATTATAAAGTAATAACATCAGTATAAATAATATACTGATTTGTTATTATAAATATTAAACAACCCCATTTCACCTTCTATCCATCCTACGGAAAACAAAATCACCACGCGTGCGTACGTACGGAATACCGTCTCCACACCGTGGTGTAATCTGTTTTTCCACCAACACCTTACATGGATGGGTATAATGGTGTAAAGAATAACTATACATAGTTATTATAACATCATACTGATTCTGATATATTGTATCATCCACTCCAATTCAATTCAATAATTATGGAAATGATATCATCGCTCGTGCGTACGTACGGACTACCGTCTCCACGAAGCGATGAGATTCATTCTCCATGTTAACAATTTAATAATGATTATAAAGTATATATAAGAAATAATAATGAAATATATGACATTATAAATCTACTGGATTTATGTATATACGTATTTCATCTACTTAATTCCATTCAACTCAACAAGGAAACAAAAATAGCGTTCATGCGTACGTATGACCTACCTTCTCCATGAACGGTGTATTTCTTTCCATTTATCGATCTATTATATATATGTATATTCTGAATATATATTATATATAAATCATGTTTTATATTCTGGAATCATGTAATCATGATCTAAGTAATCATATGAATAATTACAAGTCAAAACACAGATGACAAATGAAACGATTTTACCCAAAACACTCTTTAACATGGAATTTACAAAAGAACGGGTAGTATAAATTCATAAGTGAACCATATATAATATCATAACAATGAATATGATTCTGTAATAAGTCAATGACATTATTTAAATCATTATAAAGGAGGTTCCGATACATACGAAGCATATCGAACATAAGGTAAGGGAAATATCACAATCCCATTTTTATCCGAGATTGTTTATACTTTGGTATTTACTGGGGTGTATTTTATCATCCAAATCCATGTTTCCTAAATATTTAATATTATTTCCATCCACCTAAAATTTTTTAAATCCAATTTTACCCTTTGTTTAGTTTTTAGTAAAAGATATGATAGGAATCTTTTGTCGTTTTTTATACGAGGTACTTTTTGACTTTTCCGACAAAAGTACGAGAAGAATGTTTTTTAACTTATACGGCATGAAAGGATTTTTACGGTTTTATAAAGCCATATTTTCATGAAGCTTCCTCCAAAATATTTCATGACTATTTTCAAGAAAATCCTTTTCTTTTAAAAATTCATGACATTTTGTGAAAAGAAAAATGATTTTAAAGAAGAAAGGATATTTTCCTCAAGAATTCATTTCAAGTGTTTTATCAAAACCATTTTCCATATAAAATGAAATTATTTCATATGTGTATGTTTTAAGTATAATGTCTCTTTTATTTACATGGTTTCAATTTTATTATTATGAAATTATATCCATTTATTTTATATGGATTATGAAATGATGGGATGATATTTATGAAACCCATTTTATTCTTTGGGTTATGATGAATGTTTTAAGTTTATTTTGTGGCACAAGTAGGAATGATTTCACTATGAGATGGGTGGGACCTATATATCCCTCCAATGCGTTGGGTAAATATTTTATATCTCATGAGATAGACATGACTGGAATGGAAGGTTAAACCGGTTCAGTAAAACAGGACTAAAACGAGGAGTGGACTCGATTCCGAAAGGGACTTTGTCCACTAAGATGGTTTTGGCAGCAATGCCTTGGCTACTATGGAAATCATTACATGTGATTAATGGATGCCACAATTACATGTTTTATTCCAATGCTATTTTATCATGATTTATGTTCCATTATGATCTATGCCTTATGTACTTCCATGTTTTATATCGTTGCTCAAGATTTTTAAAGTTCACATTTTTTTGAGTTCAAATGTATATGGTATGTTTTATTTTATCCATGCTTACCCTTACTGAGCATTTGAGCTCACCCTTTTTATGTTTTATTTTCCCAGGATATAAAGAAAGGTTTTATGTAAGAAAAAAAAGGGGAAGATCTTTATGGGAGATGTTGAAGATCTTTCACCACGATTAGAGGATTACGTTCCATGTTTCCAAAGACACTAAACTATTATGGTCCTTGTGTGTCTGCTTTTGTTATGTATTAAGTATTCCGCAAAAGTAATGTAATGTCCATGTAAGTCAAGCTTCGGGTTTCTACAAGGTCATCCCAAGTCTGAAGCAGGTACTAAAGTGATTTTCAAATCCTAACATTTTATGAATGTATTTGTAGGTATCATTGATATACTATTTTCTATAATTACTTGTATTACACAAATCTTTATATATTTGATATATTATGACATCATGGATCATGTTATTTGACTCTATTTTGATTCATTTATTATTAAATGAGAATCATTAACACATGACTCTTGATTACTATCTTTGTTATACAGGGTATGATTTTCAAAAGGTAAGCCCATTTTGGAATAACCTTAGTTTCATGATATTCTTATGAATCAAAATTTTATTTACCTTAATAATAATATGACATAAACCTTTCTAATGTTTAATATCTCTACGTTTTGAATAATAGTTTTATATTATAGTTCTATTGGGTTATACATTTTGATTTTCATTAATCAAGTTTGGAGGTTGTGTTTCAATGCTTCAAAAGTTTATTCGTTAGAAATTATTTTTTTAATTTCATCAATATTCCTTTAAAATGTTGACATATACATGTATGAGTATCATGGGATACAATATATGAGAAGTTTTTACTACTTTCAGTTCTATAAAATATTCATATATAACTCCATTTATGACATCTAACACTATCACTAGATATTACATTCCATTTCAATTTAATTTTCCTCCCAATGACTAAAATAATATATCTATCTCATTATAGAAATAGTTCATGGTTTCTTTAATGGAATATGTATTCTGTATATATGATATTGAATAGATGATATCTTTTTATCCTTATGAGGTAAATTTTTTACCAACAATAATTCAATGTTCGAATAGAACCGTGTCACTCTTTTTCTTATTCAAACTAGGGTCTAATATTTAATCTTGAAAATCATGAATTACTAAATAAACTGTAACATTCATTACTATACCTCTTGTTGATGAAAATTATAGCTTCAAATAACGTGGATATTCATGATTCTAATAAAAACATATTTTTTTAATGTTTTTACTATAGAGATAATTTTCTAGGGGATATATTTAGCCTCATGGTCTACATAATATATGAATTTTGATTTATTTTCTAAATTACTAAACTATAATTTTTTTTATCTATAGTCACAATGTCTATATATGACTCTAATTTCATAATAATTTCAGCTACATCAATCTTTTACATAGGATTCATTTTAAAAATAAATCTATACTAGGAATTAAAACACATGGTGTATAAAAACAGACCATGGAATAAGGTTGTGAATGAACCTCATGAGTTTAATCATTAATTATAATATTAAGAATGAATCATTTCATTTTAAATATCAACATCAAATTATTTCTCTTTAAAAAGAACTTTTATTTAGTTTTTTATTTTATATAAATTAGTTCAGATCTAATATTAATGATGTAAATATATGATTGGTTGAAAGGAAATTATAGTTGACATTTAGTTCTTAATGAATCATAAAATAAATAATATATTTTAATTTAGATAAAATAGACTTAATAGATTTTATAATTCCTTATTTCCTAGTGTTGAATTAGGTTTCATGTGTTTTTTCGATTGTTTGTACAAGAAAAATGTTTTTAGTGAGATTATAGCATATTCAAGCTTAATTGAAATAAGATATTTTCTTATTATAAAAAAATGTGCAATAACACCTTTGAATTATTATTATAGGTCTACTAAATTTTGGAAATCATGGTGGAAGTTATCCTACTTGAAATTTTATATACTGAAAATGGTGGATAATATGTTATGGTGTAGAGTTCTATGAGTTGTGTAGAATAAAAAATTATATATCAATGTTTTCTAACTAAAAAAATTATTTTTGAAGTGTTATCTCTATATTTTTCAATCATGATGAATATAATATGATGATATGTGATAATGTACTGATTTTTTTAATGTAGTAATGATTTAAAAAAATTATATATGTCATGTATTTATACTTCAAGAAATTTTATATATATTATAGTGATAATATAGGATAATTTTATGTTTTAAAAAAATTATTTTTTGTGGCTAGAAATTCTTTAATATATTGTGTTTATTTATTGAAATCATAATATTCTATAATGGTGATGGACAATAACAATGTCTTTATTCATTTACTAGAGATAAAATATTTCATAAAACTTATAGCCATTTTATAATACTACTTTAGAATTTCTAATTTTTTATAGTTCTCATGTAAATGTTGATGGCATTTCATATGAATTTATTTAGATCTACAATACATTAAATTAAATGCATGACATATCCTATGATTAATAAAACTTATTTGGATTCACGTGTGATTAGTAAAATATAGTGAAGGTTTTTTTAGTTATTTTAATTATGTATTAAAATCTTTAAAATTTAATAAGATTCATTAGTTGGAGAAAATATCCAAAGCCATTTTCTAACTATAAGGGTAATTTGGAATATCATAAGTTAAATCCATAATTTTTTATGGGTTAGTTGAAAATACATTAATTTTATTGTGAAATAATAGGATACATTTTATAAAACCATTAGAATCAATTATCTATATAGATAATTTTGTATGGGTCCTCAGGACATTGTCTTATAGTCAAATGGAATTGTATGAGTGTCTAGAAAATCATATATGATCAAATTTACTCTTACAAAATATAATTCAATGTAAAAATTTCAAAAAAGATTATAACTATAGATATGATAATAATTTTTACTTTACTATTATGAAAAAGATATGAATTGTTTCATTGTATGAAAAATAATTAGAGTTAAAAAAGTAAGATCAGAGTTATGATATGTTGATATTAATTTCTTAAATATCACGATTCTTGAGATAATGTGTTTATTATTGCCAATTATTATGGGTATGGAAATATTAGGAGAAGAAAATTCCTTAATGATGAAGTCAAAGAGAATATATTATGATGTTTGTTATATTATTTTTGGGAGGTGTTCCACTCCACACTATGACTACTATAATAATAATAATAATGAGGCTTCACTAGTACCATTATGTTTAGGGTTGTATAATGAGATTGTGTACATCAAAACATTAAAAAATGATTGGAAAAAATAAATGATTGTGGATTTTGATGAATAGATGGAGACACATTAAATTATAATATATTTGAGAAATTATTAATCCCATGTGACATATATTTTATCAATAAATATATTAATTAGATTTGATTGAGAATTTTGAGGTATATCTAATGCCACAAATAAAGTGGATATTCATGGTAAAATGTAGAATTATTTATCATAATACTTCTTTAAGGTATTAAATAGTTTAAATGGTATTGATGATAATATATTATAAAATTTTTCAATAGACAAAAAATAATATAAAGAGTGAGTTGATATTATATCTTATTATAGAGAAAGATTATCTGTGAGAGAGAGTTAGCCTTGGGATCATGTTGGGAATTTATTATTTCAAATAATTAAATATAACCACTGATGTTATGAAAGATTTATTTTGGTTATTAAAATAAATAATGGGAATGAAAAATAAATTTGACTATCATCTATGGGAAATAATTCAGTCTAATAGATGATATTGAAATTAATAATGAATAATATCTTTATACTTTAAGGATTGATGTAGAGAGATCTCAACTACTTGGATTACATCACATTTAGAATGGTGTCAGGATCCAATTCATTAATTATAGACAAAAAGATATCACTATTGATTCACATCAATATAGTTGAAGAAAAATATTATGTTTTAATCAATATTTATGTTGTTACCAGCATTATACTTGTTTGATGCTAAAAATATAGATTCACAATTATTCTATATCCATAAATTTTCTTGGAAATAATTTTGGACCAGTGTGCAGAGTAGAAAACAACCAAATGTACTAGGGAAATATTCTTCCATAATAGTGGAGAAACTCATTAAAACCATAATGTATTTTGTTACATGATTTCTTGTTAAAAAATATTAATGAAAACCAAATGTATGTCTAGATACGTGGGTAATATGCATTCATAAAGAAGTTTTTAGGTAATAGAGAGTAAATTTAATATTTTTTTTAAAATGTGTGCATCAATATTTCACATCCATTATATTTTTTCTCTAACTGAAATGATCCTTGTTATTAGTTTAATAGTATATGTTATACCTCTGATTAATTGCTAAATAATCTATATATATTATGTATTTGGGTTTTTTTAGTTTCATAATTAAGATTTAAATATGAATAATCCAATGAATTAATTTACAAATAACTCATGGAAGATATTTAAACTAATAAATATTGAATAAGAAGAAAATTATTGAATTTTAGACAACAAAGGCCTCAATAATGGAAGAAGAAACCAATGACTGCCCATGAGATGATGTGTTTCTAAAAAAGAGATCATTTTTCTATACTTGTTGAAAATATATCTATTCAATGAAATTATGATGATATGGCATCCCTATTATATAGAGGTGAGAAAACTATTTTTTCTCCCATAATATAATACTAATTAAAAATTTTATTACATGGATGAAAAAAATCATGTGGATGAACCCACAAAAATTTATATTTAAAATCTATCAACTAGATTAGGAATATATATTGGCTGTTGGATAATATATTAAAAGATAATTAAATATTTAATAATATTTAGATTACATCCTCATCAATTTCTATTATTTTTCATCATTGTTAAACATACACTCACACATACAGAATAAGGAAAAATATATTAAAATATATCATGACTAAAAATAAGATGACTGATCCATAGTTTGTTTTGGAATCACACATGGTCACACATTTTAATATTATCTTCCATTAGATTATAAATAGAAATGAATTATTTTGAACTCATTTTATACCTAATATTACAAATTATAATGTTCTTCAAACACTATTGAAATGATATCTGTATTAAATCCAATAATAGTATAACATTTTATTAATAATGACATTAAAAATATTGTATAGTGATACATCTATATTTTCATTTTCCTCCCTTTAAACATCACATTTCACTTATTCAGATCTATTTTTAATTATTTATTCCCTTTTAAATTTATCATGATCATTTTTTCATTTTAGTTCATCTCAATATCATTTTAAAAAAGTATAATTTTTATTCAAAATAAAATTTGAAATTCAAATTTAGTCATCAATATTCCATCAAACACATTTCAACACACCCAACTTGCCTTCAAACAAGTAGATTATTCTTAACATCTTAGTATCCATGGATGTTTTTTAGGGACATTGGAGATCATGTATAGTGACCCCTTGAGTCTTATTATAGTGACATCATTTGATCAACTCAGAATAGTGAATAGTCGTGTGACCAAAAACATCACCAAGGGATGGATTTTGTACCATTTCAAAAATATTTGTTGAATATGACCTCTTCAACTTTTATTTATCACTATTTCATTCCAACTATTTTATAATTCATTTAATACTCTAAATAAAATTATATATCATGGTGATATGATGTAAAATATCCATTTAAAATTGGGATTCTTTTCATAAACCATGACATGGTCATTGATATATATCCGAATATATTAAAATTTATACACCTGACTATAAGTTACACTAATAGTTAATTTGTAAATCTGAATAATTGAGGAAATCACCAAATGAGCACCCGGAATAGACCTCATTGTGATCATCCTCATTTTAATTAACATACATTAATTTAACTATTAACACTAAAAAACCAATGTTTCATATCCAAGACTTCTATTTCCAATAATAGATACATTCTATCACATTTCATGTACTAGAGGACTTCCCATTTCCATTGTATCATATTTTTTCTATACAATCACAAAATATATGTTCAATGAACCATTTTATACATTGTAATTATTTAATAAATGATAAGCAATATGTTTCAGTTAAACCAAAAAATTATAACATAACTGATAATATCTATTCCCGCATCATATATGGACACATCATAGTGATCTATCCTACACATAAAACACCTTCATTCCCCACTATTTAAAATAAACTAACCCTATATATTTTGAAACAAAACCAAGAAATTGAGAAAAAAATCCAAAATTAATCATCCTGAAACAATGTAATTTTATCATGATA
The DNA here is from genome assembly GCA_963277665.1 of Viscum album. Taxonomy (NCBI): domain Eukaryota; kingdom Viridiplantae; phylum Streptophyta; class Magnoliopsida; order Santalales; family Viscaceae; genus Viscum; species Viscum album. Next base: position 64,044,206 of record OY728148.1, on the reverse strand, counting down.
TATGAGTTTTGAAAAAAATAAAACACAACCATTTTATTAAATTTAAATTTTATTAACTTCATTTTCCAAAATGGGAGCATCACTCACTAAAATGAATAATAGGATGAATATTCTCCCCATAGAGAATTTATTAGCAATTATATTTGTAAAATTTTATTAAACATATAAAAATAATCATTGTACACTTAATAGTCATTTATAATATTATGTGAAGAAACTAAATGTAGGGTATTATAACATTAAATAAAAAATATCATATTTTCTGTAAACTGTGTATTACATAAACTTTTTCACATATCATCATACATTTTTAAAAAATAACCAGGATCATATATCCTTATAATCCACATTATGAAGTAAAAATCAATTCAACTGAATAGATTTTTTTTTCAAAAATTCATCGTCATTGTATGAACTGCTTATAAACCTATAAATATTTGGTTTTCATCATACACAAAATACATGTTATAAAACAGACACACTCATAAATTAATTTTAAATACATTTTCACCAAAAATAATATATTTATTTGATATTTATAAAATAAAACACCAATATATAGTCTTAATAATGATTTTTATCCATCAAAAAATTAATTATAGATTTAGTATTTTAGAGGTGATTAATTTCATTTTTATCAATTATTGAAAACCATATCCAATTAATAAAACAACAATTGGGATTAAAAAATGTATCATAGACTAAAATAAAATTATTTTTAACTCTCATTAAGGAAATAATGTTTTTATATCCATCCATTAGTATTTTTATATTGATCACAAAAACTTTTATCTCCAAGGTAGGTAGAAATTCCGGATTCACCTAATTTCTGCCAATAATCATTTGGATATTGTGATATCTGATAGAACTATTCATGACGCTTTAATTTAAAACATAAATCCATGACATGTGATGATATTTTTGATTGTCAAACCCCATAATCATTGATATATTCACATCAACCACAAAATCATGGAAGAATGTATAGACATCATTTCTATTCTAGGTTGAGTTTCAGATACATGGTATATTCATAAGTGTTCAATTCCATTTAAATCTACTTCATTTTATACCAAAATACACACATCTCTTGACAAAATAATATTTCACTATTTTTTAATTTTTTATCATAAGCATCATCCTACCAATATTCATCTATGTAACCAAACTGGTCAATAAAACATTTTAAATTATACAGAAACCAATGATCTTTTTTACCTTAATATATTTTAAAATTTATTTTTCCAAAATAACTATATAATTTATTGTACAACATGTATTGAGAAAATGGAAACCCAATAGAAAATAAATATACTATGAGTTAACCTGTGTAAAAAACTCCTATAATCAATCCAAAATTATTTTTGTTGATCATTTTTTCAACCGACTTATTTTGAAATTATGTTTTTTACATTGGGATAGATATATTGATTAACATTGAATTACTTAAGTAAAACCACACTAAGTGTTTCAATGCACACTTCTATTCATAACAGGATATGTTATCTTACCTTGGAGAACATTATAAACCATATAAACATCTCTTCTATAATTCATGGAAATGAATAATATCAGATTAATTTCCATTAAAAACTAATTTATTTACATTATTCATTTCAATAAAAAATTATATGAAATTAATATAAATATAATCACTAATAACATGTCTTCATATTTGATATTAATATTTATATACAATCTTACTTTTTTAAACAATTTACATTCAATGTAATATGTATAAATTGAAATTATATGCTAATATGTATTATTTATCTAATATTTATCCATATTAAATATTAAAACATAGGCCTTATCTATTCCACAAATAAAATTCACTATGATTCTCAATTAAAACCTCCACTTTTCTCTCACCATATATTAAAACACAATTGACAGAAAATTGGAGTATGGTGTATTTAAAATTTTCTATAATAAAAAGAAATAATATAATTGTTTCAAGTCACAAAACCTATGTAATAAACTATTATAATAATTAAAATCATATTGAGAAAACCACATACAAACAAGACCTACTTTATTTTTCAAAACATTTCACTTTTCAATGAAATTATCTTTGAATATAAATATTGGTTTGATAAAAAAATTAATTTAGAGATTTTATACTTCTTCTAAAATCTAATTAGTCTCTATATAATGCCTTTTTTGATTAATATCATAAAAAACTCTTGTTTAACCCAAATTACATTGACTTATTTGGATTCAATATACAAAAAATATGAGTTATGAGTTAATATACACAATATTTTACCTATATAAACATTATATCATTATAATAAATTATTTTATTAAGATCTAATGGTTTTTTTCAACACGGATGAGATGATATAGGTTTTCCATTTTCAAAATATTTTATCAAATATTCATTCTCAAATATAAATCATTAATAATTCTAATAATTATAATAAATTTTATCATAGTTTTTAACAAAAAAGGATAATCATATAAAAGTTTTGAACTAGAATCAAAATGTGTGATTTCATTCCATATATGTTCTAGGAGACTAAAATTTGTATTGTCAGTTGTCATTTTTCCTCCTTATGTTGCATTAGTAACCTCTTCTATTGGTAAAATAAAATTGAATTTTACTATTAGTGCCTCTTATAGGAATCAAAAATTGATTTTCAATATTAAATTTAATAATGTAAAGGATACCAAACACAATTAATAATTTTAACCACTAGGTCATCTTATGATATATCTCATATGATGACTTGAAAAATCTGAAACATTTTATTATTGGAACAAATTTTCCAATAAAATTTCTCCAAAATATTATCATGGAGTTTCATTCACTACCAACATAGATTGATCGATATCCACCATGACCTATTTTACTCATTATAGAAAAAAGTTATTATTTATGGAACACTGAGATAATTTTTATTAACTTTATTTTGATGGTAAGACTCAAATATTCAATTAATATACTTGTATCCACTAACATTTCAGATATAAATTATCGTGTGAACATAATTATTTTCAATACATCTCATGAATTCCACAATTGGTTTTATGGACTTTGATTATTGTTTCAAAATGTTAATAGATATTAATTGAGTTTGAAAATAAATTATATATATTAATTACATTATCCTAATTATTGAGTTCATTCTCATCTGCCCAAAAATGTATAAGTGATTATGGTATAGTGTGTGAGTTTTATGAATGTGAACTATATTCTGAGGAATGTTTGTAATATTACCTTTTTTGTATTTTGAAGAACAATTACATCCATTAAATATTTATCACATAAATATAAAAGAAATATTCCATCTAGGAAATATTTTATACTTTTTTTCAAAAATATTATCATTCCAGCTTTATCATAGTATTTTTTTATTCACTTTCATGTATCATGAATTAGGAGAACTTTTCATATGTAATAATCTTTCCTAAATTCATTTTATTCTTTTCATTATCCTACAATATTATATAATCTTAACTATTAAACAATTTTTTTGTGAAATTAACCTCATATATGTCATAAAATTTCATAGTAACACATATGAATATTGGTTTCAAACCATTTACATACATGGCTACCTTTGTCTATAAATTTTCTTCTATAATCATATATGAAACAATTTTTTTTCTTATGTGACATATAATTTAAAAAAATTAAAGAACCTTATTTCAAATATTTTACACTAATTAATTTCATAAATATTCTATCATACATAATAAACATCCATTTTCATGTATCTATGGACATTCCCATCATTAAGAATTAGGTTAATTTTTTTCTATAAGATATTATTCAGTTTCTTTATTACTATTCTTAATAGACTTATAATAATTTTTATTCACTCTCTTTTGGGATGGTAGATTGGTATGTAAAGGATTAAATTGGTTGATATAATGTTCATATCCCCTAAAAACATATTTAAAATGAAGAATTATTTTTTGAATATATAGTAAAAATATCTAATTTCCTATGAACATTTCATCTCTCTGTGGAATTAATCAACCATTAAATTAAAACTGATAATACATATATTTAAAAATTATAATTTTTAAAAAGTTATGCATTCCCATAGTATCCATATATCCAATAGTATCCACAAATGTCATACATTCTTCTGTAGAACATTTTCTATATAAAATAGGACATATATTTTTCATTATCCTTTTGGGAAATAATCATGGATCCTCTCCAATAAAAATAGTTTAGTAAGTTACCAATACAATGTTTTTTTGGACCCATGTTCATGATTTTATGAATCACATTTTGTTTTATTATTTGACTTCATGTTTATAATAGTGGAAGTTATATATTTATGAGAATCTATATTAATGGAAAAATATTGGCCTTGTTCAGCAAACACATTATTGTAGACTACCCATAAACATTTTTAAGAATATCTTATATCATTTGAAGATATCGTCTGTTGAAATAATAGAACTATTTTATTTTTATAACATTATATAACTTCATAAATTTAATTACATTAGTTGAATATGATCTTATACAGTTCATTTTTTATTATCTATTATTTTGTCAATGTGATTAAACTCCATATCCTTTTCATTCAAACAACATTGAATCGTGATATTTAGATTCTCCCCAATAAAATTCACTATATAAAATGAACCTCCCATATTATATAATATTGAATAATAATTAATGTAAAATTATTCATTTCTATAAAATTAATTAATATCCTTCATCAAATCCTATATTATCTTGTATAACATTGATAACAGGGAAATAAAATCCATAATTACTTCTTTATTTTTAATAATATTTTTTTCATCACTTCTATCATTAACACATTAATTACTAATAATATTTTCTCAATTCATATAATTAATAATATGATTATTATTAACATCACTATATTATTTGACAAAATCATAATCATAAATGTGTTCACTATAATTACAAATTAATGAAAAATTTAAATTTCAATATTTGCTAAATTTAATTCCATTTCTTATCTAATAATTTACTCTTATGGTCAATTTTTTCATTTAAAATATCTTTTCATTCATATTCATCATCACTAGATTATTCTTCGTTATATTTTTAGTTGATTTAATGGATTTAACAAATTGATATACACTTTTTGTTATTTAGGGGAATCATCCTTTTGTCATCCTTATTATTCTATCTAAAATTATATGTATAATAGATAATAGAATATAAAAATTTTCATCATCTTCCTCTTCCATGTAAAAAAATCTAGCTTTATTATCATTATCTTATTCTTAAATTATTTTATTAAAATAATTATTTGAAATTTATTTTTCCACATAAACATTTTTTTTATAAAATTTACCCTCATTAAATCATGTTATATGGGAATAATATTTTGATAGATTTATGGATGTCTACCTATATCTATATTATCATATAAGGAGTATTTTGTATTAGATATATCACGAATAATATGTACTGTCTTCCTAACCACTATTTAGTCCTCTAATATTTCACCAAAAATAATATATATGATAAAAATTCTATTAATTATTAGGATGGATGCAAATAAATATTAATCATCTAACATCATTTGATCGTTATATTTGAATCTATAAATCTATAACATTGTTATCATACATTTGGAATTTTCATCATATATAGTTTCTAATTTTTTATATTTATAATTAGTTTTTTAAATTATAATATGATAAAAGTTATCTGTTTAAAAAGAATGTTTAGATTCATGATAACAACCATATGTCTCATAATTTATTCTCTCATTCTATATGATGATAATATACAATGCATGGTGTTTAATTACCTAAGTTTCTATATCAAAATAAGCTAAACTGGATGATAAAATTTAGGGCATCGTACGATGTGTCCATATATCCTATTTTTTTCCATTTATCATTGTAATAATATTATTTTTAACTATATTTTGATTATCTAAAATCCACTACTTCTATATTAGTGACTAAAAGGATAATTATAGAGAATTTGTTTATTAAACCACTAGAAAAAGAAAATATTTTGATGGAACTGGCCTCTAATTGTAAATCAATAGACAACCATCATATTAATGAAATCATAAAGAGTGAATAAATTATTTGGATATCTATTTTTATTTCCTCTTTTTGAAAATTATTTTCTGCTTGTGTGCTGGGTTTTTATTCACCATTAAATAATAATAATCATAATGTGTTTAACTAATAATCAATCTACTTGTTTCTCCCCTCAAAATAACAGTGGTAATCATTATTGTGATTCAAATGCATTGATTATCATGTGATCCTCTATTATGAATTTAGTGATTAAAATGGCTATGGAATATGATTAATCTCATATTATTCTATGTATCTGGAATGTGAAAAATATATCTACCATATTATAAATTTATATTATTTATTTATGTCATTAAGAGAGTATTTTATGAAATAATACTTAAATTGTATTATTTTCATATTATTGATCTTCCTATTCTTACCATGAACCATAAAAATTCACATATTCTTATTTAATATATTGTTATAATATATATTTTCACTAGATAATAAAATTAATTTTTCAATATTTTTTATCTCAATATCATTTACAAATGTAGTATTTTCCATTTAAATTTTAATTGAAATTTAAATTTTATCCTCCAGCTTACATTAAAAGTTACGAAACTTCTCTAAATAATTTTTGAACAATTGAATTCTATAACACTCCATAGTCATTATTAATGAGTTTTAAATAACAAATTGTTGATGTTTATTATAAAATTTTGAAATAAAAGATATACATCATTATACCAAATCACATTATATAAAACTCCTCCAATGAATTCCTTCACAAAGAAATGTTGTGTGTTGATCTAGAAATTAGTACTAACTGAAGACACAATCAGACCATATTGAAAACGTATTCCTTCAAACTACTATAAAATTATTTTTATACACTCTGATAATACATGGATAAGATCATTATTAGAGACACTATGCATAAAATCTCTATTCATTCCATTAACAAAAAATTCCCCTACAATATCCCCTCTATTTAGAAAATCATATAACTACTATGTGGTATCACTATAGAGGATCAAGTTAACCAAATATATCAAATACTTATCGAAATTGTCACTATAAATAAAATATAGCATGTTGATCCTAGTTTTTATTCACATGAAAAGTTTTAATATAAAATCACTATGAAGAACTCCATGATATATCAAATTATATTTTTTTATAATCAAAAAAAAAAAATACTCAAAACTCATTGTGAAACAACCATTTAATTAATATCTTCCAATTTCATTGATTTTTATTGTTTGTAAATAATAATTACAAAGCCTTTATAGAGCCCAAATATTTGTGAGATATCATAAATATACACGAACCAATCATAAGTTTTTCCTTCATTCCAAAAAATATATTTCAACATCTTATGTAATGTATTAGCATGTTTTCATGTTTTCCATAATATGGTGTTGTCACCTATATATCAAAAAACATAAAGAACAAGTACTCTACATCAAATCATATTATTTTATTCTAAAAATCAATCGAAAAAATACAATAAGAATAATATTTGATTAAATATCATAAAAAAATTATTTCCCTTTATTAATTTATTGAAGACAAAATACTCCAAAACCATAAAATTCCCTTCATCTACTCTTCACATGTTCTTTGAAAAATGGTTTATCAATATCCCAATAAAATCACTAAGTCTGTAAATAAGGCAATTAATTTTAAAAATATAGCTTGAGATCATTCATGTGATAATATGTTAATGAATTTACATTTATAAAATTTTACATGAAATTAACCATTAACTATCAGGGAAGATGCTGATTACGAGTATTCATAAGATAATTTGTCTTTTACATTGAACAAAATAATTAATATAAATCCTAATAAAATAATAACATTTATTGTTTCACTTTTTTATGTTTCATTATGGTTTTTAGATAACATGATATAGTTTGAGAAATAATAGATACGAGTTTAGAATAAAATAATTAATATGTGTAAATATCACAATGAATGTAAGATATATAAAATTAATGAGTAGGGTAGTTGAATAAATATTCTATAGATTATATGATGAATGTAATCACAAAATTCCTAAAATATATCAATAAAAAAGTGGTTTGATGATATGATGCATGAATTAGATGTAAAAAATAATTTTTCAATTAAAGTAAAAAATAATTAACTGAATGTAAAATAAATAAATATTAAAAATAATTATAACTCTTTTTATATAAAGGCTATAATAAGAATATATTTTATGAAGCATGATTAAGAGAAAAATGGAGATATTAAATAATGAAGGAGTTCATTTGAGTATGAGAATAAAATCCTCAGAATGAAATTCCTTGAAAATGAAATTAAAATAAAAGATTATATAACAATTTAAGCGAAGTCTTCACAGTATTTTGTGAAATTAAAATCAATAAATCATAGTTAAAATTAGGAATAAAAATATAAATGACTTCAGATGGGTTTCAAAACATTTACACGAACCATAAATGTCCATTCACTAGGAACCAAGAATTTAATAGAATCTATTCACTAAGAGAAGGCCAAATATTGATAAAAACATCTTTAGAATGATTGAAAATCAATAATATATGTATTATTTGTCTAGGAAATTTATTATGGTAATATGGATATTGTATAGTTCTAGACTATTATGCAATAATATATAATACGGTTAAATTAATATACAAACGCATTTTTGACAATAAGAGTCATCATCAAAGAGGAATATGGATCCAATAAATAATAATTATTGTAAGAAAACCGATAATATATTAAACTAAAAAAATATTAAATTTTTTCCTTCAAATAAATATTATTTTTAATAATTTTCTAATCCAATAAAAAATTACTAAAAAAATATAATGATATATCATAATGAAAAATTAGTAAATAAATTTATAATAATGAATTATGATAATTATTTTTTTTAGAATGATGAGATTTGATGATTATAAAATAAATAATTAAATTCATTTGTTTATAATAATTATGTTTTTAAATTGATTAATTTTTTCTAGGGCTAATTTTTTATGTTTTAGGTATTTTAATATATAAATATATTTTTATAGATATATTTTTTTGAATGTATTAATTAAAATTGTTTTTTACAATTATATAAAATAAAATTTGGGACACTTATAGTTTTAAAGGTCATTTATTCTATAGTAATTATTTTTATTAAATTTTATATAATTTTATATAATCTAAAATTTAGATATTTTATTTTTATTTTTTTTTGAAATGAATTTTATTTCATAATTCATAATGTAAAAAATATTTGAGACTGAGTTTTTGGTATTAATCATTTTTTTTATTTTTAGGTGAATATTGGTAAATATATATTTTAAATTTAAATAACATTAATTGATACATTATGATATTATAATTACATAAAAATAAATACAATACTATCACAAAAACTATATATTTTTTCTATTGAATAAACTAATGTAGTTAATAATATAATGTTGAAATTAGAATCCCATATTTTTTTTGGAAACCACGATACATTTTATTCATATATAGAAGAGTTGAAAAAATTTTAATTATGTTTTATGGATGACACATATGGTATTTAATTATTTAAATAAAAAAGTCATATATTTTTTTTCTATAATGAAATAAATGAAATGTATATAGAATTTATGTATTAAAATATTGTAAAATATTTTTTATCCTTAAAAAATTGTCTTTATAAAAAAACATTTTTAGTACATTTATAATAAATAAAATAAGAATATTCGAGATACTGAGTATATTAATTTTTTTAAAATATTTGAAATCATAATATTTAAATTATTTAATAAATTCAATCTAATTTTCATTCATAATGATGATTTTTCATGGGAAAATTATTTTACCACAATATAGATAAAAAGGGTTACCAATGGGGTTAAACTATGTGATAATGCATCAAATATAACTAAAAAATTACTAAAATTAATTTATGAATGTAATATTTTTGCATCATAACATATATTCAATGATTTAGCCAAATTTTCCACTATATTATTATGATATCTCATTTCTATAATAATATTAATGTGAACCAAAATGACACTTTTTATCACATAATAAATTTTCATGAGGGTGATAAGAATTAAAACACATTATTCATAGTTAAAAAAATGGGATTGTTAATTATTGAAATTAATCTTATGTTTACTATATTTTTAAATAATGTTATATTTATCTAAAATTATTAAGTAGCATCAACGCAATTCTTGAAACATAATTTGTAAAATTTTATAAACTATTTTTAAAATAATTTTTTTAAGTATTTAATTGTTTAAGGTATAAATAATATATATATATATATATATATATATATATATATAATGATATTGGATAACTGTTGATTTATGCATTTATATTTTCACTTATTTGTTATCCTGATGTTTTAAAATTAATTTTACATGAATAATATGAAAAATAACATTATGTAAATTTAGTAAAAAAATATATTCTAAATATTGATTTAAAAATAATAAAAATAAAATAAGTGGATTAAATTGAAAAACAATATTGAAAATATTTACCAATTGTGTACTCTTGTTTAACATAAAATTTTTTAAATTAGTTTCAAGACATTTATGTGCATATTATTTACGATAATTTAGATTATTTTCTCCCAAAAATTTGTACTTAATAAAATCTCCCTAAATAAATTTATGAATAAAATTTTCAATCAATTGTATTCCACAAAACTACTATAAAAATAAAATAACTTTTTTATACCCATGGAATGAATGTAAACCACACATGTGACATGATTATGTCTTAGTTATTGAATGTATCAATCAGAATTTTCATGGATTTAGTCAACTATGCCACTTGGGGTATGTTATAAAATTTACTAAGAAGATGTGTCTTGTCAAAGGAAGAGAATTTGTAATTGTTTTATAGGAAAAAATAATTAGGGGGAATATATACCTTAAATTTAGAGAAAAATATATGTTTTTTTACAATTTCGATGAAAACAGGTTGTTCCATAAATGACTTGGGAATTTATTCCAACCATCTCTAGATGATCTGGTGTGATGTGATACATCTTAAGATCTCCCTAAGCCATCATATAATAATACACATATGATTGACTCTTTTTAAAAAGGGATGATAATCATAAATACATATATGGAAATAGAGGAAAATTCAACCAAAATGCTTGAACATGTGCATGCAGATATATTTGGACCAATCACAATTGTTAATCTAATTAGTTCAATAAAAATGATGATATCAAAACAAGAGGTATATGAATTAACATAATTTTTTTTGGATGATTCATTCTTTAAAAAACATATATTATATTATACTCATCATATTTTAATGAAAGATATATATTCAATAGGATTAAATATATTGTTTATGTAGTAACTAATTTCTACATATGTTCAATCCTTTGGAAAATGAGATCATCGCTTGATATTCATGGAGACTATTGCCTCCAAGATGATAGATTTTCTATTTTTAATGTATATATTTTGTGGATTGAAATAAAGATAGAATTAATAAATATATATGACTTTTTAAAATATTATGAATTCTATAAAAATAATATATTATTTATCTTCTTACATTCCAATCGATTATAAAATAGAATCATCATTAATTAATAATTGTGGACTATGACCCAATGAATGAATTTTTGTCATTTCCATCAATCATATGTACTCTTATAGATAGATTTTATGAATGAAAATGATATTTATAACATAATTATTAATTTTCATAGGTAAATACTTATATATATAATTTTTTATCAATACTATTAATAATAGATAGGTCATACACATTTACATAAAGACTAAAAACACTATGAAATTAATATATAATTTTCCATCACCTCCTTACATGGATTGTTTGAATAAATTATTTATTATATATATAAATATATATAATATTTTTAACATGATTAAAATTATATGTTTTATAAAATGATAAACTATGTCCGAAGACTAGAGACACAAAATAGAAACATGCATTGAAAATAAAATAGTTAACACCTAAATAATTGATTTTAAAGTTGATTTATGAGTATTTAAGAAAAGGAAACAATGAATAAATGCAATCTATAAATATTTATATTATTAGTTTTATTTATATATTCAATAAATATATAAATATATTATAAAATATGTTGTATCATGTCTGACCAAGAAGGAATCCACGTTAATGGAGTTTTCATCGAAAATATCATCTATTGGTGTATGTTTCGAATAATTTTAATATAATAAATTATATGGTGTATACAATTCCTTGTTGTAATTTTATATTATTAATATCGTTGTAAATGTTTTAATTTTTTGCCTTCTTAGGATCAGGGATTCTAGGTGATTTCTATTTTAAAATAATTAAAAATATTTTTCCAAAAGATTTTCCTTTAAATATTTAAAATATTCTCACCATGAATTTTATTTTTTAAATTATTTAATATTATACTTTCAATATGTATGGAGTTTTAATTTATTTTAATTGTTTTAATTATTTAATATTTTATTTTAAATAAATAGGGTGTTATTAATATGAATTTCCAATATTCTTTTAAATTCATTATTGTTTTTAATGTAATAATTTTAACATTTTCATTGAAATTATATTTTCACCTTCCTTAAAAAATTAAGAAATTATTTTTTAAAATTATTTCCACAGGACAACATTTTATAAAATTAATAGTCATAATTTTTTACACATTGAATTAATTTTTCTATTTAATTTAAATGAATGTAATATTTCAATTTTTCATGGAATTATTAATGAAAAGTTTGTTTCCAAAATAATAGGATATTTTTTTCATTTATCCAAATATAATTTCCAATATCCCTAAATAAATTTTTTATTAAATTTAAATGTCCTATAATGTTTTTTGTTCTTTAGTGGTTTTATATACTAGTTAACCCATCTTAATTGTTTATATATATAACTTATAATCAGGACATTCTATTAACAATGTAATATTTACATTTTATATACATTAATCAATTCCAATATATATACATTTTTTTATAATATTTATTATATACTATTGTTTTTATTCCACATATTATAAAATTAATTTGAAAAGTGTATGTTTTGGAAGAGTCTTTTTATTGTACCTTGACGCATCTGTATGTCTCATAGGATACCATAGCTTTGAAATGTGTGCCTTACCAATTTATTTATGATAACTTGGTTGAGAGGACATTATAACATGAATGATGTATTTGTTATAGGGCCTAAATGATATGAAATAAATCATGGTTTAGGGAACTTGATTACTGTATTATTATGTAAAACATATATTATTCTCTCATTATCAAATCAAATTTTTATTTTCCAGGTCTCTAATATAATTTTCCCATGGTATATATTTCATTCTAAAATTGTTTTTCAAATTTAATATGTGTTTATTATTAAAAATCTATTATTTTTAATCCATATTTACTCATGATAAAATATATTTCATGTCATTAATTATTATGCATTTGATCTTACCCATTATTATTTTTTCATTCCCATGTGATCATAGAAAGAAATATTGAACAATTTATTGCATGTACACAAAATTAGATATATTTATAAATATTAAAAGAAGTGTATTTTGTTTTTTATTTATGTATCAATTATCAAAATAATGGTAAACTATTCAATTCAATGTGATTCTACATAATAGATATTTTAAAAATTTTATGTAGAAAACTACAGATACAGGTTACTGGTGTTTGTGTATTTATATTCGGTGTTTGTGTATACTTTATAGAAACCTTGGGGAGCATGATTTTATGAACATTTCTATAATAATATTCCGTTAAAACCTATGATTATTCATCAAACTATTAAGCAATAATTTTAATGGAAATATAATCATAATTATTTGATAGAATTATGTATATTCCATTATTTAGAGATGTATCGTAGTATAAGAAATGAAAATATTATCAAAAAATGTAATTATTAATGGTGTTTTCCTTCTGATCAATGAATCATGGATGATACTGGATTTGAGTAGATTATGAATATATTAAAAAAGTTATATATGTTGTCAAAAATAACTTTTTCTTTGAAACAACCTATTTTTTAAAATCATGATAAAATTAATTTGAACTACTTTAACTTGGGGAAAAATCTATACATTAATTGAAATAATATATTTTTATTATTGAATAATGGATTATTTCCCATAAATATTCATTTCTCGTATTGAGATGTAATGAAATAGAGAAGGTTAATATACTACAATACTATTAAATGAAATGTTATGATCAATGTTGCTCAATGATTAAACAAATAATTAGAGGAGGAGTATATAATGTGAATGTAATAGATGATTTCTAAGGAAATAATATTTTAGAAGTATTTTTTTTCTATAGAATAAAATGGTATAGAATATAAACTCCCTAATTTACGATAAAAGGATGTGTATTTTTTATTTAGAATAAGTAATGTTTAAAATATTATAATTTCATTATAAAGACTAAATTTGTAATACAAAAAGTTATTGTTGTTGTTTCAATTATTAGAATATTACAAGACACCAAATAGAAATTAGTCACTCATATATATTCTAAATTTAATGACATAATATCAAATTCTATATAGATATAAAATTAATTATCCAGGTGTTATATTTTTAATCATTATAATGATAAAAGGGAATATCTGAGAACTAAATAAATGATGAGTATGAGATGATGAGAACAAAAAAAACTATGTATAGGTGATAAATATTGAATGAAACACCATAATAATTTTTTATATGTAACTTGAATGTATTAATAGTGTGATGATCATGGATATCTGGATCATTAATGAAAGGGAAATAATTTAAATACCAATATAATGTGATTATGATATATATAAATGGTAAAATAGTAAAAACAGTACATAATCATTAGGGAAATTTACCTCATAATATATAATGAGTTAAGGGAAGAGAATATTTAATTATATAAATTGAATATTATTTCCTTATGTTGTGGTAGAATGTACATTAATAGTAAAATCATTATTTTTTTCATTACAAACATATTAACTCTTAGATATTTTATATGGGTATTAAATCATCATATAAAATTCAGAGGAATGATTCAACAATCAAGAAACTTTTTTTCATGCATATTGTATTATGAAAATATCACGAGACCTCTAAAAATATAAGAAAATATTAACAGGTTTCATTTTTTGTTGTTATATATGAGGTTGACATTGAAATAATCATGATTTTTCAGGATTAGAAAATAAGGAATTAGTAGACGAATAATTAAATAATATTGGAAGAACATCTTATATATTTTAAAATTAATAATATAATGTTTAATGAATTAGAGTATTAATATTTAATTTTTCAGAATTAATTTATTTATTCATCACATAAAGGATTATTAATATTTATTACCTTATTATCTGATGATACCTGATTTATTTATATATTAAATATCATTTCATTCTCTTATAAAAATTATGACCTTTTAAATAGTTATTTTCATGATCTATTTATGAAAAAATACGAATAGTCATTCGTCAATAGAATTGGAACTGATAACTGTTCAAAACACAATAAAAAAATGAAAAAATTCACTAAACAAATGGAAATGAATCATGTATTTATCTTTCTTATATTTCATAAATCCACGATTATGATAACATTTTTATCTTGGTGTATGACTCAAATACAACAATTGGTGGTTGGGGGTGTGTTATTATTTTTCAAAATATAAGAAAAAATCATATCCATTTTTATTATAAATACTATACCAAATAATAGGTAAAAGAATATAATGTAATGAATATATTTTTATAAATGACATGTGATGCTTCCAATATATTTAAAAAGGTGGATTATCTAAGGAAGAATATATATTCATAAATTTATACCCAATAGATGGAAACAAATATGTAAACCAGAGATATGAAGTGAAATTAATACCTCCTACTAATAATAACTAAACATAAAGTGGTAATTTATTTTTAGAGAATAAAAAAATTAATTATACATTAAATTAGGTATCCAAAATTATAATTCTACTACTACACGTATCTCCCAAAACCATAGAATCCATCAACCAACCTGATTATAATAAATTCTATCATTCTTCCAAAATACACCGATTGCACCTATTATGAAATAATTATATCTTTATTACCATAGTGTCTCCTGACCAATGATTATTTAATAATATAAAAAACAACTAATATATTGATTCATAGTTCACAAGGTAACCTTCTATATGGATTTGAAAAGGTATAAAAATATTTGAAAAAATTACAAACAAAAGAACTCAAATAAAAAAAATTTATAATGGTTATAACATAATCATCCTTCAGATACTATATCCAATGAATATATCCCATTACCAGTAGATTTAATATATATATATATATATGACTTAACAAACTGCATGTTTTATAATTTATTTATATTTTTTTTGGTTGAAACTATATTTGAAATATCAGTATCTTCTATTAAAGAAATTAGGGCAATTTTTTGTTCCACGTATTAAATTATAAATTAAGACAATAAAAATTAATTCAGATAAATATAATTTAATGAATATTAATATAAATTATTTTTTAATTAAATCCCTTTCTAACAATTTAAACATACTTATATATCTTGTTCAGGAAACATTCTCATGTAATTGTTCTACATAGTAATATTACATAAAAAACTAAAATGTAACGAATCATTAAAAAATAAAAATAATTAACAATAGTACTAATCATAAGATTATGTTAATATAATAAGAATAAATATTATGATTTTCTAATGAGTTCTAAATTAACGTTTTTTTACTTAAATATCTTATTCTTTTTTTAAAATAAAAAATAAAATAAAAAAATACAATTACATAAACTTAAAACTATATATTATCTTGAACAAAAACATAAATTCCATATTCTTGTTACCTATTTATTAAATATTATATTCCATACATTTCTACCCATTTTAGTTTTTTAAAGGACATTATTATTGGTACATGAATGTAATATATACATATAAAATCTTTATAAAAAATATGTTTACGATAATAAAAATTAATCAAGAAATCAATTAAAAAATCAATAAACATACATCCACTAGTTAGAATATTATTAATATTATAAAATTAATATATTCCAGAAACATTTAATCCTTCTTATAGCATTTATTGAAAACATGGTTCATCTTATTCAGTTCCCAAAATAATCTACCAAATTTGAAAATTTGAAACTATTATTTCCACCTAAGATCATCTGAATAATAGTATTTTAACATAAAAAGTGCATTGATATCCTCAACATCCATATAATGATATTTAAAATTCTATATGATGCATCTAGTAAATTTTACAAATATTTTATATTACATAGAAATACTGAATGAATATAAAAAATGGAACCATAAGTCATTTTTAAAATCATTTTCCCAATTCATATTGATCGTAAATGCAAATATATATATATATATATTTATATATCAAAATATAGATTTTATTTTCATTACAACATAAATAATCTATTGGTAATACTTTACTTCCTAAAATAAATAATCTATTTTATAATTGTTTTATATGAAGCCTGTAAATTTGGAATGATATCAAATATTATATTCTTCTTCCTAATCAATTTGTTGAAAAAATTAATCTTAATTTCTTTCTTATGAATTGATAATATAGAGTTATATTGATAGAAGATTCAATCTCTTGAGGATGATGAGTATATTTCATTATATTACATTATTATTATCCATGACATTCAATCATGGATGGAGAAATCCCTATTATATCAAAATTTACTAAATTCATTGTTCTTATTCATAAATATCACAATTTTTATTATATTTATTTGTGATAAAATTTACTAAACATTATCCACATGATCTATCATAATCTAAATCTGATTTATTTTTATAATCTTTTGACATTTTAGACATAAATACACGTATATATGATTCTTCCAGTGACTAATATTTTTAGGTAACCAATATATTTGATTCTTTTACTTCCAAATCATTGAAATATTTAAATGTTTTATATAATTTCATCTACAAAATATCAAGATACTTTACAATGTAAATAATAACCAATTTCCCTTATATACCCTCTTTCCTTCTGAGGACCTTTTTCAGGGAAGAGTATAAAAAACAATGTGATCTATAATAGATATTACATTAAGAAAATTTTGATAATATTTTCCACTTTTTTATTTTTTATAGATATATTTTTTATTATGTTATTATTATATGATTAAATAATTCATCTATTACTATAGATCCAATAAATATTCATCATCCAGACTAAATTGATGACGACACTAATTATTTTCATTATTTTGATTAAAAAAATAATCAAAATAATTGTATTATTATTGACCTTGTAGATTTTACATTATAGAAAATTTGGTTCTTTAGGGGTCTAGGAAAATTATAGTGGTGTTTAGTTGAGGATGCGAGGAAATTTGAGGAATTTTTAGGGTAAATGAGCATTTTAGTGTCTAACAACAAATTATTGAGGTAGATCATTAATAATAGTTCATTATAGCATTATATTAGAAAAGGTAGATCTATAGTGTTAGATAAAATATGTCAGATAATTCTAGAAGTATAAAAATAATTGTAGATCATTCTAGCTGTAGATCACCAATAGTATATCTATGGTTATAGATCACCATTGGTAGATCATTTTGATAGTAGATCAAGAATGACATGAACGATAGAATCATATCACCAAACGTAGAACATTCTAGTAGTATATCACCAATGGTAGATATCTTGAGATTGATCACAAATGGGAGATTACTTTGTTTTTTAGATCCCCAAAAATTGATCTCTAGTAGTATATCCTCAATGGAAGATCTACAATAAATTCAATTTTCGAACAATTTCCAGTTTCTATCTTTCAGTAATTTCTTTGACAAAAAATGGTTTTATTTTATTGAATATTAGTTTTTAGAGCTATTTTAATAAGGTAAACTTGTATTTTTTCCATACTATCTCATAAAATTATCATGTTCCTAACTCAAAAATCCATCTTATTGCCCAATCATCATCCTTAGATAGAAATATATAATGATACTTCCCACCAATTATACTTAAATGTAAAGGAGAGTGGATTTTATGTTTTAGTAGATGTTTTAGAGTTGTGTTGTGTTATGGTGACATTGGTATTTAGTCAGTGAATTAGTTGTTAACCCACAGGATTGGGCTTCTTTATTGTATATTACATATTTATATGATTATATATTCCCTGTGATTTATATACACACACCACACC
The DNA here is from genome assembly GCA_963277665.1 of Viscum album. Taxonomy (NCBI): domain Eukaryota; kingdom Viridiplantae; phylum Streptophyta; class Magnoliopsida; order Santalales; family Viscaceae; genus Viscum; species Viscum album. Next base: position 64,025,004 of record OY728148.1, on the reverse strand, counting down.
ATTATCAAGAACCATCTTTCAATAAGTGTATATATATTTATTTTTGTGGCATTTATACCAACTTCTCAGTGAAGGGATAAGTGCATCGATTCCTTCACATCTCAGCATCCTATACTATAAATTATAGATAGAGAAATTTTTTGATGGTCAAAAGTAAATATTTCCACATTTTAAATTTCATGCAGTGAGAATTTATGTCCTAGGTTCCTTTAGATGAGATATCAAGGGATTTAAAATGTTGGGGGAAATGTATGGTATGAAGAGAGAATAAGGATGATGAACATTATTTTTATGATAACCTACTACAGTGGTTATGATATGTGATGTGACGTGATGGATAAAGTGCCTTCTAGTGATGAGTTATGTTATGATATTGTCCAAGTGTATTTTGTTAGGATTTGATGAGTATTGATGTGATTTTGAAGAGGTGAGAGCTCCAAGATATATGTGATTGTGGTCTATGAAAGGAATATCATTTGGAAAGTCCTTTGTGGTACCGTTTATCAATATTATATTTACTATAATATCATACATGGATGGATTATTTAGTGAGTGAACATTAATGAGGATGTGATGAATAATATACATGTAATGGTTCTATTTGTTCATACTATTTAATTATTGGTGATTCAGAATTATATTTTCACATGTATATGAGACACATTTGGTTTTCCTAATGAGTATACATGTATGCTTGACTGATGTATACAAAAAATTATTTAGGTTTCTAGGAGGACCGTACGGACTATGCTGGATATTACTTTATATGATATTTGGATATTTTTTGTGTTGCTATATTATATATAATGTTCCATATTCACATTGTAGAATTTTATATGTATTTTTTTAATTTAGACATGCATATTGCGATGGTTTTTGGTTATTTATTATTCTACATCATGGATATTCTTTTGGTTTAATAATCATATATATGAATCTTATTTTATTATATTGGGTAATGCCACCAATATCATAATTTTTTATACCATCAAATCTATTATCAAACTAGTGGCCCATTAGGGGTGGAATTAGAGGTTCATTATCTATCTCCCCACATTGAGGTATAACTAGTGGGAAGGATGATTATATATTTCTATCTAATTATGATAACTGATCTATAAGATGTATTTTTGAGTTTGGAACATGAGGAACCTATGGGATATTATGGAAATGATACAAGTTTACCTTATTGCAAGACATAGGATAGATAGATCATATAAGACATGGGATTTTAGACATTCCAAAACCCACTATGATCTAGTGCACAAACACTAATTTTATTAAAAGGCCATGTGAGGTTGACCATTTTATAGGGTATGGAACTATGATTAGTGTATTCACAATGATGAGTTATTTACCTATTCCATTTGGGTTGTTTTTGGTATTGTTAAAATGTATAATGAAATTAAAAATTAATTAAAATATAAATAATACTAATAGGGTAATGAAATATTTTTTCCCTTTTTATTAATAGTAATTGGTTAAAAATGGAATGTGGCTAATGTAGTGATGGCTCAATAGGTTAACCATGTTGATTGTTGGAGGATTGATCTAGTTGATGATGATGATAAGTGGAAGAGTATATTGTGAGTATTCCAACAGTAGTAATTAGTGATGTATGAAGGACGAGATTTGGATGTAGAGTCAGAGATCATGCTAGAGGAGATGGATAATGAATTAAAATTGATATAGCCCTCTATGGAGTACTTAGTCCCCATTTAGTTAGTCGCATATAAGGAGCAGTGAGTTTATAGTGGATGATATACCATAGAGAGTGGAAAGACACATTTTTTAATGGGTTAAATTCAATAAAGACTTATAGGTAGATATGTTATTATTAACCTAGAAGGATTGAAATTGGAAGGAGCTACTGTGCCTTAAGTAGGGGTGTCTGTCATCATGTGTATTTTGGATCACGTTCAAGGACCTTCAAAATTTTTTCACATATATTTTTATTTTGAGTCTCTTGTAGGGAATATAGATGAGGCACTCTAGGATTTGATCAAGTATTTAGTTAGTTCTTTTTCCCTTAAAACATATCTATAGGTTTAAAAGATTAGAGATTTGATCATATATATTCACTCTCAAGTCCCTTTACCATGATCTGGGTACTATATGTGTTTTGTAAGGAGTAGAGTTATCAGTTGTATGTCTCATGCTCCTAGGATTTTGAGGATTCAACTATCAGTGAGTCGACCAAGTATCTTCCAATATACCCTTCTAGGGAAAATGGATTATGTTCACTTCATGGGGTTCATAGAAATCATCGAGATTTGTTCATAGTGGATTCTAGATCTTTTTTTTCTAGAGGTGGAATATTGAATCGTTAACCCCATCAACAATTACTAGTGATGAAATTCTAGTATCAGGGATTATAGGATTATTCTATCACCAAAGTGGATGTTGTGGGTAGAGGAATACCTCTATTTGTTCCAATTATTCAATGTCCTCTCCTTGATAATGTTTATAGAGAATTCAATTAGAATAGAGACATGGGATCTATGAATGATCAAATTCACACTACAGAGGAAGCTGCACTAGAGGAACCAAAGATCATTATAGAAATGACCAGTTTATCATATAGACTTGTATATGATTTGTTTGATTAAAGATATTCAAAGTCATTTTTTCCACTCTATATCCAATTAATTAGAAATATATGTATATATGTTTCATATTCCCTTGGTATTGACCACACCAGTTAGAGTATAGACCATATTTTTAAATCAGTTTCGGTGGTGTATAAAAAATATGAGTAATATTATATGTGGTAGGAATCTCTTATATATATATATATATCCATACTATGGAATCATAAGAATTTATTGGATGTATAAATTATGTAATTTTATCGACTATGTCATGAGGGGAACCATGCTCTCAGATATTGATATATGGAATGAGATTTTCATTTGTGAGAAAAACTATAACATGGCATGTCAATATGTGTGTCCACTTATTTATTTGATCAAGAAACTGTTAGTTGAATCCAATGTTTGGGTTTTTCACAAGGTTTTAGAGGAGTAAAATTAATTTCTCCCAAATGAGTTTATTAAACTACCACCTCGACACAATATTGAGTTCAGCCTAGACATGTAGTGTGTTGCTTCTTTGATTAGATGGTTCCTTGTTGGGTATCACTATATGAATTGTATGATATGAATATCCAAATATATGGTATAAAATATAAGGATTTCAACTATCCTAGTGTGTCACCCTATGGTTTTCCAATGTTATTTTCAAAGAAGGAGGATGATAGTAAGAATTTGTGCATAGACTATCAGAGGAAGAATCAAGTGAAAATCATGAACCTCTATCATCTAATAAAGATAAATTGAAATTTTAACCAATATAGGGGATCTAGTTGGTTTTACATGATTCATATTTGTCATTGATATCATTTGTTGAGGGTGATGTATGGATATATGTATAATACTATCTTCAAATAAAGATATAGTACATTTGAGTCTATGGTATTGTCTTTCAGTGTCATAATCCCACTAGAAATAATAATGGGGATCATGAACACTATGTTCCTTGAAATATAAGTCAATATCATAGTTCATTTCACTGAAATACTATTAATTTTCTCAATTTTAGATGAGGATAATCCCAAAAATCTCTGATCTATTTTATAGGTTCCTAAATGCCTCCATCAATAATAACGGTTTTAAAAGTGTATGTTTTGAACAAGAGAGGTGTATTTACTTCATCATGTGGGGAAGCACTAGTATGTGGAAGTTGAACAATCAAATGTCAAGTCATGTTTTTAATATGAATCACCAAATAATGTGGACATAGTTCATATCTTCTAGGATATTAGAGGGTATTATATATGTTTTGTGGATTATTTCTCATGGGTTTCTGCGCCATTGGATTTTTTGACTAAGAAGAACTGGAATTTTGTGTAGACAAATCCATACATTGAATTGTTCGATTTAATAAAGTTAAATATGGTTAGTTCTCTAGTTAATTTTTTTTATTGACTGTGTAATGTTTGAGGTGTTTTATGACTCTTATTATAAGGTCCAGTGGAGAGTCTTGTTGTTGAAGAAGGTGGTGATCAACTTTTGGTCTAGTAAGTCACATCCATATGAGTGTAACTATCATACTCATTACCAGGAAGTATCAATGATATTCTATTCACTGAATCTTATGAGAGAATTTGTGGAGGAATTACCTCATTGGGGAGTGAATTATGGATTGTGACTTGGAATTAAGAATATAATGGCATAAAACATTACATTGGAATTGTAATCATATATTAACAATTATCAATCATCCACTCACATGGAACCATCTGATCATTTTTTAGGAAACCATGTCATTATCCATCTTGTTAGGATGAGGATGAGGTTTCATATATTTTGGGTCCCAATGTGGTTTACTATGAAATAGAAAAGGATTATTTAGTTAATTATTTGATTAAAAAAACGTATGATAGGAAGAAATAATATTATGATTATAGGTGGATAGCATTCAATTGTGTGTCGAGAGATGATGAGTTCATGAAGGCTTCTCCTTGATGTAAACATTGTATTTTTAACATGTGTAATAAGATCTTTCCTGAGTTTGATGGGCTCTTAAAGGTGTTGTGAGGTATTGGAGATGTGCCCCACCAGTTTTCAATCCCTCTTTGAATGGAATAGATATATGATGTCTTCTACATATCATATCATAATCTATATCATTATGATGAGTCATATATCACTGATTTGGGAGAGTTGGATATCCAGGATGAAATGAATTTCATATATTAAACCATGGAAGTCAAATAAAATCTATATAAGGTGTATTAAGAATGGAAAATTCTATTTTTTATATTATTTTCAGGCTTTCTGGATTGGGGAAGAGAAATTTTTAGAATGGGTGACAAATTCATTCCCAATACATATATTTTTTATGTTTTAAAATTATTTTCTTTTGTTTTGAATTATGTTATTTCTGTATATTTCTATTTTATGATGTTTAAATATTTCATGATGTGTGATTTTTGATAAGGATTCCAATAGTTGATATATTGAAGACCAAATACAAAATAGATATGGATTATATGTTTATTTTTTTCAAACTGGGTGGGAGAGTCAGCGATTCAAAGTGAGTATTTTATATTAACAAGGAAGATAGAGTTTTCTAATTCAGTTTTTTGGGGAAGTATAATTTATTGTGATGTGGTGGGATTTTTTGTTTGAATGTATGCCTTTTATTTATGTTTCTGATGTAATGTTATTCTCGATATGTATCTCGACGGATGGTAGCTTGGACCATTTATTTCATTCCTTTAATGATTGTTTTTAAAATATATAGGGAGATAATTTTTTGAGAGGTATTTGATGTATCATGTTAGAACTTCTAATACATTAAATTGTTGTAAAATAGGTTTTTTAATGTTGTAGGGAATATAAATAAGGGTTTTTTGATTAAATGAGGTGTCTAGAGATGTTATAGATACAAAAAATGTATTGTTGAGGATGATGGTAGATTCTAGAGATAGATCACCAATTCTAGGTCATTCCAATGTTAGATAACCAATGGTAAATATCTAATGAATGATCACCAATGGTATATCATTTTGGAAGTGGACAACCAATGGTAGATCATATTTGTGCTACATCACCAATGATAGATCTATGGTGGTCGAACACCAATGAAAGATCATTCTGATTGTAGGCCACCAATGATGGGTCTCTATCGATAGATCACCACTAGTATTTCAGTCTTAATCTATGTCATAAATTTTTTATCTTCGGTAGTAGATCATCAACAGTAGATCACTTTATTATTAAATTTTTATTGTTAGATCTTTGGTGGTAGATCACTATTGGCAGATCTATAGTGATTCTAATATTAAATAAAATCATAGGTTTTCCCTTTTGGTGCATTCCATTATGAGAAATGGTTATAATGCTTTGATTAATGGTTTTTAATTCCATTTTAATGAATGATAATTATAGAGCCTATTTATAATATATATATATATTTTAATGATCAATGTATGTGAATTTAATGATAATTGTTTTTTATTTTCTATTGAATCCCTATCAAATCCCATTTGATTCAGATTTGACCATTCTAAATATAATATATTTCATTTTCCATTCATTAATAATTTATATTGATATGGGGGGATCCTAATACTTCTTCCACTGGAGTTATGGAGTATTTTTGGATGAATATTGGTTCGTGTTATTTTGTGATTCTAGTTTCCTAATGTTTGTGCACCCACTATTTTTTGGGCATTAAAGTTTTGTTAATATACATTCTTCGAAGCTTGGAATTCCATTTACCATCCATTATGTGTATCATGTGGGAATGTGGGAATATTTTTATCTATATGGAAATATTTGTATCCAAATATTAAAAAATATAATTAATTGGTCAGATGAATATAATTTGGAGAATGTGAATGTTTGCATGTTTTTACCATTTTAATGTACTTTTTCTATTACAATTGTATAAGATTAATGCTTGTGAACAATTTTTTCCATTGTGTTCCCTTACATGAACTATTGTGATGTGAATTTTGGAATGGATGTTGTATAATTGTTTGATATGTCCCTAAATGTAATTGGTTAATCACTTGTATTCAGTTAATCACTTGAATTCTCCAAGATCTTATGTATAGTGTGATAATTACCATTATTAAAGATGTGGAATTTAATGAACTCCCCTATGTGTAATCTTAAAATTATATGTGTGTGGTTTATAATTTTTGTAGAAGTGGTATTTTTTTTCTTGGTTGTGATTATATGCTTCATTGGAGGTGGATAAATTGTGAAGTGTTATGGGGATGTGGATGTGATGTGGTTGTGTATAGGTGTTGTGGTTGATGTTATGCTTTAGTTCTATAGTAAGGCTATGAATGGTTTTTACATATGATGGAAGGTGGAACTGGATGTGGTTGTTGGGTTATTGAGTTCTGCTGCTTGTTGTGTTATGTATTATGTTAGATGCCTGAGTATTATTGGAATTGAAAATGATGAGCTGAATGGGTGGAATTAATAAAAAAATTGGAATAACCTATACCATGCTATGTTTTTAAATGATTTTCTATTAAATATAAATTATATCGTATATAAATAATGAAATTAATAGGATGTTTGGATGATAATGGATCATGAAGTAAATTTCTATAAAATCAGTTAAGAAAAATTTAATGTTTAAATTTGAATTTTGTATTTTGTCTTGGATGGTGGTGTTGTTCATTTACAATATGATTTAGATGTATCAGAGGTTGTTACATGATGTGGTGATGTTGTAATATAATATGTTCCACAAATTTGAACCCATATGATTGGTAATATTCATTTGATATTATATATTTATATGATTTATAATCTATGTGATTTCTACATATGCCCCATTGATATTGGGAACCATGTGATGACACCAATATATATATATATATATGGGATGTAATTTTCCAACATAATAGTGATGGATGGATGACTAGCTACCCATTGTCCCTTGATCTATCTTCTTGGTGATTGTGATATAGACAACTATGATTGGAAGAAATCTAAAGTCGTGTTTTTTATATGTAATATTAGGGGATGTAATGGAAAAGTTATATTCATGTGAGTGGTGATTGAATGGCTTATGGTTGTGGTTGTGAATTTTAGTAGGAGGGAATGTGGTTATTGTATTTCATGCTCAATATACTCTATTATAATAATTATGAGATGTGATTTTATGTGATGGAACAACAATATTTAGGTGAGATGTGATATGATGGGATTTGATGGCCAAGATGTCTAGGGGAAGAATTTGACATGATGTGATGTGATTCATAAGAGGTGCATGGTCCTTGTGTTACGTTATTTTCTTGTGAAGGATACAAATAAGTGGGAATGGGTTTCACTGTAATCATTTTTTATATGCTTCATAATAAGTTATTATTCAAGGAAGTATTGTTGGATGAGTGGGACATGGAGAGAAAGATATGGTTAGTGTACTGCTATTGGTTTTTTTATAATTAATTTTTTTCACGGGTGGAATAATATACTCTATCCACATATCCATGAGATACAATTGGTTTTCATACTAAATAAACTTGTATTATAACCCTATTTATATGATTATTTATATTTATATGTGCCTTACATAGACAATATTGGAATTTAATATCATAGATAATGGTATCGTTGGTGTGTTGCTATATTATCATTACTTTTATGTATATGAAATTGGGAATTTTACCAATAGAATGTTCATTTATACATTTATTGTGGGATATCATTTTTTATTTATTTTATTAATTTTAATTGAATTACATATAGTTGATACATATTATTTAATGATATATATAGGGAAATTCATCTCATTTAGTGAGATTTTTTATAATTTCAATGCTAGTCACCGTCTTCGGGCCTACTTGTGGTGAGACTCGGGGGGTCATTATCACTCTAGCCTTGTTTTAGAGTATTTGGTTAGAGACAATTTTTATTAAAAGGGTATGAAAAGGTTCTAAAGTTCATCCCTAAATGCAATAGATATTTTTAAAAATATTTTATTTCTTTTCACTATTGATAAATTTATCTTTAAATATATTCATGATTCTTTTCTGAAGGATCGTAAGTATTTTATACATAGAAGAAATCATTGAATGATCATAAACAAAAATAATTTTGAAAATAATTTATTATCCAATGAAATGAATCTTTATATAACTGGAAATATTGATTATGTATCTTCTTTGATTTAATAATCATAACCAGTACAATAATAAGAAGACTTAAGTATTGAATAAAATAAATCTTTACAATTAAAAAATATTTCACATCATTATAAATGTTGATACACTGAACATGGTTAAACAACCCTCTGTTATTAATGATGTTATGATATAAATATATTGTATCATGGTATTATCTATATCATTAATCCATAGGTAAATTTATTCCTACATAAATTGAAACATAATTATTCATTCCATAGATAGGTGAAGTATGTTAGGAAAATGATCTTTTACCACAAAGAAATTTCATTAGATTTGAAAATTTATAAATATCATACTAAATCTTTTAGGTTTTTGGAATCAAAAATAGATTCTCTATCAAAGATATAACTCAGTGATTATTCTTATATATATATATTCTATTAAGACTTTCTAAATAACCTGAAATAATAATTCATTATTTCATAAAACCTCGTAAAATTTTCCAGTTCAATAAAATTATAAAATTATAGTGGGATATTAATAATCATGATCACCATTACTCAAAACAATATATTTCCATACTTGAAACAATAAAACAAAAATAAATAAGAAAAAAAATTTCTAAACAAAATAATAATCGATGATCCTTTCATTCATGATTTCTCTATTTGAGATATTATAACAACCTAAGTTTTTAAAAGGAATCATTAAGTTCGATATCAAACAAGACATGCCACAATGAGCTTTTTAAAAAAAGTAAATATTATTGTTTAATATTATATCTATCGCATATTAATTAGAATGGAGGGAATGAACACTATTTACTAAATTATGAAATTATGTTTTACACAAGTTAATATAATGGTTCATTGTCATGAAAATTAATTAGAAATGGAAATAAAAACCAACTAAATATAAACAATGTGTTTTTATGAAAAAAAAATTTTGTGTGAATAATTGTGTTTATAATATAATCAAATCACCCTTGATGAAATATATTAATGAAATATGAATTCAAACTAATTTTTAAAATTCATTTTATTTGTTTTTTAGATATGATATAATAATAATTTAAATTTTCTACATAAAAGAAGTATCTTGGAAATGAAGGAATGTTTACTACATTTTGAGAATGTACCAATTTTAAATATTGTTTTTATCACTTTTATAAATTATATTTTAAAAAATATACCTATTATTTGGAATTAGGGTATAAAAATTTACTTTAGGTGAATTCTTGGTAATTTTTTAATAAATTTCATTTTTGAATGAAAAGTGAAAAATACTTCATTTTACATAAAAACCACATTTTCTTATAATTTATTTATATATATAGATTATTTTTTTAAAATGGTATTAAATTATATTTTTATTATGTTTTTATAAAATAATAAAATTTAATACATTTTATTCAATTTCACATTGAAATTAGACATAAAATCTTAATGAAATTATGAATTTCACTTTTACCTACCTTTTTGCCACATCAGCGGGATTAATGATAAAATTAATTTAACCACTTCTATGAAATGAATTTAGAAAAAAATAAATACATGGTTGTAATAAATATTGAAATTTTGATATAAATAGACAAACATAAATTTTTGTAGATAGTATCGTCAGTATTTTATTTACCATCGTTAAAGTTGAATCAGTTAATTAAATGTATGAATTAAATTATAATAATATAAAATTAACCTATAACTTGCATTAATATCACTGTATTAGTTGGATTCAACCAAAATAAAAATTTAGATGAAATTATAACCTTTTTACAAATTGGGTATGAATATGAGATTTATTATATTTAATTTACTGATAAGTTAAAAATGTATTACTTGTATTTTTAATAAGTAATTAATTTTTAATATAGAGATAAATAACATATTAATTTGAAAATAAATATTAATATAAAATATTAAATATTTATCTAAAAAATAATAATGTATTTATAATTTTTGGACATTAAATAGTTAAATTTAATTTTGACACAATGATGATTTAGTAATAGATTAATTAAAGGTTGAATTAGATAAATGATATAAATAATATTAACATTAATATAATTAGAAATATTGTATTCTAGTAATGAATATAATGGATAGATTTTACATGTTATAGATGAGTTAATGTATTTTTTTGATGGAATATAATTGTTATCGTTTTTAAGAAAGTCATGTAATGAATATTGTCAAAATATACATAATTCATATTTTAAAATATTATATATTTTATTAAATCATAAAAATTTTAGAAAAAAATATTGATTATCCTAAATAGTTTAGGTATTCTTAAAAATTTCTTTAATTACTCATTAATTAGCCTTTTGAAATTTTATTGTAATTACATAAACTCTGAAAGTGTAAATTAATTGATAGAATGATAAGAGTTAAAGGGGTTAAAAAATACAAGGGTTAAAAAAATAATGAAATGATGGAAAATTTTTATTAGACTATTTAACGTTGACCTATATTAATTTTATATTCTAAATATTTTAATACGGAACCATTTGGAATAGAAAATGAATTTATATTAATTTACTAATTTTAATCATTTCAAAAGTGCCCCTCCCCTCTCCAATAGAAATGCATTCTTCATCTATATTCATTAAACTTCAAAAAATATTTTTATTAAAAAATACTCGAGAAAAAACCTTCATATAATATCTCCCCATATTCTAGATGCCATATGTCCAGAAAAAAATCCTCCTTATATGTGATAAGGTTTTAAGAAAGGTGATCATCTGAATGAATGATAATGTTTTCAACTAATTATGTCTGTTATGTTTCATTTGAATCATCCTTAAAATCATATTCCACTATGATTAAAAAATATATCTATTGTCATAAATATACCTAGAATTTATATTGTTAATATCATAAGAAAAATACATCTCCAATTCTATAAAATGGGAAATGAACTTTTCATTCATATGTACGGAGGACTACCGCCTCACAAACCGATATAGATCATTATTCATTACAATATCTAAATAATTGTTATAATAATGGAATAAATGTATATTTTTGTCAAAAATAACAAATTTTGAATTATAATAGAATAATATATCCATTACATTCTTACTTTCCATGCATAATATAATGATAACTTCATTCATGTGTACGTGTGAACTATCACCTCTATGAAGTGATGTGATTCATTTTTATCATCACATCACTTGCATGATATATATAAGTATATTTAAAAGATTAATATGATATTAAATATATTATTATAATTTGTTAATGGTAAAATAAAAATTAATTTATTTACATAATGGTCAATGAAAAATGGTAATGTTTCTCATGTATACGTACAACTTACTATCTCTAGGATTATAAAATTATACATTTAACATAACCAAAATTAATTGTTTGACTCAAAGTATAAATAATATAATGGTGAACATTAAATAAAGGATATTATTTTTGTGAAGATTTAATTATGACCAAATGGTCTATTTTTATTATACTATGTTAATTTTAAACTCAATTATCAAATATCCACAAATCATCTAAAAGGAACATAAATAATAAACTAATTGTTATTAAATGGTAATAATTGATATAAAAGGAATCATAATAATGAAAAATGTTCCAAATAAATTATTAATTAACATATTTATATTATTTATGAAGACAAATATTTTATGTGAGGATTTGGACTCATTGTAAGTGACTGATTAACTAAAACATATTTTAAATGTTTTAATGATTTAATCATTTAAATAATTCCAATATATTTAAATGTTTTAAAAATGGTTTTAAGTATTTAATTATTTGGAAAATAATGTATTAATATTTAAATTATTTTTCATATTTTCAATGTTTTATGATAGAATTTGATTAAAAATCCTTTTTAACTGTTTAAATTGTGTCTTCAAAATGGATTGATTTTATCAATAACATGGAATGTATTTTTTAGCATATATTCAATGTAGAAATTTTTTCTATTTTATGTAAAATTAATTTTATTATGTTTACATTATATTTTTAAACTTTTATGTTTAAATAATTATTTTTCCTCTATGAGTACACGCTATTCTAAAAATGAAATTTGAATTCATTTTGAAAATTTAATTTTTTTCATTTTATGTATGTTTTATGTGTTATGATTATCTTATGGTTATTTGGAATTTTTTTATAAATATGGGTGGTTGTGTGATAATACAATAAAATGCGAGCATGGTATAGCTATCCTATGCATTGGGTAATGAGATTGAGTTAACTGGTTGGGTTTCCTTGAAGAGATTTAGGAAATATATTGTGATGGGCATTCAAAATGTAGCCACAAATGTTACTCACTATGAAGTAATGAAAGCTATAATATAAGAACGTTATAGATTCCACAAGTTACATTTATTAATAATGATTTCAATGGAGATTTGATAGCATCTTATTATTTTATGAGTTAAGATAGAGAGATTATGTTTTATGGTTGAAATATATGATTTTTGGAAAAATATTTTCATGAGTTTAAAATATTCATGGAATAATTGTTTCTTTCCTTCCTTTATGCCTCTTATTGAGATGTTTGTGCTCATCCAAAGTTCAAAAAAATAACATTGTATAAGGTTGTTTAAGATAATTTTGTATTCAATTATGAATATTATATTGATTTGTGTCAAGAAAAAATATTTCATGTGTTATTTTAGAATATTTTACATTAAAAAAAAATGGATAGTTAGTAGAGTTATCTATTTTATAATATTTGAATTCTTCTGTAATAGTAATGGGTTAATTTTATAAAACGCTTAACCTGAATAAATTTTCAATGTGAATTAATGTAAATTATTTACTTGACTCATGATTATGTAAAATTTATGAATGTGGCTTTATTGTTGGTATCTGAGGATGGTTTAGAAAGCTTTAGAGATTAGGATGTTTTCTTAAGAGTTAAAGTTATTATCATGGGTTTATAATTTTTAGGTTGATCATGTGTTTAATTTCATAGAAACCACTTTTGAGAAATTATGTTGTGAAATTTTTAGGTTAATAATGATATATTAGGAGACAATCATTTTTTTGGCTTTTAAGGATAATTGAATGATATCTATTGAACATCAGTTATTATTATTGACTTTTGGAGATTAATTTTTTTTTTAAATTTTTTTATATTTTATAATTTTTTTATTTATCATATAAAATTTTATTTTGGTTAGTGATTCATGAAATTAGGAATAAATATTTAATATATTATGGATTATGTAATTCTCTAGAAGTTTATTCTAGCATGAAAATAATTTGCCTTTAAAAATATGAGTTTGATGTGAAATTTTATAAAAGGATAATACTCAACATGTTAATTATGTATATTTAATGTTAATGTTAGACTGTGACGTAAATAAATTCTATAACACTATGAAAAGGTTAAAAAATGGTTTATGTTTACTTTTCTAAACTCAAAATCAGTTATCGTTTAAGACATCACAAATATATGGTTTTGTGATTGATAAATTTTACCTGATCAAGTTTTCCATCACACACATTCAGAACATGATATTTCATTTTTTCTTCTATATCCACGTTTTCTATTATGGAACCCCATTATATGTTATCTCTAGTTTCCTTTTCTCTTTCCATTCTTTATTTTATAGTGAATGTTTAATTTATACCTTATCTAATATGTGACTTCAACAAAGGTAATTTATTAACTTATTAATTAGTTAGTGACCCAAAATTAAAGTTGTGAGGATGTAACCACTATGTTTGATAGAGTACATGATATGAAAATATGAGCATAATCAAAAAAACAAATATTATTATTTAATATTGTTTTTACCAACTAGTTATTATAAATGGGGAAATTAATGATACTAATAGAATAATGAAAACAATGTTTATAAATTATTATATTATTATTAATTGGATTGAAATTTAATTAAAACTAATATAAAATCTAATTGAATATAAAAGATCTGTTTTAATGAAAAACATTTACAATGTAAATAATTTTGTCTATAAATTATTAAAATCACTATTTATAGATTAAATTAATGAAATAAAATTTCAATCTGATGTTTAAAACTCATCTTATATGTTTTCTATACATGATATAAGAATAAATTTAATTTTATTTCAAAATGAATTTTTTTTAAAATAAGGGTATTTTTCTACCTTTTTATGGAAAACCTAGTTTAAATCATTATTATTTCCCTTTTATAAATTCAATTTGGGAAATTAAAATTCTTTTATATTAAGTGTATATAAAAATTTTACTTTTGTTTAATTTAAAACTTTTCTGATAGATTTTTTATTTTAATGAATAGTGAAAAATAATGTAATTTAATTTATCAATAATTTTTTGTATAATTTATTAATATAGATATATAATTCTTATAAGTCATTTAAAATTATAATTATATTAATTTTTATCTGTTAATCCAATTTTTGAAATTGGAATCAATTTCCCATTTAAATTAGATACAAAATCTTATTGAAAATTTTAATTTCTCTTTTACCCACTTTTTCGCCACATCAACGAGATTAGTGTTAAACTTTATTTATCCACATTTGTGAATTTAATTTTGAAAAATTGACTTAAATTGATGGAATCAAAATAAATATTTTGATCCAATAGGTGTAACATAATTCTTTCTGAATTGGAACATTAGTATTCTATTCTCCACAGTTAAAGATATTTCATGTGATAAATTTTAAAAATAATATTATAATAATTTAAAAATACCCTAACATTTGTAGTAATTTTATTTTATTAGTGTTTTTGACCAAAATAAACCATAGTATGAAATGATATCCCTTTTTAAAAAAATCGGTTTGAATATTACATTTCAAATATTATATTTTAATAAAAGTTAAAAATGACATACTCATATTTTTAACAAGAAATTTATTTTTAAAATATTGTTATATAAAATATTAATTCTAATATAAAAAATAAATTTTAAAGATAAAATGTTTATATATATCAAGATAATTTATTTATAATTTTTATTAATTAACTAATAACATTTAATCATGACACAATGATGATGTAGTAATTGATTTATTAAATAGAGGATCAAAAAAATGATATTAATAATATTAAAATATATATAATTGAAATGATTGGATTCCAAACAGGAATTTTATAGATTTATATGAAATTTTATAGATGAGTTAACATATTTTATTTTCTATTGAATCATTTTTTATGATTTTTTGAAGATGTAATGTAACGAATTTTGTTAAAATTGACATTATTCTTATATTAAAATGTGAAATATATTATTAAATGTTTTTAAATTTATAAAAATCTAAGATTAGAAGAATATATTAGGTAAGTCTCAAAATGATATTAATGACTCATTATGTGGTATTTTGGCATGTTATTGATATTATTTTAACTTGAAAAGTGTAAATTATTTTATAAAATAGTAAGAGTTAAAAGGGTTAAAACAAAAAGATAAAAACTAAAAAATATTCAAAACATGACAAATTTAAATTTTATGATTATATTTATACCCATAGTTATCCTATATAATTTATAAATCATTTTTACCCATTCAGTGTTGAAAATGAATTTATATTAATTTAAATCTTTTATAATTTCAAGAGTGCCCAACCCATTTTCTAGAAAAAGGAAATCATCTTCACAATTACAGACACATAAAAACATTTTTTTTTCATACAAGACTATCCCAATAATATTCATAGCTTACCTACTCATGTTATAGAGGACTTTTTAGATTGAACACCCTCTTTATAGGTGTTATGGTTTTAATAAATGTGATCATCTGAGGAAAGGTAACATTTTAAATAGGTATTTATATTTTGATTATTATGTATTTCCCCTAATATATTCTTCCAACATGACAAAATAATAACTACAGTATTTAAAATATAAATAAATTTTATTATTTTAATTTCATCATATAAATTATTCTCTAATTATATCAAAAGGGAAATGTAATTTTCATTTGTGTGTACGATAGACTACTTCCTCACGAATCAATGTAGTTCGTTTCTCATTGAAATATATAAATACTTGTTATAATTATATATTAAATTTCAATATATTTTACTAATGAGATATATATCATAATAATATAAAAATATATCACATACATTATTAATTTTCACGCACAAGAAAATTATAATTTCATTCATCCGTATGTGTGAACTATCACATCCACAAAGCGATGTGATTATTTTTAATTCACCACATCACACAAATTATTTATAAATGCATAATTAAATGATTAATATGATGTTTAAAGTATTTTTATCACTATATAAGTATAAAATAATAACTATCTTATTTACATAATAATCAATGAAAATTTGAATCAATACTCATGTGTACGCGTGGCCTACCATCCCCATGGTTATAATGTTTTCCATTTTTATAATAATAAATAATTATTTCATTTAAAAAAATAATTGATTTAAAAAATTGATCATTATCCAAAAAATAGTATTTTCTTAGATGATAGGCTTATAACCACATGGACTATTGACATCATAGAAAGTTCATTTTCGACTAAAGTACTAAATGTCGAAAAAATGACTGTCATGAACATAAATAATTATCTAATTATAATTTAATAGTAATAATTGATATGAAAGGAATAATAAATAGTTAAAATGGTCTCATGAAAGTATAAATTATGTTTAGTTTATTAATTTGGAAGATAATAATTATTCATAATGAGTAAAAGTTAAGGTAATGGACTATTTAACAAAAACATTATTTTAAATATTTTAATGACCTATTCTTGTAAATCAATATAATTAATCTCCATGTTGTATAAATAATTTTTAATATTTATTAATATGGGAATTAATGTTTCAAAAATTTAATTCATACAATAAGATTCAATGTTGTATGGGACACATTGATTAGAAAAATAATTTTCTTAAAATGGTATATTTCTATTTTTCAAATGGATTGATTATTTCAATAAAACAGAATGTATATTTTAAACATATATTTCATGAACCATATCACTCTATTTTATATCAATTTAATGATAATTTTTTATGATACAAAATTACTCTTTTATGTTAAAATAATTGTTTTAATTAATGACTGTGCAGTTTTGTAGAAATGAAATGTGATTTCAAAGTGAAAATAATATTTTTCATTGATGAATGTTTTGTGTGTCATGATTATGATATTTTTCATGGGAAGATTTTATGTATATGGGTGTTTCAAAGATAAAAATATGGTGGGTGATACTTTGATATATCCCCAATTCACTGTGAAATAAGATGAAAATAAATAGTTTGATTTCTTTGAATATATTTTGGGAATATACTCTGACGGGTATTTCAAATATAACCACAAAGGTTACTCCCAATGTATCCATGATTGATACAATGTTAGAATGATGTGGATTACCTATGTTACCTTTATGATTTATGTTTTTTATGGAATTTAAAAAAATCTAATGATTTCCTACGTTAAGGTAAATGTTATATATTTTATGGTTGAAAAGTATGCTTTTGTAATTTTTTTCATGAGTTAAAAATATTCATGGAATAGTAATTTCATTTTTTATTTTATGCCATTTAATGATATTTTTTGTGCTCATTCCACGTTTTAATTTTTTTTTCACAGTATATAAGTGTGGGTAAAAGAAATTAGGATTTCTTGATGAATTTTATGAAGATTTTTTTAGCTTGGAAATGATTTTGTGTTTTATTTTATAACTTTTTTACTCTGTAAAAAAATTGATAGTTAGTAAATGTGTATAATTTTAAATATTTTAATTCTTATGTAATAATTATTTAATATTTATATAGATCTCTTAACATGAAAAAACCAAAATTTTAATGAATGTAAATTATTAATATATCTCAATATTATGTAATGTTTAAGTCTAGGTCCTTCAAAATATTATAGGATGATTCATTGAATAAACAATAACATAATTGTATGAATACTGAAATAATTAGAAGAAATAATAATTGGTTAATGAGAGAATATATTTAGTTTATTCCATGATTTCAGATGTCCCATGTTAATTTTCATTATGTTTGATGTGAAATGATTTTGGGTCGATGTTAAAAAATATATTTATTATATTTAATCATCATAAATTGTTAAATGTAAGAAATTAGTATTTTATTTTATATAATAAATAAGTTATGTCAATATATTTTAATATTTATAAAAATAACATAAAAAAATTAATTAATAAAAAATAATTAATTTTATACCAAAAGAAATACTAAAAATTTCAAATAAAATATTCATTTATTTAAAATGTTTTAGAAGAAATAAAATATAATAGATAAAATGATTTCCTCCAATATTTTATATGAGTTATTCAATATTAAGGAAAAGATAAATCATGATGTAGATTAATTATAAATTTATATTTCTCATTTCTAATTATGTTTAATATATTCAAATAATTTAGAATTAAGTTGTTTTATAATTATATTATTAACTTGTTCATTCATATTAATGAACTGAATTGTGAGGTCTCTATTTTGCATGAGACCCTAATGAAATGGTTTTTATTATATCAATGAAATTTTCAAATGTCTATTGTGATACGTTTTTTGATAGATCCATATCACCAGTATTATCATAATGAATTGGAGTCTCAGTGAAGCACACACCAAAATTAGTTAGTTTGTATTAACTATATAACAAGTTGGGGAAACAAATTTTATATAGAATATTATCAACATTTGTAGTTTAATTTTCAAATTAATATATTTTCAAAATAACTTGACATTAAAGTTTAACCTAAAATGTTTTTGTCCCTTAATGTATGTTTTATATCCAATTTATATAAAAAAATAATCATCTAGAAACATTGACTTCAAAATACTTATTGGTGGATAAAATAATTTCATGATTTATGGTTCAATTTAGAATGAAAATATCAATGAAATTAATTTAATTTGTATTATATTTTTAATTATATATTTATCAAAGGTAATAACAAATAAAACATAATATCTACTCTTATTGATGTGAGAAAATATATCAAATAAAATAATCCATCTTTTTTAATCATATTGTTTATTAGATTAATCCAGACTGAGAGATTTAAATATTTTTATATTTATATATATACTCTTATAATTACCAAAATTGAACCAATTTTCTATGTCAATAATGTAATTTTTTTGAGTAAATAAGATCCTTCTAGTTTTCTAGTAATTAAAACATATAAAAAACTAAGTCCACCCCTCATCATTAACTCAATCACATATTTAATATGTTTTGAATAATATTAAGAAAAATATATTTGTGTTTTTCTTAAAATAAATCCATCCACACTGAATAAATTAGTTCAATAATTTATAAATAATTTGTTTTTAAAAATTAATTATTCAATATTACACTTAAAATTTATTCTGATATAAATATATGTTAAGAATATAATTTTAGTATCTCTATGATTTTTATGTCAACATGTTAACTTATTGATCTTTTATAAATTTTGTAAACAATTAATATATTCACAAATTATTTTTTATTGAACAAAAAAATACTTCTTAAGGTATATATTATAAAAATCACACATCACATCCATTTTATAAAGGGAAACATTTATATGAGACAAAATATATAATATTATTAAAATAGATTCACATAAATCTAAATGTGAATGTGTTTAATTATATCTACAAATTCTCATGGGTAATTACTAATACAAAAAATTTATTACAAATTTATGAAAATAATTACATTTTTATTATGAATGTATCTAAATACCCAATTGACTATATCTATTAAAAAATCATTAGGTCATTTTACCAATGTTGGAAAAAATTAATTCTCTAATTCATTGAGTTCATATTACCTCACCATTATGTATTATTCAAATCCAAAAGGTCCATCCAATGTTCTGGTTCAATCCATGATACGAATGAACAATATTTTACTTCATTTGACAAGAAAATGTGATTTCTGATAGGTTGATCTACATCTACATTGATATTATTAATGTGGTTGTAGATTAAGAATAACTTGTCTTTTTCAAAATTAAAAAAAATCATCAATAATATGATGAACATTATAAGAAGTTATAACTTTTATATTTTAAATTTGAATTTTTCCTTTTCACTACGAATTGATAGTTATTTTCTATATGTAATTATTATGATTTTATAGAGAAGTGGTTTTGAAAAACATTTCCCATGAATTTAATTCTAGAATATTTGAAAAAAAACGGGTTCATATATCTTTTAATGCACGATAGCCAAAATTATTTTGGATTAGTTTCTCAGAGAGACCATATAAATTAATAGTAATAGAATATTCATATGGTATTCCCCCTTTATATTTATAATAATTTTCTATAAAAAAACATTGAATTTATAATACTCCATTAAATAAAAAAACCAAAAAGTGAGAATATTTTATTTTTATTATAGTTCAAAACTCACATGATGTTGTATTTACGAAAGTAATAATTTAAAATAAATTTAAAAAATGTATAGAAATAAAATTTCATTCATTAATAAAAAACATAAAAAAATTATAATTTTTCAATTTTCTTTGAGTAATTTCTTGTTTTTTCCTCTTCTACTTAAAAAAACCCTATTTGGATGGGGAATTATTTTTTATAGGGAAATATTTATTTATGATATATGTCATAAAAAAATATAAAAATTAAAAATTTTATAACTCCCTAGAAATATAAATTTATATAGTTATCATGTATAGGGTTTTCTAAATTTTTATTATTATTAGAATAAATAAAAATTTCTTACGATTTTTTTCTTAAACAATTTTCCTACGATAGTCTGGTGTGATCAGTAACCCAAAAAATAAAATAGTGTTTTCCATTGATTGTTATTTTATTTTAGGAAAAAATAATACTTAGTAATGAAACATACATTTGATATTCCACTAATCATTTTATAGATTAACCATTTTTATTTTCAATATTGGGAAGGATAATTGTAAATTAAAGATTTAAACCAAATCTCCATCAATTCCCAAAAATATAAATTCTTATAATTTTTACTAAATGTATAATAATTAATTTTTTTATAGCCTTAAATACCATAATTATAAATAATATTACATTTCAGATAAACATGATTGATCATGGAATCTACGATCCTCTTGGTCTAGTGTGCCTCCATTTTAATTCCATTATGTACTATGAATGCATATTCTTTGGAATCATAGATAATAAATTTATCAATTATAATGTTCAAAAGAATAAAATCATCACATATTTATCTTATTATAACATTATATTTACCTTTTTATCAATAAATAGAACAATAAAAACTACAGTCTTATTAATAAACAAAAAAAAAACAATTATGATTTCAATAAGATAGGTATCTTTAAATGTTACTTTTCACACATTCATATGGAAAAAAATCTAACTGAACTATTTATTTCATAGAGTGTTTATTTATCACCCAAAATACGTCTACCATAGGTTTTTTCTAATAATTTTGAACATTACATCCTAAAATATTAAATATATGGTTTTTGTTCACAAAAATTCATTGGTTCAGAAGTGTTATATAAAAAAATGGAATGCACATATTCGTTAATAATTTATGTTTTTCACCTTTTAAAACTCACGAAAATTAAAAGTTATGAATTCTAAAATATTAAACATGGGGGAAGGAAAGAAATTATTCTAATAAACTTATCAAAGTAATTGTATAAAAATAAGTACACTTTTATGAATAAATTAATTTGTTTAGAAATTTTACATATATTTTATGAATCCTAAAAATGAATATTTTTTACTTGGTTTTAAAAGACTATAAACTTTTTCAAAAATTTCCATCCAATTAGTATGATTTTATAGTTATGTCATCTTATTATGAAATTCAAAAATCAGTTTCATAGAAGAATACCTATCATTATTATTTAAACAATAACTAATAACTAATAATATTCTAATACATGTTTATAAACATCAAAAATATTTTTTAAAATAATACTATAGGATTTAAAATTATATTATCATATAGAATTACGGTTCTTCAATACAATTAAATGGATTATCTAAATAAATAGAAATATATATGGTCATTTAATTATATATATGTAAATTATACAAATCAGATGATGAGATTATATTTTATCATTGAGAATAAGAATAAATAATGTTACCATGTGAATTATTTGGATAATTCATGTTCAATGTAAAATTATTATAAGATCTATGAGATATCCTTTCTATATCAGAGGGATTGGTCATTCGAATAACATCAATTAAACCAACAATATTTTTATAATATCTTATTCTATTGAAGAATTTTCCAGATACATATCAAAACAACTCAATATCTAGTTGTGCGTATTATTAAAAATTTAATTTTATTTACCATTGTAACTTCTCTATGAGATTTATTCCAACATATACAGACTCAAACAATTAGAATTTTTATTCATGGCCTTTTTTACATTTATAGCACACAATTTTAGATTAATAATTATTCTCATTTTAAGAATTTCTTTTTATAACCTCATTTAACATAAATATTTTCTCCTTTTTATCCTTCTTTCATGTTGAGATATGTCATTCTTATTTAACATAGACATAAAAAAGAAAAAATCATATTTAATATATCTTTTGTAAAGTGATTATATGGAACAATTCTTATAAGTATTTTCTATAGTAGCTATAAGTATCACATTAGTTGACAAAAATAAATCCAATTTTTAAACATGTTATTATAAAAAATTACCATTTAACCAATTTCCATATATAATATGTTATCCTATAAGATTTTATGATATTATTTAGTCATATATATCATGTTATATATGTATCTTCTCTTACATTCCCATATTTGAGGAATGATGTCATTGAACATCACAATAGTTTTTTAAAAAGGATACTTTTTTCTCAGCTACTGAATGAAGGTTATTTTTAATGGATATAATCCTATGAATTATTTGTAAAATAATCTTAATACATAAGAAATATAAATCATTAAAATCATTCGTAATCACAACCCATATGATATTAAAATCCATAAATTTCACAAAATGATTTTCTTTCATATTTCCTTATATTGTATTTTTAATCTCAAATCTAGAAATTGAAAAATATTTATTTTTCATTAATGAGAAAAAAAGAGTGTTTAGAGCTTCCTAATTACAAAAACACATTTTTCTAATCTAGTGAGATTTGTAACAACTCTATCTGGAATCTTATGATTTGTATCCATCCTAACAATGTTATCCAATATATTATTAATTATATTAGATATCAAATTATATCCACATTGTTCATATTCATCCCCATTATAAATTTGTTGTCTTTTAGGATTTTTTATTTTACAGTATAATAATATAAAAAAATCCATAAAACCCCTTTTATATTTATACAAATAATATAAGAAACACATATATACAGAAAAACTGATATTAAATGTTTTATAAATAAATATGAAAAATATAATACAACATGGATGCGATTTTATGTTTATAAAACTATTTGAAAAATTCAATTCCATTAAAAAATAAATGAAAAATGGGTAAAAAATTCTAGAATATTGTTAATTTCATAAATATAATGAAATCTTTCAGAGGGAATTAAAATAGAGTAACTATGAATCTATTTATAAATAGAAACTTATGTGCATTAGAAAAGAAAATATCAATAAAATTAAAATAAGTAAGGATTCTAATGGTTGAAACTATCAACACCACCTCCTAGTGAGGTGGTTTCAATATCAAAATTTAAATGAAAATATGATGAAATTATATTAGGTATAAATGAGAATAATCATTTTAGTATTTATTTACTCTTAAAAACTATATTTCATTAATTTGTTAAATCAGAACAAATTCTTCCTTCCTTCTAGATTTCCTCTATCTCTGATGACCAGAATGACATATATTGCTATAACAAATGAATAACCTATTACAACAAATTTTAATAAAGAAAATGAAATTATGTTAAGGGAATATATAATAGAAACTACATACAAATTACCTCAATAAAAAACATTAACATGATTATAAACGGAAGAAAATAATAAATTTTTATGATATAGATATCAAAACATAAGAAATTTGTTAATTATTTTCATCATAATATATTACATCAATTAATAATATTATTGAGAAAAATAAATATCAGACAAAAAAATATTATTATTGGATATCAAGATTTTTCATATTAATTGTAGAATTATAGTCATTATTATTATATATTTTGATTAAAATAAAATAAATATATATTTTAGTATGCATTTTAATATTTAATGTACCCAACAAATCCATGGAACCAAAAACATAAATATTATTATTCCAAAATATTTAAAAAAAATACCTTCTAAATAAACACTACATTCTAAAACTATCTATTTTTCTAATCATTCAAATTGAAATATTATTTTAATTAATGTGAAGGAAATTTTATTGACTATACATGGATCATAAAAAATGAAAAAATTAAACATGAAAATAAATCCAAATATAACCTTAATAAAACAATGATATTTATTATAATTTTAATTATTAGTGTAAAAATATGTATCTCAAAACCAATAATAAATTATTATATTTAAAATATAACTCATCAATAAGAATTTGGAAATAATCGACATTAATAAATATTACAACGATATCCATATTATTTAAAGAAAATTAATGATTTTTTCCATAGTATTAAAGTATATAGTTAGGTTTAAATGTCAATAGAAAATATATTTTCAGTCAATTTATACATATATAAACCCTTAGAAATTTTTTTTTGTATGAAATAACTGAATCATTGATAACACACTTTATTTATAATGTATTATAATATTTTTACCAATTATTTTTGTATGTGTTTTTAATTTAATAAATTCATTGATGAATTTAATATAATTCATGGAACAAATAACTAATGTGAGTTCCATTATATTTTAATGAAACATTAGAAAATAAAAATATTCAAATAAATTATTATAACAATTACTCATTTATAATTGAAATTTATTGATTTTATGAAATAATTAATTTCATATTATTGAAATCATTCAATTTCATGAAGTTGTATTTTCAATAAATTATTTATGGTGTGTTAATTATTGTAGACTCATTAATTAAAAAGAATTAAATGTATAAACTAATAAATTAAAACAGAATTATAATGTTAAATGTAATAATATTAAGAACCCTAGATGTTTTAGAAGATCATTTTTCTTAAAATTGTTTTTATTTATATGTAATAATTTAATTCTATATATAAATTCAAACTTTTATTATTTTTAATCTTATATAATAAAAATATATTTTTATTTTTTGATGTCAAAATTTGAAGTGGGCAATTATTGTGAATTTTAAAATGGATTATTTTGAGGATAATATTTAATATAATGATTTTAAAAATAGCCTAAACTTTGTGAAATATTTATTATAAAAGAGTTATTTTAATTTTTATAAAATAATTTTTAATCACAAAAATGTTTATGTGGACTAAAATAAATAATTTAGAATAGATATATTGATAATGGAAACCAATGAGTTGTTTTTATAACATGTATTATATAATAATCTAAACAGAAAATCAATTTTGATCATTTTTCATTAATTAATTTCTCAAAAAATCCATTTAAAAATTGATTAAATTGAATTTTATGACAAACATATAGTTTTATAAATAATGGAATAAATTTAATGATTACCAATTAAATACATTATATTGGTGTAATATAATTTTTATACCTAAAAAATAAAATTTCTAAAAAAAAGCATTCATGGATTTTTAAAAAAATATTTACGAATATTATTTAAAAATATTCATAGTTAAATATTTTAAAATGGGGTAAAGAGTTGTGATAATAATATACAAATAGGTTATTTTATTATTAGTTATTAAACATAAGTCATGGTGACCATAATAAACTATTATTCCAACTGTAATAGTTAAAAAGGGTTACTGAGGGGGTAAAATAATGATAAAGATTAAAATAATTTATGAATGTTTAAATATCCTAATATTATTAATAATATTTTAAAAAAATTCCAATATATTTTTTATTTTATTATAGTTATCAAAAATAAATATCTAGTGTGAAAACGACACTTTTGAAGGGATTAGAAAAATCATTTAAATTAATTTTAAAATATTGTATGTTATAAGGAATATATTAATTATATTATTATAGTAATGTAATGGATATTAATTATGGATAACTATTAATGAGTGTGTATATATTTAACCTTATTTTTTCATCATGATGTTTTGATATTAAAATATTCTGAATGTTCGAGAGGGTTATTATAAAGATATATAATGATAAATAATAGATTCTTCGTTGATTAAAAACTTATAAAAATATAATAAAAGGATACATAAGATGTGTAATGATATAATATCTTATACAAGTTCCATAATCGAGTGACATGTAATTTTTATATTTTATTTCAATACACATATCACTATAATATTTGAGAAAACACCATTGATCTTTTTAATGTGAACATAATCGAACAATCAAAAAGTAACACATGAGTTCAATTTTCTCTCAATATTAGAGAAACATTCTTCTCTAAACAACCTGCAATACATTCCAATTCGCTTCATGGGACCATAAACCTCAAATCAAAATGTCTCATGTATAATCAAATAGATGATAACAAAAGAAAGAGTATATTACTTAACAAAAATATTCAATTTTTATTTAATCATCTCAATCCATGAACCCATTTCTAAATATATATATATAATTAATCATATAACATTAAAATAATTAAATGTAACTAAATTGATGTGATAACTATATTTTAACTCCTTTCCTTTATAAGTAAATTTTAAACATTGATTTTTTGTATCTGACAACCCATGATTTTATAATATATATTTATAATGAAATTTAATCTTGTTGGTAGATTATTTTTCACAAATCACTGAGCATAAATGAAAAAAATAAATAATATTATTTTAATAGAATTTTTATCACCTAGATAATAGAATGTATGGAATGAATGAGATTAACTAAATTATAAAAATATATATTATATTTTTTATAAGTTTGTTTCATTTTTACTAACAAATAAAGATCTAAATAAAAACCAATTCAACATAAATGATATAATTTTATAAAATCAAATTCATGCGCCCAATGGAATTTTTTCTTAATAAATCAAATAAATCAATATTGTTGAAATATTTTAATGAAATTTATATATTATATATTCCATAAAATGTTGTTAGATCCAACCAATATAATTGATAGTTTTATAATAATAATAAATCAAATTTTATGTATAAAAATCTACATTTTTTATAAAGACAGTTTTGCTGCATTTTGATGAAGAACCTATTTTAAAATTAAAATTTGAAACTTTTGTAAGTTATATATTATTAAATAAAATTCATTTTTGATATTAAAATTTTAAAATTATGTATGGGGTATTTTTTAGTATTTTATGGGGAATTTATATTTGTTGATTAATGGTGAAAAATACTAAATTTTAATTGAATATTGTGTTTTTGTATAACTATTTACATAGTTAATTTATATTTCAATTTAGTTTAAAATTATATCTAGAAAAATAATAAATCCAAAAATCCAATTTAGTTTATTGGAATCTATTCCACATTGAAATTGGGTATATAAAAATTTATATCTTTTTAAATTTTCTCTTAAAAACAAACATTCTCATTGTATTTTGAGATTTATTTTAAATATTGTATTTACAATTATATGAATTTAATTTGATATAATATATGAAATAATTTTATTTGGAAATTTTAAATTGTTTTTTAATATAATTTTTTTCTTTAGGTATAAAAATGTTACCATGGTAAAAAAATATTTACAGTTGTATAGGTAAAACAGTGACAATGGTTAAATGTAAAAGGTGAATTCTTAGAATAAATAAAAATAAAATAATTAATATATGTCTATGTTATTGTTATAAACTAACTGAAATATAAATTAATAACTAAAAAATAATTTTTTGAAATTAATTCAGCCATATTTTTGTTGGATTTAAATAAAAAAAAATCTTAATTTAATAACTTAAAACAATGCCTCCTAAACTATAAATTCCAACCCTCACCATCCCATTTCTATAAACATTCCTTGAAACTCAAAAAACATTTCCAAACATTATTACCCTAATTTTCCCCATGTCCAAGTGTCGCTATAATCACCCAAAGTCCAATTCAACGGTCCTCAATTGTCTCTCAATTAGGTGATATTTAATAGGTATTTTTCTCCATGTACCTATCTTAGTTTATTAAGTTATACTATTTTTTTCAACCACCTTAATCCATTATGAAATAATAATTTAAGAATTGTGTAAATAATGTAATTTTATGTTTTTAATTTAATAACATGTAACTATAACTTTTATTACCTATTATAATTCAAAGAGATGAAACTATTATTGAAATTATGGTTATTAATTTTCTCCTTGAATAATGATTTTGTTTGTTTTATGTTAATAACTTCATGCTTGGTAATAAAATTATAATTTTGGGTGAATAAAATTATCATAGTTATATCATAACCTATAAAATTTTATGAAACTAATTTATAATCATTATTTTAAATAAATAAAATCTAGATCGGGATGTTCAGAAAACAACCAAAATTAACAAATCTTTTACCTTTAACATTTTATTAAAGGAATCCTTATAATGAAAGAAAAATAAAATTATATATGAGACCATTTGAAACCATTTAAGTTAATTAATACTATTTCATTAAACTTATGTAGTTTTAATCCAATTTTACACGAACATCCACAATTTTATACAACTGAACTGATCATGCAATCATGAAATGAACACAGCCAAAACAAGGAAAATAATAAAATATTATTAATTAATAAGACATAATATTTTATAAAATTATCACATAGAGTATTATAAATATGAATATAGTTTTTTAATGAGTTTAAAAAATAATAACGATTATATAATATGTTAATGTATGCTCCTTTAAAGGTCAGAATGAGGTAAGGGTTCCTCTTCTCACAATTTACCTATGTGAGATATTTTCCTCAATATCCCAAAAATTCATTTCATGGTGAATATATCAATAAATTTGATTTGATATATTAAGAATAAATTTATTTGACTAGTATTAAATGTATCATTTAATATGTTTTAATTTTATAGGTCAAATAATTTAATAGATTATAGGTGGTAAAACAATTTATAACTCAATTTCCCTTCACCCGGTTAAACTTCCATTTCATTGATCAGTTAATTCTATGATTATATGTGAAATGAATTTTTATTATATTATGCTTTATTTATAATTGATTTATGTGGATTTAAAATTATTACACATAATCAATTAAATTTATTCTCAGTTCAATGATATGATAATTTTAACGTGATTTATAGCCTCGCTTTTATTTTATCGAGATGTTTTCCATATTCACTATTAGTTTGATTGAAGTGGAGAATATAATAGAGAAAAATGTATTATATTATAAATATCCATAATTTTATTGGTATTTACATATCTATATAATGATTTATCTTTCCTGGGTTTTACAATTCATAATTTACCAAAACGTTAATGATATTTTTCCCAGTTTTTCATTTTTTATACACATGTTATCTTATGAACCTTCATTAATTTACATGTTTTATGTAAATAAAATTGATAATTTTTATCATTAATATCCTTCATTTATGGTATTATATGTTTCATTTATTTTTCTTTTAATTCAGAATTTTTTTAATTCAAAAACCCATCATTCCTTTATTTATTTTAAAAAATGTTTCTAAATTATGTTTTAATAATTTTAAAAAATGATTTAATAGGTTCTTCAAATGTTTTTCAAATATTACTTTATTATGTTTTATGTTTTATTTTAAATATTTTTTTTCCAAATATTTTAATTATTTATAATGCGTTTTTTAAGTCCAACATGATATTTTCCCTAATCAAATGTATTAAAAAATATTATTCAACCTTATATTCCATATATAATTTGTTCAATTTGTTTATCGCATAAATTTTTGTTGATATGATCCAATGATAACATTATTATTCATTTAAAAAATATTTTATGTTTATGATAGCATGATTTATATGAATTTCATTTCATTATATGGGTAAACCTTATGATAATCACTTATGTTATATTCATAATGGGGCACACATATTCATTATCATCTGGTAATGGTTGTTCAGTGATAGTGATCCAATGAACTAGATAATGTTCCATTCTCATTAGATGTTAGGTTTGGTTTGAGATAAAACCTAATAACCTAATAATAAATTTTTCACCATGTGATAAAATCATGGAAGTTAAAATTTAATCATGTTTGTGTCATGATATATGTTCTTTCAACAATTCCATGTTTTATGATATTATATAGTGGATCATGTAATTTTATTATATTATGACAAATAACTTATAAAAATAAATGTTTTATTTCATGATTTGTGATTTATACCTATGATATACCAGGTATAATTTTCAAATGTTATGTTAATGATAACATACCCTTACACTCACTATATGAATTCATAAAAACATTGGTTGATTAAAATTTGGGTATCACTTAATAAGAATATAATTTAACCTTTATTATATTTTCATTTTACCATGATATGATAAAATATGATAAATGAACTATTTTTAGAAGGATTTCATATGGATGATTTGAAAGACAAACAATGAAATTTGGGTTAGTGAGAGATATTATTGATGATGTTGTTGGGGGAAGCCATGTTTTTAATATATCTCCCCATGCCTCTAAAAATATAACACTAAAAGGTCCATGGGTATGTATGTGATTCAATATTTAACTTTTATTTTTAATTTTTTGAAAGAAAACATTTGTCACATTTATTTATATTAGAGTCAATAGTTGTAATATTTGTTTTTTTTTCAGATCTGAATGTGCAGATTTTTGGATGTAAAAGTTTCTATCAAAGGATGTTTTATATAAATTTAGAAATTATGATGTTTTATAATTTTGTATTCCTATGATTAATGGACACCAGCATAGGTATAAATTTTTTTAGTTTTCTCATATTTTTTGTATGTTGGAAACCCATTTGAGGAATTATGTTGTGGAATTTTATGGTGAATTTTGGTATTTTTAGAGACATTCATTTCAACGAAAATAATCGGTTCATACTTTTTTGGATGAAAATTAAATTCAATTATATAACCTATTAGGTTAAAAAATAATATAGTTTAACAAGAGGATCCTTCTGACAGTTCAATAATTTTAATAGGATTATGATAATATAGATTTTTGAAAAGGAAAACCATTTGGATGGTATATAACCAATCACATTCAATAAGGACGTAGGGAGAACACCTACAACATAAAGGTGGTGAGGGTTCACCATAGACCATGAGCCTATGTTGTATACAAATTAGTATAAAATTGTTTTCCATTATTAAAATATATAATTAAATACATATGAGTCCATTTTGGGAACTTATGTACATTGTATTGATAAATTTTGGATTAGAAAATGACTTGTTGATTAAGTGATTAATTTCAGATATGAAGATGTTGATAATTTTGGGTACCCTGTATGAATTTGGTAAACATAATATAGTGGGATTTTATTTCAGGAAAAAGGATGAGTTATAATTTGGAAGCATGCATTATTTTACATTGCCTTTATAGAGATTTAGTTTATATATGGAACAAGTTATAATATCATGGAGATTATTTGATTTAGGAAATTAAATTTTTTGTATTATACATTAAGTGTGATTGATGTTATTTTGTGATAAATATTAAAATTTATCTAGAAAGACTTTGTGATAAAATCCATTTAGTTTTGGGGATTTATTTTTTATGAATAACAATTTTAAAGAATTTTAAGGATAGTTATTTATCAAATTATCTAGATTTAACATTGTTTATTATTACTAAATTATATATATTAAATAGTTTTTTCATCATATAATTCATTATTCCATTAGGGAGATTATATCTTTTAATAGAGATATTGTTTGTGTGTAAATTCATAAAGATTGAAGAAATAGATAGTTATACTTTTATGGTTGTTTTTAATTGTTAAATTTTATTAGAATTGTTATAGAACAAAATAAATCACCTTTAATAATAACTATTTAGGGAATATATAAGGGTTAAATTATACTTACTATGTATGTATTTTTTTCTAAATTCATTTTATAAGTTTTAAAGTAATTCCTAATTTACTGGAAAATATTTTTGAAAGAACAAAGTAATGTGTTTCCTTTTTTCTTTAAACATATAAAGGATCACATATTTAAATTTTTTTTATGGTTAGAAAACCCAAAATCATGTTATCTATCACTCTCTATCTACACTTAAGAGTTATTTTTATGTTCCATTTCCATGTTCTCCTACATATAATTATAGTATGTGTTATCTCATGTGACCATAATATTTTCCCTTCTTTATTTATAAGAAGCATTTTCATTTAGATTTTTTTACGAGGGTTTACCATAAATAAGGTTTTCAAAAATTTATCATTCAATTTCATGTGAAATTTAAAAATAATAGGAACACAATTTGTTCGTGATTGATTCGGGGTGGTATCTTATCAAATAAATATTTCTAAAAATCTATCTCAAGTATATGATGTGCCCCATTTATCTATAGTAAAGAAGTAAATATATAATACTTAACTGGTACTAAACCCAAAGGTTGCGCCACATGAAGAAGAAATTTTTTTGATGTAAAAACCCGTAGACATTCCAGATTGTAATGAAACTGATGTGCAACAAAAGATTATACACCTGGTTATAGTCTTATTGTGAAACCACTAATTTGATGATGTTTTGTTGGAACAATGAGGGCATGATGAGGTAGATTTATCATAATATTTTTCCATGTAATGAATTTCAGGGTTTATATTTATTGGGGGTAGAATTTTACACCCCAAATAATTTACAATATGTATTTATTTAAATAATTTTAGTCTATTGGATAAGTTACTTTTCACAAAACACTGAGCCTATAAAAGCACCAAAATTATTATTATTATTAAAAACCATTATAACCTATGAATTAGAAAGGGGATAATTTATTACATTAAAAAAATTGTAAAAATATATTCTACACATGATTACAAAATGAAATCATTGGTTACTAATTTGTTAAAAATGAAAACAAAAATCTTTTTGAACATAATGAATGAACTGTTATAATAATAATTTTTTTGTTGTAGTATTATAATATTATTGTAACTCATCAAATTGAACAAAATTTGTGTAAATATATTAATAATATATACATATTATATATTCAACAATTTCTTTAATTAATTCAATGTGTTTGAAAGTCTTAAAATAAGAATAAATCCAATATTTTTTGTAATAATGTTGTATTTTTTCTAAAGATGGTTTTCCAAATTTTCATGGAGAACCAATTTAAAAAGTAAAATATGAAACTTTTATTAAATTTATTTGAAAAAATAAACTTCATATTGAAAATAATAATATCATAATTATATTATGGTGAATTTTTGGTGTTTTTAAGAGAAGTTCTGTTTTTGATGAATAACGAAAAATAATGAACTAATTGGATGTTAAGATTTCATCTAATTTAATTATATAGTTAAATTTAGTATTAATTATATTTTAATGTATAATTTATTCAATTAATCATCAATTAAACTACTCTAGATCATTGGGATAAATTTAACATTGAAATTACTTATAAAAAATGTTATAATTGTCTATCTTTTCACATTAAAACCCACATTCTTGTTGAGTATATGAGAGTAATTTAAAATATATATTTTCCAATTATATATTTGGAATTTTATAAAATATATTAAAATATTATATTAATAAGTGTCATTTTATCTTTTAAGGTCAATGTTTTTAATGTATAAAAATATTACCATGTTAAAAAAAGTAGTTACCATAGTATAGGTAAAATAGTGACAAGGGTTAAAAATAAAAAGTAAAATATAAACATAACTATAAATTAAAAAAAATCAATGATTTTTTTGGTATTTAATGACCCTAATAATCCTACAAAATATTAATTAATAATCTAATTGTTTTAAATTAATTCCACCTCAATGTTCTTGGATTTAATTATAAAATAATCACTAATTAATTAAATAAAACCACATCCCCAGAATTATAAATACCACCCAATTTGAACCGAAAACCCTAATAGATACTAAAAAAATCTAAAACATAATCTCATACTCACTCTACCAATGTACAATTTTGTGTTGTATCACATAGAGACAAATTCCGTGGTCCTAAAGGGTCTCTATGGGAGCTGATATTCAATAGGTGATTTTCCCAATGTACCTCTCTTAGTTCATTTTCATCATCTATTTTCTTCCCAACACCTTCATCCATTATAATCTAATAAATATGAAATAATTTAAATATTATAATTTTATGTTAATAATTAAATAAATTACATCCATTCATTTTTTTAACTCAACTTATTTAATGAAATGAAGCCATTTTATAAATTACGACAGTTAATCGTCTACGTGAATAATTATTTTTTTACTTCCACATTTATGGATTAATGAATGGTCATTGAAATTTTATTATTGTAAAATATTATTTTTCTATGTATATTATATCCTATTAATGTTCTTTGATATATATATACTCATAATAACAAATAGTACAAATCTAGTTCCCAATGTTATGAAAATTTGAAAAATGATCCAAACATTTACCATTAATATTTTTTAAAATATATCATCATCCTATAAGAAATAATAATGATGAATGGGAAAATTTTAACCCATGAACGTTAATTATTACTATTTCATTACACTTTAGGAGTTTTAATACAATTCAAGAAGAACATCTATAGTATTATACAACATGAACCGATCATGAAACCATGAAACAAACACACCCATAACCATGAAAATACTAAATGATTATTAATGAATTGGTCATAAGATGGTATAAAATCATAAAATAGGGTACTATAAATTTTATTATTATTATAAAATGATTAGTATAATTTTTGAACCCTTATACAAGAGAATAATGAATACTCCACTAATGAGAAGTTTGAGGTAAGATTATCTCATCTCACTTTTTACCTTTATTAGATATATGCCTTATTCACAACTAATATTTTTTGGGGTGTACATATACTATAATTTTATATAAAATTTCAGGAACCTATAAATATTATTTGAATTAAAATTTTCTTTTGATAACCATTAATTTAATGGTTTATATGATTTAATAGATCATAAGTGGAAAATATATTCTAAACTCAATTTCCATTTATTTGGTTAAACTACCATATCAATGATGATGTGATATTACGATTAAATGTCAAGTAATTTTTTTATATTAGATTTAATTTCATATTTTTTAAATTTTATTTAAATATTATATAATGAATTCATTAAATTTATTGATTGTCACTTCAGTAATATGATAATTTAAATTGATTTTCTATTACCCATTTATTTTTACAAGACTTATGACATATTCAACACTTGATTCTTTTCAAGTGGAGTATATATATCACATAAATTTAATATACGATCATTTTCCTTATATTTATAGGTATTTACAAATACATATTATTATCTATCTTTCAAGTTGCATTTGGTTCAATATTTTCCAAATTGGAAATGTAACGTCCCTAACCCAAGAGCCACTAAACCAGTTCTCGGAGTTGGGTCACCACATGACATCAATCATGCATCTCCAAATTTCATTGGATTATGAATAGTGTATAGGGACTAAAAATCCACATTGGGAGACTATATCATATTTTACAGAGTAATCAATTAAACAAAAATAAATAACTTATCAGAAAAAACCTGTAATAATCAATGGACTTTCATGAACAATTATCTCCAAACTCTAGGTACAAACCACAACCAAGAGTAAATATGTAATGACATCATATTAGATCCATGTGAACAAAACCTAAAATAAATAATGAATTTTGAATCCAAAAATTGGTTGTGACCCCATGTCTAAAACCTCATACATGTACATCCCAAGCCTGACTCAACTACCAAGCACTAGGCCTTTTCATTTGTACTACACTATAATCATGAAATTTGATCAAGCACCCAACGGTGACCCAACCATGGTGTGAGTACATCTATATAGGCCATAACCAATAGTCTCTGAACAAATCTAGTCTAAAATTATAGTGCATAAAAATACTAAAAATTTAATAGTAAAGAAATAATAGTTTCGGTTCCACTAGTTAACTATATTTACATTTCCATTTGTAACATTAATCCCATTTCATCATTTACAACATATTATATTCTCTTTAAATTACCATGATGTGACCAATTAGTAAACCATTTACGATATTTACACTGGGATTTAGGTTGAGAACATTGAGGAATAGGGAATAAGTCATGTTCCTATATCACTAGGCATAAATTGATCACAACTAACCATAGACCCTTCATCATGTTAATATCATTTAATGTAATAATTAGGGACATAAAGCCTCATTTTTTCTCCCTAAATTATTTATTCATGAGTAGGGTTATAGAATTAGTCCCACCTAGCCCAGGGGAGGATCATCAGTCTTTTGTCCCACCACCAAGAAATGCAGACAAGATTATATATATATCCAAATCATCATACATACCAAGTCACAACAACACATTCAATAATATACATAACCACCATAATACATCCAAATTATCATGGGAGTAAATATTATTCTATAAACCATTATTATATTACATTTTAAGTAATATCATTTCCTTTTCTTATTCCTAAACCTATTAATCATTTTAAATAGTTTCCATACATCAACACATTTAACATAATAAAAAATTATCACATGTTAAGTCACATAACTCATTCATTATTTCCCATGTATTAACCCCACTATGAATTAAAAATATAAACAAAAAATGATTGGTCACATTGACATTAAATTTCATTTATCCCATTCTCATTTCATGACAAACAAGCTTGTTTCCATTATCAACTTTTAGAAACAATGAGACATTTTCATTCATAATAAAAAAAATTAACCATGCAACATGATCATCATGGAAAAATTTAATCTAAATCCAATATCACAAATAAAATTTCTATTATCTGTGTTCATTAAAGGTCTACACACACCATGGGTGTACATAAATTGGTCAAGTAATCCTCCATGCATCCCCCAGGCGTAATGAGTGGTTAAATTCACCATTAAGACACCCATTTTACAAAAAATCACTAACGAAACTAAGAACCCAGTATGAGAATGCATTAAGATAAGATTATATGAAAAATGTCTCATAAATAATAGTGGATATAACATGTAGACCAACAACCTTGAATCCAATGATGAACACATTCTTAATCGTAGCCTTAGATCCTGATTCAAACACTCATAGAAACTTAAACCTTTATTCCAATGGAAAAAGTTATTTTTAGGGATTCAGATGAAGATCTCCAATGATACAATATCTATTTTGAAAAAGATATTACATAAGAGTATTAGAATGTCCTAGTGCTTCAATGTGAAACCAATGGTGTTCCAAACGACCATGAAATGAGGGAGATCGATCCTTGGAAGCTCTTGAAGGATCTTTTTCATCATTTGTGATGCAAAGGAGGATTCAAGGAAGAAAATCAGCTAACAAATTTAAAATCCCTTAATGGATAAATAGTAATTTTTCAAACTTCTATAGGTGCACATGGTTTTCCCACACATTAAACAATGTGAAAAACATTTTTATGACACTATCTATAGGATGTTAGGTTTCACGGTTACCTGGGGTGAACTCTATGGTTTATAAATCATGCTCTAACAGTGAAATATGCCAGTTTCCAAGGATACATGGTTTTCCTATGAATCTTTCATGGGTTACATAACAATTCTTCAACTATGAGCCTCAAACATATTGGCCCTGTTTTCCTTCCCTTCATGTCCCAACCCCCTAGAATACACCCCTTGGCCCCTGAAACATCCAAAAATACTTCATTAGAAAATGAATTTAAATTGAAATTTAAACAACTAAATCAAATTATAAAGTCTATGATCTTATATTCTCCCCATCTTATAACAAAATATCCACGTGCCACAATCCCAATCATCAACGAGTTCACGAGGAGAAGATATTGAGCCACTGGGCTTGCATATCTAATTCCTTCTACAATGATTCTTCCTGAACATTTCAATGCTACCATAGAACATGAACTAAAGGCATCACATTTCCCTGATAAAAATTCTTTTCATGCTCCACCATACAAATAATATTCTCCTACAAGGATGCATCAACCTCAAGCTTAGCATCTGCAATATTAACAACAAGATATGGATTATGTTGATATTTTCGAAGGTTTAAGACATGAAAAAATAGTTCTTAAAATAATAAAATGATAAAATAGTAAATTCCTATTCCACTAGTCTGATTCTCTACAAAGTATAAAATATCCCTACATACCTAGGTTCCAAAAATACATTTATTCGAATTTAACAGCAACTCAAACATGGAAATAACTAGGGAAACACACAATTGACCACTATAAACTCAAGGGGATAATGATGCCGATACACATTTGAATTATTTCTATTCTATATTATTTCCATTCATTTCAAAATCAATTAACACTTATCTGATATCTACTGCATGCGACATGACCCATTATATTCGACCCCTATACATATGTCTAACAAATTAATGATCTACAAGGACTCCCATTGAATGCCTCAAATGGTTCAATCTGAACTGTATCATAGAAACAATTATAGTAGGCAAACTAAACATGAAACAAGTGGTTTTTCAATAAACCATGAAAATCCATGACACCATAGATTACCATAAACTCAAATACCTTTATTTTATTCTCTTACTCATTGTATGTATGTGGGTGAAAATCTGTAATAAAAAATAGATGAGAACCAGGATCCCACTGTAGTTCATACTAGAAGCATGATGATAAATGTGGATCCTAGTGTAAAATGGTATTCCTCTTTACTCCATCAAACTGAACTATATCTCAAGCAAATAACTAACCCAACTATTAAAAGGTCAAAGTCTCATGGAGTGGTATAAAATGATCCACTTCAGTTAACCGATCCACAATCACCTAGACTACATAACTCTTCCAAGGCTTCCTCATAAGACCCACTGCAAAATCCATTAGTGCAACATCCCATATCTATTATAGAATGGTAAATGGATATATCAAACCACCTGGGTGTTGATTCTCAATATTCACCTACTAGAAGGTAAAGCATCGTCCTACAAGTCTGGATACATATTTTTACATTTTAGGTCACCAATATTCACTATGATTCTAAAAATAAATCATTATCAATCATGGATTCACTACCCACATTGATTAATGTGACTCATACATCAAATAATCATACATATCTATTAGAAACACTACACTTCCACAAACAAGAACAAACCCATCATCCCCAAAAGTACATGATGAAGGTGACACCCAACCTTTAATTAATTAATTCATATCCAAACACTTCAGGTCCCCATGATGATTCTGTCACGACCCGCCCTCGGGGTCCGTGCCGTGACTACCCCAAGCCCGCCTTCCATAGGCCAGGGGCTGGCGACTAGCACCAAGGCGTAGATCCCAGCAAATTGGGAAGGCATTGCCTTTGAAAAGTAAACACACACCACAGAGTAAACAAGCGGAAAGTAAACACTAAGCAAGCAGAGTACAACTGAAGTGCGGAAAAGTAAATGGGCCAGAATACAAACCCAAACTGAAAGTAAAGTACAACTCGAAAAGGGAAAAACAGCAACTGAAAAGTAAAGGCCGCTACTCCGTGCTGTCCACTGGAAAATCCCACCTGAAGGGTGGGTACAGATAGCTCCTCTGCTCCACGGGTCCCACCGTCCGCTCCGTGCTCGTCCCGCCCAGTGGTCCACCTCCGGGTACCGTCCCGCTCCGCGAACCTCAGCTAAGGTCAACGCTGTCCGTCGTCTGCAACCAACACAACGTAGTGCGGGCGAAGCCCGTGCAGGGGTGAGTATAAGCTACTCAGTAGGGACCCCGAGACCCCTGAAGGTCTCTCAAAATCCACAAAGGATAAACCACGAAGCAAAGTACAATCACGAAGTAACAACCAACACTGCTTAGGTATATGCCCATACATATACCTAAGTCATCAATTCAAATACGCTCCAACCTCCGAGCTCAAGTATATCTCAGTCCACGCAGGAAAGTATACGTATTCCACAAAGGAAAGTAACAGGATTCAGCTCACACAGGTATACTTCTTCAAGGACGATAAAGATGATCACTGATCCATCTAAGTCGTCGGACCCACGAAGGATCGATAGGTAACTAACCCCCGCAGAAGACCCACACAGGATCGGGCTCACACAGAACCTGTAGGCGCTGGCTCACACAGAACCGCTGAGCGCAAGGACCCACACAGGATCGGGCTCACACAGAACCTGTAGCACTGATCCTCGTAGGATCGCTGAGTGCTGTAGTCGTCGTCGTCGAATCCACACAGGATCTCTGTACTGTCGTCGTCGAATCCACACAGGATCTCTGTACTGTCGTCGTCGCAGTCACAGTAGCAGTCGTAGCAGTAGAACAGTCGCAGCCAGCACTAGGGTTCCCGCACACAGCAAGCTCGTACGGAGGGTCCGCTCCACGAGCCGAGAGGCTGATACATCAACTGTCACGAAGACCGAAGTTGATGTATCCAAAAGTTCCGTATCGTCAACAGGAACTCAACGCAACAGACGGCGTGTCGATCGGACGCCCGGTCTGAGAGTTATAGGCATTTTCGTCTCCGGGGCCCGGTTGGTTTTTAAGGCAAAACCAACCCGACCGTACTCCACCTGCGTCCGAACCTCGGGCGGAGTATGCCAAAAGATCCGTCTCAATAAGAGGAACACTACGCGACTGACGGCACGTCAATCGGACGTCCGTAGCTCAAGATATGAGCGTTTCCGCTCCGAAGGCCCGGTTGGTTTCGTGAACGAACCAACCCGGCCGAACTCAAAGTAATCCGAAACCTTGAGTGCGATATACCGAAACGACCGTCTCGATCCAAGGATCGCGTTGCCGCAGACGGTTCGTCATTCGGAGGTCCGAGGCTCAAGTTATGAGCCAAGAACCGAAACTGGTCCGAAACGGGGGGGTCCGGGTCCGGACCGACCCGGCCCGACCCCCCCCCTTGGGCGGCGCGGCGGCCGGCGGCGGCGGCCGGCGGCGGCGGACGGCGGCGGCGGGCCACGTGGCGGCGGCGGGCCGCGTGGCGGCGGCGGCGGGCCACGTGGCGGCGGCGGGCCGCGTGGCGGCGGCGGCGGCGGCGGGCCGCGTGGCGGCGCGGCGGGCCGCGTGGCGGCGCGGCGGGCCGCGTGGCGGCGGCGGCGGCTGGCCACGTGGCGGCGGCGGCTGCCGCACGGGATTGTCACGCGGGGCATAGCCCCGCGTTTTTCCTTCAAGCGGCACGGCTCAAGCCGTGCCTTTGACAAAAACGGCCCCCGCAAATGGGGGCCGGCTTGACAAAACCGGGGGGCTGTTGCCCCCCCTCTTTAAGTGAACCGCCCCCCTCATTAAGAGGGGGGTCTTGAAGGTCCGGCCGGGGGTTTAATCCCCCGGTTTTTATGACGTCCGGCCGGCCCGCTGGCCGGCCGGTTTTTACCAACGGGACCGGAAATTTCCGGTCCCGCCCTTGACTTCCGACGCCGGCGGCCCGGCCGCCGGTCTTTCCTTCCGCCGCGGCCCGGAACCGGCCGCGGTCTCCTCGTCTCACCGCGGCCCGGAACCGGCCGCAGTGTTCGTCGTCCGGCGCGGTGCGACGGCACCGCGCCCCTTTCGCCGTGCCAAGAATCCTCCCAACGCGGCGTGTCGGCGTCGCGGTCTTGAAGTCTCTCCTCGGCGAAGCGCGACGGTGTTGCGGAAAACATAAGCATGTTCATCCGCGTGGTGCGACGGCACCACGCCTCTTGCTTCCACCCGCATGAATCAACATGAACGAAGGAGGGGGTTTCGGCCGTGTTCGTGCGGTCCGACTCCCCTCGCGTTAACAAATAACATAACTAAAAGTCTCACGTTTAGTCATGCTAAAATCCACGATTCAAGAATGGAATAAAAATAATTAATAAAAACATCCCCTACCTCGGGTTTGAGGTTTCAAGAATTCTCTACGTTCCGCGTAAGACGGCGTCGCGGAAGTCGGGCGTCGCGGTCGTCGTTCGTCAAATCCGTTGACGAAGAGTTACGTCCGATGCGACACGTTGTTGGCGGATCTTCGTTTGCCGACGAAGAAGGTCCGAGGAGGAAGAAGAGGTCCGAAGATACTAGGTCTCCGTGTCGATGATCCT
Organism: Viscum album; assembly: GCA_963277665.1. Taxonomy (NCBI): domain Eukaryota; kingdom Viridiplantae; phylum Streptophyta; class Magnoliopsida; order Santalales; family Viscaceae; genus Viscum; species Viscum album. The sequence goes on along the minus strand of OY728148.1, from coordinate 63,982,224 downwards.
TGACGAAGTGTTGTCGTTCTTCGTTGAGGATGAAGACGTTCCTCGCCGGAGAAGATGAAGACGTTCTTCGTTCTTCGTCAGAGCTTGGAGATGAGAAAGCTCTCCAAAGACAAACAAAGAACCCTCAATAAAATAAGACTACCTCTTATTTTATTAACACAACACAAAAGAATTTCAAAGTCTTGAAATTCAAAAAGACAAAACTCCCATAATTAAATAAGAGTTACTTAGGCCAATTTAATTAGGGGTTAAGAACGTTGAGAGAATTTTGAAAGATAGGGGTTCGTGTGGGCCCCACCACACTTAATCCTCCCAAGGGAGGTTAAGTGGGTGTGGGTCCCACTTCCAACCCCCTTGGGTAGGTTTTTAATAAGTTAAAAATAAAATTTGTTTAACACAATTTTATTTAACTTAACTGAAAAACCCCAAAACGGAACTTTCAACCCGCAACAAACGCAACTCCCGGAAAGGTCTCTTTAAGCGAATATCGGCGCTGCGAGTTCATCGGTGCCCTCGGATTTCAATTCCGAGCACCGGATCAAAAGTTAGGAATTCCCGCTCGTTCGTTCACTGAACGTACCCGAGCCAAACTTCGGAAATTAATTCCGGGCACTCCGGGCCTCGGAATCAGGTGCCGTCTGAAACCGCGCTCTTGTAAAAATCCAAAGAAAATTAAGAAAAAATTTCCCTTGAATTTTACGGTCTTTACATTACTCCCACCTCAGGGCTTTACGTCCCCGTAAAGATACATCAAAAACTAGGGAAACAAATGAGGGTACTGAGCACGCATCTGAGCCTCCCGCTCCCATGTGCTCTCCTGGAGATTCCCGTGCTGCCATCTGATGCGCACAAGAGGAATCGATCGCCCACGTAGGACCCGCTCCTGTCGATCCTCTATTTCCACCGGGACCTCCGTAAAAGTCGCCCCATCGTCAACGTCAAGCTCCCCATGGTCAATGATGTGCGTCGGGTCGTGCACGTATCTCCTCAGCTGGGATACGTGGAAGACGTCGTGCACCCGGTGCAACTGAGGTGGTAGAGCCAGGCGATAAGCCACCTCGCCAATCCTGCTGAGAATCTGGAAAGGTCCGATGAAGCGCGGAGATAACTTGCCGCCTCGGCCAAATCTCCGAATACCACGTCGAGGTGAGACCCGCAAGAAGACGTGGTCGCCATCCTCGAACTCCAGTGGCCTCCGCCTCCTGTCAGCGTATGACTTCTGCCGGCTCTGAGCTGTCCTCATCCGCTCCTGGATGACCTGGACCTTCTCTGTCGTGGCCTGGACCATCTCCGGTCCCACTAGTGCTGACTCCCCTGGGTCTGTCCAGCACAAAGGAGATCTACATGGTCGGCCGTACAACGCCTCGTACGGTGCCATCCCGATGGTGGAGTGATAGCTGTTGTTGTATGCGAACTCCACCAAAGGTAGGTGGTCCTCCCAGCTACGACCCAAGTCAAGGACACATGCACGGAGCATGTCCTCGAGAGTCTGAATGGTCCTCTCCGTCTGACCATCCGTCTGAGGGTGAAAAGCTGTGCTAAGACGTAGCTGCGTCCCGAACGCCTCCTGTAACCCCTTCCAAAGCCGGGAAGTAAAGCGGGCATCACGATCGGAAACGATAGATGATGGCACGCCGTGGAGCCGCACAATCTCCTGAACGTAGAGACGTCCCAAGCTCTCTACTGAGCCCTGCTCTCTGATGGGTAAGAAGTGTGCCGACTTGGTGAGTCGGTCAACAATCACCCAGATGGAGTCGTGACCTCTGGAAGTGCGTGGAAGTCCAGTCACGAAGTCCATAGATATGTCGTCCCACTTCCACTCCGGAACCTCCAAGGGCTGTACCAAGCCTGCTGGTACCTGATGCTCTGCCTTCACCTGCTGACAGGTAAGGCATCGAGAAACGAACTCTGCTACAGCCTTCTTCATGCCCGGCCACCAATGCTGTCGTCTGAGGTCCTGGTACATCTTCGCCACTCCAGGATGTACTGCTAAAGGAGAAGTGTGAAACTCCCTCAGCACTTCCTCTCGCAATGTGACTGGTACCAAGGCACGTCCTCTGAAAAGGATGTCGTGCTCTGCTCCAAGGGAGAAACCATCAGGTGCCTGTCCCGAGGATATCTGTGCACGCTGTGTCTCACAGTCAGCGTCCCCGCGCTGTGCCTCCCTGACTCGCTGCAGTAGTGGAGGAGTGACTGTGAGAGACTGAAGAAAGGCTGCTCCATCTCTATCCACGAAGGATATCTGCAAAGAGGCTAGCTGCTCCGTCGCCTCCTCGAGTAGCTGAATGCCCGTCCTCCTGCTGAGGGCATCGGCTACTACGTTCCCCTTCCCTGGAGTATAGACTATCTCAAAGTCATAGTCCTGGAGGAACTCGAGCCATCGCCGTTGTCTCAGATTCAGATCCTTCTGCGAGAAGATATACCTGAGACTCTGATGATCGGAAAAGACTGTAAAGCGCTCGCCCATCAGATAGTGTCGCCATGTCTTCAGAGCGAAGACCACTGCTGCTAACTCCAGGTCATGGGTAGCGTAGTTCTGCTCATGCGGCCTCAACTGACGTGATCCATAGGCGATCACGGCCCGCTCCTGCATCAGAACACATCCGAGTCCGGTCCCTGATGCATCGCAGTAGACTACGTACCCTACTCCCTCCTCAGGCAACCTCAAGATAGGTGCGCTAGTCAATCTCTGTCTCAGCTCCTGGAAGCTCTGCTGACATCTGTCAGTCCACACGAAGGGTTTCCCCTTCTTCGTCAAAGCCGTGAGTGATGCCGCAACTCTGGAGAAGTCTGGAACGAATCTCCGATAGTATCCAGCTAGTCCCAAGAAACTCCGAACCTCAGTCACGCTCCTGGGTGGCTCCCATGCTAACACAGCCTCAATCTTCGCGGGATCTACTGCAACTCCCGCCTCAGAGATAACGTGTCCCAAAAAGTGGACCTCACGTATCCAGAACTGGCACTTCGAGAGCTTACCATAAAGCTGGTGCTCTCGGAGTGTGTCAAGGACAACTCGCAAGTGATAGGCGTGCTCCTCCTCTGTCGTAGAGTAAATCAGAATGTCGTCGATGAAGACCACGACAAACCGATCGAGGTATGGCTGAAAGATCCTGTTCATGAGAGCCATGAACACTGCTGGAGCATTGGTTACACCGAAAGGCATAACCAAGAACTCATAGTGGCCATACCGACATCTGAAGGCCGTCTTCTGCACATCCTCGTCTCTGACTCTGAGCTGATGATAGCCTGACCGGAGGTCTATCTTCGAGAACCACCGTGCTCCCTTGAGCTGATCAAAGAGGTCATCAATCCTCGGTAGCGGATACTTGTTCCTCACTGTCACCTGGTTCAGGCGACGATAGTCAACACAAAGTCGCAAGCTCCCGTCCGCCTTCTTGGCGAACAATATCGGGGAAGCCCAGGGTGAAACACTGGGTCGGATGAACCCCTTGCCCTGCAAGTCCTCCAACTGTACCCGTAGCTCTCGAAGCTCGGCGGGGGCCATCCGATATGCTGGAGTGGATATCGGGGCTGTCCCGGGGTACAAGTCAATATAAAAGTCTACCTCTCTGCGAGGAGGTAGCCCTGGAACGTCGTCGGGAAAAACGTCCGCAAACTGATCCACCACTGCAGGAAAACCAGGACTCCGCACGTCAACTGCTCCAAGGATAAGGCTAGCCAACTGATGAGTGATGGGCTGTCCTCTCCTCCGCGGAAGTCCATCCTGTGCTGCTAAGGCTCCCTTCTCGCCGGTGAAGGTGAACCTGCTCCCGTCGGTGCGTACACATCGCACCTTGCGCCTAAAACAGTCAATCTGAGCATGGACCGTAGACAGCCAATCCATGCCCAAGATGACGTCGTAAGGCCTCGACGCTGCTACAAGAAGATCCCAGCCGAAGCTCTCGCCTCCTAGAGTAAGCTCACACTGCCGGCACCAGTGCGTAATCGTCGAGTCTGCTCCCGTAGGAGTCTCTAGCCGTAAGGATCGAGCCAACGGCTCTGTCGGAATCTCCGAGCTCCGAACAAGGGCAGCGGCTATGAAAGAGTGACTCGCTCCTGTGTCTATAAGAACTGCAGCAAGGGTGGAATAGACACAGATAGTACCTCGAATCATCTCGGGTGCGCCGTGGTCGTAGGCCTCTGCTGCCTGGAGCTGTGCCTGTCGCTGCCCGCCAGCTCCCTGTGGTCGGGGTGGACCTCCTGGTGGTGGTGGTGGTAAAGCCTCAAAGCGTCGGCCACCACCAGCTGCTCGTCCAGCTCCTCTGCCTCGTCCGCCTCCTCCCTGCGGACCGCCACGGTCGACCCTCTGCCTCTGCCTCGGTGGTCCATCAACTGACTGCTGCTCCTCGGCACGGCGGGTCGGGCAGTCGCGAGCCATGTGGCCCTGCCCGCCGCACGAGTAGCACTGCCTGCCTCTCGGAAGACTGGCTCCGCGCTGTGTGCCCCGCACTGCTGAGCCAGTGCCCTGAGATCGTCTGCCTGAAGGTCTGGTCTGTCTGGACCCCTGAGTCATCCGTCGACTGCCTGCTGCAGATGACTCTGCCACGTGCCGCCCTGCGGTGGGTCGCTGTGCTGGTGTAGACTCAGCAAGGAAGCTCTCGATCAGAAGAGCCCGCTCCAGTACTCCTGTCTGAGTCGGTATGCTGAGGGAGATCAGCGATGCCCTGATCTCGTGTCTCAAACCCTGCTCGAAGGTCCGGGCCCGGAAGAATGGGTCCCGTACCATGTCGGTCGAGTAGCGCGAGAGATCGGTAAATCTCGCCGAGTACTGGGCGACCGTCATGCTGCCCTGCCGCAGCTGTAGAAGCTCCTGGATACGCACCGCTCGAAGGGTGGCCGGGACGAACTCAGAGCGGAAGAGGCTCTCGAAGTCCGTCCAGAGTAGAGATGCCTCATCGTGCACCTGGAGCATCAGGCTCCACCATCGTCCAGCTGCTGCGTGTAGTAGACTCGCAGCGAGGATCACCATGAGGTCTGCTGGTGTCCTCACTAGCCTAAACACTCGAACTACTGCCTCCAGCCAGTCCTCTGCTGCCTGCGGATCCGTCTCCCCGCGAAACCTGGGCGGTCGCTGTCGCTGAAACTCATGCAGTGCGCTGAGGCGACGTGCATCGTCAGCGGCTGCTGCTGGAAGCATCGGGGGCTCGGCGGGTAAAGCTACCGCCGGTGCCACTACTGGGAAAGGGCCCTGCACCGAGGCCTCGTCGCTCGGTGGGCTGTCGTCTCGCTCAACTCTCGGAACCCTAGCTGGCTGCCGTCGTGGGGCCATCCTGAAAAGGAGAACAAGAGCACCATAGTCAGAACAGTATACCTGGTGAGCTGAATTAAGTAATCACAAAGAAAACTTGAGACTTTCATTAAGCAGATCAGTATACCCGGTGAGCTGACACAAGTAATCACAAAGAAAACTTTGAAACACACACGCAATCAATGTTTTCGTGCATTAAGTCGGAAATCAGAAGTCAGGGTCCTGGTGTACGGATACGTCGGCCGCCGCACCAACACTGGACTCCCTGGACTGATATCCACACTCAATACGCTAAGCATTGTTGCTTCACATAGAAAAGATCAGAGTTCGCGGTAGAACCGAACTCCTCTGATACCAATTTGTCACGACCCGCCCTCGGGGTCCGTGCCGTGACTACCCCAAGCCCGCCTTCCATAGGCCAGGGGCTGGCGACTAGCACCAAGGCGTAGATCCCAGCAAATTGGGAAGGCATTGCCTTTGAAAAGTAAACACACACCACAGAGTAAACAAGCGGAAAGTAAACACTAAGCAAGCAGAGTACAACTGAAGTGCGGAAAAGTAAATGGGCCAGAATACAAACCCAAACTGAAAGTAAAGTACAACTCGAAAAGGGAAAAACAGCAACTGAAAAGTAAAGGCCGCTACTCCGTGCTGTCCACTGGAAAATCCCACCTGAAGGGTGGGTACAGATAGCTCCTCTGCTCCACGGGTCCCACCGTCCGCTCCGTGCTCGTCCCGCCCAGTGGTCCACCTCCGGGTACCGTCCCGCTCCGCGAACCTCAGCTAAGGTCAACGCTGTCCGTCGTCTGCAACCAACACAACGTAGTGCGGGCGAAGCCCGTGCAGGGGTGAGTATAAGCTACTCAGTAGGGACCCCGAGACCCCTGAAGGTCTCTCAAAATCCACAAAGGATAAACCACGAAGCAAAGTACAATCACGAAGTAACAACCAACACTGCTTAGGTATATGCCCATACATATACCTAAGTCATCAATTCAAATACGCTCCAACCTCCGAGCTCAAGTATATCTCAGTCCACGCAGGAAAGTATACGTATTCCACAAAGGAAAGTAACAGGATTCAGCTCACACAGGTATACTTCTTCAAGGACGATAAAGATGATCACTGATCCATCTAAGTCGTCGGACCCACGAAGGATCGATAGGTAACTAACCCCCGCAGAAGACCCACACAGGATCGGGCTCACACAGAACCTGTAGGCGCTGGCTCACACAGAACCGCTGAGCGCAAGGACCCACACAGGATCGGGCTCACACAGAACCTGTAGCACTGATCCTCGTAGGATCGCTGAGTGCTGTAGTCGTCGTCGTCGAATCCACACAGGATCTCTGTACTGTCGTCGTCGAATCCACACAGGATCTCTGTACTGTCGTCGTCGCAGTCACAGTAGCAGTCGTAGCAGTAGAACAGTCGCAGCCAGCACTAGGGTTCCCGCACACAGCAAGCTCGTACGGAGGGTCCGCTCCACGAGCCGAGAGGCTGATACATCAACTGTCACGAAGACCGAAGTTGATGTATCCAAAAGTTCCGTATCGTCAACAGGAACTCAACGCAACAGACGGCGTGTCGATCGGACGCCCGGTCTGAGAGTTATAGGCATTTTCGTCTCCGGGGCCCGGTTGGTTTTTAAGGCAAAACCAACCCGACCGTACTCCACCTGCGTCCGAACCTCGGGCGGAGTATGCCAAAAGATCCGTCTCAATAAGAGGAACACTACGCGACTGACGGCACGTCAATCGGACGTCCGTAGCTCAAGATATGAGCGTTTCCGCTCCGAAGGCCCGGTTGGTTTCGTGAACGAACCAACCCGGCCGAACTCAAAGTAATCCGAAACCTTGAGTGCGATATACCGAAACGACCGTCTCGATCCAAGGATCGCGTTGCCGCCGACGGTTCGTCATTCGGAGGTCCGATGCTCAAGTTATGAGCCAAGAACCGAAACTGGTCCGAAACGGGGGGGTCCGGGTCCGGACCGACCCGGCCCGACCCCCCCCCTTGGGCGGCGCGGCGGCCGGCGGCGGCGGCCGGCGGCGGCGGACGGCGGCGGCGGGCCACGTGGCGGCGGCGGGCCGCGTGGCGGCGGCGGCGGGCCACGTGGCGGCGGCGGGCCGCGTGGCGGCGGCGGGCCGCGTGGCGGCGCGGCGGGCCGCGTGGCGGCGCGGCGGGCCGCGTGGCGGCGGCGGCGGCTGGCCACGTGGCGGCGGCGGCTGCCGCACGGGATTGTCACGCGGGGCATAGCCCCGCGTTTTTCCTTCAAGCGGCACGGCTCAAGCCGTGCCTTTGACAAAAACGGCCCCCGCAAATGGGGGCCGGCTTGACAAAACCGGGGGGCTGTTGCCCCCCCTCTTTAAGTGAACCGCCCCCCTCATTAAGAGGGGGGTCTTGAAGGTCCGGCCGGGGGTTTAATCCCCCGGTTTTTATGACGTCCGGCCGGCCCGCTGGCCGGCCGGTTTTTACCAACGGGACCGGAAATTTCCGGTCCCGCCCTTGACTTCCGACGCCGGCGGCCCGGCCGCCGGTCTTTCCTTCCGCCGCGGCCCGGAACCGGCCGCGGTCTCCTCGTCTCACCGCGGCCCGGAACCGGCCGCAGTGTTCGTCGTCCGGCGCGGTGCGACGGCACCGCGCCCCTTTCGCCGTGCCAAGAATCCTCCCAACGCGGCGTGTCGGCGTCGCGGTCTTGAAGTCTCTCCTCGGCGAAGCGCGACGGTGTTGCGGAAAACATAAGCATGTTCATCCGCGTGGTGCGACGGCACCACGCCTCTTGCTTCCACCCGCATGAATCAACATGAACGAAGGAGGGGGTTTCGGCCGTGTTCGTGCGGTCCGACTCCCCTCGCGTTAACAAATAACATAACTAAAAGTCTCACGTTTAGTCATGCTAAAATCCACGATTCAAGAATGGAATAAAAATAATTAATAAAAACATCCCCTACCTCGGGTTTGAGGTTTCAAGAATTCTCTACGTTCCGCGTAAGACGGCGTCGCGGAAGTCGGGCGTCGCGGTCGTCGTTCGTCAAATCCGTTGACGAAGAGTTACGTCCGATGCGACACGTTGTTGGCGGATCTTCGTTTGCCGACGAAGAAGGTCCGAGGAGGAAGAAGAGGTCCGAAGATACTAGGTCTCCGTGTCGATGATCCTTGACGAAGTGTTGTCGTTCTTCGTTGAGGATGAAGACGTTCCTCGCCGGAGAAGATGAAGACGTTCTTCGTTCTTCGTCAGAGCTTGGAGATGAGAAAGCTCTCCAAAGACAAACAAAGAACCCTCAATAAAATAAGACTACCTCTTATTTTATTAACACAACACAAAAGAATTTCAAAGTCTTGAAATTCAAAAAGACAAAACTCCCATAATTAAATAAGAGTTACTTAGGCCAATTTAATTAGGGGTTAAGAACGTTGAGAGAATTTTGAAAGATAGGGGTTCGTGTGGGCCCCACCACACTTAATCCTCCCAAGGGAGGTTAAGTGGGTGTGGGTCCCACTTCCAACCCCCTTGGGTAGGTTTTTAATAAGTTAAAAATAAAATTTGTTTAACACAATTTTATTTAACTTAACTGAAAAACCCCAAAACGGAACTTTCAACCCGCAACAAACGCAACTCCCGGAAAGGTCTCTTTAAGCGAATATCGGCGCTGCGAGTTCATCGGTGCCCTCGGATTTCAATTCCGAGCACCGGATCAAAAGTTAGGAATTCCCGCTCGTTCGTTCACTGAACGTACCCGAGCCAAACTTCGGAAATTAATTCCGGGCACTCCGGGCCTCGGAATCAGGTGCCGTCTGAAACCGCGCTCTTGTAAAAATCCAAAGAAAATTAAGAAAAAATTTCCCTTGAATTTTACGGTCTTTACAGATTCTCCCCGACCTAGCTAAAAAAAGTAGACTAAACTGCTATGAACACAAGGGTAATATGCCTATTCCCATCTATCACCAAATTGTGCATCTCAAAAAACTGGGCTATCATTATCCACAGAGATTTGGATTCCAAAATCACCTGATTTGGAGCATTTATTTCAGAGCATCTACAACACTATTTTTCATTCCCAACGTGTAGACCAACTCTTTGTCAATGGACTACATATATTACAATAATATTCAATGTTCATTATTCAAATCATGTTTGAAGAAGATGTGAAAGATAAATTAATGATTTAAAAAGAAAATGAAAATTGATACCAACATGTAATGCCTCCAAAATATTAAGGCATAACCCACAACTACCATATCAAGATCATGCATGGTGTAATTTCATTCATGATGTAGAAACTATCATGAATAATATGCTACAAACTAATCATAATGCATCAATATATTCCAAATTCCACCATCAGATGAATCACATAACATGTTATACCTCTTACAGAGATAGATAATGATCAGGATGAGTGTGGTTGCCATCAACTTCATCAACTGCAAAAAAGAATTCTCTCATTCCTTAGACCACCCAATCATAACTTCATTCTGGATTAAGACTAAAACTATCCATTTTGAATGGGAGAAATATTTCATGAATCATCGATAATAACAACCCAATTTGATAAATCTATGAACATAAGAAACTTTAATGGGATACTCCAAAGACACAACTACCTGCACATTCTTAGAATCCAACAACAAACCTACATTGCAGTCAATGTGGCCCTTGAAATGAACATTTTCAATCAAGAAATTATATTTGGATATATTAACACAAATAATTTTATCTCTTAGTCTACTCAGGACAATTTCAAGATGTTTATCATGATCATCATGAGTTTTAGAGTACACAAAAAATTCATCAATGAAGACGAATATGAAATGATCAACATATGTGTGAAATATTTGACTGATTTTCACCATAAACATGTATGGTGCATTGGTAAAACTGAAAAGAATTAACACAAAGTCATACAACCCGAACCATCTCTTGAAATATTTTTATGATACTTATGTAGGTCTCACACATAGATTATGATATCACAATCACAAATTATTCTTAGAAAACATTGGATCACGAATCAACAAGTCAAATAGATTAATAATTCGATGAATATGGAATCTATTCTAATTTATCATCAGATTCAACTTCATGAAATTGACACATAACCTAAATGATCTATATGTATTCTTTACAAACATCACAAGGGACCCCAATGGTGTTGTACTATGGAAGATGAAACCCTTATACTCCAACTCTTATATCTGAACCATAGTTTAATGGAGTTGTAATGGACCATTCGATATATATGAATGAAAACTAGTTCTAACCTTGGTAGAAACTATATTTAAAACTCTAAATCTCCCATGGGTGGTATATTTGAGATTTCACAAGTATACACATATTATAGTTGATTTAGAATAGGCATGAATATTGGTTTCTCCATTCATGCAGTTTCTAGTAAGAGATATTTCACATGGGCTATGAGTCCTCCAATTTTTTGAAACAATGGACTAGTATGTCTAGTTTGAACATCTCACCCACCAAGAAGGACATAGGTGTCTCCATAGAGATATGTGAACATCACTTGATGATGGTATCATTAGATATTGTCCCAATACAACACCTAACAATCCATACCCAAAAGTAGGTGAAATCAATACATCATAAGGAAGAAAAATCCCCACAGTGATTGTTACTAACTCTTGTAAGATTTTGGATCTTCGTTTCAGGTACGCCCTTCCTTTTTCTGGAGTTTTTAAGAAAAATGGAGTTTATGGAAAATTTCGAAGTACACACCGTGTACTTTCTGAGTACATGATGTGTACTCTTCTCCGGCTCGAAGCTATGTGCTGGCTGTGCCCGAGCCACACACACGATGTGTAGGCTTGATGTGGAGGCCAATTTTGGCGGAGTATGGAAAAAACCTAGTACACGCCGTGTACTCTAAATGTACACGCCGTGTACTTTTTTTCACTAAATGCACCAGGGTCGTGCTTGATAGATAGAACACACCCCTTCTCTAGGTTTTTCATCCAAGAGCGACCCGTACGACCAGATCTTCCCCAAGCCCCTGCCTCTCCGTCTGTTCTCCGATTTAAGCACAGTCGATTATGTTAGAAGAGCAGCAGTGAGTTCTCCCTTCGGCCTGAGCCTTGTTTTCCAGTTATTCCTCCTTCTCATGTTATCTAAGGTTGAACCTTTTGTGAGTTTTCTCAGATCTATGACGTTCTAGAGAGAAAAATTCGTCGTGGTTCAAGTATATTGATCCCATAACATCAAGGTAGGTTGTTTGTGCCTTTATGTAGGAAGTCGTTGAATATTATGTGCAATTTCCACCAATTCCCTTGAATGGGGAATTTTGTTTTCCCTATTTTCCCCTACTGTTTGCCTGCTTTTCTTGATTTATCTATTAGAGGTTTATGTTTGTGAGTAGAGTAATTTGTTTTGTGCTCAGGTTGCTTTGCCGTGCTTGTTTTTCCTGTTAGGTGTTTTTGCCAGTTTCCATGCCTAGTTTTAGGATAGTGGAACTATTGCTTTGTTATGCTATTGAGCCTTAGAATGATAACCAAGTAGCATTGATGTTTACTTGGATGATATACGCTCGCTGAGCATGTTAGTTTCACATAGAAATGTGAGAACCTAGTGTAGTGGACCATAGGGAGAATAGATGTAAGGGCTTCTCCAGAGTGTCTTTTAATACGATGCGAGACCACAAGGGGAATTGACGATGAGTTCTTGCTCAGAGAGTTTTTAGTTCCTCGATGTGGGACACGGGATGAATGAGACTTTGAGTGCTTCCCCAGATATCCTTTAGCACGATACGAGACTATAGGGGGAATTGACGGTGAGTTCTTCCTCAAGGAGCCTTTTCTTAGCTGAACCAGAGGGGTGAGACTGTGTGTGCCTCTTAGAGGGTTTCTAGTACTTGTAGGTTGAACCATAGGTGTTAGGATGTGAGAGCTACCCATAGGGTTACCTATTTTCTAATTGTTGTTGGTTTTTTACTTATGTACTTATATGGTAGTATTGTGGATTTTAGCTACTGTGTGCTTCTCTGGTTACTACTTTCCGTACTTTTACTTTCCTTGTATTCATTGAATGTTAGGCATCGATATTTGGGTGATTTCCTACTGGGATTGTATCTCACACCCTGTTTAGACCATGATTTTGGGCCCAAGAAGACTATGTTGTTGCAGGTATAGATAAAAGCAAGCTCCCTTCTACTTTAGGTTCTTGATTGCATTGGAGTTGGAGAGTATAGGACCGAGCCGTGGATTGCGATGCTGAGGAGTTTACTTTGTTTTCTTTTTCACTTTGTTTTTCAGTTTTACTTCAGCACGTTGGTTTGTTTACTGCTTTCTATAGAAATATGTACCATGTTGCATCATTATTATTTTATACATTGCTTCTGCTGTTCAGTTCAGTTGTTGTATGCTGTTTATTATTTCCGTTATTGTGACTGGTTGTTCTTCTGTTGTATACTTTACCAAATGAGGGCATAGTTTTCCCACCGACTCACCAAGGCCCTCACTGCTAGTTGGTAGCCTTTGGAATTTGGGGAAACGTACTTGAGGTCATGTGGAAAACTGGGTACATGGCACCAGTGGAAGGGCTCCAGATTCGGGTCGTTACAAAGTGGTATAAGAGGCAGGTTATTTTCTCTTGTTTTACTATTTGGAGACTTTATCTAGGTATAGGTTGGATTCTTTACTTGGTATTAAGCTGTTCTCAGGAGTAGCTAACGTATGTACAGGGAAAAGGCATACAACCTCGTTAATTGTAGTTTGATGGTTTTAAAATTTTACGGTTGATAAGATTTCACCAAGAGTGATTCACATGCTTTGTGTTTCTAATTCCTTGATGATTGGGGTTCTATTTCTGTCGCAACCTGATGAGATGAGGGTATGCCATCTCATGCATCATATAGGCACTTGTAGAATTCACATGCCATGCAGTATTTCTATGCCATCTAGGGTGAATTAGCGATTTCATGTTGTTGTGATAGACTTTGTGTAGATTATGCATGCTGTTGTGATAGATGCTTGATAGAATCTCTGCTGCCTTGTTAGAGGATTGTCTGTTTCCTACCTTGCTTAAATGAACACCAAGTTTTGATTCGCGGGGAGTATGGGCCCTCACGAATCAGAATTTGGCACTTATTGGACTTGTTTCCTATGTTTTCTGGGCTTCTGTGCAGTTTCTAAGCTACTGCCCAGAAAAACCCAGAATACACAGCGTGTACTTTTGATTACACTCCGTGTAGTTTTTAGGCTGTGTCACTGACTGTGTGAGAAGGGTCACACTGTTGTGGAAATAACTTCAGGAACACACCGTGTATGGTATGTACACGCCGTGTAGTGTAGAGCTGTGTACCCGGTCGTGTCACTAACAACACGTGTCAGGGAAGCTTGAGTAGAACACGCCGTGTCATAAAGGAACATGGCATGTAGTCATGTCCAGGTACCTGACCGTGTCACGAACAACATGGGTTGGTGTTACCTTCTCTTAGACACGCCGTGTGTTTTAGGCACACACCGTGTAGTCTTGTTCAGGTACCCGGACGTGTCACGAACAACACAGGACGGTGTCACCTTCACCTATACATGCCGTGTTTGTTCGAAACACACTGCGTAAGGTTCATCCATGTAGAAGACCATGTATTTAAAAACACGGGCCACCGAAACCTTGTCTAGTACACACCGTGTTTGTTCAAACACACCTTGTAGTCTCGGGTTAAGTCGGATCGTGTGGGTTAGCCGTGTAAAGAGACTCTTGTTGGGGAATAGTTTTCAAGTACACGCCGTGTGAGGGGTCAACACACCATGTAGTTTGAGGTGTTACATGACCTATAGGACCGGGGTACACACCCCTTCCAGTGGCTTAAGAAGGCACGCCATGTAGTTTTTATACACGCCGTGTAGTCGTGTTTTGTAAACTTGTGTGTTTTCCTTCCCCTGTTCCCATTTTGTACTCTTGTGTTTATTGTCCTTGTTCTTATGATCTAAGGTGTGATTTTGATCTTTCAGAGATATGCCACTGAGACGTCCTCCGGTTGTACGTCTGTCATCAGGCAGTGGTCAAACGCTAGATATTTCTGATCAGGGACTTCCTGCCGATCCTCCAGTCGGGCCATTCTCGGCGCCGATTGTCATACCAGTTACAGGCGCTGATGCACAGTTCATGGAATGTTTTATGAGGATGATGCAGACCTTTCAGGGAGAACCACCTCCAGCCTCGACTATGGCAGACTTGACGCGGATTTTTCAACAACAACATCCTCTTATGTTCTTGGGGGAAGGAGGACCTCAGGCTGTAGAGTCATGGATGGAAGTCATGTTGACTATCTTAGAGTATCTGGAGATTCCTCCAGAGATGCGGGTCAAGCTCGAAACCTACATGCTCCGAGACTCCACCAAGAGGTGGTGGGAAGTGATCTCATAGGCGGGTCACTAGTAGGTTATGGCTTGGGTGGAGTTCCAGTGCATGTTCTATGACTACTTCTACCAGGAGACCCTGAGGGCCGACCGAGCCTGGGAGTTCATGATATTAGAGAATTGTACTCTTTCTATCATGGAGTATTCCTCTCGTTTCACTGAGCTACATTGTTTCACACCCCTCCGGGATAGGGGTGGGGTGTTCGTGGCAAGGAAGTCTGAGGATGGTCTCAGGCAGGAGATCTGTTCGCAGGTGAATCTCTTCCAGTTGACTTCCATCACATCTATCATAAACCAGGCACTGAATGCGGATCACAATATAAAGGACTATAGAGTTGAGAACCAGGGCAGTTCTTTTTCCAGAGCTATTTTCCCTCCATATGACAACAAGAAGCGCCGCAGGGAGTTTACCCGCAGTGATCTGAGGAAGCGAGATGCATCGTCAGGCATCCAGGTGGTATGATACCAGTGTGGGCAGTCAGGGCACATGAGGCTGCAGTGCCAGAGAGACCCCATGGAGTGCCGATCTTGTGGCAAGATGGGTCACCTTCAGCGTTTCTGCCAGGTTTTCTCACTAGCAGCTGGTGACCGGGGTTCTTCCATGACTCCTCGTTCAGGAGCAACACCAGCAGTTTCTCACCAGATAGGGAACTAGAGTTCTTCCAGCCATTTGGGCCGAGGTGGAGGTCGAGGATATGACAGTCAGCCACCAGTCCCTCAGCACCAGTAAGGTAGATCATCTCAGAGTGGTCAGCCAGGGGTGTAGGGCCATGGTGTAGGCCAGTCTTTCTCCGTAGAGCAGACCTATCAGGGGCAGGATCCTAGCCCTTCTATATTTCAAGGTATGATTTTAGTATCCTCAGTTTTATCTTAAAATCTTTTCAATACTGGTTATAATCATAGATTTATCTCTGTTGCTGCTATGGAGAGCCTTGGGCTCTATTTCATTTCTTCTGTGGACTCTTTGACACTAGACACACCTTTGGGGATGAAGACATCTAGTGTACGCCAGTGTAGAGAGTACCCTCTCGAGGATACCAGGTATCATTTCTTATGGAGTCTTTATGTCCTAGAAATGACAGGCTATGATGTCATTCTCGGGATGGACTGGTTGGTTCACTTCCAGGCAGTCGTCGACTGTTATCGCCACAGAGTGAGTTTCGTTTCACCAGAGGGTGAATCTTTTCTTCATAGAGGCGAATGAGACATTCAGGCGAGTCGAGCAAGACTCGAGCATCATGGGCAAGGAAGGGTGACATCCCAAATTTCTAGTGTTTATCTGGATGATCATGGGACTTCTCAGTTGGACTTTCCTCCAGGGGTGTATCATTTCAGGGATGTCTTTACAGTGGACTTTTTGGGTTTGCCTCCAGAGCGTGAGGTAGACTTTTCTATTAAGCTCATGCCAGGAGCAACACCAGTGTCTATTCCTCTATATAGGATGGCTACACCTGAGTTGCAGGAGCTTAAGAAGCAGTTGGAGGAGTTGCAGGAAAAGAGTTTCATCAAACCCAATACTTCTCTTTGGGGTTCTCCTGTCCTGTTTGCAAAGAAGGCAGACGGTACCCTTCGGCTTTGTGTGGATTATCGGAAGCTGAACCAGTTGGCAGTCAAGAATCAATATCCCTTGCCAAGGATCGATGACCTCTTTGATCGGCTTCGAGGATCCTGGGTGTTCTTGATGATCGAATTGAGGTCCGGCTATCATCAGTTTCACGTTAGACCATCAGATATACCTCTAACAGCCTTCAGGAGCAGGTATGGTCTTTACGAGTATATAGTTATGCCGTTCGGTCTCACGAATGTGCCTTCAGTTTTCATGGCTCTGATGAACCGAGTGTTCCATCCTTACTTGGACTCCTTCTTTCGTGGTCTTTGTGGACGATATCTTGGGGTACTCTCACACCCGAAACAACCATGACACAAATCTTGAGATCGTTCTGAGTACAATGAGAGAGCATCAACTTTATGCTAAACTCTCAAAGTGCCACTTCTGGATGGATCAGTTTCACTTTTTGGGTTACGTCTTCTCAGAGGAAAGAGTATCTGTGGACCCAGAGTAAGTGAGAGATGTAGTTTCCTGGGAGTAGCCAAAGAATGTTTTTGAGGTACGGAGTTTTCTAGGACTTGCTGGATACTAAATATGATTCATTAAAGACTTTTCATTCCTAGAAGCACCTTTGATAGGTCTGACCAAGAAGGGGGTGAAGTTCTCATAGTCAGATTCTTGTGAGTCCACCTTTCAGGATCTGAAGGGAAGGTTGACGTCAGCACTGATACTAGTCTTCCCAGAGCCAGGAAAGAGATACACTATTTATTCTGATGCTTCAGGTATCGGGCTAGGAGCTATGCTTATGCAGGGAGATGGAGTCATTGTGTACGAGTCTCGGTAGTTGAGGCCACATGAGAGGAACTACCCTACGCACGATCTGGAGTTGGAAGTTGTTGTTCATGCCTTAAACTGTTGGAGACATTATCTTCTGGGAGATAACATTGTGGTCTTCACTGACCAAAAGAGTCTCAAGTATATCTTCACTCAGCGTGATCTGAATCTGAGGCAGCACAGGTGGGTCGAGTACCTCTAGTCTTTTGATTTCGATATTGCCTATACACCGGGAAAGGGCAATGCAGTAGCAGAGGCATTGAGTAGGAAAACTCATATTCAGGGAGTTCAAGAGTCCAGTAGTGAGTGGAATCTTATGGCTCTGTTCTCTGAGATGCATCTGGAGGTGCAAGATAGACAGGGATAGACTTTCCTATCTTCTATAGCTGTTACCTCTACACTACTTGATCGGGCATGAATGAGGCAACTATCAGACTCAGAAGGCTTAGTCCTGTGGGAGAGTGTTTTGGGAGAGGACCCTCTTCCTGGATAGACAGTGGGCGAGGATGAGACCTTGCATTTCCAGGGACGCGTATGGGTTCCAGAAGACATATGCGGGAAGCTAATGTAGGATTTTCATTCCTCATTTTGGGCATTTCATCCTGGTGTCACCAAGATGTATCGGGACCTTCATCTCTAGTACTGGTGGCCAGGTATGAAGAAGGATGTTTATAGTTTCGTGATGCGGTGTTCTACTTGTTAGCAGGTTAAAGCAGAGCCCAAGAGACCAGCATGCCTTTTTCAGCAGTTACCCATTTCAGAGTGGAAGTGGAAAAATGTTGCGATGGACTTCGTGGATGGGTTGCTGAGGTCACCTCGAGGGAACAATGTTGTTTGGGTTGTTGTCGACAGGCTCACGAAGGTTGCTCACTTCTTGCCGATCAAGGAGAAATTCAATGCCGATGATCTGGGATGACTATACATCAGAGAGATTGTACGTCTACATAAAGTTCCACACTACATTGTTTCATACAAGGATGCGCGCTTTACCTCTCGGTTCTGGCAGGGACTTCAGAAGGAATTGGGTAAACAGTTACTTTTGAGTACAACATACCATCCCCAGACATATGGCCAGTCAGAGCACACGATCCAGGTGCTTGAGGATATGCTCCGATCTTACATTCTGGACTTTGGCGGTTCTTGGGAGAAGCATATCCCTCTTGTGAAGTTTTCCTACAACAACAGTTTCCAGGCGACCATTCAGATGGCACCATACAAGGCTTTGTATGGTAGGCCATGCCGATCACCCTTATGCTGGCTGGAGGCAGGAGAAGCAGCCTTGATGGGACTTTGTCTTGTTTAGGAGACTTCAAAGTAGATAGAGTTGATTTGGAAGAGGATGGCTACAGAACAGTCTCTGCAGAAGTCTTATGCTGATCTGTGGAGACAACCTCTGGAGTTCGAGGTCGGGGATCAGGTTTTTCTTTCGTGTCACACTGAGGTTGGGACACAAGAGGATTCTGAGGCGGGGTAAGATTTCACCAAGGTACGTCGGGCCGTTTGAGGTTTTGGAGAGAGTTGGGCCAATTGCCTATCGTTTTCAGCTACCCCAGAGGTACCGGGCCATGCACGACGTCTTCCATGTCTCTCATATTCGAAGTTACTTTTCAGACCCATATCATGTCTTTAAACCTGAGGAAGTTGAGCTCGAAGCGGATACATCATTTGAGGAGCATCCCATCCAAATTGTCGATCTCAGTACGAAGGTTTTCCTTGGGCGATCTGTCCCTCTTGTACGGGTGCTATGGCAGCATGGGCGTGTATAGGACAAGACCTGGGAGAGGGAGGATGATGTACGATCGCAGTAACCAGAGCTGTTTGGGCTTTCTTCTTCTAAGACTCGCTAGGGAAATTTGGGGATGAATT
The DNA here is from genome assembly GCA_963277665.1 of Viscum album. Lineage (NCBI taxonomy): Eukaryota > Viridiplantae > Streptophyta > Magnoliopsida > Santalales > Viscaceae > Viscum > Viscum album. The sequence goes on along the minus strand of OY728148.1, from coordinate 63,963,355 downwards.
TCTTTAAGGGGGGAAGTTTGTAAGAACCCAGATCTTCGTTTCAGGTATGCCTTTTCTTTTTATGGAGTTTTTATGAAAAATGGAGTTTCTGGAAAATGTTGAAGTACACACCGTATACTTTCTAAGTAAATTCCGTGTACTCTTCTCTGGATCGAAGCCGTGTGCTGGCCGTGCCCGGGCCATACACATAGTGTGTAGGGGTGACGTGGAGGCCGATTTTGGCGGAGTACGGAAAAAACCTAGTACGCGCTATGTACTCTAAAAGTATATTCTGTGTACTTTTTTTTTCACTTAACGCACCGAGGTCATGCCTGATGGACAGAACACAACTATTCTCTAGGTTATTCGTCCGAGAGAGACCCGTACGACCGGATCTTCCCCGATCCCCCGCCTCTTCGTCTGTTCTCCGATTCGAGCACAGTCGATTGCGTTGGAAGCGCAGCGGTGAGTTCTCTCTTCTTTTTGATCCTCGTTTTCCAATTCATCCAGCTTCTAATGTTATCTAACGTTCAAAGTTTTGTGCGTTTTCCCAGATCTACGACGTTCTATAGAGAATCAGTCATGGTGGTTCAAGTATATCGATCCCCTAACATCAAGGTAGGTGGTTTGTGCCTTTCTGTAGGAAGTCGTTGAATATTATGTGCAATTTCCACTAATTCCCTTGAACAGGGAACTGTGTGTTCCCTATTTTCCCCCTGCTGTTTTCCTAATTTTCTTGATTGCTGTAGTAGAGGTCTATGCTTGTGAGTGGAGTAATTTGTTTTGTACTCAGGTTTCTTTGTCGTGCTTGTTTTTCTTGTTAGGTGTTTTTTGTAGTTTCCAGGCCTAGTTGTAGGATAGTGGAACTATTACTTTATTATACTGTTGAGCCTTAGAATGATAGCCAAGTAGCATTGATATTTACTTGGATGATATACACGCGCTGAGCATGTCAGTTTCACACAGGACTGTGAGAACCTAGTGTAATAGACCACAAGGAGAATAGGCATAAGGGCTTCTCCAAAGTGTCTTTTAATACGATGCGAGACCACAGGGGGAATTGACGATCAATGTTTCCTTAGAGAGTCTGTAGTTCCTCGACACAGGCCACATGGGGAATGAGATGTTGAGTGCTTCCCCAAAGAGCCTTTAGCATGATACGAGACTATAGGAGGAATTGACAGCGAGTCCTTCCTCAGAGAGTCTTTTCTTATCTGAACTAGAGGGGTGAGACTATGTGTGCCTCCTAGAGGGTTACTAGTACTTACAGGTTGAACCATAGGGGTTAGGCTGTGAGAGATACCCAGAGGGTTACCTATTTTTTACTTGTTTTTGGTTGTTTACTCATGTACTTATATGCTATTATTGTGGATTTTAGCTGCTGTGTGCTTCTCTAGTTACTGCTTTCCATACTTTTACTTGCCTTGTATTCATTGACTATTAGGCACAGATCATTGGGCGATTTCTTACTGGGATTGTATCTCACACCCTGTTTGGGCCATGGTATTGGGCCAAAGCAGACTACGTTGTTGCAGGTATAGATAAGGGCAAGCACCCTACTACTTCAGGTTCTTGATTGCACTGGAGTTACAGAGTATGGGACCGAGTCATGGCTTGCGATGCTGAGGAGTTTACTTTGTTTTCTTTTTCACTTTGTTTTTTAGTTTTACTTTAGAACATTGGTTTGTTTACTGCTTTCCATATACATATGTACCATGTTGCATCATTATTATTTTATACATTGCTTCCGATGTTCAGTTCAGTTGTTGTATGCTTTTTATTGTTTTTGTTATTGTGACTGGTTGTTCTTCTGTTGTATACTTTACCGAATGAGGACATAGTTTTCCCACCGACTCACCAAGGCCCTCGCTACATGTCGGCAGCCTCTGGCATTTGGGGAAATGCACTTGAGGTCATTTGGAAAACCGGGTACAGGGAAACCGTGGAGGGGCTCCAGATTCAGGTCATTATAACTCTCCTATAGGAAAAAACTCTTAAATTTTCTAATGTCTTCAGTTCACTCCCCAAAAAGTGTTTCGATCAACAAAATCCAACTAAAACGTTATTTGGTTATTCCCATCACAAAATTCTAATATGACAAAATAAAAAAATATGAGGAACCTATATCGAATAATTCTCCAGTAAACATTGAAGAATCAAGTATAATACATTGAATAATAGATGGTTCAATCTCGAAACCTCCTTATATATACTGAGCTATGTGATGTTGGCCTATCCCTCTTCTATATAAATGAGTCTTTTTACCTAGTACTACACAACCATGTAGGATAAGATGATCTATCCCTAGAGTTCCATGTCCACCACCCTTTCCAGTACGATAAGTGGAGCTCCAGATTCTATCTAGATACAAGGAAACCAACTCACTACATGAACTCTGAATTGGGCTTGACCATTCATCATTTATTGAAAACTAAAATCCCAATCATAACTTCTATACATTACTAAAACCACTACATACTTTTCACTTAACTAGTGGTCGGGAAAATTGACTATGCACATGTACAAGAAATCCACACTGATAGAACCAGACTACATCACTAACCTGAGATCTTGGTTCACTTTTATGCCTTCTAATTCCATGAAAACCATGGTGAAAAATGTTGATGCAATACTTCCAACCATTGGATGCTTCATAACCGGTTCACCTGATTATAATTTAATGTTTATTTCCGAAAGACTCATTGAGTTTTCTTTACAATATAATAGCTTGATCAACCACATCAGCAACCCTATTCATGATAAATATATTCACTTATGACTTCATCTAAAACCTTAATCCATATTGAAACTGTCTCGATGTGTCTGCCTCATCTACTATCAAATCTGGAACAAAATGCTACAATTCATAGAAATTTCCTAAATAATATAATACCATCACATATCCATTTTTCTAGCTTATAAAATCTTCAAGTAGTTCATTAATAAGGTTTTTAGAATATAAGTTTTTTAGAAATTTATCTTGAAAATCATTCCATACCATACTATAACCCTGATGGGCTTGAACCAGAACATCCTGATAGAATTTTTCTTTCCCTTGAAAAATATAACATTCCAACATGACCATATTGTATAAAAGAGTCTACAAGTGATCTTGAATCATCTGGATTGATTAAATCTAGAATTATGAAACCTCAGGTCCCTTATCTCTAGAAAACATAAAAGGGTGGTGCAATTAAAATTATATAGTTACCTCAAATATTATTTGCACAACCCGCCCATCTTCCCTTTCCATCATCTTCTTGGAATGAGTGAAGTTGTCACTAATGTTTTATTCTTACTTCCTTCCTTGAATCTCAAGGACTTCCTAATCCAATATAAGAGGAGAATTATTAGTGAAACCATCCTATCACTCAATGTGTGCACATCATTATAGTGGAATTTTTCTAAAATGAGAAACATGATATTTATATCAAATAACAAAAATTATCCACATTTAATAGGAAATAAGTCCCTATAAAGTCCATAAAAAACTCATTCACATACATTATCCCAAAGATAATTATCACATCCCAAACACAATCATTCAACATCCATAACAAGGGCCCTGGGAAACTTGGGTAAACCAATATAAATTATTACAGTTTTAAATTTGAAAAAAAATAAAAAACTATTATCATACTTACAATGAAAATCATTACCCTAGGAATAATTACCATTGTACATTTTTTCATAATAATTTTTTTTATTTCACATACAACCATTTGTTAGACATAATTCTGTAACTATTATTCAAAATTTTTATTTGTTTTTGAAACATTCACATCATTTTTTTGGACACCACATTCATCATGTTGTTCAAAATGTTAAAATGCTTATTACGCAATTATGTACCATACAACTATCCCATATGTGTTTCTATCATGATGCAAGACACCAATATCCATAGGTTCATATGATGATTCATGAGTTCATAATCCCAATCCATTCAAGACACAAGATAAGTTTCATAAAATATCACATCACAAAATAATTTCATCACCCAATCATGAAATATCATCAACTGATGCACAATAAAAACAATGATTCCAACCCTAAGAGATTTAGTATTTCCCCCAACACACTGGCCAGTTACACCCAAGAATAATCACATTACTAGACATAAAATATCATATTATACTTAATTCTATACCATAAATAAATCATTGGAATATAACCTATATGATACCACACATCCTAGACACGAGAGACACTAAACCAGTGCTTCAAGATGGGTTTCCACTTAACCTAAATAATGAATCCATATACACTAGAGGGTTAAGACAAGAGTTACGGGTCTAGAAAAAGACATGAGGAGAATACACCCTCATTGTTTGAGTAAAACATAGTAAAAAAATTAATAAATTAGTAGAAAAAACCTATAATAATGAATGTAAATTAATAAAAACTTATCTCCAAAATCTAGGAATAAACCATAACAAAGATTAAATATGTCACGACACGCTAATAGTGCCAAGTGAATAACAATAAATGTAATGAAAAGCTATGAAATTCCAAAAAACATACTAAACTCATGTTTGAAACCAAATCCTTGTACTTCCCATGCATGACTCAAAACCTAGGCACTATTCCATTTCCCTTTTTTGGACCTACAATTATGAATTATTCTTAGGTACCTAATGGTTTCCTAAGTAAGGTGTGAGTACAACTCAGTAATCCATCACCATCAATGTCTACAAATATCCAATCTAAATAGATAGTTCTAGAAAATACTAAATAAATAAAAGGTAAATAAAAGAAAAATTTGGTGCCAATACATAAACATATTTACATTAAATATTTCCTAAATTATTCCCATTTCATTATTTATATCATCTTTTTTATTTTTTTCCCTTAAAACCATGTGTCTCATTAATTAGTTGTTTACAACCTTCACACAAGGGTAATGATTGTAAACATTAAGGATAAGGGAATAAGTCACATCCCCAAATCACTAGGGATAAACACCTAACAACTAACCATGGATCCTAAGTCAAGTTAATCTCATAGAACATAACCATTATGGGTTTATAGAATCATTACAACTTCATAACATGTGAATTCCTAGGTGGGGATAGAGCATCAGTAGAAATCGATTCATGGGAGGAGCCTCAATACATTATCCCACAACCAATCCCTATGAAAATTATTATACATATATCAATTTCATCACACATATGAAATCATGACCTCCCATGGAAAATTATACATAAATACCAGAATACATCCACCTCAACCCTAGAGTTAATATTATGCAATAACATATTATATCATTAGATTTGAATTTAGTTAAATTTTAATTTCTTTTTCAAAAAATAGTTATGAATATAAAATAGTTTCAATAAATCAACCCTTTTATCTTATTAATGTGTTACCATATGTTAACTCACTTAAATCAGTCATCGTTTGCAAGGTATTAACCCCTTATTCATTTTAAACATAAACCAAAACCATTGGAAACATTTACCATAAATTACATTTAATTCATTTTAATATCAATACAAATAATCCCCCATTCAATAATAACCTCTACACACAATAAACCATGTCACATTATAATCAAAAAATTTACCCGAAAACATGTTAATCATGGTCTCTTTTTAATCACAATCCAATCACCCACATAACATTTCCATTAACCATGTTTGGTAAAAGACCTCACACCCCATGCATAGACCTAAAGAGATCAATTATTCTTCCATACATCCAATGGGGACCATGAGGGGTTCAATGTTAAATTTAGAAACATGTTTTTCCAAAAACCACAAACTAAACTATGAATAAAAATGGGATGGAAATAACCCATGATTATATGAGCTGACCCTTATAGAAACATTGAGATATAACTTGTAGACCACATACCTCGAATATGACATTGAATGCCCTCATAATTATTTTATTAGATCCTAATTTAAACCCCCCTCAATATTTAACCTAGGATCCACTAGAAAATATTGTTTTATTGATTTATAATAAGGTCACTCAAGATAAAAGTTGTATTCGAGAAAAGTGAAGATAGAATAGGAGTATACTCGCCCAGTTCATCAATACAGTACAACGATGCCCCCAAACAACAAAAAAATGATAGAAATAGATACTTTGAATCTTTTTATAGTTAATGTTCAACACTAGTATTGAATGGGTGGATTTTTGGATGAATATCAGGTGAGTATTTAAAATCCCATGATAATGAAATTGTATTTTTTCAAATGTTTTATGGGTGCATGTTTTACCCACATAATTTACTAAGACATGCCCAAACTATTTGTATACCAATGTGTAAAGTTAGTTCAGTCACAATGTTACCTGGAGATACCCACACAATATAAAAACCATGAACAATGTATGAAAATTTTCCATTTTATAAGCATTCTTGGTTTTCTGGGGAAGGCCACATGGTTTACCTATCCACACACCAACTATCCGCCTACATAGATTGGACATGTTTCAAAAAAAATTATATTTTAATAAAATTTTATAATATTGTATTTAATAAATGTTTACATTTGTTTTCAAATACTACATTATCTATTTCTCAACATTATATTCATCAAAAAATGGTTTTATAAAATTTTATTATTTCTAAGGAATTTTATCATATCAAACATTATATTTTATTCAATAAGTATTTTAAAAAGATCAATCAAAATTTCTTCCATATATGATGAGTTCTATTGATGTTTCAAATCCCATACCAGGGTTATGTTCCCATGATACATTTCTAATTCTTTCATTGAATGATGTATATTTAGGATATAATGATGTTTATGAATTTCAATTATTTATATAAGTAATCCATATAATTATTTATTAGGTTTTTATCATTATTAAAAACACATATTAATTAGAATTTTGTAACTGGTGTTCCCATATAGAGGCCAAATGCAATGGGTATTGTTTTAGTCTCATGATATGTAATGTTGAGATAGAGAGTAAACCTAATTCCTTTATTGTGAATTATCTACCAAGTGATATAATCTTGGATGTTATCCTTGATCCATGTTTGTGTCATGTTATATATTATTAACACAATCTCATTTTTTATATTATGCTCTCATGAATCATGTTAAATGATTATTTTATGACACACGACTTATAAAAAATAATTTTTTATTTCATGAATAATTATTTTTACCTATTATATATAGGTTATAATTTTGAAATTTAATTCTCATGGTTACTAAAACATATGCTCATATTAAGATTTAATATGATTTTTATTTTATTACTCTTATGTTAACCCATACTGAGAATCATATCTCACCATATGTATGTTTTTTTGGACAGGTTATGAGTAAATATGTTAAATGATAATTATCTAGATAGATTTCACATTTATGAAGTTAATGAGTGATTGTGATGTTTGGTTATTTTGGAGTATAATGATGAGAATGTTTATTGTGAACCAAAGATGGTAAGAATTTCTACAAAATATCTAAAACTCTAAAACAAAAAGTTCATTATGTATATAAGTGATCCAATATTTCATTTTTATGTTGCATGTTTGGTTGGAAAAAATTGTGTCACATTTATCGGTATTTATATTAACAATGTAATGTTAATGTTTTTATCATTGAATCAAGATTTATTGATTTTAGGCTATTATAGTGTACATGGGGACTAATAAATGAAAAAATACATGTTTTTCCCATCATCGCCTCACATATGTGATTATGAATATTTTATTAATGATTAAAATGTTATTTATGAAAAAAATATTATTTTAGATAAATAACATTTTTTTACATTCTTACCCTCACATCCATTAAAAACTGGAATTGATTTTCATAAGTATGTTTGAACTATAACCACAATAAATGATACATTTTTTCATTATAATCACACATGTATGTTCACAATTATATATTAAACTAATAAATATAAAATTCATTACATTATCATTATTTATTAAAGGTGAAAATATATTTACTTCATTTTCTATTGGTCTACTAAAAAATGATATTGTCCTCAATGCATTCATTTATAGTTCCACCTCCATGAATGTTGAATTTAATCATTCATAACTACCTAACATGTATAGTGATGATACCATTTTAAATTCCAAGGATCATAAAAAAATATATATATTGAACAAAAATTATAATTGTAATTTCTTAAAAAATTATTTTAATTTGTAATTATGTGTAAATAGGAAAAAAGCTGTAAATAAATGATATCGGAATATATAGATACAATTATAGATTATATTTATATGAATAATAAATATACAATTATTTATAATCAGTTGGAATTTATATGACTTTGTAAAAATCCAGGAGAAACGCTTCCCCACAAATTTCCTTCTTTGGGAAATGTTTTTAAATAACTGTATTTATTTATATAATATTATTACATAAAGAATCATGTAAATATTATATAATTAATATCATGATACTCATAGTATTATATTTATCATCTCATTTTATTTTTTATTGGGATTTTAATTTGAAAACCTATTTTTTATTTATAACATAGTTTAAATGCTTGAAACCTTAATCTATAACTATCAATGTTTGTATTAATGCTTTAAAAACATTATTAAAAAAAATTAAAATATATACTTATATATTTTCAAATAAATTTGTATATATTTATTAATAATTTAGATGAATTATTTTCAATGACTTGCAGATAATTTGTTTTTTAGTTTCTTTAAAAAATATATGAATATATTTTGTTAATTATTACTAATTTGATTTATTTTTCACATCAATAATGTTTGTATTTACTATAATTTTTCCATTATATTTTTTTAGATATTTTCATATAAGATAATTTTCCCATTATCTTAGTAATTTTCATTTTATTAAATAATATATCAAAAGGAAAATGATTTAATAATGGATTTCATAGTGTCTCTCTAATATACATAAAAACGTATTAATCATATTTTACAAAAAAACAAACATTATTTTGTGATTTATTTAGGATAGTCTATAACAATACCATCTACCTTTTTAATAATATTTAATGATCATTCTATTTTTATTGAAGAAATACTGAAATTTGATATACATGATTCAATACTTATATTATTTGAATCTTATGGAATATTTGTATCGTATAGTAATTTTTATTCATTATTTGAAGAATTTATAGGACATGTTTATATGATAAGCGAGTCTTATAATAGATCATACATTAATTTAGCGCTCTAATGATGAAAATAGTTTGGGTGTTAGTTGGATATATTACATATTCATGATTGTCTTCTTTCATGATAGGACATGAAGATATGTAATATGGATTGGTGGATGGTTGTTGAGGATATGTAATATTTCATGTTTGAGAGGCCGTTAATGTTAGATTATGATATCAAAAAATATTAATATAATAATTAAGAAATAAATTATTATTTTCTATATGAAAACTTTATTTTATTCTACGGGTATATTTCATTACCAATGCAGTGACTAAATTATTTGTGTTTATACAATTTGAACATTCTTATAGTATATGCCTTAGATATTAATGATTTCATCAAATGTGTTATTTCCCTTATGATGAATTCATGCTCTTTCATTGGTTTGTTTTCCTATCCTCATGTTACAAAAAAGGGATTTTTGAATAAATAAAATATTTTAATTAATGAAATAAAAATACATTATAAATTCTACAGGAAATGTTTTATTTTTTATATGAATTATGGGTATCATATATATATCGACTGAACCATGATTTCTAAAATTTTAAATTTCAAATTTATGATACTTAATTTTTAGTTGTGGAAAATTATATTTACCTAATTTTTTTATATCATTGATAAATTATATTGAATATGAAATGACAATGGTCATAATAAACATACATTAATAGTGAAAAATCATATGTATAAAATAATAAATAATTGAAGACCATAAAATATGAAGATAAAATTTTGTGGTAATTTTTCATTCTTTTTAATGAATATAATCATTTTATAAAAAAATATTTTTGTACAAGGATATGTATATAAAAAATAATGAGTTTCATAAATTTATAAATAGGAAACATGATGAAAATTTTCATGAAATCCAAATTAAATTGTATAGATGGAATCGAGAGTGAGTAAGAAATGTTCATGAGAGTGAATTCTAAGTATAAAGGTACTCATTTGGTTATGTTAACATCCATGATAACATAATAATTAATCATTGTATCATACCATTTAAATAAGGTGTTTATGATCAATTAAAAACTAAAATTTTAAATTTAAAGAAAAATGGATGATGGATATGTTATGATAAGTGATAAAGATAAACAAAAGTTTCCTTATTTAAAAGAAATAATTATTATGATACTTTTTCAATAAGAAACAAACAAAGACTTATGCATAATAATTTGGTATATATAAGGATGATGTAAATACATTAATTGATTTTATAATAATCCTACACATTCGAGGGGATATTCTAAGAAAAATTAGTATTGCATCAAGATATAGATGTTCTATTATGGATGATAAAAATGGGATTCATCATCACAAAAGAGATAAAAGTATGATGGAATCCATTTATGAACAAGATAGCCAAATGGAAAATTAAAAAATAATGAAAGATGAGTTCACCCATATATACCAATAAAAAAGGTCATGTTTTTTTTCATTGATGAGAAAATTTGTTTCATCTTATTTCCATTCATATTATATTTTCTATTCCATTTTTTGCACATAAATATGATTCATGGTCCCAATAGTAGAACAAATAATAATGATAATGATAGAATTAATATTCATTTCTCATGGAAAGACAACATATTAAAATTATCTAGTATATGTTATCATGAATATTATATATTTAAGATGTTCAACCACAATGATGATGATAATGATTTAAAAGATAAATATCATATTTGAAGTTTCAATAACGGTGTACTATAAATTATATATATCATGATAATAATTTTACAAAAATTCTATCCCTAATAATGTTGATAAAGTAGTGTGTCTCTAGTGGGGTAGGAATTTTGGACTATTTCAGTGTTATTACATCAAACAAATATACAATATACAGAATTTTCACGAAAATTTATAGTTATAGAGTGATGTATTTCAGATTTATATGTTATATATATTGATCAAAATATTAGATATTATAGTGGAGTAGTTTAATTTATGAATATATTAATTTTTTGAAATAAAGGGATGATATATAATGATAAAAATCATTATTATTATTTGTTATTTTAATCTATGTGTTGAGAAGATTTCTAGAATTTTAGAAAAATATTTCATGAGAATATTTTTTAATTAATAGATATCAATAATTTCTATCATCATAAAAATCATTTAAAACACATTTTTAGTTTTTTTAGTTTTTCATACATTATTTGATTGGTGGATAATTTTTTTCTAAAGTAATAAATATTTGATTCTAAATTGTGCATAGATCATGTTGACAGAGTTTGTAATAATTGATGGATTTGTTTTGGGTGAATCGATACAATCCATGAAAAAGATTTATTAAATTTAATATTAATATAAAGGGGATATAACGAAATAGGAAAATATTATTTATAGTGATAAAAAACTCAATCAATATATTGATAGGAATTTTATAATATTCTTATTAATAATAAATAAAAATTATTATATTTTTAAACTCATATATGTTTTTGTTGTATTTTTTTTGAAATGTATCATGATGTTTATACATATGATGATAATATGTTTTTTCATTAATGCATGTTATAATACTATAGAATATGTAGATTAATAATAATGTTTCAATTCCTATTGTTCCTAAAAAACTAGGTTAAATATTTTGTATAATAGTGTCTCCATTTACTTAAAAGGAAAACTATTTCTTCAATGTAACACTGACTGACATAAGAATACATTTTCACCAAAATTATTACGATGTTTCTAATCTATTTTAAACCATAAAACAAAACTAAAATGAGTTAATAAATATATCATGTAAATTTATTAAATATTTCAAATTATTAATAAATAACATATAAAATAAATTGATATATATATATATATAAATTATTATATGTATTCAATATATGATTATTATGAATTCAAATTTAAAAAGATGTTTTAATATCAATTAATGATTTCATGTTTAAATAATATAATTGTACTACACTTAAATTAATATTATGACAATATATGACATATAACTTTATTAATTAAAATATTAAAATTCTCTAAATTAATAATTTGTATGAAATAGTTTTTCACACTAAATGTTTTAAGATATCTTATTTTTTAAAATTTCAATTTCATTGTATTTTATATTTTCATATGAAAAAAATCTATAAATATTAGTAATTGAATATATAAAATGAAATTCATTTTATAATCACTCTGCTAATACAAATCTTAGTGTCAATTTTCATGTTTTTATGAAATAGTTGACTTTTAGGTGAATTGTGACAAATAATTGTTTTACCAAACAATAGTGTTTATGACAATATATAGATGTAACATAACATATAATATTTTAGAAATTATTCTTGATAAATTTTTTACTTAAAGATTACAATTATAACTTTATCATATAATACAATTAATATATTTAAATAATGTATAAAAATTTATTACCGTAGGAAATATTTTCCAAAAAGTATTATGTTTTTATTATTTTTATTTATTTAAATATTATTTTGGAAAAAACATATATTTTATAAATGAAGAACATAAATTTATTTTTTAAACAAAAAATTTATATCATGACCCTAATGAATTTATAATTTTATCATATAATTCATTTGTAGCTTAAAATTACATTTTCAAAACATGGGCTTTTACACATTAAATGCACTAATGATAAAAGGAATTTAACGTACATATAAAAATTAATTATTTATGCAATGAATTTATATTTGGAATCATTAGTTTAACATTATTTATTATCTCTCGTTTTATTTTTATTGAAGTAAAACTAATTTCATTAATAATCATTTATTACCATGGTAAAAACCAAAATATTTAACATTTAAAAGTATACGATTAAAAGATATTTAATATTTTTTAAATGTAATGATAAAACTAAGGGTTGATTTATTCATGGACTACCTCATACCTATAGTATTTACTTTTTTTACACCCCTTGTAATACATGATCTATCTATTAATTAAAAAGTCATCATAGAAAATGTGTCATTATTTTTCCCTATAAAAAGATATAACATCAACCCCACCAATCCACTCATTATATTTTCCACTCATATGAATATGTATAGCCCAATATCTCATTAATTAACTTAAAACATCCCATAAATAATTTTATTTCCAAATTTCTAATTTTAAAAATATTGTTTTGTTATTAAAGAGTCATCATCAAATGCTAGAGGAAATGTACCCAACAAAGCCCTAATAAAACATTTCTTCATTTTTACCTCAAATCCATGAATGTTAATATGTTTATGGGGAAACATTATTTTTAATATGAAATAATATTATTATAATCATGTAATTTAACTTTTATACCTTTTTAAAAAACCATTTTAAAAATGAATATGTTGTCATCCATAAGAACTGAATATTTCCTCCAAGAAAAGAATCGCTAGGTTTTAATCAAAGACACAAACAGGTAACTGTAAAAAAATGTTTTTGAATTATTTTTATATTATCATATTATTAACAATTATTTACTATAATGCAATCTCTAGATTCCTCATAATCCAAAGAAAATGAACAAGTCACTAGTCCATACTTGTGGACATTCTCGTCAACTGAAGTGTTTTATATCATTATTAATTATACTATTTTAATAGTTATCATACTATTTAAAAATAATGTTAACCTTTAAAATTATATAAATAATATAATTCTTTTAATTTGACAATGTTATTATCCCATAAGATTTGATTTTGAACCAAATAGAACCATACTTTATAGCTTGTTCTTATTTTTTTTGGTATAACCACTAACTTATAGAGTGCATCACTATATATCGTTGATGAATAGGGAAACCTGATTACTATGTTTATTAATATTTAATCCTAAAATAATATTCCAATTTTTTTAATATATATTATAAATCTTCATCTCTATAATGGATATGAAATTGGAGAAAAATAGGATTTTATTTTTTGTCAGATTTCTATTTTTTGAGATTCATAACACATAAGGACATTCTGAAAATTTTAATATATTAAATTTATATTATTTAATAGATATTTTTATTTTGTGGACAAACCATTTTTTTATGTTTATAAAATTGGAAAATTAAATGATGCACTGCTTTAATTCTACATTAGAAGACCTTTTACAACATTATCCAATAGTTCAAGAAATAATATTCATGATTGATGGAGAGTCCCTCTATATTAATGGTTGAAATTGTTAATACATGGTTCATGATGAAAAAAATATACCAAATATTTTCATAATATATAAGTAGAGGACTATAATCCCTATATTTTTTGTTTAGATGTATGTTTTTAGAGGCAATATGTTGGTGTATGAAGGTGGGTCATATATATGGAGAGTCAAGAAAAATGGACCTCACAATATCCTCTTTAATAGATCAATCTTGGGAGGGTTTATATGGATTTTATTGGTGAATAAATTTAATTATTTTTCTCCGTTATTTTTTTTCCTACATGACCACTTATTTAATAAATATTTATTTAGGGTATCAATATTTATTCCACCAGAGAATGGTGGTATTTATCGGAGTGGACGTGTCTATTAATAACATGTTTATAGGGTAACTTGATTTGACATTTTCATACAAAAAAGTGTTATTTTAGTTTCGTTATTTCATATTTTGATCATTTCAAGGACTTATTAAATATCTTAATTTATTTATTTATTAATTTGTGAAATTCATTGGTAAATTAAGAAAAGTGCTTATTGATACATTTCATTTATTAATTAAATAATTGAATATTATTTATAGTTTTATAGTTGATAGTGATATACGGTGTTAAATGAGTATTTTTATGTAAAATGGAATTCATTTAGGAATGTTACATATAACTATGTAAATGAGGATCTTTATGCACAAGATTTATTTTCCATAACACATGTTGGTCATGTATTTGATATTGTATGAACACCATGGGACTTTTAAACCAAAAGGGGGATGTTAAATAAATTTAATAGATGGAATCTAGAAGTATATGTACTATGTTCACTATTATACCGATGGGTAAAGGTGAGTGATGAATTTAGATAAGTTATATAGATTTTTCTATGTGGACTATTGATATTTCATTAATACTTTAGGATAATATAATGATTATGGGAAGAGTGTTCCAATTCCACCAAGACATGTTTAATTTAGTGGGTGAAACATGAGTAGTATGATGAATGGTCATGTGTTAATATCGACCATCAGACGATAATTGATTTAAAAAGGTCCCTCAGACATCTAATTAGAGAGGTTATTTTATGACTTACATTAGATGATAATGTGGTCTCAATGTTATTTTACTATACTATGAGACATTTAGAACTCTTGTGATAATTATTGGTCCGTGAGATTAATGTGAGTTATCAGGATACAAAAATCATGTCAATTTTATGATGGGATATTATAGGAAATAAAGTGGTCCAACCACTGATATTGAGCCTAGTAAGAAAATGTTTACTTGATACAAATATTGACGGTTTTGGGTGTGACCATAGAAAAAATTGATGGATTTATCATATTATGAATATAATAATGTCTTGTTGTAGTTTGGGTAGTTGTCCTTTCTATAAAATATGGGATCATCTATATGGAAGTATCAGAGGATATTTTAAGGGAGGAAGATCCTCCCTATGATATTTATTATTATATATATAATCTCATGGATAATATTCACAGAATTTTATTTTGAGGATACTAGTATGGAATTATTTGTTTATCCTTGGGAGTTAATTGAAGTATCCTAATTGCTATAGACTTCCATTTATTTCCTCTATATTGTAATTTATGATGTGTAATTGTGTTACATATCCAATTATACGTAATATGGATCCATTATAATGCATGAAAATGTAGAGTTCCTAGGTTAATAACCCTAGAATTTTTTAGATATGGATCCATTAAAATGTGAAGGGTTATAACCCTATAGGTTTCCTTTTAACAATAGATAAATTATAATTCAATGGGATGACACCAAAAAGGTTATTTCTAGTTCTGTCTAATGACTAGATAATACCCATGATAATTAATGAGGTTAGAGATGTTCAATGATGCTATTACATTATCACATAGGGTCTCCCCAATGGGATCAACATTATACCATATGTAATAGGATTCCCAGGACAATCTATTGGTGGTTTATTTATTTACCTTATATGCATTGGTATAGTATTGTGACATATTTAGAGACATCATTACACTGACCAGAAGCATGTTTGGGATAATCAGCCTTCTCTTGTAGAACATGAGGATCAATAATGGATATCCATTTATGACTCAGAAATACTAAATATATTTTCTTATGATAGTTCTTATACACAATATGTTTTCTATTTATGCATGGGACCACCTTTTTTTTACTTTCTTAGTTTTAATCACACCATAAATGGGTGACATTGACTCTTGGGTACCTATAAAATAATCACTTAAAATACATTGTAGTTTGGAAGAAGTATGAGTTATTATGATCATTTAGTGAGATAACATGAATTGTATTAGGATACATGTTAAGTGGTAGATTGGTGATTATATTAAAACATCATTTATATTGCTTTATTATATCATTTTTTATATTATATTGTTTGTAATAGAATCCATATATTCCTTTGACTATCTACTTTTTGATTTCATTGTTCTTATGGTTGATTTTTGTTTATTTTTATAGTATACATAGATTATTGTTTGTTTGTATGTTCCATGTTTATTTTTTATATTATATTATACTCAAATATAAGAGTATAGTCTCCCCATATTACTACCATTATGCTGACCAAAACATTTTTTACATAATTACTACATCTTATTACTAGAATATTAAATATAATCCACTCTATAACTACAATTGTTTAGTTTCATTGGAACCATCGATATATAAATAACTTTTAAATTAAATAACTAATATATTCCATTTAATTTTGTTTCAAAACTAAGATCCTTCATTATCATTAGTTACCAAAATCCATAATTTATTACATGGGTATGTGAACCTAATCAATGGGTGAGCTTATATGATCAGTAAGTTTAATCATAGGTGATATCAAACAATAAACATAAGAATAAATAATATAAATATAATGTAATTAAATTATAGTCATAAAATTAGAATATCATAACCACTAATTTTGTATATTATAATTATTTATCATGAAATAATGTTTTAAAAATCAATAGAATTTTACATTATAGTACAAAATCAATAATAATAAATGACCAGCTATGAGATTATATCATAATAATAATGTATCAATATTTTTAATTGTTATAGGACTATAAAATAATTTCATTAGTGAAGGGTCACTATCAATACTATCATAGTAAATTGTAGTCACACCCCATTCCATTGTTTATATAACTGATTTTCATTCCATGGACAATTAAAATTGAAAAAATTTATTACTATAATGGGTTCACACACCATTATAGTACATAGTAACACATGTGATCTTCATATATAATTTATTAGTTTCATATCTATAATATTACAAGCCCACCCATCATGTAATGATATCCATATATATATATAGAACGTAATATCATAAAACATTCATCATATCATCATATCATAAACTATTAACAGTAATATGGTTTAATAATCCTTTGAACATCTTAATAACAAACCTTATAGAGAATGATTACATGTTTTAAAAGTTTATCATATCCTCATTAATTAATTATAAAAAGAAATGAATATTTATATAGATTAAATATACCATTAAAAATTAATATAACATTTTAATTGGAAAATACATTTTCATTTTGGAATCACCTTTTAAATATTAAAATTTTTCAAAACATTATGAAAAAAACTCATTTCAAATAACTAATGGAAAAAATTGATGATTTAGTGAGATTTTGTTCATAGTGGTGAGAAATTATATTGCTACTATTTATTTTAAAACCAAATTTCCTTTCATATTTTCCTTAATTGTCAAAAGTACTATCTTGGGAAAATTATATGATTATTCCATGAAATTGTAGAATACAAATTTAAATATTGATAAAAATAAGTTAAAAAATAAAATTTTAATAGTATAATCTTATTTGTAATAATTATATTAAAATTAATATCACGAAAGAAAATAATCTTAATAAAAGGGAGAAAGGGTATGTTTTCAATTAAAAAATAATTTGTGTCTCTTTAGTATATAAAGTATCTAAAATAAATTAAATACAAGTAATATCTATAAATAAATCTGTGATAGGAAAATTATATTTCATGGGAGGGATATATCATATAATTTAATTATCAAAAATTTAATCATAATCAATCCTAGTAAAAATTAAATTACATCCGAAAACACTTATATCATGTTTTCCTACCTTCATAGGAACTCTGTCATCTATTTCATTAAGAGGAATCTATTGAATAAATCCATAATCTATGTAGGATTGCTATTTAGATAATTAAAAAAATATATAGGTTGAATGGATTTCATATATAATTATTTTAGAGAAGGTATTGCACAATATATAAGTCTTAAAAGTTGTTTATAAGGGAGTATAACAGGTTAAAATATATATAGGAGGGGGGAATCACATGGAATTTCATAATGGATTTAATTTTAAAAAGGAAATTTTCATAAAAAATTGATTTAAAATTGATTGGGATTAAATAATATGATATTATATGTTTGAAATATAATGAATATATAATAATTTGAAATGTGTGGGTGGAAATCCAACACATATCTCTTTGTTTAACCGCAATGAAAAATACATTTTAAACATAATTGTGGTATATTTTTTATATTTCTTACAATTAAAAATGATAAAAAATTTATTTAAACCATTTTAATTGAATCAAATATGATTATTTAAATTATTTTATCTATATTTTTATATTTTATTTCTATACATGGATAAATTTAATTTTAAATGAAAAGCACAAGTCATAACTAAAACCTATTTTCAATATATAGAATTCTGTAAATAAATCATAATATAATTCCATTCCATTCATTTAAAAACAATTAAATTTTTGTTAAAATTTTATATTAATTATATAGTCTAAATATTTCATTAAATCCATTACAAAATAAAGATAAATTTAATATTTCAGGACAAAAAAAGTATGCAATGATTTAATTTATAGGAGAATGTGTTCTTAACGACATGTTTTTTTACATATTTAAATTATAGTGTTATTTGAAATGAAATTAATTATAATATTTATAAATAAATAAGTATTATGGAAATTTATAATATAATTCTAAACCCATTGGTACTTTTACTTAAAAAGAAATGGGTTATTTTTTAAAAATTAATATTTTTCTATATTTAAAGATAAATAAATATTTTTATTAATATCTTAAAATTTAACTATTATATAAAATAGAAATTCTGGTTTCATAAACATTATTGATTTCATTAAATAAAATTTCTATAAATGGTATAAATTTGGTATAATGTTTATTTGATAAATGAGATAAAACCCATTTTTGAAGAGGCCATATTTCTTGAAACAATTAATGACATTATTGAAAATTTAGTAATTATTCATTATGAGTTAATAAATACATTTAAATTAATTTAATAACTTTAAAATCTTACTAATGGTCAAGTTATAATCATTTACTATATCATGACTCATATAGTTGCAGTGTTTCATGAATGGTGGGAAATTGTATAAATCATGTTTATATCAAGATAAATGGATATAAAATCATACAATTTGAAATTATTCCACAATTAAAATTAATTTCTCACTATTAATTGAGTATGTATGATAAATAAAAATTATTATCTATATATGTTACGACATCAGGTGTTTCCCTTAATCTTCATAAAATTTTGAATTGAACGAAAAATAATTAATCAAACTATTAATTTTGATACATGATGGATTACCTCTATGATCTATCATATATGTTTGGTACTTTTAATAAAAAATATGACCATCCATTTTTATAACTTTTAATTATAATATATGTCGATTATTTGGTATATAGTTCACCGATAAAGATACATTGGTATCAAAGTGAACATGAGAGGGGTTTGGTGGGAGTTACAAGCAATAAGAAACAATCTGGAACATTTAATGATTATTGGGATAATCAATATATCTAGGTGTCATCTATCACATCTTTCTATATATCATAAGAATCTTCCATTGGGAAAATCAAAGGATAACTTTTTCCCTAACATTGATATCCTGATCTCACAAATTATTTTTACCTTAAATCTTCTTCATGCATTAGGTTATGACGGTGTGTGGATAAATAGTTATAACTTATATAAAATACCCTTATCTAGCTCAAATACGAAAATATTTCTTTAACAAAAATCATCAATGTAATTTAGAGTTCTACCCTTCATCCAAATATACTTTATGTATAGACATATAAATACTTATGTGAATGCTATTGAAATTAGTAAACTCAATAGAAAGAAATTTTTTATCCCAATCACAATTGATGTATATAGAACAAGATCTTACTATATCATATAAGGAAGGGTCTTTTATATCTAACTAATCATGTGTATAATGATGATAGGTTGTAAATATACACCATATTTTATGAAGGAAGTACATATGAAATTAATTTAAAATTGTGGTAATTATCAATTCTCAATATGATAATATATAATATAGTACATCATAATAGATTTTCCATATAATTAATGAATATCACGGAAGGATAATAAATAATTAAATTTTAACAAATATAATATTATAGAAATTAGTTATTAGTTTAAAATACTATATCAAAAATAGTATTATTTATATTAAATGTTCCAAGGAGTCCAGTGATAATCTAATAAATGATGTTTTCCTTATTTCATTGTGGTATTGGAAATAGTAATAACATCCACTAAAAATTATTTCTCTCATCCAAAATAGGATTTCATACCATGAACAGAAAAATTTAATATCCAATATTTCTCATTATGTCGTATCACTAGAAATAAACCATTAAATCTATAAATTTTATCAATATTGTAGAATGAATAGAGAATGATGATCTATTAGATTCTTCTAATTTTTTGTTCATTGTATCTACAATTTAAAAGAAAAATACTCAGATCCAAAACATTTTCATGCCATAATAATAAAAGTTGAACTCATAAATATTGTATATATTCAATTACAACAACATATAATCCATTTTCACATCTTTAATCCTCATATGGATATATAGTTTAATTCTAAATTAATAAAGATAATATTTCTACAATTCATTCATTATTTATTTTTTTCTTCCACACAAAACCCATAAATATTGTATTTCATGTTTTCCTCATGAAATATAATCTATCTAGATACAATTTACTAGATGTATATCCCTCCATCTTCAATTTATAATTTTTATAATGTATTGAAATGATATAAAAATAAATATAATCAAATATTATATTCTATATTATATCTAAGTCCATCTCGGTGATTTTATAAATTATTATTATATGATCTGGATATATGTTACACATTTAAAAAAAATTGAATGTATCCAAATCACTAATGAATATATTACCTCTTATCCCTATGTAATGAGTCATATAACTTTTCTCATGAACCAACCAATGGAAATATTTTCAAGCTATCACCATATCATCCATAGTAAGAATACACCCCCATCAACATATTTGGTGAATCATGAACATTAAAATCCATTCACTACTTCTATGTAGTGTGTTAAAATGTTCAATAAAAAACAATCTCATCAAATATTTTAGATTATCATCATATTTAATTTTTCAATGAGTCATGAATGCTTTCTAATCTAACATCATTATTATTTTAGATATTCATGCAGAATACTTCCCAATGCATAATTAATTTCCAATATATCCATGAAAAATGCATATCATAGTAAAAATAGTTTTTCATTCCCCATATTTAATAAAAAAATACACTTCTAAAACCCATAGTATACCATCTATTAAGATTATATGACCCAAAAATTTGTCATTATTTTCCTAAAATTCATACATAGTCATTTTATAAAACAAATTTTCCTTACATAGGGAATTTTTTATAATCCACATGTTATCTCAATGATCATACATTATAATGGAATTTTTAAAAACTCAATCAATAAGAGTTGCATTAAACTGAAAATGTAATATCTATTGTCTATGACAATAAAATTAATGATGATTTGGATTTACATAGAAAAACCAAATGGAATCACAATGAATTTATAATATATATTCATTGATATATTTTTTTTATGTAAATCTTCATTTTTTACAAAAAAATATATTGAATCCAATATGAAAATAAATAATGGAATAATATTTTAATACTCATAACTAAAAAGGAAAATAATAAATATTGTGAAAGTAAAAAATATTCTATATTATTATCTGGTTAAATTTTTGATAATCAATATAGTATACATGGATCCATCATTTTTATTAACAACAATACTATATGTTCTCATATGTTATTAAATTGAAAAAATGAATACCATATGAATATTATTATGCAATTTCTTCTTCATTTATATAATCTCAATTAAAGATATTAAATATAAATCTTTTGATATACTTAGGTCACTATTTTTGAGTTCTATTTTAAATTCAACGTCAAGATTTTGATTACTTATATGAATCATTTCATAAAATAAGTCATATAATTCTTATGATATAGATTTATATTTGATCTTTATTTTATCCCAAAATATTTTATATTAAAATAAATTTTCAATAAGTATCAAATCACAAAAAATTGAATTTATTTTCAAACAATTTTAATATATATCCTCATAATTGTAGACATTAGTAGGTCATTTTTTAATATCAAATGTAACATACATTCCTAAATAGTTGATAATGAATTTATAAAAATTAGTAAATTTCTTACAAAAAATAAACTAAAATATAATTCAATTTAAATAATAGTATTTAATGTGACCATATTTCCAAAAATTATAAATAATTGAATAGTCATATACATTATAATCTATAATTATACCAATAAAAACATTTACAGTTATTTCAATATATAATTATTAAGGTGTTTATTTTATACAATTTGGAAATTCATAATCATTAAATTATTGGGTAAAAACATAATCATATAATACATTAAAATCTCTAGAGTGGATGGTAATTTCATCTTTGAGTTGTTCATTATATCACACACATCATTAATTAGGATCATATTCTATTTCCAGAACCTATTGTATAAAGAGGTTATTGATTCCTATCATAATCATTAACCCTCTTACAAAAAATTATAGAATTATAGTTTTTGTGTTTTATTCTAAAATTAATTAAATCCATTTGAGTCTTTATTTGACACCATCCCATTACATTGGAATTCAGTTACCCTATGACATTCACTTCTAAAAACATGTAATTTTTTGGACCCCTTAAAAAATTCCATCGATGATTAATTCTACATAAATATGATAGGGAAAAATATTTTTCTTCCCTTCATAGGTTCTTCAACATAATTTATAGGAAATTCATTATTTCTCTTCTTATCACTGACATGAGATTTGCGGGTGACTCTAATATCTATTTCCACTACTATATGACACAATTTTTTTTCATATCTATCAATGTAACTTATGTTTCACACAGATTATTGAGTTTGTTTTTATCCAATAAATTGTAAACAAATATTACATTTTGGTTAAATAATATTACCATAACCATAACACATAAGTTTGTTAAAATATGACTTACTGGTAACAACAACTTAATCAACCTGATTATTTACTCAAAGGAATTATTTCTCCATAATTATATGATGAATTTATGTAATGTACTTTTAGATAAATATTTTAATAAGGATATACAACTATATGTTGAAATTTAATCTAATTTCCTCAAATTATTGATATGTGTCCACCATTGATCCCCATCATCTTTAAAATGATAATGAATTAGGATAACATTATCTTATTTTGATATTTTAGGACTATCAAATATTATTCATGAAAAACATATCAATTTATAAGAATTTATTAGAGTTGAAGATACACTAAAATAATTTGGATGTTTCATCATGTAGTATTAAAAACATGTTGTTCCCTTTGTTTCTTGTTTTAAAGAAAATAATTATACTTTTCTTGAGAATTTTTTTATGAATTATAACAAGGAATTACATTTCATCTATAATAAGATACTTTTACCTACGATGAAAATTATTCATTTTATCACAAAATAATCATTAAATAATTTCATAATGGTTATATACATATAATTAAAACAACAAACAATATTATGGGAGATTATTATAAAATTAAGAACCAATATAATACTGAAAATAATATTTGCAATGTATAAACCATGAGAAATAATTTTCACTATATAACCCCACATATTTACCTATATAAATTTATATTCCTTGTGTACTGAAATCCTACATAAAAAGTCTTAATGAAAATGTTAATTAACTTGATCATATCAAATGGAAGTGTCAAACCAAGGGAACAATAAGAGATTATTCATTCTGAACTAGAATAATGGCTGAGATAAAATCACCAAACTATTTTTGGGGTTATTACCAATATATTCATCAATGAAAAAACAACATAAAATTGAAGAGTCATCATAGGTATATTTTTTTACGAAACCCAAACTCCTTTAATTACCATAACATATGTTTTTTCACATATACATATTCTTATCCTAAGATTTTTTTACTAATTTTTTCTCAATAGTATCTAAATTTAACTAATCCTTACTATGATAAAAAAAATATATTCACTAACATTTTGTAAATAAATAATGAATCACATTTGTAGGATATTCCCTTCATTTCAATATGATTAATTACCTTACCTTAACGGTTTAGTGTCTTTGAAAAATTTGAGACATAAACTATGCATAAATTTATTATCAACATTATGAAAAAATGATTTCATCATATAAATATCTTTTATTAGATATAAATAACATAAAAATCCAATGAGAGGGAAAAATAATAAAGGTTGAAGTCACATGCTTTGTATGGGTACACATATGAGATACTAATCAATAGTCATAATTGATAAAAATATAATCATAATGATATGAATACATTATCTCAACATGATAAAATCATATCAATTAATTAAAATAATATAATAATTAAAAATTATATAATGTTTTATTAATGAAAGGAAAAATACTTTAGAGTAATAAATCATTAAGTAATCCTTCATTATCAAGGAGAATGTGTCATAATTATAAGAAATATGTTTATGTACAATAAATAATCACAAAAAATAATTTTTTCAATAGGGTTATCTTTTGGATAAACATATTTTATTGGTTTCATTATATATTCCATCATTTCCTTTGCTATGGTTCGCTCCTATGTCAACCTTATTGTAAAAATTCTCTTAATGAAATAGGTTAACTCCCCATTCATGTCCTTAATATATCATGAGATATCCATTTTTTCTAATGGATTTGAATGATATATAAATAAGATTCCAACCACAAAATAAAAGTAACGTCTGCCAAAATATCATAAAACATTCATGAGATCATTATATACCATAGATTGAACACATGTTTCATAATAATTTCATCATAAAAAATAAGAAACAATCAAGTCAAAGAAAAAATATTATATAATTGGATAATATCCCCACTAAAACATAAAATAACTTAATGGATGATTTAATACCTGAAAATTCCTAAATAAGATCGCCAGAATAATATATAAGGAAAATTACATTTCAATTTGATACTAATTATTTAAATTGTAAAATTTTATATTATATGATGGTAAAAATATCCATGATAAGTAAAAATTAAATATAGAATTTATTTTTCTAGGTTGATAGTTTTCATAATAATGGGGATATAATTTCAAGAAATCTATTTAAAAAAATCATTTAATATTTTTTGTGTAACATCAATTATACAATGTTTGGGTAATGAAGGGATGATCTGTTTTAACTCATAGAAACAAAGTTTATTTTTTTAGAAAATTAAATTCTATAATCATTATAGATGAGTGAAAAATCTAAAAATATTATTAATAAAATAATGATATGATTGAAAAGGATCCAAACTGATAAGGAAATATATGATGTTTTCATATCCTTATACCACAATTTAACCCTTTGTAAACTTATTTTAGTTGAAACAACCTTGTTTTATTAATATTTTCAAAATTCAGTATGATAAAAATTAAGTTGAACATATTAGATTATATTAATTATAATTATTAAAAATATAGAAACCATTATACTAGATTCAATTCCTTAATGTGGTTGAATTATTTATAAATAATCCCTCAAATACAATAAAAACCAATTTTCTAAAAATATATTTCAAACCATAAACTATAATTTATAACATTTCTATGAACATTAAAATCCATTAATTTAATTTTAAAACACTATATTGTATATATAATTATGAAATTTCTTTATAAATATTTTTTGAAGGATTTTTATTTAATTTTTAATGATAAAATATCATTCCACACATATGTATTATTGTATAGGAAAATGTTTTTTAATCCCTTAAATAAACATTCAAAAAATTATAATGTTTGTTTTTTATTTAAAGAAATTATTTATAATTAAAAATATATTTGATTAATTGAAAAAAAATAAAAATATTACAGGTCTTTTAGTTTAAATTATTCGCATTAAAAAATCTGTTTTTCGGTATTAAAAATTAGTTTATAAAAATTCATTTAAAATTGATTATATCTTAATATAGAAATGTTGATTTGATAAATGAAATGAATTCCCCCAATAAATTTAGAATAAATAGAATTAATTATTAATAATGTTATAAGAAAAAATTTTATTAGAACCATTTAGAAGAAACTATATTTTTGAAAAAGAAAAGGAATTTATTAAAAATTTGATAAATTAGCTATTATAAATTATTTAATACACTTATTATATTTAAATCATATATAAATATATTTCGTAATGTTCTTACCCCCATTAATACTAATAAAATTTTGGTCTATGTTGTAATAGATTAATATATCTTGATTCATATAGACTTAGGGTTGTGAGTTTGCAATGATATAAAATTCTTCAAGTCTATTTTAATGTGTATATGTTATAAAAAATGGGGTTTATAACCCTAAATACCCACTATAATTTAGTATTCACTAGAGTATGGGGTGGTGTGGAAGTGTATAATAATTACTCGATTCAGTTTCTGTTTATTGTGACCATCATGGGGATGTTATGAAGTTTCATTGGAGATTAATTACAACTGAAGTAAAAAAGTTATTCATAGATTGGTTTTAAATTAATTTTTGGGTAGAAAATACGCATGTGACATTTTTATGTGTCTAAAGATGCAATATACCACACATTGGTGTATCTTGAACTAAATTTCTTACTGGATCTAATGCTTACCAGGGAAATTTAAATTATAGTATTGTTTTTTGTGATTAAAATTGTATCCATGTATGGAACACATGTTTATTAATGTTTATGAGTAATTTGATATTTTATTTTTTCACATTTCATGTCCAAAAGAGGCTATTAATTATATATTTATGCATCATGACCTAATGAAAAATGGTTAGTGTAATGTAATGAAAATTTCAATATAGGATTCTAATGAACTATGTGCACCTATGATTATTTTTTATATCACTTATATAGTATAATTTAAATTTTATAATATTATTAACAACATATATGGTTATTCCCATATAATATATACCAACATTCAACCTAGTCAGAAAATATGGTTAATTATTCTTATGATACTTTATGAGGATATATGGAAATAGGATTAGTGAGAAATAATATAAAATATCTTAATATATGAGATTCATTGTGACCATGGTTGGTCTATAATAGAATATTATGCCATAGTGATCATCCAATTTGGGTTAATCCTGATATTTCTACGGAAATGAAAATATTTTTTGCATCCTCATAGAATCGATTTTATTTTAAGGAATGAAATAATCTTATAACTCATCAAATCTTTTTTATATTGAATGCTCGAGATGAATTATGTTAGCGATATGAGATTATATATATACTTGCTGAAGATAAGTTTGTATAAATTAAGAGGTAACTATTTTAAGTGGAATCTCATGGAGGATTAGCCATTTAAAATGATTCTCAAGGGGAATTATAATATTTATATTCCCAATGAAATTAGTTTCTTAAAGCTTGATGGTTTTTAAATATGATTCGAAATGTATATTTATACTTGATTACCCTATATTGAGTTATTTTCAAATTAATTTCATAGTGATATTTGAAATTGAAAAATATAGGTAATTTCTTTGATCAATGAAAAAATATGATAATCACTATGGATTTTGTTTAATGGATTATGTTTTTAGATGCATGGCTCAAGGATTGTGATATGACTGGTTAGAATGAGTTTAAATTTTAAGTGTTTAAGGGTAAATTGATTGAGGAGTTAGTTTTGTGATGTGATTCCCACATAGGTATGAATCATAGATAGTTGATAAATAATGAGGTTGATATAGATTTTGGGAGATAAAATATGAGATAAATTCATAGTGAATCATTATATATTCCAAATTTAGATTGAATATTGGGGTGTATATCTATGAATTTATTCCAATCGAGGAGGTACCATGTTTAGTTTATGTGTTCTTATGCTATGTATTTTAATATGTATAATATCATTATTTATAATTTTTTAAATAGTGTTTTGTTTCATGTAATGTACTAATCGAATAAAATACACTATTTAGATTGGAATTACATTATAAATAATGGTTTATATTTGGGAAGATATTCATGATTTCAGAATACATCAATTGATGGACTATTGGGAGGTTGACCATGAATGTGGTGAGATACCAAGATTTTCAAAAAGGGATATAGAGGGTTCATTAGGATGGATGAAATTGATATATAACAGATACTTTCTATTTTTTTGGGTGAGTGAGAGTAGGATTCATTGATGTATGAGTCATGGGATCAGGTTTCATATTTTATGATTGAGATGTGCAATAGTATGAATATTGTGGGTTTTTTAGAAATTAATATGGTAGGAGTCGGTTAAAGTTCATACCCATATCATTTATGAATGTGTGAGTTTCCACGTTAAAGATAAGAAATTATAAAATTATTCAATACTTGGGGGGGGGGTGGTTTCTTGAGTTTTTGATAATAGTGAGAAATGATTCATTATAGTTTACGATGAACAATAATGTATAATGTGCGGTGGCATGTTTTATCCCACAATTGATGTCAGAAAGAGGGTTCACAAGATATATAAATGTGTATTAAGAGTATTTACCCGAATTTGATGATGAAATATATATATATATATATATATAGGTGGTAATAGAGGGTGTATACAAGGTATGGAATACAGTGGGAGTTCAATATGATCTATTATAGGGTGTGAACCCTATTATATTAGAATTTCAGATATTATCATTCTTGTTGTTCTTATAAGATGGGAATATGCTACAATTTATTTTTTCTTTGTTAACTTAGTTATTATTAGGATGGGAAGGTTCAATATTTACATATATTATAGGAGAGAACTTGGTTCATGGAGGAATATCCATGTGTTAGTGTGGTCATGGTTTGGTGATGTGACTTGTCATTGGTTTAGGTAGCACATTGATTTCATTGAGTTATAAATCTAATTTTTCATGTCCCATATAAATTTAATATTTATGATTTTGATGTGGTATTATATGTATTTGGAGAAATGGAATCCATATCTACATGATCAAGATTATATCTAAGAGTAATTATTATATGGGTGTGGGAAATGATTCATAGCGTCTTTTATGAGATGACTTGTGAATCATCGCCTAATTTAGAGCAGCGAACCATAGATCCTGACATTGTTTAGGGGAAAAAATATTATTTCATGGTTTATTTGATGAAAAACTTATTTGAGATCTTATTTAAAGGTTTAACCTAATTTATCAAATGATTCTAAAATTAAGGATATTGATAAATATTTTATGGTGTTTTTACATAATATTGGATATCAAATTATTGAAATTTAACTAGGGGAATTAAATTTTATATTATAGGTGTTTTTGTGGCTTATTTACGCCCTTTTAATTAATTTATAGTGTGTTTTGTCCATGTTCATGGGTGGTGAACACTCAAAGGATATTTTTTTTATAATTTGATATAATTGGATTTACTAGTTTTTATCAATTTTTTTGAGTTTTTGAAATTAGATTGAAACTACATCGAGGTCATCATAAGACCAAAAAGATGTATATCATTGGAAGTTATGATATTGGGGAGAATTGTTTATCAAAATTATCCATTATGAGATGAATCATAGAGTTATTAGTTCTAAAATATTAAAGAAGAGTTAATCAATTAATAAATCTTGGCTAAATATAAGTAGAAATGGATAATAATATTCATAATATTTTACTGAGAGAGATGAGTGGGGTATTGATTATTATTTTATAGTGTGTATCATTTATGATGGTTCACATTGGAATTATTCTCTTCATTCTAGATTATAATTTGGGGAATTTATAATTGATTTCTTATCATGTAGGATATGTTTATTTGTTGAACGATAATAGAGATTTCTCAAGCATAAAATGTTTAATGGTGGGAATATTTTAAAAACCAGTGTTTGGAGTAGGAATTAAAATGAATATTAATTAGTGTTTGTAGGGTGTATGATGGTTTGATTTTATAACCATGATTATAAAAAATATTATCAAAGTTCTATTAGGTTAATTATATTCTTACTCATAAATTAAAAGCATTTGAGGATGCCTTAAGGGTTTATGTCACTATAAATTCATATGGAAGGATAATCTGTTATAACACTTCAAACAATAAATCATTCATAGTCTAAACTAATTGTTCACACATTTAAAATTTATAAAATATAGTGATCTCATATTCCTTGATGGTTCATAGATCAATCCAATTGTCAACAAAATTAATGGGTTTTAATGGATATATAAATATAATTAATTTAGGGTAATGTCTCCACCTATCATCCCCTTCCCTCAACCTAAGTAGGTTATATATATATATGTATTTGTTTAATATGGGCATTAATATTCTCAAATTTTTGGATCTAGTGATGACTACTAATTTTTCAAGGATTCAGGTAGTATTTGGTTGTTGATTCCATTTCTATATAATAGAATAAATAGAATTGGAGGTATTTTTTTTCTCGACATACATATTACAAATATTGATGTGATTGATGCATCATGTTTCCTGAATTTTCTGTTGAATAAAATCACCATCTAAATTTTTAAATCGTGTTTCATAAAAATTAATTAATTTATACCATGACTTAGAAATATAAATTTGGTATATTGTTATGGTATAGGTTTAGTTGCGTATCATGATTTTACCAATCCCAATTTTGTTGAGGTTTTCATAAGAATATTTAGCATACATGGATTTATTAATTTAATTATATTTTAATTAAATTGTAATAGTAATTATAAATTACTAAAATAAATATTTTATATATTTTTGAATAAGTTAGGGACTCATAATGAGGAGATGGATAAGGAAAATATTATGCTCGTTTAAGAAATACTAAGATACATTTGAAAATTTAATGGAATTATGTTGTGGTTGGTTTTCGCTTGTCCATGCATGATGGTAAATGAAAATATTTTTTTATTCATGTAATCTGATATGGTGTTTTCAAAATAAAATCCAATTTAAATGTTTTTTTAAATTAATTAATTAGTTAAATTAAACAATCATTGAAGAGAAATATGTACCTTAAGAACCAAAATAATATTCATTTGTTGCCAATGTATGATTCATGGATATTATATGTCATTCATGAAATTTAAGGACCCTAAAAAGTGTGAAAAAATTAAATTAATGAAATTTATTAGCTCATATTTATATATTCGATTAGTTACCTTTTGGAAGAGGAGGTAAGTGATGGATTAACATAGTTTTATAGGGAATTGGTCAATTGGACTATTGAGATAACAAAAAGAGTTCGATCCTAAGAGATTTTGATGGGAAAGTTTTAAATCCCATGCTATTATGTGATAACATGAGAAGGTAAGAATTAGTTAATATGATAAAATGTTGCATGATCAAAAAACATGTGTGGTTATATAGTTACTAAGAATGGAGAAAAATCCATCAATATAGTGGGGTGCCTATATTTATTGAAAATTATTCAAGGGAGGACTCAATTATTTATGACTATATTGATGGAAGTGATTTCATATATGTAGTTAGTGTTTACCTAATAGATGAATTTGAGAAAAGGGGATCCCCAACGGTTTTCTGGCCTATAATGAGACCTAGGGGACCATAGAGAGTTCCACTGTGTGATTCTAAGACTATTTTAAGGGGTTATATGAAATTTGGTAGCGATGATTATGAGTGTGACCCTAGAAACCGAATTGGATTTTTTCCAAGAGTAGTTTGAGTATTAAATTTATGGAATGTAGATTCCACCCAAGTGAAGAACATTTGCCTCTGATAAATGTATATTCTTGATGAGATATTATAAGAAGATGTAATAACCTATGAGAGGTATTGGATTTATAGTATTACATTGATGATCTCCTTATATCTAGTATTTGACCCTCTTGCTGTTGACTTAATGGGACATCTCCTAGTGTTTGGTGATGAAACATGATAACTACTGATCCCATAGAATTACTTATTAGGGATCAATGATGAGACATTATACAATTGATGTTATAAGGAAATACCACTATGAATTGAAAAAATATTATTCTATATTATAATGTTAAATGTTATTCCCCTTGGGTTTGATGATGAGGATTTATACATTATAATTCCTTTTGGTGAATCCCACTTGAGTTCGTTGGTTGTGCCTAGTAACTATGGAACACATTTGATAAAGAATTGTGTTTGGAAGTGACACAAGATACTATTATTATTTCACATTGGATTAGAAAAATAATTTGGATTTATTACCAATATAATAATTAATTCATGATGATCTCATAAGAGTTGGATTATTCCCCATATATTAGTTTGAATGTCCATGTGATGTGTTCATAGACCCTTCGACACATGATAAATTAGGTTTTTTGCTTAATCAGTGTTCAATGTTAGAACTCATAGACCAAAAAATGGTTATGAATTTTAAAATCCTAAAGTAATTTATACATTTTATAATTAAATCACATGTAAACAATGCCATTAATTTTTATGTTCTATATTATTGTAGTGGAAGCATACTGATTAATATACACAACCTTGTCAAATTTCAATGGAACTGGTTTACAACAGATTATTTAACTAATCATATGTTAAATTTTATTATATGTTCATAATACATTGATTTTTTGAAATATATCATAGATAATTTTTTATATTCATATGAAGTGAGTCTTATAGAGTGTAATAGAGCCACATATATTTTATTTTTCACTATATTTTTGTGTATATGGTTACACTGGGGGTAAAATTTAATTTTATGTGTCTTATTTTTTATTTTTTAATTTATTATTAAAGTTAATTTCAATTATTTATCTAATTACATAAATTATTAACTATAGATATTGTTTATTTTGTTATATTATCTAATATTACACTCTATTTTTATGGGATATACTATCAATATAACACTATGATAAATCCTTAATACTAGTTGGAATATGATTAAATTTGGAGAGTCCAACACGATATCTAGTAATGAACAAATCTATTTAATATTAATACTGATCTATGTCTAAGAATTTAATTAATTTTAATATTTAATATATTATTATCATATTTATTTTATTATTATTATTATACTCATTTTAAAAAATCTCATCACCAACATCATTTGAACAAATCACGCCGAAATTACAATTAGAAATACTTTTTTTATATAAATCATTATAAAACATCCCTACATGTACTAATAATGATGTCAAAATGATTAACATTGATTTTTGAAATAAGAATTGATACCACCATTTCAAAACTAATGCATAAAAACAATCAAAATTTATAACTAATGTTACGTGATATTAAATATTACAAATAATATATTCAAAATAAATTAACATAAATATATATTATAATATTTTATAGTAATGAATTTTTTTCTCTAATGGGTGATTTAGATATTTTATTTTGATACAAAATATGTCATAATAAATTCATCTATGCCTGATTAAATGAATGAATGTTTCATTTCATGTTTTATTCATTGATATATAAATCATAATCACCCATTGATTTTTTTTGTCAAATTCTAGTCCACAATTTTTTTAATTAATTATTAAAGAAATTTGAGGGATTTAAAAATATATATCATGTTTTTATCTTCATGGATTTTAAATTTGAATGGTTATTATGATGTTAGGATTTTTGATAACTCATTCCCCAATTCATTGAATTATAGAATGTAAAATATAAATTAATACATTTCTTAATCATATATTTAAGATTAAGATTTTGTATTCATATTTATATTTATATATTCTGAAATTTAATATATTTATTCAAATACTCTACAATAATTAATTTATTCTTATTATAATGAAGAAAATGTCAGAAATAATTATCATTCATACATAGAAAGATATTTATCTTCCTTATCAATGTTTTATATTACATATTATATTATCCATTATATTTGGAAACCATATTACGTCCTATATCTATTTCGTTCACATTACCCAATTTCTCTTTTCAAAATAATGGTTTATTAATATTTCAGGATGGGGGATTTCAATAAATGAATCATTTTTCAATGAATCATTTTTTAATAACATATATAGAACCTTATAATGAAATGTGTATGATTTCATATAGCTGTAGATGATGAAATATTTCATGAATGTAATGCATATATAACTATTTATAGTTTAATTATGTATACATGATACATGTAACATTTTTATCATATTTATTCTATCAAGATGTTTTCAGATGATCTATTCAATTTTTTATAGGAAATTTATATTGGTATATGTTTTCATTATTATTTGTGTGAATGTGATCCAATTTGATTTTATCAAATTTTATTTTTAAATGTGATACATGTAGATTTTTTCATTCAGTTTTCATTTGAAAATTATTCTATTCATTGTGCTAAAAAAGTTATTGATTAAATTTTATGTGTTTAAATTTATTCACATGTTTATTATTTAATCATGATCAATGTATTTTTTTTTCAATATTTTTTTTCAAAGTGAAAAACATTACATGGTTAGATATTTTCCTATGTTTTTATGCCAATTATTATTTTAGAAATATTTATTATTTAATTTATAAATGAAATAATATATTTTATATGTTCCAATGATTATATCCTTGGGACCATTTTTATTATATCATGTTCCATCACACTTTAACCATGACATATAATTTTTAATTTGACATAAAATTGACTTCCTTTAACAGGACATATAATGATATAATGCATAAATTTTATATTTATTAATATTAATTATATAGTTATATTACTTATAAAAATTTAATGAAATTTTTAATCAAAAATGATATTTTATATATTATATATTGTTCTTATAATGAGGAATTTAAAAGAATGATTTTTCTTAATTTAAAAATGAATTTTATAAAATTAATATCATTTTTGAAATTGTAAAATCATAAATTATTTATATGATTGTTTTGGATTTTTTTAGAAAAATATTGATTTTTCATTAAATAGTAGAAAATAAAATTTTTTTTAAAAAAATTTATATTTTTTTAATAAATTATGTTATTTATGTGTAAGTATGTTTTGAAAAAAAAAATAGTTTCCTAATTATAATTTGGTTATATTTAATCCACATAATTAATTTGTAATCAGCATTAAATTTTCTTTTTATATATGTTGGTTTTTAGGGTTAAAGGAATGTTCTTCTAAAAACTCATTTAAAAGGCATAATTTTTCACATATTTAATTTATTACAATTTTCCATAATTAATAATGTATTAAGTTATATTTATATAATATATATCATTAAATATTCCTTTATTTTAAAAATATTTTTAGTATGTTACATAGATTTTTATTTAATCATCATTCTCTAATAAATTACACTTATTAAATACTTAATCCCTCAACACAACTACAAGTTTTTTATTAAAATTAGTTTTTCCAACGTAATAGTTTCTAATTAAGAAAAATGAATTTAGTATTTATTATTAACCTAATTTGAAGTTACAAATAAATATAATTATTTTTTTACCAATGTTATTAGCGAAAAATATTAATCATAGTGGTTAAGGTAAAAATTTATTTATGAATTGACAAAAAGTTAAATAGATTGAGTCAAATGACCAATAAAGTTGTGATAAAACAATTTAATGGACATATATATATACATTATACCTTGTATAATATATTTTTTATTTAATGGAACATTTGTTTCGTATAAATGTTGGTTTAGCAGACATCATTTTGAAATATACTAAATGTGTCATATACCCCACTTATGAATGGATACCACCTCTATTCCTATTTTTTGACCATATAAATCAATTATTTAATCCAATACCTTCCAACATAACTTCTTAACTTACCTCATATCTTTATATAAGCCTTATTTTCTTTGAAATCCAACCATGAAAGACCTCTTGTGCAAACAAAATAGTGATACATGACAAAGAGGTAATGCTCATCAATGTGATGTTTTGTTTTATTTTTTTCTCCACCCTATTAGATTCAAATTATAACCATATAAAAACCTAGTATTTTTGTACATAGAAATTTAATAATTTTTTTGAATATATAATATATATCACAAAAAATGGAAAAATGTCGTATTAGTATATATCCTTTGAAAAAATAAAAACATATATGATTATACCCGAGTGTGCTAAATTATCACCAAGAAGGTTCTTCATTAGACTAAATAATCATAGAAACACCATAACTAATACATATATTCCTATCATAGGGAAGGAAACATATATATGGCTATGATTAGATTCTCAACAAGGGTAAAAAAAGGATATATGCAAGCTTGAATATTCTCATAAGAGTATGAAAACATGATCATGACATTAGAAGATCATACCCAGCATATCAAAGATCATACACATGTATTGCAGAATACACATTGGTAGTTCCTAATGAATAAATATTAAGGGAAATAATAGATTAATGATATCATATTAATACAAAATTAAATATTGTCATAGACATTGGAATGTAATATCATTCCCTAATAGTAAAGATATGTAACTAGAAATATTCCAGGAACATCACACTGACTACTCCAACTTGGAAAGACACACGACCATCACCAGTCACAGTAAAGTCTTTGTAAGGCATTGGGTTTCTCTATCTTCCCATATAGAATTGGGTTTCCCAATATTACCATAGTGGATCTTGTTTTCCACCATCCATCTTCATAATGACAACACCTATCATGTGGAAAAAACTACCATCCCCATTCACAATCCATTCCTTATATGGTATTAGGTTTTCCCATCCTCCAAATGTGGAATAATCCAGTTGAATTGATTCCCACCATTATCTAGCGATATATAAATCAAAACCAAATTTATTTAAGGGAGACATAGGTCCCACCCATCTCATAATAAATTCATTCATACAGGTTTCACAAGATAATAAATCATTAACCATGTTATGACCTTTAAAAAAACTTGGGTTCCATTAAAATATTATAATAACCCATGATATAATAGTTCTGTCTTAAAAAAGAAATCATATCATATCAACTATAAAAAGATAGTTTTCATAATCCTTTAATAATAATATAACCCCCGAATTGAAGTGGGTTTTGACAACCCTGGAAATAGAAACATTTTTCATAAACATCATGCAATCAAAACATTAAAAATTCAATGAATTAATATTAATGAAACAATTTGATCATTTCTTATAAAGTAATGAGTAACATCAATAGATGTAATCATGGTCAGAAAATTATTTTGATATATATTTCAAATATGTTTTTTGAGGAAAATATAATTTATTCTTCAAAAATTTCTTTTTAAAACATGAAAGCTTTTGGGAATTATTTTCTTTGAAAAATAAATTGAAAAATTGAAAGAAGGCCCGAAAGAAGCTTGAAAACATGTTCAGTTGAAATCATATAATAGAATCATGAAAAAAATTATAAAAAAATATTCATTGGAAATATATAAAATAATATTCACAAAAAGAAAAAAAATTATTTGAAAACATATAATTAAATCATGAAAACTTTATGATAACTGTTTCATTGAAAATACAATGATAACATCTAAAAATATTATAAAAAAAATTTGTAACAAATATTTATATAAAAATTAAAAATTTATAATTAAATAATAAAAAATATTTCAATTCCATTTAAAAATAAAACAATTATTCTAAAACGTTTTTTTGAATAAATTGTTTTTAAACAACATAGTGTTCTGACAGAAGAAAGAGATATATTTGGATTCTCAAAAAAATCACATTCTTAATTATCAAAAGTACCAAAAAGTGGAAAAATTGTACCAATATATTAATTTATCATTAATATACATATAATAATAATCATGAGTTAAAATTATATATGGATTATATGATATAATCAATGAAAACATAATTATAAACATTCATAAAAAATAATGAGATTATTTCAATAAAATCATAAAACCCAGTAGATTTGAATTATACTCCACATCTAATAAAATTAAATTACCTAAAGCTTAATATTTCAAGAAGATATTTAGTTTCATTATATTTCATTTAAAATGGCAGTATAAAAACCTTGTAAAAGAATATAGGTGCGTAACTTGGCATGTGTCTCAAATAAAAAAAGATTGAGACAAAATTAGTTTACTAACATGGGAACATTTGAATCATAAAACAAATGATATAAATATCATAATAAGTATATATAAATACCCATGAATTTATGTTTATGAATCATATAATAAATACATGTGATGTAAATGCACCAAATATTAGAAATAAGTTGTGATCACATATTCCTGCTCACTAAAATAAATGTGAGATGAGAAACCCTTTACTATATGAGTAATAGTAGAATAAGGATACAAATATGATAATAAAAAATTTAAATATTTTATTTTAATTATTTATTTTAAATTAATTAAATAACATGGCATTGGGTATTATATACACCATAAAAAATAAGAGTGTGTTGAAAATGGAATGTATATCAAGAAAATAAAAATAATATGAAATCCCATTACCTAATGTATTGACTCTGTTTATAATAAAAAAACTTCTATATAATAAATATATGTTTATTTTACTTCTTTTAGAAGACGATACTATTGTTTCTAATACTATATATGGTTTTATTATTACTTTATATTACTCTATATTGAATGATTCCAATTTAAGGTATCTCTTCGGGTAATATTTGTTTTTTTCATGAGTCTTAATTTGTTATATTTTTGGTCCACCTGTTAATATAATTATTTACATAATATATATAATTATATAAAAATTATTTGTTTTATTCAAATTTATATTTTTTATATTTATTTTATATTAAAATTTTAAATGGAATACACTGTTTATTGAGATGGTAGGTCATATATAAACATGAACGTTGTTTCCATTTTTTCATTGTAATATCTAAAGAACAAAATTAATGGAAATATATGTATCTTTATATTATATCATTATTGTGTCATTATTATTTTACATATTTTATTTATGCTCACTAAACCAGCCTTGAATATTATTCATGTAATGTGTGAACAAACCACTTCACTTTGAGGATGTGGAAGTCAATACTTCCCCAAAAGTTATTATCATATTTATAAAAAATGGAAAGCATGAAGTAATGTTTTTTATAATATTTAAATAATAAGAAATAAATTATATATATAATATATCTGATAAAAATATAGTTTCCATCACAATTACCAACCATGATATGTGGTAAAGGAAAAATGGATAACTTTATTTCTTGTGGCAGTAGTTTTCCATACACAAGAACAAAATGTTCATTACCCATTAGATGGGTGTTAATGTAATTATATGACTAACATTTATCAAAAAATAAAATAAGTATATTAAGGATAATTATAACATTGTGTGGTCATGGAATATAAATAATTGAGGTATTTTAAAATGAAAAAAAATTAATTCAGTTTAGTGATGTATGATACCACATATTTGGGTCTCTACTGGTTTGCACCAAAGGGCATACTTTGATGGATTTTTGTTGAAAATAAGTTCTGAAAGAGGTAGTTATTAATGTTGGGATTTAATTGGGTAGATTTTGGGAGAACCTAAGTGATGTGTTTACTCAATTGTTAATGATAATTTTACCATAATCGCTTTAATTAATCTTAATCACTTTCTCTAATATTTTAGGTAAATAAATTATGTAGTTATTTATAAACTATAAATATTATAATTATTACAATTTGTTACATCTACTTTTAGTAATTAATCTCAATGAAGAGGTAAAATTATATTTAATGTTAATCCCACAGATGTGGCAAGATAGTGGTGTCTTAAAGGTGTGAAAGTTCAAATGTTAATTAAGATTTTATATTTAAATTCGACATAAAACTAATTCCAAAGAAATTTGTTAAAATAATATATATATATATATATATATGATATATTGGACTTTAAATCAAATATAAAAATTATTTTTTATGCATAAATTAATTAGATTAAAAATTAGTTTTAAATTAAAATTCAATATTTTACTTTATTCATTGAAATAGTAATGTTTCTCAGAAAAATCCCGAAACATCACCCTATGATTATATTTGAATTCTGAATTTAAAAACAAATATTTTTTTTGAAATATAATTTCTAAAAGTGTCAATAAATAATTTTATAATAGTTCACAAAATTATATAAAAATAATTTCTTTTAAAAAAGTAATATTTTCAAACATATGGAGACATTACTAAAACAAGTATATTTCTTAAAATCAATATTAATTATCTTTATGAAACTATTTAAAATAATTTTCAAAAACTATTTATACCTATTCCCATTACATTTTTAATGTCTATGTTTTAAATATACCATTTATATAATCATATTAATAAAATGTTGGTTCATAGAAATTTCATCTTGGTTGTATCTCATGACAAGTCAGTGTTGCGTGTAGTGCTATATTAACATAGTGTAGATTATAAATAATTTTTTACATAGTGTAGCATGAAATTTATGACATAAAAATTATATTATTTCAAAAAAATTCAAAAAATCTCAAAGAGATGTATTCCACCCCTTTAAAATGAATGTTTCCACCACTATTCTTTTGGGTTATTATAGGTTTAATAATTTAATGATACTTTCATATAATCTGAAATCATAAAACATAAAACATAAACATACATTAAAAATGGATAGTTTAAAAAATAATGGTTACCTAATGAAACACATTACTTGGTTTCCACATAGGAGAACATATGTATAAATTGAAACATTGACAAATAATAAAAGTGTAACTAATAATATAGATTGATAAAGATAACAGATCACAAAAAAGTGGGTGATTGTTGGAAAGGAAACAATTCGAAAACCATAACATGAATAAGTGAGAAATATGTCATTGACATCATCAAAAATCAGGATAATATGACAACTTTTTATTTCAATATGTTTTTTATAATGTTGATTATTTTTCTTGAATAGATATACTTACATGATATCAGGACATCTTCACCCTTTAATGTGCCATGATAAACATAAAGTTCATCTCTGATTCCAAGAAATTACTGTGAGTTTTTCATTCTTGAAGTATAAAATGATAACGAGATCCATTAATAGAATGAAATGTTTTTATATAAGTTTTTCTCATAATAAATGTTTATAATAATTTATCTAATATGAAAAAATGCTCATATGGCGAGATAATCATAAATTTAAAAACCTTATCAGAAGTTTAACATAAAAAATTCCACAAATATTTAACCTTATAACACTTATAGAGATGATACTCATACACTCTAGAATTAAGGTAACTAAATTTCTCAAAAACTAATATGTATTGATCCCCCATATATTTTAAATTAGATCATGATTATCACATATCAAACCTGTGAATACATATATCATGCATTCCCTTGAAACATGTTAATAACCTAAATTACCAAAAATTCATATTGAAATAATTAATTTTTCCTTATTCAAATGATTTTAATATAAATTAGTTAAATAAAATATGTTGTAAAATTAATCCATGAAAAAAATATCTACTTTTTCAATAAATCTTTTATAAGTTCTGAGGTATTTCGTACCATCCAATTTAATTATTAATATCGATGTTATATTTATCAAAACATCATAATATCAACAATAAGAATAAATTCAGCGTTGAATTCCTATAAAAAAATAATTTTTTTAATGATATAACTTTTATACATCACCATCACCATTCAAAATATCCTTTCAAATATTAAATGAAAAACATATACTGAAAAAACATATATATTTCATGATGTGAATTATTGAATATTTCAATTATATTAATTTGATAATTCAATCATTTAATTTCATTCTTAAACCATTACTCCTTCATTATAAACTTATTATGTAATACAACTTTTCTATAATATGAAATATGAATCATGTATTGTCATTTATCAATCTCAATTTAATCATTATTATCAACACTCGTGTTAGAACTATGCATACCTTTAAAATTCCATTGGTGGTATCTTCATAAAGAAGAATAAAACCATTACATGTACATCCTTTTTTATTACCTTCATGAGCCTTCCACATAGGAAATATATTTTCATAATTTCCATTATTTCCACATTTAAGGCAGTCATCAATTGATAATCAATTAAGAGGCCATCATTCTCATCCCTTGTGTTAATAGTAATTTTAATTTTCCATTTTCCGTAACCTACTTTGTGGGAATTTTTTTCATAGAAAAAACATATTAATACCATAATAAGACATTATCATGGTGTTTTCCTACATTCTTTATATATAAGAATCTGAAATTACATTCCTTGATGGTCTTCATTACCCGAATTCTTAGAAATATCTATCGATATCTTCTTTGATTATTCCAACTATTGTATATGGTATACATTTTTTTATCACATTCCATCAAATCTATTTACGTATAGTTATAATTAACTTCACTCTAATGATTGTATCATTTGAATTCTCA
Organism: Viscum album; assembly: GCA_963277665.1. Taxonomy (NCBI): domain Eukaryota; kingdom Viridiplantae; phylum Streptophyta; class Magnoliopsida; order Santalales; family Viscaceae; genus Viscum; species Viscum album. Next base: position 63,920,410 of record OY728148.1, on the reverse strand, counting down.
ATAGAAAGTTGTCTCTCATGTTCTTCATTAACCTAGTTCCATCTTTTCCTCGTTATTGATTTTAACCAAAATGCATAGAGTACTATTTTTTTTCATATTGATGATCCATATGGCCATGAAAACCTAATTTTATGATTTATAAATTATTTAGCCTTCTTTAATATATGAAATCTTAGGTTTAACCTAGGTTTTCCATAGCTAAATTAATTTACGATTCATTATGATTGTTGGTGGAGTGTTTGTGAATTACCAAAGGATATACCTCTGGGACTATCAAACTATGTGTGTAGTAAGACCCATTGTCATGGAACACGTAATGCTCAAGTTAGAACCAATGATACATGATTGATTTGATAAACCACAGAATATTTATTCTACAACTATATCCACCAATTATTTCCATATATTTATGAATTTATTGTAAATCACTCGCTCTATCCTTGACAAAAATTACAATATTTCTTTTATAAAATTTCCTTATCCTTATACATATACTTATATACATACCAATACATACCATTAGAAATTTCCATAGGGATCTCACTAATGTTATCTCATCCCAGTTTCTAATTTTTCTTCCAATCCATATCTCTGATACCAACTTTAACAACCCAATATTAACATATATATACATTACAAAATTTTCGAGCAATACTTTAAACATTATACAAATAGACACCAAGCAAATGTATTAGCTTTTAGCCTATGGAAACAAGGATACATAAACAATTATTCAATATTGATCGACATTATATCCCCTAGGTTATTAATTACACACACTCTTTACAGAAACCCCACACATAATAAATATCTTCATATCTCTTAGATGGAATCATAAATAGGGCTGAGCATAGCTGATAAATAAGGGTTAAAATGTAGATATATAACGATAAACATGATAATATGTGTATGATAATGTTATTATGATATTTACTACTAAAAAACAAGCCTTTAATAGTATTATAAATGGCCTTGATCCGCACTAGAAAAGCATTGACAACATCAGCAACCATTAAAGACCATGACATTAATCAAAACTGAAAAGGTGATATTAAATGTAACCATTACTAGTGAATTAGAAATCACTGATAAAAAACATATAATAGTGCTTCCTAACATTCCACTAAAATATTTCTTAACTAGTGCTTTAGATGCGCTGATAAATGAGTTATTTATCATAACATTTAAAATAGCTGATAAAGTAGCTCATTATCAGGGCTTTCAATAGCACTGATAAAATTCCATACTATAGTGTGTTTTTACAGCACACCTAATCACAATAAGCAGTAGAAAAATACCAGATATAAAAAACCCAACATATAATTTAAATTAAATAAAATTTAAAACAAAAATACAAGATAAATAACATTATACTATATAAATTTCAAACATTGTCTTATATAATTACATAAATAAAAATTATTACATACATTAGAAAAAATTCTAATTTCATTGTTACCACAATTTATGTTGACTATCTTTGTCAAACTACAATCACTGTATAAGCATCTTCAAAAAAATCACATCAACATGAAAAAATGAATCCACATATATATGATAACAATTATTAAGTGAATAATGATATTAATAAATAAATTAAAAACTAAAATTAAATAATACATTAATTATATGAAAAATATTTTTACAATGAAAACATCAAGACTACCTCTATGATTGAGAAAATTATATGTTGTTTATCCTCATGAAAATGAAGTGGCTGTAACTTGAAAGAAAGTGATAAATTCCCCACTACATGGGTTAAAAGATTTTAAGGGAGAAGAAGAATGAATGCTGGAAAAAGCACCCCAACTAGAACAAAAGAATCCACATGTATAGGAAAAATATTATTTTGATAGAGATAATAAAAATAAATAAATTAAATATAAATATCAAATAAAATAATAATTTTATGGACAATGATTTTACTGTGTAAACATCAATATTACCTCTATGATTGAGAGGAGGAATTTTCATTTATCTTCTTGAAAATTCAATGGATGTAAATGAAATAAACTAAAAAATCCACCACTACATGGGTGAAAATATTTAAATGTGAATGATAATGAAAGTTGGATATAGAAACTCAAATCGAACAAATGAATCCACCTATATTAGAAAAAAATTATTATCTTAGTAAAAAAATTAATTAGTCATAAATATGAAACAATAACTTTATTATATAGACAAGGATTTTAGTATGAAAACATGAAGATTAGCTCTGTAATTGAGAAGGGGATGTTTAATTTCAATTCATGCAAAAGAAGTGGGGGTAACATGAATAAAAGTGATAAATGGACCACTGCATGAGTTAAAAGATTTTAAGGGAGATGTAGCATAAATGTTGGACTGAGAACCCCAATCTAAAAAAAGGAATCCACCAGTATAATAAAACAATTTTTTTTTCAATGATAAAAAAATGAATGAAACATAAATATGAAATATTACAATAATTCTATGTAAAATAATTTTACTATCCAAACATCAATATTAACAAAGACAACAAAATCATGTTACTCAGTAACCCCATATTCCATTTTTTGTGATCAATATTGTTTCACATCTATATATAATGAACAAAACACATTTACAAACACAAGTCATGCTAAACAAAGTAAACACAGATTGCCACTAATTTCACACCCAAACCCCTTTGGAAAACAAACACACACCAAATAATTTAATAGTCATGATTCACACCTATTATGTATGTTAATAATTCATTTATAATGATACCTAAAATTAACCCTGGATGCACTCTAAGGATTTACATGAAAAATTCACCCAATTTTACATTATAATTCTACTTTTGATATCAAATTCATGACATAACCCCATCAAACATAATTTTAAAACTTATATAATTATATATATATATATATATATATTAAATAATTTATATAAAACACATAATTATAAAAACCAGAGACTACAATAATTGAAAACTAATTCCATTACAAGTCCCCTTTTTAAAAAAATTTCACACACCCAAAATCAGTGTCAAAAAATGTCTTTCATCAATTAAAAAAATTTACAATTCACATTAAAAATGGTAAAATAGTTAAACATGGTAAATCATGTCAATTTATTTTATAAACATACTTCCAAACCTATTCACATTTATGCACCTTTAAAGAAATGTTCTACACATCACAAAAACCCATATAATCTTTCCATGGAACACCACAATAAAACAAAAACACACACAATATAACCATTTTCCATTAAAAACTCCAAAATCAACACAAATAACATGAAAAAAATTTGAAAACACATTTTCATCACTCACACTATTTAATAACCCATTTTTACAAATCAAATTTTATTTCAAAAAAAATTATTCATCGTATAAACAAATCAATACTCATACTCAAAAGTTGACAATTAAACTAACATAACCAATATGATCTATTTACCATCATAAATATTTTTTAACACACACAATCTTTAAGCACCCACAAAAGAAAATTTATCACTACTCAAAAAATTAATTCATAACAACCACTGATTTTTTACAATAAGGCCTATATAGAAACATACTAATTTATCTTAAAATGTTTTCTTTTCCACATAAATTAATGTCAAGTAATTTCAAAAACAAGTCATCACCAGCAAAATAAACTATAAATAATGAGAACATTAACCAATTGAACAAATTAAATAATCTAAAATTGTTACAGAAAAGATCCACATACCTCAGTCAGAGAAATTTCTAACAAGTGATGTGAACCCTCACCCGCATCGCAACCGCAATCAAAACCAGATGTTAGATTAGATGTTTATATAACTGGATTTCCGGCAACTATTGTGTTGTGTGATTAATGATTTAATTCATAGAGGATAATTTTTTGTATTGGGTGGCTTCTATGTAAATATTCAAATATGGGGATTAGTTTTTAAATGGTTATAGTTTTTAAAATTGACCAGGACACTTTTACCAGAGCTTATAAATAAGCGATGATAAATAGAACACTTATCAACACTTATAATATAATAATTTTCAAATGGAATAGATATCTGCACTAAAACCCACTAATAAAACTGAAATATATCAGCGCTAAAATTATAGTGTTGATAAATGTTCATTTTATTATCACTTTATTTAGAACATAGAAATCCTCATTTTTATTTGTTTTTTCTGCACTGATAAAGTTTCATTTATTAGTTCTTATTAATAAAGCGATGTTAAAAGATTTATAATTACAAATATGAATACTGAATTGTAAAAATTAATAAATACTTAATTTATATATTTAAATAACAATATAGTAAATATATTCCATTTTATATATATTTATTATACTTTTAAAACAATTTTTTTTCTAATTTTAGAGATATATTTAAAAAATATTATTTATATCATTATATATATTTACATAATAATACATATATATTTAATATATATAAACAAATAAATAAATATATATAGTAAAATATATCCATTATTGAAGTAAATTTATTATAAATTTAATAAATATTTTAATATTCATAAATATTTATTAATAATTATATAAATACATTTTAAAAATAGTTTTTTATTTATAAATTTAAATATATACTTGTATAAATAGTGTGATTATACATTTTCAAATATATTTATTTATAAGTATTTTATAAAAAATAAATTTTTTACATTATTATTGAATATCATTTTTTAGGTTCATGCATCTATGTTACAATAGAGTGACATTGAATAAATTAAGAATTAGTAGACATAAACAATATGAAAAAACATATATGTCTTGTGTTTGTACATTGTATCTAAAAATAAATTAATTACGGATTTGTAATACCAATATAACAAACATTTGATCTATGTTAAATTGAAAAATCAAACAACATTCAATTATATGTCAAGTACTGTGTAATTATAGTCAATATTATTTATTCGTATCATTTTTTAATTATAAACCATTATTCAATAATCATATGACTTTTTAATATAAAGAATAAAAATATTTTTTAATATATAAATCATATTTATATAAATTTATATATATCTATATATATAATATATACAATTTAATAAGAGTAATTATTATAATTATCTACTTAAAAAAATATTTAATAATTTATAATGTATATTTAGTCTATTCATTATCTTGAATAATTATTTAATTAAAAAAATGTGTGGTAATTTTTTAACAATAACATTTATAATATTAATTTAATTAATTATTTCATTTTATTTTTTTAAATATTAATCAACACTAAAAATAATGTATAGATAAAGGATACCCTATATATGTTCTAAAATTGAAGCACTAATAAAGGATATTATTTATCAGTTCTAAAAATAATGTGCTGATAAAAGATACCATTTTTTAGTGCTAAAAAACAATGCTGATAAAGAATAAATTTATTAGTGATGAAAACGGTTTTTATTATTAGTGATAAAAAATATGAAATTATAAAAGGGTAAATTTATCTTTACTTTATTTAGCACTGATAAAAATTCCATTTATCAGTGTATTGTTATAACAATTATTATTACCAGCGTTGTTAAAGGCCTGATTTGTAGTAGTGATTAGAACACGATACCTTGCATATCAAAGATCATAAACATGTATCATGGAATATATATTTTTAGTTAACAAGAGATGTATCATAAGGGTAACCAGTTCATAATAATATCATAGGAATGTGATACGAAATTGTGGCACACACATATAATTTCTCTATTAGTCAAGAAATGTTACTAGAACTCATCAAATAACTTAATGGGGACTACAACTATTGGGTGGGACACACCACTATCAATTTTCACAATCCTTTCCATTTAAGGGATTGGGGTCCCCCATCTTCCTATAGTGGATTAGTTTTCCCCATTTTCAAATATAATATTTGGTTCCACACATTTCATCTACATGGTGACTACTACAACTATGCGGGACACACCACCATCCTTAGTCGTAATATTTTCATGGTAAGGGATTGGGTTTCTCAATATTCTAATAAAGGATTAATCCCAACAACATGATTCCCACAATTATATAATGAGATATAAATTGTTACCCAATTCATTGGAGGGAGATATAGGTCCCACCCATCTCATATATAAATAGCTCTAACACATACAATAATAAAATAAAACAATCACCATATCATGACCTATAATGATAGATGGGTTTGATAAATATCTTATCATATCCCATTGAATGATTTGGGTTCTAAAAACATGTAATCATATATTAAAATATATAAAAAGATAGGTTTAATAATCATTTAATAATCATATAACCCATAAAAATAATAATGTTCAAATAAACCATGAAAGAGAAATGGGTTTTATAAACATCATGAAATCAAAACATAATACATTCAGAGAAAGAAAACGAATTGAACCAACAGATCATTTTTTTAAAATCAAAAAATTTGTTCATATATGGAATATACTTTTGAAATATCTTTTAAAAAATATTTCTTGATGAAAATATTCATTCCCCATGGAAGAATATTTTTTAATACATGAAACCAATTAAACCCCATATTCATTGTAAACTATTTTGAAAACATTTAAAGAAGGAATGAAATAATATTGATAACAATTTTACTTGAAAACAATTGAAAGAAGAAAGAAAAAATTTTGAAAAAAAGTTTCATTAAAAAAATGTAATATATCGATCAAAACATTTTTATACCTTTTTTTAACACACTTTGATATCTGATAAAGAAAAAAAGAAATCATTTTGACACCATTTCTTTGATAGGAAGTTAAAAATGTATAAAGAATGTTTAAAAACGTTTTGAACCCACTTTAATTGAATATATGTTGAAAACATATAATGAAATCATAAAAAAATTAAAACCATTTATAAATAATATAATTTTTTAATAAATTTATAAATCATTGGTTTAATGGAACATTGATTTCCAACATAAGAGATAGATAAATTCAAATTCTTCTAAAATATCATTTTTAATCATTTTAAGAAACAAAGAGTGAGAAAATGGTAATAATATATGGACATAAAATGATAATATATAATATATGAACATTCATGATTTACCTTGAGAGATGAATCATATAATTTCATAAATGAAAGAATAATCATTACAAAACTTGATAAATGGTGAAATTGTTTGAATATACACTTACCACAAAGACACATTAAAGTATACTCACCAGGATGTAACATGAAATAAATTTATTATTACAATATTATAAAAATAATGAGTCTCATGGTATAAAATTTCATATATATATATATATGTATATACAAATCATAAATAATATAGGTGCTTAACATGGTATATGTCTCAAATAAGGAAAATTATAATTACATTACAGAATATGAAAATATTGAAAAATAAAACCTATGATATAAATATAATAATATAAATATTTAAATAATGAAAATTTTCTTTTTAATAATCATATAATACATCAATGGGTATAAATAGACCGTATATAATAAATACATGCTGAGCATGGCTTGTGTCTCACAAAAAAAATATATGTTTCAAGTTAAATCACTTACAACATGAGTAAGTTTAGAATAATAATGCCCATTATAGAATAAAACTATTTAATCATTTGAATATAATTTATTAAATAATATTAATGATATAAAATTTCATAGGTCTCTATATATAGAACACCAAAGAATAGAAATATTTAATATGGAACATATATCACAGAAATAATAATTCAGAAGATATCCCATAACCATATGACTTTATTATGTTAATTCCTATTCATACCTCATGTATAATAAATCTATGTATATTATAATTATTCTATAGAACTTTATTATTATATCCTATAAAACATGTTTTGTAATTATGACTGTACATTACTAACTTTTTAATGATTCCATGTTAAGAATTCACATTTGGTAATATTTTCTTTGAATATTCCCATTTTCCTTAATTTTTTATATTATTGGTCCTCATGTTTATATAATGATTTTAAATATTTAAACTATAATATAATTATAATTTATATTAATAATATATTTATATATAAAAATCTATATTATATATAAATATGAAATAGAATACAACATTCATGGAGACGGAAGGTCATACGAATGCCTAAATGTTGTTTATATTTTATTCTTTATAATATTTAATGCAATACAGTAATGGATATATATATATATATATAATCATTTTAGTATAATTATTATGTATTATATTAAATATATTTTAATTAATCCCATCATTAATATAACCTATTTACTTTGTGAACAAATCACATAGCATTGAAGAGGTAGTTTTCCACACTTCCCTAAATGAAATTATCGTATTTTAAAATTTAAAATCATGATAGAAGGACATAAAAAATAATTAAAGAAACAATTATAAATAATATATATCATATAAAAATGGATCTTCCATCATAATTCCCAACCATTAGAGGCATTAATGAAAAAATAACAACTTCATTTCCCGAGGAGTTAGTTTTCTATAAATAAGAATGGTACGTTCATTACCCATTAGATAGATGTTTTTGTATTTTTTGGTCTAAAACTGATCATAAAAACACCTAGAAATATTTTTTACAGTGAGTATTTTATTTATTTGTTGAATTGAAAAATTTAGGCAGTAGAGAAAAAAAAGGAAGGGGGCATAAGGAATGGTGTTACCTCTTCTTTGGGTAACTCCTTTTGGTTTGAAACTAAGGGATTCCTTGGATGGCTATCTGCACAAAGGGAGGATTCAAGGAGGAATGTAGGGATGTAATTAATTGATTTGGGATGTTCTTGGATGATCCTAACTCTCTTGAGAGGTGTGAATATGGGGGAGATTTGGTTTCCTTTTCTAAAGTAAGGAAGGGAGACACTTGGAGTTTTTTTTAAAGAATGTTGGTGTAATAATGTTTTTCCAATCAATTGTAATAAAAAAAAGACTCATTAATGGAAGGTTTATAGAGTAAATATGTCTATAAAACTTATTTTTTACATGTTTCTAGATTTTTTGGACATTAATTTATTGTTTATGACCTTGTTAATATTATTTTTACCTTAATTATTTAAATTAATCTCAACCGCTTTCACTAAATGATAAGGTCAAAAAATATGTTGATATTTTTATATTTTAAATTTTATACTGATTAAAACTATTGATGTATATTTTTATAAATTTTGTTGAAATGAGTAGAAGAAATTCAGGTTAAATCTAATCCTGCAGATGAGGTGAGAAAGTGGGGTTTTAATGTGAGAATGCTCGAATTTTGATTAATATTTTGTATCTAATTTCAATATAAAAATAATTTCAATGACATAATATCGATTAATATATCTATATTTGATCTATTGTTACAATAAATAAATAAAATATAATTTATCTATATAAATAATTTAAACAAAAATGTTGAATTAAAATTCAGTATTTTTTTAATATTACTCAAAAAATGAAGTTTCTAAAAAATATCCCAACTCATGACCCTAATATAATTTTTGAATTATAGATTCAAAAATTATGTTAATTTAATAAAATTATATTTCTAAATAACTCAAAATATATATGCATAATTGTTTATAGAATTGCATAAAAATCATTTCCTTTAAGAAGATAACATTTTTCAACAAATAATGACATTAATAATACTATCTGTTTTATTTATTATAAATACTATTTGTATATATGAAACAATTATAAATAATGATAAAATTTTAGTTATTACTTGTTATCACACTACATTTAATGACTATATTATAACTATCTCGTCTGAATATTTTACAAATAAAATGTTATTTCATATAAATTCAATGTTTTGTATAATGAAATCTATGTCTATGTTTTCATGTAGTGTAATATAAACTTGGTGAATCTTATAAGTAATGTTTTTTATAGAGAATCATGTTACACAAAACATCAAAATTTAATTTATATGTGAATTTTTTTTATAGAAAGTCGGGTTGTTAAAATTTTCTTCTATAATAACATGATTATCCTAAATATAATGATATTTTTTTATATTAATGTATATCCACATATCTCACAAAATTTAATAAAATAGGTTATGAAATCATCATTTGTGTGTATGGTGGACTACCACCTCGCAAAATGATGTTGTTTGTGTATTGGGAATAATGAAGGATATAATGTTGAAATAATATATTTATGATATTTATAACATAATTATACGGATTTAGTAATTTTATCATATAAATAATTTTTAAATTTTCTACCATATGGGATTTCATAATGTCACTCATGTATGTGAAAGACTACCACCTCATGATGCAATATGAAATATTTTTCACTGACCCATCACATGGAAGTTAATAAGTGTGACTCTAATTAATAGATAAGATATAAATGACATAATTATGATATTGATGACATAATTATATTTATATAAATATAATATATCATTTTCATCATACCATTTCACACATTGAAAAAATGAAAACGTTATTCATGGGATTGCAGACAATCACCTCCTCAAAGCTCTTTGATTTTTCTTTCCCATGAACACTTCACTGTAATGATATATATAGATACATATAATTTAATAATATTGAATTTATGTTATAATAATAATTATGGAATGATAAATTTATCATTCCTTATTTTCATTATGATAATTTGAATAATATAATAGATACTTAGGTGTACATACAACCTACCATATCAGTGATCACAACCGCAGTTCATTTTTTATTAACTATTACTCATAATTGAATTTGAAATTATAATTGATGTACAAATAGGATAACTATATATTTATTAGTATTATGTATATATTTAAATTATTTTCCTATTTACCTATGTTAACCTACCAAAGTTGTTTTCGAAATATAAACAAGATATCATCAAAACACCCGACTCAAAAATAATTTATAAGGAAATTGTATATAAATTCATAATAGAAAATATAATTTTAATAATAAACCTGAAATTTTTCTCAAGACAGTAAATAGTTAATATATATTTATTGTTCCAATATAAAAATACAAAATTGAAAATTTAGACTGAAGGTATGTGACTTCATCACAATTTCCTTTCATTAATAATATTCTTGATGTTCTACACCATTATTATTTTATAAGGTGTATATATTGACCCATTGAATTTGTATAAAAAGAATATATTTACTCTAATGGTAATTAATGTTTTTAAAAATTATTATTTAACTTCTAATATGATTCGGGTGTTTTTAAAGTGATCATCTGAATTTCTTTGATAAAATTACATATTTAATTGTTAACTTAAAAAAACATTATATTACATGCCAATAATTTTTTTAATGATGTTTAAAATCATTTTATATAGATATAAAAGATTAATAATATTTATTTTTTGTCTCTATTAATTTATTTATAATGATTTCAAAAAGAATATTTTTTCTTTTTTCAATGGTGACGACAATAATATCATTTCTTAACCCCATAACTATTACATTGTATATTGATTCCTTTACAATATTACTTATTTTATTAAAATAAATACATAAATTCCCTTTTTTGGTTATATTAGTATTGTAAATGTTTTTCTAAATAACATTGTAATTTGTATTGAAAACTGTCTTTTTAATGAATATTGTATATTAATTTCTTATAGTGAATTTAATAGTAATTTAAAGTAGTTTTTAAATTTATTAAGTTTTGTATTCATGTTTTGGTTCATAGAAATTGAAAATAATGGGTGTGATTAAATAACTCAGGGTAATCATGTTATGTCTTGTAAAATTGGTGCACCTAGATAAGACCCATAACATTTGGTAATTATTTTATTTTCAAGATAATTATATTTGATGTGAGATATATGGTTATTCCAATTTTCAACCATTATTTATGGGTTTTTAAGGGTTCCATGAGATGATATCCCAAGGAAGCTTCATGAATTTTATATTCTTACAAATGTTTTATAGGGAAATTATTTTATCAAATTTCAAAATAAATTATATTTTTTATTGAATGATATTTCACTTTATTGCCAAAATTTTATTCTCTTTTGAAATGAGGTTTTATGGGTTATAATTATTTTCACTATACTAGAGGATTATTTCTTTTTTTTATTCGTTAATAATCATTTTTTATCAATCCATGTTTTTAAATGTCTTCCAAAGTATTTATGGATGAGGAAAGTATTGTAAGAGGTCTGGTTGAATGTAATGAAAATTATTAACTAAAATATATCATGATTTATTTTAAAAGTTATAAATTATGGGAAAAATGAATAATACCAGTAAGCATGTACATTATATTTTATGGTATCTATATACATCATTTATGACCTAAATTTATAAAACTATAATCCTGAAATGATCCTCATTGTTAATGAAAGTAATTTCTTGACTAAATCTCAAGAATATGTAATGTTTATGGATACAAACATATAGTAGGTATGAAAGGTAGGTTTAGAAAACTATAGAGGATGGGGCGATTATAATATCATTCCTCTGATATCATTTACCTTATGTTCAAGTTAAAATGTTATATTATTTTAATAATACATAGTGCTTCATCTAAATTATGTATATTTATAATGGTTTTCGTAATGAAATGGGGAAGATATAGTGGGAAGGAATTGGGGGAACTATATCCTTATTAATCAATATCATGATATGGTTTTCACGACCCATCCTCCAGGCCCCGTCCGTGACTTCTCCATGTCAGCATTCCATAGGCCAGAGGCTGGAGACTAGCACCAAGAAGGAATATCCAAAAAATAGAAGGTATTTACTTTAAACATGTACACATGTACACATTACTAACTATGGAAAGGTAGACACTATGTGAAGCAAAACTGTCACTGAGACAACTAAATAAAGTGAAATACAAACTAAAGAGTGAAAATGGGCCAGAATACAAGCCCAAAACCATAAAGGCAGGTACAGTTTCAATGGTTAGTCTGCTCAAACCCTATCAAAATGGTAGGTGGAGGTATCTGTCTGTAGCCATAGATGTATGACCCTTCCATCCCGTCTCACTGGGTACCACCTGGTCTCATGTCACTAAGGTCTCTATCAAAGTATTGATCACCAACATGAGACATGACACATGTTGGTGAAGACCATGCATTGGTGAGTAACACAATACCTAGTGATGACCCCAAGCCATGATAGAATGATAAAAAATCAGAACAACACATCAAGGTCAAACATTAATAAAATAATGAAATGACATTTCACAATAGGTATAAATCAATTTATAGAAAGTAAGATATTTAGTCATAAAACTAAGTCTTCTTGTAATAACGAGGGACTCATCCCTGATGATCCTTTGAGGTCTTCTTGGCTACCAGACCACTTAGTTCTTCTTAGCTATTGGACTAATTAGGTCCGCTCAGCTGCCAGACCAATGAGGTTCCCTCTCCTGCAGGACCACTGAGGTCATCTACTAAACCATGGTGGTCTGGTCGTATGTTGGACTACAGAGGTCGGATCACCTGCGGACCAATGTGGTCAACTCATCTGTTGGACCACTAATGCTAGCTTATCTGCAATATAACTTAGTTCCACTCATCAACAAGACCCTTGAGGACAGTTCGTCATACCCTTCGTTTCACATGCAACTGTTGGATTCATACTATCTAGTGCAGTTTTTTCCAGGAGAATCTATTCCTCAAGCCATCTGTCATATATTGACCACCATGAAAACCTATATAGTTTCTACCCAAATGACCATCTCATAACAACAGTCACAAATCTATATATCGTTTGTTAATCAGACACCAAAACTGAATGATATTGGAATTTTAGTAAACTACGGCTGGTTTCATCCATTCCTAGTCCAACTTGGTTGGACCAGCTCGACCAACTTGGCCTAGGGGTCCCCTATGACCAATCCCGGTCTTGATGAACTGACTCAACACGGTTGGTTTTAGGATGAAAAGTTCTATCCTGGTCAACTAGCCATGGACATTGGGCCTTTTTGGACCCATCCCGGTTTGGAAGATGGTCATGTCCACTGGACCTCCCAGTAACCCAGTTCTCATTTTGTCTGGTCAGATATAGTTAGGCCCATTTTGACTAGTTGGGATTCCTAGGGGCCCAGTTTCCGATCCTTCTCTTCACACAATAGAAGACCGGTTCTTCCCTATATGGGGCCACCTAGGGGCCTGAATTATTTTTCCAGCCCAACCCGCATTGGTGTGCCAGCTTGGATCCAGCCCAGACGCCGTACAAGCATTCAGTTTGTGCAACCATGCAGCAGACCACCTCCCCTCCAAACATGGTCCATGCTAGAAAATGTTCTAGTGCATGTCGTGACCCACCCCACGAGCCACATACCTTGATGTGGAGTCATAATGGTGCCTCCCTCTTTCACCATATTGTCCCTCACTGGCCATATCCTTCACTTCTTTGGTGCACCCCCACCTGCAGGGGGATCCAGCTGCCACCTCTTCCTGGGTTCCAAGGCCTCTCATCGATGTCGCGGCCTGCCCGACTATGACCCTTCACGCCTAGCATCACAATTCAATGCGCCACCAACCACTTTTCCACAAATAACATAAAGAAAACAATATTACAATTTGGGAATGACTCATAACCTAAGCACACCCAATGAGTGATCAATGTCTTTTCTTGGGTTGACTCATATTTGTTTTGGTTATAAGGATCATGAAGAATCAAAATAACAAATAATAATCACTAATATAGATGTCCCCTATTTTTCCCACATCATTAGGACTTCTATGTGAATGCTCGATCCACGGTTAATTTATTCGTTAGTTAACCTGTTTTCATCATTTAAAAGAAAGAATATAGTACATAAATTCTCATAAAAATGAATCAAACCCCTAACTAGAAAATTATATTTCTCACATATGATCATTGGTCACCTTCTGTTGAGATTTAGTCCCAAATCTGATCTCTAAGGATGTTATCACCCTCATCCGATTAGCCGGTGTTCATCATTGGAGAGGTTCCCTTCGTTGTTTGTCAGTGGATTTCTAGGGTTTTTAATAAACCATGAATTACCTATTTAATTATAAAAGGAAAAACATGTGTGTTTTAGAGTTACCATTATGATTCATTAATTAGGTTTATTAATGGGATATAGTGTCTCCTCATCACTCCAATTCAGCTCATTCGAGTCATAGCGTAATGAATAAGAAAATCAATGATAATAACTTTTAAGATATTTTATTTTTATTCCAAAAGTATGAAAATTTACATTCACCCTCGATCCGCATTAGCTAAGGTCAAGATCGACCTATGTGAACCATGAAATCACGAGCATAGTGATAATCTATGATTTCAAATCCGATTTATCATTTATTAGTCATTACGATTTGAAAAAAAAATAATCGTTGACCAATTATTATATTTATGGCCAAAAACTATATTCCACTATTTTCCCCTGCTAGACAATGTTAGTCCATTTCATGGTGAATCTCAATTCTTTGAGTTCAATGGTGCCGTTTAATTTTTGATCCCGAAATAGGATTAAAAGTTATTAAATCCTTCTTGCATGATTATTTAATGAACATTAAAGATATTTTGAAAATAAGATCTGGTCACTATGGGCCTTGGATTTACATGTCATCTTAGATCCTGGTATTGAATTAATCCAAATTAATTTTCAAAAATTTTAAATGGAATTCTACGGTATTACATTACTCCCCCATTAAATATTTACGTCCTCATATTCCAAAATAAGTGATATTCAATAAAATGTGTGTACTAAGCATGAATATGAGCCTCCCACTTCCACGTGATCTCCTGTACATTATCATTATACCAACAAAAATAAACTAGAGTAATTTATTATCCTCGAAATATCCTCTCTTATCGATCCTCTATATCTAATGGGTACTTCATGATTGTCACCCCGTCATTAATCTCCATCTCATTGCGGTCGATGACATGATGAGGGTCATGATATCTTCTCAGTTGAGATATATGGAAGACATCGTCCACCCTCTCTAGCTATGGTGGTAGAGCTAAGAAGTATGCCACCACTCCTACTCCACGCATTACTAGGAATGTTTTGATGATCCTCAAGGATAACATGACACCTCGGCCAAATCTCATATCCCTCATTGTGGTGTGACCCATACAAATATGTGGTCCCCCTATTGTTACTCATAGGGTCTCTGTCACCTATCAATATAGGACTTCTGTCAGCTCTGTGCAGTCTTCATCCAATATCGGTTGACCTGAACCTTCTTAGGGGTAGCATGTACCATCTCTAGACCCATTATTCCTAACTCCCAAGGGTATGTCCAACATAATGGTGACATGCATGATCATCTTTACATTTCCTAGAACAGTTCCATATTAATGGTGGAGTGGTAGCTATTGTTGTACACAAAATCCCCTAGTGGTAGTTGGTCCTCAAAACTGTGATCGAAATCAAGAACCCAAGAAAGAAGAATGTCCACTATTGTATTTATTGTCTTCTTCATTTGACCATCCATTTGAGGGTGAAATGCTATGCTCAAGTGCAGCTGAGTCCCAAACTCCTCCTGTAATCTCTTCCACAAATGGTATACAAAACATTCATCAATATATATGACTATCAGAAATGGGAATCCAGGTTGATGAACTATCTCTTTCAGATAGAGGTGTCCCAAGGACTATACTGAAACATATTACCGAATGGGTAGGAAGTGGTCGCACTTGGTGAGTTAGTCTATGGTCACCCAGACATTACCTTTCCCCTGGTTTTATTTGGTAAACCTTTCAAAATGACTATTGATATACCATCCCACTTCCACTATGGTACCTCAACGAGTTATTTCATACTTGCCGAAACTTAGTGCTCAACCTTCATTTTCTGACAAGTGTAGCATCTTGACAAAAAATCCACCATTTACTACTAAATCACCATCCAAGAGTACTAATGTCATAGGTCCGAGAACAACATCACCACACCTGGATGTACCGCCAAAGGGGATGTATGGAACTCAATCAACACATACTTATCTAATCCCTTTGGTAGAATAGTGTGGCATTGAAAAGGATGACGTGATCCCCACATTTTCAATATCCATTTGAGGCATTCCCTATAAACATCTGGGATGATGTAGTCTCAGAGCTCAACTCTCAAAGTTGTGCCTCCCTATCTCACTAGAAGTGTTGTTGGGTAATTACCATCAATTGAAGATAAGCTACCTCATCTTTATCCACAAAGGATATCTAAATTGAGGCCAACTACTTGCTTCCTTATTTAGTAGCTATGAACTCGACCTTTTATTGAGAGAATCCGCAACCATGTTCCCCTTCCCAAGATGATAGAATATCTCAAAGTCATAGTCCTAGAAGAACTCTATCCAAAATTTCAATATCGTATTCTTATCCTTTTGAGAAAATATTTACTTTAGACTCTTCTGGTTAGAGTAGATGATGAATCATTCACCCATAAGGTCATAGAGCCACATAATTAGTGAAAGGACAACTACTGCCAACTCAAGGTCATGAGTCACATAGTTCTACTCATGCAGTCTCAACTATCATGAGAAGAAACCAATCACTTATAGTCCATGCATCAGGAAACAACCAATACGGGTTTCTGATGTGTCACAGTATACCACATAGTCATTTCCCTGCTCTTGAAACCTCATGATAGGAGAACTTGTCATGATTTTCCTCAGCCGCTGAATGATGTTATGGCATCCTTCCATCCACACAGAGGGTTTTCATTTTTTTAAATTCCATCAAGGGGGATTTCACTTTGTAGAAGTTACGTACAATACTTAGATAGTATACAACTAACACAAAATATCTTAATACCATGGTAACACTCTTTGGTGGATCCTAAGAAAGCACTGCCATGATATTCAGTAGATCCAATGCAACTCCATCCTCTTAGATGACATTTCTCATGAAGTGGATCATTCATATCTAGAATCCACGCTTCAAGAGATTTTTGTAATGTTAGTTCTCTCAGTGTATGTCTAGAACCATCCTTAGGTGTATAGTGTTCTCCTCCTCGAACGATTAATACAATATGATGTCATCAATGAAGAACACTACAAACCGGTCTATGTACAAATAGAAAATATAGTTCATTAGTCCCATGAAAATTGATGGGGTGTTCTTCATGCCAAAAACTATCAATATATACTCGTAGTGGACATATAGAGATCTAAAAGACACCTTACAGATGTACTCATCTGATACTCGAAGATGGTGATAGCCTGATTGGATGTCTATCTTCAATAACCCTATAGTTCCTTTAACTGATGGAATGGGTCACAAATCTTAGGAAGAGGACACTTGTTCTTTACAGTCACCTATTTATTGTTCCATAATACCATATATTACCTCAATTTTGCATTTTACTTCTTAGAAAACAACACTGGGGATACCCCTAGTGAAACAATGGGCCTTACAAACCCCATCCTCAGCAAATCCTAAAAATGTACCCTCATATTCTAGAGTTTTGTGGGAGCATTTGATAAGCAGGTGTAGATATCAGTGTCATCCATGGGTACATACAAATGTCGATGTATTCCTATTTGGGAAGAGGTAGTATTAGAACATGGCCTGGAAATATTTCCTTGTACTCATCCTCCATTACATGAATTTATGGATTCGTCTAATCCATTTCACCTAGGTTCTTGCTATTCAACTAATGGAGTGATCAGATTAACCGTCCTATGTGTGATTCCATCCGATGCTTCTCCGGTTTCCTTTTCTTAGATATAAGAAAACCTAGTCCCATCTATATGGACACACAACACTGTGCACCTAGAATAGTTGATATGGGTATGGACTGCTGATAGCCACTCTATATTGTATGGTTACAACACTGCTACTAGGAGATCCCAACCTAAGCTCTCACCAGCAAGAGTAACCTCACACTACGCAAAATAGTTTGTGATAACCAAATCCCTTCCTATAAAAGTATCTAATTGTAAGGATCAAGCCAATTTCTCGATCAGAATATTAATGCTCAAAACTAGGTACATGATAATGAAATATTGACTTGAACTTGTGTCTATATAAAATGTATCTAATCGAGAGAATACATAGTTTATACCTTGTATTGTCTTTCGAACATCATAAACATAGGCCTCAACTACCCAAACCTGATCCCACCCCTGTCCACCTATGTCTGGAAAGCTTGGCATACCACCTAGGGGTGGTGGTACTGGTACCTAGTTCTTAATCCCTCCCCCTACAGCCTTTTGTGCTCCTCTACCACGTCCACTACCTGGTGGACCTCAATGTTATTGTCTATGTCATTTCCTTGGTGGTCCCTCGAGAATCTTTCAGTCCAACTTGTGTCATGTCGGGCAATGTCGATCTATGTTCCCCTTACAGCCACATGCATAGCATATTATTCTCCCCTGATGACTCCCACTTCCCTAGGATCCTTGTACTACTTACCCAAGGTATTGGGATCATCCTCCAAATTTTCTAGCCTACATGGGCCTTGACGTTAGCTATCAGACACCTTCCATGTAATACTCGACAACTTTTCACCTAATGACATCTCTTACCATCGGTTCCTCATCATTGAGGAAGATATATACTAATATAGCTAGCTCTAACACCCCCATCTTACATAGGGATGATGAAGGAAATCATCGATGCTCTAATCTCATGTCAGAGTCCATTCTCATGGGTATTGTTTTTGAAGAAAGGATTATGCACCACATCTGTATTGTAATATGAGATTTATTTAAACCTTTCATGGTACTCAGTCACTATCAGTCTTCCCTATTGTAAGTCAAGAAAATCCTGCATGCACACATAATTTAATTTCATGGGGGAAGAACACCACATTGAAAAGTTTCTTAATGTGAGACCAGGGGAGGGTCTCCTCCACATGAGTATGGATCATCAAACTCCACAATCTACCAAATGAGCCTTGCAGAAGGCTCACAGCAAGAACTGACATCTTGTCAAGTGGAATCCTCACTAAGAGGAAGACTTACCTCACCACCTCTTTCCAATGCTTAGTGACCTGAATATATGTCTCCCATCTGAACAGGGGAGGACTCTATTTCTAGAACTCATGAAGGGAACAGGGCCTATGTGTGCATTATACTAGTATAGATTGTCATAACTTCTAAACAACAGATGGTTGTATTTCTGGGACACTGTCCGAAGGTACTATATTAGGAAACATTCCCTATATCAAATCCTCATTGCCCTGTGGACAATCATCCATGTCACACAATGTAATCATGAATGTCTATCTGTGTGGAGGTATCCTAAAAGAGATCAATATGAACCACAAGAAATTGATTATACATGGTGAGATGACTCTGACTCAAAAAGATCATGGGAAAAAACTCAATGATAAATGAAAATGCTATTTTTATGTATCTCGTCGGAAATTATAATTCATGGTCATGGTGTATGGTTATGTCAGCCACCGCACCAACACTAGACTCCATGACCTGAAATATGAACTCGAGAAACATAACACTATTTTCCCATAATTGTTTTTTTCAGACTCTTATTTATTCAGGTATAATCAACCTCCCTCTTATACCATAATGGAATGAATCGCCCCCTAGGTCTCATGAAGTGACTACCCAAAACCCACCTTCTATAGGCTATGAGATGGAGACTGTAAAATAAAAGGAATATCCCAATAATGGAAGGCATTTTCATTACACACATTCATCATAAACTGCATAAATGTAAACACTTTTTAAACAACAACTGTCAATGAGAAAACTAGTAAAAGTATAGTACAAACTTAAATATAAAAAGGGGACACAATAAAATCTTAAAACTACAAAAGAAGGTAAAATAGTGAAGGTCATTCTACTCCAAAAATATAAAATGTGTAGGTGAAGGGTTTCTATCTTTAGTCGTAGAAGTACGTTACATCTAACCCATCTCACTATTCACCACCTAGTCCCAAACAACCAAGGTATTCATTGAAGCGTCTATCACCTACATGAGACACAACATGTGCAAGAGAAGACTATGTAGGGGTGATTGACACAATACAAAATAGGGACAAAAAATCACAAAATAATGACCCCAAACCAAGACCACACAAGAATATCACATATCAAGACCACAAATCAAAGACTTCTCACAACAGGTGTAACTCAATGAATATAATGTAAGATTTTCAGCTGTAAAACTGAATCATCCTGTACTACTAAGGTACTCATCCCTGATGAACCACTGAGGTCTACTTGGAAACTAGACCAATCTAGTCTACATAGCTGCTGGAACAATGAGGTCCACTCGGCTTCTGGATGATGGAGGTATGGTCAGCTGTGATACCACTAAAGCCTGGTCGGATGCTGGACCAATGTGGTCTTCTCAATCACTGTACCACTGAGATCTTCTCGTCTTCTTGAACACTGAGGTACACTCATATACTATACCACATCGGTCTGCTCCTCTATTGGACCACTGAGTATGCTCTCTTGTTGGCCCACTGAGGACTGCTCATCTACTGGACCAATGAAGTCTGATCATCATATCCAGCATGTCACAACCTGTGGTGGGATTCTCACTCTCCAATGCGATTGATTAGAGGAGAATCTACTCCTTAAGCCATGATTCGTATCATGACTAACTTGAAAACTCAAATAGAGTATACCAAAGGAATATATCATCAGGAGGGTCATAACACTGTAGATGGTGCGTTAATCGGATGATCAATCTAAAAGATCTTGGTGTTTTAGTAAATAGGGGCTGATTGTGTCTGGGATCAGTCCGACCAACCCGGTCCAGGGGGTCCCATTTGACCCGACCCGATCTGGTAGACTCGACCCCACATGGTTGGGTATGAGATGACCCTACATGTCCTAGCTTAGTGCCAAATCCCATTAGGTTTTGTGAGACCCAACCTGGTTTGTCCGAGGATCAAGTCTGCTAGGATGCCCTGCCACCTGATTCTCATCCGAACAGGTCCAACATATTTAAATGGGTTTTGAACTACCGGGTAGCCCAGGGTCCAGTTTTCCATCCACCCAGGCCCAAACTGGTGTTATTTTTGTCCTCCATCCTGGTTCACCCAGCGTCCCAGTTTATTTCTCCACCAAAGACCGCTTTAGAGGGATGACTTGGATCCAGCTCAAATGCCACGTTGGCTTCCAGTTCATCCAACGACACGGCTTGCTAAGGCTGGTCGACTCCCCTATACAGACGTTCCACTATGGACCACGTGCCAATGCATGTCATAGAACACCCCTAGGGTGAATTCCCTTGACGTAGTAAACAACTGGCACCACCCACCTACACCATTAGGGGTATCCACCTCCAACCTGTTATCAGCCTTAGTGCTGGTGGCTGCTACCATCACTTCTGCATGGTGCTAAAACTGTGGATAGGTGGCGCAGCCTTGCGCCACCGTCATTGTAATGTGACGTGGCCTTATTCAATGGATTATCTCTAATATCATGGACCACTTGACCATAACCCTTCTCACCTAATACAGTGGGCCAATGCACCATTGACCATTGTGACACCAAAAAATGGGACAAATTCATTAATAAAACTGATGTAGGAGTCCCAACACAAGAACACCCAATGAACCATCCTTGTATTTTCTTCATGTTAACATAGATGTGTTATAATTTACAGGATCAAGAAGAACTAATATAAGGTGGAATATCACTAAGATAGATATCATCTTTTTAACATGTATCATTAACCCTCCATAATAAAAGATTGACCTGCATGTTAACTTGTTCATGAGTTAACCCGTGTTAATAATTTAAAATAATGAATGGGGAAATGAAATTCACACCGAAAATAATAAACACCCTAAATAGAAACTGTGTAGACACACCATTTTCCATTTCTAAAAAATTCTGAAAATTCAGTTCTACCATTTCAGAAAACAAAATACATATGCTTTACTAAAATATCTTTTCATAAAATTTCACATTTCTTAAATCAAGTTTTTTTAAACCAAGTTTCATGATTCCAAAACATCGTGACATGATACAATGCAAGAGGAAACTAGTTTTGGTGGGTGACATGGATATATGGTTGGAGGCCATATGCCAATCATGTAACCATCATGGAGATTTTTCAATGGAAATATCCATGGCTCCACATGGCTTTCTGGCCCTGCGAGATCACTAAGACCATTATCCCAAATCTCTTTACATTTCCCAAAATCATCATCAAACAAAGAAAACCTAATGGGTCAGATAAATCTAGAATTCCCCTAGAGACTTGAATAACCTCATGAGATGTGATGGCCAGACACTCTACTCGTAATCATAATTTAAATCCCCAAAAATCTTAGCATTGGATTATCCCGACTCTTCTCTAAATAATATAACCCATTGAGTTAACCAAAACCTTCTCTGATACCATTTTCTCACAAAACAAATCTGGATTCCATCATAAAATGCATTGAACTCGGCCTAGGGAAAGACCTGAATTACATTCCCGATCCCCAAGAGTCGACACAAGTTCTTAGGTGTCATAATATGAATGTTGGGAATGATTTAATGTATGTTATAAACATACAAAAACAAACAAGTCCAATATAATAAATCTAGATTTTCATTCTTAAAACCCATCTTTTAAAAAAAAATTCAGAATTGAATTACATAATTTAAAACAAATATCAAAGACTACAAATAATTAAGAAACTAAAAAGGATATCCAAATAACAACTTTATGGAAAGAGGAACCACCCTTAATCCATCTCCACAACACTGCATCACGAAGGACCGCTAAATAAATGATCAAATGGAACAAAAAGTTGTACCAAAACCTGTGACAAATAACAAAATCTACATACACCAAAGGGTGTTATTAGGGTGTGAGATAAATCTTAGTAGGTTGAAACCACAAAAATATTCCATGAGGTAAAAATTCAAAGACGAAAAGTTTACAGGTTTTCATAAACATGGAATGCTAATAAGTATTATAAAGAGACATAACTTTAAATAAAAACTAGTTTTCAAAAGCCATACTTTAATGATCAACAATTTTAAAATGAATTCCAAAGCTATAGAATTTTCCAACCAAACACAGTGTATGACTACGGTAAAAATTATGTATCTAATGAGCACAGGCAATGAGAAATAACCCCTAAGAACTACCTCACCGTGGGTCCCAGGTACCTCATATCTCGATGAAAGTAACCATTAAAAAATATATTCTTGTGCACAAGAGCCACTAGTAGGGATCATACCTATAACTAGGTCGTCCCGCAATATTATCATCATCAGTATCATAGTTTAGTTAGTGTTTTCATCATCAAACATTCTACATGAAACTGAGGCCAAACCCCATAGGATCACTAGCATACTAGTATACGTCCACCTAGCTAGATACCTAGGTTTTCCGTCTTGTGCTCAAACTAGTTCCACAAGCCATGAAATACAATTCTAACATTCAAATACCACTTCCAAGTCACATTAATACCAAACTTCCCACACACATGTCACATAATATTCATTTCTCAAACAAGAATTCATTTTTCACATCATACACACAGAAAACAGCCAAAAAAAGTATATCGTGCCTTTCTTGTATTTTGATTAATAATTTCATAAATTTAGTATATCTTCTAAAAATGGTGTACATCTTAAATAACCTATTTACCTTTCAAATACCCATCTTAAGTGAAAACCCTCACCAAAATAGTACATGTACATCCTTTTACCACTTTGTTTAACTCAATAAATCATTTACAATTTTCATAAAATTATCCCAAGGGGTATAACCTTGTTTTGCACCCCAAAACCATTTAAAAAAACTCTTTCAAGGCCAAAATCACACCAATAACAATCCAAAATAGAGTTGGAATCCCTATTAACACTTATTAAACCACTCTAAAATGTTATGAAATTACCTCAACTAACACCACAAAAGATACACATTAACTACACATATTTTCAAAAAAATATGAATCTTTGAAACTAAATGCTTAATAAATAATACAAAAAATGGTTCCCGTACCAAACATAATGTAAGAGGAGCCAAATAAAAGTATAAATGAAGCAATGATAGCTCATTTTAGGATGTTTACACATGGAACCACCTGCTTTTTTTTGTCAAAACACCAAGTCATTGTGTGAAACATCATCTGTACCACCACCACACCACAAGGGACAGATATCCATCCCTAGACCGCAACATTTGAAAAAAACACCAAATCAAACCCACAGAATGAAACCTATCATCATGAACATTTTATAAATCATGAAAGGGTGAATTAAACCCTATGGAAATAGATGAAATAAAATATATAAAGAATTACTTTCTTGATTTTTAAGTTTCCCACATCAGAACTCCCATCAAATTAGAGTTTCAAGGGACGTTGAGAGAGTTTGTCGACTATCCATGGAGGTAGGGAATAAAATGGGAAAAAATGGGTGGATTTGGTTTATTTCCTGGAGGGAAATATGAATTCCAAAAACATTTTTAATGGGTTGGACACCTTTCACGATTTTTCCACACAGTTTACTAAACTGTGTGGATAGTTGTGGCCACCAAAAAAGATCTATGTTGACTCCAATTTCAGCGGGTTCCATGGGGGAAACCAATATGAAATTATATTCCAAGGATAGTGAAGGGCCTAGATCAGTGTGAATCACTGAGAGGGGGAGGGGGTGAATCAGTGATCCCTTAAAACTTTTTACTAATTGATTATTTATCAATTAAACCTCTATGGCTTGTTAAGGCCTCGATCCACTCTTCTTGTATCTCTCAGCCTTTCCTTGAGTAGTGAAGTAAATGTAATGGCACAGGACACAAGGATTTACAAGGTTCGGCACTAAAGGCCTACGTCCTTGCCATGTTGGTTATATGCCCCAACATGGTTTCTCCCATTATAATCTGTTAGTATTACAATGGTCGATACAGAGTCCCACTATATCTCTCCTGAGTTCCACAGGAGGGTATTTATACTACGTCCCACATTGTTACCAGAGTCCCACTGGCCTGGTCCAGAATCCCACTGAATACTTCTTCCACCCTGAGTCTCACAGGGGGCTTCTCCTGGCTTCTCGAGTCACACGAGTAGCTCTTCTTCACTTCAAGTTCTTCAAGTATCCTCAGCAGCCTGGGATAAAGGCTGCTGGCCTTGCTCTGCACCTCTAATCACTTGAGTTGATCAGGTCTTCTCGTCTTACTCAGGATTTATCTCCTTCTTCTAAGGATGACCTGAACTCTCTCTTCAAGAATCTTCAACAGCCTTTGAAAAGGTCTGTTGGTCTTGCTCTTCACTTCTGATCACTTCTGTTGATCAGGCTCTTCTCAATTACTGAAAACTCAGACAACTGATATCTCTAACTTCAGTCTGCCTTCTGTCTGACTTCAAAACAACTTCATGCACTCAGTGCATGGCTACTCTGCTTCTTCATGCACATACTTCATGTCCTCTCACATTCTTCAAGATCTTCTGGTCTTGGACAACTCAGATGCACACAAGCTGGTTTGGCTTTGTTCACATGTGCATGTGCATGCATGCAAGCATGAACTCCCCTTCTTCTCTTCCTTGGTGTGATAAACAGTCAAAGCGTGTAATTTCTCCTTAAGCACACACACCTTCTTCACTCACACACTTTTTTCAATTTGTTCACACACTTAAAAGTGTGTTATACTTTAGTGTGGATGTCCTCTTCTTTCTTCTTCTAAATGTGTACACTTTGCACACACCTAGGTTCGACCTCTTTACTTTGCACACACAACTTCTTCACTTTGCACACACTTGACTTGGCCTCTCTCCTCTTCTTAAGGGTGTTCTTCAAATTGCATACACAAGGTGCAAGCCTTCCTCATTTTGCACACACCCAAGGCTACGACCTTCTCCAATTCTTAAACACACACAATGTGAGGTCTTCACTTTGCACACAGTCCTCCTCTTTGCACACCCACTGCCCATAGGGTGTTCTCCCAATTTGCACACACACGGGGTGTGTTGTGGCCTTATTCTTCTTGCACACACAAATACTAAGCCTGGGCCAACTTGTTTCTTCAAGCATGCACACACAAAAATGTCTCGGCCTTCCTCATTCACTTTGCACACACACTGCCAATATGAAGGCGTGCAAGTGCTTGGTGCGGCCTCTCCTCTACTCCATTGTCACGCAGGTGCACAAGGCACAAGAGCCGTGCAAGGCCTCGGGTGCAAGGCAGCCGTGCAAGGCTCAACCAACCGCGGGGTGCGTAAGTGTTGTGGCCTCGGGTCGTGCAAGCCTCAAGAGTGCAAGAGAACCTTGGGTTCACAAGCTTCTCCTGCCGCGCAAGTATGCGGGCAGGGAGAGCTCTTCCTATCGTGCAAGTGATGCGCGCAGGGGACCTTCGGGCCTCAGGTGGCACCGGGACTTCAGCCATGCAAGTGTGCGCGGGGCTTCTACTTCGTGAGGCACAAAGGCACTCAGGGGTCTTCCAAGTTTTTCAACAAGCTAACAGAGAGCCTAGACCTCTCTTTTTATAGGTAGAGGGATGCCTCATATCTTCCGTGGAATATAAATCCGAATTCCCGAAATTCTCGGGTTTTAAAAATTCTTCAAATCTTGATTTGCTCCTCTGTTTCACGCGGGTTCTTTATTTTCAGCCTTCTCCATGTGCATGCATTTTAGAACGTGTGCATGCCTTCTGTTTAAGACGAAACCATGCAAAGTAAAAATCCTCATGGCCTTCGGCAACGTTGTTTGCCTTGTCATACTTAGAAAATCATCATTGAATGCATTCATGCATATTTTTATGCATGGATAGGTTCTTCATGGACAGACAAACTCAATGGTGTCTTCGTCTTGATCAACAGTGGCCGGGAGCTCATGATCGGTGCTTGGAGACCCTCTGATTCAGAGGGGGACGTCAGGTGGCCTTCGGCTGAGCTCAAGGAAGGAGAGGAGCTTGCAAGCCATCGGATCAGAAGTTTGAAATACATCGGACGACCGCGATCAGAAGATCTCGCGTGGGATCGATCGTGCAGTTGAGATCTGGCGCGCGATCGATCGAGTGGCCATGATTCTCTCCCGGTGAAAATTGCGCGTCCCACATCGAAACGACTCCCGTTTTTCTGTGGTTTATCAAAGTTCAACTGCCGATAACCCTTCGATTGAACTTCTCCCTCCACGGTGCCGCCCCGCACCGTGTTCTCTTAGCGGGCATGCTCTTGCGCCCACCTCTACTCCCTGCGGGCGCACCACTGGCGCCCACTATGCACACAGGGCGTGCTTCTCGTGCTCATGCTGCGTGGGCTTCATCACTACGTGGCCTCGAGGCTTATACATGGCCCTGGCCTCTCGGGCTTGCCCCATGGGATCCCCCTTGGGCGTGGCGACCTCGAGTCCCACATGTGCCTTGGGGTTGAACCCTTAAGGCTGGCCCTTGGTGGCTTCTTTTTGCCTGAGTATAGAATAAGTACTTTGTTTAAAAACAAAGTGACCAAGTTCAAATTCCAAATGCCAAATTCCACATCTTCCACTAATCCATTCTCCCTTCTTCATTTCTTCTCTTCTCTTCTTCTTAAGAATTCCTCCATTCCTCTTAAACATGTAATCTTCACTTAGGAGTGACATTCCCAAAGTTTCATCTTCAACCGAAGCTCCTGAATCAAATAATTCTTCAACGTTCTTCAATGATCCAATCAGAGATCAAGTTGGATCATCTTCAATTCATCATGCACTAAGTGATTGTGCATGGACTTCATTAAACCACTTCATCCACTTAGAACTTGTGGATGGATCATCTTCAACTCCTCATGCAGTGTGAAGACAATGCATGATTTTCAGACAATGTTGTGACATTGTATCTAGTTGATACAAGTTCTCTGAACTTAAAGAGCAGCTCAACAATCGTCAGATGTGCATAGAGAATGTTTCAACCACAACATCCTATGTCACTTAGTGAATCTCCTAAGTGACATGCATCTTAGTACCATGGCCATTCTCCTTTCCTCACCAACACCATCACATCCTTTGTCATTCACATCTTGAAATTCCTTGACATCCATTCACTCCATGACAATATCATGCCTCATTGACAACAAATGCAACACAATGCACTTCAATCTCCCCCTTTGTATTTTTTGTCAATACACTTCTTCAGCACATATGAATGGGTCAATATGTGTGCCAATATTTTCTCCCCCTTGTTGGCAATCAAATGCAAAGATGTGGTGTGGTTCATTTTGAAAAATCTCTTCCTCCCGTAGAAAAGCATTTTCTTCAAAAACACTAAGAGAGAGATGATGCCACACGTTCTCTTGAGCAAATAACCTTTAGTAGATCAACTCTAAGTCTAATTGGGCTAACCTGGTGTAGAAAACAAGGGTGATGTAACCAAAATTTTCAATGCTGTCCACAATTCACTGTACATGTGAGATCATGCTTCAGGGGGTGAAATTTTTCAGATTTATCAATGAATTTCTAAATCCTGAACATACTTTACAAAACACATTAGAAAGTTCAGTGCAAAGATAAAGCTCCCCCTTTCATCCATTTGCCTTCAATCAATAATCCCCCTTAATTGACATGATTAATACAATTAAGAAACAAGGGATGAAAGTATGATTGTAATACCTTCACTTTTCTCAAGATGGTATTAAATCTCAGAATCCCATCTTCTACAGATTGGCTCCCCCTCAAGGGGTGCACTCCATTCTGTCCAAACCACTCTCCAGATGAGAATGATCGTCATCTTTAATTACCGGAAATGTTAGCACAAGTAAATATAAGTGGTTACGGAATAAGATAGAACCTCCTTGGTTCATCAATGTGAACAACAAGGTTGAGAAGATTCTGTCAACCGAGATGTCCCATTTTCACTATTCTCCACACTTGCACATTTGATCTTCAATGATGTTTGTGCTGGTGTGGATCTCAACACCTCTTTAACTTCTTTGTGTGTGACTCCTCTATTTCTAGGTGCCTTCTGAGTACTAGAGTCTCCTGGTGCAATCTTCATTCTTTTGAAGAATCCCTTCTGAGCTGGAATGAATATCATGCATTTATCACTATTATGTCTAGCTTGATTGCACCTCACACAGAGAACTTGATCTTCATGTGAAATCTTTTTCTTTCCTTTTTCCTTAGCTATTGCCAGTGCTTTATCTTCAGCTCTCTGCAGCTCTCTGGCAAGTTGCAAATGATTAGGCCATATGACTAACAAGTCATTTGGAAGTGAGGCCTCAGTTTTGGAAATTCCACATGGTTCTTTTGATGCTGTTAAGCTACCTTTCTTAGGCAACTTATTTTCAAT
This sequence comes from Viscum album, assembly GCA_963277665.1. NCBI lineage: Eukaryota > Viridiplantae > Streptophyta > Magnoliopsida > Santalales > Viscaceae > Viscum > Viscum album. The sequence goes on along the minus strand of OY728148.1, from coordinate 63,890,406 downwards.
CAATCCCTTCTGCTTCTTCTGGATTAATTGTCTTTTTGAGTCTAGTCTTCTTCTATTCAGTTCCATGGCTTGTTCACAAATATCCATGATGTGTCCTTTCTTTCCACAGTAGAAGCATGTTTTCTTCTTGGTGGTCATTCGGGATGCATCACCCTTCTTGGATTTTAAATCCAAGGACTTCTCTTCCTTTGACAAAATCTTATTGGGAGCTTTTTTAGCTTTCTTCTGCTTGCTTCCCAAGGATTCTTTCTGAGCCAGGTTCTGTGATCTTTTCTTCTTTTGAGCTCTGGATACAGTTGGAGATTGACATGTATCTTTTTGACCACTTTTGAAAACATCCCAGATGTTATCAAGAAATCCAAATCTATTTGCAGTAAACAGATGTCTCTGGACCTGTGGATGTTGCCTCTTTTCCTCTGGCTTGCTCCCCCTTGGCATGGGATTGCTTTGTGCTTTGATATTCAGTGGATTTTACCAACAATCCTTTGCACAGTGCCCATACTTATTACAACACCAACACTGACCCGCAAATCTTGACCTCTGCAGTCCTTCTGATTGCTGGCCAGTTTACTTGAACTGCTATGTTGTTTCAGGAGAGCTTTGTTTCTGCATCTTCTTCATCCATACTTGATCAGAATTACTCTTCCATCCTGCACTTATTGTGGAAACACATTTAGAAACATGAGTACAAGATGAGATGGATGGTACCTTCTTTTTAGAAGATGTTGCACTTTTATTAGAGGATGTCTTTATTTTAGAATCATCCTTCTAAATGCATACTTGTATAGCAACATTTCTTCTATCAGCTAACTGGGAGGTTTCAGCTTTGGGTGATTGCAATTTTTTCAATATCACCTCTAGTTCTAAGACTTTTATGTTGAGGGAGTTCTTCTCATCCTCAACCAATCTTAGCTTACCTTCTCAATTTTCTTTCAGTTGTCTTATCTGGTCTTCATGCACCTTCTTCATTTCAAGCAATGAATTGTCAAGCTCCTTCACCCTTTTGACTTTTTCTTTAAGTTGACCATTTCTGACAATCATTGACACTTTGTGCAACTTCTCCAGTGCATGGAAAAATTCTTTGATCATTATCATAAAGATTTCTTTCTCAGAAGAGCTTCTTTGCAATTCTTCATCAGTGTCTTCAAATCTTTCATTGCAAAGGGAAATAGTTTCATCTTTAGCCTTCACCAGCTTTCTGAGAGTGTTGGTTATGCCAACCCTTTTAGCCAACTGATCATCCATTGTATTGGATTCTTCTTCTAGCTATAATTTTTCTTCTTGAAGATCAAGGATGCCTGTAGCTATATACATTGCCACTTCCTTGGGGACTGTCTTCTGAAGATATTCGATTACACTTTGAAGATATTTCATTATACCAACTTCATCATAGCTAGGACAAGCTTTCTTCAACTTCTTTGCCTGTTTCTTCTTCCTGTTTTTCAGAGTCTTGGAAGATATCTCCATTTGAGGGTATTCACTCACTTCTTCAAATCTGCACTTCATAAAGACTCCCTTGGATATTTTAGAGGTAACCTTCCCTCTGATACCAACTGAAGTGCCCAGATCATTGTCAATCACTGAGAGGGGGAGGGGGTGAATCAGTGATCCCTTAAAACTTTTTACTAATTGATTCTTTATCAATTAAACCTCTATGGATTGTTAAGGCCTCGATCCACTCTTCTTGTATCTCTCAGCCTTTCCTCGAGTAGTGCAGTAAATGTAATGGAATAGGACACAAGGATTTACAAGGTTCGGCACCAAAGGCCTACGTCCTTGCCATGTTGGTTATACGCCCCAACATTGTTTCTCCCATTATAATCTGTTAGTATTACAATGGTCGATACAGAGTCCCACTGTATCTCTCTTGATTCCCACAGGAGGGTCTTTATACTGCGTCCCACAGTGTTGCCATAGTCCCACTGGCCTGCTCCAGAATCTCACTGAAGACTTCTTCCACCCTGAGTCTCACAGGGGGCTTCTCCTGGCTTCTCGAGTCACACAGGTAGCTCTTCTTCACTTCAAGTTCTTCAAGTATCCTCAGCAGCCTGGGATAAAGGCTGCTGGCCTTGCTCTGCACCTCTGATCACTTGAGTTGATCAGGTCTTCTCATCTTGCTCAGGATTTATCTCCTTCTTCTAAGGATGACCTGGCCTCTCTCTTCAAGAATCTTCAACAGCCTTTGAAAAGGTCTATTGGTCTTGCTCTTCACTTCTGATCACTTCTGTTGATCAGGCTCTTCTCAATTACTGAAAACTCAGACAACTGATATCTCTAACTTCAGTCTGGCTTCAGTCTGACTTCAAAACAACTTCATGCACTGAGTGCATGGATACTCCGCTTCTTCATGCACAGACTGCATGTCCTCTCAAATTCTTCAAGATCTTCTCGTCTTAGACAACTCAGATGCACACAAGCTGGTTTGGCTTTTTCACGTGTGCATGTGCATTCATGCAAGCATGCACTCCCCTTCCTCTCTTCCTTGGTGTGATAAACACTCAAAGAGTGTAATTTCTCCTTAAGAACACACACCTTCTTCACTCACACACTTTATTCAATTTGTTCACACACTTAAAAGTGTGTTATACTTTAGTGTGGATGTCCTCTTCTTTCTTCTTCTAAATGTGTACACTTTGCACACACCTAGGTTCGGCCTCTTCACTTTGCACACAAAACTTCTTCACTTTGCACACACTTGATTTGGCCTCTCTCCTCTTCATAAGGGTGTTCTTCAAATTACATACACAAGGTGCAAGCCTTCCTCATTTTGCACACACCCAAGGCTACGACCTTCTCCAATTCTTAAACACACACAATGTGAGGTCTTCACTTTGCACACAATCCTCCTCTTGGCACACCCACTGCCCGTAGGGTGTTCTCCCACTTTGCACACACACAGGGTGTGTTGTGGCCTTCTTCTTCTTGCACACACAAATACTAAGCCTGGGTCAACTTGTTTCTTTAAGAATGCACACACAAAAATGTCTCGGCCTTCCTCCTTCACTTTGCACACACACTGCCAATATGAAGGCGCGCATGTGCTTGGTGCGGCCTCTCCTCTACTCCATTGTCACGCATGTGCACAAGGGACAAGATCCGTGCAAGGCCTCGGGTGCAAGGCAGCCGTGCAAGGCTCATCCAACTGCGGGGTACGCAAGTGATGCGGCCTCGGGTCGTGCAAGCCTCAAGAGTGCAAGACCACCTTGGGTGCGCAAGATTTTCCTGCCGCGAAAGTATCCGGGCAGGGAGAGATCTTCCTATCGTGCATGTGATGCATGAAGGGGACCTTCGGGCCTCAGGTGGCACCGGGACTTCAGCCGCGCAAGTGTGCGCGGGGCTTCTACTTCGCGAGGCACAGAGGCACTCACGGGTCTTCCAATTTTTTCAGCAAGCTAACAGAGTGCCTCGACCTCTCTTTTTATAGGTAGAGGGATGCCTCATATCTTCCGCAGAATATAAATCCGAATTCCCGAAATTCTCGGGTTTTCAAGATTCTTCAAATCTTGAGTTGCTCCTCTGTTTCACGCAGGTTCTTTATTTTCATCCTTCTCCATGTGCATGCATTTTAGAACGTGTGCATGCCTTCTATTTAAGCCGAAACCATGCAAAGTAAAAATCCTCATGGCCTTCGGCAACATTGTTTGCCTCGGCATACTTTGAAAATCATCATTGAATGCATGCATGGGTATTTTTATGCATGGATAGGTTCGTCATGGCCAGACGAACTCAATGGTGTCTTCGACTTGATCAACAGTGGCCGGGAGCTCAAGATCGGTGCTCGGAGACCCTTTGGTTCAGCCGGGGACGTCGGGTGGCCTTCGGATGAGCTCGAGGAAGGAGACGAGCTTGTAAGCCGTCGGATCGGGAGTTTGAAATACATCGGATGGCTGCGATCATAAGATCTCGCGTGGGATCGATCGTGCGGTCGAGATCTGGCATGCGATCGATCGAGCGGCCAGGATTCGCTCCCGGTGAAAATTGCGCGTCCCACATCGAAAAGGCTCCCGTTTTTTCCGTGGTTTATCAATGTTTTGCTGCAGGTAACCCTTCGATTGAACTTCTCCCTCCACGGAGCCGCCCCAAACAGTGTTCTCTTAGCGGGCGCGCTCTTGCGCCCACCTCTACTCCCTGCGGGCGCGCCACTGGTGCCCACTATGCACACAGGGTGCGCTTCTCGCGCTCACGCTACGCGGACTTCATCACCGCGTGGCCTCAGGGCTTATACATGGCCCTGGCCTCTCGGGCTGGCCCCATGGGATCCCCCTTGGGCGTGGAAACCTCGAGTCCCACATGTGCCTTGGGGTTGAACCCTTAAGGCTGGCCTTTGGTGGCTTCTTTTTTCCAGAGTATAGAACAAGTCCTTTGTTTAAAAACAAAGTAACCAAGTTCAAATGCCAAATTCCAAGTGCCACATATTCCTCTAATCCATTCTCCCTTCTTCATTTCTTCTCTTCTCTTCTTCTTAAGAATTACTCCATTCCTCTTAAACATTTAATCTTCACTTAGGAGTGAAATTCCCGAAGGTTCATCTTCCACTGAAGCTCCTGAATCAAATAATTCTTCAACATTCTTCAATGATCCAATCAGAGATCAAGTTGGATCATCTTCAATTCATCATGCACTAAGTGATTGTGCATGGACTTCATTAAACCACTTCATCCACTTAGAACTTGTGGATGTATCATCTTCAACTCCTCATGCAGTGTGAAGACAATGCATGGTTTTCAGACAATGTTGTGACATTGTATCTAGTTGATACTAGTTCTTTGAACTTAAAGAGAAGCTCAACAATCGTCCAATGTGCATAGAGAATGTTTCAACCACTACATCCTATGTCACTTAGTGAATCTCCTAAGTGACATGCATCTTAGTACCATGGCCGTTCTCTTTTCCTCACCAACACCATCACATCCTTTTTCATTCACATCTTGACATTCCTTGACATCCATTCATTCCATGACAATATCATGCCTCATTGACAACAAATTCAACACAGTGAACTTCAGATAAGGGATAAAAATTAACATTAAAAATCATTCTTTTCATCCCAAAATTCATCCAAATCAAGGGTACAAACCATCTCAACAACATAAACCACAAGAGGTGTCACTAGGAGTGTCACAAATTCAACTCCATACCCCCACAACCTCATACCATACCTCTGAAAAAAGAGGATTTGAAGTACCATATTTTACCCCAAGACAATGTTCATATATCAAGAACATATGAGACACAAAAATTTGAAACCCATAACACCCAGAATCCAATAAAAAGATGTGAACCAAAATAGGACTTGAAAAAAAAGAATGGAATTGAAAATACAGGTATGATAATCAAGAACCATGGAAAAAAATAACATAATTGGAATAGGAAAACAACTCAGGTCTACTAACATCTAGTGGAATATTTAGTTTTTTAGCATAAAAATGAGTATGTAAACACCAAAAAATCTATACATTTACATTATTGAAAATTTACTTAAATTCATAGTGAAATACAACTACTAAAATGAGTTTTTTTATCTTTTAAAAAATATGTAACATTATAGACACATATCACATGTAAAAAGAGATAATTTTATAGATAGAAAAATTCTATTTTAAATCCAATTTTGAAATCCACAGTACAAATACACAATAAAAAACCAAGATAAAGATATTAGAAAATATGTTCTAATTGAAAATAACAATTATGATATGAAAACTATGTCCTAAAATTGATTAAATAAATATTTACAAGAAGAAAATTACTAGGGAAAAAGTAATCAACAAATTTATTAAAGAAATAGAAACATACAGATTGTAATCATATGCATGTCATCAAAATATATAAAATAAATCCCTTAATGTAATCAGATTAGAAACACCTATTGGAATATGGTCCAGATCCATAATGAATAACTAACCCGACTACTCTAAACTATAATTACTAATGGAAAATCCACCCTAGTCTAGCATCTATCTAGTGGTTACCAGTTAATCATATCAAAATCTGAAACTAACCATCACTCGACTATCCAGATGACACCTACAAATTCCATGAAAATTGTATTGGGGTATGTAGGAGGTCATCACTTAGATAGAATTAAGAATAACCCATATATTCCACCATGCCTGACTTTTATAAATACCAATAACTACTTTTAGTATGGAAACTCGTTGGAAGGAAAACTATAGGGGTTACCATCACCCATAGAATCATGAAATGTTCCTACAAAGGTTTAAAATAGTATGATCTTTAAAAGAACATTAAAAAATCCAAAAGATACCAATAGATAATTAAAATTTTCAAATTCAAATTCCTTTCCAAACTTTTTATAAAACAATGATTAAAAATGTACTCACACATAGAATATTTCATACGGGAATTTGGAGAAAAATTAAAATAAAACCATTCATCTAAGGTGACAGGTTGGTTGAACCTTAAGAATAAAATTTCGAAGATAATTTTTAAATAAATTGAGAAACACGGAGACATTGAGGAGACACTGGGGTTTTAAAAGAACCATATTTAATGATGGAGTTAAATAATACAAACCTTAATTAGGAATGGTATTTTTAAATCTATGTATTAAGATATATATCATTAAATAAAACTATTATCATTTGTGTTCCAATCCATATGTCCACCATTGAACATATGGATATTACCAAATCTAATGATTCATTAATTTGAATTAGTAAATGTATAAAAAATTTAAATTTAAAACCATAATGATACTTACATCTAATTACATGGGTCTAAACATAAGTATCAAACTATAGAAGCTACCAAAACCAAAATAATGATTAAATTCACAAACAATGTAGGTTATCGAAACATATAGAAGGCCAAACACATCCCATGGTGCCCAATAAAAATTTTAAGACTATGTAAAATTTCATCAAAAAATTTATATACATATAGATGTAATCATAACTAATTTAAACCCTTGAAAACCCATTTTCACCAAATATTGAACATGAAAACACAATAAAAATTCACATCAATACATTAAAAGCACATATAATAATTTTAAAAATATATTATAAATGATTTAGAGTTATATGGTATGTTCATTGAAGAAAACAGATGATGAAACTGACCTCAATGTGGGGAAAATGAAATGAAATTCTCAGAGAAGGAAGAATGAGGTCCAAGGAAGAAACTAGACACCCTTTCATACAACTAACAAAAGTAAATAATAATCTATCTACCGTACAATTGACAAAAGTGGTAACTAAGGTATGTATTAACCAAGATCCTAGAGGGGGATATGGTTAGAGGAGAAAAAATAACTAATGATCAAGAAGAACTCAAGTTATAAGCTTTTAAGAGTATCAAAGTAGGAGGAGAGAAAAAGATAAGGGGGGTATGGGAGAACCATTTATGTGTCTAGGATGAATAATAGGGAAGTAGGGATAATTTGGGTTAATTTTAGGGAAGCAAAAAATAGAGTAATTTTAGATTTTTAAAGTGCATGAGAACCATTCATGGTTTGGATGTATAGTTTCCACAACTATTCCCCAACCTATTACACCTTACTGGAAAGGAGGGACTCTCGTTTGGGCAGAACACATGGTATACGTAATTTTCAACCATCCATTAAATTTTTATTTAAATCATTTCATATAGTCCCCACACACAGTATTCATAGTTTCTCATAAATATAAAAAATCCATGTGCATTTTCCTTGATATTACATGTTGGATGCATAGTTACTCCATATTCATGAATGATTCAGATAAATCCATGCTCGATTCATTCTAGGAAACATAAGTAATAATAAATTCAATTATAATCATCATCTTCTTTATATTGTCACATGTTTTCCCCTAAAAATTTCCACAATAACCACAGACATGTACAAAACCAATGGAAAACCTCTACACTCAAATATCATCATGGAATCTTGACATGTAGCATAACTAAATCTTTAACACCTTAACACATTTCAATATTTTTCTTGTTGAAAAAATTTAAATTATTTTTATTTCCAGTTTTATTCACACCTCTATGATAACATTACACTAAAAAAATAGTAATATTATTTTGTGTTACCCACAATACTATGTTGGATTGTTTAAAACATAATACTGAGTTCCTTTAATAACAGATATTACATACATGACTGAGTTTAAAAAAAAAATATATTATAAAAAATATATTCTTTAATATAAAAAGGTATAACATAGAAATTAAATTAGATTTTAAGAATAGAACTAATTAACATATGATAATACAAGTTTTACTTCATTGGTTAACTTTTAATTATAAATTAATATAAAATCCAATTTAATATAGAGTAATTGTTTAAAAAAACTATTTTTAAGATCCACAATGAACTCTATCTTAATAATATAAATTTATAACTTTTAGTGAGTGATATTAATAAAATATATATATTATATATTCATTCAAGAATTTTTTACATTCATCTAGTGGATTACATAGGTATGAGATAAGAAGAAATATATCATTATGCCTAAAAAGATAATTTTCCTAATGGAACTTTTCCTCATTTTAACAGAAGACTAATTTTGAATCCAATTTTTTAACATTTATAAATTTTAATTTTCAAAATAATGTTTATTTTTCAATATTAATTTCTAAATTATTTTATTTTATGTTTTTGTTATTCTTCAAAGAAGTTTCTTTTTTTGATGATTAGTTTAAGGTAAAAATTTTTAATTTAAAACATTTATTTCATATATATAATTTATACTGTTAAATAATAATTTAAATTGGTGTTAATGTTTACTTAGTTAAATTATAAGTATTTCATTACAATTTTTGTTATTATAATAATTTTTTATATTTAATTTACATATAAAAACATATTAACCATTTTAAAAGATTAAATTTAGAAGCTATATTTTTGTTCCATCTACGGGGTGAATATTCAATTAATTTCCTCAACATCTATGAATGTAATTTTGTGAAATGGATTGAATTTCACTAATAATAAAAATTTATTATTCTTATTAACATTAACTTAGATTTCAAAAAATGTAGTTAGTGAAATTAATATTAATTACATCGATTATGAGACAAACTAGCTTTATAAGTGACTAAACATTATTCATAATGGCCAAAACGGCCTAAAAGTTTTTCCAAAATCTTGTTTATTGACATATTTAGACCATATAATCCCTATTATCTAGTATAGTAATTTATTTGAGGCACATGACTTAATGGAGACCTCCAAACTATGATAACCATTTTAAATGTACAAGAATACCACTCCTATTAAACTATAAAAGGCAGTCACCATCCCCCTTATTGTCACATATAATGACATTTTTCTAATAAAAATAATTCCATAATGATTTACCAACATAACTTTTTTATCCAAGATTCCTCATTTTTGGAATAAATGAAACATATGATAGATTTTTATACAAATAAAGAGATACCAGAATAAAATGTATTATACCACAACAGCCACATTTGTATCCTTTATTTATCCACCATTTCAGTTAATTTTATAAATTTATTATATAATAACATAAGAATAATAAAACTAAATATATTTGGAAATAGTTATGGTATTACCTATAGAAACATAAAATTTTGTTGAATGGGGTGTGCAGTAATCTCTAACATGTGCATCGGACTACTACCTCACAAATCGATGTCGTTCATTTTTCAATTACTACCATTAATGGTTGAAAATACTAATGTATGTATATTTTATATATCATATATTCATTATTTATAATTTATATATTCTTATTTAAATTTTATATAACACATTTCATAATGCTTTCAATTTTGTTAGAGTACGATAACATCATTTTTGGATCTGTGGACTACATCCTCCTCAAAGAGGCAACATTCTTTCATAAATTACATCGAATTTATTTGGAAATTTTTTATAAATATATGTGTAATGTAAAACAGAATATTATAATTTAATTATATTATAAATTTATATATTTTTTTCTTCATTCTTTAAATATATTTATAAAATAGAAGTATAATTCATTCCTATGTGTGGCCTACCCTCTCCTGGATTAGTGTATTCCATTTCATCTCACTAAACATTATAGATTAAACTAAATAAATATATACTGAATATATGTTATATAAGTTAAATAATAATGATATTAATGACATAATTAAATTTATTGTAATATAATATATCATTTTTTATTAACCTTTCACACATAAAAAAAGTGATAATGTCAATCATGAAAGTGCAGAATACTGCATCATTAATGTTATGTGATTCCTTTTAAAAATAATAATTCTATATAATAGTATATAAAATAATATAATATAATAGTTAATATATAATTATCATTCTATAATGTATACATTTATTACCTCATTTCCATAATTTTAAGTGTAAAATGAAAACGTTATTAATACATATGTATAACATACCGTCAATATGATCATAACATGAGTTCATTTTTCATAACCATATATTATAATTAGTCTTTAATGTACAATTAATTTTAAATATTTTATGATTTTAATGATTATTATTTGGGATAATTTTAAACAATATACCTTTTTCCCATTCCTACCTAGGAAAATCGTTTTTGACAAATAAACCAAATATGATCAACACACAAGGCTTGATCATAATCTTTTATGAAATTGTATAGAAGTTTTCTAATTGGTTAAATAAATGTTATAATAAAAATGAATTTTTTTTCTAAAATAGATAGTTAATTAATATAAATTTATAATTTTGTATGATAGAGGTAGGCATGACTAAATGCACTCAAGGTATGGGATATCATCTCAATTTACATTTAATTGTTACTATTTGTCAATATGAAAAAATTTAATTTAATTTGTTTAATATATTTACCCTTTGTATTTTAATAAATAAATTAACTCATATTTAATGTTATTCCATGTCTCAATTTTAATTATCTTATCCATGGGGGTCTGACATGAAAATTACTATGTGGTAAAATTTTATTTTCAATACCATATTATTTTCAGATTGTAAAATTTTCCGTAATGAAAATCACATACTGATAACCATTTTCCATTATCACTCAAATTTATTTTATATATCCATGTTATTATATTATGGTTATAATTATTTCTAGAACTATATAAAATTATTCCATATGGTTTTTACTTGAATGTAATTTGATTAACTGGGAAATATTTCAAAATATGCATCTTTTACACAATACAGATATTTGATAAGGGACATTATTCACAAATTCAATCAATTATTAGATAAATTAGGAATTATTTGGATACATATTTTTGTATTATGGCTCAGTTATTTGAAACACATTAATGTCCCATAAGTATCATGAGATTAATTAGTTGGCCAATCAGAAGGTTTTTTACCGGATATGTTTAAAACCATCTTGTGAAAGGTCATGATAGTAAAGTTACCAAGTTCATAAGAAACATGTAAACCAATAATTAGGAATTTACATAATTGATATTTAGTTATTATCTAACTTTGTTATTATCATAATAAAATTATATATTGATGTATGTTTTTCTCAGTTTATTGACAAAAAAATTAATTCCATTGGTATACCTTTTTTTATATATGTATACTTATCTAGTTATATATATGGAATGTGTGATCAATTACTTGCATTGAAATTTTTATTATTTTAATTATTAATTGTTAATTATTTTTTACATATCTCTTAGAAGGAATTTTATCTCACTCATTTTTAGGTTACTTTCAACTAGTTATAAAGAAGTGATATTAAAAAAAGTTTCAATGATGCTATGTATTTTATTATACTATGTAATACTCTTCATTATCATTTCCCAAATGTGAAACATATATCATGTAGGAAATATAGTTTTCAAAAATAGAAAAACATTTTATCCTTTGGATTTTGATTCCCTATAATCATTCCAATGTAATAATTAAAAGAATTATCTTCAACAATTTAATGTCGGGGTGTAATAATAAGAAACACCATGAATGGAAAAAAATTATTGAAAAAATTGTTGTTGTGGTGTGAAAAATTTTACCAATAAAACAACATGCTCATATAATGTCCCCAATATAAATGGTGATAAATAATTTAAAAAATAAACTACGTGGCATGTAATGATACCTAAGTTATCAGTGTGGATATTTAACACCACTAGTATTACCCAACCAACTCTAGAGAAAAACATAATAAGGAGAAATATTGGGAGCGATAATAATGGGGATCTACCCACTAAATGATCATTCTAGAACCACTGCTCTGCATATGGATCATCTAAAATAGATAAAACCTTTCATATAACTCGATACCATACTAATGAATCTCCAAAAAATATTGATCAAATATTTTATTTATCTTTTCCAAAAGAAACAAATGTTTCACAAATGAACATGCCCCAAAAACAAAACCATCCCCATGGTTAACCAACAACATTTCACAATCAAATGGAAAACCAAATAACATAAAAATTGAGATATCCAAGCACTCATAACAAATGGTATTTTTATAATGAGGAATAATACAAAATTTAAATTTAAAATATCCTTGTACTAACTCTAGGTAAAAAATTATGGGATATAAATTCCACACCCAATATGTTCAAGAATGTGCGGAAATCATCTGTTCAGAACCCATAGATAGAGATATTGTTCCTTGAAGCCCCTTCTATAGAGATCCATTATTTATAAGTGTTCATTGAAAACATCTCCACTCGAACAAAAATATCACATCATCAAAATTAAACTATAGGTTTATGGTATCTTGGTATCAAAATCCCACACCGACCACAATAAATGAAATAATTGAACGATACAACAAATAACAAAAAATAAATAACATGAGAGACACGTCAAAAAAATTTTCCTCATGAAAATATCTCTTATGAAATGGGGAACATTAATATTCCCCAAGAGAAACTAGATTATCACCTCTTATATACCATGTTCTATGAATAAATGTGGCTTGATACACCTAATTAACAAGATTCCTAAAATTAAATTCCATGGAAGATGCAACATGTTTATTAATTTCTGAATTAAGTCCCAATATGAATACAAGATATTTCGGTGGAGGTATTTAATAGATCCACATTCTACTATCTAACTATTATATCCTCAACACTCTTTATCCATATAGGGATTCAATATTATCCTAGATGTGATGTACCCTTCTACCACTCCTTTGACCTTTTTCATTCATTATAATCATCCATATTTTATCATTCCTTTCCTCCCAATGGCAATTCCCTTCTAGGGTTCCCTTCTACCAAGATAGGTTTCTCCTATTCCTATTTCTTATTCCCTCTAGTTCATCATATCTAGCTCTCTAGTATGTTCTTTTCCCCTATCCATCAATTTTTAATGGTCTATCCTGACACAGTCGAACCATATTGGATAGGTTTGTTGGATTCTTATATGTGATTTGGGTTATGGAGAAGGTATTTGAGGAAATACGGACCTTCATATTTGGATGTTATATCTATTATTTTCACTAATTCCTTGTTTTATTTCCTACTATTTTTTATTATGGTTTCATTACCTGTTCCCCCTTCTACATTCATTGGAGTTCCATTAAAAGAAAACATCTCACATTTTATTCTTGATTTCATAGTGCTTTATTCACGTTATCCCATTTTTTGTTCCATAATGGTTATTTTATCATTTTTTCTTAGTTCTTCTATTAGTTTAATTCATCTATGTTATTTTTCCATGATTCTTTACATCTAGATCCCAACATGGTATGCTACCAAGGATATCAGGATTTCTAGGTAGGAATTGATCGAGCGTCATAGGTTATCCAAGGAGACTCATCTTGTGTTGTTTTTTTTCATATTTTCAACAATGGTGACGTGATGATATGGATAGAGATGTATCAATGGGGTAACTTTGGGTAATTTCAATGACTTTTCCCTCATCCAGGTTTCCATGGGTGGCTGTCATATTTGAATGGATTGTGTCTGGATAGATGACTCACGTTGGTGTTGGTGGTGGAATCCCATTGGGCATCACCGACATTGGGATTGTTTAGTTCTAATGCTGATGGTTTGTCATGGTGTACTGATCATGGAGGATATACTTCCATGGAAGCCAATGGTCAGTGTACTACAGTTCATAGAGGATTGACATCAATATAAGTGATAATGATGATAGATTGATTTTTAATTGATTTTTAATTTGGAATTACTTTCGTGGATCTTATCTTAGAATGGTTGAAAAATTCTTATGGGTAGAGTAGTATGGAAATAAATATAGTGATATGATGATATGGTTTGAATTTTAAATTTTTTTCTCTAATGTATTAAGAGGTTTGGAACTTATTGTGACTTATTGGTGATTCATGATGAAGATTTATCTATAATTTTCCCATTAATTATTAATTTAGATTTTTTATAAAATGTATAAAAATGTATAGTGGAATAGAGGAGCATTCACATGATCCCTTAATAAATTCTCTAGTGAAAAAAAATCATCTTCTTAATGAGATCAATGTAAGATTTCACTATCCACTGAACATGAGGAATACCAATGATCCAAACACAAACCCTCATAAAAAATATTAAAGGTATGCACTCTAAAGGAGTTTGGAGTTTCTAGGGACATCAAAATTGTTTCGCATTTTTTATTTGATTCCGGAGTTTCTAACAGACATTGAACATCATGAATAACATGAATCAACTTCGAGGAACTCAATCATGCCTCTCCACCAAGAACCTATACAGGATAAATGACTATAAAAGACTCACTAGAAACTGTTGGGACTTTTCTTGGTGGTATAATACATATAATAAGAAAATACATAAAAAATAATAAATATATATTTAAAATTTGATCTAAAAATGGAAATTTTGAACCAAAAAAATAAATTCATTAAATAATAATGACAATAAAAAACAAGAATACGATTTGGAAGAAAGAATTTCCACACCAATTTTAATATCATTGTACTTTAAGGACACTTTTCAAAAAACTAGGCCCTCTTCCAAGTATAATTGGAGTAAAAATATTATCTTTTTAAATTAAAAAAATCCCTATTTTTATTTTACATTTTGAGAACCCAATCATTAAGAAAATAAATTTTCATTTCAAAATCCATGCACACCAAATGAATTCACGACAAAAAATACCAAACCAAAATCATAGTAAGTGGAAAACATGACTATGCATAACTTACTGACATGGTTTTGTAGAACATAACCAATAAAACACATACAATTGGAATATTCCAAAACAATGCACTTAGTCCCAACCAGGTTGCTACTAAATGGAATATCACCATATAACATAGGTTTACCTATTCATTATCACCTAATCCATAAATACAGAAACCACGTCAAAATACTAAAATCTTTAACTACCCCTTGGAATTCAATTATAAGGTTGAAAAAGAGTTCATTAAGATCTTATTTTACATACTTCTCATTTCCCAATAGTTTTATATATAGTAATATTGACACCCCAAATAATAAGGGAATCTTCTGATACTATTTTATCAAGAATAATCCTATATCCAAACCAAATAACTAACATATGATAGACTATAATAATTCTTTAGAGGCATTCCACATCATCATGGGTTGGTAAATAATGTCGAGAGTCAAATATAAACCATGTTGGAATGATTTAACGCAATATAAATCAACACAGATAGTCTTAATAGGGAACTCAACAAGAAACTATTCAAATATAACCATATAAATATATAACTAGAACCAAATAAAATTAAAATCAAACAAATATCAAAAAAGGAAAATAACCTAAAATAAAAATAGAACCTAGCACATTCTCTTTATGACATCCTAATCACCAAAACAAAATAATGACCCATCTATATCAAAAAAACTAAAAAAAATGAACTTGAAAAACAAATCAGCTCTACTGAAGTTGTGTGGAAAATGTAGCATGTGACCATAAAAAAACTCAGTAGTTAATCACCGCAAATTTAATATATTTCCATTATAAAAACCATCCATAAATTATGGTTTTACATACATTAAATAAATTATGTTTTTATCATTTATAAAAACCAAAATTCATTTTATAATGATCTCAAATTTAAAGAAGATTATGTTTTACAGCTTATTTTTTTTTCATTTTAATGTAAATTTTTAAAATAAAATTATGCATACAAGAATATTCAATTAAAAACATAAATGATAGGAATGTATGATATAACATAAGAAAATTTTTTTATCAAATAAGGCGAGAATGTGACGTAATAGAGAAAGAAAAATTACAAAAATACCTAAAAAACAAGTATTCATGAGCATTAGAAAAAAAAATGGAACATGTAGTTAGTAATAATGGGAATCCATAAAAATATATATGGAAAAAACACCCGCACATCATTGATTTAAACTCACATATAAATTCATGGTGCATCACTATTGCCAAAAACATATCTTGCTTCTCTATTCAAATTAGTGGAAATTATAGCCTAGCTTATCCTCTATCTAGGTGGTACCAAAGCATATAATCAGTTCAAATAAACAACCATCAATGAAACCACTATATGTCATCTTTTAATCCCTTGATAATATTATGAGTGGGAAAGAGTAGATCATCACCTGATTTACATTAATAATAACCCCCATTTTTCACCATTCATTACTTTACCAAACCCATACACCATCTATGTGAAGTGTTATTCATTTCATGAGTGAATATATAGGTTACCATCACACATATAATTATTTAAGGTAAAAACCTGGTCAACATGTAAAATGAATATAAAAAAACATTCCAAAACACCAAAATACATTAATAATAAGCTATCATTTCTAGTCCTACTAATTTTTCCAACCATTTAAATTAACATTGAGAAATCTATACATAGGCTTATAAGATTCTAAATTGAAATTTTGATATAACATCTTATTAAACCCTCCATCCAAGGTTCTAGATGGTCCATGTATTAGGAATCGCTTTTGGAAACCACTTTTGAGAACATATGTGAACCAATGATCCAATTAAGAAACCTTTGGCTATTAGAAAATCCATTTACATGGATGTGATTAAATATGATAAGGGGTAGAGGGTTATGGTTTTTGATATATAGGATTTAAGGTAAACATCATTAAGGAAAAATATTATTAGTTTAGTTCTAATTCATATGCGTACCTCATTCACATAATAATATTACCAAATACAACTGTTCTACTTTAAGAATACATAACTTTTACAGAAGATTTAATTTCAAAACCATAATGAGCATTAAATCAACAAACATTGGTCAACACAAAAGCATGAAACAATTATATAATCCAAAATTCCTCCCAAGACTCAATTCCAAAAAAATCCATGATACCTAAACACAACATAAGTCCAAAGTCGACCAAAAATTATCAATTTTATTCTAATGATCTATTGTACATTCATCAAACACTATATATATATATTATAAAAAAATTGAGAAATATGGAAAACCCATTTTCTCCAAATTATAAACATGAATGAGCCACAATAATTCACACTATCTCGTCACAAGAATATATAACACAATAATAAAATTATTAGAGAAATTGATGAATCACATAGCGTATTATGTAAATAAAATCGATGGAGAAACCTGCTGAAATGAAAAAAGTATGAAAATAAAATATTATAGATGAATAATGAGGTCTGTATAAAAAACATTCACCATAATATAAAAGAAAAACACACTAAAATTTATCCCTCTCCCCGAGAGTATGATGAAGTGGGAACCAAGGATTGAAATTACCAACTTCCATGAGATATAGACTATTGGAAGATATTAAATATCCAAAATTAAAGAAGAACTCAGCTTATAAGCATTATGGTTCATCAAAGAAGGCGGAGATCCAAATATAAGAGGTTTTGGGATCCCATTCAGGTTTTATGGTTGATAACAATGGATGTATGTCTTATTGGTATTAATAAAATGGAGGTGAAAAATGATATTTCATGTTTTTTTAAATCCTAGGTAAGTTGCATGATATGAAAAATAATAGGGTGACCATGTGAATCCCACTAGAGAGGGGGGCCACAACATGGGATGGACACACTGTTTATGAAACCATTCCCAAGCAGTAAAAATTTTCACTATCTATTTGTAGATCATCCCTAAACACTTTTGACATTATTTTACATAAATATGTGCATGTTATCGCCTTTTCTATTACATCAAAAGAGGTCCACATAGTCACTAATTGGCCGTACATGGTTTAGACCAAACAATGTTGTACCCAGTCCTTGAATAATATAGAAAGGTAAATCTAACTATAATCATCATATTTCATATTATCAATGTAGTTTACCTTGAAATAGTGAACACTGACCATGCACATGGCCAAAACAACAGGAACCCTCCAATACTCAAAATTTCTCACTGAGAGTTCATTCAAATAATAAAAGAAGTCATAAAATCAAGAAATAATTAAATTAAAACAGTAAAAATTGTTCATTTATTGGAATATAATACTATATATTATTAACCTACATTCTTTTATGAATATTTTTTTATCATATCAACATTAAAATCATGCTTAGTGTAAAAATAATTCGATCTTCATGTAATTTTTTTGATAGACTTAGTCTATTATTATTTATCATGGTTGAATAGTAAATATAGTGTTAAAAATTATATAATTGTCATATATATTTATTATAAATGTATTTATGGTATTAAATTAATGTTTGATATTGAAAATGATTTATAGTGTTAATTGAAATGGTAGGGCCTACATATGCATTAATTCAATTTAAATTTCCTCAATATATAGAATAAAATAAATGTAAATAATTTATAAAAGATATTGTAGGAATATTATTTCATATATATCACAAATATTAAATAGAGTTTATTCTAATTATCATCCATGTGATGTGTAGGTGGAAATAATTACACATTTTTGTGTGAAAGTACTTTACTATACACACAAGAAATGTTATTGTATTCTTGAGGAATGCAATATTAAGAATTAATTTGAGGTATTAAAATTATAATCATATAATTATGTATTAAATATTAATTAAATATGTATAAATAATCATTATATCCATCCATGATTTATAGTGATGGAAAATGAAATACATCACTTCGTGAGGTGGTAGTCTTCCGTACACATTATCGACAAATTAATTTTCCATTTTATTGTATATTTTGGGGGAAATATAGTATTAAATTAATGTAATTAAACATCAATATATAGGATATGTTGATGTTTTTATATCAAATTATTTTTATATCTTACTAAGAGTCAGATAATTAAATAAAAAATCATATGCTTAAGGTTTTTACCACTTTTAGGGAGAATAATATTATGTTAGTATAAAACATATCGTAAAATGGTTTAATAATAAAAATATGGTCACTAAATTATGGGGAGTTGTTTATTAATTATATATTTTTAGGAATTTCTTATATAAATTATTTTGGATGTGTGATGAGGGTTGGAGATGGGGTACCATTTATAATCGGGGGAGAGGACACAATTTGACTTTTTTAAAATAAAAAAGTGTAACCAGGTTTTAAAATTATTACATTAAGTAAAATTATTGATTATAAAAAAAATATATGTGATAAGGTTTAGATATGGATATCTTGTAATATTTGTACATGATTTTATATCTTTATAAATATTATCATATTAGATTAAGCCTCGATAAACTATTTTAACTTTAATCTAAGTAAATATGTTTTTTCTATTTTTTCTATTAAAATTGACCAAAAGAAATTTCAAATTTTTGTTAGAATAAATAATTTTTAATTAAAATCATCTATCTAGTTTCTAAAAGTCATTCCACAGAAGTTGAAAAATTTCATTAAAAATTAAACACTCAGACACGATGAAATCTCTAATATATTTATGGGTATATAATATTTTCATAGCATAAATCAATATTATTTTTCATTGAAATTATATAATTTTTTTAATAATACCATAATATATCTAATTTGACTTTTATAAAAATTAATCATGATGGGCCTTTATAAATTCATTAAATGAAATTGATGTTTTTAAGAGAAATCATAATTCTTCACTATTCAGTAAAAAATTATCCTCTTAATAAAATTATAAAAAAATTATCCAATGATAATTTTGATACATTTATTCCAAAAAATGAACAAAATTTTCAAAATAATTTTTTGTAATTGTGTGAAAAATAATGTTCTTTAATTAAAAAAAAATTAATACAGATCTTTTTTTATGGCAAAAATATTTTCAATGAATATAATTACATTACAAAAAAATTCATTTTTATTAAAATATTTTAATAATTGATAATTATTCTAAATAAATTTTAAAATATTTTTATTCATATTCTTATGACCAAATTTAGTATCCAGGGTAGAATGATCATGATTAAATCATTGTTTTAGTATTATGTTAGGGTTTTTTATCTCAATTTTATAAGTAACACCTTAAATTGATGAAACTAAATTTATTAAAAAAGAAAATATTACTCAATTATTAACATTATAAACCATTAAAATGAATTTTTAAATTTTAAATCATAACTATAAAGAAATTATCATATATCATCATCAACATATAGTCATATCCTAACAAAGATTATTTAAATCAGTGGTTTCCATATATAAAATTTATTATGTTAGAGTCCTGATCTTGAAGAACATTCTCTTTATATTATATAATATATAATATATTATTACTCATAATAATGATCTTTTTAAATTGGTATAAACTCTTACTTCATTTCAAGTAATAAAGCTGATATCTACTTTCTTATGATAGATACATTGAACACATCCTAGATTTGGGAGAAGTTCAATGGAAGCTCCAATCAATAAAAACCATAGCCTACTGAATTATGATCTTAACGAGGCCAATATACATATGGATCCACATTTATTTCATTTAAAATCTGATAACCAACGTCAATGTATAAATTATACTAAGAAACTTCACCAATATCAAAATACGAATAATGTCGATAATTATAGGCGTAAAAATTCTATAAAATAAGAGCTTCCATCCTATGATATTAAATGGAAATGATCTTATGCACTATTTTTTAAAATATATCACATCATAAGGATTTCATTATCTTACTTCCTCCTTAAAATTTTAATTTCTATATTTTATTCCATTGAAGGAAATATTAAAATCCATCTATATTTGTAAATGAAAGCTATTATTTCATGAAATCACATCTACAGAATGGTTTCGATAACAACAAACATTGAAATACATATAAATAGATGTCGACATATCCATATGGATTTAATTGTATTCTTAGACTACACATATCTCAATTGATAGTACATAGTTCTAAAACACAACTCTATATAAAGTTCATTCTAAGACTCCACCATTATATTGAGGTAAATCTCATATTACTCTTGGATACAATGAAATGTGGAATCAAATGAGGCCTCACCACTCCTTTATTATATAGTTGGTTACGATAAATTGAAGATAATTATTATCCGGTATTGATTAATTATGATGATGTTCTAATGTGATCATATAGAATAAATATAACATTAGTCCCTTTAGTTGTATCAGGTAGTGAAACAACCAAATCTATGGTGTTGTTTTACAATTTACAATAATGTATAATTACTGGTTATGGAATATCCATTACATGGATTATATTTATAAAAAACTAATAATAGTGATAAAAAAATTACATTATCTCCCTTTATTCCATACCACTAGAAAACTCTATGACCTCATTATACATCATTGTAAATCTAAGATGAATATTGAATGATGAACTATGTGACTCCTCTAAAATAAAATTCTTGAAAAACAATATCAAGGGGACACAAATATGGTTACAAAATCATGTTACTCTACAAATGTAATGATTAAACTAAAAAAATCTCAATCCTAATTCTACATCTCCACATCATCCATATGCATCTGTTTAATAATCATTGTGATAAATGGTTAAATACTTATTCCAGGATGATAATATTTCTCACCATATAGCATGATTTCAAGATCCTTCCTTTAAATATCCTTAATTATATGATCTTTTATATACCCATATAACTGATAATCTACTATGTTCCTGTTGACCAAATGAATCAGCCACCTTGTTCGTCTTCCCTGGGTGTTAATGCATTAAGCATTCATAATCATTAATTAGCTCCAAAATTGATCTCTAGAATGTATTCAACTCATTCTATAGGAATATATCTGTTAATATTTATTGATATATATATTTATATATTTTCACTATAATGAAAATGCCTAAATTTATTTAAGGAAAAAATCACCTCATCAAAATCCCAATATAGTGTTGTTTAATTTTTATTGTTGGCTAAAAAGTTTAATGAGGAATAAGAATTAATGTTGTAATTTAGCATGGAAACAACCCTAATCACTTATTTGAATAATCACTATAGATTATATACTATTTTCCACTATTGGGGTAATGTAATCACATGTGAAATGACAGATATCATATTCTATTCCTTGATTTTTCTTACACATTCATCTTTCTAGTAGAACTTGGATCCATTCAAAATTAAAATTATGAGAGTATTAGATAGTTAAAAAAGTTATCTATAAACTATTAATAATATACACCTAAACATTGTAAACTATGATCTCATAAATATTTATTAGTCTAGGACAATGCTCAATAGCTTCCATCTTTGATAGATCTATCGATATAATATGTGTTTGGATTATTTTAAAACAATTTCATATTATATATCCAAATCCATCCAATGTAAAATTTTATACTATTTATACATCCTAATGGTATTTATTTCAATTATTTTGTGATCTTAATAGGTTTCCATTCTCATCGAATACATATATAAATATAATATATAAATAATACCACACATGATTAAGGTAATATGTAAGGACATTATTAATTAAATCCTGGAATATTTAAGGGGTATTAAAAAGATTTTATTATATAATAAAACTAATAGTGTACTAACCATTATTGGAATGTTGTATAGGGTATACCCACCTTATTTAACCACTGTTAATAATATCCTAATTAAAGGTAAATATTGTAAACCTATTGAGTTCCCAAATGATAATGAAACTATTCATCAATACAACGTTGATGATACTTTTTCTTTATTGTGATCTTGTTTATTTCATGGAAATAAATGTTGACACACATCAATACATATTTTTTCATAAGTACATGTTCATATAATGGTGAAATAATTGGATGAATTATTCCACTATCAATGGGTTTATAGATTTTATTCTTCAATTCCTCCAACACATAAGGGTCCATTCTACGAGGAGTCTATGAAATAGATATCAAACTAGCTATGAATTATATTGCAAACAAAAATTGATTTGAATTCCTATTAATACCTTATTTAATGACATAAAAAAACTTTCACACTATATGAATACCATATATGCATAATTTCTACAAAACCATATGAAGTATATTCCTAATGTGAATCAGAATCCAAAACCATAAAATGAATGTGATCAATATCAAAAGTTCATATCATTCATATTAATAATAAATGATCATTGTTTGTTTTATAATATCAAATAATAATTCCCTTACTCAATAATTTTGGTGTAATTTTAACTAGTGAAATCCTATCCATGAAAAATATAACATCAAATTAAACCATAGGTGGAAAAAAATTGTGAAGTAAATTCCCATAAACATAAATAGTATAAAAATAATATAGATGATATAATATTATCATATCCTTATGGGTTTTTACTAATTAATCATAATATAATCATTTGGTTGAAAATTTTATACTCTTTTGAATTTATTCTATAAAAAAAAGTGGTTATATCAACAATAATGTAAGTTATTTTAAATTCATGATTTTATGTAATGTGTATCTTTCCACACATCACTATCACACCACATAATAGGAATAATGATTTCATCGGTTATCCATTTTCTGTATAGAATAATAAGTCAATGACATTAATCATCATCATTATACTTCAAATCTAGAAACTAGAAAGAATAATGCATATATTCACAAAATCTAAATCACTCGAGTTTTCTTTATTTCTAGATTTATCTCTATCCCCATTATTATCAATCTTGTTCCTATCACATTGAAAATCCTTTTATAGATAACCACAATCTAAACCAAAAATAATAATTTACCAATCCTTATAACACAATTTATAATCTTTTAAATTAAAAAACATGAGTATTTGGGAAATCTTAACTTCTTTTATGAGAGTATTTTAGGGTTTACCTTGAATTAAATATTACTCTCTATATTAGAAAAATATTCATGTGTTTTTCAAATAAACATTTTTTCATTGATATGAAATTGAATGGATTCTTCATAGCTACTAATGTATCATATGTCCAATTACATTCAAATAATTAATTTTATTCTACTAGAAAATAAAATGAAATTAATTTCATGTTGGTTTATAATAATAAAAGATGATTATGAATGTCTTGTAATATTCACCTCATATGTATAGATATATTCCTTACACCTCTTCTTTAAAAAATTCACTTCCCTATATAATTTCATATTGTGAATACTAGGAATGAACTTATGTAAAACAATTATTAGACTCATTGAATGACTTGGCGTGAATTTCACCATGCTAATTTTTATTATTTAGAATTGTCCACCATTGAGATTCATCACAATCAAAATTACAGAAATAAATAATCAAATTTTTTATCCATACACTAGACAATCAGTTTTTTTAATGTTATTGATAAATTTATAAAAACAATTTCATTATTAGAGCCATTAAATAATGTTTAATTTTCATTATTATGGAATCAACAAAACATTGTACCATCCTTCACTCTCTATGATGTTAAAATTATTCACTACATTAGAAATTTCTTGCAACATATCAATGATATATTGATTTTCATCTCTTATAATTCATGATATATTTGGGGGAAATCAATTCATTTTCTTGAAGACTCAACATTAACATCATCCCTTTGGGCTCCAACAATAACCAAAATACAAAAAATACATTTAGTAATAAAACATAATCATAGTGGGAAGGCACATAATGAAAGTCATTTATGTGATATATAAATAATATAAAATTCTTCACAATATATGTAACCATATGTTTACCCTACATCATTAATGGTCTTTATATATTAAAATCCTTTTTGGTGATTCATAAATATTTTTTGAATATCTAGTGAATATCCCCCATTGTTTCGAACATTGTGTTCAGAAAGTCATGTTGTTATGTAGTAGCTTTTAATCAATTCCACCTAAATATTACAATTACATATTCATAGTCCCAAGGTTCGACTATTCTATATCTAAGTACACTTATACAATGCAAAGAGGGATTTATTTTAAAGATAAATTCACTCCATTCTATAATATATCATAATATGTATTCCGGTACACGATATTTTCCATTGAGTTCTCACTAATGTTTTCTCATATTTGTTTCCAATGGTTAAAAAAATGTTCTCTGATACAAATTATAAATATTATAAAATTTCATACACACACACACACACACACACACACACACACACACATATATATATATATATATATTAAATTTCAATATATGAATATTAATTGCATAACATAATGATTTTTTCATGATTCGTATTGGTATTGTTCCTTAAAAAACCTAAATACATAAAAAAATATTCATAAGTAAACAAAATAATCTCCCAATATTTTCATAATAACAAGAACCCATCCATGAAACATCATATATAATACCATTCATCATAACCTGGTGGAGGTAAAAACAATAAAGGTTTTGTTCAGAATCTCTATAAGGATAATGAAGCGATATATCAACACAATATGGGCATGGGGGTATGAATATGAGAATAAAATTAGAAACCATACCATATAAATCAATGATCATTTTTTATGCATGAAAGAAATGACAGTATTTCAAAATTAGTAATTGTAATGGAAATAATAATCAATACCCCATGAAGCATAACATTGGAATAATAAATAAATATGTGGAATATAAAAAATAATATAATTAATTTTCATAGAAGTGATGATCATGTCCAAACCATTCATAACGGAATATTTTCAATACCCAATCCATCATATAAGTATATATTCACTCTCAAGAAAATCATAGTTGAAAATTTCCCTTGTAGATTAGGGTTCACTCTAGATTCATGTTGTATTAATATTAAGAGATATGAATCATTACCAAATGTATTGGATGGTGATAGGGGTCCCAACAGTCCATTGTGCTATCATAACCACCATGTTTTTTAATAATATAACATACATCATTATAAATAACACAGATACCATAAAATAATTAATAAAATTCATATTTTAACCATATTATCATAAAACATACATCATGTTAAGACATATGAAATGAAATGTGTTTCATAAAAATTTTATTATTACATAATCTATGGAAAATAAATGTGTTTCATACAAAAGTTGTTATTATAAAAATAAATGTTTCATGCAATGAATATGTATGATATAATTAGACCACAAAACAAGTAAATATGATGCACTATCATATTATTTCATCTTAGAAGGAAAATTAATTTTAAATGTCATTTGGATTGTTTCATAAAAAAATGTCATTTGAACTTTGAAAATAACCTTTCTAAAATATATTCAATTTCCCATAAAATTGTTGAAGTCCCTCTCTTGGAAAAAAATCGATACATATAAAAATTGATTAGAAACAATGAGTGGTAATTACTGAAGAAAACCATATTTATTCCATACCCATTAAAATAATGATTCTAGTTACATTTTGAATAGAATTCAAAATTGCCTCATTTCAAAAACAAGAATAGTATATTAATAATATTTAAAAAAAATTAAAAAAGGGAAATATATTATTTAAAAAATAATTTTAAAATTTCAAATTTAATGCTTATTTTTATTGAAAAGACAGTCATGGAAGAGAATGGATTTTTTACTTAAGAGATAAATAATATTGATTTTTCTTAAGACCATTACATTCTAATATTTAATAAATATAAGGAGGAAAAATAAAGAAAATATTTATTATCAATAAATAACTTGAGAGGAATAAAATTTATTTATTTCATGTGAGTTAGATAATAAGATCTCATCATTGGTAGAGTAATTATAAATAGTCTAAAAAAATTAATGTATTATAACTTACTATTGTTACCACAATAGAATGTATTCTATTGTAAGATCCATTGAATAATTGAAATTAAGTGGTTTTTTACACATAGATTTTACAATAAGGGTCATAAAATAAATCCATGGGTTGTATATAAACCCCACAGAATAAAGACACTAAGTATAAGGAATGTGTTCAATGGAAATAAATTTGAGGTGAAAATCCCTTACCTTATGTCTCTCTTTTCCACCATACTATTTTGATCCAACAATATGATAAATATTTGTTTATTTTACATCAATTAATCTACAATAATATGATATATTGTAAAACATTTGATTTACATATGACCATTAATTTCTTAATTAAAAATTGTTCCATTTTAAACTAGTGTTTCATGAAATAATTTATAATTTTTTCATTATTGATTTATTTTTAGTTTCATTGCTTTTATATTAAAACTAAGAACCTGATATTATAAAATATGAACATAATATTTGATAATTTTTATAACAAGAAACACCATGAATGTAAAGTAACATAAAATACTAATAAGTTACGGAATTATTTTTAAAATTTATATTAAAAAACATTGACATATTGATTTTCACAGAACAACTGGTCTAAAATAAATTCAATACTTTATGGAAATATTATTAATTATACTTCACTATTATAACCATGTCATTAAATTTGATGGTATGAATAGTAAATTATAAATTAAGAAAAAATCTCAAAAGAATAAAATAAATAAAATTGATCTTTAATTATTAAAGACAAAACTAAAATCATTACAAAGAATAAGAATATTTTTTCCTGAAAAACTGTATATTTTGATACAGTGGTTTAGTCACACATTCCGTATATAATTTATATTTATTATGTTAAACTATTATAGAATTTTTTATAAGTAATAATCATAATTTATGAAATCAAAACCTTATGATTTTATGAGGAATTATATTTGTGTGTTCATTGAAATGATTTATTTATTGTTGAACATTGAAAAATATATAATTTTAATAGAAAACTACATTTAGTTTTTATTTTTTTTAAATATTAATTATTTTTTTATTTTTAAATTAATTTTTTTATTATATATCAATTAGTAATATTTTGGTTAATTTAATCATTTTGATGATGATTTTTTATATTAAAACATTTAAAAATAATGAGCATTTTTTATTTTGAACTTTCTTTCTCATCACATGAGTGGGTTTAATTTTAAATAATATTTTCAACTTATGTGAATAGACTATAGAAAAAGGATTAATAATCTGGAATAAGAATAATTTGTATTATATAGTAATGGGAACTTAATCTTTTACCAAAATGAATATTGAAAATAGTAAAATTAATTACCACGGTTAATGTTAAAATTGTTTTACCATGGGGTTAAACTAGGATGATATGTTTTAAAATGATCAATCATCATGTAAACTCTTATTTTTTGGGCATAAATAAACATAATACTTCACAATTTATAATATATGGTAATTTTTAATCTTCTATCATCTTAATGAATTTTTTAGTTTGATTTATTTTAAGAAATTTCCATGTAACTTTCAATAGCATTCCCCATCCCTACTTATAAAAGGTAACTCCATACCCTCAAATATTGACACTAATAAATCACTTTATCTCTTTAAATACCTAAAAAATATATCCAAATGATCCTTATACATATTAGAGAGATTCATTTCCTGCCAATATACCATCATAAGGGTCCTAAAGTCAGTATCCATTGGGGGATTCTCAAAGAGAATACAATCAATTTAATGAAGATATTTCAATTTCATTTTTAGTATTATGACATGAATAATGTATTAAATTATAACGAAATTATTTTATACCATTCATGATATATTATTATTTGGAGGGATTAATATTTATCTATATTCACTTCCATCAAATGGGAATCAAAATACTAAATCGTGTGTTGGGAACAATACTTCCTCACAACTCTATATATATTATTTTTCATAACCAGAATTATATAATTTATATATTGATTGATTAAAAAATTATATGATATTAATGATAATATTATACTTCTCTAATTTTAAAATAAGATAGACCTTTTTATTTTCTATTCTGTACACAATATTATAATGACACCTGTGTGTATGACAGACAAAACCTCATGGTGTGATGTGATTCATCCTTTATTTACACATTACAAAATATTTGATAATGATATAAATAATAAATATCAGTGATATGTATGAGATCACACAGAATATCAAAAATAAATATATAACACAATTCTTTACACCTTTCGGAAGTTTTATTGAATTAAGTCACCCCTCATTTTTATGTATCACCATCCATGTTCACGATATGATGAAATGTATTGTCTATATCCAAATTTCACAAATGGTTCTAAAAATCTACTTTGAGAGTTATTATGTTATTTATAACAATAATATAATTAATATTATTTTGTAATTTTATCATATATAAAATAATAATATCATTCATCACAAGGGATTCACGTGGAAATAAATAAATTAACTTAGGAGACAATTATAATAAGGAAATATTTTTGCCGAAATAATGGTAAAATTTATAATATTATAATATATGATCTTATAAGAATTAATATTCATATATTAAAAATTTAAAAATTCCCTAAAACCATTATATAGAATATATGCGAACATATTAAAGAAATAAGACCCCAGGTAAGGGTTTCTTATCCCTCCTTTCCATTTTGAAGATATGTCCCATATTCAAAATTTATTTATTTTCAGTGTCATATATGTCACTATTTTGTATGTTATTTCATGAAATATTTTATCATCATGGTATTTAAATTTCTATTTAATGTTATATATTTCACAGGGCCAATGATTCATGCATTTCCATTGTGGTAAAGGTTTATATCAAAATATCATCATTATTCATGACTGTTTATTTTTAATCTATATTGGGGGAATTATGTGGTATTTTTATTATAAGATAAATATGTATAATTATCCTATAGTTAATAATTAAAATTTTGAAGTAATAAATACATATTTCCTCTCATTGTTACTGAATATGATTTAAATATTTTTCTTAAATAAAATCCCACATTTATTAATTTCATTGATCAGAAATTCATTTCCATTAAAAATAAATTCTATATAAAAATTTTATCGGTATTTTTTTAATATAAAAATGATTTTTTAATAAAAAATTTAATCATTTTAATATTGTTTAATTTTTTTATGAAATCATAACCTCATTTTTAAAACAATTTATAATTTTCTTTTACTAAACATTTGTATGGAATCATTTTTTTAAAATCTACAACATGAATGAAAATTATCACCATGATAATGACTAAATGTTTTAAAGAATTGTTTATTTTTTAATAAAATTTATCAAATAAGAAAGATTTAAAACAAATATGTTATATTTACAAACATTACAATGTTATACTATTATATTCATAAAAAAAATTATTCATCTTTTATTGTACATATTCTCCCCAATTAACTTAACCCTTTATTGATCATAATATCCACATAGGATAGATTGTTTTTATATCATGATTATTATTTATTTACATTTTTATGATATTTTTGACAATTTATTTGATATTATACTACCATTCATCATATTAAATGTGATGGTTTATTATTATATTTATTTATTCTAGAATGTATTATGATTTTGTATAATAAGATTTTATTATTAATTTTTATGTTGTATTTGTTTTACCCTAATAATATGATATTTAGATTGGACTTTTTAAACAATTAGTGGATCCAAATATATCACATTGTTTCATCAGAAGCACTCATGAGAGAAACTTGGCTGGGTGTATTCTAAGGACATACCAATTCATATAGATATATGTGACAAAGTCATTGATAGTATTATATGTCTTAGTACATGGAATCAATATTATTTTTTAGATGTCCATCATTTTGAATTATATAATTATATATTTATTGTTTCTTTTTTTATATGGTTATACAGTTCATTATAATATCAAATGTTATGTTTCTAGTTCATGTTATTGTTTATATGGAGTAATTTTATCATCCTTTACTATAACCATATTATCATCACCTTATTTATTAAATGTAATGAATTTTACTTATTTAACTAGAAATAATTTTTATTTATTATTTCTTTATAGTTTATACAATAATATTAAACTTATAGAGAATCTGAGATCACCTGTTTCTTATGTTTTATTATTATGAGGATGTGAGTATGTGTTTTTTGATTGAAATAGAGTTATATGTTGTGGGTGAGAATAGAATTTTCATGGATTTTTTTAATTTATTTTTTTAATTCTAATTTGAATTCTAGTAATTTTTATATTTTACCATCACTACTAAACTAGTCAATTCTCCGAAATGTGTTAACTTATATCTAATGCCAATGTAATAATGTAGAAACCAATTCTGAATTAAGTTGTTTGGGGAAAATATAGTTGGTATATATGAATTTTTAGTTGAAAACATGTAAACCATATTTATGAAAAAATTTATTTGGGTACCTGACCATATGATATAATTTAATGATAAGTATATAATGACTTCCTTATGTTTCAATAAGGATGACATTATGTGGCCATTCATATAATATATAACCTTGGATGGATACAAAAAGTGGATGTTGTTCTAGGAAAAATGAACATAGTGGTAATGACTATAAAAGTGCTCATTGGGATTGATCGAATCACCATTGAGTGCATGGTTATGGGCCATACAACGAAACAATTTTGAAACTTCTAGTAGATATTCATATGATAATTCACATTTTCTAAAAAACCCATTATGAAAAATTTTCCCAAAGAAACCATGTTTGTGATTATGAGATTACCTATGAATAAAATGTTCAATTTATGTTATGTACTTCAATAATTTTGGGATTATTCATTACTTTTCAAAATGATATGATTCAATCTATTGTATATTATTATTTTGAAATAGTGTCTTGAAGAAGGAATTCGAACCGCATCAATGCATGTAATATAATGAGTAATAAAAATGATTAATTTTATGCTCATGAGAAAATATTTCCAGGTGAACTACACAATTAAATTATTTTGATATAGAGACTGTAAAAATTATATGGTTATATATGTATAAATTAAGGATTTAAGAAAACAACATATCCTAACATGTAGTGTAACATATTTTCCATGCATATAGGGTCTACTCTACACTTATAGATTAAAATAGTGAAGATAAACATATTTCTGAGGTTAAAAATCATATAAATAATGCTATAAATATAGTTTAAAATTATGGAAATAGGGCTATATACATTGTTTCTAACAATGAAACAGGTCTTCTAACATGATTTAAAACAATGTTAATAGGTTGTACTCATAGTTTCAAACTCTATAAATAGTTATTAATCTACTACATGAATCCTAGGAAATATGTACATAACAAAAATTTTAAATAATGAACATAGGAATTTTGACACTGTTTGAATGAAAATCATGGCTATTGGCTCTAGAAAAACAATCAGAGCTTGATTTGAACCCATAACCACGACATTCGACACCAGGAACATATGATATACACAATATAATATTTTCTATCTTAATATTTATTAAATATATATATATTAAAAATGGTAACATAATGAAAACCATGACTATAGTTATTCCTATGCATTTACCATTGGAAAATATTGTTCCCATAGTTTCATGGCTGTCATATACCCTCGGTTTTAATGAACCATCACTATATACAAGGAAATAAATCCAATGATTTTCAAAACCATGGATATAACATAGACCAAAAATAGTGTAGCCACATCTTGAGAAAACCATTGATATAAACAGTAACTACATCTATTATAATATTTTGTTCTTGGATATATATTGGGCTTAAAAACATATTTCCATACTTTTCTATAATTTTTGGATACAATAAAAGAGATATTTCCATTGCTTAAAAACATAATATCTATAAGATAAAAAAAACTTATATCCATTGTTTAATAAAAATGTAGATATAAAAAACACCCATTTCCATAGGTTATCTGAACCATAGAAACATAATTTATATAAAAATTTATCTCCATGATTTTGAAAAACTATAAATAATGTTTCATAGATATAACTATTTTTTATAGTAGTGTGATTATACAAAAAATTCTCATCATATAAGTATATAATTCCATTTTTTATCGAGATATAGAAATGATTTTTTATGAATTTTGGACTTGAATGGATGCAAAATTAGAACATGATAGAATGTAAAAATTATAGATAAAGGGAATAAGGGAATGAATGATTTTCCCCAAATGTTCTAATTGTTGAAAGAATGACATTGTCACATTTTTAAATGGAATGACTGTTTTATAGATGTTTATACAGAAAAGACCATATGCTACTGATTGTAATGTTGAGAAAAATACTCAAATGTTCAATGAAACAACTACATGGAGATGTGAACCTGTGAAAACGAATTCAACAAGCCTTAAATGAATATACCCCAAATTTAGATAATAAATCATACTCAATATGTCTATATTACCACATATTATGTCCAATGAAATTTTTGGAATCAATATTTATGTAAATTGAATATTTTTTCAATGATATCCTATTAATAAGAATTATTAAATATAAAATGATGCTACAATAATACTTTTTCATTATGGATATGAAAGTGTATGTTATACTTTACTGATGACAAAAAAATTGATTCAGTGGAATTTCTTTTTCTTTGAAAACCAACGATTTATGAAAATATAACCCATAATATTATCGTGATATCGATGTAATGATGTTAGGATAAAGAGATGAATGATATGAATAAAATAAATTGGATTGTGATAACTTTTTTATAGTTTATTAAGGAAGTGTAATCAATGTGGGTTATGCTATCATTAATATAGTTAACATATTTATAAATATAGTGAATACATATAATAATCAAGGTATTATTCACATATTAGATGATTATTCATGATTTCATTTTGGTTTTTATGGTAATATATGATATTAAAATGTTTCAACACATTACATAATTAAGGTGTTAAAATGTTTGGTAAGTGACGATTAACTACTACTTCATGTTTATTCTGGATTAATGAAAATTTCTTATAGGATATTTAGTGGCCTTTTTTCTAAGGTTGTGGGTCATGATAATTTTTATAAGAAAATAGAAAACTATAAATCAAATTTTCTATGTAAAACATTGCATTAGGTTATAATAATTACTATGTTACTTCACCATATGAAAATTTATTCATATTGGATAAACTATAGTACACATTTCATTATAATAATAGCTAGAGACTGATGGAATTATTCAAAAAAATTTTATGAATATAATTATCCATTGATAGATTATTTTAGTTCTTCTAGAATACAAAAATTATATTGGATGTTCATATATTTTACTTTTAAATGAAGTGAAAAATAATACAATAACAATCATGATATCAAAATTTTCCAGGGAAATAGAAGGAAATGATGTAAGTGTATTTTCATATATTCTTAATCTATATGGTAATGTAATTCCTCAACTCATGTAAAGGGATATTAAAATTAAATATTATCCTAACACCTTCCATTATATTAATATAATGGTAATTTATATCAATATAGACTTATGATTTTAGGACCCTACATTTTCATTGATTATTCACATTCATTATATCATTGTCTTCAATCACGCACAAAAATTATTTACACTTTTCTTCCTTGTCCATGTTTTTATTTTCAACCAGTTTCTCCCATATAGAAATTATTTATCAGTTAGTTCATATGGAAATTATATTTCACATAACACTAGTAAGGATGATATTTTTATTAATAACTCTCATAAATTTTTATTTAAATATGGTTATTTTTAAATTAAAATCTCTTGATTAATTGTATCAATATTAAATTGCATGGATTTATTTAATTTAAGGGTGCATAAAATAACATACTGAGTTTTAAAATATTAAAAACATATTTGATATAGTGTATCAAATGAAACCACAAGAGTATAAGGGAATATAGACCACACATACATTGTGATTTATTTATTTTTATATAAATTCAATCACTTCGATAGCTCACAATAGGTGAATCATAGGTATTGAATGAAACAAGATAATCTATTGAAATATTATTATATAACAATTTTTTTTACACTCTAGACATTAAATTGGAGGGTATGAATAATAATAATTTAAAAATAAATTATTTATTTTTCAATAATTTGAAAAATAAATAAAATGGATACTTGTTGAATAAGAATAAAATTAAAACCATTGAAAGGAAAATTAAAATTTTTCAGAGAAACTTTAAATTTTTAAATGGTGATTTCATCATTATTTTCACACATATTTTATATTTATTGTTACTAAAAAAATTAAAAAATCAATTACAAAAAATAAAATTATTTATTGAAATATATATGTTAATATTAAAATGTGGTAATATTTTTATTTTTTGGGAATGATTCAGTTTTTAATTAATAGTTCATATTATATATAGTAAAATTTCGATATCTTTTTTTATAATTTATTTATAAAAATAAAATAAAATATATATATATTTTAATGTAAATTTAGTTCAAATTTATATCTATAAATTCAATTTAATTCATTAGGATCATTTTTATATTGGATTATTATATAAAAACTATTTCATCTTCTAAATATTTTATCTTTAAAGTCCCAAATTCTGGTTTCTTGTTTGGGATTAATTTTAAATTATATTTTTCTATTTATATTAGTGAAATTTGAAAAAATAAATTCTATATTTGGAATTGAAATTAATTATATTATCTATAAAGTTAAATATAAATTCTAGACAATGGAACATTGAAAACATAAAAAACAAATTATTGTAGTTATTAGAAAAATGGGTTTACAATAAGGTTAAACAAAGATCATAAGTGTTGAATTGACCCACTAGTATGTAAAAATTATATTTTATGGGAATATTTTGACCCTATTATTTTGATTTTCAAGTCTAAATTTATTTTCATTAATCAAAATTGTAAATTAATTTATTATTTTGGATTATTTTGTGAAATATTAAAATAATTTTCAAGATGGTTTTCTTTCCCCTCTTATAAAAGGGAACTTTATCCCCTTAATTCATCCAAATCCTTAATCCAATTTTATTTACAAAGAACTAACATAATTTATTCCCAATAAAACTATACATATTTTTTAACTTTTTTTCTTCCAATAATATAATACCAAAGGTTCATATCCGTAGATCAAACTGAGGATTATCTTAGAGAAAATAATTAAATTAACAGTGTTTATAAATTTATTACCTCCTTTTACCCTCCCAAAAAATATGCTAAAAATACCCGTATAATAAATATAGTATCTAATGTATTCTATTATAATATTATTCTTATTAAATAATATTTACCCATCTGTACTTCCATTATATGGGAAACACATTCATCGATTGTGTGTATGAAGGACTACCGTCTCACAAGATGATTTAGTTTATTTCACATTACCTCCTTACATTTAAGGTGTTAAAGTTATATTTATCTCATATATAATTTTTTGATGATATTAATGTAATATTTTATATATTAAATAACATATAAAATTTAGTTATATATTCTATTTTGAATAAAATAATGTCTCTCATGTGTATGGCGGACAACCGCATCACGAAAAGAAGTGATTTATTATTCCAATATAATATTCTATTTAATGTATAATTATAAAAGTAATTGATAAATTATATATAGATATATGAGATTATATTGAGTCTTTAAAAATAATATATCTCCCAATTAATTTCCCTTTCACCCATTAAGGTATTTATACTATAACTCATGGGTATGTATTTCGTACTATCTCCACAAACCGAAGGGATTATTTTTTCATTTATGAAATTCACAAATAGTTCTAAATATTTATCTACTATTTAAATATAATTTTATAAAATATATATAATATTTCATATAAATAAACTATATACTATCTATAATAAGTTTAATGTTCATGAAAAAACATGAAGGAGAAAATAGATAAATTTACATATAGAACAATGAAAATAATAAAATATCACGGTAAAATAAGTGGTAAAATATTGAAATAAGATCATATCTGAAATAATAAATTTTATTATTGTTCTATTCTAAATAATAACATTATTAAAAGAACTCTATTTGAGTTATATACACATATGAAGTATATGAGAACCAAGGTAATGGTTTCTAGTCACACTTTCACTCATATGAGACATATGCCATATTCACGACTTATTTATTTTGTATTGAATATTTAAGTACCATTTTGTGCATTATGTTTGGAATAAATATATATATTTTTGGATGTTTTTCAAATATTAATCACCAAAATCAAAATGGATGAAATACCTGAATATGTGTATTACCTTCCCCGCAAGATAAAATGAATAAGAGGATAAAAAAGACCTGCGGGTCACATGTTCCTATAAGGTAATCATGATAGTGTAGACACTTAAATTTCACATTAATACACCAAGAGTGGTGCATAACCCACCTGAAATCCCATCGATACAACAACAATGAGTCTTCCACCAATTGAAAATGGTCTAACGACAACTTGTGGCCACATGATGACAACAGAATGTGCTACCCTAGGCTACAAGGGTTTTCATTGGAAAGTTCCTATAAAACCCTCAAAAAATATTCAATAATAAAGAGAACATCATTCCAAAGATGGATACCTCTAGTGGTTAAATATGTCATGCGAAAAATTATCATTGGGAAGAATAAAATTCCATGGTGATATAAAAACAATCACGCACAACCATCGAAACATTGTGGGATAAAATAAAGGAGACAAATAGATAGAAGTGAGAGGTTTTAATATTTTCTGATGGAGATGAAACATTCCCTATATGACCCATGAGGTTCCATGAGTCCTCAGAATCAACCCTCCCACACTGTTTTCATTGGGTATGTTAATGGAGCCTCTTTAGAACTCAAGAAACATACATATAGGAATATCTATTATATTCCTTCCCACACTCCATATATCCCATATTGGTCAACTGAAACATAATACAAAAAATTAAGTAAAAATATTATACATTTCTCTAGAAACCCATTAATATATCTCAAACATTTTTCACATAAAATGTTGGAGATAAAGGGAATAAACCGAGATGGGTTTTTGATCACAGAAGTGTATGAGAAGCGCCCAACACACCCACAAAATTTTCATGTGATGCCCTTTGATAGATCATATTTGTCTCGCGAGACACTATGAAAATTCACCCAAGGCCACATGAGTGCCTCCCAACATGTACTTGGATCAAGTGAAGGCTTTCAGGCTTGTTTACATAACTGAATGGGAGTCCTTCGACACATTCACATGATAAAAAAATACTTCATCTATCGACGCCAATTTAATAAAAGAGGCATAAACTGAAGGGACACATGATCACTGTATATCATGCGATGTGCTCAGAGTAGTCCATGATGGAGACTCGTGAAATAGTTTGGTACCATGCCCATTTTCCGAATCCATCCTAGAATCACGAAAGACACACAGTAGAAACTATGTTTTGTCTGGGGTGGTGGGGCCTATAAATACACTATCCCAATAAAAAAATGCTCTAGGTTCTATGCAAATGGAACCCTTGAGCTGCAATTTCCCAATAATCGTAGAAGTTTTCTCAAATAAACTGATCATGCGACCGACAAACCATCTGTCATGAAATTCACCAGTGGGAAACCAAAGTAGTCTTGAGTTAGGCTTAATGTGATTTTCAAGATTATTAATATATAAAATGTAGGGTATCTGGTTAGTTATGTGATGAATATCCTAAAATCATATTGGATTATACATGACCGAAGGAAAACGAACACTGAACAAAACCATGTCATTTGTAATAATATTTTGAGTACCATGATCAGTGGTGGAAGGATTATGTGAAGGAAATTCTCTATACCACTCATTTTCTTCACCGGTTTCATTCCAGGACACGAAAAAACACCAAGAATCATCACATAGATCTCACGACACTCCACTAAGATGTTTTTTGGGTCACACAAAATACTCTAGACATGTTAGAACAAGTCACATAGTTCCATTGAGAACACCAAATTGATCCTGTGAAACCTCATGGTCCATCACCTAGGACAAGATATGTCCTCCAAACAAATCTACTATGTTATATAACAACATTATGTCAGGTCAGATGAGTCACTAAAAATCCTATGGTCATGTCGACTAGGCTCTTTCGGCACCCTCTTGGCAAGCCTGGCGAGACTCGCTTTTACCTCTAGAAATGTCATCTTGGCCTTCCCATTTCTCTGAAATGTGTATTCCAAGATACACAACATCATTCGGATTGAGTCTCACTAGCTCTTGTGGCACACTAATTATGTGTTAGGAAGATCATGTGATATCTTCTAATACATTTCAATTGGGTCATTCAAGACCCTCCATATGTGTCAAGATTGGTCATGTGATGGCTCCCATGATATACCAACCAGGTCAGGAGACACCCTATAGACAATATACATATGGTACATGGTAGCCTTAGTGTGCATGCACTGACATAAGTGGAATTATGATGAATCTTATTCCATTTATAATTAGGATATGTAGGCCACCTATCCCTGAGGTGTGAACTCTAATTTTATCATCCAATGATATATCAGTGTTTGAGTCCCTTGTTCAATGCAATCAAATTGATTACAAGATATTACTTGGTTTTCACAAACAGGAATGGACCATGCAGTATTGGGGGAGTTGTGATGATCATATAATCTACCCAATAAACCCCCAAAATGTTATAGGGATGCCTCATCATGTAAGCCCTTATAAAATATACTACTATGAATCTAATTCTAGCCATACTTAGGATATATTGGTTGCATTCTCAAGGCCCAGGCTACATACAAAATACCTAGAGAACTGTCCAAATTCAAAAGTCCCATATATATTCATTAATGACGATCATATATTCCCCTTATTTATCACAATAAGAAAAGATCATGTTTTCTTTGAGAGATGTGAATGGACACTTCATTGTGAATGATGAATGAAAACCACTTATATAAGGGCATATACCTTTGGGAAAGTCCCAACAACATCAATGAACTTCGTGGGATTGATTCCAAAATATCCAGGATACAAAAGAAGCCTTATAATTGCTAAATCTCCTCCTTGGAAAATAAAATACCTCCTTACATGTATGAATATTCTAAAACACTTGGTCATTCTCTAAAACCACATAATGTATCTATTCTATTATTGGTAAATGTATGAATAACCTCAGATATATAATGATGGGTCCATAAATGAGACTCCCTTTTCTCATATACTGAGGGGATTTATAGATAAAACATTTATTCAGGGTATGTTGTCCTTTACAGGGATTAGTATGATATCCATGAAAAAATCCTATTGATATAAGAGAGCCTCGAAGTAGGCAACAATCCCCCCAAAAGGGTGCAATGAACCTAGTCTCCCATCCTCTTGTCCAATGCCTATCCCAAAGTGTTGTTGGTAATAAAATTT
Source organism: Viscum album (assembly GCA_963277665.1). Taxonomy (NCBI): domain Eukaryota; kingdom Viridiplantae; phylum Streptophyta; class Magnoliopsida; order Santalales; family Viscaceae; genus Viscum; species Viscum album. The sequence goes on along the minus strand of OY728148.1, from coordinate 63,850,032 downwards.
CAGAAGACCATTGACGATTGGAAAGTATATCTATACCCAGATATATATTGGTGAAGCATTGTGAGTTTCTGAGAAAAAGTGAAATTAGTATCCTGATGATCAAAACCACTTAAAGCCATGAATTCCTGACAAAACAAAAATAGTGATCTGAATATGAATCACTCTAATAAAAACACAACCAGTCATTACCCAACATTCCATTTGTTCCCCTATATGCAATCAGAATGATGAAATCAACATGATAATCTATTGTTATAGAACTATTGGGTTATAATTTGTTAGAAAAAACATTTTTTGTGAAACACTACAAAAACAAATAAATAAGACAAGAATAATCTTAAAAATGATAACTTGTAATCATGGTTCTCATAAGTCCATGCTTAGGTTGATAAGTCTAACCATGTGGAGTGGAAGAATCAAGAATAAAATAATATACGAGCTAACCATGCATATCTAATTGAGAATATTATTACTATAATAATGTACTAATCAATATCCTTGTTCTTTGTCTTATATATAATTGTAGATACTTCTTCATAAGACTCAGTCAAGATGATGGTGTAATCATATAGAAATTATTCTTACATAATGTATGTGACATCAACTTCCATATCCCAAAAAACAATTCCACCTTCATGGAGGCTCAAACGGTAGGAGAAAATATGATGGTCTAGAAATGGAATCAATGTGGTACAGTCCTGAACATGGAAGATTCCTGAGAAGTCAAATATAATAGATGATAATTGATTCAACATCCCCATTTAAAAGGCTAATACTAAACTTGTGGCACTTATCACCATGAAAAAAATAGCTTTGGGAGCTTAACCGTGGAGTGTGATAACTTCAACCTTCCATATATGGTGATGGTGGTTCATAAACTAGATATGAATTCCATCAGGTTCAAGAGCCACCTAGGAGAGATCTTGTTAGTCACTGTCACTAACACCATCCTGCAGGTACCCCTTTGTCGCATGTTGAGGGTACCATTTAACATATATCATCCTCTGACTCCCATGAACAGGATTCAATGATGAATCATATAAGAAAAAATGTATTGGATATCTAGGAGAGGGTTTATATTAATTCACTTTCTGATGATGAATATCTGTATACTTTGGTAGGAACCATCGAGAAGGCTCATATCCCTACTCACTCAAAACAATACTATAAGAATATTCACATCGTGAGCATGGGGGAGGCTCATATTCCTATGCCTATATAAGAAACCCATTAGAATTCTCTTGTGGAATTAAATATAATGAAGTGGGTACATATCCCCACTTCAATATATGATATCTTCATGTTCATCATGGAGGAAACAAAATGTGTAGGATCTTATCCCTAAACACTCCATTCTAAAATTACAATATATTTTAGCAACAAATGAATAAATCCAATGGCATATTCCAAAAATATTGAAGATGAAGTGGTAGAATCATACTACTATACCTATAGCCAGGAAAACATGAAAACTATGATCATCGTGAACAAGTGGATGTACTAGAGTAATTGAACTCTATTTCTCCCACATTAGGGGATTATCAACATACTACAATGAAGGGAGATGCATCATATCAGGCTCATATCCTCGTTTCAATAGGTACTCACCATGTGTGAGTACCGAATTCCTCGTGATAAGGGTAAATGGATATTGAATAAGTCCTGCATCATACTATAAAGGCCTAGGATCAGGTATATATTTTTTTATATCCAAGGGTGACAATGTGAGAATAGAAAAAGCATCATACATGATCATATTTTTGTTTTTAAATCTTCCTCGCATACCCCATTGGATCATAAAAGTATTGTGCAGATTTTTACTTCGGATGATGAATGGATATGCCATCGTCATTCCATGTCAATATATGATGATCATTATATTACATCTCTAATTCCAGTGAACTTTCTATATATTCAAATGATTAATTCATATTTCGACCATGCCCATATTCATGATCAAACTAGGGGAAACCAAGTTTGAGAGGAACATGACTCAGGTTAGGATCATATTACATCTTTGAAAGATATGTGGTTTATTCCAAAGGCTCATGATATAGCCTATATTCCCATCCATACTGAGTCTCAACGTGTTATAATGGCACAAACCTAGACATAGGCTAAAATTATTATCCAAAATGAGAAAAATCTACCAAATATTAAGACATCTTCATAGAAGTACACTCATACCCATAAGGTTTAACCAATTATATACAAGTTATGACAACCATAACACAAGAGGCACATACCGCTACACAACTCCAAATTTATGTGAGGCATACTTAGACCATGATGTATTAAATGGCCAATAATCCTAATATGATCAATGACAGTGCCCTTTAGGATTTTTAAGATACATTCTCAATACCAAAGGTGATCATAGAGTCTTGCATCGATGCAGAATAAGAAATAAGTCATTTACTTGATAATCCTCTTTGTTGTAGTGTGGATATGGTTCAAATGAAGTATACACATGACATCTACTATTGTAAAACTCTACATGGATATATATCCCATGGACAATGATTTCCACCCCATTCTCAGATACCATCATATGACGAGGTGTTCCAAACTATGACAAATTCATATAGATTGGTGCTCGAATCATCTAAGTAAACGATATATGGATCTTTGTTAACTTCTAAAGGCACCCCTCTCTTTTCAGCAAGAGAATATTTGAACCATATTCTATGGTCTGACAAAATAGAGGCATATAAGTCTGATGAGGAGGAGGCCGACATTGATATGTGGAGAGATTTGTCTAGAAACTGCCACCCTATCATGTTTTGGCCCCTCACCAAATACTGACTACTCAGTCATAGATAAACTATAGAGGGATTTCATTCCTTATCTACCCAAAAATATATGGGCCACTCATCAGCATCTAATGGCTTGGCATTTCCCCTTTTCTAGGATATTATTTTCACCATCGGACAATCAATATAATATGGTGTTAGCTTGTCCTGGATACTATCTCCCTTGCCTGAGATCCAAAACTTTAAAAACACAATATAAATCTACAACACACTTTCTTACATTACATCATTCCAATTCTGAAGATGGTCTTCGAATCCATGTCATGATTTCATATTCAACAATGGGGGGTGTATAGAGCGTTATCTTTTTTCTGGTCATGTGATACAATAGATCCCCTCAGGTGCATAATCCATTAATTTTATATTGTCTTGTGTGATCAAGGGATTGAGAAATGATCAGTCCAGTTGGTCAATGAAATAAAATTCCATCACAAAAATAGTGCCCAAAAATTACAGACAGAGAGGAAGGATAACCAATATGACTTCAAAATGCCCCCCTCAAATTAATAAGAAGACATTTTAGACATGGAGAACAATGTTGCGCTCACCCCGACAAATTCCTGTGTGGAATGGTTATTATCACGGGTTGAAATTTATCTTTATTCATACACGAGCACAAATTCACCCTATCATGATGGCCATGATTGTAGCTATATTTTTAGGAATCCCAGATAATACTGTTCCCATTGTATAAGGTAATATCTACCACTACCTCCACCACTCAGATCTTCCATTCTCGAGAGCATTTGGGATACATCTCAAACAACTGCAAAGGGAACCGTAGATATCTATGATGGGGGAATTTATATCTCATTCACTATCACCTAGATCATTTTCCCCTAAGAGGACCCTTGAGACATCATATATGATCCAATAATCACCCACCCCACATAGCTGGGGGAATATTTACCTACAAATCTATCATGGGAGTCATCAAATCCCGGACTGGAGCCACTGGATCCACAACAATTGGACCAATTAGTGAAAACAATGTACATAAAAAACTACTACCCCACATGGTTGGGGGAATAATTATCATCATCACTCCCAGAAAAAGAATCTATATTATCTATGATTGGAGGAATCAATAAATAGTCAGGATTCCACCAGCCCTCTCATTGTAAGACAAACCTCTATTGGCTGAGGATTGTTCAGAAACCAAAATTGGAAACTCCCTTATAGTTATTACTCATAGACCAAAAATGGGAGGAATTTATAGTGAGGATATTCAGGCCCCACCAGGGTAGCAGTCCAAAATGTCCAGCACAACCAAGCGTTAAAATAATAACCCAAAAGAGGATAACAGAAAATCATATTGTTGCGTCAAAAGAAATGGAACAAAAAATGTTACTAGATATGCCTCTATGAGTTTAATAATTATATAATTGGATGATATTTATCATGATGCAAACATTGAGGGTTATGAAATGTAAAACAAACATCGGTAGGAGGGTGACTTGAATGCACTGAATGAGGCTACAAGTACCAGGAAACAAATATGTTTCCATAGAATGGAAATGTGAAAAATTTAGTTTCCACCTCCCTGAAGGAATACTTCAAAGGGTAATGGAACAACCACATCCTGACCACCTCGTAGGAGATGTGATGTTACATACCCTTAAAAAAATTGTCATAGTATGAGAGGGAAATTAAGGCACTTTGAAATCATAATGAGAAGCTACTCAGGGAATAATTTTCCAATGTATATTAGCTCCATGAAGATACAAACTTTCTCTCTCCCACATCTAATCCAAAATCATTTTTACCTTATGAGTGTCAAATTTTCTCCGGGACTAGGTAGGCATCCCACATAAATGAGGTATTCAAAATTGATTATGATTTAACTTTCTTTCAGAAATAGCCTCTCCCCATCATGAAACATTTTCAATCCTTGGATGAATATAAAATCATAGTCTTATTAATGTTGGACCACCTCATTAACCCCTAAAAATTCCTTAAGGTTTGGAGATACATTAGGAAGTAGTAACCCTATGCTCCTTAAGATCATCAAATCCTTGGATACTCAAAAGGAATACATGGAAGATTAATACAGAACTATGTATCCTACAAGGATTCTATATCCCTAATGGGTCGATGATTCCACACCTCTATCGAAATTTGGTAACCTTACCTTCTCTACCATTGATGGTGTGGGAGACCATGAAAAACCTCTCACAATATTAATGTCCAGATTTAATCCAATGATGGTCCCTCGAGATAAACAAATGTAAACCAAGATGAGGTGTTTCATACAAAACCTAACTAGGATTGTCATCATTTTGTGTATCATTCTTCTTGCATGATCTATGTCAGGATCGGAAAACCTATATCATCAATTCCATTACCAATTAAATTCGACACTGAAAAAGACAAATATTATCAACCATAAAAACTACAGAAATTGAAAATATTGGGGTGTATGATTCAATATCATGGTAGAAGGGTTTGACATACTCCATCAGCATCATTCTCTTTAAAGAGTAACCACTATAACTATATGAAAAAAGTATTAGGTATGAGTTGTAGATGCCACTAATTCTAATAAAATATATGGTCTGATTCTATGGTTTTTCTGAAAAATCCCAATGTTAGGACGTGACCATTCAATGGACCTAATATAATTCTTGACTCATGCCTACAACATATTGTAAAAGGTCAGCCACAAATTAATCTTCATCAGTTACTCTCAAGTGATAAGCGACACCTATCTAAATGCCCATTCATGCATTAAACTGGCCGTCACCTAATTTCGAGTGGAAATGACAATCGAATCACCCTCAGCTAGAGTCATAGAGAAATTAGACTTATCAATGATTTTATGAATGGATGAATAAGGTGTAATAATTCTATAATTAATAGGTCCCCAATTATTTATTGGAATCCTTATATAATTACATGCTTACACTTTCACAACGCAAGATGCCCGATGAGGTCAACCTCATAGACTGGCTTGATTAATACCATTTACATTGAATGATGGTCCATAATATCTTGAATTATTTAATCTTCAAATTAGTCCTTCATATAATTATTTATTCATGAATAGTGGTGATAGTTTATTTGATATAACATGAGGATTTCATAACCATTTTCCAGTGGTATGAAGAGGGTGTCTGGAAGAAGTTGCAGCCCGGAAAAGCACAAAAATTCAACAAATGATGTCTCTCATGTGTACGACATAAAACCACCACAAAAAAGATGTGATTTATTATTCCCATATGATTTACTTTTAATTTATAATTTATTAAATAATTGATAAATTAGATATAGATATATTAGATTATATTTATTCTTTAAAATCTATATATATCCCGGTTCATTACCCTTTCATTCATTAAGGTATTGATATTTTCAATCATGAGTAAGTATTTCCTACTATCTCCACAAACCGATGTGATTCATTTTTCATTTATAACATTTATAAATAGTTATAAAAATAAATCTACTACTTAAATATAATTTTATAACATATATATAATTGTGCAGATAATGAAACTATATCCTATCAATAATAATTTGAACTTTCATGACAAATCACGCATGAAAAAACATGAAAATTTTCATATAGAAGATTAAAAATAATAAAATATTTTGTTAAAATAATCGGTAAAATATTGTAATAATATCATATCTGAAATAATAATTTTTTATAGTTATATGATAAATAAACACATGAATAAAAGAACTATATATAAGTTATATACATATGTGAATAATATCAGAACTAATGTAATGGTTTATAGTCACACTATTACACATGTGAGACATACGCCATATTAATGAATTATTTATTTTGTGATGTATATTTAAATACCATTCTATATGTTATTTGTGGAATAAATATATATATTTTTCTTATTGATGAATTCCAAATAAGAATTAGTAAAATCAAAATGGATGAAATCCCTGAATATCTATATTATTTTCCCTACAACTGAATGTGAAGAAGAAGATGTAGATTGCACCCAGATAACATGTTCCAATAAGGGAATAATGATTGTGTGACCACTTCAATATCACATGAAGAGACCATGTGTGGTCATAACCCACATGACATCCCATGAGTCAACCTTCAATGAGTCTTCCACCCATTGTGAAGTGTGTAAAGGAAACTTGTGGCAGCATGATGATAGAACAATGTAAACCTCAAGGATACAAGGTTTTTCATTGGTATACTCCTAAAAAATCCTCCAAAAATCATCAAAAAAAGGAGAACATAATTCCGAATATGGATACCCCTATTGGTTAAATATCTCATGTGAAAATATCATCACTGGGAAGAAGAAAATCATTTGGTGATATGAATGCAAACTCGCATGACCCCTGAATCATTGTGGGATAAAATAAAGGAGACAATGTGATGGAAGAGAGAGGAGTTAATAGTTTCTGAAGGAGATGAAATGTTCCCTCAACGGCCCATGAGGTTTGGTGAGTCCTCAGAATTAGCCATCCTACACTGATGTCATTGGGTATGTTAATGCAGCCTCTTTGTCACTCAAGGGACATACATATAGACATATCCACTACATTCATTCCCACACTCCATAAAAGCCATATTCTACCAGAGATACATAATCCATGAAATTAATTAAAAATAGTAGACATTGTTCTTGAAACCCCTCTAGACCTCTCAAAAATTTCTCACATTAAATGAAGGAGATAATTGGGATGCAATGAGATGGGTTTTCAATCACGGAAAGGCATGATATGCACCCAATGAACCCACATCATGGTCGTGTGAGACCCTCGGATAGACCATCATTGTCTCATGTGACTCCATGAAATGTCACCCAAGTCCTCATGAGGGCCTCCCAACATGTACATGGATCATTAAATGGACCTTGGACTTGTCAACCTAATAGAATGTGAGTCATTCGACACATTCTCACGATCAATAAATCTTTCATTTATCGACAAAATTCTAATAAAAGAGAAATAGATTGAAGAGACATGTGATCACTATAAATTAGGTGACGTGATCAGAGAGGTCCATGATCGAGACTCGCAAAATAGTGTGGCACAGTGCCCATTCTAAGACTCCAACCTAGAATCATAGAAGATACACCGTAGAAACTATGTTGTATCTGGGGTGGTGAGGCCTACAAATTATCTATACCAATACAAAAAATGCACCAGGTGCTATGCTAATAGAACTTTTGAGCAGAAATGTCCCATGAATTGATGAATTTTTCAGGAAGAAACTGATCATGCAACCAAAAAAACCATCTGTCATGAAATACACAAGTGGGAAGCCAAAGTAGTCATGAGATAGGAATAATTCACATTTTATGATTATTCGTAGATAAAACAAAGGGTCTCTGGTTGGTTATGTAATGAACATAGTCAAATCCTATTTGATAAGACATGGCTGAAGTTAAACTAACACTGAACAAAACCACATCATTTGTAATAATATTTTGAGAACCATGATCAATAGTGGAAGGCTTAAGTGAAGTAAATGCTCTTGGCCACTAGGTTTCTTCAACTATTTAATTAAATGACACATAAAAACACCATGAATCAACACATAGATATCACGACACTCAATTCATATGTTTTCTAGATCAGGTGAAATACTCTAGATGTGTTAGAACAATTCACATAGTTCCATTGAGCAAGCCACTTTGATCATGTGAAACCTCATGGTCCATCACCCTAGACATGATATGTTCTCCAGACACATCTCCGATTTTATATAACAACATTAGATCATGGTAGATGAGTCATTCAAAAGTGTATGGGCATGCAAACTAGGCTCTTCCCGAACCCTATTAAGAACCCTACTAAGACTCTCTTTTCCCTCTAGAAATATCATCTTGTCCTTGAAATTTCTCCAAAAAGAGTAATCCATGATACACAACATCTTTTGGAATGTGTCTCACAAGATCTTATGGAACCCTAAAAATGTGTTATAAAGATCACGTGGTTTCTCCCAAAACATTCCAATTGGGTGATACAATACCATCTATATGTGTAAAGTCTGGTCATGTGATGGCTCCCATGATATACTAACCAAGTCACGAGACACCCTCTAGACAAGAGGCATATGGTACATGGTAGCCTCAATGTGCATGCTCCCACATAAATGGAATTAAGATGACTCATATTACATCAATATTTAGGATATGTGGGCCGCCTATCCCCGAGGTGTGACCTCCATTTTTATCACCTAAGGATTGACCATAGTATAAGTCCTTTGTTCAATGCAATGAAATTGATCACATGCTATTACTAGTTTTTCACAAACTAGCGTGGACCACGTGGTATTGGGGATTGGTGATGATCATATATTTTACAGAATAAACCCCCACAACGGTATAGGGAAGCCTCATCATGTAAGCCCATATCAACTAAACTACTATGAATCTAATTCTTAGGCATACATAGGATATGTTGGATACATTATAAAGGCTCGAGCTACATACAAAAAACCCTAAGGATTCTCCCAATTGACAAGTACCATATATATATATATACAATGAGGATGACCATATATTCCATTTATTTATCACAATGATCATAGATCATGTTATCTTTGGGAGATGTGGATGGACACTTCATTGAGCATCATGAACTAAAAACCCTCATATATGGGGCTTATACCTTTGGGAAAGTCCTAAAAACAATAATAAACTACATGGTATTGAATCCGGTAATATCCCTGATACAAATGCTGGCTCACAATGGCTAAATCCCCTACATGAAAAATAAAACACCTCCACACGTGGCATAAAATTCTGAAAAACGTTTTCATATGTTTTAAACATATAATGAAGCTATTCTATGATAGGTAAATGTAATACTAACCTCAGATACATAATTATGGGTCCATAACTGAGACTCCCATTCCACATCTATAGAGGGGATTTACTGATAAAACATTATATCAGGGTAACTGGTCCTTTATAGGAATTATTATGAGATCCACGAAAAAAAATTAAATCAATAAGAGAGTCTCAGAGTAGGAATGAATTCCCCAAAAAGGGTGAGATGAACCCATCCTCGCATCCTATTTTCCAATCCCAGTCCTTATGAGTTGTTGGGCATAAAAATTTAGAAGACCATTGCCGATGGAAAGTAGGTATATACCATGATACATATAGGGGATGAATTGTGAGTTTCTTATAAAAAGTGAAAATAGTATCCCGATGATTAAAACCACTTGAAGCGATGTAATCCCAACAAAAAAAAAATATCCTGATGTGAATCACTCTGATAGCAAAAAAATCAGTTATTACCCATCATTCCATTTTTTCCCATATAAGAAAACATAATGATGAAATCAACATGAATCTCTATTCTTATATAACCATTGGTTTATAATGTGTTAGACCACATTGTTTTGGAAAACCTATGAAAGAATCAAAATAAGACCAAAATAATCTTACAAATGATCCTCTATATTCAGGGTTCTCATAAGTCCATCCTTGGTTTGAAATGTCCAACCAAGTGGACTGGATGAATCAGAAATAAAAGAAGAAATGAGTTAACCATGTATATCTGATTGAGAATATTATTCTTATACTGATGCAATAATAAATATCCCAATTCGTTTTCGTCTATATAATTTAAGATTCAACTTCATAAGACTAAATGAATATGATGTTTTCATCATCCCGCAATTGTTCTAGCATAATGTCTGTGACCACAACATCCATTTCCCAAAAAAAATTCCACCTACAAAGAGAATCCAACTGTAAGTGGAAAGTACAATGGTCCAGGAATAACATCTATATGGTACGGTCTTGGACATAGAATATGATTTTGAATTTTAATATACATGATGACAACTGATTCCACATCTTACATTGGAAGTATAATACTAAACCTGAGGTACTCATCACCACGAACAAAATCTTTGGGAGATTAACTGTGGAGTTTGATAACTTCAGCCTTCCATATATGATAAAGGTGGATCATAAAGAAAGATATGACTTCCATCAGGTTCAGGAGCCACCCAAGAGATCTTTTGTTACCCACTGTCACCAACACCATCTTACAGGTACCACTTTATCACCTTTTGATGGTACCATGTAACATATAGCCTCCTCTGATGCCCATGTATGGGCTGCAACAAAGACTCATCTAAGAAGAAATGAAATGGATATCAAGGAGAGGGTTCATATTAAAGCTTTTACTGATGATGACTATCTATATACTCTGGTAGGATCCATCCAGAAGGCTCATAGCCCTGGTCACTCTAAATAATACTCCATGCATATTCCTGCAGTGAGAATGGGTGAGGATCATATTCTAAAGACTTTATATGAACCCATTGGAATAATCATGTGGAATTATAAGAAAATAAGTAGGTGCATATCCCACATCTATATATTATATCTTCCAGTTCATCATGGAGGGAGAAAATTTGCAGGAAGATATCCATAAACACACCTTTCTAAAATTAAAATAAATTTAGCAACTAATTAATAATAGAAACGACATATTAGAAAACAATTGACGTTGAAGTGGTAGAATCATGCTACTATACCGAGAGCCAGGACAACATGAACAAAATGATCATCGTGAACAAGTGGATGTACCAGAGTAAGTGAACACTCTTCTACCCGTAGAGAAGGTTTATAAGAATTCTACAATGAAGGGAGAGCCATTAGATCAATCTCATATACTCATTCTGATCAGGTCTCACCAGGTGAGAGTACCAAATTCCTCGGGATAAGGGAAAATGGCTATTGAATAAGTCCCATAGCATACTATAAAGGCCTTGAATCAGGCATATATCTATGTTCTAGCCAAGGATGACCAAGTGATATTTGAAATAAATCAGACTATATCATATTCTTATTAGTGTATCTTTCGGGAATACTCTAGTGGATCATAGAAGAAAGATGCACATTTTTACTTCAGATGATGAATGTATATTCCATCATCATTCCATGTCAATACAATAGGATATTTATATTCCTTATCCCATTCAAGTGATCTTCTGGTATATTCTATTGAGGAATTCATATTTCAACATGCCCATATTCTTGATCAAACTAGGGAAAACCAAGTGAGAGTAGTACATGACTCTGGTAAGGATCATATTACTTATTTGAAAGACATGTGGTATATTACAAAGGCTCATGATAGGGATTATATTCCCGTCTATACCGATTCTCTCCATCTTAGAATGGAAAAAACCGTAGCATAGGATAAAATTCATATCAGTAGTGAGAAAACTCCTCAGAATATTATGACATCTTCTTAGCATCACACTCATACCCATAAGGTAATGGAAAATTATATACAATTTACGACAACTATCACACAACATGCACATACCCCTACACAACTCCAATGGGTGTATGTCATACATAATCCTCAATGTAGATAATTGACTATATTCCTAAAATGATCAATGAAAGTGCACTTTAGGATGTTCGAGAAACATTATCAATACGAAAATTGTTCATAGAGTGTTACATCAGTATAAAAGAAGAAGGAATTCAATTCCTTGATAGTCCACTTCGTTGTAGTGTAGATATGGATCACATGATCTATGCGCATGAAATCATCTATGGTCAAAATCTCCATAGAGATATCTATCATGGACAAGGATATACTCCCCATTCCCATACAACTTCATATTAAGTGGTTGTCCAAACTATGACACATTCATATAGATAGGTTCTCAAATCATCAGGGTAAACAATATATGGATCCTCATTAACTTCTAGAGGCACCCAACCCTAGTCAGTAAGAGACTATCAGAACTATCGTATATGGTCTGATGAAATAGAGAAATACAAATCTAATGAGGAGGAGGCTAACATTGACATATGGAGAGAGTTGTCTATAGACTACCACCCCATCAACTTCGGTACCCTCAATAATACAGACTATATGATCACAGATGAACTATAGAAGGAGTTCATTCATTATCTACACAAAAATATAAGGGCCACACATTAACATCAAAAGGATTGGAATTTTCCCTTTCCAGGAGAATATTTTCACCATCAGATGATCAATATACTCCATTGTTATCTAGTTTGGTCTACTATATCTGTTGTCTGAGATCCAACACCAGAAAAGCACAATACAAATCTGCAACACGCTTTCTTCCGTTACATCATACAACTTTTGAATCAGATCTCAGAATCTAAGTCATGATCCATATTCAAGGATGTTGGATGTATGGAGTGTAACAATTTTTCAATATTGTGATACAAAAATTCCACTCAGGTGCATCATCCTTTAATTTTATAATGTCTTGTCTGATCAAGGGATTGAGAAATGATCAGTCCAATTAGGTCACTACAATACAATTAATTTTCACAAACAATGCCCAAAAATTAAAGACAGAGGAGAAGGATATCCAATATGGCTTCAAAATGGCCCTCTCAAATAAATAAGAATACATTTCAGACATGGAGAAAAAAGTTGTGGTCAGCCAAACAAATTCATGTGAGGAGTGGTTCTCATCACGGGTTTCCATTTCTCTTTATTCCTACATGAGCACAACTGAACCACCAAATACAGGACATGATTATAAGTATATTATTAGGCATTCTAGAAAAGTAATTTCCCATTGGATGGGGTAATATCTACCCCTACCTTCAACACCTAGATATTCATTTCTCGAGAGCATTTAAGACCCATCAAAAACAGATACAAGCGAACCATAGATCTCTATGTTATGGAAATTTATATCTCATTCACTACCCCTAAGATCATCATACACATAGAGGATCCTTGAAATATCATATATGATCCTATAATAACCCCACCCAACATAGGTGGGGGAATTTGTACCTACATATCCATCATGGGAGTCATCAAATCCCTGATTGGTTCCACAAGATCAACAACAATTGGACCAATCAGTGCCAACTGTGGCCATTCATTACTACCACCCACATGGAGATGGGAATCATTATCATAATCACCACCAATGATAGAATATGTATTATATATGATTTTATGAATCAATCAATAGATATAATTCCACTAGCCCACTCACTGCAAGAAAAACCCCTATTGGTCGAGGATTATTCAGGTCCAATGACTGGAAACTACCAAATGGTCATTTATCATAGACCAAAATGGGAGTAATGTACAATGGGGACAGTCCGGACCCACCTAATTAGAAATATAAAATGAACCAGCATAACTAAGGGTTCTAATAATAACCTAATAGAGGATAAAAAAATCATTATGTTATATTGAAAGCAACGGAACAAAATAGTTACCTGATATGCCTCTATGAGTTTAATCATTGTAAACATGGAAGATATTTATCATGATGAAAACATATAGGGTTGTGACATGAAAAACATACATTTGGAAGAGGGTGACTTAAATGAACTAAATGATGATAGACACACCAGGAAACAAAGATGTTTCAAATAAATGGATATCTCATAATTTGAGTTTCCACCTCACTGAAAAAATACTTCTAAGGGGAATGAAACAAACAAATCCTAACCACCTCATAAGAGAAGCAATATTCCATCCCCCAAAAAATAATTTTAATAGTATGAGAGAGAAATTAATTATCTTAGAAAAAATAATGAATAGATACTCAGGGAATAATGTTCTAATGTATATTAACTCTATGAAGATACAAATTTTCTCCTTCCCAAAATTTATCCACCATCATTTGTAGCTTATGATTATCAAGTTGTCTCTGAGACTTGGAAGGCAGCCCACATACATGTGGGATTCATAATTGATAATGATTTCCCTCCATTTCAAAAATAGCCTCTCCAGCTCATGAATCATTTTCAATCCTAGGATGAATAGTAAACCATAGGGTTATGAATGCAGGGCCACCTCATTAACCCCCAAAAATTCCCCATGGGTGGAAGATGCATTAGGAAGCAGTACCCCTAGATCTCCTTAAGATCATTGATTCCCTGGATACATGAATAGAATCTGTGGAAGGTTAACACACGCTTATGCATCCTATAAGGATTATATATCCTTAATGGATTGATGATACCCAAACTATATTGATATTTCATAACTTAAAATTCTCTACTATTTACGGTGTGGGAGACCATGAAAAACATCTTACAATATTCATGTCCAGATGCATACCAATGATGGTCACTTGAGATTAACAAGAGGCAACCAAGATGTGGTATTTCATAAAAACACTATCTGGGATAGCCATAATTTTGTATATCATTCTACTAGAAAGATATATGATAAGATGGGAACACCTCTATCATCAATTCCTTTACAAATTAAATTCTACAATGAGGATGATAAAGTTTATCATGCTTAAAAACTACAAAAATTGAAAATATAGTGGTGTATGAATTCATATCATGGTGGAAGGGTTTGACATACTCACTCGTCATCCATATCTCACAAGACTAACTTCTAAAACTATGTGCAGAAAATATTATGGATGATTTTTGGATGCCCCTAATTTTAGTTAAATATATTGGATGATTCGATGATTTTTCCAAAATAACCCAATGCTTGGACGAGACCATTCAATAGACCTGCTATAAAGCTAAAATCATGCTTGCATCATATGGTAAAAGTTCAAAAAACTTTATTCCACATCTGTTTTTCTCAAGTGAGAAGAAACACATATCAAAATGTCCTGTCATTCCCTAAACTAGCCATCACCTACTATCTAGTGGAGAAAACCATCGAATCACCCTCATCCAGAATCACAGAGAAATCAGGGTCATTTATGATATGAATAATGGATGAATATTTTCTACTAATTCATGAATTAATAGGTCCCTAGTTATTTCTTGGAATCCAAACAGGAAAAACTGCTCACACTTTCACAACCCATGATTCTTGACGAGGTCAACCTCACAAACTGGCCTGATTACTACCCTTTCCATTGAAGGATGGTCCATAATTTCTTTAATTGTTTAATATTCAAATAATTCCACCATGTAATTATTGATTCAAGAAAATTGGTGATATAATAATCGCCATAATAGGTGGATTTCATAACCATGTTCCAATGGGAAGAAGATGGTGATTAGTAGATGTTCTATCCCGAACAACCGAAAAATTAAAAAAAAATGAATGGTTCGAAATATATTTGATCCAGATCATGCCACTCTATGAGAATAGTTTCACAATCTAGGAGTATCTATAACATGTATGGAAGAGGTGTCAAGTGTACCTCCCAATGGTTGGAATGACCATAAGATGTAGGATAAAATAGATGCTCAAGAGTGATATTCTCCTTTGAATAAGGTGTTAAGTCTCATGGATTTCTTCTCAACACAATCTGCAGCACGGGAACCACCCCACCAAATGGAATCCTACATGGATTAAGAAAACATATTTTCCTCTGTAAATGAATTAAAATTTTCATACACCTTCTTTGATGATGATTTTTGCACAAATCACGAGTTTCTCATGCATAATCGTGGAATAGGTGGATGCATAAGCCAGAGTTGAGGATATAGATGACACCAAAGACAAGTAATGACTCAATATTTCGTCCACAACTCTAGGGAAAATTCCTATGCGGTTTCGACTCATGATAAAGCACTTTAGTGAGCCCCAAAGGGCTATAAAGGTGTCTTAGTACCCAATATTAGTTGTACTTACCTGATTGTATTGCATGACCACATTTCATGAGCTCACCCCGATCATCCAAAAAAAAATGGAAATGACATGAAGAACCACACCAATATTAGAAAAATATCCCATTAACCCCACATAAGTGGTAGGTTTTCCACCCTTAAACAGCACATCTCCTCATTCCCTTGAATAAGAGTATCGCCAATTTGGGAGGCATCATCCTCTTTCACAAAAGTATGATGTTTAAAAATAGATTGCAGTAGTCAACCCATGATCTCAAAACTCAATGCACTCCATATTTTAAAATAACTCACGAAGACTCTTTTTGAAGCCCTATAAAATCCAAAATAGTTTGAGGCAGTTGTCCATATCGATAAGGCCTATCAGGTGGAGATCACGATAGAAGAACATAATGTCTCTATATCTTTCACAGACCAGGATTATTAAGTGGCCATCTAGGAGAACATTAGTACCCTATATGTATCATGATGACTCAATAATGTTAGTGTACAAAGGGCCCTAACTGATAATGGTTATGGGTTTGATCTAATCCCTGTGCAAACCCTATGACATTGGGATATGGCGAATGTGATCTGAATCCCACTAAACTAACCATCCATGGGTTTTATAAATATGATCAATGGTCTATAATGAAAATAAATCTCAAAACCAATTATGGAAATATAATAGTAGATAATATTTTTATGGTAATCTGGAAAGGAACATCGTATAATGCCCTACTATTAAGGCCTTGGCTTCATATCCACCACACAATACCTTCAACATTCCATTAGTATATGAAGTGTCCCATTAATGTAATGTTCTACATACTACATAGTTATAGTGATCTATTTGAGACCTATGGGGACACATATGCTAAAGTAGTGTTTTATAAAAGGGATAAAGACAAAAAATAATTGATAATGATATATAGTTTTCTACTTCTAATGTCATGGAGAATTACCCTGTGAATCAGAAGAACATGGTTGATGATGACTGTGTACTCTCCCTAAATTTGGTTGAGGTTATAGGTATAATATGAGAGTTCTAAACTCTTCTTATCCCCTGTGATGACATTGAGGAAGATTATCCCCAACATCTATCTACACTGTCTCAATTAAAGGGGGATGAAAATATCCACATGGCCTCTCCAATCCTGATAATAATTGACAATCTCCAATATTTATACCTCTAAATATGAATGAATCCATAGGCTCTAATTTATATGATTATGAGGATAACATCAGAAACTCTATTCCGGAATTTTTTGAAGCTTTATCCACTACCATTGATGAACCTAGGAAGATTAAAATTGAAATAGAGGAAGATGCAGAACCTAAAAATATTATATTTTCCTTACCCTAAAACATAAGAATATGTACACCACATTTCTGATGAAATTTTAATGTGTGTTTTCATGGAAGTAGGTAGAAATTCCTAGAATAAATTAGATGTGGCTGCACACCATATCAGGCTAACAAAAAAGAATCTAGGCTTCAATGAGGTTTCTATATGGACACACTTCTCCATTGCCACCAATATAGATGTGGATGTTGACAAGTTTATTGAAGCCATATTTGTCTGAGAAGTGAAATACCTAAGAGGAATATTCAACATCATCCATGCTAATAAAATGAATTGGAAATTTAGGGTTTTCATTTATTTCATAGTCCTTGATATACATTTCCCAAAGCATGAAATCCCATTACCGATCACAAAACTCCTGATTGATTCATCTTTTGGCTTCCAAGTCCTTTATTTCATGCATAGATACTCATGGTAAAGTCAAATTATGATGGGCCCCAATGATTAAGAATCCACTACCTTCAAACCACCTCATTGTATCTTTGTCTATCTGGTCATTCCCTTTTCATTGATGAATACTACCAACACATATCAACACACTATGAAAAATATATTTAATCCTTTAATGAAAAAAAATTTAATGATACATTGATGGCCTGATTGTTAAATATCTATGGTGATGTAATCACTTAATGGTCCTGAAGACAATTTTCAACAAGCTGCGATAACTCAGTGTCAATATGAATTTGTTAAAAAATTCTATTGGGGAAAAATCAAGAATGTTTCTTGGATTTGTGGAATTCTACCATGAAATTGAGGTTGAACTGGAAAATAGCGGTTTTATCTAATTAATGTCACCCATGGAAATATTATATAACTGAGGGGACATGAAGGAACCCTACCAACATTCGGTAATTCATATCTTACATGGATTAATAATCACTCCCCATTACTGGGCCAATAAATAACTAAATAATCTCCCAATGGAATGATGATTTCCAAAAATCCTTTGAATGTATCATGAAATAGCTACAACAACCACCAATCCTGAATCCCTCTGGGGAAGGGAGGCCACTCATCTAATACCTGCCGCTATGGAAAGCTTATTTGGCGCCCTCCTCGGGTAATAGAATGATGTGGGAAGTGATAATATTATCTAATACCTAATCCAAAAAATGAAAGGTACTGGGACTGGTTACTTTAATCTCATGGAGAACTGTCTGTCACTCATCTTTATGGTGAAAATTACAAGGCATTAATAGAAGCATCACAAAATCCAATTAATATCTATTTTTATCATCCAAAGTACATCCTTGGTTGTCTAATGCTGACTAAAAATTTGGACTGATGTGTAGTCATTATTCAATAATATGACATCCAGTTCATATCATAGATGTCAGTAAAATTGTTAATTTCTTCAATACACATCCAGACTGCGAATTACATTATAAGACACAGAGATCTGGGATTTAAATGCCTTCTATTCCCATGAAACTTTTTAGACATGGGAGTTATACTTCAATGGAACCTCTTGAAGTCCTAATTTCATTATAATGGAGAACTTTTAGTTCATCATGGTTGGTCTAAGGATTGTATTCATCTCTCCAGACAAGGCATCTATTCCCTATTCATTATCATTATTCAAAGTATGAATAAACAATGATACAGAATACAAAACTCTCACATTGTCTTAGAACTGCACTAGAGATATATATATATTCTATATGAATATAAATGGGGTATTCGAGGTTACTAATAAAGAAGTCTAATGGCGAATATTTTAACATGAATTAGAAACTCCCCCCCACTAAAAAAGTTATGGTATGGATGGAAAAATTCCTCATTGAGAATGGACTTCATTATGTTCCTTGATCACAAAATGTGTTTGCAGATGCACTGTTTAATGTCACCACTATCCTAGCTTACCCTGATTAAGAGGAGGAACCTTTCATATTATGCATTGAATAACTATTTTAAATAACTTAGTCTAGGATATGGAAGAGATAAATCTGGTTAGCACTGCCCCAGAGCATGATGGACTAGTCAAAACATGGGAGGGATGAATCCTATAATCGACTATCTTTGGGATGGGACTCTCCTTATAGATTATACTAAAAGGGAACAGATTCAGAACCAGGTAGAAAACACTACCCTATAGGATAGTCCAAATGAAGAAAAATTTACATACAAGTGAGGATTTGTTGAAATTATCCTTAGGTGAATAACATAATAAGAATTTATCACCATTATCGTAGAATTCAATGTTGGTTCATATGATGCCCATCAATATGGAAGTAATCAATCTCAACAGATCTAGAGGTTGGGGTATTACTTGAAAACCATGATACATGAAAAAGTATAATTCACAAGGAAATATAATGTTTTCCAGATCCATTAAAATGATATCCATTAGCCCCCCCCTAAGAATTGGTTCATATAACTATATATTTGTGGGAATTTTCCATTTGTGGGATGAATGTTATGGGGCCATCTCCCCCAGCCACAACCAAGAATTTCATATTCATCCGTACTAATAATAACTTTATTTTTAAGATGGAATTAGGTTATACCCCAAAAGGGTGTTAGTATTAATAATACCATAAAATTTTTGAACTCACATATCATCATTAGATTTGGAGTCCCTCACACAATATTGACAAAAATGGCACCAACTTCTGTTCAACAAAGTTGATGAAGATATAATAGTATTAGAAAATTGTGTCTAATTAGTCATCCCACTATAATGTAGTAAAAGTATACATTTCTAGGCCTTCAATAATACTATATCTATGAGTCTTTATAATATAGAGAATAAGGATATGAATTCTTGGCCACATAAACTCCTCTGTTATTTATGGTCCTATCGTACCACTACACTTACTACTGCACAAGGAACTCAATTTTAACATTTGTATGGGGCGGAGGCAATGTTACCCATAGAGGTTTAGTTTCCCTCACTATGGATAAAAATATTAAAAAATCTATTAGATGATGAACAATCACTATAGTGTTCAAATGTGTAGGAATGGCTAGATGAGAAAAGGTTGTGCACACTACACAACATGGAGATTCAACATAATCAGTTAGAATTAGCCTTCAATAAAGAGTTCTCCCATAATCCATTACTTCAAGAGAGCCAATGAAATCTATCAAATCCCTAATAATAATGTGATAGAAGCTCCCAATGTTGGTGCCCATGTGGGAATGACACTATTTAATACATATGGTGCACTATAACGGATACTATTTGTTGGACACCATGGACGGGGTGTGGGTCACACGACCCCCCAATGTGAGATTTAAAAATAAATAATTTCTATAGCTATTAGAAAAATGGAATCCACAACCTGAGTAAGCCCCATTAATCATTTTAACAACAAGTGATTACCCTATACATTCTCTACCCAACTATATGAAATTACACTACATATGATTGTCCCAACTACATAACGTTAAACTATACAGGCTCATCCAAACTATATTATGTTAAACTGTACATGATCTTCCTAACTAAATAATGATAAAATTTATATTCTGGTCCTCACCATATGAAGGTAAAGTTTAAAGAGTTTATCCTAGAATCATGAAATTAAAATGAACGACACCTTTCATCATTACTACATGACATAAAACTGCATGGATCCACATTTCCCAATCACATCGGATAATCCATCATTCTTGTTTCTTGATGTCAAAATACATGGTTGACATCCTAAATAAAGGATGTTAAACTACTGAATTCTTCTATAACTATGCACAAATTCTTTATCATCCTCATGAGATACGCAGGGATGCCTCAATACTATATCTTAGTCTTGATTCTACATGATATAAATCTCCCTGATTGTACACTCATTTGTCTCAACATTGAAGTGATACCCATATTGTTTCTTTTCTATCACAAAGAGAATAGCTATAGTGATCTAAGGAATTGTGGAAGGTACTCACCCTCATAGGAAAGGAACATAGGTAAACAACAAGTTCATCAAGGCATGTAATTAAAAACCATAAAATCCATACCATGAGTTCTTGCCACG
Organism: Viscum album; assembly: GCA_963277665.1. Classification (NCBI taxonomy): domain Eukaryota; kingdom Viridiplantae; phylum Streptophyta; class Magnoliopsida; order Santalales; family Viscaceae; genus Viscum; species Viscum album. Next base: position 63,828,362 of record OY728148.1, on the reverse strand, counting down.
TGATATTAAACATCATGGTCAATGTAGTTAACAGAAGACATAAAACTACATAAATCCGTGATACCCATCTCTATTCATGTAGAGTCACCTACGTCCTTTATGTATGATATTAAAATAGATTCTTATTTTAAGAACTTTTTATATCTTGATTCTAATTTCCAATGACATACGTAGAGACACTTCATTCCTATATCGTGGTCTAACTGATAAACGATGCACAATAACCATGTCTTAAATGGGGCTATTATAACTCATTGTTTCTCACACCAAGCATAGATCACATGGGATTATGAACAATGATGAAGGCTCTCCTACATTAATAATGCATATAAGTGATGGCATGCTCACATCCCTACAACATTACATTAAAGATCATGATTTTCCATGATCTACACGTGGATTGATTATCATTTCCCCAAGATATATAGTATAATGTCTAGGCTTCTTTCTTTGGGCCCAAACACAATGTTCCCACCAATTCACATCAGTCCACATTCATCCTCACCATATGATATCAAACTATATTGAACTTCAAGAACTATGTGTAGCTTTATTTCTGACATCTCAGGATATGTATTGATGCCTAGATCATGAACCATAGTCCCAGATGCAATGGTTAAGATAATTATTCACACTAATATCTATTTACCAGACATGTGTGGGTAATTTCTTCTAAAACAACTATGTTTGGATTTACTCTCATCATCATGATATATGTAGTGTTTCCTGAGTCCCCATAATTGGGAAAAAATGCAACATTCTTCCACATTAAAATCTATTTTCCTACGTCTTTACATCATGAAGTTAAACTACATGGGAGTACATTCAAACCATTTGACATAAACTGCATGGGATTACGTCCATTCGACATGATGATAAACAACATGGGAGTATGTCATTACCACATTTCATTAAACTCTATGGAAGTACATCCTTACCTTATGATGTCAAATAGAATATAAGTACATCCATAACATATGAAGATAAAATACATGGATGTATGTCCTTACCATATGATGTTAAACTATATTGAGTCATGTCCCTTCCACATGATGCTACATTAGGGAAAAAAATTAAAATCAATCATTTTAAATAGTCTACAGGATCCTTAACCTAGTGAACCATATAATGGAGAGATTGAAAAATATAATAAATCACCCCAAATTCATAAGAAACATTGATTTCCTAGGGAGTATCGAATCAGCACAACCATCCATGACCCTTAGAAAAGATATCATTATTGATGGACACTTTTCTTGACTATGCATGTTTGTCTAAAACTCTGCACATGTTCATATTGTCATTAACCAAATGATCCACCATATAAAGGGACATTCCAATCCTCATTATCCATAAAATTATCACAACAATAATACTTTAATCCTTAGAATGTATAAAATACTATTGGTGTTACTGTGCCATATCATCAATTAGGTTTAGGGGACCTTGATCCTTGATTTACAACACGTACACCTCCCACTCAGGTGGATGTTGGAGTATTCCTAACACTCGGTATCATAATTAGGATATTGTGTATCATCATCTATATTAGGTCCATTTCAGTTATGAACATAATAAAATGGAGTGTAGTAAAACTAATCCATTTATATAATGAAATGGAGGGAGCAATCTCTACATTTCATTGTCTCTCTAAAACCTCGTCATAAATAAATGGGGTGTAGTAAAAAAGTTATGTGATGAAAAAATATGGTCAATACTGCTAGATATATCGGTAAGAGTCTGGTAGGAGGTATCAATTTTCATTGGAGTGCTCCTCCTCCTACTTTATCCACATCTTGTAAGTTATGATGAAACTTAATGAGAGTAGTCAAATCTTCAACCATCCCCTATGTAGTGGCCAATGAGGTCTATGATACTTAAATATTGGTCCTCATTTGTGAAATAATATACTCATGCTAACGTATATGAACCATCCAAGCATCCATATGGGCCTATTGTTTGGATAATAGATAATGACCCTACTCTTGTGCCTCTATGACCTCCCTAATTTTTTTATCAAGAGAATCTGCATTCATGAATTCGTTAATATATTTCCATTCATGGAAAATTGTCTTTGAGTCTGGATGATATTCTACATAATCTCATACAATGGTGGACAATTGAAACTGCCTACCCCTAAGACATGAAACAACTAGAGAAGGTGCTCCACTTGGCCATAATATACGTCCAATGGGGTCTCAATTATCAAGAAATGTATGAATCTTTGGGACATATTTTGATGTCATTAAGCATCGACAATCATTATATTGGTCATGGGGGAATGATGGACAACTAGTTGGATCATCGTTAAAAAGGATAAGAATCCCCATATGCCCTCTCTCAATAGGAATATCTCCTGTGACATGCATGAGTGGACTAATCTCTTCAAAATAGTATAGAAAACTATTTTAATGACCAACATCTAAGTGTGGTCACTTACTCTACATATTAACTTTGTTCCCAACTAACTCCATCAATGGTATAGAAAAAGGACTTAGCAACGCAGGAGACCTGTCCACATGACAGAGCAACTTTCATAACAAACCATTAATATAAGACGTCACCCAAGCCTAGGAAAAATACCAGGAAATCGAAACAAGATAATTAGTAGGCAGTAGGTTGATCTTAGATCTAGTGTCTTCATGAGAAAATATCTTCATGAATTGAATAATTATGCCAGGATGGTGTTCCCCACGATCCCTTATGGTAGACATGGGAGAAACCCCCTGAACATAGCCAAATATTAAATATAATCAATATGGTGGGTATGTTTTATATAAAATTATCTCATTCACCATGGTTGTGAGAACCCCATCATGATGGGAGATCATATATGGCCTTTCACTAAGAGAGTCACCGCCATCATCAATAATACGACCACCTCATGCACAATAGGAAGAAAATTCGAAACAATCTAGATGACATAGAAAACCATTTAGATCATCAGGGCTCAGGGAAATATCCAATATTCAAAAACATTTATTGCAATATATACTAACATGTGGGGTCTAGGATTCTAGAGGCATTATAGTACTCATAACAATTGATGTACTCACCCATCCAGAAAATAAGAACAGAAGAGGACCAATAATTCTATTGGGAGTGTTACCTTATTTGAAATGACCCAACATCTGGTAGAGGTGTGCAATGAATGGTAATACTAAGTTAAGATGATTCCCTTTATCATGTCCTGATTCCATCATGAATGTGATTACACAAATTATCGATCATGTATCCCAGATGGGAAGAGCCACCCATTCAAAAAAATATCAAGGAAAACCACCACCCTGTGATTTAAATAAACCTTTAGGATCACTAAATATTAATAATAGGACTAGTACACAGCTTCTAAAATGGCCTAATATGAGCCATCACTGTCACAGACATGCTTATATGGGCATCGATAGTGGTAAATAACATTTTTTCCAACCCTAGATCCACATAGACAAATAATCATCCATTATATAAAAGAAATAAGTGATTTCCCTAACAAATATCTCCCCAATTTATTATTTAGAATAATTATAATCTCATTCACTAGAACCAAGTACTATAAGGGATCATCCCAGATGTCCGCATCATAGAGAAATTCATTATTCATCTCTCCAAGTGGAAGAACACCACCCAGTTGATGGATTTCTAATTAATTGATACCCACCTCACCATGAGGATGATGGAATGTATTGTCCCCAAGAAACAAATGGATAATAATTTCCCCAAGAATGGAATGAATGAAAAAATAATGAATTGAGAGATCCACACAACATCATAGATACAATACCTATATAGATCAGTAGAAAACTCTAAACAACTATACCTCACCAAAAATGTACATGCCCATTCATCAGAGAAATTGCAGTTGGGATGAAGGTCCAAACTCAAATACCATCCTCCACTATATTGTTTTATTTATGAGGTGAATAATCTCAAATACCTCTGAGAAATAGGCTATTGAGGAAGATCACAACCATTCGAGCTCAGGAAAGAATGGAAAATAGAAAAGATAGGCCCTTAGATCAGGTTGATACCAGCTGAACGTCATATGTAATTGTTGAATAAACATAGTTAAGGGATAAATATACTAAAAGAAATAGAAGATTAAAATTTAGAGGATGTATAACGGAATCATCCAATTAAAAAAAACCAATAAAGAGGAAGTTTATGAGATCGTATATAATTTTGAATGCTGAATGAATGGAACATATGTAGGGACTCATTATTAGTACACACACGGGATCAGAAATAGGCATTGAGATCTCTATAAATGATTTCTATATGGTTGGTTGTAGGTATAGAATATAAATGGGAACCATAATCTATATAAAAGTAACTATGTAGATCATGATTGATAGGGAAACCGTAATGTCTTGTATAAAAAATTTGTGTATGAGAATCCCAAAATTGTCCATGCACATTGAGTGACCCAATGAGGGATTCATGAAGAACATAGAAATTTTGTGAATCACCTAACCCAAATAGTATATGGGGGAACATAACCATTTCATGTTATCATATGATATGATTGGCCCCTTTGGAGACATGCAATCGTGTGACCTGAACACAGTCATGTGAATATAAAAGTTTCGAATGATTAGAATAGTGTATATTGTGATTTCCTCAGGGAAAACCATATCCCTCATAGAAATAGTTTGAGAAATTTCCAAACTCATGGGTATGATGTGATATTGTGGACTACCTCTAATGAAATGGACTTGTGGTGAAGACATATAGATAGGGTTCGCGATCTGTGTTTACAGCTTGGTCGTGCGATAAGAGTAAAAAAGGAAGTGCTCTAGAGAGTAGGCACATGATGGAATGAATCATCCTTTACCACCCCTATATAAATGGATTTATCATAATTCGAAATGTATGCTGGTAGAAAAAAATATCACATAAAGCACGAGTTTTCAATACCATCATGTATTTCAGTGGCCATTGGTTTTCCACAGAACCAAGCCGTTGTCTCCATCGACATCACCCTTGAGTGGGGGGGGGGGGGGGGGTTGTTGAAACCCCACAAATAGGCATCAGAGAAATCAAAATGGAAGAAATACATAAATATGGGTATTATATTCCCTTGAATATATAATGAATTGGATGATGCACAAGACCCACTGATATCATGAGTCACTGAGGGACTCCCCACCACATGAACAAATCTAGGTCACATGAATAATACATGTTTGGTGCATAACCCAGAACATTTCCCATGAATCCCCACTCAATAAGTACTTATTCCCATGTAAGGGATCTATATAAAACCCTTGGAAACATGATGATTACTAAATGAGGGCCCCCCGAGCCGCATGGATTTTCCTTGGAATGTGTCTGCCTAACCCTCTGAAATCCTGTGAAAATAAAGAGAGCGAACTTTTGATGATAAAGATCACTAGTGGTCCCATTGTTCATGAGGAAAACCTATATAAGGAACAATAGAATCCCATAGTAATATCTAAAAGAACTCACATTACCCTTGAACCATTGTTGGATAAAATGAAGATGATACGAAGGAGGAGGTGGGAGGGGGGGTCACAGTCACTGAAGGACATGTAAAACACACTAGATGACACACGAGTTGCCAATAGTCATTTTAATAATCCCCAATACATGAAATTCAGGATATATACCTAGAAATCCTCTTTAGTGCTCTATGGAATGAAAAATTGATCTATCCACTACATCATTGTGCATGCTCTATACAACCCATATTGGTCCAATTAGACATCATTAAAAAATCAATTAAAAATCATAGACATTTCTGGTGAACACTCGCAATACATCATGACACAGTATCAAATAAAATGGAGGAGATAATCTAGAGATGTATAGACTGGTTTTCAGTTGCTAAATGAAATGATATTTTCCCATACACCGGCAAACGCTATCCCAAAGGACCCCTAGACGGACCATCCTTGTATCACGAGACTCCAAGATAAGTCACCCAAGGTCTCGTGAGTTCCTCCAAATTGGTTCTTCGAACATGCAATGGACTATAGACATGTCAAAATGACAACATGGGAGTCCATAGACACATCTTTATTATTGAAAAATCCTTCATCTATCATTGAAAATCTTATAAAAGATGTGTTGAACGAATATACTTGTGATGAATAAAAATCTGGCGATGCACTCAAAGAAGTTCACAATGAAGACTTGAAAACCTGTGTGGTGACATGACCATTCACGGACTCCATCATGTACTCATGCCTGATACGACACACAAACTGGAGAGTATTCAAGGTGGGTTTCCCAGTTCATCCAATCACATGATCACAAAACCATCCATCAGGTAACACACTGAAGACCAGCCAGAGTAACCATGTTTTAAGAATAATGTACATCACATTATCCATCATAGATCATGCCAAGGATCTATTGTAGGTTTTCATAAGAACATATCAGAATACTATTAGATTATATGATACTCAAGATAAACAAACATAGAACAAAACCATGTATATTGTAATATAATTATAGAATCAAGATCAAATTTGGAAGGCTTAAGCGAAGGACATGCTCGCCACCCCCCATGCACATTGTGTGTGTAATTAAATGGTGCATGAAAACACTACAAATGGTCACCCAGATCTCACAAAAATCCATCAACATGAATTATGGATCATGAAAAATAATCCACTACTGGAAAAACGACCTATACCCATGGTTTTGGGAACCATGGGCTGGAACGACGTCGGTATAGACCTATACCCACGGTTTTGGAGAACTGTGGGTATAGGGGGTCAAAGTGTGTAACAATGTTGTTCCAACGTGATACACAATAGACCCCACAGTTTGAAAACCATGGGGTATTAGAATTCAAAAAATCAGGCAGAGGGGGGGAATTGAACCTGCAACCTCGCATCGCCTCAAACCCACGCCCCAGCAAGCGACCAATCGGGCTATCACCGCTATTGGTATATATTAATAATTTCATTTTAATATATTAATATAACAGTTATATGTGAAAAGAAAAGTCCACAGCATTTCGAACCCACACTTCTCGTTCACTACATATCCACGACGACCAACCGAGGTAAATTATGAATTGATATATGATTATAATTTTGTTTTCTTATATTAATATATCTGCTATAATCGAAAAATAACAATACGCGGGTTTTCAAACCCGCGACCTGTGCTGAGGAATGTGAGGGAGTGACAAACTAACATAAACATATCATACGATTTAATATTTCTTATCCAAATATTTATATTATTTCAGATCGTATTTTCACCCAAAAAAAATTCGGTCCTGTGGAATTTTTTGTTCCCGCCATAATGCAGGAACGATATACCCACGGTTTTGAAAAACTGTGGGTATAGGTCTTTAAAAGATATACCACCTATACCCACGGTTTTCAAAAACCGTGGGTATAGGTCTTCCAGAAAAAACCAATACCCACGCATTTGACAAGAATCGTGGGTAAAGGGGACCTATACCCACGGTTTTGGAGAACCGTGGGTATAGGTCCCGATACTATCCCTATACCCACGGTTTCCAAAACCGTTGGTATAGGGGGGGCCTATACCCATGGTTCTAAATAAAACCATGGGTATAGACCCATTTTCCAGTAGTGGTCAGACTTTTCAGAACAAGTTATATGGTTCACCTAATGACACTATTTTGATATTGTGAACAATCGGGGTCCATAGCCCATGACTGAAGACTTCTTATGAACCCATAGCATAACACATATAATTAAATTTTTTCATGTCAGGTGAGTGTCACAAAAAAACACTTGGCATGATAGTCAGGATCTTAAAAAACCATTTGGTAATGCTAACTGAGACTCATTACTCCCTCAAGACAAGTCAACTTCCCCTCTTAATGTCTCCCATAAGTTTCATCCAAGATACATGAAATACTTTGGACTGTGTAGCACAGACTCTTACGACACCTTACATATGTTTCATCATGATCATGTGATGGAACCAAGGGAATAACAACTTGGTCATGTGACACCTTCCATATGTGTCAAGCTAGTTCACGTGATGGCTTCCATGACATGTGAGCTGGGTCATGCGCCACCCACTAGACAAGCGGACCATGGCACCTAGCACGCTTAGTGTGTAAGGCCCAACATAAAGGGAACTATGACGACTCTAATTCCATACATATTAAGGATCTGTATTTGACCTCTACATAAGGTTTTAGCACAATATTGATCATCCATGGAGGGACCATCATATGATTACCTTGTTCAAATAGATGAAATTGAATACATATTATCCCTTCTTTCCCATAAAAAATCCTGGCTCGTGAGGGATTAGGGAGTTTCAATGATCATATCATATACACGAAACCCCTAAAATGGTATATGGAACCATCAACATGTCATCATCGATCAATCAAACTATGATAAATCTGATCCCTTCTGTACTCAAGATATGTAGGATGACTTTTTACGGCTCAATATGCATACCAGACACCCATGTACTATCCCCATACAAAATTATGATACATATAGTGCCTGAGGATTATCATATATTACACATGTTTCTCACCATGAGGATAAATTACATGGCTATAGGGAGATGTGAATGAAATCCTCAATAGGTATCATGATGGAATACCCCTCATATAAGGGAAACTACATTAGGGCTAGTCCCATGAGAATGAACTAACTTTGTGGGTTTTGATTCCTACAATATCTTGGATTCATACGAGGCCTCATAATGGAGAAATACATTACTCATAATATTAACAACCAACTCATATGGTATCAACTTTAGATGTAATTGGTAATATAGTTAAAACACATAAAGCATATATTTTCTCAAAGTGAAATGGATGAAAAACCTCAGATACATACAGATGGGTCTATTAATGAGACTCATTTCACCGTCTATTGAGGGGATTAATCGATAATTTTTTTCCGGGTAAATAGTCTTTTATTAGGATTAGTAAGAGATCAATGAAAATAAATTAAATATATAATAGAGTCACAACATAAAAAATAATTCCCCACAAAAGGGTGTGATGATTCTGACCTCCCATCATCTTAAACAAGACGAGTCCCCAAGATCTGATGGGTCTGAAATCCCATATGACCAATGACCTTTGGAATGAAAGTATGTACCCAGCTAAATATGGGGGAACCATTCGTTGTTTTTGGGAAAATGTGAAATTTATATCCATATGGGAAAAACCATTTCATGCCAAAAAATCCTAACAATATAATGCTATTTAATGTTACATTAATTTTATTTTTATGGGGATAATGATTCAAATTTTATCAGAGTGGAAGAGGTTTATTTGAAGAAATAATCATTATATGGGACAATTTTTTTAATTCAACTTATGTGAATTATATTTTATTTATATATTCACATAAATATGTTTTATTATCCTCTTATTATTTATTCACTTTATTAATTAATAATAAAATTGTTCAAATAATTGGTACTTAAAATAAATCAAAATATGTTTTTATGAACAACCATATTTATTTCTATTTTTAGTTGAAAATCCTTTTTCATTAAAAATAACTTTTTAAGAATATTTTTCCAAAATAAAATAAAAATATTAAAAGTTATTGAATAAATTATTTTACCTATTTATAACTTATAGATTCTTTTTAAATGGATCATCTTTAAATATTCAAAACAACACTTGTTTGTATTTTAAAAAATAGGAGAAAGGAAACTATATAATATCTGTACGGAATGCAAATTATTTTTCAATATAACAAATAATAAGTGAATTGAAACTCATTTTAAAATCTTTAAATAGTTATTTTAAATGAAATATAATTTCAAAATATTTTCTAGGCAATTATTTTAAAAAAATTTTTTATATTGGAAATGTTATTATCATTAACAAATGATTGCATATTTCTTTTTATAGTATTGATACACATAAAAAACATAATATATTATTTAACATATTACCCACTGGTCATATATTGTAGATATATATTAATTTCATTTTATTTAGATATTTTATGAATATTTTTTCTGGGTAATTAATCATATATTTATACTCATCATATTAATCTTGACGTTTTATAATTATATTTAATGATTGGGGAGTGAAAAAAATGATTAATAATTGTTTTCAAAAATAATGTATTTGTTAATTTTATTTCACCCCTTTCATAGTGTAAATTCATTGGAATTTTTATGTGATGGGTGGCACCATCTATATCCCCTTGATGCTTTGTTATGTCTTATATGGAAAAATATATTATGTCTTGTTTGAGGCCTAACCCATTTATATTTATGAATTGGAAAAAGGCCAATATATTATTAGATATCATTTAAAATGTACCTAACAACATGTTTTAAACTTCAATCGTTATTCATTCCATCGTTATGAATTGAGTTATTGGTATTATATGGTATTATTACACTAGTTAGAATATTCATGGATAAGTTTCATGTTCATGTGAATATTTATATAGTAATATATGGTCATCGGTTATTCTAACTATATTATTATAAAATTATCGACTAAATTTCATGATTTTCATTTATTTACCATTCTTTATTTTCCATGTTGTAATTATTTATAGAATCCAATGTATGATAACCCTAATTAGGAATCTTAGATCACATATTTGTTATGTTTTATTTTCAAACAAAATGAGGAATTTCTTTCTGATTTATATGAATGGATAAAATTATTAGAACAACAGAATTATAAAATAATATTTTTATATTATTTAATGTTTTTATATTTAATTTGAATTTAGTCATTCATTTACTTTTAAATTAATATTATAATATTTGGTCCATTAGGATTTTATTCCTATAATGTTTTGTAATACTAATAATGTTGACACTAGATCTAGGCTGCTACGGTTAAGGGAAATACATTAATTATTGATTCATAATAAAATTAAATTTATCCATGATATTATATTCATATATATTAATTATAAAATTATTTTTTGGTACCGATGGAATTAATATATATATATATATATATATATATATATAATGATTCCACCGTTCAAAGAGATAGTGGGTTATATATACAAATGAATGCAGTTTCCATTTCATAGACGTATGGAGTGCAAAAAAGAAAAATAATATATCAAAATTGAAGAATAATTTATTTACATAAATATTATATACATATTACATATATTCATGAAATTTATATATTTTTACATTCCATTAAAATTGTATGTGAAAAATGATTCATATTGATTCACGAGGCAGTAGTCGCTAGTAAAAAAATAACATTGACATATTATAAATGGGGAAAATAATATGTAATATGTGGTGATATAATTTCAAGATTATAATTATTTAATATATTTCATTTTTATATTATAAATCAATAATTATATACAACTATGATATGTTGTAATGGAAAATTAATGTGATTGATTCAGAAAGAATTAGTCCACCATACACAGTATATATTCTTTAATTCCTGTTTGATCTAAGAGGATATATAAATTGGATATAAAATTAACATAATAAAATAATAATATATTGGATATAACATTCTTTTTATATCATCATATTTGGAGATGATTTGGAGGAGTGTAAGAATAAATAAAACAAAACCCAATATTAATAAATTTACCCCTTCTTTAGGTAATCTCTTTTTTTAATACAAAAATCCATATTAGGAGTGTATTATAATAAAAATAAGTACTCTATAATTTTTGAATATTAATTATGTAAGTTATTTTGAAAGGGTATGTCCATGATTTTTTTTGAATATGTGAAGTTTTAATGGGAGGGGGTTCCGTATTAAATGTATGGAGAGAACAATGTTTCAATTTTTTATAATGAAAAAACAATACCCATGATTTATACATGAGGCAAAGAACTATAATTATTAACTAGATATAATTTTATATGATAAGGTGTAAATATGTATAGAAAAAATGTATTTGAGTAATTTTTTTATTTTAACCCTTATGTTTTTAATTTAACTCCTGGTAAACCTATTTTATCCTAAAACTCATTAATTAGTTTTCATTGTAATCACTATTATTTCATATGTAAAATTATGTTTATATTTTTATATAATATTTTATATTATTATACTAAATATATGAATAATTTATTCAAAATCCATTAACAGAAGTGACATATTTTAATTTAAAAATTTTCTAATATACATGATAAAAAATGTTTTGCAAAAGGGAAATTTTTTTAACTATAGAACGTCACAATAAAAAATTCAATATGAATTTTACTCATATTACCTAAATTAGTTAAAAAAAGAATCATTAAACAACTATTAAATATTAAACTTTTTTTAAAAAAATATAAATCTGTCTCAATTCTCTATGTAAAAAATACATCATTTAAAAAAATATGTTTTTATTATTCACTAAAAAATTACTCCTTTCACTAAATTATCATAAATTTTTAATGACATAAATTTTCATTTTTTATAAAAACAGTAATTTAAATTTTTTGAAATAATTTTCTCAATGTAGATGATATTAATAATATTATATCATCTAAAAAATCAAAATAATAATTTGTTGATATAAATAATTTTTGAATATAAAAAATAATTTACTAAATATTATGTAATTATTCGTAAATATATTTTCATTATCTATATAAATTATAATTATTAATAGAAATTTGTTAATTTTTTCAAAAAAAACTATGAATATGTTAAAAAATTTATGTTTAAAAAATTATATTAATAGTATTCTATTATTCGTTGAACCTATATGTTGAGTTTAATAGAATATATAGAACAAAATAATTTCATAAAAAATATACATATTAAAAATCACATTGTGTTATATAAATAAAAAAAATCCAAATTTTAAAAAATTATAATGAAATTCACATGGTATTTCATCATATATACCACAATAATAAATACATTTTTAACACCACACCCTCTATGAAAAAACCAACTTCCCATTAAATTGTATTTTACAAAAAAACTTATAGAAAATTAATTATATAAATTTCATGTCAATCTAAAACAAAAATTAATCCACGAAACCCCATCACATGAGAAGCCACGTGGTCAAAATGAGAACATTATGACTCATGTTATCCTGTAACCCAAACCATCCATGCATAGGTTACGAACTGGTTACAACATGGTCCATCACATAAAAATCAACATATATTGGGATTATAATATTTAACATTACAAATTACATTTAAAAAAATAATTTTTAGTTCCATGTATTCATTTTATGAAATGTCTTGTAAATTTAAAAACGGAATACAAATTATTACAATGTAAATGTATATTTATTTACCTAAAGGTTTGTAACAAAAAAAAATGGATCCCATACTTTGCAACCTAGATTTTAACAAAAAAAATCATTTTATTAAACATAATTAAAAATTTAAAATAACATTAGGATTCAAAAACTAGTTTCTTCCATAGAAAGGTATTCATTCAGGTTTTATAAATAAAAACAAATAATAAGTTTATCAATATTTCATTTTGAACAAAACCCTACCTTTTTTGAATTTATAATTTTATATTAACTATAATTCACCTCACTAGTAGGTAATGTATAATGTAAACATAGAATTATATGTATTCGATATAAATGGATACTACATATTTTAAATTCTAAACCATCCCAATATATCAATTGAAAATTATAAATTCCGATAATCCATAACCATATTTAAATAATAATACATTAGAATATGAAAATTATATGTACTTATTAATCATTGGAATGAACACACATGTGTCCTACATGTTTGATATTATGAATGAACACACACTCTCATATCATAATTATCTATGTGCTAAATTCCAATAAATCAATAACATCAAAATAAAGTGCATCACACAAGGTGAAATTAAAAAAACTCTAAAAAAACTTCAGGAATAGATATTTGACTACTAGAAGCCTAAACATCCCTAGAACGTGGGTAGTCCAATGGTATGAGGTAGTAACAGACCATGTACATACAAATTCATAGTATAGTATATACCTTTTTAAAATTTTAATTTGAAAATAACATCTCTGATATGATTATTCATCATCCCACTTCCAAAGATAGATATATGTTCCTCAAACTCTTATAATGTCGTAATAAATTAGGTTGAACACCATCATTTATGATATTAATGAAAATGAGAATAGAAATTTAGTGGGGGGTATTGGGAGGAATATAATGGATTATTATATAAAAACAAGAGAAAAAAATATATCATGAACTCACAGCATCATATTTAATTATGAAAAGAAAAAAATACTAGTATGTGCTGAAAACTAATAAAATTAACTTTGAGATAGTAATGATATTTTTTATACACATTTTTTGCAGTCATAAAAAATAAACGTTCAAAATATCCTTTTTTGAAATGTGAATATGAATATATATATATATGAATAACATTGAAAATGGTTCCGAGTCCTAGCTCATTCCTGAACACCCATTCCATATCTTATAATAAAAAAAATTAAAGAAAACAATGAACCAATGTCATCCTATACTTAAAATAAAACAGTAGTATTTTATCATGTACCTGATATCTATTATATCTTTATTAGGGTTTGAGTACAATATAGTATCTCAACTCCAATAATGTCAAAAAATATAACCAGTATCTAATTATGTGCATGCATATGTGCTACAAATATGAAGTGTAAATTTTTTACTATTTAAATTTAAATGAAAAACTCATCCCAATCTATGGGTTCATGATGAATGTCAGGTTTGGTATACATCATTATCAATTATAAGGTCCCTAAAAGTAGTTTAAAATATATTCATTGGATAATTTCATGGTGCCTATAAGAACATCATGATAATTGTATCAATAACTACATCATGAAAAATCATTACGCTATATTCTAAATATGTATCCAAGAACTCCATATGAATCATTCATAGTTATCATCGGTGAGATAATATGGTTTCTTTATAATAAAAACCATAGGAAAATCATGTCACAAACCATCATGGTTACCATCATAAACAAATAATTGAGCCATCACTAACACATTCCATAGGAAATTCGTGATCCTCACGGGTTAGCGACAATCACCATTAATTATAGAAAATGAATGTGGAATTATTTTTCCAAAACAATTGTTGCAGACTAATAAGAAGCCAATATAAAAACAAAAGAGTCTACATAGTGAGTATTTTACTAGAATTAAAATATGAATAACAACCCAATGTACTACACTAGTATACCAAAAAAGAGTAAATTATTCCAGTGTCCCAGCCAAAACAACACTCCATGTCTGAGGATCAAGACTAGAACCACCTCCATGTGGTGCTTTTCCCCAACAAGAACATAATTTCTACTCTAAAACACCTGAAGAAACATGTTGGGTGTGATATTAAATCCCTAAAGGGGATTACCAATGATTATATAACATATTACAACATTTAATTATCCCAACATAATTTTCAATTTAAATACACTGGTTTGTAAATTTGAAATCATAATTTGAACAATACATGATTCACATTTCAAATGATCGAAATTATTAAACAAATGCATAATATTTACATTGATGTAATATTTAAAAAACAATTTCATAAATAAAAATTCTTTGAAAAATAATTTATATAAATTCATATTATATGATAAATAGTTTACTAACATTGGCATACATATATATCTAAAAAATAAAATGGGGAGAAACATGTTCATCTACTATAAGTTATGATAGTTCCAGATTAAGTGATACTCGCACACAATTTTAATAATGACCACCATGTGTACACATGTCCTTACACACCAACAAGAGAGGATTCAACATCATCATATTGAGAAATTTTTTATGATAAATGTTTTTCATGTTAGATTTTTAAAGTGTTAATTAATTATAAGGGGATTCCCATCCTAGTATTTTTTTTACAATAACTCAATAACTAATTAGTCATTCATGGTCTCTAGTAAAGAACAATGATTATAAATTTAAATTAAAAAAGTTGAGAATACAAATCTTCCCATTCTACCATTCCAAAAAATGAAAATTTTCTTTTAAAATACTAAAACATGTTTTTATTAAAATCATTCCTTTTCCAGAATAAAACCATTTATTTTAAATGAAAAATCAGAAATTTTTCTCATGAAATAATTTGAAATAAATTCACAATTCAGTTTCGAAATTATATTTCACAATTAACTTCAAAAATATAATTTAAAAAAATCAATCAATTTCACAACGAACACCCAATTCATTTTAATTATGGGTTTTGAAATTTTCCATCAAAACCATTTCCATATTTTAAATAAAATATATTTTTTTCACTAATTTCCTTAAACACACTGCAATTACATTGAATTGCGGGTTTTCCCAATTTCATGAAAAATCCAATTACAAAACCCAAATTCAATGGAATTGTGGGTTTCAAAATTTTTTAATTGAATGAAATTTATTGGTAATTAATAAATTTAAATTAAATATATAAATTAATTATATAGAAAATTTTATGGTTAATAACATTTTGGCATCATAATTGAACTATATATCTAATGATGGTTACATCTTGAATATCCGAATCCTAATTAGTAATTTTTTTAACAATGAATAATGAAAATGGAATCCTATAGTAAAATGTATTCTTATTTACAAAAAAAATATCGTATTAGATCTAACCATCTACAAGGAAATCCATTGACCATCATTCATAAAGGATCAATCTGCTTCAGGGATTGTTTTAAGGGGACAAAAACTAGTATTGGGATCTATTAATGAAGAAGAAAACATAGGGGGTATTTCTCGGTCTATCTAACACCTAAATCCATGTTTTTAGGATTCTAAAAATTTATTTATGGATTAATTAATATCCACTTATGGTTATTGAGAAGTTCGTAATGGATAATTTAAAATTTTCTCCATATTCATGTATCCCTTTAAATGGGCCGCATGGTTTTTCTTTATTGGATGCATGGTTTTAAAATCCATGCACCAATAATGAAAATACATGTATCCATAATTTTCATGGATGGTCTTGAGAGGACAAATAGTTTTTTAAAATTGGGCTCAAACTATGCCCCAACCTAGGATTTTTAAAACTTTTAATAAATTTATCTCCGAAAATAACAAAAAAATGCCCCCAATGTTTTAAAAAACAAGAAGTATTGGAATACTAGAATAAACACACATTATATCACAACCTCCCCACCATAGAAACATTTCCCCCCCTAAAAGTATATATTTATGCTTCTCTACTAAAAACATATGGCTACTACTCTCTCATCAGTTCCTCCCTCTCCCAAGTATAATGATATTCAGAACTATGCTTCCATAGCACATGAAAATAAGGTAATATCCTCTCATTATGTACATGGTTTTTAGAATAAACTATCCTAATTGGTTTTCCATTCTTAGATAATTTAGGGTCAACCTCAATATCACCCCATCTCAGCACATGGGATATGTGAGATAAATACAATCATAGATGAGATAATGAGAACACACTATGTATCAATGATATATTTGGTTGATTTGATAAAAAATAATAATATTTCCTAATATTCTTAACAACCTCATTAGGTCTAAAAAATTAAAAGAAATACTCCATTTCCTCCCAAGAAATCGATGACCCTAACGAAATTTAGAATTCATGAGAATCGAGTCTCTAAATGAGAATTCCAATAGATATAAATAAGGATCATCATAAGAATTATACCATATTTGTGACATTATGATCCTCTGACAAATCAGATGAATCAGTTTTGTCATCTCTTGGACCAAGGTATGCCTAACTGTGGAATGTTCATCAATATCTTACTGAAGCAACAAAATTCCACAAGGGTATCTATACTAGGCCTAAAAAATCAGAATTATGATTTCAGATTGGTAACTATTTTTATAACCTCTCAAAAAATCCAAATTATTATCTAAAGCACCACCAATGTCGAGAAAAAAAATCATTCAAATGATCCTGTAGAATCTATAACGCTATTTTTATCTAGATATCCGATAGTGGATAGAATGCCATACTCAAACGAACCTGATATCCAAGTGCATCCCATAGTTTTCTCCAAAGAAGGGAAGTGAACTGGGGATCCATATCAGATAAAAAGAGCCATAATCCCTGAAAAAAATGTTTTCTTTCACATAGAGATTTCCCAATTATTCAACATTTGTTATATCATTAATTGTTATAATGTCAGGTGATTTAAGAATCCAATTGATCCAAAACCATATCACATTCATCATTCTCCATGTATGAGGATGCCCAACCAAAAAATTCAAATATATCTTATCCCAAATCCCAGTAGTAACTGGAAGTGGATGAGATCTGTGATGGTTTGTGGTGCTCAACATTTACCTGTTGTCATGTATCATAATAGGAAATAAAATCAATAATTTCCATCTCATACCTGGACAACATAATTGATGAAAAATTTAATAAAACCAATATATCATTCCTAGGTTTAAATCCCATTAAAAATTATGGAAATATACCACAAAATCATTCAATAATACCAATGATACAAAAATGAGATTCTAGTATCCTAAAATTTCCTCTTTGGAGAATATCCACTTAGTGACTATATCCACATCATAAAGAGGGTATCAAATTCTACATAACTCATCAACGAGATATTTTTACCAAAGAAACAATTTGATAAGGAAAAAGGTCAATTGAAAACTAGACAATGAACCCCCATCCCATGATTCTTTGACTCCAATAGAAAACAATGAAAATTGATCAATAATTTTCCAGTATTCCAATGATGATTTCACACCTCGAGTCAGAAGATTCATGATTAATTTATTCCCACCAACACTCTCTTGCCCCAAGGTATGAGTTACGTTAATGTCGATAGTTTTCAATTATTCCAACTAATGCCTCTAGTGATGATTCAAATAATATTGAGAGAAGATATATCTCGATATATTGTGGTATAAAAATAATGTAAAACATTCCCTATAAATTCATTTTTTCCAATACTAATTTTCACACTATACAACAATGATATCAAATTCACTTGTCAGATAATTCTTCTTGTGTGAACTATGTTGACGGGATCCATAATAAAAACATCATCACATTGCATAATAAATTGACCAAATCTTAAACATGATATGTCATAGAATTACACTTTTCAATTCCTAGTCTATGGAAATTTCAACACATAGGTAGGCATTGAAAGGCCTTTCATTTCATAAAAATAATTATATAATTTATTATACTGATGATACTTTACTCCCTTATAAGATAGAGCAATCAGAAGATAGTAACAAATTTGGAATTCCATTAAAAACTGATGATAATAACGATTTAGAATATGGATGATCTGAGTCACGAAAACATTTTTTGGTTACACCCATTTCATAACAAACTTTTCTTTATTATGATCAACATATATACCATGTTTCCATACTTTGTTTACTTGGAATATCACTTCCCAAATCTAAAATAACATTTCGAAATCATGGAATTAATGGGGAGATTTCTCATTAATTCCAGAAATGATCTCATATGACACACATGATCTTCCACAGACATAGAGAAAATGATGATATCATCCACAAACACTACCATTATGGTTTTATGAAACTCATGGAAAATACTATTCATTATAACCATGAAAACTTCTACAACAATGGTTATACCAAACTGAATGAAAATGTAATCATAATGTTAGTACCTACTCCAAAAGGTGGTTTTAGGTATATTAGATTGATTTATTTTAAAATGATGATAACCAGATCGATGATAAATATTAGAGAACCATTTTAGCCCTTTCAACTGACCATATATATCATCAATATGTGAAAATGAATGTTTTTCCTATATCATATGATGATTTTATTTCCAATAATTTACACAAATATGAAGTGAAACATCATATTTCATTGAATTTATAACTTGATCCACCCATTTTGAAACACTGTAGAATTTAAATCATTTCTATAAAAGATTATCCAGCTGATACTTCATCTCGTTTATCTCAGTTGCTGCCATGCAGGAAGAGGGAATAGAAACTAGTTGAGTATCATGAACTAATTCAATAGAAAACTCTACATATCCTTTCGGTTATAGAACAAATATGTTAGAAGGGAATATTTTGGGAAAATTATGATAATTAGGGGGATATTTTCACTGAAAAATTATCACTTAAGATCAAAATATTAAAAAAATATCTCATTCCCTAACTCTAGATAAGAAGGTCATACCTACTTGACCATAAGTCCCCTTTTTCTTAGAAGACATAGAACACCCCATTAGGTATAGTAAAGGAGAAACATCAAAGAAAATAATCCATCTAGTTATTAATAGGAATGATCCAATCCTATATGAATATAAAATCATTTTTATGTCGAGAATAAGAAATCTCAACGAAAACATAACATATGATTGAGAGAAAACATAAGTGGCACTACATTGGCCTTGAGTTCTCTTCGTAAAATGGTTTGTTGTGATATCAATTACATAAGATAAAATATATATAAGAAAAATTATTTTATTAATAATATATGGTGAAATAAATGAGTGAGTTGCACATGTAAGCTATCACTAAGGATGAAGCTATAATAATGGTTCACCTCAAGGTAGTTGGACCCATTTTCACTTCCTTTGGATAGTCTTCCACTCTGTAATGATGCTTTCCTCTATATTCTTTTGTATTTAGCCCTTTATTACGAAAAAATTATGATTGTGCCAAATTTGTATAAGTTAATGATTATCTCTTTCCACTTCAATTAGTGGAAAAAACATTGTATTATTTTTGTAGCATTCCTGGGCATTTATAAGAACCACATACCTTGGGTTCTTTAGTGTAATACCTTCATATAATTCCATAGAATGCCATACTTGAATCAAATTAGAGGACATATTACAAGCACTCTAGGAGGTCTAGAAATTCAATTATGTTGAGAACCACCACATGAATCATTAATCTTATGCATTCATTTAAATAAACTCATACTACCACTGGGATAGAAATAATCTTCTCATAACCCAGAGTTTCTAGCGAGGTCCATTTTTACCATCATTGATCTATCTATAACATTAGAATAAAATTATTTTTTCATCAAGAAACCCAAATAATGAATATCTAGTTGATGTATCAAAATTAACTATAGAGCCTTTATCTTCCCATTTGATACCATATCACGTGAAAACAATAAAAAATTAGTAAAATAGAACACATATTCTATCATGGCTAGGTCATCCTACTCATGTTTGAATAAAATTGTAGACCAAGATAAAATAATCCACTCTATATAAAACTCGTTATTAAAAATTACTTTTATATCTATCCAATATTTCCAATCATTATTGGTATCTTTCACAATAGTGTCCAATAATATCCTACTTAGTTCTTAAATCATGATTGTGGAACACAACACCCCGATTTTTTCTAGTTTATCCAAGAACTCGAACAAATGTTCCATCATACACAATAATTCATATTTCTATTGATGTTCATTTGAACTTTAGGTTTCTTCTTAAGAGGTCATGTGAATTATTATAGAGAAAAACACTTCTAGGTTTCATGGTAGGAGCATGAATGATCCCTACATGTTGTGTCTATCATAGAGCGAGGAAAATACACATGATCACTATAACAAGACTCGAGTCCCCATGATCATTCTTTCACCATGGTTCATCAACATCTCTATCATGGATCATATTAACACATATTCTCAGAGGAATGATGCTACACAACATAAACAAACAACATAGAGTACATCAAATTTAATAAACAAATATAGAATAATTAAAATTTAATCCCAAAAAATCGAAAAAAATAATTTGTATTCAAAATAACAAAATAAAAATAATATAAAATACTATAATTAATCATCAATATGAATTCCCCAAACTACCCATGTAATACCCTAACCTCAAAATCATAGAGTTAGAACATAATTTTATTACATTAGTATGATTACAAGGAATCAAATACTTTCCTAATGACCAATTTAGATGTATTGGAATGCTAGATTACATACATTATACCGATAATACAATCTGATATAGGGAATAATAACATGGTACATAATGAAAAGAAAAAAATATAATCCTTGAAAGATTATTCAAAGGATTACTATTCAAAACATGGGGAAAAGAAACATAATAAGGTTGAGGACAAATTCACATAATGGGAATGTAAATTGGAATAAATTTTGAATCAATGGGAAAAAATCAACCTAGAAAGGTAAATAATTGATAATATATTCTATTAAAAAACTGGATAAGGAAATATCTATATGGAAATATATGAAACAAAAAAATCATTCCATTTAATCTATGAACTAAAAATGGAATAAATCCATTAATATATTGAAATAATATATCATGGATAAATAATAAATGAATAAAATAGGAGAAATTATTAATTATTGGACCCCATGTTTCCTAGATATAGGGAACCATTAATACAAGGACCATTCAGAAGAGTGTTTAGCATATCATGTAAAGACCCCTCAAATTTGGGAAAATATTTCATATCATGAGTTTAATGATGAATCAATGAGATATTAATGACTGGGACACAATACTATCATAAATTTCAAAAATATTCATATGTTGAGTCAATAAGGTTTCTTTATAACTTTTCCATTCCATCATGTTTTGAAAATCAAAAACATACTATCTTAAGTAAAATTTTGTTTTATCTTAATAAGGAATTTTTTCCTTCCCCAAGGGAAATTTATCCATACCTATTTTTCATTATTCATTGTATAGTATCTCTAAATATAACTCATTTTATTTATAAGTCTATAATTTGTTTTCACTTATAAATCATCAGATTTCTATAGATACATAAATATAGAGTATTCTGTTTTAATATTCTGAATTCAGACTCCGAATTCATCAGAAATCCGACTCCCTATTCCTCAGAATTCAGACTCTGAATTACTTAGAATTCAAACTCTGAATTCCTCAGAATTATGAATCCAAATTCTTCTGAATTCAGACTCCCAATTCCTCAGAATTCAGACTTTGAATTCCAATGAATTCAGAAATTGAATTCATTGGAATTCTTACTCTGGAAATCATAGAGTTTAGATTCTGATATCATTATAAATCAAAATACAAATATCCATAAATATTAGACACCGAGTGTTGATTTCCTTATACTGTAAACTTTATTTTTCTCTAGACTCCGAATATTTTATTTTGGTTAAGAAACCTTATTTTGCAAACATTTGTTATCATTATGAAACGATGTCATACATTATGTTTCTAACCAACCATTGGTTGAGTGACATATGTACTGGTCCCTTAGAGATTCATTGAAAAATACAACCATTAGGGGAGGGAGATGACTATAAGTGATTTTACAATATATATGAGCTCATTTGAATGAGCTATATATCAGTTCCATATTGGTTGATCACTAAATATTCCATGATCCTGAAGTGATTTCTAGAGAGATATACTCCCATACATTGTGGGTAATGAACATCTTTTTCAGATTACTTTGTGAAAATCTAAATGTTGTCGAATACAGTAGACGACTTCCAATGATAGGAAGATAGAGGTCATAACTACCTTAAAGTTCAAGGACTCTTGAGGATATGAAAACAGAAGTACCGACTACCTTAACGTTTGAGGGCTTGTGGGGATAGGAAAACTTATTCTGATATTCCTATCAAGGTCTTACCCTGGTGTGGGTATAACAGAATTTCTTGAAAGTATAAATCAAGGGACCCTTATCCAAGGTTGTTGTATACCAATATTATTGGGTTAAATGATTTCTTACTCGTTAGTTTTTTTCCATGTTTTTTTCTGATGTATTTTGATAAAGGAATAATGTATAACCTTCTTATACATTCTTATTCTTTTATGTAATCTGATAAGTAATATCCTATACACTTTAAAGTAGGATATTTTCCTTGTAAACGTATCCAAAATTTCATTTCCAGAACCACTTTTCTATAACCTAGAATGTTTTTAGAAATGATAGAGGACTTGTGTATTTACCTTGTTTAACTTTGTTAAACATGGTATTCCATAAGGTTAAAAAAGAAATTTTTTAAACTTACAATTCACCCCCTCTGGTATATGAGATTCTATATCATATTTCGATCCTACATCCTTATATATAATAATCAATTTATAAATAAGAAAAATTCCTTATAAAATATTTGTACTGAAAAATGTTATGAATTTATCAATAATTCAAAAGTTAATGAAATAATATTCATAGTGGACACTGTATGTAATATGATATATTTTTTAAGAAGTACTAATATCCTATATTTGAGAATATGAATTTTCGTGGAAATTTAAAATGAAATGTTATTATAATTAAGTGACTGTTTCATGATAATTTTGAAAATCACCATAGGAATTTATATTGCAAAAATTATCACGAAGAACATTTTTGAGGAGAATAATCATCAAACATTCCAATGTGTTTCATATCACTTTGAAACATTTAAATCATTACCCATATGAAGGAATAAAATTACATGAAACTTATAATATCTTGGGAATAAGGATATTGATTATATTATATAATAAAATATATTATATATATCACAAAAAAGTGAATTGGTTCATAATAACCAAAAAATATCAATGGAATGTAAATTGGGAGGAAATTCCTTACCTTAACCATAATTTTTGTTGAATTTTATTTATAATTCAATATAGTGGTTCCAATTATGTTACATAAATATACCAAAACCATACTCATGTTAATAATATCATATATTAAAATATTAAATTATTTTATTACATGTTTTTAGCACTATTTGTAAATTTTACATTTTAGGAGTTAATTACCACGTTTTATCAATATGTTTTGACTTGTGATTTATTATTCTTGGTAATTATTTCATGATTTATTAATTTATTAAATATAAATAATGAATTAATTTTAATCTATAGTACGAAAATATGTAATTATTATAATATATTATGTTTGGAGATAAGAAATGAAATGCACCGTTTATGAAGACGCTATGTCATAATTATGGAATAATGATAATTTCGTTTCATTTTCAGTTTAATCAAATAAAATATAAATGATGAAAATGTATATTATAATACATATATAATATCAATGTCATATATGTCGGATAGTTTTACTAAAAACATCCTCAATATGTTCCATGTATAGCGTGAATGAATCAGATCACTTTAAAGAAGTGGTAGCCCAAACATCATCAAATGATGTTATCATATTTTAATAAATTGAATTTATAGAGGTATGTGTTTTAAGAGATTCAATGAATAAAAAATAATATTTAAATACCAAATATATCATATATATAAATATGTTTTATATCATAATTACCACTTTCATAGTCAATAATGAAATAATAAGCTATCATTATTTCGTGAGGGGGTAGTTCCTCATTCACATAAACAGTAGATGGGGGGTCTTTATGATCATGTAGAAACCTTAAAATAATATAATAAAATTATATTTAGGATACTGGTAATGTAAAAACTCTTAGATTAAGTAATTTTTAGGGAGTTATGAATGGAAATAAATCTTAAAAGCTTGAGGATGTTTGTTACCGCTTATTCGTGTAACTCCTTTTGGGTTTTACCAATAGAATTCATGGATTGATTCTTGACCTAAAGAAGGATTATAGGATGAGGGGAGATATTTTGAAAATATATATTTTCATATCTTGGACAATCAATATTTTCTTTATATGTGTGAGGAATTATGAGGATAGGAGGACCTTTTATAGCAGAGGAGGAGTGCCACTCTTGTAGTATTTTGAAAATTGAAATATATACACATTTTTTACATTTCAAGTGGTTCCCTTAAAAGTAATATTTATTGAAAATTATATATAAGGTATAAATATGGATATTCAATGGATCTTGGAGAAATTTCTAGTCTAATCTTTATATAAAAATATTTCTTCTTTTGATGAATATGTTTGATACACATGTCCCATTTAGAGGGTTTGCTTAATCCCTTCAAAGAAGGGGTAAATATTTCACTACATATTGAATATGAAATCTGTAACACACCTTGGAAACATTATAATGGTATCTTTATACTATGTAACACTTTCTCCCTCCTTTTTTCTTAATCTAAGAAACTTTCTCTTCATCTCAATTATTTGATTACGGGTGAAGTATTTATCAATGAATGCATCCTTAAAAATACTTCATTATATGAGTAGAATATCATTTCCACTTTTGTATTATTGGTCATATTCCACCAATGATTAATATAACCTTAGAAAAAAAAATACCAAAAGTGTAACCATATACATTTCACTGCATTCCATGGCTATAATTTTTTTATCTAGAAGAATAATCCATTGATAAAATAAATTTGGATTAGTAGTCCAATGAAATTATTGGAGATTATACTTCTTAAAGAGATAAAAAATATGAGATTATTTCTACTGGAAAAGTTTGACTAGTTTTGAATGGTTATATTTTATAATATTATTATGTTACCCAAATATTTCAATCATTTTCTTATTTATAATACCACATGTATTAGTTTCCCCAAGTTGGAAATATTAAAATATCCCATAATAATTGACACCATTATTTATTCTATTTTCCACTTCTATACATTGAAAAATACATGGATATCTCATAAAATCATAATTCATAATTCCAAATATGGTATATAAGATAACCTAAATTCATGCATCATAAATCCTATAATCATAAACATTTGTTACATTTGGGAGACACTTAGTTTTAAATCCACTATAATTTTAGGTAATAAAAATTTGAATTATCTTAAGAATATATCTTGATAGTGTCAAAACAGGTGTCCAATAATCCCATTATCACATACCAGGTCACACTAAGTCAGGACCAACACACTTTATTTGTTTATTTCTCATAGGTATAGTTGTTCCAGAACCATTTCCACTTGCTCTATATATATCAGGATACACATTATCAAATAAAAAAAATAAATTATATCATACAAAAATTCTAGTATATTTTATTAGACAAATCCTCAATGTTTATATTAGGGTTATTTTATTTAATCTATTATTTATAAAAATAGTTTCCCATTTTTTTCTAAACATCCGTTGATAATAATAGTAACACCAAGACCCCAAAATCTCACATCTAGTGTATTGATTTATTACATTGTCATGATTAAAAGAAATAAAATCATAGATAAATAATTAGTTTAGGCATCTTGGAATGCCAGATTAAAAAATACAAAGCAATAATAATTTGTTAAATAGTAGATAAAAACCTAATACATAATAAAAATAAATAAATAGCATCCTTGAAATCTTATTCTATGGATTCCTCTTCTTAACCTATGGAAATGAAATAGAATAAGGTTTTTATAAAATTCTCATTAAGGGAATGTAATGTAGAAATATAAAATAATCAATGAGAATAAATTAACATGGGATGTTAAATAACTGAAAACATATGCCATTGAAATAACTAGATAAAGAATTATCAATAAGGAGATGTATGAAGATGAAAATACATTTCATTTAATTAATGAAATGAAAACTAAATTGTTCCATAGAATTTCCAATGAATAGTCTTTTTGATAAATAATTACCCATGAAAAATTAGATAAAATATCAATTATATGAACCCTGTTTTTTAGGTACATGGAAATTTTTCCATTAATACAGTTCACATGATAGTTTAGAATAGTGGGTAATTACTCATCTAATTTCTCGAACTGTTTCAACTCACAATACTGCTGATGCATCAATAAGATATCAATAAAGAGGCCACACCTATGTTGTACCATTCCAAATAATTCATCATATCTGTTAATTTAATCAATAATTAATATTCATTAATAAATAAAAATTTTAAATAAAAGATATGAATTTATCAGTAATTATCTTGTTAATCAAGTAGCTATCAATGTTAACACCATATGTAAAATGATATACTATTTATGAAATAATGATATCAATTTTATAAGAATATGAATATTCATGTAAATTTCAATATAAAATGATTAAACAAATGTTAATTTTACACAGTAAAGATAACAATACAAAAAAGTTATATTATATAGACAATAATTAAGAAAAATCATGAGGATAATAATCATTAATCATTCCAAAGTGTCATATACAATGATGAAACCGTTAAATCATAATAACCATGATGGAACAATATTACATAAAAGTTATAAAATCATGAGAAAAATGAGATACATGATATTAAAATTTAAAATGTATTATATACAACAAATAAATGTTAATTGGTTCATAATATTAAATAATTCTCAATTGATTTTAAATTGAGATGAAATCCCTTACCTTATCCATAATTTTTTGGGTGGTCATTATCTTTTAGAATAGTGGCACAAAATTGGTTAATTTATTATACTAGAAAAATAATCATGTTTATAATACCATATATTAACTTAATAGTAAATTGTATTACCTATATGATAAAATATTTCATTATGTCAATAATTTTGGGTTTTAATTGCCTAGTTTTCTCATGTATGTTTTGAGATGCGATATTTTATTCTTATAAAGTAGATAATGATTACATATAATATTGATGAAAACCAATGAATAAAATATCATATATATTTAGTAAACATGTATTTATAATAACCATTAATTTTCAGTTATAGGAAATAAAATGCACTGTTCATGGAGATGGTTGGCAGTACATACTTGTGAACACAACATTTCTTTCATTGTCATATTAATAAAATGAAAATTAAATGATATATAGTTATATATATATATATATATTAAAATTCTATTATTATATATTTTTTATATTTTGGTTCATACTTTTATAATAATTATCGTTATAATGGTATATTTATAGCATTAATTATTCACCTCACAAGGTAGTGCACACTTCTGTAAATGATGGTATCATATTTACACAAAATTGAATGTCTAAGGGTATGTGTTATAAAATTATTTAAAAAGAATAAATAAATTTTCAATATCATATATATATATTATAAAAATAGGGTTTCCATCATAAAGACCACCATTATATGTGATAAATGAAAAATGAATATATATCCTTTCATGAGGTTGTAGTTTGTCATTCAGATAAACAATATGTTCATTACACATTTTATGGGGGTGTGTGTATGATTCTGTTTAAAAACTAAAATTTAACAAATCCCATTACAATAAGGATATTGTGTTTCTATATATTAATTGAATAATAAGAGTTTAGGGAGTGGAGAATGGAATTAAAAAATAAATGATTAAGGAAGTTTATTACCTCTTATTTGGGTAACTCTAGTAGACTATAACGAATGGATTCCCTGGATTGATTCCTTCCCAAAAATACGATTATTGGAAATAGTGAAGGTTTTTTGGATCTATTTAAGAAGATTATTTTCTATCAAATTTTTCATGATAGGTGTGTTTAAGTGGGAGGTGAGTATACCCTATTATAGTGGAGGAGGTGTAACAATCATGTATTTATTTGACAGTGAAATTATATACATGTTTTTCACATTGAATGTGGCACAAATAATGGTAAAATTTCACGAAATTGTAAAATATAGTCTATATTTGGCCATAAAATGGATCTCTGACAAGTTTCTAGGTCCTATTGCCTAATAAGATTATGGTTTATTCCATTATTAAGAATAATTCTACCTTAATCATTGTAATGAATTCTAATTACATTTAGATATAATTTTTATAAAAAAAGAAGACAAACTTATTATAAAATCAAACTTAATCTAATTCATAATATAGGATTGATGTTTCTATATTCCAATCACATAAGAATCATAATTTAATTTAAATTTAACCCAAAAAACATGGTAAAAATGATGTTTTTTAAAGAACAAACATTAGAAAGATTTCTATGTTTTTATATTCAATTTCAAAATTAAATTAATTCTAATGACCTAAATTGTTTTAATATATAACAAATCGATCTGTTAAAATTTATAACCAATTTTAAATTTAATTTATCACCATACATAATTTAGATAAAAATTAATTTGAAATAAAATTTATTATTTTTCACTATTCACTAAAAAAAGAAACCAAACAGAAAAATTCAAAAAATTTATATAAACAAAAAATTTATGTTTCTCTTCCAGCGATAATGTTTTTTTTTGAAATATTAATCTTCTATGAAGATAAAAATTGGATTTTAAATGTCATTAAATCTAAAAGGCATTAATGATTCCTTAATAAAAATAATGTATTTTATGCATAAAATTGGGTTTGTTTATATCTCATGCTTAAAAACTTATAGTTGAATTTAAAAAAAAAACTATTGAAAATATAATATATATTTTACATTAATATAAATTTTAAATTGTAATTATTTTTATTAATTAGGTTGAATAAAATTGTCAGAATGAAATAAATTATATATTTTTTATTTTCAATTCATTATCAAATTCATTTCTACTAAATTTTTAAAGAATGAATTAATTTTATATTCCTGTAAAAAATAGATTTACATATATTAATTTATCATTTTCATATCTACTAATATGACATCTGGGTTATATTAGATAATATTTTAATAATATATCATGATTTGGTAAAACTCAGTATTGGATGTAACACATGACATTTGAAGAAAATTGTTGTTGTGTGGGATGTACACTAACCAAATATAATTTTCATTTCATGATATGTCATAGAATTAAATTACATAATAAAATAAATATATTTGAAACTCTTGTATTATTATATTCCTTTACGTTATTAGTGAAGCATGTGATATGCACTTTCAAATACAATTTTCTTAAATTAGAAGTTGAGGGTGTTATACAACCTTGTGATTTATGGATCATTGTAGTGAGATATATATAGGAACACATTATCAACTACCTCTTATATCATGAAAAAATAAAAAAATCATACTAAAATCAAGATAATAATCTCAACTTGGAGTTCTGATACCACTTTTTCACAAACTAGCCAGGGTACCCCTGTAACCAAATAAATGAGCAGGCACTGACATGGAACAAAGGGAATTCCTGCCCCCTGGTGTTTGATAATAGGATCGATAGTCATAATAAATGATTTTGAGAACTATTTTGACACATAAATTCTAGATTATGAACAATAAGTTAGTACACAAACAAAGTAAACTCTATATATAAAGTGTACCATAAGACAAATAGGGATATCAGTCCAAGGTACAACCAAAAGTTTAATAAAAACAGTAAAAACAAACCATGTCCCAATTGAGATATCTAACCAAGTCCACGAATAAACAACTAGGAACACCTTCTTGTGGTTCTTTTCCAATAACTCCTTCTAGACGGATATAAACTACCCACAGTAAAAGGAACATGTATGGTGTTACATAAAAGCCTCATGTGATCTCACCAATGTTTCCATAACTAATGCCAATTTTAATTAACCAAATAAATATTTCAATTTTTAATACTTAGGTTTTAAAATTCCAAATAATTGATAAATAAATTCAGGAATTACATTTAAAATGATGTAAATACAATAGATATTTTATAAATTATGATGTCATGTAAAATAATTTACAAACATTAAAATATATTGATATCACAAATACAAACATGGCAGTGAAATGGTCATATGTTAAAACCCATGATTGTTATAGGTTTTCAAATACTCAAACACGCATGTGATAATAACCGTAAGGTCTATACACATTACTCATGATAGGAAGGAAATGAATCATCATCCTCTAAGTAGAGAATTTTATCTACTAAATAATTTTTAAGTTAGATTTGTAAATCATCAATATGGTTATAGGGAATTATTATCTTAGTGTGTCTATATGAGTAAATCACTATGTACGTAGTGTTTCATATCCCATAGAAAATATAAATTATGAGAAATTTATTTTAAAACAATTTAAATTACAATTCCTCAAATTTTCCTATTCCAAAAATCCCAAAATTCAATTTAAAAACTAACATGTGGGTTTAATCAAAACATTAATTTTCCACAATAAAAGAAAAAAGTTTTAATGAAAAACAATTTAAGCCATTTTCCTTATGAAATAACAGGAAATCAATTCAATATTAAACTTATCATTTCTATTTCATAATAAAATTCATCTGTATTATTTCAAAAAAAATCAATTAAACAATAAACCCCGAAATTCAATTGAATTGGGATTTTAAAATTTTTCAATTAAACCCATTTCCATAATTTGAATTACAAAATTTAAAATTCTTAAATGTTCCATAAACACACCCTAATTCATTGGAATTGGTTGATTTCACAAATTCATTCCAAAATTCCATTTCAATATCCCAATTAAGCGGAATTAAATTTCTCCAAAAAACTAAATTAATGAAATGTAACAGATATTTAAAATTTAATTTAAATAAATAATTCTATTTATATGAAGAAATTTTGGGATAATAAATTTTTTTAATCGTAACAAAACCACCTAACATTAGATTTCTTGATCAAGAATCTCCAAACATTAATTATGATTTGTAAACAAATAATGAAGAAAATAATAACTGGGAATCAACCCTATGTTTAAGATCCCAAAGTTAAGGTTACAAGATCATACCATCTACAAGGATACCTATGAAACCATAAGGATAAGGGTGGATAGAGTGGGATATAGAGAATGTAATGATATAACTAAATCGACTTTCAATCATGAAGTTTTGATTCCTATCAATAAGGGTATTGTGGAGATAAAAATTGCTTTTTTAAGCTCCCAAAGATGAAGAAATTGTATGGGGTCATTGTAGGTATATCCCTAAACAAAATGATTGCTTTTGATATTTTAAAATTTTATTTTTTGGATCAATTAAAAGTCAAACACAATTACCTAGGTAGGGACGTGTGGTTAGTCCAAACTGTGTTCCCTAGATGTTTTCCCCATTAAACAGGCCTCATGGTTTCTCCAAAGAGGCCACATGATTTTCCAAACTTTGATCCAACTATGAAAACCTCAATTCCTAGTTTTTTATTGTGTTCCTTGAGGGGGTATGCAGTTTTGGGAGACCATGAACCAACCATGTATTAGACCATGATTTTTAAAACATTTTCATAATTTCAATTGAAACAACCCCAACCAAAACAGGAACTAATAATTTTCAAAATAGGGGGTTTAGGAATACTGTATGAGAATATATATGATGTTTAAAAAATTTATCATATACATCCATCCAATAGTTTTTTCTTTATAACATTAAATAACTCCCATATGTGATTTTCCAATTCCTTATATATAACACCTTGATATTTTGTGAAATATTTTTTTTTTGAAATTATTCTATCAATTTTAAAAAACACTGGATACATTTTGGTTTATATGATATAATCTATTTATTCTATTTTTTGTGCAATAAAAACTAAAATAATGTGCAATAAAAACTCATAAATTAGGTTTTTTTATTAAGAACTCATTTTGTTCTAATGTTTCTATTACCTAGGATAAAATGTATGTTTTTAGGTATAACTACATAAGTGGAAGTTCATTGAGGTATTCGGTGAATAAATATCCCCAATATAGAAAATTATGATACCATGATTCCAAATTAACTAAATTATTATGTTCCTAGAGATTGTAAAAATGTTATGTGATCTATATTCATCTTAAATTTTGTAATATCAAAGTATAATAATAATGGGTATCAATAGTCGGTATCAATAGATTTTTTTAGTCAACAACTAGAATCTAGGATTTTAAAACATTATTCATGTCCCTAGGTATGTTTCTATAGATATATTGGGGGATATTTCCCTGGATATGATTATGGGTTCAAATTTTTAAAAGTAGTTATCCTAATTTAGGAATCCAATTTTTTTCATGAACACATGGTTTTCTTCTATGATTATTGGTGCTCACAATACGATTTTTATTCTTATTCATTATCGTGAACTATAAAGAAGTATGGTAAAATTGAATGTTTTTTATGTGAAAGGTATGCCCATCATACAAATATATATCCTATGTTGAAATATCATGATGAGAATTAGGGA
The DNA here is from genome assembly GCA_963277665.1 of Viscum album. Lineage (NCBI taxonomy): Eukaryota > Viridiplantae > Streptophyta > Magnoliopsida > Santalales > Viscaceae > Viscum > Viscum album. The sequence goes on along the minus strand of OY728148.1, from coordinate 63,794,634 downwards.
TAGAGGTATGGATATTGGTTATATTATTGAGGATAAAGAGTCATCAAGAAACATGTAAAAGTAATGGGATGTACTAAATGTATTGTTTATATTAAATATATAATGAATTATTAGATTGAGGTTGAGAAACATTATAAAATGATTCATATTTCATATTGTAGGAAATGAGTAATAATGAATAAGTTGAAGAAGCCTTCATGATGTTTTAGGAATAATGTTTTATGATTTATGTGTATATATTTTTGGCTTAAAATTTAGTTTCATATGAATAATAAAATACATAAGTATCTTTTATAAATATTATTTATTATGGATTAAAAAATATATGTTTAATGTTGATGAATACAATAAATTTTTATTTATTATAAATGTGATTATTTTTATTAGGGATGTTAACCCTTAATCTGTTTCTTCTATTAAGAAAATTGTGATTATCTTGGAAAAAAAATTGATTGATATTGGTAATATAAATTTTTTAGTATTACATATAATGGAACTGATTATTTTTTTTTTGAAAATGATGTCTATTTTATTATTTATTAATATTACAATTATATTTATTTACTAAATATATCTAAGAATCATTGGAATAAAAAAAATTCAGGTTACCAATAATGGTTTTTGGTAATTCATATTATTACCATTTTTTAAGAGAAAATATGATAATGGTATTCATATCTGTGGTATCTGAAAACTATGTGATACATTATTTTATATGGGTGTTCATTGTTAACCTAAATTTGAGATATATATTTAGTTTCATTTTATGTTTTTAAATATTCATATTTTGTAATGGTTAAATGGTTAACATTTTATGGAATGGTTTATGTAAAAAGTAGTATGAGGGTTTTTAGATGAAATTATTATCTCTCTGTTTGATGATTTATGTATATTTTATGAATTATGAATTTTTTTTGTAGTTTTGTTTAATAATGATAGTTATAATGACTTATCATTCTATTTATGTACCTCTTGTTCTATTAGTTATTCATGAATGAGAATTTCCCCTTCATTCTCTTGAGTAGTATATGATGTTAAAATTTATCATGACATAATCAAAGGGTGAGATTTTAAAAATGGAATAGAATGATATCATGTAATTATATCTTATCAGAAAAAATCATCAACTCTAATAAATTTAAATTGAAAAATATTTATCATAATTCCATGAATTATATTAAACCTACAGTGTTAAAAATAATCTTATATTTGTGGTTTTTTTGGAGTGTAACATTATATTGATCATTCAATATCATATGATAAGTGATAATTATTACTCTCTAATTGTTATCACTTTTCATCCATGTCCAATATACACTTCTCACCCTTGTTATAATATCTATAATCCTAGTTATGAGATAGTTTGGGAAACCATTATAGATCTATCATAAATTTTTCGACGAATGATTCAGTATTCATTTTTACAACGTGTGTTTCTATAAAAAGAACATTCATGTATTAATCCATTGATAACCAAGATGGATTTCAAAGGAAAATAAAATTTTATGTTGGGTAAAATGTATCACATTGAATTTTTTAGAAATATATATCATTATTTAATTTAATATATTATATAATTTTCATTTCACATCACCCTGAATATGGATTCTGTTATATTAATGAACCATGATATTATTTCTAAAAATGAAACAAAAAATAAATATTGTTTAGTAGTAAAAATATTTATTAACTTTTGATACAACCAATTTTTTTTTGATTTTTTACACACAGTTCTATCTTCCTTCAATAACATGTATGACACAAAAAACTAATTTTTCCAAACTACAATGAATTATAAGGCCTATTATTAAAATATCCTTACAATTTCTAACTATTCAATGAACTATTGGTTATGAATAATATGAATTAAATAATTAAAATAAATTTCACACATGTATATAAAAAAATTATTTGATGACCAATTTACTAAAAATAAAAATGAAAATAATTTGAAAATATATTAAATCTTATTCTTGGAAAAATATATTTATGAAATTAAACATATTTTCCCAAAATAGAATTTTTTATCCATGTTTTAAAATTTATTTTAATAAGATATACATATTTTATTCATTCAACTATTTAATGCTGTACTAATATGTTTTCTTTAAAACGATAAGAATAGTTTCTATTTTAAATATAAAAATATGTATTTTACCAAAAATATAATTTTCCTTCTATTTAGTGGAGAAAAAATTATAAGTATAATTTTTTTATAATTTTAAAAAAATTTATTTGAAAAAAACATTAATTTTGATGAAGAATATGATATTTTTTTCTGGTAAAAATTTTGTATTGTTCGACGAAGAATCATTTTTTTTATGAATAATGAAAACCCCAATTTCTAATTTAAAACTACTATTTTTTGAAATATATATATATATATATATTATAATATTATATTAAAATAATATTTTATAGTATATTTAGATTAATAAAACATATATTAATCTAATGTAGGCCATTTTAACAAATTTTATAGTAAAATTACACATTAAGAAATTCAGAATATTGAATATTTTTACATTAAAAACATGTTTTCATGTCTCATATACGGGATAAATTTTTAATTAATATTTGATAATTATGTATTTCTAATTTAGATAAAGTTATTCTATATTTCTAACAATCATAATTTATACTTTATATTAAGGTTAAATTAGTTTCTGATGAATATTATTCTTGATTGTAATTATATTTAATTACAACGATTCTGGTAAAAATGAGTCTACTTATAAGAAAAAAAATTTCATTAGGGGGTATATAACATATAAAAAAGTTTGAATTTTTTAATTACATTTTTAAACCAAATAAACACATTAATTTATAATGGAATATTATTTTTGGAACATTATATAAGAGATACATTCCAATAATGTTTACCATTTTATATTTACATGAATTCTACTCCTCAAACACTATAAAAGGAAACTCACCGTCATACATCTTCAGAAATATCATTAATATTTTCTCATAAAAACCATACACAATATACACAATAAATTCTAATAAAATCCTAGAAACATCAATTTTTCAATATTGTAAAGAAATTTATTCCCTTGGTGAAAAAATATAGAACTACTAAAAGAAGATTTAATAACAATCATTAAGGAGTTAAATTTTATTTATTTCCCCTCCACCAGAATTATTATTATGGAATATTTATATAATATATTCAGTATCCTAAATATACAATGATTTTTTATTTTATCTATTATACCTTCACTTACACACACATCCATAAAATAGGATACACAATCATCATTCGTGTGTGTGTGTGTGTATGACTGTAGCCTCCCCAACTGATGTCATTATGTAATTCATTACAACCATTCATGGTTTGGAATAATAATGAAATTGATATTATTATATTATATATATTATATTTATAAATATTTTTATTCTATAATAATTATATAACACATTCCTTCATCCTTTAATTTTTTGGGAATCTTATAACATCTTTTTTCGACGTGTGAACTACCGCGCACTAAAAACAATGTGATTAGTAAACACATTATATGGAAGTTATGAAGGATATATTTAGTAAAATTATGTGAAATATATGAAAAAATAATTGTAATATAATTATAATATTTATATACATATATTTCATTTACTTTCACTCTTTAAATATGATAGAAAAACGTAAACATCGTTAATGCGTACATATGACTGATCATCTCTATAAACGGTGTATCACATTTAATATTTCTATGTTTAATATATTATGAAAAATAACTATATAATTAATATATATTATATTTATATTGTGTGTTAAATTATGGAACTAAATAAATCATCATCAATGCATCAGGAATAAGAATAACTTGTGAAAGGATATTGACCTAGATTCATGGCGGCGGCGACGGCCCCTCCCCTTCGGGGGGAGGGGCATGATATTCCTTCTTGAGAGGTTGTACCCAAGAGAAGCCCTCTCCTCCCTAGCATCGACATCTCTCCAAGGGTACCTAGAATCTACAACAGACATCCAGTTGTCCCGGTTTCAGCCAAAGAATTTTCTGAAGCTTCGTCACTTCTTTCTACGGCCCTGGTCGCAAAGTTCACTCGGCGTAGACCTCCGGTTGAGATGTTCGAGAGGTATGTGAACCAGGAATGGGGTTTAGGTCACCGTTCAGTTGTCGGACTCCTTGGACCGCGCCAAATTCTTGTTTGTCTTGCGGATGAAGCAGACCTGGCACGGGCCTGGTCTCGTACAAGCAGATCCATGAGAGGGTTTTCTTTCTTTATACATCGATGGATGTTTGATTTGAACATGAATCGCGACTCTTCATCGTCCGCAATCTGGATTCAACTCCCGGGGTTACCGCATCCCTTTCAGAATCCAATGCTCCTCTGATCAATAGGTAATTCTATAGGTCGTTTCCTCTGTGCTAATTGGAAGACCGATTCCTTGGTGCACCCAATTGTTGCGCGAATTTGTGTTGAAATGGAGTTATCCTATCATCCACCCGACAAGGTATGGGTTGTGATAGAAGGCCAATACAGGTAAGTGCAAATCATGTACTATGAATCCTGGTCTTGGTTATGTGACTTCTGCCATCGACAGGGCCACCGCATTGAGGAGTTCCGCAAAAGGACTTCGGCGATTGTGGCTGGCACTTCCTCGGTGAGAAAGGGTGACTCAGGTCAGGTGGAGGGAAAGGGAGCCGGTCCTGGAAATTGCAATGGACCTGTTGCGCACACACTGAGGTCACAAGAGGTGCCTTCGGATACCAGTGAACATATTGAGGCACTTCGGGGTGTCCAGGACCAGGGGTCTCCTAGCCAATCTGGGGTGGGGTTTCCCAGTTCTGCTGATGCATCGGCAGTGGTTCATACAGACACGGGGAGAGCGGGTTCTGCAGGTACAGTGCAGAAGGAGAGATTGAAAGTTTTGGAACCTCAGGTGGAGGTGGCTGTAGAAGGTCCCAAAAAGGACTTTGGTGTTTCCCAGGCATTTAGCAGCATGGGGAATGAGGTGCGGGGTCTTGCAGGTGGGGCTTCAGAGCGGATCTCCCTGCCTATAGGTGAGACTACCAGAATGGAGGCCATAGGTGTTCTGGCCAGGGGCTCGGAGGATCAGAATCTCCAGCTCCAATATATGGGCAAGGGTTTTGATCAACCTGTTTTTCTGGAGGGATCAGGAGTTGGGGAAGATTGTGTCTTGGGGAAGGAAGGGACCAGAGTGGTGGGGACTGATTTGGGTACCACCCTAGACAAATGATAGGGAATGTTTTGGAGGTGCAGGCCCAGACCAGCCTTGGAGATGCAGGGGGGTCGGGGCCTGCCTTCCTACCAAAGGTTAGTTCTCCTGTCCGAAATCCTGTAGTCTTGAGTAACAGGTACGAGAGGCTGGCCGAGGAGGAACTCAGAATTGATTCATATGCCCTGGATGTGGAAGAGGGTGAAGATGGTAGAAGTGAATCTGAACGGGGTGTGGTATGTAGAAGTTTCTCAGAAGCAGAAGTCAGTTCGAGGGGTATCAGGAGGAAGAGAGGGAGGAGGGGTAGGAAGGATTACTCCTCCTTACCTCCTACTATGAAGACCCAGTGTACAAATAATATCTTGGTTGAGAAGCTGGACAAGGAGATCAGTTTAAAGTCACCTGGATAGCTTTTCCCTTCCCCAAATTTGGTCTTAAGTTCGGGTGATGTGGTGACAGAGAAGGTGTTATTCCTCAACGCCTCAGAAGTGGATGCAGCCAAGGTGATGGGTAGGAATCTTGAAGTGGAGCTTAATGAGGAACATTATATTTGGGTTGATAAATAGGACCTGATCCTGGTTAGAGGCTTAAATAAGGGGTTGATCGGACTTGAGGAGTATATGTAGGTCTGGAACAAACTGACTTCTGCCTTTGAAGACATGATAAGGGGGAATCCTCTTCTACAGGTGTCTAATTTATCCTGGAGGCTGGTTAGAGACCTTGACTCTGGTAGGATTCAACTGGTTTTCAATGACTCTATTTTACTTATTTCCTAGCTTATGCTTTGTTGAGTTACCAATCTTGTTGTGTGAGGAATGTGGAAGGGTCAGTTCGGCTCAGATGGGCTAGAGTGTGCTGCTTCTTCCTTTGCAGGCCATTTGGGATGTGGTGGATACGAAGGGATGGCTTGCCATTGGGAGGGACCATGCTTGCATGGGATCATCAAGTGGTCCTTCTTTGGAGTTAGTGGTCGCTGCTTTGGCTTGGATGAGGTTGTTTCTGATCTTATGTTTGTCGTTGTTGGGTGCTTGTTGGAACTTATGGTTTCTCACTTTGACCTCAAAAGTGTCTTTATTTATAGTAAAAAAATAATTTTCAGGTCAGGTATAATTTTTGGTTTATATAAATATATATAAGATTTTATATCTTGAATTTATATTATTTAATGGCATTAACTGATCAAATTGATGTTATTATTTTTCGGATCTCACCATTCAAAAATTTCTCAAGTAATAAGGGGATTTTTTGTCTAAATTTTATTTTTACAATAATTATGCCATAATCACCAATCAAGTATTTCTTGTGGTATATATTATTAATATTAACATATTATATGATTAAAATCTTGTAACTTACGGGTATTTACATATTAATATTATGATATCACCTTTCTGGGGTTTATGGTTAAAAAGAGAACACATTGGTAAATGATTTTTTCCTTATTTTCCATTATAGAGATTAATGTTATAACATGAACCTATATTAATTCATGAGGTGTATATAAATCCCATTTTAAATGTAATCTAATTAACTTATTAATTGTCTTTATATTTTAACTTTTATGTAATTTTTTATGGGTATTATGGTCCAATCGTACAAAATTGGTAACCGTTTATTGTCACAATTTCATTTTTTATCATTATTATATATAATTGTACATCCATTGAGGAAATTTTATGATTTATATCTCATATATCCTCATAAAATATAATATATATATTTATTTATGAAATATCCATGTAATAGTATAATTTTTATAATATTTTGTAGTTAAAAAATTAATTTTTTTAACATAATCTATCAGTATTTCATTATTTGATCATAAATCAAGTTAATTAAAAAATATGTTATATAATATATATATATTTTTTCAGAATATAAATGATATATTATGATAATTTTCATGGAAAAAGGTTTTTTAAAACGTTTTATGTTTTAAATTTTTGTTAAATGATTTTCAATGCCAACTATATATGTTTTCAAAGTTTACACTGAAATAAAATATTTAAATAGTTTCAAAGATTACACTTTATATTTTCAATGTTTTTAATAAAAAATAGTATTCAAAATTCATTTATGTTTACATTTTATGATTTCAATGGAATTTTATTAAAAAGGCATCAACATTCTTTTATATATTTCAATAATTTTTTACATTAATTTTTTTCTAATTGATTTTCATTTTAAAATAATTTTACAAAGATATATGTAATTTTTCTAAAGAAAAAATTCAAATGAAATTTAAAATATCATTATATTTTAAGTCTATTTTTGAAAATGTTTTATGATAATTATTTTCAATAAAATTTTATTTTCATTACGAAATTCACCATGATATCTTTCAAAATAATTCTTTGTCTAAGATGAAATCTTTTGATATAATTGATGAATTAATATGGATATGATTCAACGATACCATTCATATTATTTCCTTGAATGGTTTTTGTACTGATGTAATTATTTTAATATAACAAAATTCTATTACATTAGTATATAATGTTTCAAATAGATTGATATTAAACATGTTCCTTTTCCACTAGTGAAACACATTTCAAAGAGATTGAAATAAAACCCATTTGGGAATGATCTAATTATTCCCATTGTCTGGAGAATAAAATTAATCCTTAAATGTTTTTAAGCAACAAAACAAATATGCCAATGAATGGAAATAAATTCCAAATAGTTTCAAATATATTTTGGGTTGATTTACCCATTAAGAAATAAAACCATTAACTAACAAACATAACAAACCAAACACCTTGTGTAGCACGAATATAGAATGAAAAATAAAAAACTTCTTTTATAACTAAAACTAAACCATGTGTAGCACATTAGAAGACAAATAAACTATCAAGGTAAATATAATAATGAAAAATAATACACTCAATGATTCCAACATGAATCCATGATCAACTATCACTATTCTCTAATCACAAAACTACAAATGTATCATGAGTTGGTGCTAAATAAGTTTGATACATTACCTTCACCCATATCCTGGAAGAAAACATCTGTTAAATAACCAATGTTCCATAGAATGAGTGATGATAAATTTATTAGGACTTCCCCAATTACTTCCAAACTCACACCACAAGTATAGAATAATTAGAACCAATTTCATAAAATAGTTTATATAAATAATTTCTCAAATTAATCTATAAATTAATATAAGCGTGTCTCAAACCAATTTAAAACCAAATGTAATAAAGTGTTATTTTCAACCAATTTATAAAAACTAATATTTATTAAAAAAAACAACCAAACATGATTTAAAAACATTTATCATTAACATTTGGGAATTCTTATTCCATTACCTTTAACTGGACACCCAACAATGCATGCAAGATGAAACTCCATATACACATGAGCGGTGAGTAATCCATCCACTATGGATTTACTTAGTAGACCCCATTGATTGGGGTACAACATGCCCATATCTGTCCCAACATTTTTATAGTGGTCCATCATTCCCTTACCCATTACATTACCATGTATATGAACATACACCACCACCCATTCTAAAACCATGAAAAATACATGTTTGTTCCACTAATTCTAACCCTAACAATAAAACAATTATTTTATTGAAAATTATTATACATTCCAATTTGAAAAAACCAATTTATTTTAATAAAAAATAAATTTTATTCAATAAATATTAACAAAATACAAGTGCCACTAATCTATAATTTTCCCATATTAAAATTCATATTTTAAAACCATGAATAAATGCAATTTATTTGAAACACCCATTTTTTCAAATTTCCACAATCTTCCAAACTACAAAAAAAGATGGGTTCCAAATATTGAAAAATATATAATTGAAGATAAATTTATCACAACTAAATAAATTTCAATTTATTCCAATTAGTTCTGTCAATAGGAGTCAAGAGTGAAGCCACCTACCTTTACAGTTCTGATGAAAATTTAAAATTGATGAAGATCGCTCAGGAAACCGGGTTGATTCTCCAACAAATCATCTTCGATATCTTCAAATATTGTGATCACACTACAGCAAAAAAGGCATTTAGCGGCGTTTTTTTCCCGTTTCGCGGTGGTTTAAACCGCTGCAAAATCGATTGGCGGCGGTTTTGAAAAACAGCCGCGAAATCGTCCGTCGGGAAACTATTCATGACGGTTTTCAAAACCGTCGGAGAACATTTCGCGGCAGTTTTTTAGCAGCAGTTTTTTTTGTTATTTTTTTGTTATTTTTTTATTTTTTATTTTTTATATTTATTTATATATTAATTAATTAATTAATTATTTATTTATTTATTTTTCGTATTTATTTATTTGTTTATTTATTTATTTATTTTATTTATTTATTTTTCGTATTTATTTATATTATTTATATTATTTATTTATTTTATTTCGTATTTATTTTATTTATTTTATTTATTTATTTATTTATTTATTTATTTTATTTATTTTATTTATTTTATTTATCTATTATATTTATTTTATTTCGTATTTATTTTATTTATTTATTTTATTTATTATATTTATTTATTATATTTATTTATTTATTTATTTTATTTATTTATTTATTTACTTACTTACTTATTTATTTATTTATTTTATTTATTTTATTTTGTATTTATTTTTTATTTCGTATTTATTTTATTTAGTTTATTTCGTATTTATTTTTTATTTCGTATTTATTTTTTATTTCGTATTTATTTTTTTTACTTTATTTATCCATGCATGTACATCCCATGCACATGCACATGCACATGCATGCCCATGTAATATAAATAAATTATGCGTTTGGTGAGATTTGAACTCCTAACCTCTTACATATTTTTCAAAGACTTTACCACTTCAGCAAGCTCGCCATGTTGTTAATAAATAGAATTTAATATACTTATATATATTATTTGAAAAAACAAATAATACATAAATAATAGATATAAATATAAAAATAAAAATAAATAATAAATAAATATAAATAATAAATAATAAATAATAAATAATAAATAATAAATAATAAATAATAAATAATAAATAATAAATAATAAATAATAAATAATAAATAATAAATAATAAATAATAAATAATAAATAAACATAAATAATTAATAAATATAAATAATAAATAGTAAATAATAAATAAGAAATAAGAAATAAGAAATATGTAATAATAAATAATAAATAATAAATAATAAATAATAAATAATAAATAATAAATAATAAATAAATATAAATAATAAATAATAAATAATAAATAATAAATAAATATAAATAATAAATAAATATAAATAATAAATAATAAATAATAAATAATAAATAATAAATAATAAATAATAAATAATAAATAAATATAAATAATTAATAAAAATAAATAATAAATTGTAAATAATAAATAATAAATAATAAATAATAAATAATAAATAATAAATAATAAATAATAAATAATAAATAAATATAAATAATAAATAGTAAATAATAAGTAATAAATAATAAATAAATATAAATAATAAATAATAAATAAATATAAATAATAAATAATAAATAGTAAATAATAAATAATAAATAAATATAAATAATAAATAAATAAAAATAATAAATAATAAATAAGAAATAAGAAATAATAACTAATAAATAAATACAAATAATAAATAACAAATAACAAATAATAAATAATAAATAATAAATAATAAATAATAAATAATAAATAAATATAAATGATTAATAAATATAAATAATAAATATAAATAATAAATATAAATAATAAATAATAAATAATAAATAATAAATAATAAATAATACATAATAAATAATAAATAATAATTAATAAATAATACATAATACATAATAAATAATAAATAATAAATAAATAATAGATATAAATAATAAATAATAAATAACAACTAACAACTAATAGATAATAAATAATAAATAATAAGTAATAAATAATAAATAATTAATAATAAATAATAAATAATAAATAATGAATAATGAATAATAAATAATACATAATAAATAAGAAATGTAAATAATAAATACTAAATAATAAATAAATATAAATATAAATAATAAATAATAATTAAATTTAAATATTAAATAATAATTAAATATAAATAATAAATAATAAATAAAAAATAAAAAATAAATTTAAATATTAAATAATAAATAAATATAAATAATAAATAATAAATAATAAATAATAATTGAATATAAATAAATAATAAATAATAAATAATTAATAATAAATAAATATAAATAATAAATAATAAATAATAAATAAATATAAATAATAAATAAATATAAATAATAAATATAAATAATAAATAATAAATAAATAATAATTAATAAATATATATATATAATAAATAATAAACAAATATAAATAATAAATAATAAATAAATATAAATAATAAATAATAAATAATAAATAATAAATAACCAGTTACAAAAAATACATAATAAATAAATTAAAGTATATTATAAATAATAAATAATAAAGGAAACACATGAAAAAGTATGAAAAGACGTGATAAGAGATGAAAAATCATGAAAACACATGAAAAAGGATGGAGAAGCATATGAAGAATGAGGCATTAGAAAGAATGAGAACGCATGAAAACTCGTGAAAACTCTGGAAAACTCCTTAATAATTCAACATAAACATCCTAATAGCCCACAAACAACCATTGATAAAGATAAAAAGTCATAGAAACCCAAATAAACAGTAATAAATGGAGCAACCGTTAAAACCCATCAAAACGGTCATAAAGAGACCAAAACATTGGACTCACATTAACAGAGATAACTTATGATCCAAAGGTCCGTTTTAGATCCGCGACCTGTCAAATCAATGATCTTGAAATGATCTTCGACCTGAAAGGTGAAAGAGTCCGAATGGACAGGCGGATCGGAAGTTATGACCATTTTAAAAAATGCTAACGGGGAACGGGTACTAGAAATGAGGAATTGAAAAACATAACAAATTCGATACCCACTAAAAAGGCCATAACATATGATCTAGGAGTGCATGTGGGTGCTGCGACTAGTCAAACTGAAGCTCATGGAATGAGCAATGATCTGACAGGTGGAGGAGGCCGAACTGACAGACGGATCAAAAGTTAGGTCCGTTTAAAGACAAGTTCGACGGGACACCGGTGAAGGAAATGGGGTTTTAGAGGCCTTCGAAGGTGTTTTTGGGGTCAAAAAACAAGATAGAAGATTTCTTTTGATAAACTGGTGCGTAGCTCTCTTCGCTGGCTTTGATTTGATATGTGGTAGAGCCCAAACGGACACCCGGAGCCAAAGTTATGGCTGTTTGAAGTTGGAGAACTTTTTTTAGCTTTCTTATAACTCTAATATCTTCCACCCCTTAGACCGTCTCATGGTTTTGATTATATGTGCCTCTATATCTCTCTATGAGATTCGATTTGACTGGTCGTGGTGCTTCAACGGACGCCCAGATCAAATGTTATGTTTGTTTTAGTGATTTCGGGGTTTCTCGTGTTTTTTTATTTTTTCATTTCATTTCGCGGCGGTTTTACCGAAACTTCTGTGAAATAGTTGCGGTTTTTAAATAACCTCCGCTTATCCTCGAATAAAATAAAAAAAATAAAAAAATAAAAAAAAAACTTTTTTTGGCATTTCGCGGCGGTTTAAAAACCACCGCGAAATGACGGCCTGAAACGTGTTTAGCGGCGGTTTTAAAAACCGCCGCGAAAAAACCGCCGCTAAACGGCCGTTTTCTTGTAGTGTCAATTAAAAATCTAAAAAATTATTGGAATTTACTATCATACATATTACCCTTATAGAAATATATATAGGGAAAAAATTATGTAGTATATGTAGATCTACATTGATCTATAAAACTGGTCATTAATGATAAACAACCATCACGTACCTTAGAAATCAGACCTTGAATCTCTGAGGGAATCCTTCAGAATGATTTAATTTTTTTAGAGGTTATACAATATTCAAGTAAAATATATCCCATGTTCGAACCACTTAGGAGAAAAAAATTGGTTTGAGGAAAAAATATAAGAGATACACTTTTATAGGATCACACTCAAACCCCATGTGTGGTTAGTTCGCATGACTAGACAATCTGTTTCTAACCGTGTATAGAAACTTGATTAATGAAACCCACATATGGCCTAATTTCATAGTATCCCTAACAATTCAGAAACTATGCTGAAGCTACAACCCATAATTTGTAACATCATACGGTTTCTACTAGGATTTCTGCACAGATTGGATAGAGTATGTATAGCTTGTACACCTCACCTTTGTCCCCCAAAACTCATTGAATGTTTTCACAACTCTCTCATCCTTCACCATTACACATTATAAACATAAAAATCACAAATTAGGGGTTACATAAAAAAACTGGGGGTAGTACATTCTCTCTACCATTGTTCTTTCCTTCAACAAGAAATAGAAAACCCAACTACCCTAGAGGAGTTCTGGCCACTGCTCTCTAATTTCCTTCTCATGTCCCCAATTCTTCCCCTGAATAATAATATGTTTCTATAATAACCACACAAGACTGATGATTTTTTATGCAATTATTTCTCTTGACTCTTCAGAATCAACACTGGTATATGTACTAATGAAGATTCCGACTCTAGTCAATGTGATCCTGTTTGATCACATGTTCAGGATTAGGAAGATACATTTTCAACTGTTATACATGGAATGCATTATGGACCACAATGATCCATAGTGGCCTTGTCAACTGATATACCACCTCTCCAAACATTTCTAGTATCTATAATAGGCCAATGTATCGATGATATTACATACCTTACTTCCCAAAATGATTTTGTATATGATTTGGGGAGATCTGTAAGAACACTTGATCCCTCACCACAGACAACAATGGTAATAGACAACGATACACATATAATTTTAGATGATTCTAAGACATGTACATCCCCCTTTTGATCAACTAAATCTTAATCATTGTTTCTTAGACAATCCTCAGCCTGAATAGTGATGTATCACATATTTCTCCCGAGTAATGTCGAGAATGAAAAGGATGACCATAAAATGATACAAATGAATCCATATATATCGAGGTATGAAAGCTATTATTATACAAAAATTCCCCTTATTGTATATGATCTTGAAATGATCCAAAAAAATCCATTACATATTCCCAACCCCTATCTTCCAACTTCAGTATCATCCTTTCAAATTTCCCATCTCGCTATGGATGATAAGATGTACTCATAATAAACTAATTCCTATGTGATTTATATAAGGATATCAAAGAACGATATGTGAACCTCAAATATCTGTCTATGAAGATCAAAAATAGTATTCAATGTCTCTTTACCACCTACTGGTGGTATATTTTTTTAAATATCATTGACTGTATGGTTTTTACAAATAATAATGAAATGGGACAATATGATTAGCCAATCCACTATCACCCATATGGTTTCATGTTTCTATACCATTCTATGTATAAATGTAACAAAATCCATCATTATCAAATCCCAATTACACAATGGAACTGGTAAATACTACAACATACCTTTTAGCATTTGATTCTCATCCTAAAATTTCTATGATATCAATCCCTTTGAAATGATATCAACCACATTCCATTTCATACCAATACAAAAAAACTATACCTTCAATTTATTATACATATTCTATATTCCCAGAATAATATCCCATTTATAGTGGTAGTAAGCATTATTATGTTTTTCTTGATAATGAACGAGTACAACCATCCGATCTATGAACCACAAGACCGAACTCCCATCAATTTTCCACCCCACACTTTTCTCCACACAAATGGGTTTTGAAATAATAAGCACACATTATGCATTGGATGTTTGTGATTATTTGACATTATTTACCAAACTAGGAACCACAAATATGGAAAAGAAAACCACAAGATAACCTCAACCATAACTTTCCAAATACATGTTGGACAAGACCTACCCCAACAACCATTCAACTAAATCTACTTTTGGTATCTTACCATATTACATTTTTCTCAATACATATGCTACTGTATTGCCTTTAAAGGATGTGTACATTAATTAAAATTGAAACATCCAAATATAGTTTATCCATATAATTTTCCTCACAATAAAATCTCATTATGAGTAAATGTGTTTCATGGTCTTAGTGAATGAGAAAATAATAAATTTCTCACCTAAGAGATAATGATGCCAGATATTCAACGCATAGACTACTATAGCTTACTTTTAGTCTTGTGATGGTAAAATATTCTAATTCACTATCAACTAACTTCGACCATAAGAAACCACATTGTCTTTTCATTTGAGATAAAATTCAAAACTTAATCAAGAAGCATCACAGTACGCCACATAACCATGTCCTAATTCAAGAAAAATTGTGATGGGTGTCTTTTGAGATGAACATTCTGCTCCAGGAATGACTTCTGGAATTCATCAGTCCACTAGAATGAACCATTCTTATTTTACAAGGTTTCAATTGGTGAATTTATTCATGAGTATTCATGAAAAAATCATGAGTAATAACCAGATAAACCAAGAAAAATTTGTATATCAAAGACATTATCTAGTGTTTTAAAGAAAATAACGACTTCTATATTTTCAGGATCCACTAAAACATCTTTTGTTGTAATAATGTGGCCATGGAAGCATAACTCTTGTATAAAAAACAAACCGTTGACAATTTGGCATACTTCTGATGATATCTAAGGATTCCCAACACTCTCTACAAGTGGTTATCATTCTCATCATTTAACATTTAATAAAATAATATGTCATCCAAAATCACTAAAAAAAGAATTAATATATCTCTGGAATATCTGATTAATCAATGATATATCGACCGTAGGTTGATTTGTGAGATATAATGGAATTAGTACATATTTTTAGTGGGAATATATGCTTCAAAAAATCATTCATCGGGATATATTCTTTCCCTTATCGCAATTGATGATATATGGAAGCAATAAAATTTTATAGAATCACTGATCTTCTCATAACTTATCAAAAATATCATCAAATCCATTAAGTTGATACCGATTATTTATCATAACATGGTTATGTTTTCGATAATCCAATAATAGCCATAGATATCCAAATATATTCATCATGAACAAGACCGTGGCTTCCCAAGGAGATGTACTTCGATGAATGAAATCATTGTTTTCTAGTTCTTCCATCATCAATGTCAATTTCCTTAATTTTTATGGTTTTATCTTATAATATGGAAGAGATATAGTTCTTATCCTAAAATGGAGAAATATTGAAAACTAAACATCCATTATAGATGGTAAACTAATGATTTTCTTTGCAAATAAATATATTAATTGATCTAAATCTTCTAGAAAATAGATATCATTGATGTCTTCCATCGATTCCAAAGGCCACACAACCAACTAGTGTGAGATATTTCCTTCCACTAGTATGAACAAAAATACTTTACATGAAATTAAAACGCCTTATCCTTCAAATATATTCATAATTCAATCCTCAGTTGTGAAATTAACCATCCCGCTATAACAGTCTATGTGAGTCGTGAACATTGTTATCCGATCCATACCTAATATTACATCAATGAAATCCATATCCAATATTGAGAAGTCCCACATAAGATGAGGTCCATCTACAATTATAGAACATGATTTACACATAATGTATCGACATTCCCTTTCACAAAAAGGGGTTTGAATTTTTTACGTCGAAGGCATCATCTCACGTTTTAAACCTAGAAAATCAATAGCATGAGTAGTAATGATGTAATGTGATGAACCATTATCAAAAAACACATTCATAAGGGTAAAATTCAAAATAACCACCCCTATCGCTATATATTGTCTAGCTTAATCATCTACAATTATCTTGTTAACTCTATACAACTATTCGTCTTTGAATTCTTCTCATTATTTCCTTGATGATATTCCCCTATCTAAGGAATATGGTTTTCCTAGAATCACCATGGCTAACCCTACTCCGATAGAGAGACTAAGTATGCTTTCTTTGCCCCATCAAAGCATAAGATGCATGAGACACCTGGGATGTTTCTCCAGCACCATACCTTGGATAACTGCAAAAATAAAACTTATGGTGCTCCATATTTTTGTAGTTATGGCATGCTATAGGTTACTCCATAAATTGTAGTTTCATATGGTCAAAAAAAAAAACAAAATTGAAAACAACATAAATTTCTTGTTGGTTATAGAGGAAGGTTCACTGATCTAGATATTTCATTTTTATTCCATATCCCACCTTTGGAATAGGTGTCCCTATTTCTCTTACTCCAATCATTAGATTTCTAATCATTTTTCATAGGTATTAACCTATATCCTCCACCCACATATCTTTAGATGTCATTTTCATCCACTATCACTCTGTTCACCATCTCTCTATAATCCCTAATAAAGATAACCAAAATATTTGATCAAATATCCTTATATAACCTTTATTTGAATATGTGTTCTTTAAATGATTCAATAGCTACAACCTATAGTGAAAATCACAATCGATTCATGAACATAGCCTCATAATCTGTGAAAGATAGATTTTCAGGCTTCATCTTGAATAAGTCTGACACTGTCCAGATCCTAAACATGTGAGTAATGAATTGTTTTCTAAAAAATCGTTCAAAAATAATCCCAGTTAAGGCCTTGATCCAGTTTATTATGCACTACGAAATCACACCACTACCTGAAAAATCCTCAAACATATAAGTCACAACTTTACTTTTAGATCAAATGGTGTACTAATGAAATAGAAAATAAGATTCATCACGATTATCCCCACCTCTTCCTTTTCACTTTCATAATCACCCAAAATGACGGGTGGATACTTATTCATCAACTAGATTAAATAATCAACATTTGTCGGCTCATCCCTCTAGGTACCCTTTTTCACAGCTTGAAATTATTTTTCAACACTCTAAACCTTCTCTTTGTTTTACTATGTCTATGATACAACCATATTCTCTGCAGCTTTATACAGTTGGTTACTAGGATGCATACCAGGTGCCATTTTCTAAAATAATAACACACTTTATATTTCTCACTCTCTAGAAACTGATTTATTAACGTTTCAAATTTTATCCCATCAACTAACACATAATTTCATTCCAATAACAACAATTTCAACAATTTACTATTTTTTAAAAATATGTTATTTCATATTAATATCAATTATTTTACAAAATACATCAACCATGATTTTTCAAAGTATTTCATTTGAAAACTATTTCTACATTTTTCACAAATTTATACATGTGAACAAAATCATAAACCATTACTCTGAATGAAATATTTAGTCATAGTGAGAAGTCATTCCATTAAAATACATTTCATGATCATATCATTAGATAAACCCATGGAAATGAGATTCCAAAATGATATAAATGTCTCCAAAACACTTATGTACCCACCTTCCATGTAACACCATGTTTAGAATAAAAATTATAGATACTTCATTTTATGCTCCACATTTTATGTCCTGATAATCCCACTCCTTTATAACATCACAACCAAAGGAATAGAATAGAAAAAATTTCAACTCTGTGACCAATAATATTGATGACTACATGTTCCACAAGGACCGAAAAAGATGATACCATTTGTAATGAACCTCTTATGATCATTTGAATTTGAATACAATGAGTCATTATATGGGCTTTAGATACATTCCAAAGATTCCAAACACTGGCAATAAATGTTGAAAGGTTTAAAATGTAGGAGGGGTGATTTTAACTTTGGAAAAAAGCTATAAGTAACAACCATAACCAACCAAAAAACATATGATTCATCAACTAAGATAACAAAATAAACAACTTCTTTTATTTCCAAAACCAAACCAAGTATACCCCAATGAATGACAAAGAAACTATCAATGTAAACAATGATAATAAAAATATTCAACTCAAAGACAATAATAAGACTCCATGTCTCTCATTATCTGTGATTCAATAACTGAACTGCCCATGAATAAAAATGTGTTGCTAAAAATGTGTGATACATTACCTTTACACATGTCATCGAATACAACATTTGACAAAGCACCAAAGATCCAAATGAAGGGTTAATATAAAACTCAGTAGGCTTTCCCCAATGACTCCTCACTCACTCCACTAGGGTATAATGGTTAGAAACATTTATATAATATCTTTAATATAGAACAATATCCAAAAATATTTTATAACTAAATATAAACACGTCAGAAATCCATTTTAATCAAAATATAAACTAGTTCTATTTTCAATGAATTTACAGAAAGATGCCTTTCTTGAAAAAAAACACACATAGGTTTGGAACCATTTATCATTAAAAATTTTTAATATTTATTCTATTCCCTTTAACCACACACACATTAAGTATGAAAACTGAAACATCCAATACTCACGAGCATTGAGCTATCATTCCACAATTTCTTCTCTTATCGGAACACTGTGATAGGGGTACATCATGCCCATATATAACCAAAAATTTTAATGGTGGTCCTTTATTCCATTATCTATACCATTCTAATGTATATGAATAGACACCACGACACATGCTAAACCCATTCCAAATCCACGTATGTTCAACCAATTGAAACCTTAAAAAAACTATTATTTTATAGAAAACCACTAATCAAGACAATTAAAAGAACCAATTTATTTCATTAAAACATTCCTTATATTGAAAACTTCATAATAAAATCTGTGTGCAACTATTCTCTAAAATCCCTATTTTAAAATCAATATTTTAAAATCGAGGAAAATCACATTACTTGAAACACACAAATTTCAAGATTTCCACAATTTTCTAAAACAAAATAAAAAGAAGGTTTCAAATGATTCATAAATAGACAATTAATGACAAATTCATCATAGTTAAATATATTTTAACACATTCCAATATGTTTATTTAGGATGAGTTGAGTTGGAAGCAACCTACCTCAACCGTTTTGATGAAAACCAAAAACGGACATAGAATGCTCCAGAAACCGGGTCGATTATCGATTAAACCACTATAGATATATTCTCCTAATATTATCAAGACCATATAAAAACATATTTTTTATTCACAATCATATATATACCCGTTAAAGATGTATATCGATGAAACTGTGAATAGAGGAAAAATTGATCTAAATAGGTCTAAGAAACCAATCATGAACCTGGAAGAACGATCATATAACTCAAGAATACATATTTTAATAAACAAAGTAATTATTAATATTGACACTAAATAACATGGGATAGGTTATAAAATTTTTAAGGAATATAAATCTAGAGTTATATCCAATTGGGAGTAAAAATGGGAGGTTTGGAGGCAAAAACATGTGAGCTAATATGTTTTCAGATATCACATTAACCTCACACATGGTTAGTTCACACAGTTAGAAAAACTGTGCACTAATGGTGAGTTAGATACTACCATAATTAAACCCTCTCATGAAATCTTTACAAATTATCTCAAACCATATAAACACTGTGATGAAGCTTCTATCCAAAATTTACCATATCAGATGGTTTCTACAAGGTTCACTGTACATTTTTGATAGATTATGTGTAGAATTTTCACCACTCCTTTGACCCCATAAAATTATTTAATGTTCATAAAACTATCCAATCCTTCGCCCATACACATTAGGAACAAAATAATCAAAATTTAAGGGTTTCATAGAAGACACTAGTGGTACTAGCCATTTATTTTCTATGGATCAACCATTTTGTGTAAAGGGTTATTTTATTTATGTATTTTCAGGATGATATGAATAATTATTATTACTTATTCATGTTGGTTTCATGGAAATAGATTACAAAATGGATGGAATAAATAATGTATTGTAATCCCATGACATCTTTTTTCATAGGGTGATGAAGACAGTTCTTGGTAACCCCATTAAAACTTATACGACATGGTGTTCCATATAGTGTCATGTAAACCCATTGTGGCATAAACAATGGGGTAGCATAGATTTCACTAGTTATGTACCTTATAGATTATATAATTATGCGTACAAAATAGTTCCTAAAATTTCCATTACATTTTATATAAATGGGTGCATCATATAGTGAATAGTGTCATAGATATAACATAAATGACGTGTGGAACCAATACCTCCCTCTATTTATTGGCTATAGATTCTTATGAAAAAATATTTATATAGAAACCATCCTGAAGCCTTGGTCCACTGAAGGAATAAGTAATAAAATTATCTAATATAAGAAAATGGATATGATTTTTGACAGTTGAGTCTATCCATGTTGGTGTAGCCCTATGAAGTTCCCAAATATTATTTATAAATGAGTCCCTACTTATTGGGAATAATTTTACATGATTATTTGTATGTTACACCTTTCATATCTTATTTCTATGATTTTCTATCATGTATAATTTTATCGATTGTCTTATGATTCATGTCTTATGAACTACCAATCATTGTGGTATAATAATTGATTATGATATTTGATATGCATGGTATGATCTTATAATGTTATGATCATGTTCAAATAATCTTATTCCCTTGTTATGATTACACATATCCCATGTTTATTATTTCTAAGAATATTTGATCACCCATTTCTTATGTTTCCTTTCCTAATGTTATAAATATTGTATTTTGGTAGGATTAATAAATGGAAATATCATAAATGGGGATTTTTATGATCATTCACCCAGACAAATGATTATGTTTCCATGTTTCCAAAGAAATTAAACTATTGCAGTCATCCTGAATGCACAAATGTAATCTAATGAATATTTTTCTAAAATGAAGTAATATCCATGTATATTTTGATTTGGTTTCTATACAATCCCATCTAATCAATATTCTTATTTCCATTATAACATCTAAATGAACAACCATTTGTGTTTTCAATATATCATCCAAATACATCAAAATGATTATTTCAACTTAACCATTAGATGTATCCATTATAGAAATTTCTATTATAGCATCTAAACCAAAAATTGATTGTTTATTCCATTATAACATCTCAATCCACCAATATTTGTGATTCCACACAATCAATGAAAATTGAAATATAACGCATATTAACATTAATATAAAGTAATCTTTAATAAATATTTTTATTTCCATAACAATAAAAAACCATTATTACATATCCCAAGGGTATATTATAGCCTTAATTTATTATTTTCAATTGAATTACTATTATCCAGTATAAGAGAAACATTTTGAATATCTAAAAATGGTCCCCTTAATTATCTATTTCCATAAGTTACCACCACTAACCCATTTCAAGATTGAGCCCATCATTATAAATCATTTTATATTTTAATTAAATAATACTTTATTCCCCAAGCTTGATCAATTTAGTTCACAACACATTCTAATCATTCCATCCTAACCCCAATTCAAAATATTTCATGTCATGTATTAAAAAATTTATCACCTTGATATATAATTTCAATATGATCACTGATTATGAAATTCTAGTCCACCATCAAAGATCAATGTCTAAATTCACCATCTGTGGTTTAAACATCTTTTTATTTCAATATTGTGAATAATTTTATGGCATGGATGGTATGAAAAAAATTCCAAGTTCTAGAAATAAAATTTGTGACTATTTTTTATATCAAAATAGTCACCTTCTTTAGACTTATATAATTTATGTTGTCTGATATTAGAAATCATTTTGGTCTACATCAATTGAAATTGAAGATGCATAAAAATAAACTGAAAATTGGGAATATTATCAAAAACAGTCCAAAGAAAAATAGATAGGAACATAAAACACAATTTTAAACAAATTGACGCATAGAATAACCTTAACACATCTATCACAACACAAGAAACATGATTAAATCCCTATATAATACAGATATCTATATATATACTAATGCAAGATTGTTTTCCGCCACGTGTCAACCTATCAACAATTCTCTTAAATCATCCATCCTCACCCTATTTCACTCCCCTGATGTCTATCCTCTCTATCCCACGATATATCTCTCCCTATCCTAGGGTTTCTTCCTAGTCTCGTCTCCCACTTCTTGTACTCCATCCACAGACACCACCCTCTGTCTCTCCATATCTGACACTCTTGGATCCTATTATTTGTCTCCTCCTGCTTCATATCTCTAGAACTCTTCGTCTCGTCATCTCCTCGTCGCCTCGTCTCCATATTCCCATCAACCTGATTTCACTCCCTCAATATCTATCCCTCCATGTTATGATTTCCCTCTCCATCTAGGGTTTCTTCCCCATGTCTGCTCCCACCTCCGGCAGTCAACCTATGAACCAAAATCCTCATCTACCTATATCCGACAGTCTTGGATCCTCATCTTTGCCTCCTCCTGACCCCCGTCTCTAGTAGTCCTTATCACCTCATCTCCTCGTCTCGATCTCTGTTCAAAGCAATCTGAATCCCCATCTCCAGCACTCCATACCATAACTTTAGCTCTCCGTTCATCGTTATCCCCTCTATCACTCTTACCTCCTTACCTCTATTAAACACACATCATCTCCCTACATTTGTTCACATTCCTTCTCTCAATTTACCATTCATCTGCATAAGGTTGGTTCATCTCCGAACATTCCATAGTTTTTTATATATTCTGTTAAATTTATGGTACTTACATTTGCTCAAGAATTTTTATTATATCATAATTGTAAAACAATTATTCCAATTAATCAATTACAACGACTATTTCATTCATTGAGAATATTTATTCACACATTATATTTTTCAGTGCTCATACTTTTTGTTCAAGAATATCAAAACATGTTGCAATTTAGGTATGGAGAGCTGGCTTTATTCGCTGGAATGTATATACAAAAATACTTTTGTTCCTCTCATGTATATTGTATACATTATTTAGTACTGATTTTTATAACAGTGATTCATTACATGTGTAATGTAATTTCTATTTTCTATTACAAATAATCTATGTTTTCTACTCATCAGTTTAGAACATCAATCAGTTTTTTCAAATAAATGATTACTGCCTTCCTGTATTCTCTCAATGTTATTTCATTGATTTTCTTTATTTTTTGTGATTTTAGGTGACATGAGACATAAGTTTATTTGTGTAATCATGTTTCAATGAAGGTATTTCATTGTATGTTTTTTTTATTACATTATTGGAGTAGAGAATATTGATTTTTTCACATCATTCACAATTTTTTTTATGATTATAACACACTACATTTGTTCTTCTCAATTAGAAATTGGTAAACATCATATTTGTGCTCTATTTATTACATGTGTCATTATTTTTTTCTAATTATTCATTAAATTCATTTCTTTAGGTATAAAAATATATTGACTGAGTTTGATGATACTAATGTGGTCTAATGAAATTTTACTATGTCTCGGGACTCTGTGGAAAAAGTAAGCCATGCCAATGAATATAATCCTAGCATATTCATATTACTTTCTTCTAATTTAAGAATTTGATGAGCTATTTTCTTCTTATAGAATATGTTTTGAATATTAGGTACATGATATTACATCCTGATTACCAAATAAGGTATAATTGATATGATAGATAAATTTCCAATTCCATCTCAACACTAGATCTATATTTTCTAAATACATGCATCGTATTGAAATATAATCATATCAAGGTAATTAAGGTACCATCCATTCTTTTAAATTAATTTCAAGAATCCCTAATTATTTATTTAGCCGAAAAGTGGCATATATGACATGGAACTGTTATATAAGATTGAAAATAGTTTTTTAATTTTCCATTCAATCATTTTATTTATATTCTTCTATTTATTTATTTGAATTCATCTTATTCTAATTATTCACTTCTGGTTTTTCTTTTTTCAATGAGAAATGATGATCATATCAATAGAATAGATAGGAAACGTAAATTCAATCAGCCTTAATTCTTATCAGCCATCACAGGTAGAGGATAAACTATATTTATTATTCCTGAAGGAAAGTGATTGAGGGCTTCAGTTATACCAACCATCGGACTATTATCTTTGATAAAAATACCATTATTCTCTAATTTCATGATTTTTCATTCAATGAAACCTTTTCCATTATTTATAAACGAAAATCAACATTAAAATCCTCAGATAGAACTACTACGACAGTTAATTGTTTAGTTGACATGGTAGTGGTTGATTTTATATTCATATTCATTCCTTATGATTATGAAATTGATGAACTGTTTTCTATTTATGAAAGTGGTTTACAATATCCCGGGGATGATATTGCAGCCATATTTCTGGATAAACTTTAAATTATGTGTAAATACATACTATAAAGTTTTATTCATTTTCTGTTTTATATATACTTAGTAAATATTTTTCCTTTTTCAGGTTTTTGATGTGTTAATTCAATTGATTTCAAGAAATGAGTTCTCATTGAAGAACATGTTATTTGATGGTAAAGTGATGGTTCAGTTGAAGATGAAACCAAGAAACCCACCAATACTTTATATGTAAGCTTATCCAATTTTCCAAACTGATTTTATGTTTTAGATTTTCATCTCTCAATGTGATGGATTTAATAATGTTTATGTTTGGGAAACTGGGATGGCTCTCTACTTTTCGGTTTGAATTCAGGATTGAGACTCTTATCTTTTATTGTATTCTTTTTATTGTTGGTTGAACATAACATCATGTTTCACTTTATTTAGCCTATTGGATCCATTATAGTCTTGTGTTTTATTAGCATCACCTTCAAGTCTATGTATGGATTTTAGTTGATTGATGCAATTTTTTTATAAAAAAAACTATAATGGCTCCAGAACCATAGGATTCCTTATTTTATTTATTATGGGAAATTGGAATATCTTTAACTAAAAAACTATATTTTTTCTCCCCCATTAACCCTCTTCATACTCTCTATAATTATATATTTATATTTTAATTTGATCATGAATGCATGTACTTATTCCAACCTTCCATGACCATATATTTTCATTTTTACTCCATATGGAGAGGAATGAAAAAGACTTAAAGGACATAAAATTGTTTGACTTGACAAACAAGAACATTAAGGCAAGTTCCATTCGTAAAGGCATCCAATTTTTTACTTACCCTTTGACTGATGAATATTCCTCCAATGCTAATGTGCAGAGATAGTTCGGTTGTCCAAAGTTTCTGTCTTTTATCTCAAGAAACTCTTACTTTTAGTTTGTTGCATCTACTAGTAACATTTTGGATGCTTCAGTTTCAGTTTCTTCTGATGTGAACTCATTTCTTATACTTGAAAAAATAGTATTCCATGTCATCACTAAAAATATTGTTGGAACCATGGTCTTCTATGAATGAATTGGAGTATGGTTTGTGTTTTTTGTCAATCCTTAGTGGATGTTCAAAATGTGTACCAACAAAGTGATCATACAGTTCAAGAAGACAATGGTATTGAGGGTGGTGCGATTTCTCAATGTTTTTCTAATTTTTAGGCTGCAAATCGACAAATGGATAAAAGTGTTTTTGGAAAAGAGACTTGTGCACCTTGTACATAAAGGAGAAGAAACTTTTGAGCCATGTTTTTTTTCAAGATTAGAACAAGGAAAAATGGCAAAAGGATAAGGGCTGCACATGTTTTTGGCTGGTCGCGCAAGTGACCTATGCACCGAGAAAAGGACTTGCGCATTGATGCCTAGGTGGTTTGGAAACTTGTGCACCAATTGTTCTTCATGATCATAACTTCAAAATTTGGAGAAGGAAAGTAGGTCATGTAATTTTTGGTTGGGTCATGCAAGTGAGTTGCGGGACAGAGGCTAGGGTGGTTTGAGCTGCGCGCTGGGACTTGCGCGCTGTAAGGACACTTGCGCGCCACTGCACATGTGGTCCATTTTTCCTATAAATAGAGGACCACCCCACCTAATTTGTAAGAAAGTTCAAGACTTAGAGATTTTTCGAGCTCTTGTTGCCTAAGTGGTTGAGCCGCACAAGTGGTAGTTGGGATGCACAAGTAGAGGTTGAGCACCAGTTGTTGGCTACGCGACAAAGACGGTTTGGGAGTTAAAGGCGCAGCATTGCCCAAGATTGGAGTTTAAAGAGGTAGTGTCGTGCTAGTGGGTCGGTGACACCTGCACACCGAATTTGTACCGCACAAGTGACTTGCACGCCATTCTTGAAAATTGCGCACTGGTCTTGGAGAAGCATGCCAGGTGAGGTTGTTGTACGCTGGTCATTTTGGAGTTTCATGAAAACTGGAAGATTCCCCGATAACTTCAGTGCAAAGTGGGATTAGTATACGAGTGAAAGCTGGACTTCAAAAGAGAATCTACATTCAAAAGAGGATTCACTCTTTTGCAATGATGAAGAGACCTTCACGTCTATAAAATGAGTGTGATGTCACTAAGGGCAATGAGCTAGGGGGATTCAACAAGAGTGACCTGAGGGAAACAATGAGATATCCCTGAAAAATTATAAAGGCAGTGATCTTGGGAAAAAGTGATTGTTCCCAAACCTTTGTAATCCACATCTAGTAAAGTTTAGTGGAATTAGGTACGACCGAAAACTTGTTGGCATATGCTACTTGGAAGTTTCCCTTAGAGGTGAACCATGTAAAAAGTGATGTGTCTTCTTTGTGAATGTAAAAGATTTCTTTCTAATCATATTCATCATACAGGTTCAACAAGTTCCTACCAACGTGGGAACAAGATCCATCACATTAAAAGAAAAATTTGTCACCCTGATTCACCCGTCCCCTCTCAGGGTGTCCTAGGGTCCTTCAAGTGGTATCAGAGGGAGGTTACATGTATTGAATCTGTCCTTTTTCATCATGGAGAATGCATCTAATATAAGGGGAGTCCCTCACTTTGATGGAAGTAATTTTTAGATCTAGGAGAAAAGAATGAGATCTCAACTAAGATCTCTTGGAATATATGTTCTATTTTTTATTGCGCATGGAATACAAGTCACTATTCCAATAGGCCTGGCTATGACTGACTTAGACAGGAAAATTCTTGATGCAGATGCTAAAGCACAAAATGCACTCACCGCAGCCCTTTCTGATCATATCTACCTAAAGGTGATGAATTGAACCTCAGAAAAATCCATGTGGGATAAACTCGAGAATATTTATGAAGGAGATAGCAAAGTGAAGGGGGTGAAACTATATTTTTTACACAATAGGTTCGATGATTTGAAGATTCGTCCTGATGAGAATGCAGACTACTTCTTTAATCGAATCACTAAAGTAGTTGGAGAAATTTGGAGCCTAGGAGAGGAAATCAATGATGTTGACATCTTGATGAAAATACTGTGAATACTTCCACCCCTGTACAATGGGAAGGTATCAGCCCTTGATGAAGTAGATCATTCAAAACTTCCTCTGGATGACCTTCTAAGCAGCTTGGTTTCATATAAAATGAGAATGAAACCAGAAGATGCTACAACTCATGTGAGCAAGGAAATGGAATTTAAGGCCATGGATAAACTAAAAATTACAAAAGATATTAGTGGTGAAGATGATAGAGAAAAAGAAATTCTTTCTCTCATTTCAAAGATGTTTCAGAAGGGAAAAGAGAAATTCAAAGGGAAGATACCTGTCGTGTGTTTTTGTTGAGGAAATGTTGGGAACATTGACTCTCAGTGCTTAAGAAAGATCAATGATGAAGATAGTGGTTATGAAATCTTCGAGAAGCATCAGAGAAGGTTTTTCAAAAAGCGAGACTTCAAATCTGGAATGAAAATGCAAAGGAAGATTTTTGTCTATGCAGAGGAAGAATTTGATAATGAATTCTGTGATGATGATGAACCAGAATTCAAAACTGGGAACCATGCTTGCATGATGGCCACTATTCAAAAGTCAGAAGATTCTGGTGGAGAAAAACTATTGAAAACATGTGCAGAACTGGAGATGCAACTTAGGGATGTTGTTACTAAGATTAAGACTAAATTTAAGAGTTGCAATAAGTGGAAATCAATTGTAAAAGAATCAACTGAATATGTTGATCAACATGAAGCTGAAATTGAACTACTGGAAGAATTTTTGAAGGTATATTCTAAAACAATTGAAATCAATGGTGATGTTGTGGATCTAAAGCTGGGAATTGCAGAGCAGGAAAAGGTCATCAATGACCTCACCTCCTGACTAGAAGAATAATACAAGACTACTAAGGGTATTGAGGAGGAATTTGTTACTCTAATGAGTAAACTTGAGACTGAATCAATTCCAAAATATTCAAGGAAGAAAATACAGTTTGGAAGATTCTCAGATGCATAAATACTAGAAAGAGTCAAGTGTGGTTCAGATGTGATTGGAAAAATCTTGAGTGATCAAAGACCCACTTTCATGGGAAAGAGTGGAATTGGCTATGAAGTTGAGACATCAAATGCTGGAAGTGAAAAGATCGAAAAGAAGGATATAATGAAAGTTGAACATGTCGAAACGTTGACTAAAGTGCTGAAAAAGGAACCCTTAATCCAAAATAAAAAGAGAACTGAAAATTATCGACAGACATTCAGAAATGACAGACAATCTATCTTTTCTCCCAAGAAAGAAGGTATGAGGATAAATTCAAGTGAGAAGAAATTTCCCCTCATGAAGTGTCAGTTCTGTGGCTATCTGGGCCATAAAATGTCTTATTGTGAAGAGAAAATAAGATATCTATATGAAGAAGATATAGGAGGTCAACAAAGGAGAAAAAATTCATATCCTAATTCTTATAGAAGAAACAATTTCTATGGATATTGTTTTTGTTGTTCTAACTTTGGTCATAATCCTACTAATTTCAGGCAGAGAAGGGACATGGACACCTCATATCGATGTTCAAGACAAGTCAAGTCTCGATAGCAAGACAATGTTTCTTCTTCAAACATGTTTTCTCTTCTCAAAGAAGATTTTGACTATGAAGTACCCGGATACGTGGAAGAGATAATTTAAAGGACATCAGTTCTCTATACTCAATCCAATGTCTCATGGAAGGAAAGGAAGAATATTAAGAAATCCAACCTTTCATAGGTGGCCCTCAATGCTACAAAGAACAACAGTACCTGGATTCTGGATAGTAGTTGTTCATCTCATATGACAGGTAATGCTGGCCTATTAATGGATATCAAAAGGAAGGTTGATGGTACAATACGATTTGGTAATGATGGTTCTCTGAAAATAAAATGGAGTGGATGTACCGAATTTGATAATGGAGAACTAAAGAAGACTGAATTCCTTTATATATATGGCCTACGTCATAATATACTAAGTGTGAGTCAACTCTGTGACTCAGGAATTAGAGTTACTTTTAATCAAAAGGCTGCACTATCAAGGGAAAGACATGCAATTCACTTATGAAGGGATGCATAATAGAATACAACTTGTATCAAGTTGATAATGAAGAAAATGTCTGTTACATGATTATTAAAGAAGAAAACAATTTGTGGCATCGGAGACTGGGACACATCAATAAAAAATACAAGGATAAAATATCAAAATTGAGGATTTTAATGGACATTCCCAACTTGAAGCATGATCGTGAAAAGTCTTGTGATTATTTCATTCGTGGGAAGCTGTTCTGCAGTTCATATCAGCCAAAGAAGAAAAGGGAATCTCACATTCTTGATCTGATTCATACAGATGTATTTGGGCCGATAAATGTTGCTGAAAATCATGTAGAAAGGTACATTGTCCTTTTCATAGATTATTACAGTAGAATGGCATGTGGGATGTTCATTCACAGGAAACGACAAGTTCGTGACTACATGAAAACATATCGGTGTATCACTGAGAATTATACCATATGAACAATCAAAGTGTTGCGATATGACAATGGAGGAGAATGCACGTCCATTGAATTTGAAAATTATCTAGAGAAACATGGGATACAACATGAGGTAGATACTGTGAGAACTCCACATCAAAATGGAGTTATTGAATGTATTAATCGACAGGTGAAAAACATTGCACGACCTTTGCTGATTGAGAGTTGTATTCCACGAAATTACTAGAAATATGTTGTTCAAGATACAATGTGTATTTAGAATCGAATAGGACTTTATATGGGTGAGATGAAGACACTCTATGAATTTTGGCATGGAAGGAAGCCCTGTTTAAAATACTTTCGTGTCTTTGGAAGTAAAGGCTTCATCAGAAACAAAGAAGGAAATCAAGGGGAGTATGGAAAAACTACAGATGAAGGAATTTTTCTCGGTTACTCGATGAACAGAAAAGCCTACAAATGCTTCAATGATTTTTTAGGAAGGATTGTAAAAAGCAGTGATGTTATGATAATTGAATAGAAAACCACAAATTTTTTAAGGATGTCATATGATGATTTGATAGAAACTGAGGAAGAAAGTGAACATGGTGAAAATAAAAAAACAGAAATAGAGGAAGTTGTAAAAAACACTCAGCAGCCACATCATGATGTTGACTCAGAAGAAGAATCTGAAGATGAAACTGTGGCTGAAGAAAATGCAACTAAACCACACAGGAGAAATCGAAGAGCTGAGTTTGATCCATCCAACATAATTGGGGAAAGGAGTGCACCCACTCACACAAGAAGGATGAGGAGTAACACACAATATTCATTTTTCTCATTTAGAGATCCATCCTCATTCGAAGAATATGTAAAGGATAAATCTTGGGTGAAATCCATGAATGAATAATTAGATCATATTGACAAGAATTGGAAATGGGATCTTGTTCAGAAACCCAAAGATCACAATGTGATTGGTACCAAATGGATCTTCATGAATAAGTTTGATGAGCATGGAAGTGTCATTAGAAACAAGGCATGACTAGTATGTAAAGGATGCTCCCAGATTGAAGGCATTGATGTTGAAGAAACCTTTGCTCCAGTGGCTAGACTAGAGTCAATCAGGAGTTTCCTTACCATGGAACTCCAAACAAGATATAAAGTATATCAAATGGATGTCAATACTGCATTCTTGAATGGTGTACTCGAAGAAGAAGTCAAAATTGAACAACCTGTGGGTTTTGTTTTTGGTATTCATGAGACAAAGGTCTATAAACTAAAGAAAGATCTATATGGTTTGAAGCAGGAACAACGAGCATGGTATTCCCACCTGGACTCATATCTTGAGAATATGGATTTCAAAAGTGTAGGAGTGGATCACAATCTATACGTGAAGAATTATCCAAAAGATCAATTCATGGTCCTAGTCTACATTGATGATATCATATTTGGTGGCAGCAGGAAGAAATCAGTGGATGAATTTTCTAATCACATGAAATCAGAATTTGAAATGTTTATGATTGGGGAGCTCACATATTTCTTGGGACTACAGGTTATTCAAAAGAAGGATTACAGTTTCATTTATCAGGAAAAATATGCCACAGAGCTATTGAAGAAGTTTAATATGCAAGACTACAAACCAATGTCAACTCCAATTGCAGTTCGAACTAAACATGGAATGTATGAGGATGGGACCTTTGTAGATCCCACCATGTATAGGAGGATCATTGGGAGCCTACTGTACCTGACAGAAACACGACCAAATATTTTTTTTTCAACATGTCTTGTAGCCCGCTTTCAGAGTAATCCAAAAGAGGAACATATGAAAATGGTAAAAAGAATCATGAGGTATATTAAAGGTACTCACAATTGTGGCGTATACTTTATTGCAGGAAGAGATAATGAATTATCATCATTTTTTGATGCTGACTGGGCTAGAGATGTAATTGACACAAATTCCACCAGTGGTGGGGAATTCTATATTGGGAGTAAATGTGTTGGCTGGTTGATCAAGAAACAAGAAAGTACTTCTCTTAGTACTGCTGAAGCTGAATATATCTCTTCCACAATGTCATGCACTCAACATCTATAGATGAAGGAACAACTAACAGATATTGGTGATGAGGTGAAGCAACCCATAGTAATTTACTATGGTAACAATAGCGCAATTGATCTTATGAAGAATCATGTTCATCATTATCGTACATAACATATCAAAATAAGGTATCACTTTATCAATGAGAACGGGATTGATTAGAATGGAGCATGTGTGAACTGATGAGAAAGTCACAGATATTCTGACCAAGCCATTGTTAGCAGTTGCGTTTGACAAGAATCAGTTTAACCTCGGTGTTCAGCCACCTCCTAGTGCATAATGAGGTTACGAAATTCCCCTCTCACAATTTATGATAACTATTTTTAACTGATTATGGATGTGATGCAGGCTTGTGGGGGAGATACTATCCAGGGGGAATATGGTTCGAGCTGAACAATGAACACATTACCAGTCTTTTGGTTTCTTCTCAATGGGGGAGAAAGGAATAAATTCAGGCATGTTCAGGCATGTAATGCTTCTATGATGAGAAGGATGAGAAGGAATAAATTAGTCATGTAATGCTTCTGTGATGATAATGATGAGAAGGAATACATTCGTCAAGTAATGATTCTTGGGAATCATTGAGAATTACAAAACATGGTAACCCAGTTCAAGATTTCTCTGTTGTTTTCTACACCGAGCATTGATCACATAGACTTAGATTGTTGGCTGAGTGGATTCTTGTGTTTTTGGTTTGAACATGGATGGGGATCTATTGAATTTATTTTCTGATTGCCAACAAACCCAAAGGGGGAGATTGTTGGAACCATGATATTCTATGCATGAATTGGAGTATGGTTTGTGTTTGTTTTCAATCCTCAGTGGAAGTTCAGAACGAGTACCAGCAAAGTGATCATACAGTTCAATCAGACAACAGTATTGAAGCTGGCGCAGTTTCCCAGTGTTTGCAATATTTTTGGGCCTATAAATCAAAAAATTGTGAAAAGTGTTTTTGGAAAAGTTACTTGAGCACCTTGTACTTAAAGGAGAGGAAACTTGCATGCCATGTGTTTTTCAAATCAGAACATGGAAAAATGGAAAAGGGATAAGGGCTGCACAAGTTTTGGGCTGGTCACGCAAGTGACCTACATGCCGAGAAAAGGACTTGCACGCCGATGCCTATGAGGTTTGGAAAAATGTGCACCGGTTGTTCTTCATGATCAGAACATCAATATTTGGCAAAAGAAAGTAGGTCGCACAAGTTTTGGTCAGGTCATGCAAGTGAGTTGCGCGATAGAGGCTAGGGTGGTTTGAGCTGCGCGCTGGGACTTGCATGCCGTAAGGACACTTGCGCGCCACAGCGCAGGGGGTCCAGTTTTCCTATAAATAGAGGACCACCCCACCTCATTTTTAATGAAGTTAAAGACTTAGATATTTTTCGAGCTCTTGTCACGTAAGTTTTTGAGTTGTGCAAGTGGTAGTTTGGTCGTGCAAGTAGAGGATGCGCGCTAGTTGTTGGTTGCACGACCATGGTAGTTTGGAAGTTAAAGGTGCAACGTCATGCAAGTTTAGAGTTAAAAGAGGAAGTGTCGCTCAAGTGGGTTGGTGACACCTACATGCTGAATTTTTACCATGGAAGTGACTTTTGCACCATTCTTGAAACTTGAGCAGTGGTCTTGGAGAAGCGTTCCAGGTGAGGTTGTTGTACGCCGGTCGTTTTGGAGTTGCATGAAAACTGGAAGATTGCCCGATACCTTCGGTGAAAAGTGGGATTAGTATACAAGTGAAAGTTAGACTTCAACAGAGCATCTACATTCAACAGAGGATGCACTATTTTTCAATGATGAAGAGACCTTGACCTCTATAAAATTATTGTGACTTCACCAAGGGCAGTGATCCAGGGGGAGTCAATGGGAGTGACCTGAGGGAAGCTGTGAGCTATCCCTGAATAATTGTAATGTTAGTGATCCTGCTACTGAGTGACTTTTCTTGAACTATTGTAATCCACATCTAGTGATGTTTAGTGGAATTAGGTACGACCGATAACCTGTCACCATATGCTCCTTGGACGTAGCCCTTAGTGGTGAACCAAGTAAAAAGTGATGTGACTTCTCTGTGCATGTGAATGTTTACTTTCTGATCATATTTATCATACAGGTTCAACAAGTTCTTACCAACGTGGGAACAAGATCCATCAAATTAAAAGAAAAATTTGTCACCCTGATTCACCCCTCCCCTCTCAGGTTGTCCTGGGGTCCTTCAAATATATCATATATTTGAATGAATTCATGGTTTACACATTACACCATTACCTCTAGAACTGGATATGATAATGGAATTCACTACTTTTACTAGTAAACTAGATATAATATTCCGGTTCTTGAAGTTGTAGAGTCTTAATGGCATCACTAATTACTTCCATGGGAACCAAATTCATGTGGCCAACCTAAGAGAGACTACTTCATGAGACTTTTCCTTGATATTTAAAGCTTAGAGTATCATGTAGATTTCATTTCCAAACATCTCCACATTTTCAAGAAGTAATTAGATGTAATTGCATGCATTTTCATCCAATTACTATATTTTTTGTAAAAGAAAAATCATTATGAGTAAATGGAATGATAAGTGGAAAAAGAGTTCCTTAAATTTATTTGCAGCCTTTTATACTTTCCCTCTCCATTTCTCTTTCTGATTTACTAGCATACAAGCTATGACTTTTAAGAGGTTATGTGTTGTCAAATATGTAGAAAATATATTAATTTAACTTTATTATTCAATGATATTCTGGAAATTTGACATGAATATAGTAGTAATGTGAATATATTTCTGTCAATACTATTAAATTTAATGATATTTAACCATTTCTTTTCATTTACAAACACTATAGGATTACTGTACTAACAATATCTTTTACTATGATTATTTCAAAAAATTTCAATCTCTTTACATGAAAATTTCCTAACAACCCTTATTTTTTTGCAGGATAAGGGAATTTGACTAGATGGAAAAGGGTAAAAATGTTGATTTATTTGACCTTTAAACCAAATGTTAGTACTTATATTATTACTATGGTTTGTATAGTTTGGGTGGACGTATTCATTTTCAAGCAGTTTTGATACTTAGTTTCTTCCCCCTTCAATAGTTTTATGTGCTGTATTAATCCATTTGTCTCTTTAAATTTTACATGACTATAGGGATAGACTGTACTCTATTATTCAATTAATATGTATTAAGAATATCCCACATAATGGGTATCAATTCCATGTGTTAGAAATACACTGTTCAAGTGTTACAGTCAAGCTCAATATCAGCCAAATGTTCTTACAGGTTTCTGTTTATTAGCCTTGCTTGGTGTAGTGCAATATTAATAATAGAGTATAGTCTATCCCTATAGTAGTATTGTGAATATAGTAGTACAACCATGTGTAAAAACCCATGATTCTATGAGAATTATTATTTTTAATTTCTGTGATGTCTTCTATTATACACTACAACAAGATTACATTGTACTATACGCAACACCGTATTAGCTTGCAGTATACGCAACACTATTCATGGCTCTTGTTACACACAAATTCAAGTTTGTTATGTAGAAATTATTCTACGCAACATTATGTATAGATTTTGTTTATTGTATAAATGAAATAAGTTTTTATTATGTTATACAGAACACCAAACATAGCCTTAACTACATGAATCCTTGACTTGGATTGCATTACACGCAATCAAGACCTTCTTTGATAGTGTGTGTAGTATGAAATACAGAGTTTCACTAAATGATATAGTATTATAATATTATTATGAATTAGCCGTTTTGAATAGTAATACCCACTTCTTGAAATTTTACAAATTTTATCATTTAAAATGGACATTATTTTTGGATTCAGAATATTGAAATTATCCTAGGGTGAATTTTTGGTATTTTTCTGAAAACATTCCATTTTTGATGAATAGTGAAAACACTGGGTTAATATTTAAAAACCGACATTTCATTTAAATAATTATTTATTTAAATATATTTTAGATCAAAAGTGGTACATAATACCTATATAAGTTCAATGTAAATTATTTGAGTCATTTTAGATAAATATTAGATATATAAAAAATTTATTGAACTTTTCACCGTCTTCTACCCACCCACTGGGAGAATTTTAAAATATACATAAAACTTAATTTTAACACTTATGTGACTGGAATTTTGAAAATATGAGAGACATGGTTTATATCAAGTATTAAAATGTGGTTCAATAAGATAAAAATAATTTTCTGTGAATAGTAACTTTTTACTTTTATTTACCATGGTTAAAAGTAAATAGGGTAATTGAGGGTAAAAATGTTATTATTATTACACTAAAACATGTAATAATTCTATTGGATAAGTGTAATTAGACCAAAAAAACCTTATGAATATAATATTATCATTTAGGTCCATTTGGATTAGATTAGGACATTTATTATTATTTTATTTAAAAAAGAGTTAAAATAGTTAAAATCAATGTTTAATAACTAAATTTTTTTTAATATAGGGATATAAATAATATAAATTCAACTATAAATATTCATTAAAAAGATATAAATATTAAATACCTAATGGGGTTTTATTTATAATTTTTAGAAATTAAATAATTTATGTTATTCATGACACAATGGTGATGCAATAGTTACCTAAATAATGAAATATTAAAAGAATTTATATTATAAATACCCAAATAAATTTAATTTGAGACTTTTTATGAATTACAATAATTTTATAGGTTAATATGACATGTTAGTATTGATTTAATTATCTTTTTTTGAACTAATCATGCTGTTATGATTTTCACAAAAATCAATTACCAAATAGTGTCAAAATTGACATAAAATAGTTATTTTAAAAAATATTATATTATTAATTGTTAATATATTCCTAAAAATATAGGGTTCGTCCAAATGACTTATATAAGTATATATATATTAATAATGAACCACTTGGGGTTCGTTTGTCCGGTTATACTAAGTTTATTAACCATATAGTGTAAGAAAACAAGAAGACACGGTAAAAGTTAAATTATTTAACTTAGAGTTAAATCTAAATGATAAGGTTTAAATAGTAATCTAAACATTTCTATAACCTACTGGTTGAGAGTATTTAGTTACATCTCTACTTTATCTTCTAAATAAGTCAATTTGGAGCTATTATAAACTGAATATGACTTTAATATAAAATAATATTTTAATTTTTTCCAAAGGTGTCCCTCTCCTTCCTTATAAAAAAGGCACCACTTCCCTATTCTCTTCACACCCTTTTGAGCCTTGAATCTCGGCCAACCCCTGACCATTTATATTCTCCACTTCCCTAGAAAAATTCTGGATGTTCTGGTATTCTCAAAAGACCAACTATACTTCCTTAAGAGGAAGCTTAAAGGTGGTGCGTCGAAGAAGAGGTAATCTCTTCTTCCGATTCTCTCAAGTTTCTTTCTTCTTCTACATCTTCTTATTTAGTTGTATTATTATAAAGTAATAACATCAGTATTTATTATATACTGATATGTTATTATAAATATGAAACAACCCTATTTCACCTTCTATCCATCCTACGAAAAATGAAATCACCGCACGTGCATACATATGGAATATCGTCTCCACGCCGTGGTATAATCAGTTTTTCCACCACCACCTTACTTGGATGGGTATAATGGTGTAAATAATAACTATATATGATTATTATAACATCATATTTATTCTATTATATTATATCATCCACTCCAATTCCATTCAATAAATATGTGAACGATATCATCGCTTGTTCGTACGTACGGATTACCGTCTCCACGACGCGATGAGATTCATTTTCCAAGTTAACAATTCAAGAATGATTATAAAGTATATATAATAAGTAACCATGAAATATATGAAATAATAATTCTACTAGATTTATGTATATATATATGTATGTCATCTACTTAATTCCATTCTATTCAATAAGGAAATGAAAAATAGTGTTCATGCGTACGTACGACCTACCGTCTCCATGAATGATGTATTACTTTTCCATTTATAGATCTATTATATATATGTATATTACGAATATATATTATATATAAATCATGTATTATATTCTGTAATTAATTAATCATTATCTAATTAATCATATTAATAATTACAAGTCAAAACACGGACTGTAAATGAAATGATTTTACCCAAAACACTGCTTTAACATGGAACTTACAAAAGAATGGGTAATATAATGTCAAAAGTGAAAAATATATGATATCATAACATTGAATATGATTCTGTAATAAGTCAATGACATTATTTGAATCACTATACATGAGGTTCAGATATGTATGAAGCATATCGAATCTAAGTTAAGGGATAACTATTCCAATATCTTTCTTATCCGAGATTGTTATTCGTAAGTATTTACTGGGGTTATTGTTATCATCCATGCCCATTTTTTCTAAAAATGTATTCATGTATTTTTATAGTCATTTTTACCCATTTTTGAAATTTACCACATGTTATAAAAGGAATCTTACATTTGTTTTCCACATGGGGAACTTTTTTACTTTTCTGACAAAAAGTATGAGAAGAATGGTATTTTTAACTTATACGACATGAATAGATTTTTACAGTTTCATAAAGCCCTATTTTCATGAATCTTACTCTACAAGATTTAATGACTATTTTCAACAAAATCCTTTTCATTTAAAATTTCATGGCATTTGGTGAAAAATTTTTTTTTTAAGAAGAAAAGACATTTTCCTCAAGAATTAGTTTCATGTGTTTTATCAAAACCATTTTCCATATAAGATGACATTATTTCATATTTGTATGTTTCAAGTATAATTTCTCTATGATTTAAATGGTTTCAATTTTCTTATGATGAAATGATATCCATTTGTTTTATATGGATTATGTTATGATGGGATGATGTTTATGAAACCCATTTTTATTCTTTGGGTTATGATGAATGTTTTATGTTTATTTTGTGGCACAAG
The DNA here is from genome assembly GCA_963277665.1 of Viscum album. Taxonomy (NCBI): domain Eukaryota; kingdom Viridiplantae; phylum Streptophyta; class Magnoliopsida; order Santalales; family Viscaceae; genus Viscum; species Viscum album. The sequence continues at coordinate 63,754,847 of OY728148.1, read as the reverse complement.
TAAGAATGATTTCATTATGAGATAGCTGGGACATATATCTCCCTCCAATTCATTAGGAAAAGATTTATATCTCATGATATAGACATGGCTGGAACGGTAAGTTAGTCCAGTTTAGTGTTACCAGACTAAAACGAGGAGTAAACTCGATTCAGAAAGAGAATTTGTCCACTAAGATGGTCTTGGCAACAAAGACTTGGATACTATGTAAATCATAACATGTGATTAATAGTTTCCACAATTACATGTTTTTTCCATGATATTTTATAATGATTGATGTCCCATTATGATCTATGCCTTACGTTCTGACGCGTTTTATGTCATTTCTCAAGATCTTGATGTTTAAACATTATGTTAATGTTTTTAAGTTCAAATGTATATGATTTGTTTTATTTCTCCTTCCTTAACCATACTGAGCATTTGAGATCACCCTTTTATATGTTTTATTTTCCCCAAGATTTAAAGAAAGGTTTTAGGTAAGAAAACAAAAAGGGGAAGATCTTTATGGGAGATGTTGAAGATCTTTCACCATGATTAGAAGATTATGTTACGAGTTTCCAAAGACACTAAACTATTACGGTCCTTGAGTGTTGGTTCTTGTTATGTATTAAGTATTCCAAAAAAGTATTGTAATGTCTATGTACATCATGATTGGGTCTCTACAGTTTGTATCAGAGGAAATGTTTAGTCAACCTTTGGAAACTAGGATACAGAAACTTTAGTGAGATCCCTAGAGATATTTATAAGGTATGTCTAGGGATGTCCCTAAGGTTTAGTATAACTATAGGTTTCAGTCCTAGAGTTATGTTTACAATCATGAATAACCAAGGGTGAACCTAAGGTGTCATGGATTAAAGAATGTGTGATAATTTAGACACCCCATAAGTGACTTTTAATGATTATGTGGTTCCTCATTATTTTAACTATTTCTTACACTATGAATTCTGGTTTTTCTCAATGGAGGGAACCAGATGGAATTGGGTCAACATTGAATCCAATGGAGAAATTGGTGACTATAAGCAATGAAATTTCATATTTCCTTGAAAGAATGATACTGTGATTATGCAGAATCAGTCATCGTGATATATGATTAACAAGGTGAACTTTAGTGGTATTCCTAATTTATCAAATAAGAGGAAGATGGACTTTTATGCATGTTTTCATGTTGAGGAGCATAGATAAAGGAAGATTGAGATGTCTAAATAGGGGAAGAATAACCATGATGAATAAATAAAATGGAGGGGAAGATGTTATCTGTGTGGAGAGAGGGGTCATAGAGTGACAGACTGTTATGGAGTTCAATGTCTTATCTATTGAGAACATGGGCATTACCCAACTCAATACCCTGACCTAAGAGGTTACTTCTAAATCAAGGAAGGACTTATTCCAGGACAATCATTGAAGAGGATGGTTTGAAGTTTTTATATATTGGTATTCATTAATAATGTTGTTGAGGTACTTTTATAGTATATTGGAATACCAATATATTGGTCCATTGTGGTTTTCTATAAGAATATGGCATCAGTAACCACGAAATGTAATTGAAATATTTTTGGAAAGCAGATGATATGCACATAATGAATGGATAAACAAAAAATAATATGTTTGATAGTTTTCATGAGCTCTTGATTGATATAAGGAATAAGTGATATCATGGTTTTAGTATATAATTTTTTTGGGATTTTGGTATGTGGAAAGTGTTAACTTTTAACTACATTCATGTTTTTACCAAGGTTCAATGGGTATTCATTTTTCAAGAGAATACATGATTATGTCCTTCGAATGTTTGGAATGTGACCAACAAGACATATCTTATGATATATGGGGATAAATGATGGTATTCACATGCTTTTTATATGACCTATTTGGTAATATTTTTTACTATAATATGAGATTGGACAACAGTATTTTGGATTAGACTGAAGATTGGAATGGATTATGTTGGAAATAAGTTAGTATTGTTTAAGGCTAGAAATTTTTTCTATATTATTGATGGAATGTTATAATATTGTAGTTTATGAAAAAGGACGACATGCCAAACGGGCGACAACCTATCACGTCAGACAAGGTTGCGGGAATCAAACCCACAACCGAAGTGCGACAGGTCTTTATCGCCTACCACTGGCCTACCGGAATTCCCTGGTTAGTATAAATTAGTTTTAATTTATTAAGTGGTATGATATATAAAGTATAATTCCATTTTAGGAACTTTATATGATTAATATCACCATAGATGGACTTATGTATATAAATTTTTCTAACCTTATGTTTGAGATATATGGAATGACCTCTCATTCTATCACATGATCTTCTAAAACATCGCAAAAGGCAAATTCAACCTCATTTCTTTAAGATATGAAGTGGAAATTGTTCAAGGAAAGAAAAACAATTAGATTGTACCAAAATCAATAAAGTATTTCTTTTAATTCAAAACATCTTCAACATTATGGAAATAATATTGAAAATCAAAAATGTTATACTAGTACTCTCATATCTGATGGATCATATTGTACCTAAGATCATCAAAAATTTATGACTTTACGATTATTGGATTTTTCATAGCCATGTACTCTACCACTCTTTATTAGAAGTTGATGGTTATATTTCTATTCCATATCCATATTTTCACCTATGTTGTCCTATGTGGAAACCTAGTGCTGAGTTACTTTGGGTGACTGTTATGATTCTAACTTCTCTTTTTAAAATTAAGTTTTAGTATTCCTTTTTACAATGTGGGTTTCTATGAAAGAAACAATCAAGTAGTAAACCATTTATAACCCAGAAAAATGTCAAGGATGAAATTCATTTTAAGGGGGGTAGAATGTAACAACTAGAGATTTTATAAGAATTATTCCTTTTAATTTCTTTGATGTCTTCTATTATACAGTACACCAAGATTACATTGTACTATACGCAACACCGTATTAGCTTTCAGTATATGCAACACTATTCTTGGCTCGTGTTTCACACAAAATCAAGTTCATTATGTGGAAATTATTCTACGCAACATTAAGTATAGATTTTGTTTATTGTATAAATGAAATAGGTTTTGATTATTTTATACACAACACCAAACAAAGCCTTCACTACACGTAACCCTAACTTGGTTTGCATTACATGCAATCAAGACCTTCTTCAATAGCATGTGTAGTACGCAATACCAAGTATCACTAAACGATATATTATTATGATATTATTATGAATTAGACATTATGTATAGAAATACCCACTTTTTTAAATTTTACAAATTTTATCTTTTAAAATGGACTTTATTTTTGGATTCATAATATCGAAATTAGCCTAGGATGAATTTTTGGTATTTGCCTGAAAACATTCAATTTTTGATGAATAGTGAAAACACTGGGTTATTGTTTAAAAACTGACTTTTTTATAAATAATTATTTATTTAAATTTATTTTAGGTCAAAATTGATACATAATACCTATATAAGTTCAATGTAATTAATTTGAGTCATTTTATAATAAATTTAGATATATAAAAATTTTATTGAAATTTTGACCGTCTTTTACCCACCTCCTAGGAGAATTTTAAAATTACATAAACATAATTTTACTTATTCTGTGAGTGGAATTTTGAAAATCTAAGTGGCACAGTTAATATCAAGGAGTATAATGTGGTTCAATAAGATAAAAATAATTTTTGGTGAATAGTAACTTTTTACTTTTATTTGCCACGGTTAAAAGTAAATAGGGTAATTAAGGGTAAAAATGATATTATTATTACCATAACACATGATGTAATTATATTGGATAAGTGTAATTCGACCAAAAACAACCTTAGGAATATAATATTTGCATTTAGGTCCACTTGGATTAGATTAAGATATTTATTATTATTTTATTTAAAAAAGAGTTAAAATAGTTAAAATCAAATTTTAAAAACTAAAACATTTTTAATATTGGGTTATACATAAGATAAATTTGACTATAAATATTAATTATAAAGATAATAATATTTCCTACCTAATTGTAATTTATTTATAATTTTTAGACATTAAATCAGTTCAGTTATTAATGACACAATGGTGATGCAGTAATTACCTAAATAATGAAATATTAAAATAATTGATATTATAAATACCAAAATAAATGTAATTTGAGACTTTTTATGAATTAAACTAATTTTTTAGGTTAATATGACATGTTTGTATTCATTTAATTACCTTTTTTGGAACTAATCATGCTGTTATGATTTTCAAAAAAATCAATTACCAAATAGAGTCAAAATTGACATAAAATAGTTTTTAAAACAAATATTATATTATTAATTGTTAATATATTCCTTAAAATATATGGTTCAGACAAATGAATTAGATAAGGATATATATATATTAATAATGAAAAACTTGGGGTTCTTTTGTCTGGTTATAGTAAGTTTAGTAACCATATAGTGTAAGAAAACAAGAAGACACGGTAAAAGTTAAATTATTTAACTTAGAGTTAAATCTAAAAGATAAGGTCAAAAAATAGTAACCTAAACTTGTGTAAAACTTATTGGTTGATAGGATTTCGACCCATACCCACTTTAGCTTCTAAATAAATCAATTTTGAGCTATTATAAACCTAATATTACTTTAATATAAAATAATATTGTAAGTTTTTCCAAAGGTGCCCCTCTCCTCCCTTATAAAAAGGGCACCCCTATACTCTTCTCTTCACACCCTTTTAAGAATCGAATCTCGGCCAACCCCTTAAAATTTGTCTTCTCCACTTCTCTAGAAACATTATGGAGGTTCGGGTCTTCTCAAAAGACCAACTCTACTTCCTTAAGAGGAAGCATAAAGGAGGTGCGTCGAAGAAGAGGTAATCTCTTCTTCTGATTCTCTCAAGTTTCTTTCTTCTTGAACTTCTTATTATTTAGTTTTATCATTATAAAGTAATAACATAAGTATTAATTATTTACTGATATGTTATTATAAATATGAAACAACACTATTTTCACCTTCTATCTATCCTACGGAAAACAAAATCACCGCGCGTGTGTACGAACAGAATACCGTCTCCACGCCGTGGTATAATCAGTTTTTTCCACCACCACCTTACTTGGATCTGTATAATGGTGTAAAGAATAACTATATATGATTATTATAACATCATAATGATTATAAGATATTATATAATCCACTCCAATTCCATTCAATAAATATGGGAACAATATCATCGCTCGTGCGTACGTACAGATTACCGTCTCCACGACGCGATGAGATTCAATTTCCATGTTAACAATTCAAGAATGATTATAAAGTAAAAATAATAAGTAATAATGAAATATATGGAATAATAATGCTACTATATTTATTTATATATATATATATGTATGTCATCTACTTAATTCCATTCAATTCAATAAGGAAATGAAAAACAGCGTTCATGCGTACGTACGACCTACCGTCTCCATGAACAGTGTATTTCATTGCATTTATCAATCTATTATATATATGTATATTCCGAATATATATTATATATAAATCAATTTTTATATTCTGGAATTAAGTAATCATGATCTAAGTAATCATATTAGTAATTAAAAGTCAAAACACGGATGATAAATGAAACGATTTTACCCAAAATGCTTCTTTAAGATGGAACTTACAAAAGAACGGGTAATATAAAGTCATAAGTGATCAATATATGATATCATAAAAATGAATATGATTCTATAATAAGTCAATGAAATTTATTAAACCATATATTGGAGGTTTGGATACGTACTAAGCATATCAGACCTAAGGTAAGGGATAACTATTCCAATCTCGTTCTTTTCTGAGATTGTTATTCGTAAGTATTTACGGGGGTTATTGTTATCATCCATGTCCCTGTTTTATAAAAACATTTTCATGTATTTTTAAAGTCATTTTTACCCATTTTGTAAATTTATCACTTTTTTTGAAATGTATCTTACTTTTTTTTACCACACGGGGAACTTTTTTACTTTTCTGACAAAAGTACAAATAGAATGTTATTTTTAACTTATATGGAGTGAATGGATTTTTACAGTTTCATAACGCCTTATTTTCATGAAGCTTACTCTACATGATTTAATGACTATTTTCAACAAAATCCATTTCATTTCAAATTTCATGGCATTTGGTGAAAAGAAAACGATTTTGAAGAAGAAAGGATATTTTCCTCAAGAATTCATTTCCAGTGTTTTATCAAAACCATTTTCCATATAATATGGAATTATTTCATATGTGTATGTTTCAAGTATAATTTATATATGATTTACATGGTTTCACTTTTCTTATGATTAAATTATATCCATTTGTTTCATATGGATTATGTTATGATGGGATGATATTTATGAAACACTTTTGTATTCATTGGGTTATGATGAATATTTTATGTGTATTTTGTGGCCCAAGTAAGAATTATTTAATTTTGAGATGGGTGGGACCTATATCTCCCTTAAATTCATTGGGTAAAGATTTATATTTCATGAGATATAAATGGATAGAATGGTAAGTTAATCCGGTTCAGCGTTACAGGACAGAAATGAAGAGTGAACTCGATTCAGAAAGGGACTTTGTCCACTAAGATAGTCTTGGCAGCAATGCCTTGGCTTATATGGAAATCATAACATGTGCTTAATGGTTTCCACAATTACATGTTTTTTCCCATGCTATTTTATAATGATTGATGTCCCATTATGATCTATTCCTTACGTACTGAGATGTTTTATGTCATTGCTCAAGATCTTGATGTTTAAACATTATGTTCATGTTTTTAAGTTAAAATGTATATGATTTGCTTTATTTTATCCATTCTTACCCTTAATGAGCATTTGAGCTCACCATTTTATAAGTTTTATTTTCCCCAGATTTAAAGAAAGGTTTTAGGTAAGAAAACAAAAAGGGGAAGATATTTATGGGAGATGTTGAAGATCTCTCACCACAATTAGAAGATTATGTTCCGAGATTCCTAATACACCGAACTATTATGGTCCTTGAGTGTTGGTTCTTTTCATGTATTAAGTATTCCACAAAAGTAATTTAATGTCCATCTACATCAAGTTTGGTTATCTACACCATGTCTGGTGTTGTTCATGCCTGGTGTAAAACATGAGACCTTGTGTTAGCAATATGTGTTAGCAATACGTTGTTCTGATTGTAAGTAATGTTCTTACTAGTATCTGGTTATTATCCATGCATACTGTAGTGAATGCCTGGTGTAGTGAAATATTAATAATAGGGTACAACCATGACTGGTGTAGTATAGTCTATCTCTATAGTCTATCCCTATAGTAGTAATGTAACCCTGTAGTATTGTGAATATAGTAGTATTGTGAATATATTCTTATCAATACTGTTACATTTAATGAAATTTAACTATTTCTTTGCATTCCAAACACTACAGGCTTACTTTACTTACAACCATTTTCCAGTGATTATTTCATAATACTATAATCTCACTTGAAATGTTTCTAACAAACCATAACCTTATTGTAGGTCAAGGGAATTTGACTAGCAGAAAAAGGGTAATTTTTTTTGACTTATTTAACCTTTCAACCAAATTGTATTATTAATTTTTATACTATGGTTTGTGTAGGTTTTTTTGGGTGTCTTCATTTTCCAGAAGTTTTGATACTTATTTTCTCCCCCCATAAATAGTTTTATGTGCTATTATGTTCCTTTTCTTTCCTCATTAAAAATTTGATGATCAATTGGGTTTTGAAGCATGCTCTGTAAATTTGTTTATTTCATCATTAAGAGTTTGATGTGAGTTTTTTTTTAAATCTGATCAGCCTGTTGAAGTGACTTTAATTTCAGTTTTGCTTAGTGTTAAATTTTATTAACTACATTGTTCTGTACAGATTTTTCAATCCTTAATAAGGTACTATTTTCATATGATTATGTTTTGATTCTGTGAGATTTTTCTCCATTATGGGATTATTTATCTCAGGGGAAAATTCAATGGATCGGTAGATGCAAAGGTGTAGATCAGTGGTTCATGTCTATGAGAATCCAGACATACTTCAACTATTTTTTGGTGAATAACAGTGTAATATGTAGCTACAATCCAACTACATCGATATATTACAAATTCAATATCCTTTTTAATGTATATTTTTAATATGTCTACATTTTACTCTATGATTGTATTATTAATTATCAGAATTTCAAATGTCAATTTCAATGTTCTTTTCATTCATTTTATTCAAATCTCAATGAAAAATATAATATTTTATTTCTTATATATTTTTCTACATCATTTCAAATGTATTTATCGAAAATGTAATCTACTATCATAATAATGTATATTTTGTCCAATTATATTCTATTAATAAGTATCATTATATTTTGATTTAAAAATATTGAATATTCATGTCCATTATTAACATTGAAATGTAGTATTTTATTCTTAAAAAATTCATTCAACCACATCACCATGGAAACAAAAAATCTAAGAATTGTGTTATATCACCATGCGAATGCACGGGTGAGTACTAGTTTTATAAAATAGAACGAGTATGAGTGGTAAAAAAAGTGATTGAAATGTTCTAAAATAAGGTATAAAATTAATGTGAATGTCATTGATGGATCCTAATGATATAAATATAAATTTACACCTTTATTGGTTATGAATGGATTGGCCACATGGTTTCCAAAGCTGTTATATATGTATATAGTATTCTATACATCAATATATTTCACTTCCCATAGATAGGATTATTATTTGAAAAAAAGTTCTCAAATAAATCGAAATTGAATTGTTGTACTATAGACATAAACATGATAAACATGGATTCCATCATGTAGTTTGAAAAAACATGTACATTCTATGGATTATTAATATGGTCAACGCTCACCATTATCATAAACTTTAAACCAACTATTTACCTTATTATTTCTCATCAAAATATAATAAATATAACCCAAAAATATCATAAGACATAAGTAGGGACCAATTTAAACTTATTGGCCCCAATCCTTATATAATATCACCTCATTAAGATATACTATAATGCACAATTCTATTATAGACCTTGAATTCCAATAAGGCCCCTCCACCAAAAGATAATTCATGTTCCAATAAAAAAATACATTTCATTGTGGAATAAATTTTTTAATGTTGCTAATATTTGCCATGTATTTATTTTAATATTATTTTTCCTAAAATTTATAAAACATTAAAAACTATCTAATTTTTTAACATTAATTGGGATTTAATTAAATATATAACAAATATATATGGGTTATTATTAACCCAAATCCATTTCATTGAGTTATAAATTTTATCATGAACATCATACATAGTTTCTTGTTAATTATAAAATATAGTTTTAAGTTTAATAATATAATTGTATCAATGTAAAGTGAAGTTTTTGAATCAAAACATCATCTGTAATGAATTTTTCCAAAAAGAACTAATACATTAAAATAAATTATTCACATCTATCCGAAGTAATAAATTTATCATTCACTTTAATATTTTCTATAGTATTCAATGTTATAGTTTTAATTCAAAAACATAATAATTTCATATTATTTATTATATTTATATTTTTGGTTTAATCATTTCAATTGGATATTTTATTAACATTTATTTGATTTTAGGTTTCCACTAATATATTATATTTTATTTAAAATATTTTTCCTATATACTTATTTTTTTGAATATTTCAATACACATTGTTGAATGATAGTTTAATGTAGTTTTAATGTCCATAATATATACTGTTCATTTTCAAAATTAGAGATTTTATAAATTTTACCATCATGTAATTGAAAATTTATTTTCAATATGACCATAATATTTTATTTTATAAAAAATATTAAATTATATTTAGAAACAAATTATTAATTTTACACTATATTTTTATTTATATCTATAATATATTTTACAAAGAAATTATATTTCATGAATTACACTATATTTTTTCTTATACAAATATTATAAGGTTTGACTAAAATTTTAATTTCTATCATTTATGATTATTTTGAATAATATTGATAAAATTAATAAATGTTTAGAAACATATTCTTTATTCTGTGGGATTCATCCTGATGTTATGAGAATTTTTTTCATTTGGCACAAATATGTATTGAATATTTAATGTTGGTTTCTAATATCACTATATAATTCATTGAATAATTTTTCATATTTCATAATATTCAAAATTTATCAGATATATGATATGTTCTATCTTTTTTGTTGGTTTTTTTCTTTGAAAGTAATTCATATATATTTGTTCAAAAAATCCATGTGAATAGGATTCATGTATATTTGATCAATAGTGTCTTATGTTATATTTATGATTGATGTAGGTTTATTCACATGTTTTATTTATCTTTGTTATAGGGAACATTGTTCATATATTTTTTTCATGAAAATTGGATGAGTGTTTTGGTTTTTAAACTATTTTTTAAATGTAGTGAAAATAACATTTTTATATGTTTTTTTAAAGTGGTGTGAGTTTCATTTTTATAGGTTAATTTTTGTTATCATAATATATTCTATTTTTTCAGGGTTTTTAAAGAATGTGATATAGGTATATTTTTTCAAATGTTATTAATAAAATTTGATGCATATGGATGGATTAAATTATTTTCATTTCATATGTTATTATATAAAATTATTATTTTTATATGTTCTGAGGAAATGAAATATTTTTATATTATTATGGTCACATCCATTTGAAAAAAATTAACTATTTATTCTACATTATTGTCTTATGGAATATAATCATTTATAGGTGATTAAATTTCATTATATTAGTAAACATGAAAAAATAATATAGTTTCCAAATATATTTATTAGAAAAATAATCAACTAAACATTTTTATAATATTCTTATGATCTGTCCATTTTTAACATGATAATACATATTCCATTAACGAGTATTTGTGATCACAATTAAAACATTATTTCTTATCACATTTAAATTATATAGGAGGTGATATATATATTGATTTATTATGTGTTTATTCTTTGTAGGAGATATTGAAAAAAATTAATGGAAATATTTCTATAGTGTAAAATGACCATTTTGATGAAAAAACATTGCAGTTAATCATTAGATCAACTAATACTTTGTTTAATGGGACTGTGTGAGTATTTTTTATTATAGTATTTTACTTATTCAAATTATAAAATAATTATGATTGTCATGGATCATCATACCAGATATGATACAATGTGGGTAATGAATGTTTTTTTACTGTACAATTGGGTATGGATCATGGAACTACATTTTCTGTTGTTCATATCACATTAAAAGGATATAATATTGTAATTTATTCATGTTTGACTGACAAAAAAGTGAGGTAAAGTTTCTTACGGGTTATTTGGGATCCATTAATTTATAAAAAATTACGTTAATAGAAAATTTGTTTTTTATTTGATGAAGATAAATAGTGCATCACAGGTGGAATTTAGACCATAAAATAAAAAATATTATTACTAATGTCAATAGGTTCCACCATTCTTTTTGTGAGCCTATATAATCCTAAATCCAGATATATTAGGTCTTGGAATGTACTATTTCATGATGGTTGGCCTCTACAAATATAACAAGGTTTTGTGTGGGTGATGAAAATGTAAACTATCATAAAATGTGTTAGACTATAGAAAAAATCAATTGTTTGATATGTGACCCTATGAGTAACAATATCTGGTGTGTTCTGAAGGCATTCATGGTCTTATTTGATTTTTATGGGGTCATATGACCATTTTCATGAAATATGTAAGTGGGGTGATGGGAAATTATAACATAGATATTACACATCTAAACATTTTGGTTTTCCATCTAGTATTGAGTTATGTTGTATTTTATGTTGAAATTTAAAATTTGATGGTTGGAAATAACAATACCTCTAGAAAAGAGAAAATAAAAATACAAAACATTATTACACATGTCAATAAGGTGAAAATTATTTTAGTAGATGTTATCTTAATAGGAATGAATTTTGTGTGCATGTTTTAAAGCAGTTTCAAGATAGGTTACATCATATCATATTTTCCAGGGTGGGATAAAGTGAGGAGAACACAAACTGAACAAAATGTCTATCCATATGAGGACATTCATTATTTTTATATGTTACACAATTGTGAAATATCATATTGTTTACTAGGATGGACCAAAAAATTTACAATATTCATAATGGTGTTTGAGGGCTATGTTATTTTAAAATTATATTTGGTTATGAATTAAATTTAACCCCAAATGATTTCGAGTACTAATATTTTGACACCTAGTTTTATTATAGAACTATAGAAATATTAATTCTGAAAATAGAATCACATGATAGATTTAAAACAATTTTACTATTATAATTAATTACACTATATTTGGTTCATGGACCAACTAGTATCCCATATGATCAATTTATAATTGGAGTAGATGACTATTTGAATATAATGCAATTTTATTCAATATGTACGATCCAAAACACCAACAACTCATCTGTGGGTCAGTTGGTATCCTGGAAAAATGATAAGGCCAAACTAGTTATCCAATTGGTATGTCTTTCATATTTATAACAATTGAATGATTATAGTTTTTCCCCACCCTATCATGTTTTAGGATTACCAAGTGTATTGGGGAGAGATTTTGGTCAGACCCCCCCCCCCCTCATATGGAATTTTTCACATTTGTTATGTGGTATTTTGGATGCATGTTTTCAATGATTCCAGGTGGGTCTAGACATCCATTAATATTTATTCCCTTTCAATCAGTCCCATTTAAACTGAATAATTTACTTTAACGGTTTATAGTTAAATTTCATCAGTGCAAGATAGAATCGATTGAAATAAAATTAGGATTTTATTGGTCTGAATAAAGGTTATCCAGTGATGTTATATACACATTATTCTAATTAGTTTCATTGATGTATCATCACTTAGTAATTTTTACATGGGGTTTGGGAAAAATTTATATAATTTTAGGACATAATTAATTATAATGGTTGGTTATTTAGGAAATCAATTATCATTAGTTGTTTTGAGAATGTACTGAACTAGTTTTCTCAATATTCAACTGAAGGATTACTTTCATATTAGTATTATGCGAATTACTACATTATATATTAAATATTTTAGTTAAATATATATGGTAATACTTAGTTAATACATCATTTGTATTGGTACTGGATCCTTGTAGTGTTGTATACCCATATTCACCTTGTAGTAGCATCGATGTATATTTGCGGGAAGATATCACCATGTTTGGGGAATGTGCCCGCAATTATTAAAATTCAAAAGTTTAACTATGCATGATATTGAATTATATCATAACATAATAGTTTTTGGAATTGGAATCAAGGATAACATGAATTCATTAATGAATATTTGGGTTGGTTAGAGGCAATATATACAATAAAAAATTATTATTACCGTGTGAGATAATATAGGACATCATATATTACAATATTTCCAAGGGAAGAGATCCTTGGTTTAGCTAGAATTTTTGGTATGGGAGTTCCATTGTTTTAGGATAAGTTAAAAATATCCTTGGTCTAGTTTAATTTTCTAGTTTGATTGTATGTATGTCATGGGGACAAATGATGATTTGAACTATATTTGTAAAAATTTCAAGATACTAGTATCTCCGTCATGTGGATGGAGGAGGGTCTGGGTGGTCCCTTAAAGTGATATGATTCCATTAAGATAATTATTATGAAAATATAGATGAGATTACACTAGGAAGTGAGCTATGATTTCTCTCATATTTTATATAATAAATGAACATAGTGAAAGTTTTGGGAGATATTTGTTTCATGTCATCAGGTTTACATGGTGATTTTCTATGGGTTTTTTGTCCCCTTGTTTTGAGGGTATGTTTATGCATAATTTGATTCCCTACATAATTTATTTAGTAGTAGTACTATGAGTGATGAGAGGATTTTTATTATTGAAAAATTTATTTATAGATTGTTTGTTAGATCCTATTCGTGGACTTGTAATCATCAGTAGATGGGATTGGGATAGATTATGTAGAAGAGTCTAGAAATGCAACATCACATCATTGGTTACCCATGTCGGTCCCCCAAGCTAGTTCAATGAATCCTAATTGGAACACCTCTCCATATTCTAGAGGTTATCAAATACTAGAAAAGGTTTAATATGGAATGTGGAGAGACTATAAAAATATTATTATAATTAAAACTACATAATAAATGAATAAAAAATAAAAAAATGATAATAAGAAACAATAAGGATAGTACCGTAATACATAATAATCAAACATCATATAAAGAATCCAAAATATAGAACAAATGACCATAAAATAAACATGAGATGTTCCTTTCCATATTAGTGTAATGATTCAAATAAGAATCAAAAATTGAGACACACTATCTTTTACAAATAGGTTCCCATCATATTTTTATGTCCCCTCCTCCTTCCAACATCCTAAATCCTGACTCATCCATCTTATATAGTGATGTTTCCCTTATCATTTCTTCAAAACTTGATTCCCATTCAGGTACCAATCAGGAAACCCAAGTATAGGGTGAGTATAATATTTTAGTCCACCACCAACAACGTCAAATATAGTATATAGTATATAACAATGTATATAGTTCTATGAATAATTTGGAATATAGTATAAGTGAATATGTATATATTTTTAACAATTAATTTATTTATTGAACCTTTTAGGATGATGGGTTCATGGTGAAACATGAACTACTCATACATAAGTCACACCATGGTATATTCTGAACCACATATTATAGGAATGCCATAATTGATTCTATCATGGGATTCCATTTTAAAAATATTTCCAATTTCACATTTATACATTGGGGTCTTATTGAAAATGTCTTATACCATGTTGTTATTTGGAGCAAAAGTACCATACCAATAATGAAGTGATCACATAGAAATGAATATATATATTGGAATACAAAAGTAGCAATATACCATACAATGGGTAGTTAGGTCAATATTCCATGTTAAAAAATCATTGATAAATCATTCACAATTATCACCTGTTATTCACCCACATTGATAAATAATTTTTCAACTTGTCACATCATTTAATTCAAACAACATTAACCCTTCAATGTTAATTTTAAATAATACGATAAATTATGTTATCAATCATTTATCAAGGATGTAATTTAAATTCCATTAACTCATTATTCATCTTTTCTAATTTAATACTTCAATATTCAATTTGTATAGGAACAACCCATCATTTCCCATAATTTATTGTTTTCAAAATTATAATGGACTTTTGTGATCAATTATGGGTTTATCAATTTTATAAGGAGTCAATTAACTACATCAATTTAATATAAAACATTCAAATTTAAAAATTACAATTTAAAAATTTAATAAATAAAATAATCATGACATATGAAATTGTAAAATAAATCACATACCTCAAGATCATTGATGGGTCATCACCAAAATGAAAACCTCAATTAGATATGGAATGGTGGAGTTTACAATGGTGGAGGATATATATGATAAAAACATCAGACTAAGATAACAGTAAACTAGTTCAATCTAGGTCAATATCTATAACATTTATTACAAAGTAAAAATCATTCCTCTCCATCGTGTGTGAATGATTGGAAAGAGAGAAAACCAAATGAAGAAGATATTTTGTTATTTTATAGGTGTATATTTCTTCCATGGGATATTCTATTTTCCACTAAAGAGGTGCACGGAGCCATCAAATCACCCATGGATCCTCCAAAAACAAAACTAAATTGTATTAGGTCTATCTGAGTTGATTTGGGGACAATTATTGGGTTGGAAATTATTTATAAATTTTTGGTGGTTTAATTTCTTCCTCATGGATTCTTATGTAGAGACACATGATTTTGGAAATCATGTTCCTATACGAAATAGGGAGTAGAATTTCACATATTTGGGAAACGGTTTGAAAAAATTGGTGCCAATTGTGCACTTCTCATAACCCCTTGAAATGTTTCCAAGACCCAACCAAACGTAAACAAGACAATATACAAAAATAATATGATCAAATAAAGGATAAAAATTTACCTGAAAACCTGAACATAGAAAATACATAATGGCCTGGATGTTACAATATCCTTACCTTATAATATCCCAACGTGTTGTCATACTTTCAAGGCACTCTAAGATTCCATTATAAAATGGATAGAACACTGACCCCACATATCTGCTTTAACTTACAATGTTTCCTCCTAACCCCACTATTATTCCATAAAACAATGATCAATGTCACAATATTTCCCCAACATACATTCCCACGTTGGTTCACAACTTGAATCAAATTCTCAAAAAAAGTTGAATCAAACCGAAGATCAACATCAACAACAGCAATCAAATGATGATAGTCAGGGTGAAACTTATGAATATGTGACACAAAAAAAACTGTTTGCATAGCCCAAATATAATTTTGAAGATAAAAAACATTAAACTTCTTTTATGATCCTCTCTATAACCTAAAATTGAAAAAAAACTAGGTTCCAACATACCCTGCATCATAATCCTACAGTGACCCAATCTCAATGACACCCAAAGGAATTCACGATCACCCACCATAAATTAAATTGGTATCAAAAATTGATAATGATATGAATTTATCAAACTACAACCCATAGAAAGTTTTTTATGAATCAAATAATCATGTTCTTATGTATCTAGTAGAATATGTGGCCATAAAAACTCTGAATCACCAACCTTCATCAAGAACATAGGAGATTTCTATTGCCTATAATAAGGTTGGTCATATGGTTCATCATGAATATAATCCTAAAAATATAGTCATAGATTAAATAATTAACATCCTAGTGCTTATCCCATGTTAAACTATAATAAAAAATACAATATATTAGTATTTCCTCCATCACCTATATAGTACATTTCAATTCACAATCTACCAGTGATAGGAATGCCATGCATAGATATAAATTGGTACCCTACACATTCTATAACACTTTCTAGAATTGTGATGTAAATTGAGGGTCATGATTTAAAACTATACTCTGTGGAATGCTGTGAAAATAGGCTATCTAGAAAATTTATATATCATATTGATGATAAATAGTGAATGTGATAGGGATATAAAGGAAATGTGCTAATTTCATCAACTAGTATAAAATCACTAATATACCATCATTCTTATGAGGGATCCTCAAAATACCTAAAAAAACTTAATTTTTGTGCCATCCAATTTTTATACTAGAATGGGAAAGTACTGTAGAAGTCCAATGGGTCATTATAGATTATAAATCAACTAATAAAAATGTATCATCATGTCACTAAACCCAAAATATACCATTTTATGTGATCCTGGCAACAAATTATTCGAAGAACGTGATACACATTTCTCGAAACTAGTTGCACCACCCACATTAAGGATGTAAACTCATGCATCATATCCTCATACATACATGTAGTGTCATTATATTACATTCATAACTACACTCATGAATGAAATAAATATATTATTTTCACCTTAATGCATCAAAAACACTATTCCCCTTCCCTAGTATATAAGATAATTCAAAATCTAATGTATAATATAAAAAACCAATATCCTCTTCTGGATATTCATATATTACTATTAAAGGATGTAATTTTACCTTTTATGATCATTATAAAAAGATATCATCTCACCTAAAAGGTTATGTCACCCTTACATGATGGAATATACCACATTTGATATCTAATGATCATATGTGGGGTAATAGAAAACTTGTGGATTAATTTATCAATAAACATAAACTATTAATATATATCCATGTATCAATAATTCCACCACTATGACTCTAGATGAATCAAAAGATAGGGAATATTATCCCAGCTTGTTTAGGATCAAACATTGTGCAGTTGTCAAATGATTCATCAACTCATTTAATTTATTCTAACATGCTCCTGAACACTCAAAAATGACCCCTTCATCATCAATCCTAAATTTGGTACATGTAGGTTGAAATATTCCTAGATAAATGTTCGATTATAACCTACCTAACCCAAAAAATAACGACATAAAAAACATTCATAGAATTCACCCAATACCTCATTTATTAAACATTATCTGAGTCCAAAAAAAAAACAAACGTCATTGGTGATGTTCATGTTTTTTTACAATTTTGATCCTGAATTTACACTGATATTTCATGAAATATGGGCGAGTCTCTGTTAGTTTACTCCTAATGATTTTATGATATTGGGAATAATCATAAGGTGTCATGAAGTATTGGAAGATTACATCCAAAAAATAAAATAAAAAATGATCCTTTTTTTCAGGTGAAATATTCAGTAAATAATGACTATAAACACAACTGAAAAATCCATCAACGTGAACAATATAATTATGAACTCATATATTCCATAGTAGTGTTTAAAATATATCAATGGTATATCAAATGTTATAACAGTCAATTGGTGATTCAAAAATCAAAATTAATTCAGGGAGAATACACAAACACCACGAAACTAGTATTAAAGAAAATCAATATGTGGAAGATGATACATGTTCTTCATTGTCTTGTGGTTCAGTTTTGGGTAATCATCACATAAATGTAACACCCATTCATCCCACGGATAAAAATAAACTATATAACCCAAAGGTGATATTCTTGAATGGATAAATCCCTTAGCCATCAACTATTCTACATGAGTCTTAAACACTTGATGATTTGTTGGTGCTATTTAGTATGGTGGGATATAAACTATTTCATCTCTAACTATAAGCACAATGGTGAATGAAATATATCACTTAGTTAGATGCCTGTAGAAGTCCTTGTGAATCATATCCAGAAATAACTCTACTACTGATGGAAATTCATCATGTGTTCCACCCCCATAAAAAAATGACTTGAAAACTAGAAGTTGATCTCCATTTATTGATGATGAAATGGTCCTACATTTCCTTCTTTGATATCCTAGTCTACACAATAATGATAATAGTTACCCATAAAAAGATGAAAATGTAACTCTCATATGGTAACAAACCATATGGGCAACGTATGACACCTTTCAATCCATAACCAAAATTATTCCAAAACCTAATGTATAAAGTATATAAATACCCAAAGGGAAAAAACTCACCAACATTTAGGTAACAACAATTTCATAAATATAAATTCCCCACACATATTCTAAATGATGTGTTGACCATCATAAAAACACTCATAAAATACATCATCAAACATAAACCATTCTAAATTTGAGTATAAATAAAATAATTATAATATCCACTATTAAATAGATCACTATAATGAGTAAAAGAGACAATAATATAACTAGTGAACATATAAATCCTAGTATTTCTATCAACATGTGCAGTTTGAAAAGCAATGAGGTATCTTTCCACTATACTGTGTACAATAGTCTGAGTTCCCTATGATGCACAACTCTATTTATACAAACACACATTTCTTATTGTACCACATCTTCCATCTCGATATCATATGATATAGAACTCCAAAGGCTATACTGGTATAGGGTATAATACCCCATTATAGTACCCTAGTTTAATTTACCTCATCCATCCCCACCAGAATGTTTTGGTTCCAATATAAGTGACCTATCCTAACACATGACCAGAACACCAATTGTTTTTGTCAAAAGAAGCTTTCAATGTGAATTTTCCTGCCACATTGGTGGTTGTATAACTAGTTATTAATCTACAAAGTTAATCCTTCTACATGGAAAATATGGTTTCAATTTACATGGTTCATGTTATCATAGAGATGCATCATACACTTAGAAAATTTACCTCTTTGTCACCTATATAAACAACCTAAAATCCACTAGATGACACATATAGATATTCCTGATTTGTGAGGGTCGAATTCACAACATCAAAAAACGATTTGAGGCGAATGATATTAACCCAGGGCTAAATACAATATTTATATTCATCCTGAAAACATTACATTAATTCTTCTTCATCTACTACTAACGTTGAGAAAAAGAACCAAAAAATTAGTGATGAGCCCATAATTTTCAATCATTACTATACAGCCTTTGTTCAACCACATTAATTTTGCAGCATTATCTTTACTAAGAATCATTGTGTAATATTTCTCAATGATCTTCTCATAGATGTGATTCCAAATAATTTTATCAAGATTCTCATTCCACGTCTAAATATCCCACTAGTTCTTTAGCTATCCACACAACATATAATCATACAATTTGACTGTCTTATATACAAGAGTCAATAAATGGTAAAGGTTTATCTGGATAGTCTCAATAAAAGACTTTTTTTCCCAAGTTCGACCCTCTCTAGTGATGGTCCGGGGGTGATGCAACTCAAACTATGGGGTCTAATGTAATGTCACAGATTTTTCCGTTTATTTTATTTTAAATATTATATGGAATTATTTCGAGACCGGGCATGAAGACGGCACATCGTTCCGAGGTCCAGTGAGCCCAGAATGGGGATTTGAACTTTTTTTTGTTAAGTGAGTCGGCACTTGTGCGCGGCTGTGGAAGATTCCAAAACGGATGCTCGGATTAAAAATCTGAGCACACCATTGCATCCGAGATGACGAATTTACCTAAGAATGAGACCAACCTCGACCGGCGCGGGTCGAGGGGAAAAAGTTAATTTTCGGATGTTTTAACTAAACTAAAAATAAAATAAATTAAAAGGTTTATTTTATTTTCATTTAAGGAAACATCCGCTGCAGTGCGACAATGGCGCAACTATTTCCTAAATTTGTGGCGCATAATAATAACTTTAAAATGGAGAGTCAAAATCATTAATGCTTCCATGTAATTAAATGACAACATGTTTCCTGTTTTAATGGGTTAATCGATTGTTGATCGTTGACAATGACTGAGAGGAACCTCTACCGAATCCACGAGGCGTTGGAGGAAATTTTCAACGACGAACGGCAACGGATCGAAACCAAGGATCATTATGCCAACGTTGAAGAATCTCGACGAAAACGGCAGCACGACGCCTTCGTCAACGATCGATCCTTTCAAAAGGTAGGGGTTTTTATTTTCGATTTTGTTTCCCTGTATTTGAGTTTAAACAATGAACGCAGATCAACCATGAACAAGTTAATCCGCAGATTTGTGCGTTCTTGCAGGAGGGATTTTTATTTGGGAAGATTATCGGGAGTTGATCCATGCTTTAGGTTATTGTTGATTCTTGCTCCGTTCAAGCCTATTTATGGGAGCGGATCAACGCTGTGATAAACGATGGTGGAGGTTCGTTCCTCAATTTGATTATTTAGATTTTCTTCCTCCTTTTTCGTCGCGCGTTCTTCACGTTCTTCGCGGGGTGACGAACAACAGATCTTTGTGCATCTGTTCTATGACACAACGATCCCAAATCGAAGGTTCGACATCACAAAAACCTAGTGGAGGTGAGGCGAGGATGGAGGATGACGAATCAGACCAGATCAGAAAGAGCATTCTTCGAGCATTCTTCGTGTGAGAAGATCGGAACACGTTTTCAGAGCCGATCAGAGGCCCAAAAACATAGGAAGCGGCTCCGTGGTGTTGGGGTGACCAGAACCTGGAAGTTTTTCAGCAATCGGATGACCAGGTTGATGATCGGAGCAGCACGAAAGGTGCGCCAGCGAAGAGCGCCATTTCTGGAAATATCCATAATACACGATGTATACTTCCGAAGAACACGCCGTGTAGTAATGGCCTTGGCGGATAGGGTTTTGGGGTCAAAGATGAATCACACGACGTGTGACCCTGGTCACATGGCATGTTGTTCCTTCCCCGAAGCTCGGTGTGTACTTTGGGTGGTACACGGACACAGGATGATCTACACGGCTGCAGGCGGCACAGCGTGTACAGCTTGGCAGAGGCGGCTACGCGGAACTCGGCATTTGTCCTGGGGAGACACAGACACAGGATGGAGTACAATACCATGTACTCCATCACACATCCAGATAAGTCCAGCTGCGCGGGTCACCCCGTGTGCAGTTTACACAAGTTGGAGTACACGGGTTGGTGACCATGTGCGGGCACATGACTAGAGTACATGAAGCCAACCCCAGTTACCCAGACACGGCGTGTACTCTTTACTACACACCGTGTACTATGTTTTTCTACACGACCATCCTCACGACACGGGCCGTTGTACACGGGCAGTACCCGGGGTTGGACAACACGACATGTATCATTTCTACACTATGTGTACTTTTTGGAAAACGGTTTGGTCCTTTTGTTCACCATGACCTGAACATATATCGTTTGGGTTAGTGTCCCTTCTTCTTGTTTCCCTAAGGGTCAGGCATCTTTCCCTCATGCAAGATAATGATCCCTTCCATAGGAATTTCTCTGATAGAGTCAGGAATCCATCCGAGAGGCCTGGATCGAGATCCTCTATCCATTCCAGACCCGAGGTAGAGTCAGGCATCAACATGACCAACTCTACCGGGCGTTGATCCTCTACTTAGCAGGTGAATTCCGGATGAGTCGCGTTATCCGCCATGGCCCTGGTAGTGATCCTCATCCATGTATCGAGATATTTCCCAATCATGAGTGTGTCTCCTGTAATGAGTGCTTCTGTCTACCGTAACTTTTCCACTCAGGAGTGTGTCTCCCATAATGAGTGTAGCTATCTCTTGTGACGGTTCCCGACGAGCAGCACTTCTCGGACTGACGTCATCAGATCTATAAGACTCGTGGAGTGTGTTCTCCCGAAACGAGTGCATCACAGAATCTTTGAACAGAATCCCTTACGGGGGGTATGTGGTTGTGCGACATGTATCTAGACCACAAGTCTGTGTTTTGAGTTTATCTAGTTTTGTTTTATATGTTCTATAAACAAATACTATGCATAGGTGACTGTACCTTTACTTTATATTGCTTTGTGGTTTTTGGGGTCCTCTACTGAGTATTGTTTTACTCACCCCTGCACGGGCTTTGCCCGCACGTCTGGTGTCTTATGTAGATGAGAAGCCTTTTGATAGAGTCCAGGGCGGACCAGGACAAGACTGAGCTTTCTAAGTTCCCTATAGGCCGAGGCATTCCTACGGCTACGAGCGGAAGTCCCAGTACCTTTTGTGCTTACAGGTTGGACTTTTTAGTTTCAGAGTCTTGTTTGTTTGTTTTTTGGTGGGCTTGTATCTTTGGCCCAGTTTACTTTTTATAGTACTCTACCTTTTGTTGTACTCCGTTGGTGGGGGTTTAGTTGTATGCATGTATTTTTTCCATATTGTTTCACTTTTCTGTATTTGTGGGCTTGGATATGTGTGCATGTGTACAAGTACTTAGGCAATGCCTCCCATGTTAGTGATATGCCTACTCGGTGCTAGTCACCAGCCCCTAGCCTATTAGAGGCGGGATTGGGGAGTTACGGCGTGATCCCCACTGGGACGGGTCGTTGAAGAGTGGTATCAGAGGTGGTCAGTTCTACCTCACGACCAAGAGTCTCTGAGTTTCGTTTGGGGCAACCGTGTTGAGTGTTTCAGGTTCGGCGTTCATGCCAGAGACCCCAGTGTTGGTGCGGCGACCGACGTATCCATACACCAGGACTCTGATAACCTGCTTTTCGACCTGGTTTACGAAAACACTGGTTGCGGGGAAATAAAAGGTACATAAATCATATAGGAATGGGTTGTGTTTTCCATGTCCTTGGTGTCAGCTATGCAGATATACTCATTGACTATGAAACATATTGTTTCTTTATAGGATGCCTCCGTGACGGATACCCACAAGGATTCGGAAGCATGATCATGAGGATGACCCCCTCAATGACGAGGATTCGATACAGGGACCAGCTCCCCAGGCATTTCCACCAGGTGGTGCACCTGCAATACCACCACCAATGGAGCAGCCAGTGGTACCCGAGGTACTGACCGGAGAGGAGCGCAGGCTCAGCGTGCTCCATGAGTTTCAGAGACAGAGGCCCCTCAGGTTCTGAGGCGAGCCCAACCCTCAGGCAGCTGAGGAATGGGTTGAGGCGGTGACCAATGTTTTCCGTCTTTTGAGGAAACCAGAAGACCAGATGGTGTTTCTAGGAGGGAGCCTTCTCCAGGGTTCGGCGGGACGATGGTGGAGTTTGACCACGCAGACTCACGACGAGGAGACTCTTTCATAGACAGAGTTTGAGTGACTCTTTATGGAGGAGTTCTCTTCTGTTACACTGAGGGTTGTGCGCATCCAGGAGCCTATCCAGCTCCAGCAGGACGGTATGATAGTGGATGACTATTCATCGAGGTTCACCAACCTTGCTAGGTACTCTATGGATATGGTCAGGGATCAGTACTTTAGATCTCGGACCATCGAGTGAGGTCTAAGGGATGACATCCGAGCTAGTTTCGTACCTCTATGCATTTCGACTTATGCTGGAGTGCTCGAGCGGGACTTCGTGATTGAGATCTTCTTAGAGGATCAGAGACAGCTGTCGGCAGTCAGCAGCAGGCAGACAAGTGCAGAGACATTGGCAGCAGGGAGCCGATGTCAGGAACAAGGATCTGGACATGGGAGACGTCATATGAGGACCTAGGACAGGGGATCCACAGTCCAGGGCTCTCAGGCTAGATCCAGTTAGCCTAGGGAGAAGCGATGCTACACATGCGATGGTAGGGGCATCTCTCTAGAGATTGCCCGACGCGTCGAACTGCTGACAGGGAAGTGGTGGATGGACCACTGAGGTAGAGGTAGAGAATGGAGCCAGCAGATCTGCCAGGTGGCAGACGTGGAAGAGGAGCAGGGAGAGCTGCGGGTGGTGGCAGACACTTTGACTTACTTCCACCACCACCCCCAGGAGGTCCGCACCAGGCTCCGGGAGATGGGGGACAGGGACGGGGATAGCTGCATGCAGTTGAGGTGTATGACCTAGGGGCTCTAGGGATGATTCGAGGTATGATCTGTGTCTTTTCTACCTTAGCTTCCGTACTCATAGACACAGGTGCCAGTCATTCCCTTATAGCCACATGTCTTGTACAAAACCTCGAGATTCCGGTAGAACCGTTGACTCGATCCTTATGCTTGGAGACGCCTACAGGATTAGACTCGACGATCACGCACCTTTGCAAATAGTGTGATATTACCCTTGGAGGAGAGAGTTTCGGTTGGAACCTCTTGGTGGTATCATCGAGGCCTTATGACGTCATTCTTGGTATGTATTGGTTATCTTCAGTCCATGCCTAGATTGACTGTTTTAGGCGAAGGGTGCGGTGTGTCTGCCCTGATGGAACAAGGTTTTCCTTTGTCAGAGAAAAGGAAACCCAGGAAGCACAAAATGGGCTCATGCCTAGGAGGGTGCATCCGATCACTAATGAGTTGGCTAGCCCTACCCTCGGAGCAGTAGATGTTGTGAGCTCTCAGTTCCCAGCAGTGGTGGAAGAGTATGAGGACGTCTTTCCAGAAGATGTTCTGGGGTTACCTCCCCACCGGGAAATTGACTTCTACATCGACTTACACCCCGGGGTGACACCGATTTCATCATCGGCTTATTGGATGGCTCCCGCAGAGCTTCACGAGCTGAGGGTGCAGTTGGTGGATTTGAAGAGCAAGGGTTTCGTGAGACCCATCGTCTCCCGCTAGGCGGCTGCAGTCTTGTTTTCCAAGAAGGAAGACGGGACTTTGAGGTTGTGCGTAGATTACCGGCGCATGAACTAGGTGACGGTGAAGAACAAGTATCCACTGCCAAGAATTGATGACCTCTTTGATCAACTAAGAGGGGCACAGTGGTTCTCAAAGGTTGACCTTCGATTAGGCTATCACCAGGTACGAGTGCAGGATGAGGATATACTGAAGATGAATTTCAGATGTCGCTATGGTAACTATGAGTACTTGGTGATTCCCTTTGGCGTGACAAACACCCCCACAGTTTTCATGGGGATGATGAACCGGATCTTCCAACCATACTTGGACCGGTTCGTAGTGGTCTTCATCGATGACATCCTTGTGTACTCGGAGTTAGAGGAGGAGCATGGGAGACACCTACGGATGGTTCTGGACGTAAATTAGGAGCACCAACTTTATGGGAAGCTCTCAAAGTTCTAGTTATGGGTTCAGGAGGTCCACTTTTTGGGACATGTCATCTCAGTAGGTGGAGTAGTTGTGGACCCAGCCAAGGTGGAGGCTGTGTTAGAATGGGAGCCACCTCAGAGCGTGATGGAGGTGCGAAGCTTCCTTGGGTTGGTAGGGTATTACCGGAGATTCATTCCTAACATCTCCCAGATATCAGCACCGATGACAGCCTTTACCAGGAAAGGGAAACCCTTCGTGTGGATAGAAAAGTGCCAGCAGGCTTTTGAGAAGTTGAGACAGAGTTTGAAGAGCGACCCAGTCTTGAGATTTCTTGAGGAGGGTATCGAGTACATAGTTTTCTACGATGCATCAGGGACCGGGCTCAGCTGTGTCCTGATACATCGGCATGTAGTGATTGCTTATGGTTCGCGCTAGCTTAGGCCACATGAGAAGAACTATGCAACCCATGATCTCGAGTTGGAAGTGGTAGTCTTCGCATTTAAGATGTGGCAACACTACCTTATGGGAGAGCCGTTTATTGTCTACTCTGACCACAAGAGCCTCAAGTACATCTTCTCACAGAATGAACTAAATCAGAGGTAGAGGCGTTGGCTAGAGATCCTCTAGGACTATGATTTTGAGATTTTCTATGCTCCTGGAAAGGGGAACAAGGTGGCAGATGCCCTCAGCAGAAGGTCGAGCTCACAGCTGATGGGTGAGGCGACACAGCGGTTAGCTGCGTTACAGTTATCCTTCGTGGATGGAGATGATAAAGCTTACCTACAGTCGATGGTTGTCACCCCTCTACTCTTACAGCGAGTTAGGGAGGCACAACTTGGGGATGTCGACTGTGTGGATTTACATGCTCATTTATTCACAGGACATGCTCTTGATGGATATTCACAAGGTGGGGAGAATATACTTCTTTTCAGAGGGCACACTATTGTACCAGTGGCATTCCAGGAGGAGGCCCTGAGGGAGTTTCATACATCCCCATTGGCGGTACATCCTGGAGTGGAAAAGATGTACCAGGATATCTGACGACAGTTCTGGTGGTCAGGCATTAAGAAGGAAGTAGCAGAGTTCGTTTCTCGATGCCTCACATGCCACTAGGTAAAGGCTGAGCACCAGGTTCCAGCAGGGTTAGCTCACCCCTGGAAGTTCCAGAGTGGAAGTGGGATTGAATATCGATGGAATTCGTGACAGGCTTATCACAGACGTCCAAGGGGCATGATTCCATCTAGGTGATCATTGACGGACTCACCAAGTCGGCCCACTTTCTAGCTATCAGGGAGCAGAGTTTCGTAGAGAACTTGGGACGCCTCTAAGTGCAAGAGATAGTTCGGCTTCATGGTGTCCCCTCAACTCTAGTCTCAGACCAAGATGCCCGCTTCACATCTCGTTTGTGTAAGGGGTTGTAGGAGCCTTTTGGGACTCAGCTACACATGAGTACAACATTTCATCCCCAGAAAGATGGTCAGACAGAGAGGACCATTCATGTTCTGGAGGATATGTTGTGAGTTTGTATCTTGGACGTTGGTCATAGTTGGGAGGACCACCTACCACTGGTGGAGTTTGCGTAAAACAACAGCTACCACTCCACCAATGGTATGGAACCGTTCGAGGCCTTGTATGGGGGACCGTGCCGGTTACCGCTTTGCTGGACCGACCCGGAGAGTCAGTACTCATGGGTCCAGAGTTAATGCGAGCTACCACAGAGAGGGTGAAGATAATATGGGAGCGAATGAAGACTGCACAGAGCTGGCACAAGTCTTATGCTGACAGATGAAGGATACCTCTGGAGTTCGAGGAGGGAGACCATGTCTTTCTTCGGGTCTCACCTCGACGAGGGTTGCAGATATTTGGCGGAGGCGACTAGCTATCTCCGAGGTTCATCAGACCTTTCTAGATTCTGTATAGAGTTGGTGAGGTGGCATACCGCCTATCTTTACCACCACAGTTTCATCAGGTACATGATGTCTTCCAGGTGTCGCAGCTGAGGAGGTAGGTGCATGACCAGTCGCACGTCATCGACTGGGGCAAGCTGTACATCGAGGATAGAGTGACCTTTGCTGAGTACCCGGTGGAGATAGAGGATCGGCATGAAAAGATCCTTCATGGGCGATCGATTCCCTTGGTGTGCGTCCGGTGGCAGCACGGGAATCATCAAGAGAGCACGTGGGAGCTGGAGGCTCAGATCTGTGCCCAGTACCCTCTTCTGTTTTAGTAGCCTTTATTTTGACTTTTTAGGGACTAAAGCCCCAAGGTGGGGAGAATGTAATGTCTCAGATTTTACCGTTTATTATTTTAAATATTATATGGAATTATTTAGATATCGGGCGTGAAGAAGGCACATCGTTCCGAGGTCCAGTGAGCACGAAATGGTGATTTGGACTTTTTTTTAAGTGAGCCGCACTTGTGCGCAGCTGTGGAAGTTTCCAAAACGGATGCCCAGATTAAAAATATGAGTACACCGTTGCGTCCAGGACGACGACTTTACCTAAGAATGAGGCCAATGTTGACCAGCGCGGGTCGAGGGAAAAAGTTAATTTTCGGATGTCTTAACTAAAATAAAAATAAATTAAATTAACAAGTTTATTTTATTTTCATTTAAGGAAACATCTGCTGTAGCACAGCAACGATGCAACTGTTTCCTAAATTGATAGCGCATCATAATAACTTTAAAATGGCGATTCGACATCATTAATGCTACCGCATAATTAAATGACAACTTGTTTCCCTTTTTAATGGGTTAAGAAATTGTTGATCGTTGAAAATGGCTGAGAGGAACCTCTGGCAAATCCACGAGGCGTTGGAGGAAATTCACGACAACGAACGACAACGGATCAAAACCAAGGATCGTTGCGCCGATGTTGAATGATCTCGACGACAACGACATCACGGCGCCTTCGTCAATGATCGATCCTTTAAAAAGGTAGGGGTTTTTATTTTCGATTTCATTTCCCCGTATTTGAGTTTAAACAACGAATGTGGATCAACCATGAACAAGTTGATTCACGGATTTGTGCATTCTTGTGGGAGGGATTTTTCTTTGGGAAGATTATGGGGAGTTGATCCATGCATTATGTTGTTGTGGATTCTTTCTCAGTTTAAGCCTATTATCGGGAGAGGATCAACACCGTGACGAACAACGGCGGAGGTTCGTTCCTCAATTTGTTTATTTGGATTTTCTTCCTCCTTTTTCCCCGCGCGTTCTTCACGTTCTTCGCTGGGTGATGAACAACGGATCGTTACGCATCCATTCTGCGATGCAACAATCCCAAATCAAAGGTTAAACATCACAATGACCTTGTGGAGGTGCGGCGATGATGGAGGACGACTTATCAGACTAGATCAGAAAGAGAGTTCTTTGAGAGTTCTTCGTGAGGGAAGATCAGAACATGTTTTCAGAGCCGATCGGAGGCTCAAAAAAGTCAAAAGCGGCTTTGTGGTGTCAGGGTGACCAGAAAATGGAAGTTTTGCGGTGATCAGACGACTAGGTTGACGATCAGAGTAGCACAGGAGGCGCGCCGGCGAAGAGCGCCATTTCTGGAAATTTCCAGAATACACGACGTGTACTTCCGAAGAACACGCCGTGTAGTACTGGCAGTGGCGGCTAGGTTTCAGGGTTAGAGAAGAATAACACAGCATGTTGGACGTTCCCCGATGCTCGGCGTGTACTTTGGGTAGTACACGGACACGGGATGATCTACACAGCTGCAGGCGGCACGACGTGTACAGCTTGGCAGAGGCAGCTACGCAGAACTCGGCACGTGTCCTGGGGAGACACAGACATGAGATGGAGTACACAACCGTGTACTCCATCACACGGCCAGATAAGGCCAGCAGTGCGGGTCACCCCGTGTGCAGTTTAAATAGGTCAGAGTACACAGGTTGGTGACCGCGTGCGGGGACATGGCCAGAGTACACGAAGCCAACCCCAGTTACCCAGCCATGACGTGTACTCCGTACGACACGCCGTGTACTATGTTTTTCTACATGAACAGCTTTAAGACACGGGCCGTTGTACATGGGCAGTACTTGGGGTCAGACAACATGGCGTGTATCATTTCTACACACTGTGTACTTTTTGGAAAACGGCTTGGTCCTTTTGTTCACCGTGCCCTGAACATCTTTCGTTTGGGTTTGTCCCCCTTCTTCTTATTTCCCTGAGGGTCTGGCATCTTTTCCTCACGTAGGATAATGATCCCCTCTGCAGGACTTTCCGTGATAGAGTCAGTCATCCATCCGAGAGGCCCAGATCGAGATCCTCTATCGATTCCATACCCTAGGTAGAGTCAGGAATCATCATGACCAACTCTACCGGGCGTTGATCATCTACCTAGCAGATGAATTCCGAATGAGTCGCGGTATCCGCCATGGCCCTGACAGTGATCCTCATATGTGTATCGAGATCTTTCCCACTCATAAGTGTGTCTCCCGTAATGAGTGCTTCTATCTACCGTAACTTTTCCACTCAGAAGTGTGTCTCCCGTAATGAGTGTAGCTATCTCTCGTGACGGTTCCCGACGAACATCACTTCTTGGATGGAGATCATCAGAGCTATAAGACTCATGGAGTGTGTTCTCCCAGAACGAGTGCATCACAGAATCTTCAAACATAATCCCTTACGGGGGTATGCGGTTGCACAACTTGTCTCTAGACCATGTGTATGGGTTTTGTGTGTATATGGTTTTGTTTTATATGTTCTGTAAACATATACTGTGCATAGCTAACTGTACGTTTACTTTATATTTCTTTGTGGTTTTCGGGGTCCTCTACTGAGTATTGTTATACTCACCCCTGCACAGGCTTTACCCGCACGTCTAGTGTCTTGTGCAGACGAGCAGCCTTTTGATAGAGTCTAGGGCACACCAGGACAATGCTGAGCTTTCTAAGTTCCCTACAGGCCGAGGCGTTCCTACGACTTTGAGCGGAAGTCCCAGTACCTTTTGTGCTTACATGTTGGAATTTGCAGTTTCAGACTCTTGTTTGTTTGTTTTTTTGGTGGGCTTGTATTTTTGGCCCAGTTTACTTTTTACAGTACTGTACCTTTCGTTGCACTCTGTTGGTTGGGGTTTAGTTGTATGCATGCATTTTGTTCCTTAGTGTTTTACTTTTCAGCATTTGTGGGCTTGAAGATGTGTGCGTGTGTACATGTACTTAGGAAATGCCTCCCATGTTAGTGATATGCCTACTCGGTGCTAGTCACCAGCCCCTGGCCTATTGGAGGCGAGCATGGGGAGTCACGGCACGAGCCCCACTGGGACGGGTCGTGACATCTAATCAGACATATTCATTACATCCTTCCAAGAATACCTTTATATAATAAATATAAAGATATGAAATTTATCATGTTACAAATATCTCTTCCCGTTAGCTAGAATTATTTTTTCATCATGTTTCACTAATGGAGGCACATTTCTATCGGTGTCCTCCTATCATTAAATCGTTAATATTTTTCATGGAATATTTTATCTATAAAGAAAATCAAGAATACCAGTACATAAAATGTATTATTCAATTAATTACATATGATATACTAAAAAAAATCTATAACCCTCACCCACCACACATAACCATATTGTAAAAACCCGGGAACTATTACTACCATCAATCATCCCTCATGAGGGGCATATATAACCTAGGGTAATGAACATTAATAATGCGAGCCTCTCACGAGACACCATTTTTATCAATTTTAAATAACCATATTTGACATCATGTTAACTATTAACATTTATCATTATGCACTATTTATTAGTTCACACAAATAATGAAAATCATATTTACTTCCCAAACACCGATCATTACATTGATTTCTATGTGTTATTAAAAAATCATCATGTTAAAAAAATATTATATTCACAGAATTATTCATTTATACATACACTCTTTCTCTATACAGGGCCTCAAAAATTCAGAAAATATAACCTCACAAATAATGAGAAATATTAAATATTAAATAATACTAAATTGTAACAAAAAACATCAATAAAAACAATATCACCATGGGTATTTGGATTTTTTCCATTCATGGTTAAGATACTCTCATGCACGAGCTCAATACTACTGCCCAACCCATCCTATTTATATATATGTTCATAAAAATGAAAATTCAAAGGAAAATAAAATAGAAAATCGTTACCAATCTATAACATCTCAATCTGAGTGCGAAATTCTAGTTCCCTAAGATGGTTTTCCACATGACCACATGATCTCATCTCCTTACCCTAAAGGATACCAACTAGATTTGAGGGTATAATATATAAGGTGGATAAACTATAACCAATATAATTAGTGTTAAAAAAAATGATGAAATAAAAAAATAATAGGAAAATGATAATAAATAATATGAATGATTTTATATTAAACAATAATGATGCAACCTCTCAAGATGAATTAAAGAGATCAAAAAAATGACCACGAAAATTGTGGTAGTTATTTCTTGTTATATATGTTTACAATTTCCAAAACAAAAAAAATCAGATGAAATCTCCAAGACGTTACCGGTATATTGTATGGTTCCATCATAATATATCCTACTTGAATCCAACCTCATCCATTTAAAAAATGCATACTTCAATTAACATGTACTGCATATAGTAAGTCAATTTCAGTGCTGACCAGGAAGCCTAAGATGGGTGTGTGTACAACTCAGTAGGCCACCACCAATTACATTCAATTAAATATCCAGTATATAATAGTTTTGGACAGTGTATAAATAATTAGTAATAAATGGAAAATTATATAGTAAACAACATTCATATTTAATATTCATTCTATAATCACATAGTATATCATTTTCGAGGTGACACCCTAACCAACCATGCCTTCTTTGGAATGTTATAAAGTCTGATCCAAATATCATTGTAATAAAAAATTCAACATTTCATGGGCTCCATCTATTTTATTAATTATGAATTCACATTAATACATTTTTGTTGTAAATCAGTGTCCTGGAACTCCATGGGTTTTTAGAGTTGTACTCCCTCACCCACAACATAGTGATCATAATATAAGTATATAATTTTAATGGAATGGATTAAAAATTTTCCAACCCATTAGGTATTTATAGAATCTATCTCTAACCCAATACTCATTGATCAACCATTCAAATTTATCACATATTATGGTTCGAGACTCATAACTCATTTATAAATAATTTTCCTCATTTAATTCATAACTCACTAACTCTTAATGGTTATTCCAAACAAACCCCTTAATTCCCATTTTTAATAATTAATCTAAAATTTACTTCAAATTCAATTATTCAATTATTACTCTATATACAAATAATAATTCATCAGTTCATGTGAATAGGAAAACCATAATGGTTTTCCTCAACTTACCTCTCTCAATTTTCAAGGGGCCCAATGGGATCTACTATGAGTTTCCCAATTATATGTGGAAGTAATAAATTACATAAATTGAAAAAAATTATAATTGTGGAATTAGAAACTGAAATTTTACATACACAGATATATAATCTAGCCATTGGAAATTAAAAATTGGACCACCAACAATGAGATAGTTTATAGAAACTCTCCAAACTATAACTCTCAATTTGATGTGGAATAATCCAATTCACAATGATATAGGATATATATGATCAAAACATAGGGCCAAGGTCCAAAAAAACATGATCCACAATAATGTAATTTTAAAAAATCAACAATGTAGGGAAAATAAATCATCTCTAATAGGACAGAAAAACAAGTGATAGTGAAAACCAAAATAGGAAGATAATACTTACTAGATAAGTCAAAATTTATCTCACTAGGTCATTGATTCACATAAGAAGATGGCCAATGATCAATGAAATCATACATGAGAGCTTCCAAAATCAACATAAAATGTTTTATATTGATCTTGATGATTTGGAAAAAAATGGAATGTTTAGGATTTTTTTTTTAAATTTGGAAGGGTATTAATTTCTCTAGGCTTAGCTTCCTTAGTAGGGATATATGATTTTATAAAGCATCCATACTAACATTAAACACATACTAAATGGAGTGAAATATTTTTTCACAATAGAACATGGTTTGAAAAACCATGCCTTAACCCTACACTACCAAAAACCCCTCAAAATGATTTAAAACTTACCTGAGCACACCCAAGACAAGATGAAACAAAAATATTACCAAAAAAGGATAAAAAAATTACATGAAATCTGTTTGAGGCATATCCAAAAATTTCATAATCATACAATGATGTGTCCTGAATAGTGTATATTTTATTATCTACAATTATGGGATGAAATATGCATATGGGATTGATCTCAAACAACAAACTCAAACTGATTAGTTAGTACTATTTGAAATGGTAGCATCCATAATTCTTCTCTATGTCCTCAATAGACATATCAAGATATTATAAGGATTATTCAGTTTTATGTGTCCTCCTTAGACTCTACGGGGATGGTTCAATGTATAGTAATTCAATAATACAATATTTTTTGATATTAATCTATTGTAAGATTTGTCTTGGGATAGCATGTATGAATAATGACATATAATCACTGATAGGTTACTATTTGTATAAGATGACCATTCCATTAGATAGACTAAATGGATATGAAAATCCTCAGATATATGACTCTGGTTGATAGTTGATTGAGGATCCTTATTTAGAGAATTTGTTCAAAGAGAACATTGTGGGATGAATCATGTTAAAATGAATAAGATGACTAATAGAACATCATTGGGTGAGAATATATGGATTAAATATTTTTAACACATAATAATTCCCATTATCTATTGGTATGAGTTGAAGGATTTAGATGTTATAATACATTAAGTATGTGAGTTCTTTTCAAGAATTTGTGAAAATCAATGAGGGGATGTATTGATTTTAGCATGGAGGTGGGTATAATTTAGGACATATGGTCTGTATTTCAAAAAATGATTATATGGGTGTGTGAAACTAATAAATTTTCCTCTTTTCATAATTAGTTAATAATGAAACAATTACCATGAAATAGGATTCATTATATTTAGGTGTACACATATATATTAAACATATATCAGGGATGAATTGTGAGACACAAGTGAATATTAATTTCACACCATACATGGGCATCTATGTGTACATGAATCCATTATGTATACAAGTTATTTACAAAATTGGTTTTCTATAGGATTGGGATTAGAATTGTCAAGTTTATTGTAAGGTAGATATGGGACCCAAAGATAACAGTGAAGAAAAGTTTTGTTTTTTATAATATTTTATATTTATTATTTGAGATAGACTAAGTGGTATATGGGTTTTATTATAAGTATTAAAACATCATACATGTCAATTGATGAATATTTTTCCATATATCCTAATAAAGATATTAATTTACTTATTACTATTATTGGTTTATGTGATATCAATGGATTATACTCTACAATGTTTGTTTTAGGTCATATGTGATAGCTATTAGACTATACTTTATGGGAAGGTAGTGTGATATCATATGGATTCCTTACCCAATAATTCATTATGGTTTAGTGTTTGGGAATTTCATAATGGTAATAAGGGATTTATGGATTTTAATATTGAGTGATGATATATATGTGAACTATGATTATGTTAGAATGTCTAATGGATTTCAGACTATTACATATAGAATGGATGTTCTCATTAAAATCACATGGTATTAATGTCTTATGATTTATATTCATTATATTTTATTTTTTAAATGATTTATTTTTCATTCGATTAAAAATAATGATTATAGGGATTAAAATTAATGTTTTTTTATTTTATTCCTTTTATAAGAGTATCTGTTTCGACTCTAGGATCATTTTGAAGAATCAATGGTCATGAATCTATTTAGGAATGTGGGCTTGACATCAAATATGTTTTAATTCATTTTAATATTTTTAGTGGAGGATTGTAGCTATTTAATGTGTTAACAATGAATTATTCAATTTTTCATACATTATGTTAGTGCAATTATACATAGTTATATATGATATATATCCTTTTGATTATTTTTGATGATGATATTTTGGGGGGAGATTCCATGATGATAAAGATATTGTTCTTTACAAAAGGTATGTATGAAGAACCATCATGGGATATAAATGGATTTTAATTTTATGATGTAATTTAGGGACTGAATTACGATTCATGAGAGTGAATGAGCTTCCATGAGATTTATAAACACATCAGTGTCGTTATGTTGATAGTCTGATCATTTAATTTTTTAGTATCATTGTATAAATGTTTTCTGAGATAGATTCTTTATGAAAGTCATCATAATTAGACTATGTGGTTTTTTGAAAACCCAATGATGATATCTAAATATATTTAAGTATTCTATTGGTTTCAGTTTTTGAAATTATTGGAAAGTGTTTTATATTTTCGATGGAATTAGAATGAAAAAAATTAGGTTCTTTTCCATGAGGTTCATGGGATATGAATTAATGTGTAACTATTTGAAATTAGGCCGATTCCCATTATTACAAGGAATGTTCCCACATAGTGGGTGGTAATTTACATATAAATGGAATGGGAAATTTGTTCGGATGTTTTATATAATTGATATTCATATTATGATGGATCAGCTGTTTTTGTGTGTGTTTAATGGATATATGACATGTGACTCATGGGAGTGTGAGTGATGTTTTTTGAGTATTAAAGGGAGTATGCATCCATTAGGTTTAGTATAGAAATGTATATATAGTCGAATAGAATATATGTCCTATTTCTGGTAAATATTTCTTCACATGATTTGCATAGTGAGTGTTGGGGTGATAAATATGGATATGTATTACTGTGAATGTGAAATTTCATGTTTTGTATGAATAGTTACAAAATTAAGTTCCCATTATTGAATGAGAATTTTTCAAAAGATTTATAATTTTATATTTTGTCAATTAACTTTAAAAACAAATATTTTTAGTATAATAGATCTTTTACTATATTATATCCGTTATAGTTTTATGAATTATTAATTTACAGATATTTGTATGGGTGAGGTTGCTCAAAATTTTAGATATGAATAGGGTGATTTTCTTTAATTATGGTATGTGAAATCAATTTTGGGTATGGGTTCCATGCTATAATCAAGAAGTGTGGATCCCTAAATAAGGAATGTAAATAAGATAGGATTTCATAGGTTTACAGAATAAATGATATCATCAGAGTATATTATATTTTATTGTAATGGGGAATATATTTGTTGATGATCTATCAAATTAGTGAGGGAATATTTATGGTTGCGAAAAATCCCTTTTATTTTTATGGAATAAGTTAATAGAGTCAAGGATCATGTAGTGTTTATGTTTTATATTAGATATCGAGTATGATTGTAAATATTACATCATGTTTGTGCATGTAGTTATTAATTATGTATAGGTTTTTGTGGTTGGGTGTTATGAAAAGTTAATAATTAATGATAATGATTCTTCTATGGTGGGTTGTTTTACATCAACTATAGGTAAAATAAAAACAAGTTTAAATGTTCATAAAAATGATATAATCTTTATTATATGATCAACGAAACATTTTGATAAACTCTAAGGAAAAATACAAAGTGATATGCGTCAAGATTGTGTGTGACAGTTCTAAAAATTGTATGATATTTTTTATGACAAGAAGATTGGTTATCTATCCATATAGATTTATAAGGAACAAATATTGAATTTTTGATGGGAAAATGGATGATTATAATATAATATTAGGTATTATGGAATTTTGAATATAAATTATTGTGTACAAATTATGGGATAGACACAAATTTTGGTGGAAGTTGTCTATATGATGTCCAATATCTATTCATTGTTGGTGTTGGTTTCACTTAGATGGGGAATCATTCTAGAGTAGCATTCTAATGTTGTTAATTGGAAATTATATAACTACTAGGATCCACTGATAGCATAAACACCTCACCTTTACATGGTTATTGTGTTCGGGCCCCCAAATACCACCAATTTCCATGCAGACTTGCGGTCCCTTCTTTGGCCCCACCACTATA
The DNA here is from genome assembly GCA_963277665.1 of Viscum album. Lineage (NCBI taxonomy): Eukaryota > Viridiplantae > Streptophyta > Magnoliopsida > Santalales > Viscaceae > Viscum > Viscum album. The sequence continues at coordinate 63,717,014 of OY728148.1, read as the reverse complement.
CCCGAATGGGTTATCTGACTAATGAATTACTCCAAAACCAATAAATCTTACTTACAATATTTTTTCCTCACATGTATGCATATTTATATTCTTATAACAAGGTTATACATCCTAAATATCCAAGAAATCTAAAAAAAATCATTCGATCTTGATCACTTCTCAAGTACAAGCGAGCTTAATTGTGGATTTCTAACCTAGTAGGTTTTTGAAATGTAAGGATCACCTTGTTGACATGAGTAATATAATTTAGTCATCAACACTTTATCATTTTGGGTTGTTATATTCACCCCCACCCCTATATCACAATGTCCTCATTGTGGACCCAATATCTCCACCCATGATATTCCACTACACTTAAGGTTGTGATTTTGATTTGATAAAAATGTAAATTGTTTTCCCCAATAATAGCATAAAAATCCCACCTTAACATGGACATCGAGTCTTAGCCCACACGGTACAACTAGTTTCCCACATATATGTGGTCCCATCACTTGGGCCCACCCACATTCCCAAATGGTTAAACTGACTATTGGTTGTCCCAATAAGCAAATATATGTTATTTCGTGTGTCCATTTTCCTCACTTGAACACATCCTAGGAATAATCTAATAAAGTCACCCATCCTCATCTATATTCTAGTACATGCATGATTAACTATGTATTTCTAATTAAGTAGGCTCCCAAAAAATGGTGAAACTTGTTTACATGTGTCCTATAATTTTGTAATTTAATCATTTATCATTTAGGGGTGTTACTTAGTACACCACGAGGATGTTGTTTTTGGTATCTGGTTGACATTGCCTAAAGAACCACATTTTAGAATTGGCCTATGAGACATGAGTCTTATAATGAGGATCATGATATAATGGGATGAATTTGGTGATGAAATAGAGGTGTATCAATATATATGGGATGATTGGTGGTATATTAATGCTAGTAGTTGTTATGAGTATGTGGATTTCCCCCCTTTGAATGGTTCATTTTATGTTTAGATATTCATCGAGAAACTTATATTGATATTATATTATATAAGAAAATAATTTCTTGATTAATTCATGACTAGAGTAGGTTATGGGATGTGGTTCAAGGATTGAAACTATTTTTTGGGGATGAGAATAATTTTATGTAGAGTTTATAATGCCACATATATTTTGTTTCATTTTATTTTGTCAAGGACATTTAATTTGGAATTATATAATGGTTCAAATTTGGTAAGAATTAAAAAAATGGATTTATGTAAAATTTAAATCCTCTAAAATGTGATTTCTAATGGGTTTCAAAGCATGGGTTGTGACCTAGGGGATTGGGATAAAATATGAGTGTTGGACAGGGGTGCTAGGTTGCTGCATTATCTGCTGTTTGGTAGGTAGAACAACATGAAAACACCATTGCAAGAACCTGGATCTTATTTTCAAGTATGTTCTTATTTTTTCTGAAGTTTTTGAGGAAAGAGGAGTTTCTAGGAATTTTTGAAGTACACGTCGTGTACTTTATGAGTACACGCCTTGTACTTCGTTGCCATAGGAGGCCATGTGATGGCCATGTTCTGGCCACACACACGGGTGTGTGGGGTGATGTGGAGGCTTCTTAAAGCGGAGTATAGAAAAGGAGAGTACACGTCGTGTACTCTAAAATTACACGTCGTGTAATTTTTTTTTCATTAAATGCACCGGGGTCATATCTGAGAGACAGAAACCACTTTTTCTAGGTTTCGTTCATCTGAGAGAACCGAGAATCCATGAATCTTAATTAAGCCCTCAATCCTCTGTCTGTTCTCCAATTCAAGCACCGTTGATTGCGTTGGAATCACATCGGTGTGTTATCTATTTTGCTTGAGCCTTGTTTTCCAATTTCTATTCTTTTTAAAGTTATCATGCGTTGAATATTTCAGACGTTTTCTTAGATCTACGATGTTACAAGGAGATTCAAACTTCGTGGTTCAAGTATATTTATCTACTATCCCGTAGGTAGGTAGTTTTTCCCTTCCGTTCTAATTCTTTGAGTATTATGTGAAAATTATACCAATACCCTTGAATGGGGTATTGCGTGCTTACCGTTTTACCACTGTTGTTTTCCTACTATGCTTGTATGCCTTTATAGTGGTAAATTGGATATTCATTTCTTTGATTGCCATGCCTTGTATGTTCTGCTCATGATTTGTTCGGTTTACGACCATTTGGTCCTGTTTAGCCTGTTGGCTATTTACCGGTTTTCCAGGCCTTGTGGTCATAGGATAGAGTGTTGTTTTCTTACCTGCGTGAGATGTTGTAGACTGGTTTTCCAAGTATTTCTATAGGTTTCCTTTTTTTCCTTATAACATTACTATGCAATGAATTATATGGGGACTATGAGAACCTACTGATATAGACTTTAAGAGAATTGAACGAGTGAGCATCCTCAGAGAGTCATTGGACATTATATACTATAGGGGGATAAACCGAATGATCTTCCATAGATATTTATTGTGATTTATAGACTATAAGGGGATATACCGAGTGAGATTCTTCAGAGAGTCTTGTTTTACTTGAATTACCTTGAACCACTCCAGGCTATAAGGGGAATTGGCCAGGGGAGCTTCCTCAGAGAGTCTTTTAACGACATGGGGATATAATAGTAATTGACCGAGTGAGATTCCTCAGAGAGTCTCTTGAACTTGGGGATATATGGGGAGTTGACCTTGTCTGCTTCCTCAGAAAGTCCCTAACTACCTTAGACTATAAGGGGAATTGACTGAGTGAGCTTCCTTAGAGAGTCTTATATTTTTTTCTCATATGACCAAACCATAGGGGTTAGGCTTAGTGTACTACCCAGAGGGTTGTTGGTACTTGTTAGTTAGGATTAGAGGGGGTGGTTTTGAGTACTTCCCAAAGGGTTGCCTTTTGGTGTTTAGTTTCTTGTTAGTTGTTGCTTGATATTAGAACTATGGATTTTTTACTGCAGATTATTTTCTTGTTTACTACTTTCTGTACTTTTACCTGCCATATATTCACTGACTGTTAGGAATATATCTTCAGGTTGTTGTATACTGTGGTTTAGTCTCACACCCTATTTGGGCCATGCTTTTGGGACCAAATAGATCATATTTTTGCAGGTATAGATAAGGGAAAGTGCCCTTGCACTTCAGGAACATGACTTGTAATGGATCTAGAGAGAAAGAGACCAAGCCTAGGGTTGCGATACTGAGGAGATGTTATCTTTTTCTTTTTTACTTGGTTTAGCACTGTTTGTATTCATAATTGTGACTTGTTTGGATTCTTTTCTTAGACATATGTATCATGCATCATTTATTATGCATTGATCTAGTTTTTTGTTATCTCAGTCTTCCATTTTTTACTATTGTTGGATATTTACTGCTTCTACTATAGCATGTTTTTCTACTTTCACTGTGTACTCTTCCAATGAGGGCATAGTTTCCCCACTATCACACCCAAGGACCTCGCTACTAGTCGGAATCCTCTTGAGTTTGGGGAAATGTGATTGAGGCCATGTGACCAACCAAATACGGTGCACCTCTGGGTGGCTTCCGGTATGGGGACGTTACAAAGTGGTATTAGAGGGTATTATTTTATCTTGACATACTATTTAGAGCCTATATCTAGAGATAGGAAGGAATAGGTACTCGATAATAAGCTATGCCTAGGAGTATCTAACCTGTGTACATGGAAAATCCAATCTACCTCGTTTATTGCAATTTCTTCTGGTTTTGCAAGTTTACAGTTGATCTGATTTTCACTGATGGGCGACTCACATGATTTGTGCTGTTACTATTCATATTATTGGCTTTTTATTTCTATCAAAACCTGATGAGATGAGGGTATTCCATCTCATGCATCATATTGGCACTAGCTATAAATCACATTTCATGCATTTTTTCCATGCCATTTAGGGTGAACTAGCGATTTCATGTTGTTGTGATAGATGTTTTGTAGAATATTCATATTGTTGTGATAGATTCCTGATAGAATACCTACATTCAATAGGTATTGAAATATCTAATGTCCTTTTTTAATGAACTCAAAATTTTGATTCTGGAGGTGTTATGGGCCCACCTGAATAGGAACTTGGTGGATCATTGACTTTTTCCCTTGTACATGACATGTATAAGTTGCCATGTTCTGATTTTTGGTGAGCCGGGGCCCTTAGGGATCAGAAGTTTGCACCTTAACGCTTGTTTTCCATGTTTTATGGGCTCCAAAGCTGTTTCTGAGGCTACTGACCCTAAAAATCTAGAATACAAGGCGTGTACTTTATGAATACACACCATGTAGTTTTTAACCATGTAACTGACTATGTGGGCAGGGACACAGGGTTGTGAAAAATCTTTTAGGAACACACCGTGTATGGTACATACAATCCGTATTGTAGTGACAGTGTGTCTACCCATTTGATCAAGGACATAGATGGATAAAACTTCGACTATACATGCCATGTTTTGATTTCACATGTTGTGTAGCATAACATAGGTACCTGGACATTTCACGAACAACACAGGTCGGGAAAATCCTTCATGCACACTCCGTGCACACATGGATCACGCCGTGTATAGTGAACCATGTATCTGGCCATGTAACAAAAAACATGGTTCGATGTTATCCTTTATTAGTACCCACAATGTTTGTTTAGAACACGCCATGTAGTTTATCCTGGGTACATAGATCATCTCACTAACAACGCGGGCCGGTGAAGCTTGTCTCGTACATGTCGTGTCCTTCTTGAACATGCCTTGTTGTCTAAAATGAAGAGGACCGTGTGGGTTAGCCGTGTAAGGATACTTGGGCATGGGAATAGAGTCAAAGTACACACCATGTGTGGGGACAACATGCCGTGTGGTTGGGGTGTTACACCACCAGTTCGGGAAGATGTACACGCCCATGTGAATGGATTAAAATAACACACCGTGTTGTGTTTATACAAGCCGTGTAGTAATGTTTTGTAAAACATGAATGTTTCTTTCTCCTGTTCCCTTCTTGTACTCTTATGTTTTTAGTCCTTGATAATACTGATCTAAGGTGTGCATTTGACCTTTCCGAATTATTCCACCGAGACATCCTCCAGTTGCAAGTCAGTTTCCAGATGGTGATCAGACACTAGATATGGATGATCCAGGACCTCCTATAGATCCTCATGTTGTGCTACCCTTGGAACCAGTAGTTATAAAAGTTGCAGTCTACTATGTAATTTTTAGGGAAGGTTTTTTGAGGATGATGCAGAATTTATAGGGAGCGCTGCCTTCTGCCCCGTAAATTGAAGAGTTGACGTGAGTTTTCCAGAAGTAGTATCCTCTCACTTTCTAAGGGTATAGAGGACCGCAGGCTGTATAATGATGGCTAGAGGCCACAATGACAATGTTTGAGAATCTGGAGATACCTCTGGAGAAGTGGGTAAAGCTCGCTACCTATATGCTCCGATACTCCGCCAAGAGGTGGTGGGTGGTGATCTCACAGTCAGGAAACCATCAGAGTATGACTTGGGATGAGTTTTGGCACATCTTCTACGAATACCTATACTTGAGGCCTTGAGGGCTGATTGAGACCGAGATTTTATGAGTCTGGAGAAGGGTACTCTTTCTGTTATGGAGTACTCATCTTACTTTACTGAGCTATATCCTTTCACACCTATTCTAGGAGTCTATGAGTTGTTGCTTGCGCAGAAGTTTGAGGATGGTCTGAGGCATGACATCAGGTCATAGGTGAACATATTCAGGTTGACTTCGATATCCTCTATCGTCAAACAGGCGCTGATAACTGAGTGCAATATGAGGGATTCTGGAGTAGTGGGCCAGGGCGTTTCGACATCCATAGTTAGTGTTCCACCAACTGATAGTAGGAAGCACCACAGGGAGTCTTCTCGAGGAGAACAGTGTAGGTGGGATGTATCTTTAGGAGGACAGGTAGTATAATACCAATGAGGGGGGAGCGGGCGTACTATTCCTCAGTTCTAGATAGAACCGATGGAGTGCCGATCTTGTGGAAAGATCGGCCATCTTCAGCGTTTCTGCCAGATCATCTCATCTACAGATGGTGGCAGGGGTTCTTCTATGACCTCTCGTTCAGGAAAAGCATTGCCAGTTTCTCACCAGTCTGGGAACTGGAGTTCTTCCGGCCATTCAGGACAAGGTGGAGGTCAGGGCCATGGTGGTCAGTCACCAGTCTACCAGCAAGAACAGAGTGGATCAACTCAGAGTGGTCAGGCATGGTCACAGGGCCGTGGAGCAGGCCAAACCTTTGTTGTGGAGAAGACCCATCAGGAGCAGGATCTCAGCCCCTCTATAATTCAAGGTACGATCTTAGTAGACTTAGTTTTATCTTCTTTTATTTTTGATATAAGGGCTTCCCAAAGCATTATATCTGTCATTATTGTAGAGAGTCTTTCTCTCTGCATCTTTTCTTCTGCCGACATCTTGACACTAGACACACTGTTGGAGTATATGACAACTATTGTACGTCAGTTCAAAGAGTTCCGTCTAGAGGTTGGTGGGTGTCACTTTATATGAGACCTATATTTCCTAGATATGACAAGTTATGATGTCATTATTGGGATGGAATTATTAGGTCCCTTCTAGGAATTTTTTGATTGCTATCGCCATAGGTTGAGTTTCATATCCCTAGAGGTTGTATCTTTTCTTCACAAGGGAGAGTGGGATGTCTAGGCGAGTTGATAAGGTCTAGAGAATCTTCGGTTAGGAGGAGTTACAGCCGAGATTTCCAGTATATTTCTGGATGCCCAAGGGAATTCACCATTGGACTTTCCACTGGTGGTGAATCATTTCAGGGGAATCTTTCAAGAGGACTTTTCAATATTTCATCCAGAGCATGAGGTAGACTTTTCTATTGAGCTTGATCATCGAGAGGCACCGGTGTCCATTCCTCTTTATAAGATGGTTATACTAGAGTTGTAGGAGATCATGAAATAGTTGGAGTAGTCATAGGACAAGGGTTTTATCTGACCCAGTACTTCTCCTTGCGGTTCGCATGTCCTGTTCATGAAGAAGGTAGATTGTACCCTCAGGCTTTGTGTTGAATATTGTATGTTGAACCAGTTAATGGTCAAGAAATGATATCCATTTCATAGGATTGATGACCTCTTTGATCAGCTTCGAGGATCCCAGGTGTTCTCAAAGATTGAATCAAGGTCTGGTTATAAACAGTTTCACGTAGACCATCTGATATACCTCTGACAGCCTTCCGGAGCAGGTATGGTCTATACGAGTATATGGTTATGCCATTCAATCTCACGAACACGTCTGCAGTCTTCATGGAACTGATAAATCGAGTGTTCTATCTATACTTGGATTCCTTCATGGTGGTTTTCCTTGATTACATCTTGGTGTGCTCTCACACTCTACAAAAACATGCTACCCATCTTGAGATCCTTTTGAGTACACTGACGGAGCATCTATTATATGCTATGCTCTTGAAGTTCCACTTATGGATGGACCAGATTCACTTCATGGGTAATGTTATCTCAGAGACAGAAGTATCAATAGAATTTGAGAATGTTAGGGTAGTAGTTTCTTGGGAGCAGCCGAATAACATCTTTTAGGTAAAGAGTTTTCTAGGGTTGGATGGATACTACAAATGCCTCATTCATGACTTTTCATGCTTAGCAGCACTACTGAAGGGTCTAAATAATAAGGGTGTGAGGTTCTTGTGGTTAGATTCTTGTGATTCATCCTTTTAGGAGCTGAAATGAAGGTAGACGTCAGCACCGATACTAGTCTTGTAGGAGTTGGGAAAGAGCTATATTGTTTACTTCGATGCATTAGGTATCGGGCAGGGAGCTGTGCATATGCAGGGAGATGGATTCGTTGTGTACGACTCTCGGCAGTTGAGGCCACATGAGAGGAACTACCCGACGCATGATCTGATGTTGGAAATGGTTATTCATGCCTTATGTTGTTGGATACATTACTTTTTGGGAGATCATTTTTGGTTTTTCACTGACCACATAAGTCTCAAGTACATTTTCACTCAGCATGATTTGAATTTGAGGCAGAGAAGGTGGTTTGAGTACCTTCAGTCCTTTGAATTTGAGCTTTCCTACACACCTAGGAAAGGCATTGCAGTGGATGATGCACTGAGTAGGAGCACTCAGATACATGCAGTTTAGGAGGGCAGCTGTGAGTGGAAGCTTATAGCTTTGTTCTCTAAGATGCAATTGGAGGTGCATGATAGACAAGAGAAAACTTTTCTATCTTTTGTAGCTGTTACCCCTATACTTCTTGACCGGGTACGAATGAGGCAGCTATCAGATTATGAAGGCCTAGTCGTAAGGGAGAATGTGTTAGGAGAGGATCCTCTTCTTGGATGGACCATATGCAATGATGAGATATTGTGTTTCCAAGGGCACGTATGGGTGCCATCAGATATACACAAGGAGCTAGTGTGGGACATTCATTCCTTAGTTTCGGCAGTTCATCCTAGAGTCACCATGATTTACCGTGATCTACACCATCAGTATTGGTGGCTAGGTATGAAGAGGGATATTGCTGGGTTTTTCATGAGGTGTTCCACTTGTCAGCAGATGAAGGCGGAGAATCAGCGACTAGCAGGGCTTCTGCAGTAGTTATCCATTCCCGAGTGGAAGTGGAATGACATGAAAACAGACTTGATGACCGATTTACCAAGGTCTTTTCAAGGGAATTACACAGTGTGGGTTGTCATTGACTGGCTCACGAAAGTTTCTCACTTCTTTCCTATCAAGGTTACATTTAGTGTTGATGAGTTGGGAAGAAAGTACATCCGATATATTGTATGTCTGCATGGATTTCTGTATTCCATTGTATCAGATAAGGGTGAATGTTTTACATCTCGGGTTCTGGAAAGGGCTTCAATAGTCTTTGGGTACACATGAACATTTGAGTACAACATACCATCCCTAGACAGATGGCCAGTCAGAGCGTACAATTCAGGTGCTTGAGGATATGCTCCGAGCTTGCATTCCGGATTTTGGAGGTTCTTGGGAGAATCATATACCTCTTGTGAATTTTTCTACAAAAATAGTTATCAAGAAACTATTTAGATGAGAACTTTTTATTCATTGTATGGTAGGCCATGCCGATCATCCTTTTGTTGGATGGAGGTAGGAGAGGCAGCTTTGCTGGGACCACATCTTGTTCAGGAGATGATAAAGCAGTTGGAGTGGAATCGGAAAGGGATTCTTATTGCATTGTCTCGATAGAAGTCTTATGCTAATTAATGAAGATGAACTCTAGAGTTTGAGGTTGGGGGTTAGGTTTTCCTGTGAGTTGCAAAGAGTTTGGGACACTAGAGGATTAGTAGTAAGGTTAAGCTTGCACCGATGTACGTCAGTCTATTTGAGGTGTTGGAGAGTGTTGGGGAGGTTACCTTTGGGTTGAAGTTACCTCAGAGGCACCAGGATATGCATGAAATCTTCCATGTTTCTTAGCTTCAACATTACTTTCCAGACCCGTCTCATGTCTTTCAACCTGAGGAGGTTGAGCTCAAAGTAGATGTGACATTTGAAGAGAATCTTATCTGGATTTTGGATCACAGTAAAATTGTTCTCCATGGCCGGTCTGTTCCTCTAGTATGAGTGCTATGGCCGCACTAGTGGGTACAAGATGAGACTTTGGAGTGGGAGGTTGACGTACGATCACACTGGTTGCAGTTGTTTGAGGATTCTTCTTCCACACAATGTTTGGGAAATTCAGGGACGAATTTCTTTAAAGGGGGATTTTTATAAGAACTCGGATATTATTTTCAGGTATGTTCTTATTTTTTCTATACTTTTTTAGGAATGTGGAGTTTCTGGGAATTTATGAAGTACACGTCGTGTACTTTATGAGTACACACCATGTACTTAATTACCGTAGGAGGCTGTGTGTTGGCCGTGTTTTGGCCACACACACGATCATGTTGGGTGATGTTAAGGCCACTTAAAGCGGAGTACAAAAAAGGATAGTACATGTCATGTACTCTAAAAGTACACACCATGTACTTTTTTTTCATTAAATGCACCGGGGTCGCTTCTGATGAACAAAAACCACTCCTAGGTTTCGTTAGTCCAAGAGCGTCGAGCATCCGTGGATCTTCGACAATCCCTCAATCCTCCGTCTCTCCAATGATTCGAGCACTGCTTATTGCGATGAAATCTCATCAGTGATTTCTCTCTTCTGCATGAGCCTCATTTTCCAAAATCTCTTCATTTTTAAGTTATTGTGGGTTGAACGTTTTAGACATTTTCTTAGATCTATGATGCTCTAAGGAGATTAAAACTACGTGGATCAAGTATATAGATCTCTTAACCCGAAGGTAGGTGGTTTGTGCCTTTTTGTTCGACGTCTTTGAGTATTATGTGCGAATTCCACCAATACCCTTGAACGGGGTACTGCATATTTCCCATTTTCCCCCTATTGTTTTCCTTCCATGCTTGTATGCCTGTGTAGAAATAAATTGGATATAAATTGGGTTGATTACTATTCCTTGGATGTTCTGCTCATTCTTTGTTATGTTTACAACTGTTTGTTCCTGTTTATCCTATTGGTCATTTACCTGTATTCCATACCTTGAGGTCATAGGATTGAGTTCTATTTTCTAACATGCATGAGATGTTATAAAATGGTTATCCAAGTAGTTATATAGGTTTACGCTGTCCTTATATAATTTTTATGCATTGAATTACATGGGGCCATGAGAACCTGGTGTTATAGACTTTAAGAGGATAGAAGGAGTGAGCTTCCTCATAGAGTCTTTGGACATTATAGACTATAGGGGGATAGACCGAGTGAGCTTCCTTAGAGAGCCATTGAGCATTATAGACTATAAGGGGATAGACTGAGTGAGCTTACTCAGATATTTTTTTATTTTACTTGAATTACCTTGAACCACTCTAGGTTATAAGGGGAATTGACTGGGTGAGCTTCCTCAGAGAGTATGTGAACAACCTGGGGCTATAAAAACAATTTTCTGAGTGAGCTTCCTCAGAGAGTCTCTTGGCCTTGGGGAATTATGGGGAATTGACCTTGTTTGCATCCTCATAGAGTCCTTGAATACCTCAGACTATAAGTGGAATTAATCGGGTTAGAATCCTCAGCGAGCTCTATATTTGTTTCTCGTATAACCAAACCACAGGGGTATGGCTGAGTGTACTGCCCAAAGGGTTATTCGTACATGATAGGTAGGACAAGAAGGGATGGATTTAAATAATTCCTAGAGGGATACATTTTTGTGTTTATCTGTTTGTTAGTTGTTTCATGATATTAGAACAATGGATTGTTTACTATTGAGTATTTTCCTATTTATTGATTTTTGTACTTTTACCTGACATATATTCAATGATAGTTATGCACAGATCTTCAGGTGGCTGCCTACTTATATTTAGTCTCACACCCTTTTTAGCCTTGCTTTTGGGCCCAAATAGATTATATTGTTGCAGGTATAGGTAAGGGAAAGTGCCCTTCCACTTTAGGTACTTGACATGCATTGGCGCTGGAGAGCATGGGACCAAGCCTAGGCTTGCGATGCTGAGGACCCGTTATCTTTTTCTTTGGTACATGGTTTAGCACTGTTTGTATTCAGCATTGTGAATTGTTTGGCTGTTTTTCGTATACATATGTATCATGCATCATTTATTATGCATTTCTCCAATTGTTTGTTATCTCAGTCTTCCGCTGTTTACTATTGTTGGATATTTTTTGCTTCCTCTATTGCATGTTTGTTTACTTCCACTGTGTACTCCTCCAATGAGGTCATAGTTTCCACACTATCACACCCAAGGCCCTTGCTACCAGTCGGTAGCCTCTGGCATTCTGGGAAATGTGCTTGAGGCTATGTGACCAACCGAGTATAGGGCACTTATGGGTGACTTGAAGAACTGGGATTTTACAACTATTGTGTGGAGTAGTAGATCAAAATTATACTAAGATTTATTATCTTTCTAGTGAGAATTTAATAGTTTTATAGTGTTCCACCATATCTCCATTTAGCTCAGAAATGTTCGCCAGTGGGGGTAGTTTCCACTTTTTTCAATAGGTATATGATTGCAATTTTACCAACCATTCTCAATGAGTTTAGGTGAACTATGGAAATATAGTGGGTCATTTCATCTAACACTAACCCCCACTCATCCATTATGGTTCAATTTTATCCATTTTTTTGGAGTCTCTTTTTTTAAATTCAAACTGATTCTCTCACAATTATAATCTAATATATTCCTTCAACTCACTATATCAATTTCATTTTATTTCCATTACTGTTTTTGATATCAATTCCACTGGTGCATGGTGGAACCAAAACAAACATAATGGTCCTTTACCAGGATTTTATAAAAGACATTATTTGATATCTTCTACAAAATTCTAGATACATTATTAATGAATGTACAGTGATAATGGTTTTAAACATTTTTTAAAAAAATTAGAGAAAATTGACCATTGAAATATGAATCATATTTTGGGATTCAATAAATCATATATCCATGGTTGCATAATATGTTTACTGCACATAGAATCCCAATAAATTTATGAATGATTAGAGACCATTGAGTATACAATTATACTGTCATATTATTTTATTAAAATAAATTATTATTGTTTATAAATAATTTAGGGAATAATTTCTCTTGAGAAATCGTCTGAAGAGTATTTTTTGTTGTATCGACTTCCATTGAAAAATATAAAACATTTACATTGATTTTTATTACATATATATATATATATGTTACATATATTTATATATATATTCATATTTTTTTGTTTATGTTTGTGTTAGTTTTCCATACATTCATAGCCATGATTCCTCTATATGAAATATTTTATGGTGCTTTCCTAAGATTACATGCCATATCATAATGTTATATAAATTTAATAATTTAATGAGAACTGTGAGATACTATAAAGGTAATAATATATATATGTAATATTATAATGATACACTAGCATGACATAGGTGATGTATAACTATTAGGCATAGGGGATCATATTAATTGATAAATATTATAATGAATTTCTCAATCGGTATCCTAATATATAAAAGATAATTTCGAAATTTCACCAAATAGGATGAATACGTGAATCAGGTTTCATTTATTGATATTATTTTAGAGCATGTGTGTTGGACTATTCACTTTAGATCATTTTAAATTGGTACAAGTTGATTACATAATTATATATATGATGAAAACAATTCCATTAACCTTTTTTGAGATTTCTTACATTGGATGTATCATTATTACCATGAAATAATTTAAATAATCGACATCTAATTTTTTACCTCTAAAATATAGAGATATATTTGGTCTAGTTGTATAGTCGGGTAGTACATCTATTAAAACCATTGCTAAGGTTATTGATTGTCAATACATACAATAAGGCCAATGAAACTATTATGTAATAAAGGATGACTTCAAAAAGTGTACACCCTTAATTACTAGATATCGTGAGATAATGAGATTATATAACATTGAACATGATCATCCGTGGGTCTAAAAACTATTACAGTCATTATTTTCAATTGGGATATAGTGTGGGGTCATTAACAGCCAATGTATGAATTTTATTCATTAAAATCTTTTAGTTGTATAATTCATTTTTAGAAAAATAATTTATCAATTGAATCATAAATTTATGAGGAGGCTATTTGTTGTTAAAATATAATATGTTAAAATATAAATTTTCAAATCCACATACATATATAAGGTTCATTAAATAATTTGGGGTGGTTAAAAACAATGTAAATTGTCCTCATTTTATCATTTGATATGTTTTTAATGAAAAACACATTGGTATAATAATTACAATAGTAATGGTGAGTAAAACAGGTCATAAATATGTTTCTTGGAGTTTTTTGGGGACATGTTTCAATAGAATCAAGAAAAAAATTTATTAAAAAATAACCCATAGAATAATTATTTTGTTTAACCATAAATAATGTGGTTATCATCTTGGAGAAATTTCAATCCCCCTCCCCACCTTCTAACATGTTATCAAGAGAGAAACTGAATGATGTAGAATCCAGGATTTTCCACTCTCATAAAATAATCACCCATACATTATGAGACTAAATGGACCATTTAAAACACCCAAAAATCTTTTTATAGGAGCCAATAATTGATTAATTATGATCCATTACCTATGGTTCATGTTTTGATAATCAGAATTTTTTATTTATTTTGATCTATTATGTTACAATATACTAATGATAAAAAAATAATATTGTTAATATCAAACAATCATGATAATGTAAATAGTTTTTATAATTTTTTTATTATTCAATAAAATTAAATTGAACAAGTTCAATGTGAACATTATTTAAAGGGTTTTTTTGTGGTTTAGTTTTTTATGGTGTAACTAATTTGAAATGTAAAAAATGAATCAATTGTTATAACATGAAAAATAAATTTATTTTAATATAAATACGGAAATTTTTTATTAATTTTTGGATGATTTTTTATGAGGGTTTCAATTTGCTTCATCTAAAGAAACATCCCTCTATATTTATCTGAAAATGATATTTTTTTATGATATAATATTTTGTTAGAAATATTTTTATAGGGATTGGTTATATAATTAATGATACTTTTGAGATATATATATAAATATGGAAACTTCCCTTATATTTTATATTGTAATGGGCCACGACATGGCATCCTTGATTGACTTCAGATTATGTGTGAAAAATTTAGAATATATAATATAAATATATATAATATATAATTGGAATATAGTCAACATTATATAATGGGGTGTACACAATTTTCCCCCATTTCATTTAGGTGGAGAATATTATATGTCAAAAAAATGTGTGTGAAAATTACAAAAAAATGATATATATATAAATTTCATGCTTAGATTGTAGATCAGAAACCCCAAATGGTGTTTCTAATCTACAATAATATATTAAAAATCTGTGTCACCCTGGTATTGGTTGAGATATGTCAGTCTTGAATTGACCTTTCTGACTATACATACAAACTATATCTTTAATTTTAATACCCATGGTCCAACATAAACTGTAAAAAATTAAGAAAACAGAAAAAAAAATATAAGAAAATTAAATTATTTGGAATTTAATTAAATATATTCAGATATACTAATATAGAACAGTAATTAATTTTAATTATTTTAATGTATCTGTAATGAATTAAAAACCATACATGTTTGAAAATTTTCAATTTTATATCTTCTTATTAATTTGGATTTTTTGATTGGTCATCTGATATGACTTACCAAAGCATGTTTGGTTTAATTTTATATAATTCATTTATTTTATTTGATATTTTAAAATTCAAATATTTATTGAATTATATTATGAAAAATTCCCATTATCCCCCACAATTATTTTTTGGTGGATGTGAATCTAATTTTTATTGACAAAATGTCTTATCACATCACAATTTCTCTACTATAACATGTGACTACACCATGTGATGACCAGAGGTTCTCATGACAACATGGTTTGAGTATAGAAAATTCATAAAACAAACAAGTGAAATTCATGGGGAATTATGCATGATGAAATATATGTTAGGTGTTGACAAAATAATTGATTTTTATAATCAAATGACATCTCAATAGATTAAATAATATTTAATATATCATGATAATGTCATAATTTATATATTTATTATCAGATGTATGGTTTATGATTTTTGATAATGTTATTTTATATGATAACATAATATTATAATTAACAACAATGAAATTAAAAAATTAACAAAAATATGGTCACCAATGTCTTTTTATGAATAGTTATATGTTAGGTGATCTCATTAAGATATTATGCTTACTAGAATTAATTTCCATTCACTAAAATAAACTAGAATCATTAAAACCTATATTAAATTTTCAATTCCCTCCATCAATATATTTTAACCAAAATAATTTTACAAGGTCAATGCTATCCCTTATAAAGTGTGCCAAAAATCATTGGAAAGTTCAGGAACGTGTGTTCCGTTATCTTATATAAAACTAGAATAATTAAAATTTCAAAGATATATTGGAATAATTTTATAGGTAATGTTTTGCGGAAAATACTTTCATGATTTGTGAGAGATTTAACTCCACAAAACTCATCATGGATCACTATGTTAATTTTATTAGCCTACCCAAATCCATCATTTGAAATAATTTAGAATTGGTGTACTAATTGTGTAGACATTGTGGATAATATCTAATAGATCCATTCCCTAATAAAATATAGTGGACTATATTTTCTGAATTTAGTATTTGATCAATAATTGAATTCTAAAAAATATTGTGACGATTTTAAAATATAAATTATTAAATATTTAATTCAAGATAATGTACTAATCAGATAATTAATATTTATTGTAGATAAAATGGCTATAATATTCACCAAAAATAGTCTCATTCTGATCAATATTGTATAAATCCAATATCATGGATAAAAATAAAATTCAAGGGTGATATATTCTAGAAAAATTTGAAAAAATAGAGTAATTATAAACATGAATCAAGAATTCATGTTGAGCCCCATCATAGAAAAAATGTCGGACAATGATAAATATATGAATAATTTTATTGATTACATGGAATTCAATTGTGTTATGATGTCAAATTTTTCCATTGTGACAATATAAATTATTGTTTCGGGATATTCCAATAAAATTACATCTCATCTTCACGATATTTTTTAGTATTGTTCTTAAAAAAAATGATATGTTTGATATACTAAAATTTATGTATCTATACTTGAATATGGGATTCAATAATTCCCCAGTGTTCTCAAGATGATTGGGTAAATTAAGATACTAAAATACGTTTGGATCATGTTAAACCAAGAACAAAAAATTAATATTATTAATTCCTATTTTCCAATATATATTTTCAGAGTCATCATTAATTATTATATTATTAGTATCTATAAGACAAACCCAAATTTATTTGTATTTTTTCACCACGGTTATAAGTATTTGAAAATTCTAACTCTTGTTTTCATTTATTATATAATAGAATAAATTGAATGAGTACTGTGTGAACGTATATATATTTTTCAATCTCACTGATGCTCTACACAAAAAAATAATTTAAATAAGAAGATTTAATATATTTATTAGAAGGTAGTATTTTTTCTGATTCTATGAAGGTCTATTGGAAAAGGCATATCATTGGTAGGATGAGGAGGAATGGAAATTATTATACATAAAATTTTATTTTCATTATAATAAATATTGTTTTTTGATTGATGTGGAAATTTTAAGCTATAGTTAGAGTAGATATTATTATTCAAATAATTTTAATGATATATTACATAATATTAGAAGGGGTGGGGTTGATATCAGAGTTGAATACTATGAAATTCAATCAACATTTGTTGTTAGAGATTACAATTGCACATTCCTTTGTTTTTTGGTTCCTATTTCAATGAATTTCTATTATGTATCATCTATTACTAGATATATAATCTTAGGGTCCTACTTTAACACTAAGGTATTTCATTTAATTTTTGAAAACAAAATTATATTCCTTTATAGGTATAACATTTTTTCGGCTAGGGCACATTTATACGATTGATTTTTTATAATTCAACTAGAAATGCATATTATTAGGAACATAAAAACACAAGGGAACTAATTATATTGTAACCACCTATAGAACAATAGGATATGTTATTAAAATGAAATACATTTTTAGAAATGGGATAAAAAATGGTTTATAAAATCAATTGAGATAAAAGAAATAAAAAAATATAACTCATGTTTAATGATAAATATATCAAAACAAATTTCGTTTGAAAATGGGAAATGTATATGTAACTAACAATATTTTTTCATACTGTGATATTGAGTAATGTAAAGGGGTAGACCCTCTTACATAATAATCATTACAATATAAGGTAGTAGGCACATATATATATATATATATATATATATAATTATGTATAAATAACCTTGAAATCACATTTTCATAGATTAAAAAGAGTAATTGAAAAATACATTTTTAAGAGGATAAAAAAGTTCTACTCCAACAATAGTGAAGATAATGTAAATAAATCATTTCACATTCACATGATGTATTAATGGATTATTTCCATACTATCACATCCTTTTAAATCAATGTTAAACATTATTATTTAACAGTGGATACATATGTTTCTTCATATTGTATGATCGATGATGAGTCATAAAATTATTCCTTTATCCATTTTTTGTATGCACATTGTAGAATAAAACATTATTAATGAACTAATTACCATAAAATTAGTAAATGATATTATAAATGGTTATTCATAAGGAATGAATACCAATCTATCTCATATACACATATGGATACATTTTTTATTTGTCAAAACTATAACTACTGAAAATATTGCATCTCAAATTATAGATTTCATTATTTTATGTTATTCTATGTAATGTAAATTTATTTACCAATATAAATTAATGGATATAAGATGGTTATTCTAAATCATGTTGTATTTATAGGAATAGAAACAAATTATAATGAAAATATTTAGATAATGGTATTATTTTTTGAAATTGAAACATTATATGCGGAAGAGTTGGTAGAATATGAAACTCCAAAAAATCCAATAAGATAACATGATAATTATGAGACATAATTACTACATCATTATATATGAGAAATTAGATTACAAGAGCAATATGGTTTTCTTATTATTGTGTTAGGTGAAAAATTAGACTTACATGATAATGACTTGATATCATTTCCTAAAGTGGCATATATAAATGAAGGGTCTAAATGGAAATAATGAATGATTTCTAATATGAAGTCTACATGACATAATAACTTTATATTTATCTACATCATTAAGAAGATGTAATACCTATTTGATGATAATATATATTCAAGAAAATATTGAAATTTGTGATAAATTATGTACAACTAATGTTTTTTTTTCATTGGATTGGAGAAAAAATCATTGAATCCACAGAGAAAAAATGGTCTTACTAAAATTTATATCTATTTTTAATAGAGTATTACATTTTTAGCACCCCGGTTCATGGTATGTAACCATTTCTTGATGCCTTTAATGGTTTTAATGTTAAAGGTTATGAATGGGAGAGTCGAGAGAACATTAAATGAAGTTATGAGGCAAAGGGGAAGTCACACGGATGGAGCACGATTTTTCTAAAACGTGTGGTAAAACTGTGGGTTGTTGGTCTTGGAAAAAGAAGCATCTGCATGGGAGGCACACAGTCTGTCTAACCATGCTGCCAAACCATGCATGGAGTCTATGCCGAGGTAGTGGCTAACACAAGGTTAGCACACGGGTTGTCTAACCGTGCGAGAAAACTGTGTGGCCACTTAAACAAGATCATATAAAGGTGGACCTCATGCATTTTTTCCTATACGTGGTTAGTTTTTTTTCCTAAGCATTTCTAAATTGGGATTTTTCCTCTCTTAAGGACAGATATAGTTCTCTGATCATTCCAGAGGCGATCCAAAGGCTTATATAAGACAATCGAAGCCGGATTCTTGAGGTATGTGATCAATCTTCTTCTTTTTTTATCGGTTTCGTAGATCTACTAAGATATACTTCTCCTCTTATATCGGTTTCTAAAATCTATGCCAACTATGGGTATATCTACGTGTTTGGATGACATATATGATGAGATTTTGTCTTGATCTTTCTAGGAGAAGAGATCTTTGGCATGGTTTTTGGAGAATCGACCCAGGTTTCTTGACCGTTCTTAGACCATTGTGGCTTTCGTCAAAACCATTTATATAGGAGGCTTCACTCTCGACTCCTCTTGTAATAATTGATTTTCATAGTTTCAAATTGGTTTATTTTAATGGTTTTTATTGTGAAAAGAATGGAATAAATCTTTTTTAGTGATGATTTATGGTTTTGATGTAATTGTGAAATCTTGGTGAATTGTTATGCAAAGTGATTTGGCTTCTTGATTTTAAAATGTGGTTTTTAAATTATGATTGCTAAAATTTTAAATGGTTTGATGAAAAATGAGATTTCAATAAAAATGGTGTTTTATTGAAATGGTTGGAGAATGAAATGACTTTGATGGATTTGGTTTTCAATAAAAAGGGAGTTTTATTGAAATGAGGGAATTCAAATAGTTTGAGATTTAAATGAATTTGATGGATTTGGTTTTCAATAAAAATATAGTTTTATTGAAATGGTTTGGAATTTAAATGGTTTTGATTGAAATGGTTTTCATTAAAATGGTGTTTTTATTGAAAGGGTTTTTTGGCAAGACCGTTGGGAATATGTGGTGTGTGTTCATGTTGCATGTACGAGGCTTGGTTGGAATATGCCCCGTCCTTAGTGCCAAACATTTAATGGTACAATGGTAAATATATGTATGAGTCTTGGTTTAAATATGACCTTGTGCTCGGTGCTGAATGTGTAATGGCTCATGGGAAACAATTACCTTGTGATGACTTGGTAGATCAACGAGAGACCGCTAATGAGTATGAAACTGCCATAACAAAGCATGCATGGTTGGTAGGATGGGTAGGGAAATGGTTGGGTATGTCAAAAAGTATTTCTTGTGAAATGGATCTTGATCTTGTTTGGTTATTTTTATGAAAATATAACTATCAGGAAAATTAGTTTCAATTTCTCTTCGAATGCCTTTGGTTATGAATGGTTTTGGAAACTTGTTTATATTTAGTTATAATCTGCTTTTGAGAAAATGTTTTATATAAACAGTTTTTATATAAATGTGGATAACTTTTCTTTCCTAGTGGAATGAGTAGTGATGTAATTAGAGAAAACCTATTGAGTTTTATACTCACCCATGCTTTGGAATGTTGGTGCTTTTGAAGATGTCGTATTCCACGACACAGGTAAAGGTAAAGAATCTTATTGCTAGTGGCTTATGGTGATGCTTGAGAGATGTTGTGGAGCATGGAGCCTCTGGAGAAATGAGTTGTAGTGTCTTTTGAGAGTCTTGAGTTGTTCATCCGCTGTGTACTTTGATTCTTAGTCTGTTCTTCTGATGTTGTGTACTTTGATGTAGTTTGATAAAAATGAAGTGTTCGTTGTTCTTTCATTTGTTCATGCATCATATAGTGAATGTTTGGTTATGGTTGGTTTATGGGTTTATTTATTAAAGGGTAAATCATCCCCCACTTGTACCTAAAACCCTTCAGCATTTATTGCCATCCTTTGGCACCTTGGGGATGTCGCTTAAGGCCAAGTAATGAATCATTCTACTCTCAAGCCAATGAGAATTGGAGGGTCATTACAAATGGTATCAGCTTGTTTGGTCCTTGCCTAACAAGTAGTCATAGATGTTCTTGGTCTTGGAGTTGAAATTCATTCTTTTTTATTCCTTGAGTCGAAATATTAGTCATGAGTTGGATTATCGGAAAATGAAATGTATAGCATAAAACGACGTAGCTAACCAATTTATGCTGACCATCAGGTTACTTGGGTGTTGGGTACATAAGTGTTTTGGATTCACTTCTAGAGTGTTGGAAATCTCATTGTCATGGGTTAACCAATGAGATGAGAATGACATGAATTGTAGAGGAATGACTTCCCAATAGGATTTCATATCTCATTTTGAGGACAGATTTGTAATTTTGTGCAAGGAGAAATTTTTGAAAAATGTAGAAATTATTTTCAAGTAAAAGATTTTTAAAATAGGGTATTTTGTATATTTTGAAAATGTGTTGATTTTCAAAAGGCATGAGGAATGTTTTAAAATATGTTTGAACATGGGAGAAATGGTCATTTTGAAAAAAATGTTGTGATAGATGATGTGATAGAATTTTAAATGATAAGCTATTAGTTTCTAGAGAGTGAGATTGATGGAGGTTGTTGTTGGTTTAAAAAATGGAACCCCACAGGAATCCTCGGAATCAACCTGAAGAACCTGCAGAGAATGTGGTTTCACCTGAACCACTTGTGAACCAAGATGTAGTTTATAGTATCATCCAAGCTTTTAAAGCTATGGATAAGGGGAACCGGAAGATTTAACCCAGGAATGTGCATCATACCATTTAGTTCATGAAGTAGAATCGACCAAACCTTCGGAGTGATGATGAACTTGAGAAGGCGGAGGTGTGGCTAAGTAAGATTAATTGCATCATCTATTTCGTCGACGCACCATTATATATAAATGTAATGTTTGGGACGTATATGATCAAGGATCTTTCACTTCAGTGGTGGGATTTAGCAGTGCATGATAAATTAGATGAAGGCCTTACATGGGTGGATTTTAAAGAAATTTTCAAAAAATAATTATATCCTCACATGTTCAAGATCCAGAAAACTATAGACTTGTTTAGCTTGAAGACAGAGAGTCTCCCTGTAATAGAGTATGTAGATAAATTTATGAATTTAGTCTGTTCTGCACCAGAGGTTGTGGCAGGTGCGTCATTGAAGGTGCGCATCATCGAATTGATGCTAAGGCACGATATTCGATCGAAGATTGTGGTGCACTATGTTACGGAATATACATAGATGGTGAACAGAGAGACTGTTTCTGAGTGTGATATATCTGGTTCGATAGGATGAGGAATGATGATACCTACGAAAAATGGTGGGAACTCAACTGCTGGGAACAAGAGGAAAAGGGATACCTATTTCCACTATGCGAGTGAAAATCAGAACTAGACTATGGGATCAATGAACCTTCCTCCATGACCCTAGAGCAAAGAAGGTTGCATTCAATGTGGTTAGACTGACCACATAAAGAGAGAGTGCACGAAACAACCTATATCTTGTCACAATTGTGATAAAATGTAGCATATACAATACTATTGTAGGAATGCACTGAGGATGGGTGCACCTGACACTTCCCAGGCGTCACAAACATCATATGCTTTGATAGGATGAGGACAACAGAGTCAGTCTCATCAGTATCATAGAGCTAGCCATGGTGATTATCGAAATACCATGACTCTTCAACCAGGGATATCCCAGCAAGGCCACATGGATAACAGTGCAGCGACAAAGAAATTGTATGGAGCTAAGCAGTTGATTGTCGATGATCAGGCTAGACCATCTATAGTAAGAGGTATGATTCTTTTTAATTCTACCTTTTTGAAAGTTTTGTTTGATAATGGTGCATCAAATTACATTATTTCTTCTTGTGAAATTGACTTTCTATGTTTAAAACTGCAAATTATGCATTATTTTTTGAAACTAAAAACATCTCTTTGTGAAAGGGAATGTCTAGCCTCTGTGTGTAGAGCATGTGCTATAACTATTGATGTAGATGAGTTAAAATGGGACTTCTCGATGTTGGACATGGTTTTCTATGATTTAATCCTTGGTATGGATTGTTTGAAAATTTTTATGTCTCACATCGACTGTTATAGGAGAACGGTTAGTTTCAAGACTGAGGATGCCATCGACTATCTATTCAGAAGAGAGATGTTGCTAAAGAAACATGCAAAGAGCTTGTTGGCACTAATGGTGGGAACGATCTCTTACCAACTAGCAGCATTGACTTTGGCATCAATGGAAGAGATTGAGGAAAATAGTTTTCCAGATGTTGTGGATCAATTTCCAGATGTCTTTCCAAAGAAATTTTTAGGGATACCACCTATAAGGGAAGTCGAGTTTATGATTGATCTCCTTCTAGTGACCAGTCCTATTTCCCTTCTGTCTTATAAGATGGAACCAATAGAGTTTAAAGAATTGAAATTGTAGTTAGAGGAGCTAGAAAGCAAGGGATTCATTTGACTTTGGCATTATTCTTTGTACTGAGTGAGATGGAAATGCTTTTGTTATGGACGGAATAATTTTTTTATAAAATATTATTATGAAATATTGTTGATGTATATATAAACTAAGGTATATAACGGCCTTTTTAGAAAAACATTACATAATAAGACTTTTATTTTTTTTATAATTGTATTAATTTGTTGTTAAACCATTATATGTTGGTTTCAATTATTTTAATTATAAATTATTGCTTCCTAATATGTTTTATTCATCAAATCCTATATAGGATCAATTGGGGAGTGTTTCAATATGTTTTTAGGGATCCACCAAAAGGAATGCGAAGATATTGTGTGGCTTAGACTAAGGATAAATTAGGAATGGTTGTGATGAGTTGATGTTCATATGGATCATTTATTTTTCATATTTAGTTATTATTTTTTTACCTGATCTCATATATATTGATACACAACATGTATGCATTTATTTGGTAACTAAAGTACTAGTGATATTATTTTCATTGGATATTGTATTAATATCATTATTTGTTTTATTTTTATACAATTTATTCAACCTTCATTACCATTATTTATTGATACATGTTTACTTACTCTTCTGGTTATCTGATGTTAAGGGTGTAATTTTTCAAATGTATGTTTTTATACATCACTTATAGTCAACAAAATCTTTTAAATAATAAGTTGTTCATGAGGACGTGTGACATTATTACATTGAACTCCATTATTTAGAACGGTCTATCATGGTTGAGGCCAATGAATTAAAATAAATTATACTTGTATATATAGAAAATTGCGTTTTTACCATTACTATAAAATTTAATTCAATAATGACCATAAAATCTCAAATTTCCTTATTTTTATCATTATTCAATTACCCATTCTTTATGGATATTAAACTACCTTTTTAGGGATGATATTATCATCCAAATAACATAGATTTTTGGAAATGAGGTATTAGATTCTATTGAATTGATTTTTTGTTCTTTATTTTTTTCTTTATTGTGAACAAGTAATGGGTTCATCCAATTTATTTATAAAAGTATCCATTGTGGGGATTCACTTTTTCACCAGAAGTTAAAACACTATGATTATATATTATATCTATAGTTAATTTGAATAAAAATACAAGAGTATTTTTACTATGAGAGGTAATGATTCTATAGTTAATGATTATTTTCTATTATTATACATCTATGCTGTCAAAAGTTTATATATTATGAGTAATTATAATTAAAATACATCAGAATAAATTATTACATGTTAATAGAAAATAGTTAAATTGTTTATTGTGGAAATCAAGTAAATTTTATTTCTATATTAAATTTGTTTTTTATTTATTTCAAATATAATTGTTGTTAATGACTTGTAATGAACAAATACATGTTTTTTACATTATTATTTACAACTTATTATGTTAAATTATAAATTTAATTATTATGTATGAAACATGGCATTGTTCAGTGAGTGAGTGAATATTAAAAAAAATTAAAAAGAGAAATTATTATATTATAATATATGTTATTATTGATTTTCTAACTTCTCATCAATATTTCTATATAATAGTTTCTAAATATATAATTATATATATATATATGTTGGTTCTATTTTTTTATTCACTAGATCCATGATAATTGTATGTAGATTTCTGATACGTTAACATGGATTATGAAATATAACTTAAAATATTGATATTAAATTAGATATACATATTCTGAGTTAAAAAAGGCATTCACGGATGTAAGTGGTGTTGTGGCCACACATTTTATATCTAAACAATTATTTATTTGGATAAACCTATATTAATTTCCTTATTGATTTTCATTATTTAAATTCAAATGTATTCTCAACGTATGTATTGTGACCATTTATTTTAGGTTATATCATTCATTTTAGAAATTACATCATCCTCAATATATAAGAATTCCATCTTATGGCCATACATTGTGACCAAAAAAATATCATTAAACTAGGAGTATTCATATTTTTTGGGACTTGAATCGATTGATGTGGTATATCAAGGAATATATCTATGGAATCAACATTATATCTGATATTTAATTTTCTGATTTTTTCCATATTACATCATTTAAATATAAGGATTATTAAATTCAAATGGTTAATAAATTATGGAAGTATTTTGTAATACCGATGGTGGTTAGTTACCTTGTATAATCACCAAACTACTAGTTTCAAAAAAGGTAAAATCATCATGGAGATTATCGTAATGTTATAGGCTTGTATAACCTCTTTATATAGAAAAGGTATATATTACCCCTTATATGTTTTTAAATTTAATGACCATATGCATTATATTAGACACCAACACCAATACATATCTATGGGATAAAATGATTAAGGATACTTTGAATGGCCATTTCACTATGACGTATAATAGTTAGAATTCAATCCTCTTTTGATATTAATTTCCAATCAACAATAATATATGTTATAGATGGTATTTTTGTAACATT
Source organism: Viscum album (assembly GCA_963277665.1). Taxonomy (NCBI): domain Eukaryota; kingdom Viridiplantae; phylum Streptophyta; class Magnoliopsida; order Santalales; family Viscaceae; genus Viscum; species Viscum album. The sequence goes on along the minus strand of OY728148.1, from coordinate 63,690,942 downwards.
GAGAGTATAAAATATTTTTTTGTTTATTTTTTGCAATTCATCCTTAATGACATGTATTAAATTTAGTTATGTTGATGAAATTATTTCCATCATTCCATATTTAATGAAATCTAATCTATATCAGTTTTTATCAATATATAAATTCATTAATATGCGACTACATTGAATATTATTTTGGACATTGTGTGGTGTCCTTTTATTTATTCATTTATACTCACCCATAATGTGAATTTTGATATATATCAAAATATAATTCATATTTAGATTTTAATGGATCACTTTTGTTTCAGGGATAATATTTTAAAGATATATCTAAAATAATAAAGGCTTAAATTAATTTATTCTCCCTAAATTTTTTTTATTTCATTTAAATAATTGATGTGGTTTATATTTCTATGAGTTTTGTTCTTAAATGTTATTTGTACAAGACATTATATGTAAATAAAAATATTTTCTTCATATATCTATATTAAAATTTATGTGACAATATTATAATAGAATTTTTGTGTAAATAGTGGGGTAATTTTGTTTTTGGAATTTTACATCTAACATATAAATACCTCATAATAAAACATAATAAAAAACTTTAGTATGGAATATTAATTTTCGGGATTGGAATATTTAAATTTAACCGTAATAAATATAACCTCATTGAATAAGGATAAAATATTTAGGCCAAGTGGTAAATTTTACTAAAAAATATATTCTATTTTAAAGGTAGGTAAATTATATTTATATAATTTAAAAATTCAAAGAAATTTTATAAAATAAATTTATTAATTTTAAATAAATATTTGATAAATTAATTTCAATTAAACTAGTTATAAATATGATGTTATTTTATTTATATCCAACATTATTGAACAAATTTTAGTTTGAATGATAATTGTAAAAATGAGAATTATATTTATAAAAACTCAAAACATTATTTTGATAGTGAATCATCAATATAAAATTAAGAAAAAATGTACATACTGTAAAATAAAAATGTCTCACAATGTACTTTTGTGGGTATGACTTTGTCATCGATATATTATATTGCGATTCATTACATTATATCCCATGAATAATAGCTATTGACAATATTTGTGAACACAAAATGAGTTTTATAAAATTTATACTTACAATTTGTATTATTTGTTGTTACTATTTCATTTACTGTATTTCAATAAATGTATTAGTGACATAATTTATAAACGAATACTTATTTTCATTATTTCATTAGAAAATTTTGTTAAATAATCTTAAATATTTTAAAAAAATATTATTAAAAAATATTTTCCATAATAAATACATAGTATATTTATTAAATTTAACATAAAAGAAGAATTTAATAATGTCAAACCTAAAATGATGATAAAATTACAATTAAATGAATAGATTTATTTTCTACTATAAAATTACCAGAAATTTCCATTAATATTATAATTTAAATCATAATGATTACTTATTATATTTATCTAACAAAATATTTCATTCGTATAAATTAATATAAACAGATCAAATTATTATAATACTAAATTAGATAACGAGTTTGATAATTCCATAGAAATTCCATTTTTTCCATTTCAATCAATCATAATTATATTTATTCTATAAAAATATATATCATAATTGATTATAAAAAAAATTAGGGAAATATTTTAAATAAATATTTCAACAATTTTCATTTATACACATGGGTCTAGATCTAACGTATGTGAGATGAAATATAAAATTTATGTCAATGTTGTTGCTGAATCATTTGAATGAAGCCACTAAAATAGTATTTCCATTACACATTTATCTGTAATTATATTATCCTAATATTTTGAAAGATTTAAATGTATATTTTTTGAATCATTTGATGAAAAAAGGATGAACTTGGGGTTCCATGTTTTCATGATCCAAAATATATATATGACTTGATTCATTGAAATTCTATTATTTTTACAAACTATAAATTTTATAAGAAATAATTCTACTATAAATCTTCCATCATAGTGTTATAAAGGATACATATTTAATGGTATATGTGAATGATATCACAAATCATTTTACCATTAGACTATATTTCAATACATTACAATTAAATGTTCCATAAAATGACGGAAATTTGGTTAATAATGATAGTATGTCTATACATAAATATTTTTATTAATTATTAGTAAATAACTAATTCGATACTTTTCTAAAATAGAAGACCTGTTGAGGGATGAAACCAGATAAGTGGATTTCAATCATTGATGAATTTAATGTAATAATATTATATATATTATTATTTTTAAATAGTCATGATTTTATAATAGACTAATTTAGATAGAAAAATAATTCATGTCCCTTATATATAAATTGATAACTCATATTCCATTAGATTAAATGTAAATGTAATTAATTTAAATTTTTTTAATTTTTTAGTTAAATATTAATTTATATTTTTTCTTCAAATCTTCTTGACCTTATAAAATAAATGAGAATGTAGAACTAAAATTCATTCTTCTCTGAAGGGGGTAATGATATATTCATTAGACTCTAGAATATAAATTCTTCAAATTATTTTGTTATTTCAATTCTACTATTTGTTAATCTTTTTTTAGGTATTTTAATACTTACTATACTATTGAATTCATCTTTAGATAATACGTAATCATATAATTTTATATTATAATGATACATTTAGATGGTGGATGTTAGTATTCTGTTGGTTAAATGAGGGTGATTATCTCACATACAGAGGGTTGATTCCAGACAATAATAGTTAGAACTTAATGATGTTGAGTGAAATGGAATATATATATATATATATATATATGAATAATTTGAATAAATTGTTAATGAATAATTATAAAATCTTAATCAAATCCAATGAACAAAAACATCATCCAACAAAAATCCTTTTCTATTTTCTTTTTTTTTATTTTGAGATATTTATAATAATTATATTTTTATTTTTATATTTGTTTTTCAAAATCAAATAATAGTAATTTTTTTGTTTTTTATTATGGTATTTAATAAAATAATATTATATAAATTATAGAAATATAAAATCATTTTTTGTGAATAGACACCTCAAGTGATCTACCATATGTGTGGACTATATCTGACACTGGGTAAACAAGTATTTATTGATGTTTTATTAAAAAACTACCACTCGTAATGGAATAGGAAATTATATTATTCAATAATATATATATATATATATATATATCTTATTTTTATAAATAGAATTGAATTTAAAATTTCTATGAATTGTTTAAAACTCATAACATAACTAATATACAACTTATTGAATAATATAAAGTTTTATTCTGAATTATTTTATTATATAATGAAAACATGGTATCTAAAAAATTTATTATCCATTATTACAATGATATTAAATTTGAATAATTAGTTGTGTGTTTGTAAACACGTCAAAAATATTGTTTTCAAAATTATATATTTTATACTTTTTAAATTACTAGAATATATTTTCAGGGAATATATGTGATCAAGGATGATTGGAAAAAAATATTTGAAAAACCATTGTAAATTATCACGAACTATATTTAATCCAACACCGCATCTCAAATTGAGATGATCATTAAAATATATCATTCATGTAAATAATGATTGAATTTTTCAAAAATATAATACAAAAAAATATTGAATGTTATTATTAATGTTTACTACACAGTGGGACTATTTATACTTTGGAATATATTCTTTTTTATTGTGCACTATAATTTCATCATATTTTATAATTTGAATTTTTTAAAAAATTTCAATGTTTATCCTTTTTTCCATTTCATAAATTTACATATTTTAAGATAATAATGTAATCAATAGTTGAATAATTATATTAATATAAAATAATTTAAGAAAAAAAATAACTTTATTTAAAATTATATATAAATATACATAAATGACACCCTTAGGAAATTATTGATAAAAAATTCTATCCTGTGGATCTTCATAGGACTAAATAAGAAAACTAAAATTATAACAAATAATCTTCCTCATGTTTCTATTATAATCATAAAATCCATCACATGGTTTCCTTATAAAATTATTCATTCACATTATACCTATTCATGGGGACATCAAAAAATAACATGAGATCTTTATTTATATTCAACGAATGTATATCTAAAAATGATAACAATTATATCACTTGTCGTTAATAAATAAATATTCTTGATACTCACAATTTCAATGATTCATATTCATTAACTATATAAACTATTTTAATTCATTCATTAGTTATTATAATTTTTTTAAATTTGATTGATATTTTTCCAAGGATTCATTATTATTTTACTGGACCAACCAAATCAGGAAAATGATTAGTTTACTTTATAAATAATTTTTTATAACATCAACAATTTTAGATATTTTTTTTCTAACCATACATGATTGTGGAATTTTAATGTTTAGTTTATTTACAATTAATTTTAATAGGTTCATTTTCTTATTACTACTACAATTACCAAGAGTCATCTAATATATTATACACCATAACCCCACCCCCACTTGTAGTATTTATTATTCTTAATAAATTGATAGTTTATTCAATAATTTATTATTCTCAATTATAACACCATTATTATTCATATTTTATAGTCATTATATTTATCATAATAATAATTATATAGTATCATAATGTAGCACTCCCACCCCATAAGCATAAAGCTAGTTTGTTATTTTATTATATTTTCATTATTACAATGAATAAAATTCATATGAAATGCTTTGTTTTGAAGTATGGTAAATCCAGAGTACATACATGATACACATGATAAATTAGAAAATACAATGTACAGACATGATACAAAATAAAAATATGAATTGTATCAATGAAAAAATAATCATATAATTCTTCTTCATAACCTTGAAAGATGGATCATAATAATGGTGATCTCAATTGATCAGTAACAGTATATAAAAAGGAATAAATAATGAATCAATGAGAATAAATTTACATGGAATGGAAAATAACTGGTAACCCATTCTATAAGAATGAATAGATAAGGAAAATTCAATATGTCCAAGCTTGAAACTGAAACACATGTAATTTAATCGATGAACTGAACTAAAATATATCCATAGATATGTCGATACAATATATCATGTATAATTAGTAACAATAACTAAATAAGTAAAATTATTTATTAATGGAAACTATTTATATGGATCATTATATCATATATCATCAACACGTTCTCAATGGTTGTTTCAAACTATAGATTGAAACATGTTTAGTTTGAACAACATATATATATCATTAGATATTGTGGATACATCGATTTGTTGTATAAAATTTGGGCTCCACCCATAATTTCGATTTATAATAATTCCTTATAATGAATATTAATAATAAATAATATTCCCTATCAAATAATTGATTTGAATGATAAATATATATTTAATAATAATTCCTAGGTTAAAAATTTAACATTTAAAGTAAACACAACATGTATGATTGTATACAATTTAAGAGTTACTAAAATACATTATGATAGAATATAGATATTCTAGTAAACATGAAATAAATAGTAATAAAAATAATTCGATTGTTTTAAGTGAAAGATAATAATCACGAAAGGAATTGAGATCACAAAAAGTCATTAAGAACATTCTTGAGGAAAATAATTGTCACGACCACCTTCACCAAAACGAGGGAAGGGTCAGAAGTCTTCCATGCCCTTTCTTCGTTAAGTTGAAGGAGAGATAATGACCCCTGAAACCCACCTTCAATTGGTCCCGGAGTGGAGACCAACACCAAGGTTATAGAATCGCACACTAAATGGGAGGCATTACCCTTTTTCTTTTAATAGGATCGGGAGATAAGATAATAAATCCCACAACACCAAAACTAAATGTTCAAGAAAATACAAAACAATGATTCCCATATGCATGTTCCAAAAGTAAATACCACAAAGTACAAAGTGACTAAAATGGTAAAGTACCAAAGAAAGAAAACAACAATAGAAACTATCCCAAAGGTCTGAGCTAGTACAGTCCAGCATGATCCCCAAAGTCCTCTTGGAAATATGAAAACAAATTATATACGTAGGGTGAGCATACAATTATACTCAGTAGGGAAAAACCTAAAGCTCTTGTGCACCAGTGGGGGGAAGCGTACTAGAGTCTCGTGAGAAAAAGTGTAAACGAAACACCTAACAAGGTAAACTAACCACCCAAGCCTCACCAAGGCACACCCTCCAAGTAATGCAAGTCAAGTAAAGTATAATAATATCACATCAATGTTTGGGTACCCCGCGCCACATTCCCACTGGTTATTGAAGATATCCTACGCATCAGACCAATCCCACCATTCTCACTGCAGTCCCACTGCCACACCCCACCTGCACACACCTGGGCCATAACCTCACGTAGTTCCACTGCCAATCCCTGCCCGCACACACCTGGGCCACAACCTCACATGTAACCATTCCTGAAAACACCTAGGCCAGAACAACCACTGCCACACCCGAAGACACTTGGGCTAGATGTTCCACTGCCACCCACAAAGACACCTGGGCCTCATCTCGAAGATACTTGGGAAACTACCTGCCCGCACACACCTGGGCCATAACCACCAAACTATCCCACCTAATGGTTCTTTGGATAATAATGGACTTCGGGCCATCACAGCCTTCCCGATTATACTTGGGCTATCCGGGAATGGGAGAAGAAAAAGGGCTAATAACCAGCCACTAATAGTAGTGTTGGAAAAAACACCCTCCCCCATGAAATGGGGGTGTTTGGCACTAAGTGCTCAACTTGGGTGGGGCTCGAATAAGAAACAAAAAACTACAAGTATATGTTTAGGTAGAAAGAACTCACCCAGTTTAGGTTTTTATTTAGCCAACCTAAAGAATGAAAACAACACCATGTACAAGTCACAACCCACACTAAACCAAAACCCATATGTCTCATCCTTGTTTTCATGTTTAGTAATAATGATAGAACATGTTTCTGCACCTAATTTGGAAACTAGTAATCATAATCACAAGTTAAGGGAAAGTGAATAGTCAAGCACTAACCACATCACCCACACTCGGTTCTCTTGTAAAGCCACAACTACCAAAGGAAAACCCAAGATACAACCCCATGTCGAAAATCCAGGGGCCAAAAGGTTTCTCAACAACAGAGGATCCCACCCTAATTCATGATATAACAGAGGATCCCATCATCAATTTTGAAACCTCCCAGAGCATAATAACAGGGGATCCCATCCCCATCCACATCTCCCAGCATTCGGCCCATGAATGAAAAGAAAAGAACAATCAGGCGACTACCACCAAAGAAAAGTAGTCCCATGCCAGTATTTTCATATTTAAACAATTTAACACACTCCATGATTCTAATTCCACTTTACTTTAATGAGGGTTATCACAGTGATGGGTTGATCCTGGTGCTTTTAAATTTATTTAGCTGGATTTACATAATTAACCAAATAAATTTACACGGAAAGGGTGCACAACCAAAATACAATTCATTTAAACATCACTAGAGGAAAGGGTTTGTTAGTGCACAGAGAAAGGCCACCAAATTCCATGATTTCAGTAGGCGTAAGCTCTCAAATTCATAAAACAAGATTATAAAACAAGCAGCATCATCGATCACAGCCCCCCTTCATTCTTTAGAGACCGTTCATTATCTTCATTAATGTTTGGGTTTATCCAATTCTACAAAATCTAGAGCATTCCCACCACACATGATACACAAAAGGGAGAGATGAAGGAGAAATTTCCCTACTTGTTGATCAATGATCGACGCTGATCCTGGGCGTGGAATTCCACAGATAGCGATGTGGCTGGCCTGAACGAAAAGCGGTTCGTCTGGATGAAGGGTACTAGGGTGATCAAGAAATGAAACCTAGGGGGAAACCTTAGGTTATAAAGGCGGGGGAGGGTTTGGATAACAATGTGGAACTGCGTAAGGAGCGGGGGTAGTGGGTTGACCATGCGGCCCCACATGTTATCAAAGGTTCGGGCGCACAAACTAGGTTAATTCATTAAATATTTAATGAAAACATTTATGGCCGTTACCAGGCTTTAAAACAAGCTTAAAGGGGTCAAAATAGGGTTTAAAACCCAATTTTTACAAAAAAAGTGTTACTGGGAAGACCCTGTGGGGGTAGGCGAGAGCCACCGGTAGACCGAGCTACCGGTAAGCTGCATCTACCGGTAGACCGAGCTACCGGTAGACTGAGCTACCGATAGACAAAGATACCGGTAGGCTACGGCTACCGGTAGACGGAGCTACCTGTAGGCCAGCTACCAGTAGGCTAAGGCTACCGGTAGGCCTACCGTTACGCCCAACATCACCGAGATTCCCAGACCAGAAAACCCAAGATGAGAATTTCACAAAGTAATGTGCCCCAAAAACCCGGTCCATTACAATAATTTTAATCGGATTAATGTTTCTCATACCACATTGAAAATTTTAAATCATAATACCCATGTATGTATGAAAATAAATGAAAAATATAATATCATTAGAATAATTAAATTCATTATATGACATGAAAAATGTAGTATATAATCCAAATAAAAGTGTTTTTGGGAATAATAAAAAAAAATACAATTGAAAGTAAATTGAGATGAAATTAACATAACTATAAATCTAAAGACCATAATAATAATAATAATAATAATAATAATAATAATAATAATCATCATCATCATCATAAAATTAATCATTTAAAAATAAAATTTTAAAAATTAAATTTAATATTCTAATAATTGAATATGAGTAAATCTATACATTCCTTACGAGGTAAAATAAATATTCACTTTTTACATTGTAAAATATATAGAAAATGCATTGTTTAGAAAGTGATAAGAATATTCTTTTAAATCCATCAGTAAAAAGAAAACGAGTAAAAGTTTATGCACTAAATTATTTTTAAATTCAATAAAAACATTATTGAAAACAATTTAATATTACATGGTTTTATTGAATTTTTTTTTCCAACTAAAGATAGAAATGACGGTAGGATTTCATTAAAACATTTTAATACACACCATGAGTGCCATATAGTAAAGAAAATTGTAATAATAGAAGATAATTATAATTAAGAACCAAATTATATATGAATTAAATACTTTATAGATAAATTATCCAATAATTTAATCGAATAGAAATTAATGTACTTACAATCCCGAATAAAATGATATTGGGAATTAATCACTTGAAATGTATATAATATCGATTTAAAAATAAATCAATGAATAGATTGTGTTTAGAAAAGATAAATACATATAAATAATGTGTAAATTAATATATTTTTATATTTATATAATAAAAATTTATTACACACAAAATAATAGAATATTAATGACAATGAAGAAGTAATATAACTCAGTGAAAATAAATTGAGATACAAAATTCAATTGAACATCATGACTTTTAAGTTAAGTCCTATTAAAATAAATACGTAACATTGAAACTAAAAATATAATTAATAAATTTTTATTCACGATATTCAATGTCAACGTGGAGCTACCTACACAGTATATATAAAACCTAGTGTAAAACAATTAAGTGTTCCTCACATAATGAAAATAAGATATGAATCCCTTACATTGAGTCTGAATTATCTCGTGTGTATTTATTTTCTATAATAACAAAATTATGTTAATTATTCAAATTTATTAGAACCTTTTTATTTTTTTCAAAAGTATTATTTCCCTTATTATCATGTTGTATTCAGTTACTAAATCAATTACGTTTATCGTAGGTGGTTTTTCCAAATTCAGTTTATGTGTAAAAAATAACTTCAATATGTCATCTATGTTCCAAGGGGTCATTATATAACATCTAAAGAATAATATCCATGCATAATTAAAATATTTATACTGAAATCATAATTTTAAATACCTAATTAAATATGGTTCCTAAAAATGAACCAATGTTTCACTCATGGGGTGGAAGGTTGTATATACACATGAGAAATGGTCCCATTTTTCATGATCACTTTGGAACAATGATAAGTAAATTAAATCTATAAAACATAATAATTATAAAATAATTAATACATTATATAATCATATATACATATATTTATATATCTATAAATTTAAAATGAAACACATCATGTTGTGAAAGTGATAGTCCACACGTCCAAGAATGACATTATCACTTTTTAAGTCTATGAAAGGGTAATAGCTAAAATGATATGTATATATACGTATTGAATTTAAAGATATAATTATTTCCTATATATAATCCATATTTTTTTCTGTCTCATATGTATAATTATAATCATCATTTATAAATTCCATGTATATTGTGAACAAATCACATCAGTTTAGAGAGGGATTTAGTCCACAGTTTCATAACTGATGTTATCGTATATACACAAATGGAAATTTATATGGGTATGTGTTAAAAAAATAAATAAGATTAACGAAATAATAAATATCATATATAAAATATACACATAGAGTTTCTATCATAATGGCCACCATGAGATGAGGTAAATAAAAATTAATAATCATCATTTTTTGGTGTGTTTGTTTCCATACACATAAGCAATAAGTTTTTACCCATTAGATGGAGTTGTGTGTAAGTATAGGTTGAAAAAATATAATAAGAATTCATATAATATTGAGATTAATGTTTTTTAATTATATAACATAATAAGGATAATTGAGGGAGTGGAGAATTGAAATAAAATTAAAGTGATTTAGGAATGGAATTACCTTTTAATGGGGTAACTTCTTTTAGATTTCACCAAAAAGATTTTGTGTACTTTTTTATTCAAAAATGAAATATTTGAAGATTAAGGAATGGTTTTTTTAGATTTAATTTTGATGATATTTTCCGATCTTATGTGGAATAATATGTATGAGTATGTGGGAGGAAATGGATCCTTTTATAATGGAGGAGTGACATTATTGTAATATTTTAAAATCAAGGAACCCCACCAACATTTTTTATTGAAAGAGTATAAATAATTATTCAACATAGATTAATGGTAAGATAGGGTTTAATAGGTCCATAAAATTTATTTTAGAAAATTTTATATGCCATTTTGGCCTTATGATTATAGTTTATTCCCTTATATAACATTATTTAACCATTATCATTATAGTTATTTTTAATTAAATTCACATATATTTTGATAAATAATCTAATAATACCAAATTAGAAAATATTAATTACTATTATTAAAAATATGGACTACATTATTAATCCTTATAGTCATAGAATTGGTATAAATTAATTTAAATTTAATCAGGCTGACAGAATGAGAAATTCATTTTTTTAAATAAAAATATTTGAATGATATATACATTTCAATAGTAACATTCAAAGGGAAATTTATTAAAATGACCTAAATTTAAATAAATTAAAAACAATTATATAACATAACATTAAAAAAAATATAAAACATAATATATATCTAGAAATACATGAGGAAAAAATAAATTTTGAATTAAATTTTAGTATTTTTTTCTACTCAATTAAAAAATGAATTCTTACGGATAATAACAAAAATTTACCCAAGGATAATTATTAAGTTAAAATTTAAATTATTAGTTTTTTTACCAAAATATAATTTTTATTAAAGGGTAAAAATACTTTTTTTAATATTTTTCTCAATTAAACGGTGGTAAAAGTTTATTAATAATAATATAGGTCTTTTGATGTATAATGTTGAATTTATTCTTATCTTATGTCTATATAATCTTTTTTATGATTAAGAAATATATATTTTTTAATTCATAACATATATATTTCATTAATATTTTTTACTAGTTTTAATTACTTAAATTTAATTATAAAAAATGCCTTTATGATCCAACAAATAATAATATTTCGTTATTATTCAATTGGTCTGTATTTTCATTTCTAATTAAATTGAATCCCATAAATTAATTTTATATATTAATAAGTAATATAACCGAATATGTTAGTTAATATGGTTTATAACAACCAATTTAATGGCTAGGTTATGTATTATTTTATTAAAAAAAAATATCATAATAATATATTGTTGTTCAGTAAAACTCAGTCTTGTGTATAACACAATCTATTAGAGAATGTCCTTTTTTATTGTGATATATGATTATATAGTGTCCCATTCATTGAAAGTTAGACTAAATATTTTTTTAAATAGTAAATATTTTATAAATATTCAAGATATTATATTCCCTTATGCACATGGTGTTGCGTTTCATACACACTATCAAATTCATGAGTCGTACTCTAGAATATCATACTCTTATATTCTTCCCACCATAATTAAAATGTTTGGTCATAATTAAAACTAATTTTTTTTATATATTGTTTAGTAATTCATATTTTTTGATCCTACATCATTATATGGGTTTGTAAAACATCCTCTAGAAATGAATAATTGGGATGTGTATGGGTCACATGGAATAACATATAAGCTGGTCTCTAAGTAGATGAGCATAAGTGGTAAGAATAGATACATAATTATAGGAAATGATTAAATATTTATAGGGTTTATTTAGTTCATCAAACAAAAACATGTGAATGATCAATTTAAACTTCAAGGCCTCAAGTTCTTATATCATGGATGATTTAATAGACTATTAGTTTAAAAAAAATTAATGTTTTTGGAAAAATATTTTTTTTATCATTTTTATAATGTTGAGTAATTATTTTACTATCTACGTATGAAAGGAAAAATAGTTAATTAATTAATTTCATTTTCATAATATTAATTTCATCTATTTTTTGTGCTTTGATCGAATGATAATTCATCCAATTCATCAAGAAGTGGGTATCCAAAAATTAACATTGATCCTAAAGAACTAAAACATTTAATGGATCATAAGGCCCAGAAGAGAGCGAGAAGTACAACTATGTGTTTCTAACTATTGTCCAATGCCAACATGGTTAATATACTAATCTATAAAACTAAAAAGTGACACCATTGGTTCATAATTGTAATTTATTCAATATTTTAAAAATAATTACACATAAAATATTCCATTTCATAGGAGAGTGGTAGGCACAAAATCCATATCATTATTTGGTAATGGGTCCAAGCCTCATGGCCTTTTGGACAGGATAGGTTGTCATGTATGATACATGTATTCTTTTTTAAAATAATTTTATTATGACATAAAAAAATAAATCTAATTGAAATACCTGAAATTTAATCATTTAATATCCTCTTAACTATGGTTTTTAATATGTCCTAAATACATGTATACTTTACCTATTTCATTTCAACATAAGTTTTTCCATGGCCTAGGGTTTATCTTTCACATCATCTATATGATTTAAAATAATAACTCTTCATCATTAATGTAAGACTCTTTATGTTTAACCTCTGTAATTAACTTTGAAAATAATTCCTAATGGTTTGTAATGGAAATGTAGATTATCATAAGAACATACTATAAAGACCCAGAATTTCTAGGGAAATTTTCTTCTAAAATACATGGTAATTTTACGAGTCTTCCAAAATAGACGACGCTTGATTTCAAGACCCAGTGTGCCCTGAATCAATTTCTGAAGTTTTGTTCAGGTATATTTAGTAAATGTATGAGTGGGGTTTTATAACTTTTGAACCGGTGCTAGAAACTGAAATATGAGGGCACCATTGAACATGAAGCGCCAGTATTCATTTATGAATATTTCCATTTCGACGACACTAAGTTGAGAATTAAAGATAGTTTTTGGGTTTTATGTGGAAATAATAAAATAAAATAAGTGCTTGTCTTATTTTCTTTATTTCTTATAACCACCATGTGGATATTGGAGGTAGGGACTACCACACCTTATCCTCCCATTAGTGGTTATGGTGGTGGGGTCCACCCGACTCAGCCTCCAATGTGAGGATTAATTTCATGGGGACCACAGAAGGTTATAACCTCTTGAACTCCCCATTAAGATGGGAGAAAAATCTTGATATCCCCACTTAATGGTGCCACCACCCTTCACATTAATTAGGTGGATCCAAGTAAGTAATTCATTATTTTTGAATTCTTTTCAATGAATTAATAGATACTATAATCTATTATTTGGAACATCTTTTTCATTTAGGTGGATGTATGGGAAGAGGAGAGCTTGGGAGGATTAAAATTCTCCCAATGAAGAATGAATAATGAAGAAAGTGTTATTCCAACGAAAAACACTGGCAAAAATCCTTCTTTAACTTCTTCCTCGGACACCTACAAACATGGAGCGACTTCCGCAGTTGACACAACATGGGATTAAGAGCATGTGATGGACGCAATGAATGATGAACTCCTTCGTCTTCTTTCAATGACTTCAACGTCAACGACCAACGAATAAAGGTAGGGGGTTTACTCTTGTGTTTTATTTCATTTCTCTTTATCTTCATCAGATAGAAGGAATTAATTGTGGGGTTGTAAAATAATTGTTTTACATTGTACATATTTGATGAACCAATTGATACCACCCAAAATGCAGAGGGTGTGGTCCAAACCAACATAGCCCGACCCCTCCGTCGATGTTGTTTATGTTGAAATTTCGGCATAGCGATGTGAGAAGAGGCGAAGAAGGCGGCGACGACAAAGGCCTCGCCACCGACGACCTCCGAGAACCACAACGCACCCATATCACTCCATTGCTCTGGGCTGAACCAGGGCCCTCCGGCCACGCCACCCCGACCGCACCGCCGCCCACCCACGCCGCACGACTCCCGACCGCCTGCCGGCCTGCATGGTCGTGTGCCTCCCAGCCACCAAACTGCCATGTCGCACAACTCCCAGTCATCTTCCTACCTAGCCACCCGCCTCCCGGCCGCCGAACCGCCAGGCCGCGTGCCTCCAGGCCGCTGGCCCACCTGGCCGTGTGCCTCTCGGTCGCACGAACTGGCCGGCCTGGTCGCACCCTACCCAAACCGCGCCCGCCCACACTGGCTACACCGTCCCAAAACTGGCCGCCCTCCAGCCTGCCTGGCTGCATCCTTCTCGGCATCCTCCCGGCCACCAGACCTTCCAAACCGGTCTGCAGTCCCCCTCACGGCGCCCTAGCCAAACTAGCCCGGTCGTGCCCTCCGGGTCGAGTCGTGCCTTCATGACGCTCTGGTCCGAACTGGCCCCAATCCCGGGATGAACCACCCTTTCAGACTACTAAGATAGGCCCAGCGGGCCAGGACAAACATAAAAGTTTGGCCCGCCCAATGTACCAGGCCAGACCCTGGGTCGGACTGGGTAGGTCCGATCGGGTTGGACCGGACCCATGCCCTCTACTGACCCTTTACTTTCTTTGGCCATATCATTCAAACTGGAAATTCATTTGATGATCTGTCAACGGTTTTGGAAATCTTGGAGGGTAATCGTCGCTTTGAGTATGCCCTATTGGATTTTAGGGTTCAGTTGAGATGTGGTCAGTTTGGATCGTACACGAATTCAACATGGCCCCTTAGACTAAAAGGCCAATAACTCACAGACCGGGCATCTGATTGATGCGCCGTCTATAGCGTTGATACCCCTATGGCGAGGTGGACATTTGAGATATTTCTTCTTGGGAATTTGTGGACTTTGATGTATCAACACTCATATTGAAGAGCAGACCCTCTTGAAATCAAACATGATTCATGCGGAACCATGTGGATGGTTGTGCACTGACGACTGTTCCTGGATCTTGTGTGGGTTCGACAACACTATCTACTGTTCCTAGATCTTGTGTGGGTTCGATAGCACCAACGAAAGTCCCTGGATCTCATACATTTTCGACAGCTCTGACTACTATTCTTTGGATCCTGTGTGGGTTTGACAGTTCTGAATTCTGTTCCATGAACCTGTGTGGGTTCGATAGAACAACTGTTCCTGGATCCTGTGTGGGTTTGATAGTTCTAATTTCTGTTTCTGGATCCTGTGTGGGTTTGACAGAATAGATGATTCAGTGGCTACATTTGATCATCTCTCTCTCTTCAAAAGTTTTATTCCTGTGTGAGCTGAGTAAGTGACTTTTGTGCTTTACACATTATTGATATGGGTTACTTGATAACTTAGGTATATTTATGGTCATATAACTATGTAATGGATATCCGTTGATTTCATAACTTTTGGTTTATCCTCATCGGATTTTGGGAGATTTTGAGGGTCTTGGGGTCCCCACTGAGTATCATTATACTCAACCCTACACGGGCTATTCCTGCACCTCATTGTGTTGGATGTAGATGACAAAAAACACTGACCGAGGCTGAGTTTATAAGGACTGGACGTTACCCATAGGTGGACCTCAAGATGAGTTGGTACTCGGTGGAGACTGAAAGACGTGAAGTACTGACTAGGACATATGCACCTACCCTTCAGGTAGGATATAGGGAGGACGATCTAGGAGCTTCTTTCCACCTTTCATTTTTTTCCTTTTCAATTGTACTTGAACTTTACAGTTGGGCTTGTATTTCCGACCTCATTTGCGTTTCATCATTCTCTTTTTATACAGTTTTACTTAGTGTTTTGTATCTATTTGTGTGCTTTGTTGTGTGTTTTTATAGTTATAAGGGCAATATGTTCCCAGTTTAGTGATTTACTCCTTTGGTGCTAGTCGCCAGCCCCTAGCCTATGGAAGGCAGGCTCGGGGTAGTCACACCATGGGCCCCAAAGGACGAGTCATGACAAGTTTTTATTAGAGGATTAAGTTCTACCATAGAACATACGAAATTGATCTTTTCTGTGAAAAATAGTTTTATGGGTACTAAGTGTGGTTTTTAGATCAGGGTGTCCAATGTTGGTACGACGAACGACATATCCATGCACCAGAACCCTGACTTTTGATTTCTGACTTAGTGCACAAAAAAACCTATTGCATGTGTGTTTCAAGAGTTTTCTTAGTGATCTGTTTGAGTCAGCTCACCAGTTATAACTTATTGACTGTGACACACCTGTGTCTTTCTAGGATTGCCTCACATAGATAACACCCAGGGTTCTAGTCTTTGTACAAGATGGTATCTCACCGAGTGATGAGGCCTCGGTACAGGGCCCTATTACAGTGGAGGATCCAGTAGTACCACTTACCTTTGAGCCACCGATGCCACCAGCCCCAGTAACAGAGAGTTCACACCACCTGAGCACATTGCATGAGTTCCAGTGGTAGAGGATTCCTAGATACAGGGGTGAGATGGACCCACAAGAAGATGAGGATTTCCTAGAGACTGTGGTGAGAGCCTTCAGACTGGTAGGGACACCAGCAGACCTTATGGTGATAATTTCCTTGAGTCTCCTTCAGGAAGTAGCTGTCCGATGGTGGAGCATGAAACTCCAGGTTCATGATGAGGTGAAACTTCTATATAAAGACTTTGAGAGCATGTTTCATGAAGTGTTTTTCCCATCCACACTACGTGTGGTGCAGATAAAAGTGATATTTTATCTACAGAAAGGTAGCATGACGGTGGCACATTACTCATCATGGTTCACCGACCTCTCGTGATACTCCACATATATGGTGCCAAAACCATTCATTAGGGCCTAGAACTTCAAGCAGGGGCTCAGGAAAGAGATCAAGGCTTCGATGATATCCCTCAGCATCCTGACGCATGTGGGGGTGTCAGAGTGAGACCTCATAGTGGATAGTTTCCTTGCTGAGAAGTCACCAGCAGCAGGACCCTCCACTGGGTGTCACGTAGCGAAGTCTTCTAAAGCTAGCAGTAGGAAGATGTTATATAGGTCCAAGAGGACCAGACCATCTGGTGGAAGACCTCAGGAAACAGGTTTGGTTGTGCGTGGAACACGAGACATAGCCAATCATTCGACGAATAGTTGGTGTTTCACATGAGGCAGGCAGGGTCACATGGCTCGTGACTTTCTGACCCGCCATTCAGGTGATCAGTAGACAGTTGAGGGACTCCTAAGAAGAGGAAGAGGTTTGATCAAGGCGATCCATAGGGCATAGGTCGACGGGGCAGAGGAGATGGTCGTGTAGCTGGTGGTGTATGGCGTTACTGGGTGTTACCACCACTACCACTAGGAGGTCCACCACGACCGGAGGGAGCAGGTGGACAAGGGAGAGCATAACTCTAGGTAGCTGAGGCATACGATCATGGTGCTCCGGAGATGATTCGATGTACAGTCTCTTTCAACTCCACCTTAGCTTTAGTTCTTATAAACACTGGTTCAAATCACTCTTTCATTGAAAATTCCCTTGTTCAGATCTTGAAGATTCCGATGGAGCCTTTGGCTCGATCCTTATGGCTAGATACTCCTACGGGAGCAAAATCGACGATCACGCACTGGTGAAAACAGTGTGAGAATACTCTTGAAGGTGATAGCTTCGGCTGGGATCTCCTCATAGTGTCATCGAGTCCTTACATCTTCTTCTTGGCTATGTACTAGTTATTTGAAGTCCATGCATAGATCGACTGTATTAGGTGCAAAGTGCGGTGTGTCTACATGGATTGGACCAAGTTCACATTCACCGGTGAGAAGGGAGCCTTTGCAGCGTTGGATAGAAAACTCAGAGGAGGGTCCGGCTGAGCACTCATTAGTTGGCATGCCTTACCATTAGAGTAGTTGGTGTAGAGAGTCTGATTTGTCCTATAGTGGTGGACCAATACATGGATGTTTTCCGTGATGATGTTTTAGGTTTACCTCCTTGTAGAGAGGTGAAATTTTACATTGACCTGTACATCGGGACGACACCAATATCTACCGCATCATATCAGATGGCTCCCACTGAGCATCATGAGCTATGGGTACAACTAGAGAACTTACATGGGAAAGGATTAATCTGGCCTAGTGTTTCTCCCTGGGCAGCCCCAATTTTGTTCACCAAGAAGGCAGATGGGATCTTGAGGCTATGTGTCGACTGCCGACGCCTAAAAAAGGTGACTGTGAAGAACAAGTACCCACTCCCAAGGATTGAAGACCTCTTTTATCAGAAGATGTCTTTATGATGTCGGTACGACGACTACGAGTTCATGGATATACCTTTTGGAATAACCGATGCTCCAGCAGTTTTCATGGTACACATGAACATGATCTTCCATCCATACCTCGATCGCTTTGTCGTAGTCTTCATCGATTACATTCTGATCTAATTGACTACTGAGAAGGAGCACGCCTATCAATTGCGGCTAGTACTGGAAACACTCATAGAGCACCAGCTTTATGGTAAGCTCTCAAATTTCCAGTACTAGATCCGAGAGGTTAACTTTCTGGGACATGTCATCTCAGAGGCTGGACTTGCAGTGGATCCCGCGAAGATTGAGGCAGTACTTCCTTGGGATCCACCAAGGAGTGTGACATAGGTACAAAGTTTCCTAGGGTTTGGATGGATTTTATCAGTGGTTTTTACCAGACTTCTCCATAGTTGCAGCACCACAATCATTCTTGATGAATAAAGGGCTACCCTTCGGGTGGTCGGAGAGATACCAGGAGAGCTTTCATTAGCTGAGGCAGAGGCTAACTAGTTCCCCCATATTGAGGCTTCCAGAAGAAGGCATAGGGTATGTAGTGTACTGTGACACATCAGTGACATGACTTAGATGTGTCCTAATGCAAGAGAAAATAGTGATCTTGTATGGTTCTCGGTAGCTGAGAAAACATGAGCAGAACTACACTACCCCTGAACTAGAGTTAATACAAGTGGTATTCTCCTTGAAGATGTGGAAACACTATTTTATGGGTGAACATTTTACCGTGAACAATGATCACAAGAGTATTAGGTATATCTTTTCTCAGAAGGACCTGGACCAGAGACAATGGTGATGGCTTGGGTTACTCTAGGAATATGACTTTGAGATTTTCTATACTCTTAGGAAGGGGAATGTTGTAGTAGATGAAATCAGTATGAGATCTGGTATACAGCTACTAGGCAAGGCGACAGAGCAACTGGATGCATTACAGATATCCTTTGTGGACCGATATGGAGCAGCATTCCTTCTGTCTCATACTATCACTCCTCCACTTATTTAGCGAGTCCGGGAGGCATAGCATGGAGACGATGACTGTGTAACATGACGTGCTCAAATATCTACAGGGCATGCACCTGATAGATTTTATGAAGGTGGGGAGCACGACATCCTTTTCAGAGGACATAACTTTCCACCAGTGGCACATCAAGAGGATGTGCTGATGAAGTTCCACACATCCTCTATAGCGGTACATCCAAGAGTGGAAAAGATGTACTAGGACCTCAGACGATAACATTGGTTTCCAGGTATAAAGAAAGCAGTTGCCGAATATGTCTCTCGATGCCTCAGTTATCAGCAAATAAAGATTGAGCATCAGATACAAATAGGCTTGGTTCACCCTTTAGTGGTCCCAGAGTAGAAGTGGGATGGGATATCCAAAGATTTCAGGATGGTTCTTCCATGAACATCTAGGAGTCATGACTTGATTTGGGTGATTGTCGACAACTCACCATCTCAGCCCACTTCCTACCGATCAGAGAGTAGGGTTCAGTAGAGAGCTTTGGATGCCTCTAAGTGCATAAGATTTTGTGGCTACATGGAGTACCTAATTCTGTTGTATCCGATAGTGACACACGGTTTACTTCTCAGCCATAGAAGGGGTTGTAGGAGGCTTTCGGGATGCAGCTTCATTTGAGCACTGCATTCCTTCCTCAGACAGATGGTTAGACTGGGCGGACTATTCAAACCCTCGAGGACATGTTGTGTGCTTGTGTCCTCGACTTGGGTCACAGCTGGGAGAATCACTTACCTTTGGTGGAGTTTTCATACAATAACACCTATCACTCCACCAATGGGATGACACCTTTTGAGGCCTTGTATGGTCAAACTTGTAGATCGCCACTGTGATGGACAAACTTAGGGGAGCCAACACTAGTGGGACCAGAGATGGTACGGGCTACCATAGAGAAGGTGAAGATCATCCATGAGTGTATGAAGACTACACATAGTAGGCAGAAGTCGTATGCGTACAGAAGAAAAAGACCACTAGAGTTCAAGGATGATGATCACATATTTCTACGGGTCTCACCTCGACGAGGTTTACCGAGATTTAGCGGAGGTGGAAAGTGATCTATGAGATTTATCGAACCTTTCCATGTCCTCAACAGAGTAGGAAAGGTGGCTTACCACCTGGATTTTCCTCCTCAGTTGCACCAGGTGCACAAATTCTTCCATGTATCCCAGCTGATGAGATACACGCATGACCCTTATCACATCATCGTCCATGGTGAGTTGGACGTCGACGATGGGGAGACTTTAATTGTAACACCCGAGACATTTATATTATATAAATCATCAAAGGAATATTTTTCTACACACAACACTTGCTTGGATTTCTTTAAACGAAATCGCGACCCTCCTTGATAGCTTGCGTCGTACGCAATACCGAGTTTCACTAAACAATGATATGCTAATAAAATATTATTAAAACTAGCCATTATGAATAGTAATAACCAGTTTTTGAAATTTTATAAATTTTATTTTTCAAAATTGACTCCATTTTTGGATTCGGAATATCGAAATTATCCTAGGGTGAAATTTTGGTATTTTTCTGAAAACTTTCAATTTTTGATGAATAGTGAAACCACTAAGTGGTAGTTAAAAACCTGAATTTTTCATAAAACTTAATTTTACCGCTTCTGTGAGTGTAATTTTAAAAATCTGAGAGACACGGTTGATGTCAGTAAGTAAAATTTGGTTCAATGAGATTAAAATAATTTTTGGTGAATAGTAACTTTTTACTTTTATTTACCACGATTAAAAGTAAATAGGGTAATTAAGGGTAAAAATGATATTACTATTACCCTAACACATTTCCTAATTCTATTGGATAAGTGTAATTCGACCAAAAACAAACATAGGAATACAATATGACCATTTAGGCCCACTTGGATTAGATTAGTACATTTATTATTAATTTATTTAAAGAAGGGTTAAAATAGTTAAAATCAAAGTTTAATAAGAAAATCATTTTTAATATAGTGCTATACATAAGATAAATTAGACTATAAATATTCATAAGAAATCTAAAAAGATATCTACATAATGGTATTTTATTTTTAATTTTTAGACATTAAATAATTTAATTTATTTATGACACAATGATGATGTAGTAATTATCTTATTAATGAAATATTGACATAGTTGATGTTATAAATACCCAAATAAATATAATTTGAGACTTTTTATGAATTTCACTAATTTTCTAGGTTAATATTACATGTTAGTATTGATTTAATTAACGTTTTTCAAACTAATCATTCTGTTATGATTTTTACAAAAATAAATTACTAAATAGTGTCATAATTGACATAAAATAGTTTTTAAAACAAATATTATATTAGTAATTTTTATTTTATTCCTAAAAAATCTAAGGTTCAGCCAAATGACTTAGATACGGTTATATATATTAATAATAAACATCTAGGGGTTCGTTTGGCTACTTATAGTAAGTTTATTAACCTTGTAGTATAAGAACACAAGAAGACACGGTAAAAGTAAAATTATTTAACTTAATGTTAAATCTAAATGATAAGGTTAAAATAGGATCCTAAACTTGTCTAAATTCTAATCGATGAGAGGATTTTGACCTATCCCCACCTTAGCTTTGAAATAAATCAATTGGGAGGTATTTAAAACCGAACTTGACTTTATAATAAAATAATATTTTTAGTTTTCCCAAAGGAGCCCCTCTCCTCCCTTATAAAAGGGTACCTCCTCCCTCTCTTCCTCACACCACTTTGAGCCTTAAATCTCGGCCAACCCCTACCACATTCTCCTGTCCACTTACCTAGAGACATCCTAGAGGTCCTGTTCTTCTTCAAAGACCAATTTTAGTGCCCTAAAAGAAGGTCTCAAAGAAGCACTTCAAAGAAGAGATAATGTCCATTACCGATTCTTTCATCTTTATTTCTTCTTCCACTTCGTCTTCTTTAGTTGTTTCATTATGAAGTAATAACATCAGTATCACTAATATACTGATATGTTATTATAAGAATTAAACAAACCTATTTCACATTCTATCTATCCTACAGAAAATGAAATCACCGTGCGTGCATACGTACGGAATACCGTCTCCACGCCGTGGTGTAATCTATTTTACACCACCACCTTACTTGGATGGGTATAATGGTGTAAATAATGACTATATATGAATATTGTTAAGTGATATTGATTCTGAAATAGTATACATACACTCCAATACAATTCCATGATCATGGGAACGATATCATCGCCCGTGCGTACGTACGGAATACCGTCTCCACGATGTGATGCGACTCGTTCTACATGATCTTTATTTCATAAAGATTATATAAATGAATTGAGTAAATTAATATGATATATATTACACTAATAACATTCTGTAAATTAGGTATCTATAACCTAAAGAGAAGAATAAGAATTTATTCGACAAAACACGCATAAGAACAAAAAGTAATAAACACCCAAATAAGAAGTTGTAATTAAATATTACTGATAAGAAGCTAAGAATATAAACATATGTGATATCATAACAATGAGTATGATTATGGAATAAGTAAATAACATTATTTAAATCATTATACAGGAGGTTCAGACATGTACAAAGCATATCGGACCTAAGGTAAGGGAAATATCACAATCTTATTTTTATCCAAGATTGTTTATACTTTGAAATTTACTGGGGTGTATTTTATCATCCCCATCCATGTTCCCTAAGTATGTAATATTTATATCCTTATATAGTAGTTTATATCCAATTTTACCCTTCGGTGAATTTTTAGTAAAATATATGAAAGGAATCTTTTGTCGTTTTTCATATGAGGTACTTTTTGACTTTTTCGACAAAAGTACGGGAAGAATGTTTTTTTAACTTATACGACATGAATGGTTTCTTAAAAAATTATTTCCAAGAAGCTTCCTTTACATGTTTTCAATTTTATTTTTAATCAACTTCTTTTAGTTTAGAATTGTATGACATGTTAAGAAAGGAAAAGTGTTTTTGAAGTAGAAAGGATATTTTCCTCAAGAATGGAGTTCAAGTGTTTTATCAAAATTATTTTCCATCTATGATAATAAAGGGTTCTGTTTCTATCCCTATTATTACATGGATTTGATTATGTTGTGATGGAAATATTTTTTTTATGAATTCTTTTATCTTATATGAATTGTTTTATGATGTCATGATGTTTAAAGGTTCCCATTTTTATTACATGGGTTATGCTATGATGTATGGTTTATGATTTTGTGGCACACATAAGAATGGTATCATTATGAGATGGGTGAGACCTATATCTCCCTCCAATGCATTGGGTAAAGATTTTATATCTCATGAGATAGACATGGCTGGAACGGCAGGTTAAACAGGTTCAGTGAAACAGGACTGAAACGAGGAGTGAACTCGGTTCAGAAATGGACTTTGTCCACTAAGATAGTATTCACAATGAGTCTTGACTAACAAGAAATGATTCTCTATGATTATCTTTGTATGCCACAAAGTTTCATGTTTTAAGTTATGATTATTGGGATTACATTTCACTATTATGATTTATCCCATGTTATGAAATTATGATTTCTTTTGCAGGTTAATATTTCTAAAAGTTATGTTCTTATGTATATGATGTGATTGATATTTCTTTTATTTACCCTTACTGAGAATTTGAGCTCACCCTTTTGTATGTTTTCTTTCCCCGGGTCAGGAAGAAGGTTATTAAGTAGAATATGCCAAAAAGGGACTCTAGGTATGATGAAATAAATGGGAGGCAAAGTAGATGCTTTATGAACCAGTTGTTTATGCTTTCCAGTTTCTAAAGACACTATACCTATATGGTCCTTTCATGGTTTTGATATATGTTGTAATAAGTGTGCTTCAATTTTGATGTAATAACAATGTATGTAAAGTATGAGTCGTTATAGTTGGTATCAGAGGAAAGGTATAGTCAACCTTTGGAAAATAGGATTTGAGAGTCTTAGTAAGAACCCTAAGGATAAGTCTATGCATAGAACACAATCTTAGTGTGTTAGAAATGGCCATGAATAACCTAGGATAAGACTTTAAGTTTGAAATTTTATTCTTGATTATGTGGTTTTCCTATTATAATTAGTGTTTCTCACAGTATTCTTCTTGGATTTAGTCAATGGCAGGAACCTGAAGGAACCGTGTTAATACGGAATGCGACGGGAAATGCAATGATTGTCCCCCCTGAGAAACCAAACGTTATGGGAGCTGGAATGAAAAATATTGTAGTCATGCTAACACAAATTTCTCAAGCTATGAATCATGCAGGACTTCCAAACGATCAAAGGAAGGAGAAACATTCTGTTGAATCCTTCATGAGGTAGCGTCCACTTTCTTTCAGTGGGTCAACTGATCCATTATTTTTTGAACAATGGATTAGTACTACTGAAAAGATATTTTCAGTTCATCAATGTTCTGAACATGATAAAGTCATCTTAGCAGTGTATCATTTGGAAGGAGATGCTGATCAATGGGGGAATATTATTAAGAATACAAGACAAAGGGATGAAATTGAGTCCATGGAATGGGACGAGTTCAAGAAATTATTTTTCAATAAGTACTTCCCTCGTATTCTCTGAACAAATATGGAGAAAGAGATTCTTGAACTGAAGCAAAAGGATGATGAATCTGTTGGTACTTATGAAGCAAATTTTAAAAGACTTGTAAGGTACGCTTCTGGTATTATTATCCAACCTGTGAGTAAGACCAAACGATTCTTTAGTGGCTTAAAACCAAGTCTTTGAAGGGCGTTATCTATAAGGGACTTCAATAGCTACGAGGAAATCATTCGATGTGCTCTCAAAGTTGAGATTGATATTGGAGTAACCCATCAGTCATATGGTTTTGATAAGAAGAGGAAAATGGAATTCAAAGGAAAATCTAAAGAGCACACTGAAAAGAAGATGATCTTTCCCTTATGCTCAAAGTGTGGAAAGAAACATGGAGGGAGTTGTCATAAAGGGACAAGTAAATGTTCTAAAAGTGGAAAGGAAGGTCATCGGGCATTTGAATGCTGCAATGATGGGAAGAAGATGTCTAATGATGCAAAAAAGGAAGGGACACACAGAATGAACCTACAACACTTCAATGTTTCAAGTGCAAGTAGATGGGGCATTATGCCAATCAATGCCCAAATCCAATGGTTGATGATGATGGTCGACGTCAACAAACTCTTAAGGCTAAAGACAATGGAAAGTCACATGAAATTTCTATCAGTGATGTGGAGTATGATAACGATGTGGTGAAAGGTACACTTACCATCCACTCTAAAGTAGAAAATGTTTTATTTGATTCTGGATCCACCCACTCCTTTATTTCTGAAGAATTTTCTAAGGATATCACCGTATTACCTCAACAGTTAGTTGTTGAGTTAGCTGTGACAACCCCTAATGGAACAACAGTCGCATCAAAAGTTTATAATTCTTCTTCAATCAAAGTTTGTGGGAAAGTGCTTCATGGAAATCTTGTGATCCTTCCTATAGTGTAATTTGAAGTGATTCTTGGCATGGATTGGATTTCTTTATATAGAGCTCATATCAATTGCCAAACAAGGGAAGTCACATTTCATATTCCAGATCAATATATGATCGTTTATCAATGCAAGGATGAACATAACCTTCCTGGGAAATTTCTTCCATCTTATTGGTATTGATTCCACTAAATGAAGGTTATTTATCTCAAATAGTTGGTGAGAAACTCACGATTAAGAATATTCCCATTGTACGGGAGTTTGATGATGTCTTTCCGGGGGAATTACCGGGTCTTCCACCAAACCGTGAAGTTCAGTTTTCAATACAACTCATACCAGATGCATTGCTTATTTCAAAGACACCTTATAGAATGGCCCCAATTGAGTTGCAGGAATTGAAGAAGCAACTCCAAGAGAATCTTGATAAGGGGTTCATACGCCCTAGTGCGTCACCTTGGGGATCACCTGTTCTGTTTGTTAAGAAGAAATATGGATCCATGAGACTCTCCATTGATTATCGAGAACTTAACAAGATCACTATCAAGAACAAATATCCTCTCCCGCGCATTGATGACCTATTTGACAAACTACAAGGAGCTCAATACTTTTCCAAGATTGATCTTCATTCTGGGTATCACCAATTAAGGGTCAAAAGAGAGGATCCGTACAAGGTATGGACACTATGAATTTATAGAAATGCCATTTGGTCTTACTAATGCCCCTGCTATCTTCATGGATCTAATGAATAGAGTCTTTAGAGACTACCTTGATCAGTTTGTTGTAGTCTTTATAGACGATATTCTTGTCTATTCAAAGAGAAAGGAAGAACATGAAGATCACTTGATAATTATATTGAAGACCCTGAGAAAGGAGAAGCTTTATTCCAAATTTACCAAGTGTGAATTTTGGCTTCAAAAAGTTTCATTTTTGGGTCACATAATCTCAAAAGAGGGGATATCTGTGGATCCAGAAAAAACAGAGGTTATCGAAAGATGGTCGAGACCAACAACTGTAACTAAGATCTGAAGTTTTCTTGGTTTGGATGGATATTATCGACGTTTCGTTAATGATTTTTCATGATTATCTAATCCACTCACCAAGTTGACTCAGAAAGGAGTTAAGTTTTTCTGGACAGATGAATGTGAAGAGAATTTAAAGGAGTTGAAAAGAAGGTTATCCAGTGCACCTGTGCTCACACTACCTTGTAGTGGAGAAAGGTTTGTGATCTACAGTGATGCATCCAAGAAGGGATTGTGGTGTGTTCTTATTCAAAATGATATGGTGATAGCTTATGCCTCACTACAGTTGAAAATACATGAGCAAAATTACCCAACTCATGATTTGGAGTTAGCTACGGTAATCTTTGCATTAAATATTTGTAGGCATTACCTTTATGGTGAAAGGTGTAATATTTATACAGATCATAAAAGATTAAAGTATATTTTCACACAAAAGGAGATGAATATGCGCCAAAGAAGATTGTTGGAGTTGATTAAGGATTACGACTGCTCAATTCATTACCACCCTGGGAAAGCAAACAAGGTGGCAGATGCATTAAGTCGAAAAGACCATGCTAGTTTATCCATGATGAGGATAAAAAAAGATCCAATATTTATGGATTTACAAAGGATGGATCTTGGAATTTTAATTAATGGTGAAAAATAGTATCTTTCTCAAATGAATGTTCAACCATCTATACATGTGAAGTTTAAAGAGGCACATAAAAAAGATGTCGAGTTACAAAAGAAGGTGGGAAATGTTCTTGAATTCAACCTTGACTGTGATGGGATAATGAAGTTCAGGAATCGGGTTTGTGTTCCTCCCATCCCGGAATTAAATAAAGAGCTGCTGGATGAGGCTCATAGTTCTTCATTCTCTATTCATCCTGGAAGCACGAAGATGTATAGGGACTTAAAAGAGTACTTCTGGTGGGATGGCATGAAAAGAGATGTTGCTGAATATGTCTCTCGATGCTTGGTTTGTCAACAAGTTAAAGCTGAGAGACAGAAGTCTAAGGGGATGTTACAACCATTACCCATACCCGAATGGAAATGGGAAAACATCACTGTGGAATTTGTCACAGGACTTCCTAAAAAATCCAAAGACAATAATGCTATTTGGGCCACAGTTGATCGTCTTACAAAGTATGCACACTTCATCGCTATTAGAGAGGATTTCTCTCTAGATCAGCTTGCTAGGATATATGTGAAGGAAGTGGTAAGATTGCATTGAGTACCACTTTCTATTATATGTGATCGGGATCCGAGGTTTACCTCAATGTTTTGGCGAAGTCTTCAGCATACTCTGGATACAGAGTTGAGTTCCAGCACTGCTTATCATCCTCAGACAGATGATCAGTCTGAGAGAACAATTCAAACTCTAGAAGATATGTTGAGAGCTTGATTTATGTATTTCAAAGGTGGTTGGGACCATCACCTACCTTTGGTGGAATTTTCTTATAATAATAGCTTTCACTCCAGTATTCAGATGGCTCCTTATGAATCTCTCTATGGAAAGAAATGCAGGACTCCAACTTTCTGGGATGATGTTGGGGAAAGAAACCTATTAGGACCTGATCTTGTTGATGAAATGTAAGAAAAGGTCAGATCTATTCAACAACACATAAGAGAAGCTCAGAGTTGACAGAAAATTTATTCCGACAACCGAAGAAAAGACCTAGAGTTTTAAGTGGGTGATAAAGTGTTCTTATGAATATCTCTCTAGAAGAGGGTCATGAGATTTGGAAAGAAGGGGAAGTTGAGCCGTAGATATATCGGTCCTTTCGAAATACTGGATCGTGTTGGGAAGGTAGCTTCCCGATTGGCGCTTCCACCGAATCTCTCTCAAGTTCACGATGTGTTCCATGTATCTCTCCTGAGAAAGTACATACCTGATCCTTCACATGTACTCAGCTCAGAAGTTGTACCGCTAGAGCAAGATATTTCTTATAAAGAACAACCGATAGAGATTCTTGGATCGTAGCGAAAAAGTCCTAGGAAACAAGACCACTCGATTGGTGAAAGTTTTATGGAGGAACCACTAATTAGAAGAAGCTACATGGGAGCTTGAGGATATGATGAGGGAGAGGTATCCTCATCTGTTTATTACAAAGTGACGAATTTCAAGGGTGAAATTCATTTTAAGGGGGGTAAAATGTAACACCTGAGATTTTTATGTTATATAAATCATCAAAGGAATATTTTTCTACACACAACACTTGCCTGGCTTGCTTTACACGAAATCGCGACCCTCCTCGATAGCTTGCGTCGTACGCAATACCGAGTTTCACTAAACAATGATATGCTAATAAAATATTATTAAAACTAGCCGTTATTAATGGGTAAACCACTTTTTGAAATTTTATAATTTTTTTTTCAAAATGGACTTCATTTTTGGATTCGGAATATTGAAATTATCCTAGGGTGAAATTTTGGTATTTTTCTGAAAACTTTCAATTTTTGATGAATAGTGAAACCACTAAGTGTTAGTTAAAAAGCTGAATTTTTCATAAAACTTAATTTTACCGCTTCTGTGAGTGGAATTTCAAAAATCAGAGAGACACGGTTTATGTCAGTAAGTAAAATTTGGTTCAATGAGATGAAAATAATTTTTGGTGAATAGTAATTTTTTACTTTTATTTACCACGGTTAAAAGTAAATAGGGTAATTAAGGGTAAAAATGATATTATTATTACCCTAAAACATGTACTAATTCTATTGGATAAGTTTAATTCGACCAAAAACAAACTTAGGAATAAAATATGACCATTTAGGCCCACTTGAATTAGATTAGGACCTTTATTATTAATTTATTTAAAGAACGGTTAAAATAGTTAAAATCAAAGTTTAATAAGACAATCATTTTTAACATAGGGTTATACATAGGATAAATTAGACTATAAATATTCATTAGAAAGCTAAAAAATATTTCCTACATAATGTTATTTTATTTTTAATTTTTAGACAGTAAATAATTTAATTTATTTATGACACAAAGATGATGCAGAATTTATCTTGTTAATGAAATATTGACATAATTGATGTTATAAAAACCCAAATAAATATAATTTGAGACTTTTTATGAATTCCACTAATTTTATAGGTTAATATGACATGTTAGTATTGATTTAATTAACTTTTTTTGAAATAATAATTCTGTTATTATTTTCACAAAAATCAATTACTAAAGAGTGTCAAAATTGACATAAAATAGTTTTTAAAACAAATATTATATTAGTAATTGTTATTTTATTCCTAAAAATATAAGGTTCGGCCAAATGACTTAGATAAGGTTATATATATTAATAATAAACAACTAGGGGTTCTTTTTGCTGATTATATTATGGTTATTAACCTTATAGTATAAGAACACAAGAAGACACGGTAAAAGTAAAATTATTTAACTTAATGTTAAATCTAAATGATAAGGTTTAAATAAGAACCTAAACTTGTCTAAATTTTATTGGATGAAAGGATTTCGACCCATCCCCACCTTATATTATAAATAAATCAATTTGGAGCTATTTAAAACTGAACGTGACTTTATAATAAAATAATATTCTTAGTTTTTCCAAAGGAGCCCCTCTCCTCCCTTATAAAAGGCCACCTCCTCCATCTCTTCCTCACGCCACTTTGAGCTTTCAAGCTTGGCCAATCCCTGCCACTTTCTCCTCTCCACTTCCCTAGAGACATCCTAGATGTCCCGGTCTTCTTCAAAGGCCAACTTTAGTGCCCTAAAAGAAGGTCTCAAAGAAGCACTTCAAAGAAGAGGTAATGTCCGTTACCGATTCTTTCATCTTTATTTATTCTTCCACTTCTTCTTCTTTAGTTGTTTAACTATGAATTAATAACATCAATATCACTCATATACTGATATGTTATTATAAGTAGAAACAACCCTATTTCACCATCTACCCATCCTACGGAAAATGAAATCACCGCGCGTGCGTACGTACAGAATACCGTCTCCACGCCGTGGTGTAATCTATTTTCCCCCACCACCTTACTTGGATGGGTATAATGGTGTAAATAATGACTATATATGACTATTGTAAAGTAATATTTATTCTTAAATAGTATACATACACAAAAATACAATTACATGATCATGGGAACGATATCATCGCTCGTGCGTACGTACGGAATACCGTCTCCACGATGTGATGCGACTCGTTCTACATGATCTTTATTGCATAAAGATTATATAAAGGAATTGAATGAATTAATGTGATATATATTACACTAATAAAATTCTGGAAATGAGGTATCTATAACCTAAATAGAAGAATAAGAATTTATTCGACAAAACACGCATAAGAACAAAAAGTAATAAACACCTGAATAACAAGTCGTAATGAAATATTACTAATAAGAAGCTAAGAATATGACCATATGTGATATCATAACAATGAGTATGATTATGGAATAAGTCAATAAAATTATTTAAATCATTATACAGGAGGTTCGAACATGTACAAAGCATATTGGACCTAAGGTAAGGGAAATATCACAATCTCATTTTTATCCGAGATTGTTTATACTTTGAAATTTACTGGGGTGTATTTTATCATCCACATCCATGTTCCCTCAATATGTAATATTTATATCCTTATACAGTAGTTTATATCCATTTTTACCTTTCGGTGAGTTTTTAGTAAAATATATGAAAGGAATCTTTTTTCGTTTTTCGTACGAGGTACTTTTTGACTTTTCCGACAAAAGTACGAGATGAGTGTTTTTTTAACTTATACGGCTTGAATGGATTTTTAAAACATTATTTCCAAGAAGTTTTCTTTACAAGTTTTCATGTTTATTTTTAATCAAATTCTTTAAGTTTAGAATTGTATGACATGTTAGGAAAGGAAAAGTGTTTTTGAAGTAGAAAGGATATTTTCTTTAAGAATGGAGTTCAAGTGTTTTATCAAAATTATTTTCCATCTAAGATAATAAAGGGTTCTGTTTATATCCATATTATTACATGGATTTGATTATGTTGTGATGGAAATATTTTTTTTATGAATTCTTTTATCTTATATGAATTGTTTTATGATGTCACGATGTTTAAAGATTCCCATTTTTATTACATGGGTTATGCTATGATGTATGGTTTATGATTTTGTGGCACACATAATAATGGTATCATTATGAGATAGGTGGGACCTATATCTCCCTCCAGTGCATTGGGTAAGGATTTTATATCTCATGAGATAAACATGGCTGGAACGGAAGGTTAAACCGGTTAAGTGAAACAGGACTGAAACAAGGAGTGAACTCAGTTCAGAAATGGTCTTTGTCCACTAAGATAGTCATGGAAATGAGTCTTGACTAACAAGAAATGATTCTATATGATTATGTATGTATGCCACAAAGTTTCGTGTATTAAGTTATGATTATTGGGATTACATTTCACTACTATGATTTATCCCATGTTATGAAATTATGATTTCTTTTGCAGGTTAAGATTTCCAAAAGTTATGTTCTTAGGTATATGATGTGATTGATATTTCTTTTGTTTACCCTCACTGAGAATTTGAGATCACCCTTTTGTATGTTTTCTTTCCCTAGGTCAGGAAGAAGGTTATTAAGTAGAATATTCCAAAAAGGGACTCTAGATATGATGAAATAAATGGGAGGCAAAGTAGATGATTTATGAACCAGTTGTTTATGCTTTCCAGTTTCTAAAGACACTATACCTATACGGTGCTTTCATGGTTTTTTTATATGTTGTAATAAGTGTGCTTCAATTTTGAAGTAATAACAATGTATGTAAAGTATGGGTCGTTATATTAATAGAGGTTCCAGTGGAGATTAATGATAGATAGTAGTGGTTTCTTCATGGATGGTCGATACCTCTGGAGCACGTTTGCTAGAAGCACGCGAACTTCCAAGAGAGAACATGGGAGAGGGATGCTCAGATGCATTCTCAGTACCCCAATTTGTTCCCTAATATTGAGTTGTAGCTTACGAGGATGTAGATCCTTGAGGTGGGATGAATGTAAAGACCCTGAATTTCCATGGGAATTTTTTTCATAAATACATGGGAATTTTATGAGTCTGCAAAAAATGACGGCGCTTGATTCCGAGGCCCGGTGTTAGAGGAATCAATTTCTGAAGTTTTGTTCAGGTACATTCAGTAAACGTATGAGCGGGATTTTTTAACTTTTGAACCGGTGCTCGAAACTAAAATCTGAGGGCACTATTGAACAAAAAGTGCCTGTATTCACTTACGATGATTTCCACTTCGACAGCAGTGAGTCGAGAATTAAAGATTGTTTTTGGGTTTTATGTGGAAATAATAAAATTAAATAAGTGCATGTTATATTTTATTTTATTTGTTATCACCACCATGTGGAAGTTAGAGGTGGGGACCGCCACACCTAAACCACCCATGAGAGGTTATGGTGGTGGGTCCCACCCGACTCAACCTCCCATGTGTGGATTAATTTAGTGGGGACCACCTGATGTTATAACCTCTTGAACTCCCCATTAAGTGGGGAGTAAACTCTTGAGCTCCCCACTTAATGGTTCCACAACCCTTGACATTAATTTGGTGGATCCATGTAATTAATTCATTCTTTTGGAATTCTTTCCACCAAATTAATAGATGCTCTAATATATTATTTGGAACAACATTGGAATTTGGGTGTATATTTGGAAAGAGTAGAGCTTGGGAAGATTAGAATTCTCCCAACGAAGAACGTAGAATGAAGAACACATTCTTAAAATAAAGAATGATGTTGATGATCCTTCTTAGTCTTCTTCCCTGAACACCTACCAATGTGGAGCGTCTTCTACAGCCAACAAAAATTGGGATTCAGAGCGTGTGGTGGATGCAACGAATGAAGAAATCCTTGGTCTTCTTTCCGTGACATCAACATCGATGACCAACGAACAGAGGTATGGGGTTTACTATTGTGTTTTATTCAATTTCTCTTTCTTTTCTTTGTATAGAAAGAATTATTTGCATGGTTGTAATATAATTGATGTACATCAGACATCATTGATGAACCAATTGATACAATCCTAAATGCGAAGGGTGTGGTCCAAACCAACATGGCCCGACCCCTCTGCCGATCTTGTTTATGTTGAAATTTTAGCATGCCGATGAGCAGCGAGGAG
Source organism: Viscum album (assembly GCA_963277665.1). Classification (NCBI taxonomy): domain Eukaryota; kingdom Viridiplantae; phylum Streptophyta; class Magnoliopsida; order Santalales; family Viscaceae; genus Viscum; species Viscum album. The sequence goes on along the minus strand of OY728148.1, from coordinate 63,656,521 downwards.
ATGAGGGTAGCAACGACAAATGTAGAGCTACCCACATCCTCTATGATCCACGCCACCCCCACAACTCTCTGGTGCTTCGGGCCGAACCAGTATCCTCCAGTCGAGACGCCCCGACCACACCGCTTCCAGCCCGTGCCGCCTGGCTCCCGGCCGCCCACCGGTCCCACTAGACGCGTGCCTTCCTGCCACTGAACCTCCAGGATGCACGCCTCTTGGGCATTGAACTGCTAGGCCGCATGCCTCTCGACCACCAACTCGCATGGATGCACCCCTACTGGCCACCCGAACCGGCCCGCCTGGCCGTGCCGTACTCGAACTGTCTACCTGCCGGCCCACCTGGACACACCCTTCCCAGCTACCCAACATTCCAAATCAGTCTGCATTCCACATCACGAGGCCCTGGCCAAACATGACCAATTGCGACCTCCAGTCCGAGCTGCACTGGGCCGCGCCTTTACGACGCTCCAAGCCGAACTGGCCCTGAGCCCAGGCTAAACCTCCCTCGCGGATAGCTGAGCTGGGACATGCATACCAGAAATAACCTAATAGACTGTCCCACCGAATCGACCGAGCAAGACCCTAGGTCAGACCGGGTACGACCATACCTGAGCCCACTACAGACCCTTTACTTTATTTGGCTATATCTTTGGCACTAGATGTCCGTTTGACGATCAGTCAGTGGAGCTTGAAATCATGGAGTGTAGCCATCCCTTTTATTATACCCTAATGGAGTTTCTAGTTTAGTTGAGATATAGTCAGGTTGGATCATATATTAATCCAACCGGTCCCTCAGGTCTAAAATTATAATAACTCATAGACTGGGCGTATGATTGATGCGATTTTTGTTGTGTTGACACCCCTATGATGAGGCGGACCATTGAGATATATCTTATTGGAAATTCATGGCAGTTGATGTATCAACACTCAGATTTAGGAGCGGACCCTCCCAAAATCATGAATTATTCATGCAAAACCCTTTGGCTGGATGTGCACTGACGACTGTTCCTAGATCCTGTGTGGGTTTAACAGCACTGACTACTATTTCTAGATCTTGTGTGGGATCGACAGCACTGAAAACTATTCCTAGATCTCGTACGGGTTCGACAGTTGTGACTACTATTCATGGATCCTGTGTGGGTTTGACAGTTCTGAATTCTTTTCTTGGATCTTATGTGGGTTCGATAGAATAACTGTTCGTGGATCTTGTGTGGGTTCGACAGTTCTGATTTCTATTCCTAGATCATGCGTAGGTTCGACAGAATAGATGATTCAGTGGATAAATCTAATCATCTCTATCTCTCTTCAAAAGTTGTATACATGTGTGAGCTGATTTAGTGACTTTTGTGTTTTCCTCATGATCGTGATGGGTTACTTGTTTATTGATGTATATGTATAGGAATATATCTATGTAATGGATATCTATTTATTTCAAACCTCTTGGTTTATCCTAATTGGATATTGTGAGATATAGAGGGTCTCAGGGTCCCTACTGAGTATCGTTATACTCAACCCTGCACGGCCTATGCCCGAACCTCGTTGTGTTGGATGCAGACGACAGACAACGCTAACCGAGGCTGAGTGTATGAGGACGGGACGAAACCCGGAGGTGGACACCATGAAGATTCGGTACTCAGTGGAGAATGATGGACATGGAGTACTGATGAGGCTATATATACCTACCCTTCAAGTAGGATTCGTGGTGGACGATCCAGGAGCGTCTTTCCACCTTTCAGCTATTTTTCCCTTTTTAATTGTACTTGTACTTTTTAGTTGGGATTGTATTTCTAGACCCCTTTACTTTTCATCATTTTATTGTTATAGAGTTTTAATTAGTGTTTTATATCCTGTTTTGTGCTTTATTTTTTTTATAGTTATAAAGGCAATGCCTTCCCAGTTTATGGATTTACACCTTTTGTGCTTGTCACCAGCCCCTAGCCTATGGAAGGCGGGCTTGGGGTAGTCACGGCATTGCCCCAGAGGAAGGCTCGTCACATATCACCCATGAATGTCAAAATAAGTGTATAATAACTATTATTATTGTATACTATGTTACCCTGAGTTGGGTCCATGTCAATTAGTTATAGTTTTTACTCCTATGTACATCCTTCCCAGAACCAAATCCACTAATAATATCCAGATTGGGATGTGTTGCTTGAAATATCAAAATAATTTCAACCTTTCCAAAATTATAATATATTAATTTATACATATAGTAAATTTATATATTATCTTTATTCTCCCTCATATATGTTTTCTAAATCTTGGTTCCAAGGTTTCTTCTAAAATTCCTTTGATACCAAATGTATAGCCCTGACAGTAGAATCCCAATACCGGTACATTATTTGGTTACATTGGCATGATTAAAGGAAATCAAATCCATATTGGAAATTTAGTTTAAATTCCTTGGAATGAAATATTATATACATGATACCAATAATATATTGGGCAATATAAATTACAAACCTTATACATAATAAATATAAATAAACTCCATCTTTGAATCCTTATTAAATGATTTCTTATTCAGAAACAAGGGAAATGAAAAATTCCATTCAGATAACTGGATAATAAAAAATGAATCTGGAAAATTGTAAGAAACTAAAACACATTAAATTTAAAAATGAAATAAAATTAAATATATATATGGAAATGACGATGATAAAACTCATTGAAACTTAAAAACTAAAGATTAATGAGCAAAAAGATATCATAGCAGACATCATGTTTATAGAGCACAAAGACCAATACCATTAAGAAAATACACAGATTTTTTTAAAACTATGGATATAAACCCTTTTAATTTGTGACAATTATATATATCACGAGAACTTGTTTATGTATTGGGGATCTATATGAAATACAGGCTCCACCGATCATTTATAGTGTAAATAATGGCACACAATTAATAGAAAAATTAAAGAATATTTTTATCAAATATTTGTACTAAGTGAGGAATGTGGAGTTATCATTAATTATATAGTTAAATAGATAACTGTCAATGTAAATAATTAATGTAAGATGATATAAGTTTTAGGAAATAAGAGTATACATTTAATGATGATATGGTTATTCACGTAAATTTATAGTGAAAAATGTTAATAATAAAGTTATTATTTCAAGAGATAACTAGGAATCAAGAAAGGAATTATGATGAAAAAGATAATAATTATGAACATTCTTGAGGTCAATAATTTCAAAATCATTAAAGTGTCCCTCACTACATTATAACATTTAAATAATAAACCCCTTGAAGTTATGAAATTAAATGAAACTTATAATATGATTATTATAAAGAGAATCCTGATATAAGATGTCAAAATATAGTATTTATACCAAATAAATGATAATGTCGTATAATAGATAAATTTGTCAATGGAATGTAACTTGAGATGAAAATTTCCTTATGTTTGAATAAAAAGACCAAAGAAATAAAAATAATCATTATTTAATGAAACAGTTTAAAAATATAATATTATAAATGAAATTTAATCATGTAATTAATTATTTATGATAAATCTATACATTCCATACGAGGTAAAAAAATATTACGTTTTATACTATAAAAATAATAGAAAATTCCTCATTTGGAAATAAGCAAGAACATTTCTCAGATGATATTTGAAAAAATTTGAAAATTGCGTATATTAAATCATTTGTAAAAGGATAATATTTAAAAAAAATTCATAATAAAATATTTTTATAATAAAAATGTTCTCCGACTAAAGAGATAAATGATGTCATGTTTTCATAAAAGCATTTTCTAAAATGTAACGAGTACCATAAATTAGGAAAATTATTATAATACCTTGTAAAATCAATTAAGAACTATATGAGATCAAAATCAATAGGTTTATTTAAAAATTACCTTTAATGTTTTCATATAGTTTTTCATGTACTATTAATCATGATTAAATTGGATTGTGAATTATCCCCTTGAAAAGGTTATAATATCAATGTGAAAATCAATAAATGAGTATATTAGGTTAATAAAATGTAATTACACCCCATGGAAGCATAAATAGAACAATATAGTAAAAATTAATTACACACATAAAATTATAATATTAACAACTATAAAGAAGTAATATAACTCAATAAAATGAAATTGAGTTGTAAAATTCTATTCAACCTGGTAACCATTAACTCAAATCCACATAAAAAAATTCAAATTGAAAATATAAATACAATGAAGAAAAATTTATTCATTATATTACATGTATATGTGGAAGTATATACGCAATATATAAGAAATTATGTCCCCAACAATTCTGTATACCTCACATATTAAAAATGAGACAATAATCTATTAACTTGAGTCTGATTCGTCTCACTTGAATTTATATTCATGAATAAAAAAACTATTAAAATTAATTACGTTATTGAGATACTTTTAATGTTTATCATAAAATTTATTTCAATTATTTTTCTATTTTATTCAAATAATACATAAATTAAGTTTACAACAGGTGTTTTTTCCAAATATGGTTTATGTGTCAAAAATAATATCAGTAAAAAAACTATATTCAAAGGGGTAATTATATAACTTCTAATGAATATTAAAAAAAGATAAACCATCATAATTATAAGTAAATTTTAATTTTAAAACCAATAATTAAATATGTATATTAAAAATAAAAAATCATTATACTCATAGAGATGGTGGTTCATTTCTAGGCATGAGTAATGATCACATTTTTCAAATATCATCTAGGAAAGAATGTAGTTAAATAAATTATTTAAATAATGATCAATATTTCATATGTACCATATTATTTACTCATATATACATATATACAAATATATATATATATATATTGATGTAAAATAAATCATATCTTATCGAGGAGGTGGAAGTCCACATGTCCAGGAATGATGTTGTTGCTTTTTAAGTGTCTGAAAGGGTAATAATGAAAATGATATATATATATATATATATATATTATATTTCCAGAATTTCAATAATTCCATTAATATCATATAATATTTTTGTAAGAAACTAATGTTTAATTTAAATCATCCTTTTTACATTCCATGTATAGTGTGAATAATTCACATCGCTTTGAGGTGGTGGTAGTATCCACTTCACAAACAATATAATCTTATTTACACAAATTGAAATGTATAAGGGTTTTTTTATAAAAAATTAAATAAGATTAATGAAATAATAAATATCATATATAAAACAAAACTCACACACACACTCACATACACACATATATATTCCTCCATACTTTATATCTTGATAGTTGGAAATGGAAAAATGATCAATCATCATTTCATGAGGAGGTAGTTCACCAAACACATAAATAGTATGCTTATTTCCCATTAGATGGTTATGTGAGTGTATTTTTATGTTGAAACATTATCATAAAAATAAATTAGTATATTAATGATTTTTGTTATATTATAATGGAATAATTTCAATTGACGGTGTGGAATATTGAAATAAAAATTAAATAGCTTTAGGAAAGACGTTACCTCTTAATCGGGTAACTTCATTTGGATTGCCCCAAAAGGATTTCTCATATTGTTTTAACAAAAAAAGATCAATCAAGGAGGAATTTAAGGGTGTTGGGGAGTGAATTTGTAATATATTGGGTGAACACATGAGGCTTGAGAAGTGCAAGGAAGTGTGAGGAAATGTGGCCTTTTATAATAGAGTCACAGTGACAAATTTGTAATATTTTAAAATAATGGAACCCCACTAACTTTTATTAAATATAATATCGATATCTAAAGATACTAAATATATAAAAGGAAGTATATGGTCGAAATTTTTCCATCCAATATCTTTTTTAAATAATTATATGTTATTTTAGGCCTTATGATTAAGGTCAGTTCCTTGTTAAGCTTATTTTATCCTTAATCATTGTAATTAATTTTAATTAATTCACTAATAGTTTTGGTAAAAAAACTAAATTGACCATATTACATATTACTAGTTATTATGATTCTAAAAATGTAATCAAAATTTCCAAATCTAAATTACATAAGTGGAAAAAATTAATTTAAATGTAATCTCATCGGGGGAACCGAAATACATGATTTTAATGTTAAAATGTTCAAATATTTGCTATGTTTTTATAGTAAATTTCAAAGATAAATTGACTAGATTTACAAAAATTGGACTAATTGATAAATATATTATCTAATTTAAACTAAAAAACAATGTAAAACGTAAATCAATTTTATAAAAAAATTACATGAAAATGAGGTTTTTAATTAAATATCTGTAATTTCATCCATTCATTAAAAAATGAATCGTTATTGATAAATAAATAAAACAATTTCTAAGAAAATTTTTATGACATACATTCAATGTTTTTTTCTACAACTTATATTTATAAAATGGTAAAAAAATTTATATAAAATTGATTCTCAATTAAAATGCACTAAAAGTGCTTTAATATAAGTATAGGGTTTTTTGTGTAAAATTGACTTTATTATTACATTATTTCTATCAAATATATTGGATGATTATAAGGAATATAATATTTAATATTTAAAATATATATTTCATTAAAATCATTTACTAATTGAAATTAACAAACATATTATGGTAAAATCCATTTGTGAGCATACAAATTATAATATTACTTTAATATTAAATTAGTTTTTATTTTCATTTATAATTAATTGGAAACCCATTAATTAATTTTGTATTTGAGTGGATTATATTTTTTCATAAGTTAGTAAATTCTATTCAAAATTTATAAATTAATATCTTGGTAATATATTATTATATTAAATTGATATATTTTAATAACATATTATTGTTTTATAAAACTCAATCATGTGTGTAAATCAAGATATCGAAAAAGGTCATTGTGGCATTTTATGTACACGAACTTAGTGCCACATCTATTGCTAGTTACACTATATAATAAATATAATTAAAATTATAAATATTTTTTAAATACATAGGATAATATAAAACCTTACTATTTTGGTGTTGCATGTTATAAACACAATCAAATTTTATATTCTTACTCATGAATTGAGTTTTGTTAAAATTAGGGTTTCCTATTGGATGGGTATTAATTATAAATTCCAATATATTTGTTATTATTATTTTTAATTTAAGATCAAGTTCTATTATTTTATATAATCCTCATTTATCAATTAATAAATCAATTGTTGGATGGTGGCTGTGTATAAATATATATTATCATAAATAAAGTTTACATGGATATCATTATGAATATTTTCAAAAATAAAAATATTTTTTATGAATTTTTATATTGAATATGATGATTGTATTATATTAATTTTTCTATAAATTTAATTTTCAATCAAATAATATTCAATTGAAATGGAATAATTTTTATATATTTGTTCATTACAATGGTTTTGGTAAAATTTAATATATTATTATATATTATAACAAATAAATATGATTTCTTTGAATATTTTATGTATTATAAAAGTAATAAATTATAACATGTTTAATATTTTTCATTTATAAAAGATATTCTAAAATGATTAATTATTTATTTTCATTTATTTTACACCATTGATGTTATTCACCATATGTATGTCTATGTGAATATAAAATTATATTAAGGTTAGTGATTAATTATTTTTTGAAAGGTGATGTTTCTATAGGTGGTGTTTTTTGGCGATATATGAGGCTATTCAATTCATTACTTAATATTTGATGAACTTGATTTATTAAATCATCATAGGAATATGTAGGTTTATAAATATGACATGTAAGGATAATTTATTTACCATTTTATGCTTCCACACTAGCTAAAGTCAAGCAATAGTAAATTATGCTATAATAAGGGGTCTGGCCACCTAAGGAAGGATGTTTGGGGAATTACAGGGGTACAATTATTTAATATTGAAAAAATATATCTATTGTACTCTTCCGAATAAAATTCCAAGATTGTGTCATGATGAAATTGGAAATTATCACTTAATTATTATGTTTTATTTATTGGTTATATATATATATCTATTATATCGGTACTTTTTATTAAATATTTATTTGATAATGTATATTCATAATCAATGTAGATTTGAATTAGATTTAATAAATATGGTTTTTTTATAAATATATTTTTATTAATGTGTATAAAAGAATTACATTATTTAATTATTTTTATTTAAAAATAGTACTTTAATATATATATATATATATATATAATATTTTTTTATGAATTTGTTTACAAATTTGTATGTAAATATTTTTTAATGGAAATATAAATATTTAGTTAATCAATATAATTTTTTTTCAATAAACATAAAAATAGTAATTACAAATAATTATTCACACTTGAATTTATGGAATTATATCATTATTTGTAGCAATTTATTTTTGTATCATATTGTTACATCCCTCTTCTTCATAATTTTCATTACAAGGTTGACGGGTTTTATTAGGCCATAGGTTACATCCACAAGATGCGAAGGGCTGATAATATATTCCAAGGGCTTCATTAACAGGTGGGGGATGATTTTTTCCTTTGAAGGGAAACAATAAATTAAACACTCTAAAGAGAAACTACTACATTATGTATGATGAAAAATGTAAACAAATAATAAAAAAACCACATTAAAAATTTCAAAAATCAAAAGTTCTAGTAGATGTCTATAAAATGTCAATGTAAATATTTATGTACTACAAGACAAAAAAATCCGCAAGAAACATAACTCAAATTATCTACATGATCCATGCTCCAAATTCACAAATACTTCCCTTGAATCACTTTAAAAAATAGAAAAATATGATATTTTACCTTTTTAAATGTATTAGTATAGGATATCTTCAAATTCACAAATGTTCCAAAGTAGATGTTTGAAGTGAAACTGAGTAGATTTTCCCCACTAAAATCACCACCCACACCACTAGGATAAAAATTGTTAGCACATTTATATAAAATAGTTTATAAAAATCAATTATATATTTTATAACTAAATATAAACATGTTTAATATTGAAAAGTGTTTTCTCAAAACAAAAACATATTGTAAATCATGGTACAAAAAAAACATTTTCAAACCATTTTATAAATGACACTTCTGGCATAAACAATCCATTGAACATCTCCAAACATCCAATCATTATTTCATTTTTATGAATGTTCCATACACTTGAGTGATGTATATAGATATATAATGTCATCATAGAAAATTAAATCCCATGTACCATTACACCTTTAGCACCGATGACAAGGTCATATATCAACCATGCGTCATAATGAAATATGAACAAACACCACAAAGTCATCCCAAATCTATTGGCATATCAAAACATTTCAATGACAACACCATTTCAATAAAACCTCATTTTTAATAATTGTTTTTCCATAATCCAAAACAAGAAACTATTTTAAATCCAACATTTTAAATTAATTTATCAATGAATATACAGCATGAAGTGTAAAATTTCACACAAATCCGAAAACGAATAGTACAGATGGTTTCAATCATGATTTTTATTTCAAAATTACAATAACATTAGTTAAACTTATTAAATTTTATTATAGTTCTATTAAATCAACCAGGGGTACTCTAATGTGAATGCCACATACCACAGTTTTTGGACCTAACAAAGAACGACACTTAAACTCCAATGAAACAAGGTGGAATCTCCAACAACCCATATTATATATCTTTGAATAACACCAATAAGGAAAATATAATCATATTTAGTATGAAATATATTATATTTACCCACAATAGATTTATAGAAAAAACTTGACAGGGATAGTGAATTAGATTTATGAAAAATTACCAAGAATGACAAAGAATATTCAGTTATAGTAAGTATCCAGAATTCAATCACCACGGATAGACTCTAGATCAATGGGAGAACCTTCCTTAGAATTTGGGAAGATAAAATATTGAGTTAAGGAAAAATAGGAAGAAAAATGTAGGATTTTATGACTAAAATTATGGAGATCCGCAAATTTTGGATCTCACAGTTTACATGTACATGATTAGTCACATGGTTATGAAAATCATATGCCCATCATGTGCCATCTTCCATCCCTAGCCGGAACCTCGCATGATTGGATGGAACTGTTTCCAAACAATACACATACCGTACTTAATAAAAATGTATTATATGGAACAATTTCTTCATTGCTTGCACATGTATTTGACAAAATTTTAGCTACATATTAACCTTTCAATCCCCCTATCTAATCGTGAACAGTTTATTATAAGTGATGAATAGTTTTTCCAAACAATACCCCAATAATCCATAATTAAAAAATCCCCCAAACACTAAATTTTTTTCTAAACTCTCCCAATCAAAACCTATATACATTATATATGTAAAAAAATAATGGATTACATAATTGAATCAATAGGTTCTAAATTCTCCCCAACGTTGGCCTTTTTATACTTGGAAAGTAGAAAACCATCAATTACCTAAAAGAGTTATATTTGTTGGCCTTTCATTTCCATCTCCCATTTCTATGTCTCCTATTGAATATGGCCATTTTTATACAAAACCTTCATTGAAATGATTATTATATGATAAAATAAATTCTCTTTCACATCCAAAATCATCATTGGCATTTTCACAAATGATGCATTAACCTCTAGGTCAACATGATCCCATCTGATCGCATGTTTAGGATCCGGATGAATCTTTTTCGACTATGATACATGGAACATGATTATCACTACCCTAAGAAATGGTGAAAATGAAATCCATTATTCCACCTGACAAACCCATTATAGTATCTCAAAAGGGATAATATATCTAAGAGGTAACTTTTCAATATTCCCAAAATGACGATTTCCATGATTTTGACAAATCCTATATAAAACATGATCTCTCACCTTAAACAATAATTATCATTGATGATGATCTACATGCATTTTCTAAAAAATATAATCTATGTACATTCACTTATTGATCAACTTAATCTTCTGTATTATTTCTTGGACAAGGATTAGGAAAACTATTGAATTCTACCTTGATTCCAACCAAATAGTGGATAAATATTATGATTCCCAGAAAATTTTTCAAATAATTCAAATTTACGTAGGATTTATAACTATAGTAATATGACTAGTATACTATAGGTACTTCCACTTTCAGTTGAAAAAAGTACCATTACAAAATCTTACAACATGCCTTCCATTGTTAGTATTTTTCATTTGCGTTGGCCATCCATATGATAATGTTTTTTAGTTCACACAGTAAACTGAATTCCATGGGATTCCATCAATGATTTCTAGAAATGAAATGTAAACCATAGATCATGGTCTAACACTATAGAAAATTAAATTTTATCTGTCATTACTACTTATCAATATAAATTTTTGACATGTCTTCCAACGAATGAGATTTATGAATAGGATGAAATGATATAAATTTATGAGATGATCCACTACCACGCATATAGAATCGTGTTTCATAAAAGTTAATGTGAAAACTATTACAAAATTCATCGCTATATAATCCATTTTTTAACTAGAATAGGTATAGACTATAACATACCTACTAGTAACTAATTTTCTCCCGTAACTTTACAAAAAATTATTCTTCTTAGAACAAACCCATCCACCTTTATATACATACCAACATATAAAAATAGTTCATTCAATTAATTTCACGTCATTGGTATTATAGGATCAATAGCAAATCTTGAATTGTGTTATGAGTGAATAATTTTTAAAAAAAAATCCATAGACACAACCCTTTTATTTTTGAACCACATAACTAAACAACCATCCATCCTCAAGCCTCTAATTTTATCTCCGTATTGAGTTTTTAGCGCATATCCATGCATTCTTCATCAAATGTTTGGGACTACATAACCATATACACTAAAATCAAGAACAAACAAATGTGTAAATAAAACTAAAACTTCATCTCTATCATCATATTTCATGTTCATATTGTCTAGGAATAAAATCAAATTCCACTCATTTGAATATACTTTTGGTAAATGACCATATGAATTCCTATAGAAGGAATATGCCACCAAATTTCCATTACCTAGCGTATACATGAAGAAAAATTAAAACATTTTGAGATACTCCATCCATCTTTTTCTCACAGCTTCAATTCCAATTGTGATAAAATATGATTCGTGATTTTATGATCCACAAACACATTAAATTTCTCAGTTATGATGTAATGATGTTATGTCTTCAAGGAAAAGTCTACGGTAAAAAAATACAAATCTTATTTTGGGTAGTTATTTTAATGAACCATTAGCTTCATTGATTCATAAGAAATAACATGGTCCCCTACATGAGAATACACACTAATATAGATACCAAAGCATCACCATACACCACTCACCCAAGTAATGACTGTGGGAAAATCCAAATTTGTTCTGATGTAAGGAGATCATTTAGCTATTGAAAAGATTTTTGGAACTCCCCATCCCATTGGAATAGAAACTATGTCATTTGTAAACTAATCCATTTGATAAAATAGAAATAAGAATTCATTAACAAAGAGTCATAAATAAGAAGCTAGGCTGAGAGAACATTGTTCCTCAAAATACATGAATTGGTGGTTTCCAAAAGATAATATCTTCAATATTCTCCAGATTCTCTAGAAAAATATTTTATAAATTACATGGCTATGAATAGATACTTATTGGTTCTAAAAAAATCCCATATAGATAAATTTCCATATGAATTATAGTCTCTCAATATTCACATCATTTTTTCCAAGTGATTTTCATACTCATCCCTTTTCCTTGAATACACTAGTAGGTAATCCATGAAGACCACCACAAAATATTACAAATATCAATGAAATATCTAATTCATAAAATACATAATCATGGTTGGTGTATTCCTGTGATGCGAAGGAATTAAAAAAATCATAATGGATATATCTACTCGATAAAGCTATCATTGGTATTTCCTTCTTCCACACTCCAAATTAGTGATATCATGAACACATTTATATTTTTTGGACCCACTTATATCCTATAAATTTGATTGGGAGAATCTTAAATATGTGGATGTGTATATATATTATTTTTCATAACATGGTTATTTATAAGATAATTGACACCCACCCTTAGAGTTATATCCTATGTTATCACAAACAAGACTGGTGCTACCATTATAAATTTCTTATGCCTAATGAACTATTTTCCTTACAATTATTCCAACTAAAAATTCAAAACCCATAATTCAGTTTGTTCTATTCTATATTATGGAAGTGATATTGTATGGGTCCACTAGACGAGATCAATTGTAAACTCCTCTTCCCTTATAGGTGGAATCCAAAAGTAATTTTCAGGAATGTTATCTAAAAATTAATATAAGGCTACTAGAAATCTGATACTTTGGATATATTACATCAACTAAAAAGTTAAAACTGCCAACTGGTAAGATATTGTTCCACTACTGGTTCCAATAATTTGTTTTCACATATCTTTACATCCCTTTAACCACTAATGAATTTCCAAGTGACATCCTCAGTTGTGAAACTAACTGTTCATCTATAATAGTCTATATGAGCTTTTAATGTCATCAACCCATCGATACCAAGTATTACATCATAAATCTCTTTATATAGTATGGAGAAAGACCATTTAATCTCCCCTAAATTAATAGTTTTCTAAAATTCTCTACAAAAAGGCTCAAAATTCGATTTTCTTTAGAGGATCTTGCGGTTTTATCATAGAAGGAATCAAATCAACATTTATACCTATCAAATCAACATCACGAGGGGAAATAATTTAATGTGAAGAATCAGAAGAAAAAGACATTTTCATAAGGGTATAATTACAAAGAATAGTACCTCACACTATAGATGGTATATGGTGATAATTAAATAAGAATCTATTTAGATCCACATAATTTATTCGTTAATGTATTTTTTTCTTTGTTTCTCTATGGAGATTTACATACCAGATGATTCATGGTATTCCAAGAATCACAATGCACATCTTTGTTCTGGTTATGATAGTTATTCTTCATTCCTCTTCCCACAGATGAATACGATGTTTATTGTACCTAATTTTTGTACCAAACACTAGATCCCATAGCCCTACGACAATAGAAATGAAGGTTCCCCATCCATTTTCATTCTTTGCATGCCATTTGTGGTTCCATACACTCTCTCTTCATGTGGTCGATGTAGCCACATTGGAAACATCCAACATTAGTAGAGGTCAATAAAGAAAGGATTACTTATCCTACTATGGAATTTTATATTCATAAATCATCCTTTGAAATATGTGTGCCTCCTCATATTTCTCCCAGCATTAGTGTTTCCACAGTTTATCACTGGTATCAACCCACTTCCTCCCCCCATAACACATGATATGCCTCTTTTGCCTACTATAGATCTATTTAATATCTATGTATAGTACATAATACATATCACGACATTATTCTGGTGAGTCTCATAAATCAACACTATTTTAATGATGAATGACTTCATGGAAACACCAGTAGTAACTTTGGGTGAAAATGAAACTAAATTAATAAATGTAGCTATATAATTTGTGACACAAATAATTTCCTACTTCATGCTAATAAGTATCATTGTTCTTTAAATTATGAATGTTTCATGATATAATTAATTGTGGAAAATTTCCAAAAAATCATCCAAAACATGACTCTAATATCCATTAGCTTTCACACTCAAATCCAACCACTAGCATCCATGATCCCACAATATATACATATCCATATTTATGTTCAACTCTTCTGGATTACGGATTAAATCAAAGATAATAATAATAATTATTATATTTAGTCACACCTCTATTTTCTCAAGTTCTAAATCACCCAAAATGATGGTTGGGTCTTTCATATGGAATGAGATGGAATGATCCACTTTCATTGCTTCATCCTACTTATTCCCACTGTACACATCCTAAAATGATTGGAAGTTACTCATAACCATATGTTTTATCCCCTGTGGATCAAGATCAACCACTTTCATCAAAACATATTCTAGTTGTATTTTAAGATACCTACAAGGGGCCATTTTATATGTATACAAAATGACAAAAACATCACTCTATATCAATTAATGGTTTAGCATATAAAATTATACCACGTCATAATATCAATAACACTAATTTCAAACATCACTATTTTTCTTCTTCAAGAGTTTTTTTTGAAATTTCAAATTCTTCGAAAAATTAATCCCCATTAAAAATACCCCAATATTGTTCTTTTAAAAATCATTAATTTGAAAACAATTCCTATACTTTTTAAAATTTAAAAATTGCATCAAATGTTATGTCCTTACTCAAAATTAAATATGAACATCTAGTGGGATATAATTCCTCTAATTCAAGTCATCCATGTATATTTTTAAAAACCCATTAAAATGAGATTTTAAATCCTATAAGTGTCTCCAAAACACTTATGTAGAAAAATCTGTTGTAAATTAAAGTTCCTCATCAAAATGTTTACAATTTATATTTTATTTTCTAAATTTGATGTCTTGATTATATTACTCCTTTATAAAATCCCGACACAAGGAATATAGTATAATTAATATAAAATACAAGACTGATAATCAGGATGCCAAATTTTAGGAAACGACCAACAAATATGATAAAATGTTTCTGAAAAATACATTAGATTGAAAAAAAAACTGAAACCATTTGTCTCAAGAAAACATTATCTAAAAAAAAAAAATTCCATTTGTAACATCTGTTGTCTTCCTCAGTGTATTTAGTAGGTTAAAGGGGATTAATTGGTCATATGTGAGATCCTGATGATGTAAAATACTAGAAATAAATTCCAAGTGTATCATTTAAAGGCGGTGGCCAATTTACCCTTTGAATGGAAACAACCAACATACACAGCACTGGAAGACTTCTATACAGTGAGTAATAAACAATGTAAACGACTGATGGTAAAACCAGTATAAAAATTTCAATTATCAATAATAAAACATCATATGTATACAAAATGTCAATGTAAATAGTGTAAAACTACAAGTTCCACAAAACTCAAAGAGATAGGTAACTCTAAAGATTCACATCCACCACACTCAAAAAATCACCAAAAAATCACAGATTTCAATATGAACTGCTATACATTTATTATTCATTTTCTTTTACCATGTTAAGATATATGATATCACTATCATCACAATTGTTCAAATGAATATTTATGTAATGAAACACTATATATTTTCCCCAATGAATTTCCTACCCACACCACTAAGACTAAAACTTTTATCAAATTGATAGAAAATAATTTATATAAAACAAATTCTAAAAATAAATTATAACCAAATATAAACATGTTATATAGTCAAAATTAATATTCTAAAAATAATAGAATGTTCCTTTGAATGTTTCTGAAAATGATCTCAAAAAATTTCATAAATTATACTATTTTTATAACCAGTTCACCTCACATATCGACAAAAAAATCTATGAATGAATGATTATGACAGTTCCATACTCATGGGTGGTTTCTCATTAATATACCATCTATTCATAAGGCAATGAAATTCCATTTTCCATTACACTTTTTTCACCAAGAACAAGGACATATTTCAACCAAGCCTCATAATGAAATATGAACAGACACCAATAATTATTCCCAAAACCAATCCAATATAAAACCATTTCATTGAAACAATCATCAATAATTTTTTTTTATAGAAACTAATTTTCTATAATACAAACCAATAAACTATTTTAAAAACAACATTTTAAAAATTATTCATCAAAGAATATTGCACAAAAAACCAAAATATCACACAAATCCACAAATCATCCATAAATAAGGTTCCTATCATAATTTGAATAGAAATATCACAATTATTTACAATAAAATTAATCAATATGTATCTATTAATGTTAGTTTTAGTAGAAGGATTCGAGGGTGAATCCACATACATTAGGGTTTATGGAGAGAAAAAAAGAACAACATTTGAATTCCAATAAAATATGGTTGAATCTCCAGGGAACCACTTTATATCACTTCCCCTATCATCACCATGTACAAATAATATCATATTGAGATTAAAATATCTTATTTATATCCACATAAAATGTATATATAAGAAAATGATAGTGATTTATATTTATAACTTTTAAAAAGAACAAAAAATGATCATGAATGATCACATACCATGAGGATCTGACAATAAATCACCATGGGAATCCTTCAGATCAGCTTTATATTAATGAGAGAACCGTCATTATCCATTTGTATGAGAGGAAATTGAGTTTTGTCCATATAAATAAAAAAAGGTAGTTAGAGAAAAAACATGTTAGAATCATAATTTTAGTATCTCACTTTTGACCCATGCATGGTTAGTAACACTATTAGAAGAACTTCATGGTAATCATGTGTCAGCTTTTTTCCTATGTAGTATCCTCACCCAATTTCAAAACCATGTTTCAACAATGAAAAAGACAACTTTCTCAAGTGGAATAATATCTTTTCAGGCTTCCCCAAAGGTTGGAATAATCATGTACCACCTGCATTCCTTCCCATTTTCTATTATCTAACTATGCACGATTTCTGAAGGTTCTTCCTAGTTTTCCAAATCTGTTCATTAACATTGCACCTATATAAAAAACAACAAATTGTCTAAAATATCTCTAAACTCTTTCAAACATCATCCATATAATTTACATATTTTAAAATCATAAATAAAGGTTACATACACGAAATAGGTTGTGTTATACCTACATTTTCTACTTCTCAAATCATATATACACACATCAGTGTGTTTTTAAAAAGTGTTCACATTGATATATGTAATGTACACGAAAATCCTAGATGTATTAAATGATTAGGTAGTTATTTTGGTTATTGTGGAGGATTCGTATATAGGTAGCTCACTTTTTATATAGGGAATTTTTTTTTTGTTTTATTCTTAGTATTTTTATTAAGATACTCAGTTATATTGATCCTAATTACATACACATTTCCCTTATCATTAGAATTAGTTTTATGTAAATATATATATTTTTTAAATTTTGGATTTCAATAAATGTTATAGACACGGTTTTTATTAGTTATATATATATACATTTTAATTTCATTTGTTTAGTTATTATTGCAGATGATACATCAAATGTAATTTCTTTTTAGGAGTGTCATATTCAATATTTAGTATTTTCATAATTTATTTTCTTGTGTAAATCCTGTTTTTGATTATTCTTAAAAATATGAAATATTTATTAATTGATATGGTTGAAACATTTTTTCACATAATAATAACTAATGGAGATCATTAATTGAGATTTGCCATTGTGGAATACAGAATCATGTATTAGGACATGGTATCCCATTTTATCTAATTATAATAATATTAATAAATACTAAATTTTATTTAATTATATTATAAATTAGATTGAGTGGTTATATGATTATGGATTATAGATGGGAAGGTTATGATATCTTTTTGGATATTACATTATAGTATAAACCTTCTTATATATTTATATGATGGGAATGATTATTTTCTTAAAAAATATAACATTTTCTTTATTATAGTTTTTGGATTAAATTATCAATTAATTGTTTCATATGGTACCTTCACCAGTTGTATTAAAACAAATTTCATTTTATAATGAATATGGATGTAAATTATTTGGAAAGTAATTGTGAATGATGGGTTATAGCCCAGGAAATGATATATTCCTTATGAAATAATGTTATTTATTTAATTTTGTTCCATTAATGATATCATATTATTATGTAATACTTTTTCACTATAATTATTATATAGTTTTATTATTTAATTTTTTTCATTAATTAATATTTATTAGTGACAATTGATAAATTTTATGTTATTGTGGATGATTTTGTTGGATTTTTTTCTATTTGTAAATTAAAATTATAATTGAATTTTATTTATAGGGCTATATATCCTATATGAACCATATTCAACCCTATAAAGGTTGTTCTTGTAACCTTTTACTACAGTTACCTCTTATTGATCCTAAAATCACTGATATTAATGGTCATTCTATCTATGATAATTATATTTTATTTGGTCCAAATCGATATCATTAAGAACATTGGGTGTATGAACTCTATAAATATAAAAAAACTAATACTGAAGGAGATGCAAGATTTGATGGAGAAAATGAGTGGATTTAGATTACTACAGCCTTTTATTTTAATTTTATTTTTGACACATATAACATGATATTCACAGAATTAATTATCAATGGATTTAATTAGACATATAAAAATAATTTATATAGAAATTTTCAAATTAATATCAACAATGGTAATGTTTTAAGAAAAAAATATTGAAATGTTGGTTATATATATCCATTAGGGAAATTAAAATGTAATGGAATATAATAGTTTTTCTATCGGTCTAGTGAAATATATGATATAGTTAATAAAATAAAATTCATTAAAGGTTTTATGTTTTGGATCTTTCCTCAATTAAAAGAACTAGATGATTGTTATCATGTTCGTATTAACTGTTAATTTCAATTTGGGTAATCAATTATTATTTATAGTTCAATTTATGAATTTATTTCATTTAATGGATGATGTTTACTCTATATTTAGGACCAATGTGTGTTTATTCATTAGTGAAATTAAGAAATATGTTTACATCAGTTTGGAATGTTATTATTATAATAAACGATTATCACTAACATTTTTCATCAAATTCAACTTGTAAAAAATATATGGTACTACAATATTGTTGTAATATCATTCATTAAAATCCTCATTATGTGGAATATTATAGTAATGGTTTTTTAATTTTTGATCGCTCACAATTAATGATTAATTCAATGTAATTATTTAGTCTAATATTGAGTAGGATAATGACGTTCAATATTTATCTTCTCTTGTTCTGACATAACAAATGGTAAAAGGTCAACCTCTATTTTTTAAGAGGATAGTAAAATATGTAGAAGAAGATTCATGATATTGAAAATTTCTTATCTCATACTATTTGAAATTCTAGGACTATAAATGATCACATTACTATTGAGAAAAAATTTCTAAGTAGTAGCATTCTATGTTACTTGTATTGTGGTCTTTTATATATAAATGTTTTTATTTAATGGATTTCCATCGATGTTCGAGGTTTTATATACTATTATTGTGATGATTGATATATATAATAGGAATATAATTATAATTTATATTTTCAATGTGTCATTATAGTTATTAATAATTAATAAATATACATTACACTTTAAAAACATATGTATCCTTAAAAATCATATACATAATGATATTGAAAAAATTTATATGTAGTTTCATGATTTTTTTCAGTGATTTAATAATATAATATGAATCTAGACGTGGTAATAATGTCATATACCATTAAATTAATTAGAATAAGTCACATACAACACCAATGATGTTATTTCCAATGCAATGATGACCATTCCACACATCATGGTATTTAATTGGATGATTTTATATAATATTTTAATTATAGTATATATCTCATAAATTGAGGAATATAAAAAATATATAATGATAAAAAAATATTTTATATCATTCCATTGATAATTATTTGTCATTTATATGAAAATAGGATATACCATAATACATTTTTCTATGCTTATAAAAAATTTAACATGCTTACGGACTCACATTTTTATAAATATACAATATATTTAATGAATGAATTCATAAATTATATAGAGGATGATGTTATTTCCTAGATAGCATATTGATAATATGAAGGGGAATAACATTATTTTTTTATTTAACATATAATGTTCTCCATAATATTTTAGATTTATTTATCTAGTGTTTTTATTTTATTATGAGTTCAGTAATATTAGATAAATCCTAAATATTTTGGAGAATAATACTAAATCATGTCCATATTAAAATAAAATTTTCTGATTTTTGTATCACTATGTTGTTCTCTAATTAATTTGAATAGACACTACTAAAAGCATCCATATAGTCAATGGTTTTTTCATCCACCCATGGCCAAAATGGGATATGACAAGGGTAATAATTCATTATTTTTTCTGAAAAATAATAATTATTAATGATCAAATTATAAAAAAATCTCCTATAAATATATATAAGTGGGATATAAAAATACATCATCAATTATTTATTTATAATCAATAAGATTCAATTGAATGTGGTTTATATTAATTGTAAATCTATATTATATATAGAAACATATGAAAGGGGATAATTCTTGGTAGTTAGTCATATATTAAAATAATTAATATTTTTACATATAAAAAGTAGTGATAGATGGATGATGAATAATAAAAATGGTACGTCCTATATATTATATAGTTATATAGTTACCATTACCCTATAATCATATTATAAATGACTATATACATCCCTATACATGAATTAGTGTTGGGAATAAATTAAACATCATTACCATTTTTTCCCAAATTTCTGATTGGTTTTCCTTGTAATTTGTTTTCTGTGATTAAGGGTGGTTGTAGAATCATTTTCATCAGTTTTAGAATATTTTTATCTACTATAAACTTTGAAATGTTAACATGTGCATAACTAGGTTAAGAATTTCAATAAAATTTATCCTATCGACTATGGTTTCAATCCCATTGATACTTAATAAATCACATTGGTTTAGGGGAATAAAGGATGGGAATGTGTCACAAATTAGGGGGGAGCTATATTGAAGGACAATCAATTATATATATAATATTCACATGAAATCATTCCTAATCCACAATATGAAACTAGTTGATGTGGTGTCAATGTCTTTATCAAGACTATGTGGTGATGGGAACAACATCTCAATTATTCACATCATCATTTATTAAGGTATATTTAATATCCATTTTCATGATCTATATAGTTTATCACCATCTAGTTAGGTGGTAGGTTCTATGGAGATATTATTGAACCTCTACAAGCCATACAATGTATCTTGTGGGAATAGTAATCAGAACACATGTAGTTCATTTGACATATTTTAAGGTCAGGTGATATGATTATTCCATATAGTTTAACATCATAAGGAAAAGAGGTAAGTATATGGATATAGATTCTAAGGGACATCCTATGTATAATATTCGGATGTGAATAAGATTAAATTCAGTTCATTTTGAGGGAATCTCTATCATAAAATGTGTGACAATAGGATCCTTAATCTAGACATACACGCATAAGGCATCCCAATACTGTTTAATCAATAGTATGAACTTTTGGGTGAAAATGAAATGTATTTGGGAATACATACCAATTAAGGGATGACACTAGATGCTTCCATAACTTGACATTAGTACAATAATAACTTATCTCTAAGCCTATATGAGTCACGATCGATGTAAAAAACAATAGATACTTGATGATTAGGCAAATCCAAAGAGATAATATTAATAGGGGCATACAAATTGAAATTTCCCTTTTTGATGTATCGTTACTAGTCACATATTGAATATGGTAAAGTTCACAGGTCTTGAAATGAAATCTATGTATCATGTTTATAACATTAATCATATTCATCTAATTGTTCTTTTTACAAAATAAGGATAATGGGTTTAAGGTAGTAAATGACATTTGTAAAAAATAACATTAATTGAAATCTCATGTATACATCCTATTCTAATATATTTATAGAAAATTGTAGATAATATAATTATGGGAGAATTTATTACCACGAGTTTATAATATTTTTTATATAATGGGACATTCCATTTTGTGGATTCACATTAGGTCTTAGACATTTCTATGTTGTTCTACATATCCTGTTTATGTGGGAATCAGATTTCTCATGATGTAGTTACCCAAAAAATTACTGATGGGTATAGATATGTTAATACACTCTATGTAATAATGTTGAACCCCTAGGTTTTGGAATTCTATGGAATTATACAATAATGGAAGTCTATTTTTAATTATAAATCAATATATTTTGATATAAAATGAACGATGATGACCATAAATTATATCTTGGATAAGTTTGATACGATGTGGAATGAATATCGAAGATAAATACACAAATAGGGTCACATGAGTGTGTAACACTAACCAATTAATGACACTCCCCTTAGAAAGTGGGTATTTGGCTAAAGGTTTTCAATTGAAAATCCACATGGTGTAAGTCGAACCGTGTCTGGTAGAAAAACCTTAAATGTAATTGGTTTTCATAGTATCATGTCTTGGTTTATTTCCAAAAATGTTCATATTGTCTTACCAAAATGTTATTATTTTATTCTTGAAATTTATTGAATATATTGCTAAAATATATATATTTATTACAAACATGAACTGATCATCTTCCAAATATGTTTTAGGTGTATGTCTTCCATTTCATGATTGCATGATGTACATGTCTTGATTGTATTCCTCATATGTTCAGGAGAACAGTCTAACATGGAAGAAATATCTAATGATGTCCTCATAAAATTGTTATGATTATTTATATGATTGAAAATTACATTCCTAGGGAGATTCATTTTATCATCATTCTTTTCTAGTATATCTTGGATTGATTAATTTTACATTTCCATATTTTCCTCAAATAATAATTTTGGACATGTCCAAGGCCATTAACATCATCATCTAACTTTTTCATGATTTCTTTATATGTTCAACATCACTTTTATAGGATTTAAATGCATAACCATGGATGAAAAGTCTAGGTAATATCACATCATCAACCAAACTGTCCCTGACTCATTTTTATGATCAAACATTCTTTTTTAACCCATCGTTTTCATAATAAACCATAATTATCTAGGATTTATTCTCATAATCTAACTGAATTTTCAATAGACTTAGATGTGGAAATTTTATAATTTCGTGTGTCTCATTATGGAATCATGAGAATAGTGATTCATGATATTGTGTGATCCTATAAGAGTCGTATGAAGTGGACTCATAAACAAGTCCATGATCATGACCATGAAAAATACAAAAACTCTTAGGCTTGATGATACATTTCCAAGCGAATAATCCTCAAAGATGCATGGATAATACCTTAAATTGGAGGTGGATTACATATCCTTTTGTTTTTACATTACATAGAAAAGATATATGCCAAAGAATGTATTCATGAAAACTGTGTATGTTTGTGGGAATTAGAAAGACTTTACTACATGGCCGACGACTTACACTACAAGGATAATGTAGAAGCCATGATACTGAAGGTTTCACCTATTAATTCTACATAAAAAATAATATAACATATAATGGGGGACAACAAGGAAGAGTAATTTTATGTTATCATAATCATGTGATCACATAATCACTATAGTTTCATGGGAGTGGTTTTTTGAACATGTGAAGGGCGATACAAGATTGATCGGTATGCATGGTCGAGGGTTGGCATGTATGTTAAGGTTCATATCAATGGTTCATGTAATTTATCTCATATACACATAATATATATGTAAATGAGGTATGTTAAGATGATATGGATACTTGTTCACATATTTACATAGTCGAATGGATATGCTACTTCTCTAAGAATTCACAATATATAAATTTTGTTCATGGGACTATAGGATTTTAATGTGATCATTCAACAACATTTTGTGATTTCAGCATATCTTGGGTTCTCACAAACTATTTCTTGAAACAATATTTAGAAACAATCTTAATTCAATAGTATTCTCTCCTCTATTTTCTGTATCAAATGACTTCCTTCAACACACTACATTTATTTATCCTTACTAACATAACATGATTCTTTTTTAAGGGGAGGAATTGTTTATATTGGTATAAGTTATTTGTGGTAATTTTAATTTCAATTGTGATTATTTCATGTGCATCAGTGAGAGGTTGTGGGTATATACACTTGATAAACATCGCATGATCACAATTGAGATGATATAACTAATGATTCCCTTTTAAAATTGCATGATTGGTATCAATTGGATGAATCTATTATTGAACACAACACCTATACAATAAAATCATGTCCTAAACATAACTATCCAACTTTTGATTGTATATAAGACAACATAATATTTCCTATCATTTTTTTGGCATGGGATTGAAATGATGAAGGATTATATTAGTGGACAATCATTTACGTATATATGTAAGAAATAATGAAAATAAATTATTAAGAATCAATAATATTATGATATGTAGTAACATACAATTTTATATGATGTCAGTGATGTCAAAATGGCTCACATATTCACCATTAATTCATTTCATTATCTATAGAAACTCAGGATATTTTTGGGGAAGTATTCAAAATAAGTCATCAATAACTCAGTTCATACAGACAATAATGTCATCTAGCTATAGAAAACTAGTAGGTTTATGAGTGTTCTGGGTGAGAGACATGTTAATGGTTATCATTTTAAGAGTTTAAATAGGTGGGATCATATAGATCATAAAGCTTATATTTTGGATGTATATTTTTTATTGTTGAATAATATTGTGATCCATCCATGTGAAAAATTTATTTCATAGGTTTTATATATCTTATTAATAGAGTTGGATGTTACATATTTTTATATATATGGAAATACAATCAAGACCAAATTCTCTTGAACTCACACCCTCAATGACATTGGCCGTCCTTTTAGAATCCCTCCCAGGCACTTCTACATGAGCCATGTTTACTAAACATATATTTTTATCTCTCAAACCATATCTAATTAGCTAGTATGATTGTAGGATTATAGGTTATAGTTGAGGTAACTACCAAATTTTACATTGGTTGAGCTTTCTCTATGTTTATCTTGGGTAGAAAATATTTCAGCATCAGGAATATTGATAAAAATAATTTGTTTAATTATATAAGAAAAATAGATATAAAATTATTAAAAATATAAAGGAATGTAAAATAATTACCAAAATTGAAGAATCCATGAATTTCATGAAAAATATATTGGTATTTTTTTAATGGTATTCACATTCCCAAAATATCAGCATTAAGTGTTCTTTATTCACAATTATGGGTGTGAAAAAAATTACAACTAAAAATATACTAATTAAAAAATGTAATGTAGTATGATATTAAGTTAAATTTTTATTACATCTCGATATACATGAACATATGACAGGATTATAAGAACCACTACGAGTGGATTCTCAAATAAAGGAATCTGGGTTTTTAAGGGATATACAATTGATTTCTATGATGAGTGATATTATCATGTAATTGTGTTACCAACATAAATTAATTCATATTTAGGAGTGGATACTCTAAATTTGAGTGTATTTACACATTAAATAAGGAAAAAAATATATTTTTAAAAATGGATTAGTTGATGGATCCCTAATTAATGACATTGATGTTGTTTCATGTCCAAAGGGAATATGAATCATGACATCAACCGTTATGAGGTAAAACGTATGAAAATCCTACTCATTAATATTAAAACATAGGATAAAAGATTAAGCACTCTATGATAAATTTCTTTAAATTTGTTCGGACCATATATAGGATGTGTAATATAAATATTGGTTGATGAGATAATTTGAAGAAGCACATTAAATGATGGGGATGATTCCCTGAAATATATCGGTTGACATATTATTTACCACATAATGTAGTCCATTCTAATCAGTTAGATGACCTACAAGATTATTAATTTTCATTTTGTTTAATGTCATGATATTTGTATGAACACATTTGTTAGTCAAGTGAAATATAGATGAAATTTATTTTTTCCTCTATTAGTAGAAATAAAAGTCATAAATTTATTGCGATTTTGGATAAATAATGCACCAATCAATATTTCTATATTTTTTTTATATTTCCATCAAAAGTTCCAAAACATGATATGAGTTAATATTAGTGGGGTGGATATTTATCTTCTTCAGGGCACCCAATGATCATATTTTAACCTTTAGTGTTTTGTGTCATTTAAATTTTATATGTTCATATAGGATTCTATTTGATTTAATGTATTTCTACAAGGACATGATTGAATAAGATATATGATGATACCAATGGAAGTTTTGTAATAGGGTGCCTGCAAATAATTTTTCTTGGATATTTAAAAAATATATATAGAATTGGTAAGATATACAAGTGATGACATGTCTATCAATACAATGTTATGTTCCACTACACTATTATCGGGGCTTGAGAGTGAAATGGGTTGGAATACCAGGGATGAGATAAAAAACAAAATTTTATTTGTTCCACCTTTGTGTAACTAGGGATATTGAGGAATATATTTAATTTTATTCAAGTTGGTGAAACCTCTAGTTGGAAGGTCTGAATCCCTTATTCATTATACCAAAGGGTTTACACGCATGTCTAGGTTGAGGTGTCCACACCATATCTATGGTTTATTAATAACCTTTGATGACTAAAATATATGAGTGATGAGGAGGGGTATGGAGTTAATGAAATGCAAAGATGTGTCTAGATCCATGGCCTAGTTTTTATTTTGTTCCAATACTTGATCCCTATGAAATGTTTTTTTATTCACATCTTATTGGTGATAAAAATAATAAAAAATGGAATATCGCATTCCTTCTTTGGGAAATGGTACATTACAATGTTATTTAACATAGAGGATATGGAATCTATTTGAATTGTCTCATTATGGATATTATAAATAATTTTATAGAAATATATAAGATAAATAGTGGTGGATACATGTTTTTACAAGTAAACCGCTGGTCATATAGGAAACCCATATTCCCTGATTTCATGAAAATTACTCTTTGAAATAAATGTAACCCTTATCTAGGGAAACTATTCTATGAACAATATTTTTCGAAGGGTACAATAATACTAGGATTACTAGCAGGGCATTTTAGGAATATAAATTACCCATTAATATTTCTCAAGAGAGGTGAACAAGGAAAAATGGACACTAATGTACATGATGTTCCACTATAAAGATACAAACTCAAAAATGATTTAGTCTTGACTATTAATTTGAACACATGAAGGCATTTAATGTAAAATGTATTATTGATAAAGGGTTAAAAAACCAAAAAATTTGATCCACTACATTTAAACCATGTTATCTAGGAGAGGTGATGTTAAAAATCCCTAATTTAACATTATCCTAGACCATGAGGTCCCCCAATCATGGATCTTTTTTTACATGTCTCCACTAACTGATCTCTATGAGTTTTATTCATCATTTATTCATGATTAGTATTTTTTCAAAACTCATGATAGAAAGAGTTTAAATAGATGAGGCTTGACATTTTTTTTGACCGCCACTTTATGTTATAATCCAATCATGTTCTATATCTACTCCAATACTTGTTTTAGGGAATAATTATCCAGGCCATAACATGGTAATGTATATGGTTATACATAGTTGAGAAAAGTGCATACAATTTAAGGTCATGATGAATGTGAACTTGTTATGAGGTAAATGTTACACAATAACATAATTAGGAGATTTAGTTTCAAGATTACCTCAAATTTGTTTTCAGTGATAGATGAAAATATTGTAAATTAGGGATCAAGATCCTCAGCTCCTGATTAATGATATTGTGCAATCAAATTGGGGACGACTCAAATATCCATAAGTTGTTGGGTTCTTCTAGAATGATGTGATTCCTAAAATGATATGAATTCTTTTTAAATAAGAAAAAGACTTTTTTGGATTTATATATCAAAACAATCATGTAGACATAAATATTTCATGAACAAACCAAGATAATTTTACTCGTTCAAGGGAATTTTAATGGGCTGAAGAATCATGAGGCATTAAATAAACCACGTGTTATATATAGGTTAATTATCTTAAAATATGATAGAAATAATCTTATAATATTGTTGAATGTTTCCATGATATTATGATCCATTGATTATTATTTGAATATTTTAATATTATTTAGTGGTAATGTACCTATCTAGTTGTCT
This sequence comes from Viscum album, assembly GCA_963277665.1. Classification (NCBI taxonomy): domain Eukaryota; kingdom Viridiplantae; phylum Streptophyta; class Magnoliopsida; order Santalales; family Viscaceae; genus Viscum; species Viscum album. The sequence continues at coordinate 63,627,853 of OY728148.1, read as the reverse complement.
AAAATCATCTAATAATATGATTTTATTTCCAGTTTAACATAAGGTGGTATGTAAATTGTGACAGAGGTGAAATTGTTAAATATATCCCTTATGAAACATTTCTCTGGTCAGTTTAATTTGGATACAGGATGAATATTTTTTCTTTGTGCATGGTTATTGATAGATATGCAATTTTGGAGCACTTATTACAGTGATTTATCTCATGCATAATAAGAAGATATGTAGATATAAATATAATGTATGATGAATGATTCTTTAAAATTTTGACCACCATACAAAACAGTTTATAATGATTTTATAGATGGGATTCTCAAGGTTTTACTATTAAAATTAAAAGGGATAGAGTCATTCCATAATTCTCCCTTCAAAAATAATATATTATTTATTTTGGACATTATAATTTGTCTCATTATTCATACGAAATAATTATTAAATATGTTAAATTTATTTTCTGTCTTCATTTAATAAACATGTTGTGTTTTGTTAAATTTGATATCATATGAATATATATTGTTTAAAAAAATAAATATAAATAAATAATTCATTATTAGTGTGAAATTATTTTATTATAATATAAAATGAATTTACATTTTTAATTTAACTTCATATCAAATAAAATCCCTTTATAAATATATAGTTATTGTCCATTATTAATTGAATATTTATATTATGGTTGATAACATCGAATGGTTTTTCAAAAACATAATATTTCTATTATTCATTGTTATATATTTAAATTTAAAATAAATATTATATTTTTTATATATACTTCTAACTTGAATTACCATGATTGTTTTCTTGAAAAATTTGTAAAGAAAATTTGGGTCTTCATAATGGGTAATTTGTAGAAAACCAATCTATAATGTTTAATTTGCATATAAAATGACTAATATATGATATTGGTAAGGTAAAAAAATAGTGTAGATATAGTAGAAAATAAATTTCTCATTCTAGGATTATAAAAGGTGGAATGAAAATAAAGATCACTTATTATAAGGATTTAGAATGATATTATTTTTCTTGTTATTTATTTTTGTATCACTCTTGTATTCAACCAAATCAATAGTCAATTCCATGTCTCCATTATTTTATATATATATATATATATTCATAGATGAATGGTTTTTAATAAGGGATAATGATCATGTGAATTATTATGTTTTATTCTTGTTCATATGGTAAAATATATAATTGGATATAGTTATATCTAATTGTTTTATATTTTATGTATGAAATATCTATTTTATAAAATTACGATGATATAGTTTAATTTTTATAAATTATATTGAGACATATATTATAAGTAGAAAACAATCCAAAATATTTCCATTGATGTGATTACAATATAAATTAATATAATGGTGGGTAAGAATGTCTTTTTGTCATTATGGCGGGCATGCTCATGCATTGAGAAAAGGTTGTATAGGTCTGTTATCCTGATGCCCCCACATATATCCTTCGAGGTCTGGTAATTAATAGAGTTATATAACACCATACGTCACAAAACCAACTCCATTAACACATAGTTGGTGTAAACATTGAATTATTGGAATAAGATACATGGGATCATAATAGGAAAGGTATAACAATTAATCTATCTAGGAATATAATATATAAACATTTTCCGATATAATATTGAAAATATATAAATCATATAGAAAAAAGAATCATTATAACAAATTTGAAATTATTCATAGTATATCTCTTTATATCATTGGGAAATGAATAGTAATATTAGGTAATAATAGATTATCATTAAGAGTTTAGAACATTGGAATATACCATTTCTAAATGTGAAATATTAAATATAAAAATGTAAATAACTAATAACACAAGTCCTCTAATCAATAATTTTGGAAAACATGCATCCCTTGATAAAACCAACGATGTAATCTCTTGGATAATAATTAGTAAATTCTAAATAAAATAAATTCATTATTCTGTCCATAATGATGACACACATCATTATATATTTCCATATTGACTTGTAATAATGAAGATAAATTTATGGGTATTTGTAATCCAAACCCCCATTTAATATATCTTTCCAACTAGGAATCCTCTTGATACCATTTGATTAATCAAGGGGCTATCAATTACAGATCCCCACCTATTATTTAATGTCTACTGAATTCCATAAATAACAAATTATAAATTTAAATAAAAATCAATATTCCTTAACAAAAAATATTATAATTGATTAACTAATTATGAAAATAAATATTTCCATAATAAATAAAATTTATAACACCACACATTATAATGGTAAACAATTTATTCTATAAACATATGCATCAACAAAATGAGTATGTAAATTCATGATAAAATTAGAGGATAATGAAACATGATCACAGGTATGTGATTATTTATTGAGTATATTAAGGATAAAAAAATATTATGAGATGAATGATGACAATGAATATTTAAAATTGAAGACAAAATACTAAATAATATTTTTCATAATATTTTATCTTTTTAAAACCCTTGAAAAAATTCATGAAATTCAATATACCGTAAAATGATTATTTTGGTGGGAAAATTTTATAAGTCCAACTACATTAATAGGAAACATTATTCTTCAATTTTTATAATGAATATATAAAATAAAAATATTAAAAAATAGAAATATTATATTAAAATTATATAAAATGTCATGTAATATATATAATATACATAATAAAATATTTAGAAAAATAATTTGGAATTTTTTATGAGAATTTTTAAAAATATAAACATTTATAAAAAAATATACCAGATCAATTGTGAACAAACAAAAAAATTTATTCTAAATATTAATTTTCAATATTGATATACAAAAGAGAGGGACTTTTTTTAAGAAAATTGTTAAACACCATATATATTTATAGTATATGAAAATATATCTATATTGATAAGGGTATATTAAATAATTGCATTAAAGAATATAAGGAATATCACATAAAATGAATTTGAAAATAAATTATCTCATATTTAGTAACAAAAAAACGGTATCCAAATTATATAATTTACATGAATTTAAATATTAAAATCCATGAGTACATAAATAATAATAAATAAGTAAATAAATTTGGATTTATATACAACAAATATATATATATAAAGGTGCATAATACCGAATATGTTCTAATTTAGTGGACATTAAAATGAAATACATTTCCATATGATCAACATGAATAATATGTTTTCTTGACCTCCTATAAAATGAATTTATATTTATTATACTATAAAATCATAATAATATAATAACATATTATATCATATATGATATATTTATATATTCTAATAAACAATTTTTTATTATATTATATTTTTATCATTTCTTATATATGAGTTGATTTATTTTTTTACAACATTGGATTAGTAGTTTTAGTCCATAAATATTCATTATGTTTAAATGATCTCAAAATTTATTTCAAGATATAAATTTCAAAAATATTATTTATAAGTATATAAATATATTCAATCCTTAATGGAATGTTTATAAAATTAAATTACAATGTTCATAAAAATGGTAGGTTATATTTAAGCCTGAATATTGTTTTCCCTTATCGAAAAATGTTACAAAAAATTTTCAAATAATAATTCACATTTCCTGATTCATTATTATATAATATATATCATATTTTTTCATTAAATTGGTCCTCATTAAAGTATATATATCTTGGAAAAGAAAATATAATCCCATCACTTCAATATGGTGGTCGTCAACCAGAAGGCATGGCCGATATTTGTTTTCAATGGATTGGATGGTTATAATGTATATATGGAATTATAATCTCAAATGAATAATTATGTAAAAACAATAATATATATTAATTAGTTATATATTTATAATAATACATACAATTTGGCGATGAATATAATTTACACCACAATGTGTAGACAGTCAGTCGTATGTACATATAATTGATTATTTGACATTTTATTGGATTAAAAATATTTGGAAAATGGGTTTTCCATAATCATAATAACATCATAGTAAATTAATAATACAATGGTTATTATTGTATAATGGTTAAAAGACATTAATAAAAAGTATAATAATTAATAAACTACATTGATTTGGTAAATAAGATTACCGATTCATTGACATACGTTCTCTATATCCATTCTTAAATACCCATGGAATAATATTTTATATTGTTTTTTACCCCTAATTAAACCCTTTATAAATTACAAATATATCATTATTTTATACTATTTATTTTTCATGAAACTTACTATAAGGTGACATGTGACCCATAAATGGACAATGATTTATATTTAGACCACATACCATTTAATTAGAATAATAGAGAATATTTATAAATTATATGTCATTTAATGAAATATTATAAAATATAAAATATAATTAGTGACATTTTTTAGACTATTCATTTAATTTGAAAATAAATATGCAAAACAAATATTGAATTTGAATTTATTTCATTACAAAATCAATTATATTTCATATGAATCTATCATAAAAATGGTTAATTATAATACATGATGTAAATATGACGTTTCCCAATTTTTTATTAATTAAATTTATTTTTCTAACCAACTCCAAATGCACTATACCCGAATTGTAAAATAATATATCAAAATATCAACATAAATAAAAATAATAAATAAACACCATGATAAATTAAAAAAATATATATTGAAAGAATATATTTACAATTAAAAATTATGTTTTTTATCACTATAAGAAAATAATTTAGATACTAATAAAAAGAAGATGACATTTTGTCACTATATCTTTTACATAAATACTATAAACATTAAAATAAATTATAAATGAAATTAAAAGAGTAATAATTTTAAATTTAGGATGATTATAGGTTATATGTCATTATTATATAAATGATATTTTTATCAAATTTATTTCTTTATTACATTATTTTTAACCTTAATTACATGATATTCAATTTACTAAGGTGATAGTTATCATTACTATTATGATTCGTAATTTCATAAAATAAAAAAGAATAATATAAAACATTCTATAATTATGATTGAAAATTATGAATACCATTTATTAAATTGATATCAAAAATTTTTGAGAACATTATTTTAATTTAAACACAAAAATTTTCTTGAAAAAATCTAAATAAGGAATTTTTATGCATAAAAATTTCTTATATCAAAATCCTATAAAATGATGACTCATATTTTACTAAAATTCATTTTATATAAAATAAATAATTTATAATAAATAGATTTGTAAAGACAAAGAATTTGTATTAAATTTTTATTAATTAATTGGGAATTTTATGAGTCCGTGTAAATTGAGGGCGTGTGATTCCAAGGACCGGTGTGCCCGAAATAAATTTTTAGGCTTTTTTTGGGTACGTTCAGTAAACGTGCCAGCGATATTTTTTTAATTTTGATCTGGTGCTCGGAATTGAAATCTGAGGGCACCGTTGAACTCGCAGTGCCAGTATTCGCTTAAGGAGACTTTCTCCTCGATGGCAGTTAGTCGAGGGTGAATGTTAATTTTTTTATTTTTTGTGGAAATAATAAAATAAAATAAACATAATATTATTTTATTTGTTTGAGCTCCCATGTGAATATTTCATATGTGGGGACCACCCAAACTAAACCACCCATGAAAGGTTATGGTGGTGGGGACCACCTGAACTAATCTCTAAAGAGAGGTTATGGTGGTGGGGACCACCTAATGTTTGAAACCTCTTGAACTCTCTATTAAGCGGATAGACACCTCTTGAGCCCCCTACATAATGGTACCACCCCCTTTAATTAATTTTGTGCCAAACTCATAAATTAATTAATTGGAGCCAACATAAATTATGTCAAAAATTAAATTGTGGAAACATATCTCATTTTGGATACATTGCATTTTGGTGGAATTGGGAGAGGGGAGAGCTTTTTGGAGAAATGATGTTCCTCCAATGAAGAACGCTCCTCTAGCGAAGAACACAGACAACGACTTATTTCTCAAGAAATCCTCCAACGTAGTACATCTTCGACAACCGTCGTTTCCTCCTCATCGACGATAATAAACGAATGAGGTAGGGGTTTACTTCTACATGATTTTCACATCCCATGTCCCCCCCCTATAATTTTTAGCAGGATTAGGGATAGTGATTGACAAGGATTGTAGGGAGGGTGTTTGAATTATTTTTCCTTTACCTATTCTAGATATTCTTGTTCTTGTTGAGCCACTTTCTACTACTCTAACACAGAGGTTGCAGGACAAAAAAACATGGCTTGACCCCCTGTCATTCTTCTTTAATGTTGTATCCTTTGCGAGGAAAGAAGGCGACTATGGTGACGACGACCGGTGCAGGCTGTTGGAACTGGTGGAACTCGAGAACCGTTGATGAATGCATGACACCCGCACACCCCGCGACCTTCACGCCCTACAGAACACCACCATCCGCAACCATCACTACCTTGTGGCCTTGTCGTTCCACCCCACGGCTTCACCGGGCCACCCCGAGGCTCACTATTCTACCTTGCAGCCTCGACGCGCTGCACCGACCGAGCCACACCGACCTAGATGCCCTAAGGCCTCCGCAGTCCCAGATGAGCCACGCTGCGGCCCCGTGCCTTCGTGGAACCCACGTGGGTGAGCCGCTCTGGCTGATCCACCCCACGCCCTCGCAGCACCCCCACGGCCGAGCCGCTCTAGTCGAGCCGCCCCGCTGCCTCGCTCCCTCCTGGAACCCCCGCGGCTGAGCCTCCCCACACCATCAAGGCACCCCCACGTCCTCGCGGCCCTCACGGCATGTCGGGCCAGACCTAGCAGGTTGGGTTGGGTTTTCCCGAACAGGGTCAACCAAAGCGAGGTTGGTTCGAGTCAGTCCGAACGGGTTGGACCGGACCCGAACCAGTTATAAACCTATATTTTACTTGGGCCATAACATTGGAACCAGACGTTTGTTTGACAAACCATCAGTGGAACTAAAAACCATGGAGCGATGCGGTCCCCTTGACTATACCCCAATAAAGATTTTGAATAAGCTGGGTATGGTTAGGTTGGATCGAGCACGAATCCAACCGGGCCCTCAGGACAAAAAGGCTAATAACTCACAGACCGGTCATTCGAATGATGTGTCATTTATTGTGATGAGACCCCTATGACATGGTGGACCTTTGATATAATTCTTTCTGGGACTTCATGGTAGTTTGAGTGTCGAACAGTAGCTTTTGGAGTGGATCCTCCTCGAGATGAGTGAGCATAGTGCGAGAATCTAGTAGCTTACTGTGAACTGAAGAATGAAGAGCTATCCTATGTGGGTCAGCTCTTAGCGATGCTGTGTGGTTCATCTCCTAGAAATCCTTTGTGGGTCACCTGCTAACAATCCTCTGCGGGATAGCTCCTAGTGATCCTATGTGGGTCATTTTCTAGCGATCCTCTGTGGCTCAGCATCTTTACAAAGAAATATGATTCATTAGTTACATCTGATCATCTCTATTACTATACTTAGGTTATACCAGGTGTGAGCTGAGTTTGTACCTGTGTGGTGCTTTTACTTCGTGATAATACCTTGGTGGTATTGTTCTATGTGGCATACCTATGTGGTACTTTCCATTGTGGGTTTCTTTCCATTGTGGAACAATTGAGTTTTTGGATTTTTAGTGGGACCCAGTGTTTCCTCATGATGGATATGGGTATACTTGATAACATAGGTATATGTATAGGAATATAGCTGAGTAGGGTATACAGTTGACTTCATGCTTTGATGGTTATCCTTTGTGGTTTTTGTGAGACCTTGAGGGTCTCAGGATCCCTACTGAGTATTTTTATACTCACCCCTGCATGGGATATTCCTAAACCATGTTGTGTTTGGTGCAGACGAAGGACATAGTTGATCAAGAATAAGTGTACCAGGACAGGACAGTTCCCGGAGGTGGACCATATGATGAGTCGGTACACGGAGAAGATGGACTTATGTGGAGTGTTGAGGAGGCTATTTGTACATAACCTTTAGGTAGGAACCACGAAAGATGACCCAAAAATTGATTTCCTTTTCATTAGGTTTCTTGTACTTTCCAGTTGTACTTGTACCTTTACTGTTGGGCCTGTATTTCCGGCATCTTTTACTTTCAGAACTCTTTTTTATACAATTCACTTGTTGTTCGTATCTTAATGTGTTCTTGGTTGAGAGTGTTTATAGGTTATAAATTAAATGCCTTCACGATTTTAGGGAATACTCCTTTTAGTTCTAGTCTCCAGCCCCGGGAATATGGAAGGCGTGCTTGGCATAGTTACGGTATGGGCCTCGAGGGACGGGTCGTGACAAATTGGTATCAGAGGAGTTGGTTCTACCGTAGATCATAAGACTCTAATCTTTCTTTTTAATGGAAATATTGTTATGTGTTGTGAGTGTGGTTATCAATTTAGGGAATCCAGTGTTGGTGCGGCGGCCAATGTATCCATACACCAAGACCCTGCCATTTGATTTTTGACCCAACACATAAAAACACAAATGGTGTGTGTGTTTCAAAGAGACTTCTTTATGAACTCATTGAGACAGATCACAAGGTATAACATATTGATCGTGGTGAACCTGTTTCATTTTAGGATGCCTCCATGAAAACAACCAGCTAGGGTTCTGAGAGTAGTACACACTGATAGCCCACCGAGAGACGAGGCCTCAGTGCAGGGTCCTCTTCTAGTAGAGGCACCATCAGAGTCACCGGCAGTACCATTACCCATTGGGACACTGATGCCAGCATCCCCATCAGCAGAGGGTGCACGCCGCCTATGTGCCTTACATGAGTTCCAGCAGTAGAGGACACCCAGGTTCAGCAGAGAGACGAACCCAAAGACGACTGAGGATTGGCTAGAGTTTGTGGTGAGAGTTTTCTGATTAGTAGGGACACCAACCGATTTCATGGTGATTATTATTGCTATCCTTTTACGGGAACCAATAGGCAGATTGTGGAGCTTGATTCTCCAGGCTCACAGTGAGGTGAAGCTTCTCTAGGAAGACTTCGCAGGCCTATTTCGGGAAGATTTTCCCCCAACGACTCTTTGCGTAGTGCACTTATAGGAGATATTTCATCTGCAGTAGGGAAACATGACTATGGCTCAGTACTCAGTGAGGTTCACTGACCTCTCACGCTACTATACAAATATGGTGTGTGACCCATTATTTAGGTCTATTACATTTAATCAGGGGCTCAGGCAGGATATCAGGGCTTCAATGATTTCTCAAAGCATCTCGATACATGCAGGGGTGTAATAGAGATCCCTCTTAGTGGAGAGTTTCCTTTCTGATTAGTCGTTAGAAGCCAGACCCACCACCAGTCATCATGTAGTGGAGTTTTCTGCAGATGGAAGTATATAGATGTTTCAAAGGTCCAAGTTGAACACACATATAGGTGGATGACTGAATCACTTAGAATCGGTTGTGTGGGGCACCCAAGACACAACCAGTTATTCCAGGAGCGATCATTGTTACACATGCGGTGGGTAGGGTCACATGGATCATGATTGTCTAATCCACCATGCGGATGATCAGCAGATGGACGAAGGACATCCCATGAAGAGATATAGGTTCGACCGAGGAGGTACTCAGGGAGTAGGCGGACGTGGCAGAGAAGTTGGTCGTGCATCTGGCGGTGGGTGGAACTTCGAGATGTTACTGCCACCACCATTAAGAGGTCCACCCCGAAGGTAGGGAGCAGGTGGGTATTGGAGATCTCAGCTTCAGGCAGCTAAGGCCTATGATCACGGTACTCCAGAGATGATATGATGTAAGATCTGTGTCTACTTCATCATAGCTGTAGTGCTTATAGGCACAAGTGCTAGTCATTCTTTATTTCCAATGCCCTTGTTTGGAGCTCAGAGATTCCGACAAAGACGTTGGATCTATTATTACAACTAGATACTTTTATGGGAGTAGATTTGTTGATTACGCACTGGTGTCGGTATTGTGAGGTTACTCTAGAAGGCGAGAGCTTTGGCTGGGATCTCCTAGTAGCGGTGTCAAGACCTTACAATGTCATCATCGGTATGGACTAGTTATCTACAGTCAATACTCAGATTTACAGTATTAGGTTCCAAGTACAGTGTTTTCTCATTAATGGGACTAATTTTACCTTCATCGGTGAGAAGGGTTCTTATGTAGCGTAGGATGGACTCACCCGGAAGAGGGTACGACCGAGTACACATCATTTGGCTAGCATTACTCTCAGAGCAGTTGATGTGGAGAGTTAGAGTTATCCTATAGTGGTGGACCAGTAATGTTTTGTGTCTACCTCCTCATAAAGAGGCGGAATTTTACATTGACTTGTACCCCTGGAAAACACCGATATCTAGTTCAGTGTATCTGATGGCACATGCAAATCTTCGTGAGGTAAGGGTGGAGCTAGTAGACTTGCATTGGAAGGGATTCTTTTGGTCCAGTGTTTCCCCTTGGGTAGCCCTGATTCTATTCGCCATGAAGGCGGATGAGAGATTGAGACTTTGTGTCGACTATCGGTGCCTGAAACAGGTAACCGTGAAGAACTAGTACCCAATCCCCAAGATTGACGACTGCTTTGATCAGCTGAAAGGAGGATGATGGTTCCTGATGATAGACCTCAGATCAGCCTACCAAAAGCTCAAGGGATGATACATGGATGTGTAGATGGGGACTTTCAGATGTCATTACAGCGACTACAAGTTCTTGGATTGTCCATTCGGTGTAACCAACACTTGAGCAGTGTTCAAGGGACTCATAAACATGGTCTTTCATCCATACCATGATAGCTTTTTGTTGGTCTTCATTAATGAAATTCATATCTAATAGACTACTGGGGAGGATCATGCCTACCATTTTTAGGTGGTATTGGACACACTATGAGAGCACCCTTTTTATGATAAGCTATCGAAGTGCTAGTTCTGGATTTGAGATGTTCACATTCTTGGACATGCCATCTCGAAGGCTGGAGTTGCAGTGAATCTAGTGATGATTTATATCATACATACTTGGAAGCTATCCAAGAGTGTGATAGAAGTACATAGTTTCTTGGGTTTGGATTGATACTATCAGAGGATTGTGCCAGATTTCATCAGAGTTTCAGCACCCCATTCAGCGTTGATGAAGACGAGGAAACACTTCGTGTGGTTGGAGAGATGCCATCATAGTTTTCAGGAGCTGAGGAAAAGGCTTACTAGTTCCCCCATCAAGAGGATTATTGAATAGGGTGTTGGGCATGTAGTCTACTACGACGAATCAGAGACTGATCTCGGAAGTTTCCTGATGTAGGATCGATCAATGATCATATATGGTTCTTGTCAGTTGAGACAACATGGGTATAATTATTCTACCCATGACCTAGAGTTAGTAGTAGTTGTCTTTGACTTGAAAATGTGGCGAGATTATCTGATGGTCAAACTTTTTATAGTGTACTCTGATCATAAGAGTATTAGGTATATCTTCTCACAAAAGGACCTGACCTAGAGACAATGTCATTGTCTTGAGTTCCCCAGTACTATGACTTCGACATAGTCTATACTCCTGAGAAGGGGAATGTTGTAGCAGATTCACTCAGTAGAAGATCTGGTATACTGCTGTTAGGCGAGGCGATGGAGGAGCTGACCGTTTTGAAGATATCTAATGTGGATAGAGATAGAGTATCTTTTCTTCTATCTCATACAGTCACTCTCCCTCTTCTTCAGCGAGTTAGGGAGGCGCAATGTGGAGACGCTGACTGTGAGGATCGATGAGCTCAGATATCTATAAGATAGGACCCTGGTGGATTTTTTTATGGTGGAAAGCACATCATTCTTTTCAGAGGATGTACTATGGTACCAAGGTCACTTTGGGAGGAAGTTTTGAGGGAGTTCCACAAATCCCATCTAGCGGTAAATAATGGAGTGGAGAATATGTACCAGGATCTATGACGACAACACTGGTGGCTGGGAATGAAGAATGCAGTAGCAGAGTTTGTATCTCGATGCCTCACTTGACAACAAGTGAAGGCAGAGCATCATTTACTAGAAGGCTTGGATCAACCTTTAAAGGTCCTAGAGTAGAAGTGGGATGTGATATCCATGTACTTTGTGATAGGAATTATACATACATCCAGAGGTCATGACACTATCTAGGTGATCGTCTTCCTACTCACCAAGTTGGCCCACATCCTACCGATCAGAGAGGAGGGTTCAGTAGATAGATTTGGACACCTCTATGAGTATAAGATTGTGCGGTTACATGGAGTACCCTCGACGATTTTCTCTGATCGTGATTTGAGTTTTACATTCAGGCTATGAAAGGGGTTTTAGGGAGCCTTCAGAACATAGGTTCATTTGAGCACCACCTTCCAACCTCAAACGGATGGCCAGACTGAGTGGACCATTCAAAGACTCGAGGACATGTTGTGTGCTTGTGTCTTCGACTTCAGTTGCAGTTGGGAGGATCCGTTGCCTTTGGTGGAGTTTTCATACAACCACATCTATCACTCCACCATTGGGATGACACCTTTTGAGGCACTGTATGGGCGACCTTGCAGATCACCCTTGTGATGGACTGACCTAGGGGAATCAGCACTAGTGGGACCAAAGATGGTATGGGCTACCACAGAGAAGGTTCAGATCATCTAGGAGCAGATGAAGACTCTATGGAAGAGGCATAAGTCTTATTATGACAAGAGACAGAGACCTCTAGAGGTCGAGGATGACGACCACGTTTTTATGTGGTTCTCACCTCGACGAGGATTGGGGAGATTTTACAGAGGCGGGAAATTATCTTGGATTTTCATCAGATCTTTTTAGGTTCTCAATAGAGTTGGAGAGGCGGCTTACCGCTTAGCTCTTTCAACTTAGTTGCACCGGGTGAATGAATTCTTCTACGTATCCCAACTGAGGAGATATGTACACGAACCTTCTCACATCATCTATCAGGGTGAGATAGATGTGGAAGATAGGAAAAATTTTATAGAGGTTCCTATAGAAATTGAGGATTGACAGTAGCTGGTCCATCGTGGACAGTCGATACCTCTAGTGTGAATTCGCTGGTAGCACATGAACCTCCAGGAGAGCACATGGGAATGAGAGGCTCAGATGCATGCTCAGTATCCCCACTTGTTTACGACGTTTTGAGTTGTGGATAACGGGGATGTAAATCCTTGAGGTTTGGAGAATTTAACGACCTGAAATTTCAACGATTTTTTTTAATTTAATAGAAATTCTACAAGCCCACAAAAATTGACGGCATGTGATTCTGAGGCCCAGTGTGCCTAGAATGAATTTTTGATCTTTGTTTACAATATGTTCAGTAAACATGAAAACAATATTTTTTAATCTTTTGAAGCAGTTCTCGGAAATGAAATCCGAGGGCACCGTTGAACATGCAGCGCTGGTATTCGCTTAAGGAGACTTTTACCTCGATGATAGTTGGTTGAGGCTGAAAGTTAAGTTTTGGGTTTTTGGTGGAAATAATAAAATAAAACAAACTTCATTTTATTTTATTTATTTGAGCTCCCATGTGGATATTTCATCGGTGGGGACCACCCGAACTAAACCTCCCTTGAGTGGTTATGGTGGTGGGGACCACCTAAACTAACCTCCTGTGAGAGGTTATGGGGGTTGGGACCACCCGAGGCTTGAAACCTATTTAACTCTTTATAAAATGGGTTAGAAACCTCTTGAACCCCCTACTTAATGGTGCCACCCTCCCATTAATTAATTTTTTCCAACATCATCAATTAATTAAGTGGATCCAACTTAAATTTTTTAAAAAATTAAATTGGGGAAACATACCACATTTTGGATACATTGCATTTTAGTGGAATTGGGAGAGGGGAGAGCTTTTGGGAAAAATAATGTTCCTCCAACAATGAATGCTCCTCCAATGAAGAGCGCCAATAATTAATTTTTCCTGAAGACATCATACAACGTAGGATATTATCGACGGCTGTCATTCCCTCCTCATCAATGACAATAGACGAACGAGGTAGGGGTTTACTTCTACATTATTATCACTTCCAATGTTCTCCCATTATATTTTTTTTGTGGGACAGGGGATAGTGATTGACGTGGATTGTAGGGAGGGTTTTTGACCTATTTTTCATTTACCCATTCTTGATATTGTTGTTCATGTTGATCTTCTTGATATTGATCTGACGCGGAGGGTGTGGGCCAAAAAAATTTGGCTTGACCCATTTTTCATTCATCTTGAAAGGTGTATCCTTCACAATTAAAGAACGCCACTATGGTGACAATGACTGTTGCCGATGTTTGGCATTAGTGGAAATCGAGAATCTCCAGTGACAACATGCCCCACCGCTACCCAGAAGTGCTCTTCCGTCTGCATCCATCGCCGCCCCACAACCTCGCTGCGCTAACTTGGCTGAGCCATCCCGCGACCATGTGCCCTCGATGCACCCCCAAAGCCGAGCCACTCTGGTCGAGCCACCCCGCAGCCTCGCACCCTCGCGGCACCCCCGCAGCCGATCCGTCCCATGCCCTTACGGAACCCCTGCGGCCTGAAGGTCCTTGCAGCTTGATGGGCTGCCCAGAGGTTCAGGTAGACTTGAATAGGGTTGACCCAAGCTAGGTCGGTTGAGTTCGGTCTGACCGGGTTGGACAGGACCCGGACAAGTTACGAACCTATAATTTACGTGGTCCGTAACTTTGGCATCGGACGTCCATTTGCGAACTGTCAACGGCACTGGGAACCCTGGAGTGAGATGGTCCCTTTAAGTATACCCCACTAGAGATATGAAATAAGATGGGTATGGTTAGGTTTGATTGATCACAAACCCAACCGGTCCCTTAAGACAAAAAGGATAATAACTCATAGACTGGGCGTCCGAATGACGCACTGTCTATTGTGTTGAGACCCCTATGATGTGGAGAGCCATTGAGATACTTCTTCATGGGACTTTAGGGAATTTGGAGTATAATCTAGTAGCTTCTGGAGCAGATTCTCACGTAGAGTAGTCTGCATATTGTAGGAACCCAGTAGCTGGCAGTGACGTTAAGAATAAAGAGCGATCCTGTGTGGGTCAGCTCCTAGTGATCCTGTGTGGGTCAGCTCCTAGAGATCCTATGTGGGGTAGCTCCTACCGATTTTGTGTGGGTCAGCTCCTAGTGATCATGTGTGGGTCAGCTCCTTACGAACCTGTGTGTGTCAGCTCATAGCGATCCTGTGTGGGTCACTCCTAGAGATCATGTGTGGGTCAGCTTCATTACAGAGTAGGATGATTCAATAATTACATCTAATCATATATATTATTGTACTTACGTTATACCTTGTGTGAGATGAGTTCGTTCATGTGTGATAATTTTCCTTCGTGATAATACCTTAGTGGTATTTTTCTGTATGGAGTACCTATGTGGTACCTTCCATTGAGGTTTTCCTTCCATTGTGGAATAGTTGAGCTTTGAGCTTTTGGGAGGGACCCAAGCTTTCCTCATGATTGAAATGGGTATACTTTATAACTTATGTATATGTATGGGCATATACCTAAGTAGGGTTTACAATTGACTTCTTTCTTTGAGGGTTATCCTTTTTTAAGTTTTTTGAGACCTTGAGAGTCTTAGGGTCCCTAGTGAGTATCATTATACTCACCGCTGCATGGTCTATTCCCACACCTTGTTTTGTTTTGTGCATACGATGAACAACGTTGAGCGAGACTAAGGGTACCATGACTGGGCAATGCCCAGAGGTGGACCATATGACAAGTTATTACATGGAGTAGACGGACGAATGTGGAGTGATGAGGAGGCGATATGTACATACCCTTCATGTAGGAACCTCGGAGGATGACCCAGTAGGTGCTTTCCTTTTCTTTCAGTTTCTTGTACTTTCGAGTTGTACTTGTACCTTTACTATTGGGGTTGAATTTTGAGCCCCTTTTAATTCCATCACTCTTTTCTTATACATTTTAATTTTCGTTCTTATCTTTCTCTGTGCTTGGTTGAGTGTGTTTAATGGTTATAAAGGCACTGCCTTCCCCGTTTTAGGGAATACGTCTTTTGGTGGTAGTTTCCATCCCCTAGCCTATAGAAGGAATGCTAGAGGTAGTCACAACATGGGCCTTGATGGATTGGTCGTGATAAGAGGGAATAAATTTATTTATCCAATTTAAATGAAATAAAATTCTATTTTTCAATAATCAATAATTTTCACTATTCCCATAATACTATTTTTTTAAGAAAACATACCTACAATGCAACATAATTTCAAAATAATGTGATGAAATAAAAAATAAATAAAAGAGAAACATAATAATTTTTCAATAATTTTTCATGATTAATTTAAAATTATTGTTTTATTTATATAAATTTTTCAAAAAAATAATATTTATTTAATGTGAAATATATCCTTTAATTTTTTTTCATTCTTCCACCCTCTATGAAATTTGAAAAATAAATATATTCATTAAAATTTGAAATATTTTGGAAACATACACCACATGAATTCATTATTTTCTCATTTAACATATAAAATTTATTTCTTCATTAAAAAAACACACTATGTGACCCATTTTTTTCATAACCCTTTTTCTCTACTATCAATAATATTCAATGATTATTCTTAATAAAAATAAATAACGGTTCACATGGGATTCAATAAGAATAACTGAGAATTATATTTTAATGAAAAATTACTACAATGTCCATTTCAATATATCATTCAAAAAACTGATATTTAAAAGAATAAATATTTATTTCTAACTTTTTTGGTCAAAATAAATCTAGATTCTTTTTTTGAAAATTCCCCTTAGAAATTTTTTTATGAAAAATAAAAAAATAATTTCTTATAATGATTTTATTGTAATGTGTAATAATATATATAATTCTAAATATATGATAACAAAATTTGAAAATATTAATTATAAGATAATTTTATATAAAAATGATAATTTTTTTAGAAAATTATTTTTATTAATGAACATTGATTCTCTAAAAAAATACATATTTTCATTAAATATTATGTATATAAATTAACTAATAGTGTTAAATTATTGAAATTAAATTTAAATATAACATACTAAAATATATTAATTTAAATCCATATAATTATTATGATCAGTCATATAATTAATATATTTTCATCTTATTATTTAGAAATTCATTTCTTGAGAAACCCAATTTTTTGACACAATTGTTTAGATTTTCGAAAAACTTTATTGATTCTTTTGTCATATAAACATGATAAAACTGATTCAATATTTAAAATAATATTAAGATATTAAATTTAAAAGTAAAAAATTACTTTTTTATCACCGGGAATAATAAAAAAAAATTATAACAACAGTCAAGTTTAAATCAATGTTGTGGGTGTTACATGTGTTCTGTTAAAATTAAATTACTAGACAGAAATAATTTTTATTTGATATATTTTATATCTTATTTTATACACAATGATCAAATTTTACAATAATATGAATTTAATTTAATTATTTATTGATAAATTACTAAGGATATAAACATAGTTACCATGGTAGAAAGAAAAATGTTAAATCTTAGTACAATGAGAGTAAAGGAAAAATGAGGTTTAAAATGAATTTCCCCTTATTGGTGGAGGTGTGGTATGACCATATCACCCCTCAACCAAATTATTTGTAAATTTCCAAGGAACAATTTTTTGTAGTACCTTTACATTACTGAATTGTTTTTATATTTGGAAAGTTTCCCTTCCAATTAATTATTAAAGGAATGTCCCTACCCTTACATAATCACAATTATAATGACATATATATTTATTAAACCATGAATAAATCTCTAATAAATATATATATATAAATTTATTATATGTTATTTTTTCAAGAAATACCAACTTGGGGGTCCTTAAAAAGAAATCCCAAAGAGGTTATTCTGAGAAATGATAATCACCTCCATTGAGTAATTTCATTTTTTACATATTATTTTAACACTATCAATTATTCATAAGATCATCCATTATAAAAACAACATTATCACACCCACACACACATGTTATTATGGTAATGGACTAATATTAAATAATATCCTTCTCCATGAAATCAAAACCATGAAATCACTAGTGTATTCATTTGAATATCACCTAAAAAATGATCGGATTTTTTCATTCAATGAATCAAATGGATATATATAATGATCAAAATAATGAGTGTATATCATATATATTACAAGATATTAATTATGTAAAACTAAATCATTATTTACTTTTGTATCAAATTTATTTTTATATATTTTTCTATATAAATAATTAATGTAATTAAATTAGATTTATATTTGGAATACAAGAATGACAGAAATTATATTGGTAAACAAAATATTACAATTCATTAATACAAGGGAAAATTAAACGAACTCACTATTAAAAGTAGAAAGACACAGAGAGCATCTCTAATTTTGAAAAAAATATATATTAAAATTATAACCAACATCTAACAGATCCACCATGTTTAGAAAATATACATCCACCAGTATTATAGAAAATTAATGTCTAGGAGGATATTTTGGAACCATGCTGGGAGTATTAAAGAATAATCATGAAGGTATTTTAGTATCATTTCTAAACATATCGTAAGCGTATTTTTATAATCTTGTTTTGACCATTATTAAAATGTAAATATTATAATATTAATCCAAAGGCCATAATGACAATGTAAGAGACATTGGTAGAGGATTACATGGAATGAAATATAAAATATAGTTAAGTAAGACATATTATTATATTTTAGAAGAGTAAGTGATTTTTAAATATTATTATTTTCCTGGAAAACTATATATAAAATACTTTATTTATAGATCATTTTATTAGAATAAAAAAAACTTTATGGAAAAAACTCTAAATATTGGAAAACTACTATGACTAATCGATGATACATGTCACAAGTAATTAAAATGGAAGTAAATTAATGAACCATATAATTCATAAGAACTGATAACTGATATTAGAGAAGGAATGATGTGAAAAATAGATTAAATATAGAAAGAAAATGTGATGAATATATCCATTATTATAGAGAGGTAAAGAACATTGAAAAATTTTGTTTATAAAAATATCACATTAGGACATATATTTATCAATAATTCATTTTTACCTCTTAGAAAGAATTTATTTATATGTTTAAAAAATATGATATAATAAAATAATAAGTTTATATTTTATTAGTCGATATTTATAAATTATAATAAAAATATTTAAAAAAATAAAAAAAATAAAAATATTTTTAATATTATGCCCTAAAATAAAAGAAAATAGGCATTTAATTAAAATTTTAAACTAATTTACTTAACCACAGTTCTAAATAATGTGAACCACTACTTCGGTGGTCACTATCTATGCTCTCGGATGATTTCATCCACAATATGTGTATGTTCCCTTATTTCCAATAGGCATAACCCCCACTTAGTGTGCATGGTATTTGTAGAGCAGAAGTGGTGTTTGTGTATGGGTTTGGTATAGCACATATGAAGCATGTGTACAAGGATTATTTTCAGCTTTTCATGTGATTTTGGGATATATCTCTAACACAATGTACAATAACGAGCTTCCAAAAATCATTTAATTTCAATGAAAAATAAAAATAAAAATGATGAATATAATTGTAATTGTCCATTCGAGTTAATATTAATGGTTTGATCATTTTTTGATCATCGTCAACCGTGAATCTCTATGAAGTAAAACCATCAGCATCAAAATAGGTCTTATTCACTACCATTATCAACATCATGGTCCATTTCAATTTTAATATTTAATCAATGATATTTACAACCTTATAGTTATTATAATAAGTCATAAAAAAAATAAATCAAAATACCCATATTATTTAATAAAACCAATCATTTTAAATGGAATTATTTCATCCATGATACACATTCCATCATTATAATATATTCATGGTATAATATATATATACATACATCACCATACCTTAGTTGGAAATATGTCACCGAAAATAATACCATTTTTATTTCTAGTTTCTCATATATGCAATGAATAAGTACAAAATATACTCATTTTAAATTTTTTAAAAAATTATATAAAAATCATTCTATATGAATGAAAAACTAACTTGATCATAAAATTAAACTTTGAAAAGTTGATATAAATTATATAAAAATCCATTCATCAATTATAAAACCAATAAAAAAGAATATATATTATTGAATATATGTAGAAAATTGTTTTTATAAATATTATTTTAATCTCTTAATATTCTTTCATATGTTCAACTCTCTATATTAACAACCCTTCTCTCTCAGTGTGGTTCAACACCAACCATAGTTGTATCTCTTTCATATTTTCAAATTAGGTTTGGGAATTTTATTGGTCAATTTTTATATCCTTATATTATGTGTATTTCAAATAAAAATTCATAATTACTTATATATATTAATAAATATAAAATTAATCCTTAATGGGATTTTTATTTTGACAAGTTATGGTTAAATTTTTTAAAAATACTATGAAAAAGTGATTTTATTATATTCAATGTTACGATTTAAAATTAAAGGAACCAAATATGTTTTAAAAATAAATTATTAGTTTATGTAAAGAAATTATTTTCAAAATTTATATTTAAAATTATGAAATAAATATAATTTCCCTATGAATATTATATAAGAAAAAATAATTTTAATTAATGAAAAATTTTTATATTTTTGACTTATTTTGTTACACAATATGAATGATTTTCTAGTTATTTTTTCTTCTTTTAAATATAAAGGGGTAATGATTTTATCAAATCCTCATTTATTATATTTAATGACCTTAGTTAATATGAATGTAATAATTTTTTGTGTGTTTTCTATCTACATTTTGTGTGTAATTAATAATTTCTAGCCTTTTATGTATGAAATGTTTTTTACATTAATGTATTTTGTAATCTAATATGACTATTATTTATATCACCATGACATTTGAGGAATGCGATTTTTTAATTTTAATAATAATTTTATTTTGTTCATGTTCATTTTGTGTTTGTATTTAAAATAATTTATTATTTAAATATCTATATAAAAAATATGCAATGAAGGTAAATTTTTAGTGTTATATTTTATTTATATTCATGGTTTCTAAATGTGGATTCTCCAGAACACTTATTGAATTTTTCAAAAGGTAGTTTTTATATGTGTATTTATTTTATTTATTAATAATAATTCATTTATTTTTGAAATTTATATATTTTTTTAATTTAAAATAATTTATCATATTACTTTTTTCATAAAAAATGTTATTCCGAATAGTGGTATCATGTTGTAGATTGAGGATTAGGGAGTGAACCAATGGAATCACCAGAAATTATTATAACAATGATATTTCTTATGGACATACGGTTTTTAAAGGATCTTTAACGTACCAAAATAATCAATATGGAAATTATTATTTCTCAAAAGGATTTTCAAAATAGAAATCCTAGTGTTTTTGATGATATAAAATAAATTTTCAAAATTATTTTCATTAAATTTTTTTACTAATTTCATATATTAATTGTTTACATAAATTCTTTCTCAATAATTTTTGAAAGATTATTTATAAATTTTTTTCACTAAATTTAAAACCCCTTATTTGTAAATTTAATGGTCAAACAATGCTTTCAACATATTTTCATTTGTATTTATGATGTTCTAATATGGTTTTTTTATTTATAGTACATATGGATAAATAGTTATTTTCATTTATTTTGTTAATATTTTTTATAAATTATTTTTTTTATAATTATTTTTAAGTTGGACTAGAAATGTTCTTGTAATATATGTTTTATTGTCTAGATATATTAGTTATCTTTTATAAAAAATAAACATTATTTTTCACACTGAATCTAGAAGCGTGGGTTTGATTTTATTATGTTTTCTTTCAAAGGAACTATCTTGACAATTATGTTAATGTAGAATATTTCATTAGGATAAGATGCATTTGTTATTAAAATCTTATATTCCTTATCTTTTATTGAAATAAGGATAACTAGAACAAATATATTATCTATTAGGAAAGAGATACGTGATAAGATTATCATAATTTCATGATAATATTATTTTCTACAATATAAAACCATCTAAATTACATGAAAAAATATTTATAATATACCCAAAACATTTTATTAAATCCTATTATATGGGGGATCATGATTTGTATCTTATCCACTCATACAGACACAACTTTATTACCAAGTACAATAAGAAATGTATCATAACCGTATTTAAAAATTAATTACCTTTCAACCATATATAATTAACTAAATATTTAATACAATTATGTGGAATGGTAAAACCTACACAAAACATATATGTTTTAGATTTTTATTTTCTATTTCTATGGTATAAATTTTGAAATAATCAAGGACAACTTCGAAATATTTGATGATTATGTAATTAGATTATCTTTAATAAGTCATTTATGAACTATACATTTAGGGTTTTATAAAAAATAAAATTATGTATAAAAATAATTTTAAATGTTTAAATAAATAAAATACCACATTCAAAAGTTCCATTTGGACAAATTAAATGGATGACTTTGAGGCCCCATTGACCATAACTCTTTATAGGTGAAATTATAACATACATGAAAATTGAAAACATTAGAGACCCTAGTAATGGTAATAATTAATTGAGGAAGCATTGATTAATTAAAATTTCATGTTAATTTCACAAATTAATAATGATAAAATAGTTGGAATATAGAAAAAAAGAAATAAAAGAATCGTTATCGTAGAGTGTCAAATTAATTTGTGGATTTTAGTTTATAAAAATCTCATTTTGGTATAAGTAATTATAATGTGTTCAATTTTTACTATTATTATATAGACATTGTTGTGTTTATGAAAATGATGATAAAATAAAAAAGAATTATTAAAATAATCTTTAATTGAATGTTATATTTTCTAATAAAATTGAAAAAATAAATATAAAAGAAATAATTTATTTAATATGGAAAAGATTTAAAAAAAAGTCATGGAAATATATTTCATAAATAATTTTAAATAACCACCAAGAGAATAAAGGTGAAAAATAAATTGGGTGGGAACTATCCATGCCCTCGAGTGAATTCCTCATCATGATGTATTTGTTCGTTCATTCCAAATGGGAATAACTAACACTATGGAGACATGGGATATATAGATCTCTGGCGGTGTTTCAGTATGGGTTACGTAGAGAACCTATGGAACTCATTTGAAAGGATCATTTGTGTGTGTGCTTGTGATTTATGCACCGAGAAACCACACATTGAATTATAAAGAGAAGCTAAAAACCATTACTTTTTGATATGTGACAAATATTCAAATGGTTGATATAATAAAAAAGGTTCATTCCAATTAATGTCAATAATATGATATTATATTCGTCTTGAAAAATTGATCTCTATAAATTTAAATCCTCATTGAAAAACAAGTTCTTATTCACTTTTTTCATAAATATTGTGTCCCATTTCATTATCTATATTTAATATAAGTTAATTTTCCACTTATATTGATGATATAGACATGAAATAATATATAAAAGGAATATAATGACCAATCCTCAAACATTACATAATCATTAGTTAGGACAGTAATTTTTTTAATCACATTAGGGATCTTTTTAGGTTAATAGCCATATGAAATTTTGTCATAACTTGTACATACCAACTTAAATATTACAAGTAGACATTTCTACTCACTATACAAATTTTATTCATAAAACATAATATTTTTTTAAAGGAATCATGGATCGTTTCATTTTTAAACAACATGACATATCCTTGATCACAACCATGACTATATTATTCATTATTTCTTTTGAAAACATTTCAAAACATGGGATGGAAATAGAAATAAAAATAAGGGAAACAAAAATAATAAAAATTATTAGTATTGAGAAAACTTGTATACCATGACTACATTATAATATGTAATAGTTTTCAGCTTTATGTATTATAAAAAAATTCACTAAATATATGTTTATTTCATGACCATTTTATTACCAAATGATTACCATAATGCCTAAATTAAGAAACATGTAACATATAATGGTAACATGTGATATAAATATACTTAAATGGAATAAGAAATTGATGGACAACCACACATATCATTCTAACAAAGGGAATATCCATATGGATGAATTCCATACCCATTGTATTTGAGGTTATAACGTAACCACACATACTAGGTTTATCATTGAACCTCTTATCTTTGGTTTATAATGTAACCACCCATACTTAATTTATCATTCAACCATACGTAAAATTTCCAACTACCATTACATAAAAATAACATGTAAAAGATTAATATTATCAACATTTTACTCATAATATTTTATATTTAATCACAATATATAATTTCAATATATTGAAATGGTAAATCTACATTAAACCCCATTTTCAACAAAAAACACCCATAAAGGTAATAAGGTATTTCTTTTAATTTAAATAACATTAAAGATTATTGAGGAATCTAAGTATCAAATTACGGTTACATCAATAGAGGAGTTTTTTTGCCGTATACATTGAAAACAATCCTATTTTCGTTATGTGAAAGGATTATTATAAAACATCTTCCATTTTAATGACGTTACAGGAAATTAAATGTAAATGGATTTATTACACACTGTATAAAAGGAGGTTGTGTGTGAATTAAAATATGCCACAATGATAGGGGTTTGAGATGAAGTCCCGTATCTTGAGTCTGAATCATCACATACAAACATTATGTTCCTGAATAATATATATAGGTAAATTTATACTTGATTGAAAAGATTGTCCAACTTTATTATTCCTCCTATATCACTTAATACCATGTTATAAAAATTACATAATAATTTTTGTTCATATTAGTCATTTTGTCGATATTTGGTACATGAGGCGAAAATGAACTTATTTTTATGTACATTTTCATTGTTGTAAAAATTCAATCATCTCTATAATATTATTCATGAATTAAATATATATATATATATAAAGTATATATGTATTTATAATATCCATAATTTTTGGAGATATGAAATGAATTGCACCATTTAATGAGATAATAGGTCATATGTACACATAGACAATACATTAATTTATTTTTCATATTAATAGAATAATAATCAAATGATATAAATGTATATTGTAATTAATTGTTAAATTAAATATGGAGCTATTAATATTGTTGAAATTGATTAATGAATTTTATCATTAATTAATGTGGATGGTTTTTATTATGAAATATTAATTAGATTAATAAATTTTCAAATTAGTAATTAATAGGTTGAAATTGTTAATAATGAAATTAATTGTTGATTTAATTATGTGATTTAGAGTTTTAGAATATAGATTAATTAATTTATGAATTAATAAATTGGATATACATGGTTAATTAATTGATGAGATAATTAATATGATAATTCAAACACATGAGTTAAGGAATGGAAACATGGTCATTCAAATATGTGTGTTCACAAATTGTAACATGTCCATTCAAATGTGTGAGTTAAAGAATAATAACATTGTCATTAAAATGTTTGATTCAAGGGATTGTAACATTGTTATTTGAATTTGTTAGTTATGAAATGGTGATATGGTCATTTAAATTTGTGAGTTAGAGAATGATAATGTTATCATTCAATTTTTTTGATGAATAATGAATATATATTAACATGATAAAAAATGAATTTAGGAATTATATTTAATTCTTTATAGACTACAGAAACTTCTATGGAGTGGTTTTGTTTTTTTACACTATTTTTGGTGTCCAATTGAGTTGAATTCAAACCCATATAGACTTCTTGATGCGTACCTGAATAAACCTTATTGTTTCTGGATAGGTTATTGGGAAAACCATGTTATTAGAATTCTATGGTGGGATAAAGATTGGAAGAGGGAACCAAACATGGTTCGGGTCCCACTTGGGAGCCATTTGTGTATTTACATTTCATTATTCCTTTTTATTATAGTTATATTTGAATTTATTGTTCCCATATGAATTGATTATTGTTTTTCCAATCTCCTATATTTATATGAAATTGGTATTATTTTGATTAGTTATGAATCCCCAATTAAATGTTTACATTTTTCTGGCATTTTTCATAGATAAATAAATATATATCATCCCCACAACTGAATTACCAGACCATCTCTACAATTTCGTAGCCTCTTGTGTATTGGGAGGAATACATGAGGTCACATAGTCCACCTGCTTGGGGTATTGTTTCAGGGAACCCAGGTCAGGACATCACAACGTGGTATCAAAGGAGTTTCATTTTCTTTTAGATTCAGATTACTGTTTGGGGAATGTTACGCATGAGAGTATAAAGAATAGAGGGCTCATTTATGATATCATGTATAGGAGTTTCAAACCCATGTACATAGAAAAACACAAGTACATATGTTGTGATTGTTTTTATTTCTATTATTGTTTAATTTTATTTAACCTTCTGTATTTCACTTGTTGTGTGATGAGATTATAATTTCTAAAAAAATTGTATTGACTCATGGCCCATAATAGAATTATATTTTTGTCTGCATGAATCATTTTGGGCACTGAGGACTGTTTTTTGACATGCATCATTTTAGGAAGTCATGAGAAAATGGTATATGGGTAAGATTTTGAACTGAAACTATTTTTCATTTCTATGAATTTATGTTGATAAAAGTTCATAATATTAAATTGAAAATCGTTAAATGATTAAAAAAATTAATACATTAGTATTTAAATGATAAACATGATTAATGAGAATGTGTAAACCATTAGTAACCAAGAACTTCTTTGGAGATGTTCTATGGTTGTGAGAAAGCCTCACTTTTGATAGTGTGGTGATCCATGTGGAAAAGTCATGTCGTGTTTCCATCTTACATAAGTGTGTTAAATTTGAGAACTGTTTCCTAATGTGAATGTTAGTATTTGTAAATACATAACTCTACGATGATGCTTGTTGATGGGCCGACCAGAGGTCATTGCGGTGGATGATACTCCAGTAGTGGATCCGGTGTAACCAATAGTACTGGGTGATGATGTTAGAGATCCAATCTAATATAACATCACTTGTTTCATGATATTAGTTCAAATATAACCACAGAGGCTTGTAAAAAGAATTATATATCATACGATGGATTTTAAGTTGTAGAAGCCTCCAAATTTAAGTTGAGAGGGTGGACCTGAGGGAATTTTTTTCTGCATCGATACTATCTAGACTAAACAAGAAAATATAGAGGCTATATTTGATAAGAGAGAAATTTTGGTGTCCTATGTAATACATGGTCATGTGAAGAGTTTGTGGGAAATTCTGACTCAGATTGGATAACTAAATAATATGGAATGGAATTATTTTCAAGAGATGTTATTCAAGAACTTTTACCCATATATATTTAAGAAAGAAAGATAGGTTATGTTCATGAGATTTACTTAGGGTATAATGTTTGTTATTGACTATGACAGTTGATTTACATATATTTTTCCCCTTTCTAAAGCATTTCAAGATATAATTATATAGTTAAAAAGAGGCTTCAAGATAGGCTAAAGGGTCAAATTTTTTCCAAGGTGAATATCTTCAGGCTGATGAGGTTTTCAGAGGTAGTTAATTGGGGTCTCAGCTCAAAGGGGAACCTAAAGAAAGATTATTTTGGTGGAAATATGATTCCATCTAGAAGGATATGTGGTATGAATTTCGATAGTAGGAATTGAAGTAATGAGTATTTCTACCAGGCCAGTAGGAAGAAGATTAACAAGACTGAGGGGTCAGTTACAGGTGAACTTTATCTAGTGGGTTTCCACCAATGATTTTGGCCAAGCCACTATCTCAGGCATTTTTCCAAACTACCAGTTGAGTTTATATCATTAGAAAAGACTTGAAATATGTACAGGTATTGTAATAACTTGAGGCAGTCAGGTATTAATAAAGGATCTATTTTTAACTAATGTGTGTGAAGATGATATTTTTTACCATATATATATTGAAACATCATTTTTACTGTACAAGATGGGAGTGGAAAGGGACATGGTTCTTCTGGGAAATAGAATTCATAAAAACAGAGTAGTGTAACTCATGGGAGTCAGATAACCTCAAAATGAAAAGGGGAAGAATAGTTGTCTATGGTGAAGCATACACTTGTAGATAACGAGAATGTTCCTTCTATAGTGATTGGTTCTCTTATAGATTCAGCAACTTTAAAAATTGTATTATTTTATTCTGGTCCCTCTCATTCATTTATATCTAAATTTTTTTAATGGTTTGAGTCTATAAGTGGAGTTTGTTAGTAGTTTTATGATGATAGATACACCATTGGGAGTACGGTCTAGAGACATCTTTATTTGTAATGGATTTTCCCTTGGTATTGGAGAGTATAGTTTTCATTGGGATCGATATATTCATCACATGCATGACTTCAATATAATAATAGGTATATATTGGATAGTAACATACCAAACCCACAAATATTTTTACTGTGGTAGTGTTTTGTTCATGTCTCATGTAGGTGACCATTACAATCACAATGGGGAGTGTGTTATCCGAGCAGGCCGATCATGTACAATTACTTAACAATTAGAAGAGATAACTACCCATATTTCTAGTCTAGTATTGGATGAGAAAGGTGTTTGGAAATATGTACATAAACTATTATTATAACTATTTTACGATGACATTCCTGAACAATCTCAGTGCTGGAACCTAAGATAGATGTGGAATTCACTATTGAGCATTGGATGGGGTCCAAGATGATGTCTATTTTACAATATATAATGGAACTAATTGAGATTCAAGATCTCAAGACATATCTAGAGGATTTATAGGATAAGGTGTTTATCCTACCGGGCCTGTCGCATTGGGGATCAAATATATTGTTCACAAAAAATGTTTTAGGAGATTACGTTTTTGTTTCGATTATTATAAGTTCACTAAAAAACTATAATGAATAGTTATCCTCTTTTGCCTATCGAATATTGATTTGACTATTTTAAATGATAAAACATGTTCTCAAAGATCCAAATGAAATTGGGGTATTAGTAGTTAAGAGTTCGAACGTCTGATATACCAAGAATTTCTTTAAGATGTAGGTAAGACCTATATGAGTTTTTTATAATTCATTTTGTACTGATGAACACACCTATAGTGTTAATGTTCTTGATGAACTTAATAATCTATCCGTACATGGATTATATTTTGGTTTCCTTCATAGATGATATATGGGTGTATTGCAATACTCATAATGATCAAGTCAAACATCGTGACATCATTCTGAGTTCACTAAGAGAGACCACGCCTTATCAGAGTTTTTGTATATAAATATTTATCTGAAAACTATACAGATACACCCATACAAGGATATTTACAGTATGGATTATATATCAATGCTATGATGGATGTAAGAATGTGAGTTAGCATTGTTGGGACTGATTCTCATTTATGAGATATCAATATATGTGTAGTTGATACGTAAATGTATGTTTACATCCTAAAGAAGGAATATGTTGAATGATGATATCTGTAGATGACCCATATAACTTATATATGGGGATCATTTATTCCTCGGGGCCTCACCTAGATTATTTCATTGCACGATACAGATATAGGGAATGATGAATCCTAGGTTTAATGAACTATTTTAGATTTTGGAGAGAATCATCCTAGTAGAATACTGATTTGCTATTACATATAAATATAGAGATATCCATGATGTTCTCCATGTATCAAAACATCAGAAGTGTCACCTAGAGCATTAAAATGGGATTGATGATCATGATATTGATATTGTGTTAGTTTCATAAATTGATGATCTTCTAATACTTGTGTTGGATAGTAGGGACAATGTTTTTTTTGGGAAATACCATGTTAATAGTTCATGTGTTATAGAAAAATGGATGTTTGCAGGAAGTGACATGGGAAAGGGAGGTGGATATGTGGGCATAGTGGCCCAATATTTTTACCCCAGAAATGTAGAGAGGCTACATGGTGAGAAATTAAGTTAATTTGTTTTAAAGTGGGATGATTGAAATATATCATCTTTTTCTAAGTACGACTCTTATTAAATTTTTGGTCAAAATAGGTAGTTTTGAATTTAATACATGTTTATAATAAATTAAAAACCCAAAAATGGTTTTTTTCAGTACATGTAATATTACACGTTGTGTAATTGGATTTCACAACATGTAATATGCATTAACTTTTTAATGGGATTGACCTGATTTCACATTGGAATAGGTATAATTTGTTAAATGACATGAAATAGGAGTTCAATTCATGTAATTTTGATGCCCACTAGATTAAAAATGTGTATCTAGCAACACATAACCCTAGTAAACCCTTTTTAATCACCTTAAAAACTCTAAAAATCATATTATTCATCCAAATATTCTCGACACACTATCCTCATAGACCTAAATTATTTCACACAACTTTTCTATTGATCTAACACCGTCTGTACATCTCCCTCTTGCTTTTGGTTATCTATCATTGATTTTCAAGAGTTTATTCTATCCAAAAGAGATATTGCATCGGGTCATGGATGTCCAGATCAGGATTTGGAAGGTATTCCATCTGAGTTTTTATCTACATCTAGATCTATTACAAATAGATTAACTTATTCACGATGATTGGTGTCAATGAGCAGATTTCTATTGAAAACATATGGCTTTTTCTACTACTATATCTACATTAATGGAGTCAAATCCAAGTCATTTTCTACGATGTGGTATTGATTGATTATGATCAATTTTGGGATATTTGTTACTGAGTTTTCTTTATCATCGATATTGTGGTAGGTTGTCAAAAATTAAAATCCCATAGTCATGAATACAATTATTTGTACATAGTTGTATAAATTCTGTTAGATGCTTATAAATTGAGACCATGATTAAATTAGTTTAATTTGGTGAATAAATAAATTAATGGGAATGTGGAATTGGGATGTTGGGATTTTCTATATTGAATAATGACTTTTTAAATTAATTATGTAGTTATTATGAATATTGAACCCGAAAAATTCATTGTTTCATCAATTAATGTGTGAGGTTTGGATTTTTTTAATTTTTTATTTGATTAAAAATTGTTGAATTAATTAATAATATGTTGAAACTGTAAATTAGGGAATTAATTTTGGAATTACATAAAGGATAGTTTTTTTATAAAAATTGATTATTAATTTATGAATTAATTAATCGAATTTACATTGTAAAATAATTTATGGATAAATTAACATGGCCATTCAAATGTATGTTTTATGGAATGATAACATGTTCATTCAAAGGACAACCTTTAGAAATGGTAACATGGTTAGTAAAATGTGTATGTTACGAAATAGAAACTTATAAATTCAAATGTGTGAGTTAAAGAATTTTAACACGATCATTCAAATGTGTGAGCTAAAGAATGGTAACATTCTCATTCAATTGTATGGTTGAATAAACAATATGTATTAACAAGGTAATATTTTTATTTATGAATCCTATTTAATTCCATATATAAATTCATACACAATTGTTCTCTATTTTTGTTTTTGACACCATTGGTGGTGGCCAACTGAGTTTTAATCTCACCCTATTTGAGAATAAAGATTGGTACCCTGGTCAAAATTATTATTTCATAACATAATAAGGGAAATTTCCCAATACTAGATGTTTGTCTACGAAGGGAGCTTGTTTGAGGGAACTAGATATGGTCAAGGACCCTCTTGGGAGTCATTGGTGTCCTTAATTTTTAGTATTTCCTTTTAAACAGATATATTTGATTTTTTTTCTACATAAAATTGAGTATTGTACTTCCAATGTTGATTTTTTTGATATTTTTATTGTTATGATTAGTTGTGGTTTCAATATTTCTTTATTACTTCCTCTGGTGTTTTACTCTGATAAAAGAGTATATAGTCTCCCCACGACTTACAAAAAATAACATCTCTATAAGATAGAAGCATATGATACATATGGAGGTAAACATGACGTCACATGGCCTACTAGCTCAAGGAACCATTACATGGAACCCATGATGGGATTTTACTATTTTGAAATTTTTTATAATAATCCTGGAATAATTTTTTTAAAAATTCCATTTGAATTAAATATGTTTGAAAAATACCAAAAGTAGAATTTTAATATTACTCATATTAATTTTATTATAATTTGTAACAATATATATAAATCATAATTTTTTAGATATATATTATATATAAATAACAAAAATATCATTTAGTGGAAAGAAGTGGTAATTTTTTGTAAACGGTTTTTGTTTCAGAAAAATAAATTTCTTTAAAAGGAATAATGTCATCCAAATTTAATCAATAAAAACAATCAATATTATGAATGATTAACATTTAATTTATACAATATATATGTAACTATATTAATTTTTGTTCATCTAATCATGATTATTGGTCATATAATTGATATAATATAATCTCTTCATAGAAAAATAATATTATTAAAAACCAATTTTTCAACATGGTTTATAGGTTTTTTTAATCAAAAATCATTCAATTATTTAATTTTAATGTGGAAAATTGAATTAATTTAATATATATATAATTAGTAATATTATATAATATTTTAATAATAAAAACTGTTCGTAATTAATATTAAAAATGTAAATATGAATTACCTTGATTAAGATTATAATGTTTTTTTCATGCAATTAAAAATTTTT
This sequence comes from Viscum album, assembly GCA_963277665.1. NCBI lineage: Eukaryota > Viridiplantae > Streptophyta > Magnoliopsida > Santalales > Viscaceae > Viscum > Viscum album. The sequence goes on along the minus strand of OY728148.1, from coordinate 63,595,380 downwards.
ATAAAGATTATTTTCAACATAGAATGAATTTTTATTTGATAAATTTTTTTTCATATTTATATTTATTGGTTCCAAAATATATAATATGAAAAATTTAATTTTGGTAATATTAGATAAATTAAATTAGTTATAAAAAAATTCATCATGGTTAGCAATAATATAGAAAAATTATTATCCATCATGGTAATGGAAAATTCCATGTTTTTTTCTAGTGTATATCATTTTTATCGAACATATCATCCATAAAACTGATAATTTTCTCAATTCCTTGGTAACATTGTTTCAGATTGAGATATCATTATTAAATAGTAATGGGTGTTAACAAAAATAGCATAGACCCTCAAATATAATTGGATACTCTCTAACCTTATATATTGATACCTTTCGATATATATATATATATACCTCAACCAACCCCTACCAAAATCCCTCCCTATCTTTCTACAAAAATATTGTGGTTAAGGTTATTCAAAAAGGCCAATCCTATAGTCTGTAATAAGATATTTAGGAGAGGATATACTTAGGGAAGGTAATCATTATCACAAACAATTTTTTTAACTTCTTCTTTTTTACATCATATTTGGGATTACAATTTAAAATATAATAAATATTGTGTATTAAATATAATAATATTATATTATGCTTATAAAATATCATTTATCCATTTTATTAACTATGAATTGTGAAAAAAATCCATCGTTCTGAGATACGCTTGACTACCACTTTGAAAAAAGATAAATTTTTTTATAACATATTCTAATATGGATATCTATAATTATAGAAATTATTAATATATCTGACACAAATGTCATTATGTTAATTAAATAATAATTCTAAATCAACTACATTCTATACACATCGGCTCATTAATGTAATAATTTCATTGTTCATGATTATGTATGGTTTAAAATCTCTCCATAGTGGTTCCATTTATGTTTTACGTACATATATTCATTCATTATTCTATAAATGTATCTAATGAGTAAATAAGATATTTGTAATATTTGAATTAATAAATATAGATGATGAACTACATCCTATACATAATATATTTAACATTCATTGAAAAAATTATTGATAAAATAAGTAATTTACACATGAAACTATTAAAATAAATAAATATTGTGGACGAATGCGTGGTAAGATGATACAATTAAATAATATATGGCATATAAATATGAATATTGTTCTATAAGGAAATTACATTTTTTTCAACAATTATATTTGATCTTAATTCACCGTTGTCTAAAGGAATTTGTGAAGAAATATATTTTTTCTCATTATACATTCAATTGAGGTATGTTTTTTATTATAATATTATTCAATTTTATGTGGTGTATAAAATATTCATATTATTTAATAATAATGAATACCAATTTATTGTGTATTATTAAAATGCATTCCATTCTATTATGGTTGTAAAGGATTAATGTTACTAAATACACAAGAATCCATTTTACAATATAACTTTATTTTGTGATTCATTTTTTTCATTGAAGGAATGTAATAATTTTACTACATTAGTTTGACTATTTTTCTTATCGACTTGTCATTTAAGGGGGTTCAATATAACACTCCAAAATATTATCTCATTGTTACTCAAATCATGTATATAAATTCCTAAAAGAAAAATAGACTTTATTTATCATTTAAATTAGATATAATTATCTTCCATAATCACAGTTGGAAAATTTCGTTATAATTTATGAATTATTTATTAATGAGATTTCATGTTTTACTTGAATGTTAAAATGAAATTGAAATAAACTGGTCTTAATATTTCTATATGGTATATCATTATCTTTCATTACAGCGTCTTCAAAATGAATGTTTTTTATATATTCTTTGATAATAGAAGTCCCATCCAACTTAATCATTTTAATAAATTATTCTAAATCTGTAATTTTTAATTGTTTGAAAATAAATTTATTTTATGAATTCTTATTTTGATATTTCACATATAATCCCATTATAGTTCTATAGAAGAATATTTTATTAAGAATATATATTTTATGTGCACCATTAGTCATCTTATATTACTTGTTAATGTTGTGGTCACCATATGTTTTTCGAACATTCATACTCTTGTAAAATTTCTTACATTACAATTCCATTATATATATATATATATAATTTAACATTTAAATTATTATATCATAACCCTATTATAATTTCTACATATTTTTTTTAAGTTGTAGTTTATTTGATTTAATATTTAAATATTGATAAAATTATTTTTATATCATATATATATATATATATATGAGTTAGTTTCATCCTTAATTAAATTGATAAATTGAAACATTGGGAAATATCTAGACATTTAGTGATTGGTGGGTCCCAAAATTATATGTCCCCTAGATTTATCAACTAGTATAATATAAAAAATTAGTTAGCTAGATTAAATGTCTATTTACCAATATTTATAATTATTCATGGTGCAAGTCATCAATGGTATATTTATGATGATGTTTCAGATCAAAAAGTCTAATATTAATGATTTTCTTTAATTGATAATTTAGTTATAAATTTTCATGACAATTCTTCATATATATATATATTACATTTCTGCATTTCATGCCCTAATTATTAATTAAATTGCATATGTATTCATTTTTTTACATTTACATAATGCATATGTATTATTTTCTAATTATATATTCTGATGTTCAAAACTGTTTCTGCTCTTATGAGGAAACCCTTACATTCTTTCAATTACCCAAGATAGGGAGAAACATTCATCTAATGATTTTATTGATGCAACATATTTCCCATAAATTTATTATATAATTTATCCCCTATGTATAATAAGTATCATATTATTATATGGATAAAAAATACTACAAATCTGATCGGTACATTTGGATTTTTGAACTTGTATCTATGCGAATGTAATAATATAGATATTTAATATAGGTTTTAATACACCAGTTTTTAATAGAGAATTATATAGTATAGTTAGATATAAGATAAATACATGTGAATTATTAGGTTTTTACATTCTTATGATACAAACAATTAACATATCATGAACTTTAAGGAGATTTTATGGAAGGTCAAAGCGACATGCTACCATCTTGTTATGATCCAACAATTTTAAGGGATAATATAGATTTCATCATAACGTAGTTTTAAAAAATGATAGTTTGTAATGAGTTATTTAATGGAAGTAACATTATCTATCATTTTTTAATATAGAAAATTCATTAATATCTTTCTTTCTCAAACATCATATCAAAGCATTAGAGTTCTAATAGTCCTTCCATAGATGAAATCATAAGTAAGAATCTTAAATAACAGTTGAATGCTAATTTTTTAGGAAAAGTAAACCAATGAATTTTTTTTATATCAACCACCATATATTTATATTGGTAATACTATAGATATTTTTTGTATATATTGGGTTTTCCATCCGAATGACCATATTTCATATGATGATACGATGTAATGATTCTAATTAATTAATCCAAATATCAATAAAGGATTTTGAAAAATAGTTAGTAAAACCTGAAATTTTGATTTTTATAAATTTAGAGTGGTACATAATGATATATTAGAACTTATTAAATTTATAATTATTTATACTAATCAAGAAAGAATGCCTTTTCAGTAGGAAAAAAATTTGACCATTTCATATATATTTAAACTATATCAAAAAATTCATTCTATGGATATTTTTTAGAGTCCAATTATGAAACATATTGTTTTTTTACTTTTCATTCAATAATGGGTAATACCATTTCAACCTCATAGAATTTTATCTCCTATAATTAATGTGCTAACACACCAGTCATTGAGATACATTAAATGAAATATCCTTTCTAATGATATTAATCGTTGAATTTTATTACAGTTATCTATACATATTTATGCATTAATGATTAATTGATTCTAAGGAACTATGAGAATCAACCAAAAAATTATTTAGAAAGAACAATATGGATTGAACACATTATTTTTTATTTAACATTATAATTATAGAATTATCATTTTTGAAATAAGGAACATTGTTTTCCTTAAACTATAATCCCATGTCATCTATATATGAAATCTCTATATTCTTATATATTGATGTTTTACCATTCATATAATAATTATATGATGTGTCCAATTTCTTTAGATTTTAATTTAAACTATATAAAACATATAAATATTTTATTTCAATCTATCCTCACTGTAGAAAAACTAGAATAATCTTCTTATCCTAGAGAATAAACCACGTTTTCACCTTCCAATGGTAATATTGTTATGAGAAATTATATTCACTGATAAACCAAAAAAATATTATCTTACCAATATTAAACTCTTTATATGTAAATATATATTTCATGTTATTATATATATATATATAGATATATCATTACAGTCACCATACTCAAAATTCAATAGACTATTCAATTAATAAATTATAAGAAAAATTTCTAAATCCTGAGTTATATAATTTTTCCCACATTTTTTCAATTGTTTAGGGTCATAATCTATAGTTGTATAATTATTAATGAGGACACATACAAAACCCTTATTTTATTCGTTAGTATTTATCCAAAACACTTCTCCACTTATAGTTAGTGTATGTTTATGTAAACTGACTAACAATCAATTCAATTCAATAAAAATATCCGCACATTCTTTATTCTATATGAATTGGGATCCATTATTAGTTATCACTATTAGTGGAATAGATAGTTATTAAAAATTTCCAAAATTGATTTTATAATATATAACTTACCTAAGAAATTTATGTTCCTTTTTACCATTGTTATTCAAGGACATTTCTAAAACAACTTCTATCATTAATGTATCGCCTACCCTCTCATCAAATTATTATTCCACAAAATATTTCATTATAAACAAAAAATTTAAATTTGGTAAATTTTTCAATTCTCTTATCATTTTTAGGATCTTCACAAAAACTATCAACTATACACATACTACAATTTATAATATTTATGAATATCATCAATACAGACGACCACAAACTGATTAGGATCAAATATAATGACTCTATTCATTAAATCACTAGCTATAAAAAGATTATTTTTTGATATATTGTTAATTAAAAAAATAATCATTATACTTCAAAATTAAGGATATATTTTGTATATCCTCATACTAGACCATTTCATAATGATATCTTTAGTGAATATCGTTCAACGAAACATATTAAGAATATCATAACCAATCAATCACATCATGATGATGATTTTGATGATCATGGATTGTAATATTTAATTAGTTATATTCATTATAAATAATATAATATTGAATTTTTCTACCATTATTATTAAAATAAATAACGGTTACAATACATGGTGATGTTAGGGGATGAATAAATACCAAAAAAAATTATCCTTAATGTCATTATTTAACTCCTTCAACGTAATCAGGGGTATTCTGTATATATATATTAGTATATTTCGTTAGCACTATGTATCATTACTATTAAAAAAATAAAATACATGATTCATGGTTATATTATAAAACTATACTCAAATACTTTAAAAATCACGTACAATAGGAAAGTATTCAATGGTGTGTTCCTACCAAACTATCTATGATAAAAACCCCTCATGAATAGCTATTCAAACACTTATGATTAATTTAGCTTTCATTGATATTTTAGGCTCATCCTCATATTGATATAGTGTAATAGTTTTATTCAAAATATCATATGTTATGTTCATTCCATGAAAAATGATATTGGATTTATAATAAAAGAGGAAATCCATGCCCAAAATAATATAAATTTATCCAAGTTTATTTCTAATAAGATTTGTAGAATGAATATTCTATAAAAAACTATCAGCGTTGAGAAATATAGTTGTGATTTTATCATTCTACCATTATGAGAATTCGATACCAACTCTTAACCAAATTATTTAGGGTATGCCACTATACCCTTATTAAATTAATCTCATATAGATAACTTAGTAGAACATGAGTTAAATAAATCATTTCACATTTATTTTTGATATTTAGTGTACCTTTCACTACATCACATTGATCACAAAATTGGTTGTAGTATTTCAATATTCATAGTATTCTCTCCTTGTATTCTTGTATGGTACGTTCCCTTGAATCATGGTGTGCCATTTTTATAATTCCTAATCTCATTATAAATATTTATATGGTAAATTATGGTTTATTTATTTTCCATATAATTGTTATCCAGATGACTCTTGTCATAATATTTATAATAATAACTCATTAAATTGAATGATTTTATAAGATATTTCATTAAAAAAAGTTATGATCATAATATTTTCCCCTTATTTTTTTATATGTTTCATTTTTGTTGGTGATCAGATGACCTCTTCTTCTATAGATTTTGGTGAAAGATACATGATCATGAAAATACATTTTATATCATATTTTAATTTTTTAATATAATTTTTTAATATGAAAATATTTTCGAAAATAGTTCGCATCAAATAATCTACACTAATCATCAATGAAATTATTAATCATTCATTATAAATTACATATATAGTCTAAATAATTCATTAATTATCATGTAAAATTATCCACATAATATTGTAAAAATTATTCCTCCTAATTCTATTATGTGATTAACATTCTCTAATTATAAAATTAATTTACTAATGGGATGTACATAATAATTTTCATAATAATAAAAGTTAATGATTTAATGATTGGAATTTATTAAATAATGTAACATTTCTCAATTAGAAACCATTGTGGATTTAAAACTATTCTCAAACAATGCCATGCTAAAAAATAATTTTTAATTTCATTACATCTCAATGATAGGATTATCATTAATGGGCCTCAAAAAAAATTTCATCTACCAATGGGTATGTATTTTTGTTAAAATATATAGGCCCCAATATCATTAAGCGATCCAACATGGAAAATCAGTCTATGGAACATTATGACTCTCTATATATAATATTTATTCATTATAAGATAGTAATAATTACTAAATATAGCCATGATACTCTATGTTCTGAAATTATATTCCTTGTCTTTCTCTAGAGGAAAATACATACATTGTATACAAATGTTTCTTCCATTTATCTTACTAGAATCTATCACTAAAAAAATGGCAGAAACTGAGTTAACTAGAAATCATAATAAAAATTGATAAAAATGTAAAAATCACTCAAATGGTTAATTTATAATTTTAAAAAAAGGATTATAAATATACTAATATTAGATATTAGTCGCTAAAATAATGTCATTAAGGTTTCTACAAAATAATCTTTGATTCCAATTATAACAACTCCCACACCAGTAAAATAATGCCATTTTATACATTTTAAAACTAATGTACAAAATAATGGATACTACCATGTATTATCATTATAAAGACCAAACATGGATATATATATATATATATATATGTTTCCCTAAACATTTTGAAAATATAAAAAAAAATATAATAATAATATTTCTTACATATGTGATATTGTCTTTCATACACTACATCTAACATTTGGAAAGGATTAAAAATTATAGGTGATAATATATTCATTATTATGTGTAACATAAAATGGATTTCATCATCAATAAATATGTTACAATCAATTTAGAAAGGTAAATAACTAAAAACCAATTCCCTTTAATGAATAACATAATCATGAAATGAATCAATTAATGTTATCTAAGTAGTAATCTCATTTTTAAACATAATTAAAATTCAAATGATCTATATTATTAATGTTTGGTGTCTCAATCTCAAACATCATAATATATTTATCATCAAGGACTCCAATCAATATAACTTAATTAATGGGTATTCATACATAGAAAAAACACTTGTTATATGTGTTTCCAACTAATTTATTTCATTATACATGTCGATGAATTGACGGTATATTTCTAATAAGGCCCCAACAATGACATTATGTCAAATGGGTTTTCATATATAGAGTGATGAATATAATTAATAATCAATATGAAAAATCATAAAATATATATACTTAGTAATTTGTTAAGAATAACAATATTACCCCAATCAATCGAATGTAAAACCCCACAAGTAGAACATTTATATTGTATTGGAAAAAATAATATCGATGAATACAAATAGTACTAATATTTAAGAGAAATTTATTTTAAAATTCAAAATATTAACATGAATGTAAATTATTTATGACAATGTTAATTAGAATAAAATTAATGATGTATAAAATATCATTATAAAACTTGAAATGAATCTTTTAAATAATATCTAAATAAATTTATTTTAAAAAGATTGAAATTTTATAGAATAGGTAAATTATTCATAAATTCTTATGGTGGTGGAAAAATCCATCAATTCAATATACATAAAAAAGAATCATTCCATTTGATTATTTATAATCAATATTCTAAATGAACCTTTTAGAAAAAGTAGGAAAATTCCATTAAATAATTGTAAAATGTTATTTGTTAACAAAATTAGTCATAAATTATTTAACTATATAATTTGTAAAATGTATTACAATTTTTTATATAATTTAAAATAAGAAAAATATACACAATCAATTATAAAATATGATTGTCATTTATTTTTATTAATCCAATTAAATCAGATTATAAAAAAATATTTATGACATATTCAGTAACATTCAAATTGAAAACCTAAGAATGGGAAAACATAAATTAGAAAATTAATCATCGAGAAAGAATATATATTCATGTAAAATTTATCAATGAGGTAGTATATAAAAAAATAACAAAATTTTTGTAATGCTAAATATTTTTCAATAGAGTGGAAATTGAGATGACATCCAATACCTCAAGTCCATCATTATCATTATGTTCATTAATACTCAAATATAATAAATTTTGATTTATTACACAAATATACTAAGTACATATACACACATGTAATCTCGTATATTTTATTTTTATTATATCATAACACTTGTTACCTAACAATCATTTTTTATCATGATTTATAGTTTCAATTGATTTTTCTTACGAATTATTCTTCAGAAGTTTTAGCACATTTACATTCAATATTGTCCCATAATGTTGAAAATAGTAATAAATATCTAAATATAATTATTTCTTACTTTGTGTATATATATAATAAACAACACAATATATAGATGAAATTCTGAATTACACCATTAATTTAGATGGTATACCATATGTACACATGAATGTTGTTTTCAATTTTTGATGGAGAGAATAACTAAATGATAAATATTAATTCTACACTATATTAATTTTTTTATACAACCTATATCATATATTATCATTAATTTTTTTTACAGTTTATAAATTATTAGATGGAATCGATTCATGGATTTTTCAGTCAATATATATGTGGAAATGAGGTGATTCTTGTCCAATGTTTAGTAGGGTAAAAAAGTATAAAGAATATTATAATACAAAAATACTAATTATATATTAAAAATAATATATATTCCTTAGTTGAAACATTATAGACATCCCTATAGTGTGTTGATGTAAATGAAAAAACACTACTATATAGATACATTAATCCATATATCTTCATGGGTGATGTTTCTCTTATTATAGAATGGAAAGTATATAGAAAACAATTTTCCAATAATAAAAATAAAATATTAATATATTTATGATGCACTATATGTTATTTTATAATGGGTAAAATAAATTAATTGCATGTAAGAGAAGTTATAAATATAAAAGAGTTAGTAAATCCAATTACAATATCTTTTGTTTAGTTCACTTAGACAACTTATTAATGTGCATTGTAATATTTCCTGAATATTTAATCATTTTAGAAAATCTAAAAAATTATACTTATGATATTTCTGGTATATTGATTTCAAATATGAAAAAATATTTTGATAATATTTCAATAGTTTTACGTGTTTTTTACACGTTGTGTTGTATTTAAGGAAATAAAAAAATATTCATTTAATATATAATATATAATAAAATCAATGGTTGTCACACAATAATAGTAAATTCAATTAATCATGTGATAACAAATAACAAATACTATATAAATATATATAAATAATTTAAATTAAATGATTTTTTTTGGAATTACTATCATGATAACATTAACCAACCAATGTAGTATAATAAATAAGTAAGACAACCAATATTCTTGTTTAATGTCAAATAAAAGGATAAAATAGATAAAATATATATAAATCCATTGTAGTGACTATGAAAACTTATAATTATTGACAACTGATTTGGCCTAGTGAATCCTAGATCAATATTTAACCCAATCTTGAGGACTAAAAATAATGTTTTTAGATGTAGGGATATCATACACGTATATCTAGTAAGATACTATTTATGACCTCTAATGGATTTTGGGAATGAAGTATACTAAATCTCCATGAATAACCACTGAATTTAACTTATTACCTAAACATATGATATTAAATTCAATCACATCTAAGGATAACTAAAACAGTTATTCATTGATGTTAGAGAATTAAAATCATAAAAAAATACAATAAAATAGTTACATGCCTCAACAATACCCTAATGTTTTTTGTAGATAAATAATAATGCCAGAAATCTTCGGCGCCTATCACTTCCACAAGTCATCGTGCAAATTTTTCATATATATCTTGACCAAATATCACCTTTCATCCAATACATCATGTCCCAACCTCATATCATACCCACATAGTAATTATGAATTCCATTAGAACCCATGTAATTGAGGTATACCACAATCCATCACATCCTATATGAGAAACTTTATCATAATACACAATCCTAACATTTGTAATTGATGTATATTCCATAACCCGATGTCAATAAAAATAATAATTATATTAACCATGGTCCATCATAACCTAGCTATAGGCATACCTTATCACGTATTCAGTTACAACATTGATATACAAAAAATATTGTATTATTTAATGAGAGATTAATAAAGTAGGATATGTGATCTATCTCTTCCATAACCAACATGAATTTATGTGTAAAACCCATTAAAAACAATTTGGATATTAAATCAAATCAACATGGGTGGTTATCTGTATTATATCTTGAAATATACAAATAATATCATTCACATCCACACTATGGGAAATAGTCTTCCCTTAGAGTCACCTACACTTTTATTTCAACATAACAAATGGTTACCATTATAATGTACATGACCTTTTATTTCTTGTCAATACAAAAGAATCAAGGATCAACCATCATCTATTATATCCACATGAAAATTAAGAAAATATATTCATTCACTATACACCATTATAAATTTCTAGATAAATTAAATGAATAGTTAAATTATAACATGATTTATAATCCCCATTTCAATTTCTATATTATTTTTTAATTACCCCAGATAATTATATTCGAATAATCCCATGGTTTTTCATTTTATAAAATAATATACTATTAAATAAAAACCCCACATCATCGGTTCATTTATAATTTTATTTACCATTCCTAATATTTATTACTCTTTGACTCATCATAATCATACACATTGAACAAACACTAAAAACGCATAATCTAAATACAATAGGATGTTATATATATTTATAAGAAACCATGTTGTAACCATCCATCATGGAAATCATCCTAATAGAAGAAAAACTTTACCTCCTGCACACTAAACCCTTACAAAAAAAGTCCACAGAACAAGTAGAAATGAGTAAATCCAAAAACACATCACAAGAATACTCTCCTACTTAATTCATAATGAAATTAAATGGAATAAATATATTCCTACTCTCAATTAGATATATTTTTCAAGGTCATCTGATAACACATACATCAACTAAGATCAATGGCTCAACCATATATAGAAAAAATACATAATTACCTATACCATATTCATCAAATATACCAAATTAGAAAATAATCCAATGAATCCAAGTAATAAAATAAATTAATAAAAAATTATATGATCAATCATATAGAGACCTTTATCACTTAAAAAAGCTGTTTGATTTTTAACTAGAATCATGGAATTAATTATTTCATGGTTTTAACAAGAATGGATTTATAATTGAAATCAACATAAATATAATAATATTCTAATGAAAATTATAATGAAATTCTTAAATATATATCTGTTTTGAATGATGAATAGTAATTTATTTACATTCTTATATAATTATTCACATTTTTAACTTTTTTATGTTTTAAATTACATTTCGTGGACATAAATATATATAAAAACAAATATCATCATAGAAAATTGATATTTTTCAATATTGGAATTTTCACGGGGACTAAATCGAATGAATCACCACATTATTTCATAAAAACATCCAATTAAATCATAAATATAATCATTGTAAATATTTTAGAATAATTATAATTTCATATTAATAAATAAAAGTTCGATAATAAAATACATTCATAATAAAATTATAATCCATTAATCCCTCAACACAAAATATTAAATATTATATAAACTATAATGAATGAACCTGAATTTATCTATTTTCAGCACTCACAAAATATAAGAAAAATCACAAGGACTTATAATAGATCAATCACTAGGAGATAGAGCCTAACACTTAGAAATGGGGGAGTAAAATATCATAAAGGTTCTTTTCATTCAAATAGGGTTTTATATAGAAAATAAAATTATCAAAATATAAATGATAGTAATGAATTTATAGAAACATAAAATTTATTACGCAATGTTGAAACCCTATTTAACTCTCCCTTTTTATTTTTTTCCAAGAAATGTGATTCAATAACTGAGAATACAGTAAATTTTTTCAAACCTCGTAAAAAAAATATGCCCTACGATTCATTATTTAATCACCATAGTGGAAAAACATCCTCTAACAGGGAATCCAAAATAATATTCACTTCAACACATCAATTATTTCCCCAAACACCAAAAATATCCGAAACTCCAATAGTAGGTAATTGAGAGTAATTAGGGCCATATATCAGATATTTATTAGTCAATTATCATCCCTAATAATTGATACTAAATCTAAACAATAAATGATATGGAATAAAAATACAATGTATGAGTTACCATTTTCGTATATCGATGGAATTATAGCTCAAAAATTCCTCAAGGGAATAATGTGAATAACAATTAAACACCATATATCTATAAAAAAATAATGGAATAAATATTAATCTCAAAAAAATTAAATATATATTGAAAGACTTATAATATTGAAAATATATTTATGATTGTTGTTCTCATGTTGAATTTTCAAAAATAACATGTCAACATGGATCATGGATTAAAGTAATAATACCCATATGACAAAAATTATCATGATGTTTGAATATATAAATTATAATATCCTCTATGGTTTTATTATCCTCAACACATATCTCACCTAAAATAATCATTTTATAATCATTTTAAAAAAACCAATGATGAAACCAAAAATATAAGGCATCAAATATTTAAATCCTCTATAGGAGATGTTCCAAATAATATGCCACAACATCAATATTCACTAACAACAAAAAAATGTTCTAACAAAATAATAGTTAGATATTATATATATATTATTCTTTCATCACATAGTATTATAGGATGACATTAAAAAACATTATATATATTTTTGAACTCAAGAGACCCCAAATAATGATAAACATTGGGCCGCTAGGGATGACGTACTACCTTTAGTCACACAAGTATCACCTACAACTTCTATATCATAATCATAATAAAATTTAATCATATATGTTTTGACTCTTAAACATCATTATATCATTATAGTGATTTTAAAATATTAGCCAAATAGTTATTCAATCCAATCCATACTAATGGCATGGTGATAAATTTCATTGCATGAAAAATAATTATGGATTATTTCCCCACTAATGAAAAAAATATCAAGAATTACTAGGAGAAAATTTATCTTTATTTCAGGGATAATCATGTATTTATTACCATCTACATGTACATTGAATGTGGTGTTAATTCACAAATGAGTTGTATAAGAATTCTTGAGTACAATTATAACTTCACATATCACATTGAACTAATAATTAAATTATTTCAAATAATTATTTCACTTATAAAAATATAATTAATATTTTAGGAATATATTTATAAGTAATTATAAAAATAGTTACATTATAATGTCGAAACTTCTTCAAAGTGTACATTTTCTCCAAGAAATCATTTTTAATAATTAAATCTATATTCATTAATGATTTGTTTCCACATTCATGTTGTTTCACGAACATTATTATTATAATTTCTAAACATCTATACTATTAATAAAAAAAATTGATATATGTAAAGGCCAGTACAATGATTAGTAATGGATATAAAAATAAATGAAACCCATTACTCTAATTGTAAAACCTTACATACAATTATAATGTATCATTTTTAACATAATAAATATTATGGTCATGTAATCATTTAATTAAAAATAATTAAAAATGTTTTTATAAATTTTTTCATAAGATAAAAAAGGGAACCTCACATGAATTATGGTTCAGTGAATAAAATTTCATAAACAAAATATTTTTATGAAAAATGACACCAGTTTATTATTTAATAATCTCATTTTCTATACCTTCTAATGTAAAAATATTTAAATTATAATTAATTATCAATTTTATAAGAACAAGTACATAAAATAGGTAAAAATAATGATATAACTACATAAATCATGAATAAAATCACCCCATGAAATGAATAGTCTTCAATGAAAATTCCACAATGTTTCGTCGTAAAGAAAAAACCATTTCCCTTCACAATACAAGGAAATATCAGAACATTATATTGTCTTAAAAATTAGACAATAACTATAAAATTAATTAAACATACGAAATATTTCATTTAAATCAGTAAACTTATAATAATGAGAATCTGATCCTATAGAAAAAGTAATAACCAGTTACCACATAATTATAATAATTACTATAAATTTCCCATTGAAACCTATTGTTTACAAAAACCCACCATAAATATATGAAAATAATGTTATTTAAACAAATTGGATAAATTTTGTGGGATTGTAATAAATACAAATTGTTATTATTCCATCAAAATATTGTTATCTTTACTTGTTTTGAAAAAAATATTTTCTATATTATAAAAGAACATAAAATGATTAAATAGTAAAATAAAAGGAATATTTGATTACAAAACTCTTAAATAACATGAAGGTAAATATGAAAGTAAATTAAGAGTTAAATTTATTATAAAATAATTTACATCATTGAATTTTAAACACTATTTATATATAAGGGAAAAACTAAAAATTTTATAGAACTATATAAAATAAGAATCCCTTCCCTCAAATTTTGAATCAAAACATATGTATTTCACCATAATTAATAATAACAAAAATTACTTTGGTACGAAGATAATAAATTTTTTAATTAAATATCCATAATTAAACACATTTTTTTTACATTTTTTATTTTGTTTTTAAATCAAATAATTATTTGTATGCGGTTTTGAAATTATTTGGTCTAAAACAACATTATAGTTTTGTTCATCATCAAATATGAGTACAAATGATTAATTATAACTTTTTATAAATTCTATAAATATAATATTATGCATTGAATATATATTTTAAATAAATATATTTATTTTTTTAATTATAAATTTGGAAAATTGTTGAAGGATATTGGAATTTTCATGTCTGCATTAGTGTCATTTTGATTATTCCATTAGAATAAAATAAAATGAGTATCGAAAATAAAAAATTTAAATAATTATAATTATATTATAATTAAAATATTTATTTTTTATATATATCCTTATTAATATCATATATATTCAAATAATGTAGAAAATAATAACCTAGAAGGTATTTAGGTTATACGTATACATCCAAACATGATATATTTCTTTGTGATATAATTAATTCCATCAAATATTGGAATTTTGGGAGGCCAAAATAGCTAATAAAATCAGAGGAATGTTAGAATTTTATTTTAATATACCATTATCAATATAGAAAGCCAATTATATATACACATGGGATGAGAGGTGTTTCCATTTTATTTGTGATAGGATTGACATCCATGTAAATATTATGGTCATTTAAATATAATAAATGTCGTTATCCTGTTAATATTCTACATGATAGTATAATTTCAATGAAGGGATATTTTATTGATGAAAAACATCAATCCAATAATTTTTATCAAGTATTTATTAATATGTAAATACCTGTACCTTATTTTAACACACTCTCATTAACTATTTTCATTTTTACCATGGTATATATTTTTTTAACAATGGCATATTTTGATTAACAATAAAAAAGGAATTGTTCACTTTAATACACTATAAAATGTTTCTTCTTAATAATAATTCCATTTTCTATTATTAATCTTATATATGATGGGGAAATAAAATTTAATATTATTACTCTAAAGAAATGACATTTCATTTTTTTGAAGAAAAATCATTTTCAATCATAATAATTATATTACACAAAAATAATGTATGATGATTATATCTAATGAATTAATGAGATTAAATTAAATAAAGAGTCACATATGTGAATTTTTAACCAATACAAAATTTTACTTAAAATTATGAATACAAAATTTCAATATAAGAAAATAAAATATTATTTTCTTTAAATAAAAACATTACATTTATTTTTAAAATGTGAAACATAAATTTCCATAAAAATATTTTTTATTTTGTATTAAATTTATTAATTTGTAAATATATTACATGTAATATATAATTTGTTTCCAAATGATTCAACTAACTATTATATCATGGTAATATTAGGAATAGAATTTTTATTTGTTTAAATATTTTTTTTCTATTCACCAAAAACTAAAATAGTATCAAAAAATATAAAAATATATATCGAATATATATATTTTGATAAAATGGTATAAACATTATTTTGAATTTTATAATTTTCAACACCTTAAATTTATAAATAATTGTTCTAAATAAATCTAATAAAATTGGGAAAATCATGTATGTTATGATAAAAATAGTTTTTCATATGAAAAAATTTATAAAATTATTATAAGTTTTATTAATCTATAAAATAACATAATGGAAATGATATTGAATTATTAATGAATACAAATAGGAAAGGATAATATTTACCTCTAAAAGATATTACGATCTCAAAATTTTATTCTTTTCTAAAAAATGAGGTTTTTTTTACATTTATTGGATTTACAAATTTGCATGATGATTCATCTATTATATGGTTCTACAAAACAACATTATCCAAGTCATATCCAAAATTCCATAAAACCTTATCTTTGAAATCATGTTTCTAATATTAATTTTAAACATATGAATTAATCAATGTCAACCATAGCACATCAGAAAATAATCATGAGATAGCACAGGTACATATTCCTTTAATAAATAAACATGAAAGAAACTATGAACCTCTGATAAAATCTATTTTAAGCCTACTTAGTAAGAATATGATTGAAAATTTCTTAAATATTACATGGGCCAATATACTCCTAATATAATTTTAATATCCTATATTAATGTATATCTCTATTAAATTGTAATTTATTAGTATGATAATTGTCTTTTATATAAAAACATCATTTATCAATATATATTCATACATATTATTCCTTATATTTGTTTCACATATATTGAAATAATTCATATTTAGCTTCATGAGAATCACTCTTTCTAATTATCTATATCAAAGAATAATTTAACGACAGATGAACATAACAAGGGTGAATTTCGACATAAAAAATTTCCCAACCACATTCACTGAATCATTAATGAATGGACGAGATTAAATAAGTTAAAGTTGAGGATTATGAATTATATATTTGACTCAAGGAATATATACTATTATAATTATTTCATAGATAATAGATAAATGGGGAATCAAAATCCATCATTAATTAAAATTATTATTCACATAGTGTTAGATAATTTTAAAATTAATATATACTTAAAATGTTTATGATTAAATATGTTTAATGTTATTCGACATTTACCTTATATATCTGAATTCAAAATACATAAAACCCTATTTAATGATCAATAAAATAGTTAGGATAATTGTTATCATGGTGATTCAATCGACATGACGTATACATGATTATTAAATTGGAATTTTTAAATACAAACCCAAAATAATTAAATTAAGAATTAATATAAATTAGAAACTACTTAATTTATAGATGTAATAGAATATACTATATAATAAAAAAATAATAAATTTTCTCAATTAATTTATCATATATATTTATTTAAATGAATGTAACTCCATTTTGAGTTAATAGGGATAGTGGGTAAGATAACCAAAATATGGTTCAGAAACCCTTTGGTCGTCATGAACTATAACATGAAAAAATAAAACCTGAGTGAAGATTTTTGGTCTCGAGCACTCATTGACAACCATATATTTAGGGGATCAATTGTTATACAATATGTCAAAATAATTTTCCCATTGAAATAAATATTCACAAATAAAACATTTCCAACATTATGCTTTTTTATTTGTCGATTAAAAAAATAGCCCAATGATATTTTTCATTACCATTATGGATGTTGTAATATATTATAATTTTATGAATAAATAGTACAATATATTTACAAAAATACTAATAAACATCCTTATTCAAAAAATACTCAATTGTAGAAGTTCAAATTTTTTACCACAGATCCATATGAAAGTAATTATAATGGCCATTTAGTGTATAGATCACCAACTACATAATTTCTTCTTCCATGAAATAACTTGATTAATCCAATATATGACTTCAATTATTGAAATTTATATAACCCCAAGGAGTTAATTAAATAAATAATTAATATATGTAAATAGATACACATTCATAAGAGAATTTTGATTTTGTTTTCTATAATAAATAAAGATCATTAATATAAAGTCATTATTTTTTTAATAAACTAGATGAACATAATGTAAAGAGATTGGGATGATGAAACCCTCATCATGTAGTAGTATTAGTATATGTTTCAACTCTAATTTCCCCATGACATGAATTCTATAAGGAGGTTTTTAAATTTTATTATCATCATTGAATATTGAAATATAAAATTCAACATCTAAATAATAAATTACAATGATAAAATCAATAGGTAAATGAAATAATATTATTTTACCATTAGAACATTAGTAATATTTATAATTTAAAAATTTCTAATAGTATGTCATATATATATATATATATATATATATATATATTTCAACACACATATTTAATCAATTTCCCATTTTATTTAAATTTTGTCACATGAATGAAGTCATTATTATGTACATATTGAAACACAATTTGGTAATATAATATAAAATCACTATATATTAAATATATAATTTAATTAAAAAGACCAATACCTTCCCAAAATAACATAAAACTCCACTAGGGTAATTAAAAAATGATTTCTAGAAGAAATATTTATATTAATGATAATAATTGTTTTTTAAAATATTATTATATTAATACACAAAAGGTGATTTTTTATAATATAAATCCTTATAGTTTTTTGACGAATATTAATTCAAAAAATATATATTTATAATATTAAAATGTACATTATATATTTTTATTTTTATTTTTATTTATTATAATGTAATTTATACAGTATATGAATTAATACTAACGACAATTAATTTATTCATATGCTAGAAATTACTGAAAAATTAAACAATATTAACTATAGGAAATCATGGATTGTTACTCACTATATATATAATAAATCCATTTAATTTGTATAAATCAATAGGGTAGTTTGATAAAATAGAAAAAAAATAATGAACGAGAAATCCAAGAAATCATTTTTAAACGTGAGGATTAGGAGTAGCGATATCCACTATTATGCGTTAGAAAACCATGAAAGGAATAAGCATTATGAATAAAAATTTATCATGATGTATTATTTTCTATCATAATGTTAATTTATAAATAACGAATAATTTCTTATGTATATATATTGAAATTAAATTTCATCATTTCCATTATCACAATTTGTTATATATCAAATAGCGATAAGAAAGATGATTATTGATAAGTAGGAAATTTAAATTTAAATTTCCCCAAATGAAATTAAAATATGTTATTAATAATATATACATATAACATGTGAATATCAATCATATTAATAAAATATGAAATGATAAAATTTAAAATAATTATTTTTATATCAAAAAATGTGAAAAAATAAATTATATTATAATAATAAATAAATTACATGGTATTCACCCAAGGATGTTGAATAGTTGTTATTAAATTGAATATTATCATAGGAGGTCTCCTGATCGAGTCTCCCTGATTAATTTAATGTTAGGTTGATTTATTTTTTTCCTTGCATTCCCTCTCCCATTACCATTGAAATTATAATGGTAGTGAATAAAATGATTTTTGTATAAATGTAATATTTTTTACTGAACTATTTTGATACGAATTTTATATTTTATCCTAGAATAAATATTTATTTCATTTAAAATATTCAAATAGGTAATGTAATATATTATAATCTTAGAAAATATAATTTTATGAAAAGAAATATTTTAATCAATTAATTTATAAAGCCGTCAATTTCAATATATGAATGTTTTAATTATATAATAAATTATCAATTAGTAAATAATTTGGAGAAGTTTTATCCCATATAAAATAAAAATAACATTATTTATGTATTTCAGTCCAGGAGAAAAATTATATGAATTGTATGTATTTTTTCTTCAAAAACTAGTTATTTTTAGTTGAAATGTACGGTTTTTAGAATATTAAATTACTTTGGATTTATTAATCATCTAATTATAAATCTATATTTGAAGAAAAATCATTTGAAAAAAATATTATTAGGTAATTATATTGATAATTATGAATTATTCTTTCACCATAGAAATACATTTTCCAAAATATTTAGAACTCGATTGTAATGTTACATTAATTAAATTAGTTTTCATCCCAGTCGTATAATTATTTTCATTAGTGGAGAAATTTATATATGTATTTGTAATAAATTTTTAAAATTTTCTTATAATAAAAAACCTATTGTTTTGAAAAAAATAATATCTATGTTAATATTATTTTTAGTAAAATGTTTTAATTATAAGAAAATTATTTTGATAACAAGGGTTTTTTTCATTTTAGTACATTATTAAAAAAATGAAGTCATTACCCATGAATTGTTTTAATTTAATTAAATGATTTAAATTTTTATGGTTTAAATTATGTAAATTATCTATTATTATTTTTTCAATTCAATTATTTTTGTAGATAAAAAATGTATAACTAAGGAGAAACTATGTTATTGAGAATGATTAAAAAAATATTGAAAATTTCTAAAACACATTAAGATGTCTCTAATTTTCTTTTATGAGGAGCATTTATAACCACACACCTATACCATCATTTTAATTTTCATTTTTGATCAATTTTAAATTATTTAGTGACATTTTATTATTGAAAATGTATTGGTTACTTCAAGAACTATAATTATATTAAATAATAAATGAGTAACAAATATAACCAATAAAGAATTGCCACTCCATTGAAATTAAAAAATATAATCATCTGAATTCATCCACCCAAAACATTATGTGTCATTGAAAATATTAGGGTCACTATTAAATAGAAAAGTAAATTATTTTATAAAGAGACTATCAAGGAAAATTCTTGTTCACAATGCAAGTATAAACAACTAAATATATTATCATAATATTTAGCATCATTAAATATATTATAAAATAGGTTAATAAGATGAAATTTAAATAATTTTTATAATTTTATATTATTATACTAATCATATTATCATTTTACATTAAACCATCCCATACATTTATAATATAATCCTTTGGGTGTACAGGTAGACCCTCACCTTACTCTAAAAAGATATTATGTTTTCATAACCAACAATTATTTATAATTCTTAAATTGGATTTATTATGGACATCTGTGTTTTATTACTTTTTAATTCTACTATATTATTAAATTAACCACTCTTTGAATATATCACCTGACTCATTAAATCATTGAAACTTGTTACCGTTAGAAAAAATGTAATTAAAAATGTATATTATGTTATAATGAATATTTTATAAATAATTAAAATATTTTATATATTTGTAATCCAATAAATATTTTTATAAATTTTTTTATAACTTTTTAATGAGTTTTTTTAATATTTTAAATGTTTAATAATATTTACATTTTGAACCATTAAATAGTATGAAAACAAGAACATAATTATTTAAATTTTTATATGCCGTACTCATGAATTAAACTAATGAAGATGAATCAAATGTAACAATGTTTTCAAAAATAATTACTCATACATTAATTATCTAGTAATTATAAATTTGAAAAAAAATAGTGTAGTAACCCTATAATCATGAATATTGTTAGAAATAAAAAATAGAATATTCTACTAGTTGATGGTAAAAATTCATTTAAGAAACTAATTTATTTATTATAATTGAAAATTAAAGAAGTATATGTGTTTGAAATTTATATCAATAATGTTATAAGATAACATATTGTTATTGCAATTTATTTTTTACCGGATTTTATAAAACATTTTTCCATGAGGGTATAATGTTAAGAGATCGTTTTTCACAAATGTAATTTTTTTATTCATATTTGATAATGATCATAATCATACCTTTAAATTTTTTAATTACTTCATCATTATTATATTATAAAATATTGATGGTAATTCAATCTAATTATCATCTAGTATAATAAATTGAAATTTATGAATCATATATCCAACTAGAATGTGGTTTTTAAAAAAAAATATCACTAAAAATGTATGATATTATCATCTAAAATTAATTATATTCTAATTTGTTTTTTATTATAAACAAAATTTTCATTTACACGAAGAACATAAATCCTATGTAATCTATAATCCCATTTATTATCATTAAATAAATATTTCTTTAACTACATATAAAATCAGTAAAATTATTTTAATCAAAATATTACTCAATATGAACTAGTTTTGTACCTAATTTTTTACCGATATTAAAATATTTATTATTTTAAAACATATTTTATTTAGAATGGTGTATTAAACTACTTGTTATTTCTTACCATGATACCCTATTTATTAATCACATTATATATTTTTACTGAAATCATTACCTTCAATGTGGATTTATTTTAACATAATTAATGTTATAAAGTGTATCTTAGTCTTAGTTCTGATTATTCGAGGGATTATATATTTTCCCCATATTTTTTTTCAATGGTGTATATCTATCAAAAGAATATATTTCTATAATTATTTTTTACCATTTTGTTTAGAATTCATCCTCCATATTTTTGGAAATAATGAATCAGATATTTCAGATATATCTAGATTCATTTGTTAGAATGATTTTAGATGATATGATGATGTATTCATGGTAAAAGACTGATCCTGAGAAATAATGCATGAAAATATTGGTAATCTTGAGAGACCATTTTTTGTATGAAAAATTGAGAAAGTGAAATTTTTGTATACAATTGGTACACATTCTTGTCCATGTAATTTTTAAAAATGATTTTTCAGTGAATCTAGAGAAGAGATATGCAATTACCTCGTTGAACAAACTTATGAATATATATATGAAACGAAGTTTACTTGGTCAAGATGTCTACCATCGATTTTATTTTCAAGAATTATGACAACT
Source organism: Viscum album (assembly GCA_963277665.1). Lineage (NCBI taxonomy): Eukaryota > Viridiplantae > Streptophyta > Magnoliopsida > Santalales > Viscaceae > Viscum > Viscum album. The sequence goes on along the minus strand of OY728148.1, from coordinate 63,571,888 downwards.
AGATTCACCAATGACAGATCTGAAAAATTATAATTATCCATTCTAATGGACTGAAGAATGTCAAAAGTCTTTCCAAGAGAAAAAAGTTTGACTTACATGGGAACCCTTCTTGATTATTCCAGAGTCATGGTAGGGGTACATGGTGTATTATGATACTTAAAGATAATGTATGGGATTCATTCTGAAGCACTGATACCTTGTTGTTTCTTATGGTTTCGGGAAGATGAGAGTGGATGAGAATAACTACCCAACACATGACCTAAAATTTACATCATTTGACTATGATTTGAGGACTTGGAATCTCTATATCATTGGTGATAAATTTTTTGTGTTCATAGATTATAAGAGATTGGAACATATTTCCTCATAATGAGATTTGAATCCTAACAAATGGATATAGATGGATTATCTCTAGATGATTGACTTGTATATTATGTGTACACCAGGAAAAGGTAATTCAATTGATGATCCATTAAGAATAAATTCATACACTCATTTGAAACGAAAAGATTATATTAAGGGTTTTTGATGTATGTCCTAGCCAACATGAATGTGTAATATAATGACCAAGGTGATGTGGCTATTTTATTTTCTTTTGTAGTGGTGACTGCTTTGGTGAAGATTTATAAAGTGGCACAAATGTATGTTGTAGAACGTCTTATTATGAGTTGAAAACTCATTGGTATAGTGACCAATGTGTTATGAAAATGTGATGGGTGTTCGGTGTTTTGCTTTAGTGATCAGATGGTTGTACATATGCCTTGTGAGAAACACATAATTTAATGTTACCACTTTTCGAGATGGGTTGTACATCCATGAACACAAAAAATGAAAAAGGCATTGAAGGTGTAGTTTTGGTGAAGCAGAATGAAAAAAGATGTCTGAGTTCGTCTCATAGTGTTTAAATTTTAATTAGATTAAATGCGAGCACCATAGACTAGAAGGTATGTTGCAGTCCTTACCAACTCTAGTATGGATATGGGAGTAGATATCTATGGATTTTCTTACAGGTATCACAAAAAGGTTCAAAAACACAACGCCTTATTGGTGATAGTGTAACGACTTATGAAGTCTAACCATTTCACTTGTATTCACGAAACTCATACAGTAGAGGATCTGTCGAAAGCCTATATCCATGAATTAGTAATGAGAAATGGCATACTAGTCTCAACCAAGTCAGACAGAGATATGATGATCACATATAATTTCTAGGAACCATTATAGAAATTCCTTGGGACACATTTAATCATGACCATGAAATATCATCCTCAAACAGATCAATAGTTTGAGGGAACAATAAAAACGTTGGAAGACATGTTGTGAGCTTTCATATTTGATTTCAGTGACTCGTGGGAATAACATATACCTTTAGTGGAGTTCTCTTATAATATCAGCTATCAGGCCTCAATACATATGGCTCTATTTGAAGCATTGTATTCAATTCCTTGTCATTATCTACATTTTTGGTTGGAAACATGTGATAATTCACTATTCAGCCCATTCATTGTACTAGAAAAAATGGATAAGAGTCATATGATCAATAAATGGATGGTGATGTCTTATAGTTGTCAGAAAACTAAATGTGGATCATCATCGATGACCATTTTCCTTCATGGTGAGTGATCATGTGTTCTTAATGATTTCTCCAAGGCTTGGACATCATATTTTTGGGATGTAGGGAATGTTATATCCTCGATATATAAAGCCTTTTAATATTATGGAATGAGTTGGATATGTGGAATATCAGTTAGTATTTCAACTATAGTTCATTTGGCTTCAAAATGCAACAATTCATGATTTTTCTAAAATTTTTATTTTATAATTTCTATGATTCCTTGTGTCGTATTCTAAAACAAGATGAACTTGCATAATATGTATCGCTGTCTTAACTTGCTATATACACAACATTATTCTTGTCATCTCTTACACACAATTTCATGTTCTGTTGTTTGAAATCATTTAACGCATAAATAAGTTTAAGCGAGTTTATAAAAATAATATGATGAAACTTAATGAATTTTATTAATTAAATATATATTTAATATATACATTATAATTTTTTAAATTCATCTTACATGTTTTCTAGACATGACATATGAATAAAATAAAATTTTTAGATAAAATAATTACATTCCAAATAAATGTAGTTTTGCCGGGTTTTGATGGCGCTACTATTTTATATATAGTTTTTAACATATTTTTTATTTTCAATTTATCAAAACAAACATATTCATCTATTTTCAAAATAATAATTTACTTTGGATGAATTTTTGGTATTTCTATGATAAGTTTCATTTTTGATGAATAGTAAAAATATTGAATTTTTTTAAAGTCATTACATGGTTAAATTATGTTTTGGATTACTTTTATATTTTAATTAGATAAATTATATTGAATTATATTTTTTCTAAATGATTTTATACATGAATTTATTATAAAAACCTTTTCTATTTAAGAGGGGTCATTTTTCAAAAAAATTATTTTCATGAAATTATAATGAATTTATTTTAAATTTAATTTTGAATCCGCTATTTATTGATTTTATAAAAATGGATGTAAAATATTTATTCAAGAGTACCAAATTTGTTATGTATGTCCCTTTTAATTCTGACCAATATTAATAGAAACCATGGTAATTTTTATTACAACGATAAATGGTAAATTTGTTAATTTAGGATAAAAATAAAATAAAAATAAAAATATGATGACCAAAACAAGTGGAAAAATTTTATCTAATAAATTAAATTAGACCCTTAACATTTATTGTTATAAATTATGTCATTAAATGGAAAAAATTCCATTAAAAGGACTTCAATAATATTTTAATCATGGAAGAACACAAAGTGTCATTTTATTGGTTTTTAATAGGTTTTATGTGTTCACACATGGTTAAATTGGTAATATCGAATAATATAAATGGAATATATCATCATAATGAACACATTTCCATAATATAAATTCACATTGGAAGTTTTGGGGACAATTGGAAAATGTTATGGTATTTAGAAAAAAAAATGAATAAAAATTTAAAGATGGAACATTCATGTTTAAAATAATATATCATTTTAAAAATAAGGTTTTATAGAAGAAAAATTCGAATATAAATATTAATTTTAATTTTAACATATTTCTATTTATCATGTAAATTTAATTTAAATTTATAGGTAACAATAAATGACCATAATGTTTTATATATATGGATGATGCATAAATAAGTTAATTGATAGAAAATCAATAAATGAATTTTTATTAAAATGATAATATCCCATAAAAAAAATAACCAAATTTTATGGTTATAGTATATCATGACAAAAATAGTATAAGGGTCTAGTTACTGAACATTTGGAGCCTTATATAACATATTGTGACACATATATTATTTTATTTCATGTGGTGTAAAAGTTGTCAAATTCATAATCTAATAAATATAACATTTTTAATTGATGATTTTCTAGAAGATAAATTATACTAAAAATATTATTCAAAAAGATATCATATATATATTCCTAACAGGATTTTATTTTTTATTTTTTATGAAAAAATATATATGTCAAATAATTACACAAAATTAGTGTAGTAATTAATTTATTAAGTTAAATATAAAGCAATTGTTATTAAAAATATGAAAGTAAATATAATTTGGGATAATTAATTATTCCAATAATTTTTTAGGTGACTATAACCCCTAAAAGATATAATAATATATTTTATTATTGGTTAACATCTTATCCTTATATTTCTAGAAATACATGAAATTAATAGTTTTAAAATTTAAACAATTGATATTTTGTTGAAATAATGTATTATAAATTTCTTACAAATCATAAGAAAATTGTTAAAATATATAATAATATTGATATATTATATAATTCCCTAAATTATTCATCTATTGTATAATTTAAATCATATAAATAAATATTCCACCATTTTAATATTGAAACATTTATTATCTTAATTAAAATTCAATAGAATAACTAATTGATAATTAAAATTATAATGATTTAATTGACATGAAAAAATATCTAAATATTTTTGTATTATGATCTTACAATCTTATCATATCCTATTATATAATATATTTCATTTTAGAGGTATTTGGATTTATTTTCAAATTATTATAAATTATTAGTTTCTAATAATCCAAAAGTGTCCCTCAACCCAGTTATAAAATGACACATAATCTCTTATTTCACCACACCTCATAAAGCCTTAATGATTTCCTATCCTCATCCAATTTTTCTTTTCAACATCCATAGTAACGTTATATTAGTTTTTTCTTCTGAAATGTCAAAATCAATTACCATCACAAGGAGATCTAATGTGAGCACATCAAAGAAGAGGTAATCTCCTCTACTAATTCATTCATTATTTTCATCTTCTTATTCTTCCACTTAATTAGATGTTTTATTATAATGTAATAAATATATATTATGTTATATACTTATATTTAATTATTATTATAAAAAACTATGTCCCACCTTTTATCCATCTTACAAAAAATTTAATCACCACGCTTGCATAAGTACAACATACCGTCTCCATGTGGTGGTGTACACAATTTTTCACCACCACCTTACAAGGAAGGATACAATGATGTAACTAGTAACTATATATTATTATTATTACATGTTATTTCTTTTTTAATATTATAAATTGTCTAATTCAAAACCATTCAAGAACTATTTGAATGATATCACCGCTCATGCGTATATACGACCTACCGTCTCTATGATATGATATGATTTTCTATACATTATCTTTATTAAATAATGATTATATAAATGTAATGACTTATTAAATTTTTTATATATTATTTTAATATAATTATATAATTATATAACTATAAACTTATAAGTATATCATGAACTTATTCAACAAAACATTTATAAGAACATAATGTGGTTAACAACTGGATAATGTTTAAAGGTGAAATGTTACTAATCAATGATGATAATATGATCATATATGATATAGTAAAAATTAATATGAATTTATAAGAAGTATGAAACATTATTTAAATCATTCTATATGAGGTTTAGATATGTAATAATCATATCAGACCTAAGTTAGGGGATTATTTTACCGAACATTTATTTATCTGGGACGTATGACTTATAGACCATCTAATTAATTTGTGTAGTGTTTATATTTCCATGAATATTATTTTTATTAATATTATGAATATTATTGTATTTTAATATGCATATAATGTTATTAATTTTATGAGTTATATGATTCAACTGATAATAAATTTGTAGAGTATAATATCACAATATCATTTCATTACGAGATTAATTACACATAAGTATTTTATAGGGTATATTTATCATCCATGTCCATGAAATAAAAGTATGTATTATAAAATTTTATAATATTCTCATATATATGTTTAAAGTGAATTTTATTTTTTTTCTTTTTACTACATGGTTTGAAAATAATATTTTGCTTTCAAAATGAGGGACCTTTTGACTTTTCCAAATAAAGTACAAGAAGAATATTTTTTAACCAATAAAACATGAAAAAATTATAAACTTTTCAAAAAATATAACTCCCTTGAATAATCCATTAAAATAATTAAATTTACTTTCCAAGAAATTGTTTTCTTCTCATATTATATATCATTTTGTATACATGAAATATTTTTTGAAGAAGAAAGGATATTTTCGTCAAAAATTAGTTTCAACTGTTTTTTGAAATTTATTTTCCATCTATTATTACATTAATTGAAATGGTTAGGTTTCATGTATATTATCCCTATTAATTATATGGTTTGATGGAATATTATTTTTGAAATCCAATTTTTTTTTATATTTTTGTTTGAAGGAATTATTTTTAGAAACAAACATTATTACTTGACGTTTTATATGATGTATGATTTATGTTTTTGAGTGGAAGGTAAGAATGATTTCATTATCATATAGGTGGGACCAATATATCCCTAAAATTATATTGGTAATAAATTATATCTCATGAGATATACATTATTGTCAGGAAATTAAAGTGATATTCAATAATGTAGGGATGGAATGTCGAACAAATCATGTTCAGTAATATAGGGGTGGAATGACATGTATATCCAGTTCAATAATAGACTCTGTCCTCTATGTTGGCCTTATAAATGATCCATGAATAATATGGAAATGATTTTTTATTATATATTTTCCATAATTCCATGTTTTTATACCAATTCTATTTTCTTATGGTTCAATATTCCTTAATGATTTATGGAATTTGAATAACCAAGATTTATTCCATGATACATATTGTTGAAATATTTTTTACATGGTGGCGTTTTCAAAGGTTATGATTTTTTACATTATGATGTTATTATCTTGTATTTTCAACCTTACTATGAATCGGATCTCAAAAAAAATTATGCTTAAATTCTCCAAGTATTATGTAATATGTGTCAAACAGTGTTCTAGTTATGAAGGAAGATGCAAATTACGATGTACATGCTTTATGAACTAGTTAGTTTTGTAATCAAGGTTCTAAAATCTATAAAATATTATGGTCCTTGGGTTTCTATTTGTATAATGTTATGAATATTCATCTAAAAAGATGAAATATTCATGAACGTAATGCTTGGCACATTATAGATTGTACCAGAGGAAAGGTTTAGTAAACCATTGGAAACAAGGATGAAAAATCATTAGTGATATTCTTATATGTATTTCTAAAGATATGTATTAGGATATCATAATGATAAGTCTAATTATTAGTTATAGTACTAGAATTTTGGTAATGATATTGAATAACCTAGGATTAAGCCTATGATGTTGTAGATTGACAGTACTCACACTACATGAAAACTGAATATTTGCGACGGGGCTCCGTCGCAAATTGTCTGTTGCTGAAAACGGCGTCGCAAATAAGTGTTTTTGCGGCGGTCCTGTCACAATAAATAGATTTTGTAACGGCATTTTTCCCCGTAGCAAATGGTTTTTCGTTTCTATAAAAAAAATGTATTTGTGAAGGGCCGTCACAGATAGATTAGTTGCAACGGGTTTCTGACCCGTCGCAAATGCCAAATTTAAAAAAGGTATTTGCGATGGACCGTCGCAGAAATGTTTTCCTGATGGGTATTCTTCCCGTCGCAAATGACACAGTAAAAAAATATTTACGACAGGAAATCCCGTCACAAATATTCCCGTCACAAATACTAAAAAAATAAAAAAACAATTAATACAAATCATATAATAATATATAAAAATAATAATAATATTAATAATATAATAAAATTATATTATTATAATATAAATAAAATAATATATAAAATATAATTATGAAATATTAATATAAAATAATAATAATATGAATATAAATAATATAATATAATAAAATAATACAAATATTAATAATATAAAAAAATTAATATAATATTATTGTTATTAAATTCTGTATATAATAATAATATTAATATTAGTAATATAAATAAATTATATTATTATAATATTAATAATAATAAACATATATAATATAATTATGAAATATTAATATCAAAAAATAATAATAATATGAATATAGATAATATAATATTATATATTATGAAATATTAATTTCAAAAATAAAATAATAATAGTACCAATATTAATAATATAAAAAATTAATATAATATTATTATTATTAAAATAAACATACATATTTGTGAAAAAATAATATTAATAATATTAATATTAATAAAATTATAAAATTATAAACTTCTCAATATTAATAATAAATATAAAATATTAAAAGTAATATTACTAAAATAAGCAGACATTAAAAATAATAATAATAAGTAACAAAATATTAAAAAAATAAAAACAAATGAAATCATGTAATATTATTACCAATATGAAATATGAATTTTAAATAGTTAATATGACAATAAACTATGAACTCAAATGTTTATTACATCTAAAAAATCACCGGGGGGTGGATAATCTAGAGGACCTGGAGGAGGTGGAGGAGGAAACTCCATCCCTAAACAATGAGTCAAACGACGCATATACTTCATATACTCCTGATGTTGCTCCTCATATCGATGTCTCTCCTCATCCTGCTACTGACACATCTTCTCCTGCCATCGACACATCTCTTCATCGTGCTGCTGACGCATCTGCTCCTTCCCCTGGCTCAAATCCTCTATAAGCTGACTCTGAGCACGCAGCTGCTCCTGATACTGTGAGGCAGAAGATGATGTCCCTCCACGAGCTCCTCTTGATCTGGTCATCGAAAGTGCAGTAGTACCATAACAAGCTGTAGGAGTAAAATGAGAGCCGATACCAACCACTCGGCCCTTTTCGATGCTATACTGGGTCCCCTGCATCCATGTCGTATCATCAAAATGGTGGACACTAGTTTGATCACTCGTCTTGTCTTGACTCTCAACCTGTATCTGAGAGGTCGCGGCCTCATATGACTCCTTATGTTTCAATTAAAAATTAAAATAATGAAAAGATTATATGTATTGAATTTTCAAACTAAAAAGAAAATAATACTAACCACAATCTGACGCTGGCGGTCACCTCTAATCTCTCCAGTAGCCGGGTCTGTGTACATCCTCCGATAAATGCTGTGCGTTGTAATACCTGGCTGCTCGGCTTCCTATATGAATATAAAATAAACTATTTATATTTAAAGTTTTATAAAATATTAAAAAAAAGTACTTACCAGATGCTCTCTATGCGCACTGAATGTTCGACTACCAGCTCGATGCGTCACCTCTTGTATCCCTCGATTTTGTCAACCCAATGCAGATCTCCTCTGAAACCAACCACCCAACCATTGTGTACATGATCCATCCCAAACGTGAGAGGAAATGTACTCTGGTTGGTGGGCTCTACAGGACTCATCATATTCTATCACTCTGGCTTTCTTCACAGCCGTCTTTCTCAAATTATGCAAAAACTGACGGAAATGATCACGCATAGAAAACATTCATGACGCGTGGATAGTGGCACGCATGCTCTCATCTATGGAATACCATAAAACCTGATATATTGTTATTAATGAAGTAAATTTCAAAATAAATAATATTTAATTGCGTACCAGCCAATGATCGAACATGACAGCCTGCACATCAGCGGGAATCTGATCCCACGTGAGCCAGGGCTGAGAAAAATAATTGCACAAGATAGCACTCCCCTGAATAATAGCTATATGCATAAAATTATGAAAATAGAAAAAATTATCAAAAAATTAGAATATTAATAAATTATAATGAAAGATAACTAAAATACACAGGTTACCATACCACCGCGTGTGTACATCGAATCCAAGAGGTGGACATCATTCCAGGATAGGATCTGGATTCATCAGTCTGGAAAAACCACACCCCCTCCGAGTGATCCCCACAGTGCCAACAACCTGAGGGTCAGATGACTCATGAACCTCCTCATCCATAGGTATATCAGCCTCCAGCAACTAATGAAATGTTTCCGAGTCCATCTGAAACATGAAATGATTGTTATTAGCAAACAATTGAAAATAACTTTTATGTATATATATATATTTGGTATGATTCTATCCAGCATTTTACTATGTCAATGTTCATCTTCATGATCATCTTTATAATTTTCAATGTCAATGTCTTCATCTTCCTCATCAACATTATCAATTTCCATATTAGTTTCACTTTCATCATCTCTTGTCATTTCAAATTCAGTTGTAACATCATTGAAAACATCATCACCATCGACCCTTAAATGCGGGGTGTCATCCTCGATATTCATGTCTCTTTGCGAAAAAGGTGTTTTTTGAGGAGTGTACTGAAAAATTTCATTTCCTTGCACTTTATTGGAACCACATTCAGTTTGAGTGAACTGATTTTCTCGAGATTTAACTTTTATTATACTCCACCAATCATCCAACTCTTTTGCAGAAGCACAGTATTTTGCATAATAAATTTGATGTGCCTGATGACCCAATAAAAATGGTTCATTTACTACAAGAAGGCTTTTATGATTAATATCAAAAATTCCATAAGTCGGATGAATACGCAAGCCTCTCTCAGTATCCAGCCATCGACATTTAAACATTGTTACATAATTCTGTCCCAAATAACACTGTTCAATAATTTATTCAAGCATGCTGTAAAAGTCAACTTCAATATCTCTATGATATGATACTTTCAAAAAAACACCACTATTCATTGTTTTTTTGATTCCCCATATGCATGTGTATGAAAGAGATAACCATTAACCACATATGAATTATACGATTTAACCATTTTGGATGATGGGCTACTCAATATACGCAATCGACTATCAATCATATCTGCATGTACAGATACCTGAAAATTTGTAAAACATTTATCACTACTACAAGTAAGAAATTGATTTTATATGTAAAACAAAAAAAGAATGTATGTTACCAGTTTTTGAAACTAGTAGGCAAATTTTTTTTCCCGACGTTCTTCTAAGCCAGCTGCTGTAATTTGTGGAAATTGTTTCTTAATATGATCATCATATAACCTAAAAATACAATATGATTAATTTACTGTAACAGAATCTAGAGAATAAGGTATAGGAGCACTCATTGTACAATTGGTGACATTTCTTCACAGTTGAGTAGAACATATGTATGAGCTCTATGTTGTTCATCATCTGAAAGCCATCTATCATGAACTCCACCAAAGACAAGTTTGGGCTGATTGAAAACTGATAATTGATTGTTCATATCATTATCAAAATTCCCCTCGTTCTAGCCCATGAGGTTAAATTTTGAGGGATATTCAGATTCATAATAATGAGAGAAGAATAAAGCAATTTCCTCTTGCAAATAAGCTTTAGCAATTGAGCCTTCAACTGATGCTTTGTTACAGACTTTTTTCTTCAATTTCTGCATGCATCTCTCAAATGGGTATATCCATCAAAAGTGAACTAGACCTCCACATTTTGCTTCATGTGGAAAATGTAAAATCAAATGTTCCATTAAGTCAAATAAATCTGGCGGAACGATTTTTTCTAGTTTGCATATAATTACAACAACAACTTGTTCTAGTTTGCTTAGTGTATCATAGTCTGTTGTCGCCGCACACATGTCTCGGAAAAAATATGATATATCTATTATCAAATACAAAATCATAGAATTCAAGAATCCTCTTAATCCAATAGGCATAAGTCTTTCCATTATAACATGACAGTCGTGTCTTTTTAATCCGGTAATATCACCATTTTTAATACATCTTCCCATGTTGGAAGCAAAACCATCTGGAAGTCTCAAATCTGTAATCCACTGAAAAAATAATAAGCGACTTTCTTTGGTCAATGTATAAGATGATTTTGGATTCACTAATCTCTGTGATTTGACATTTTCAAACAATTCAAGTTCTGGTCGCCTGCAAATTTGGGCAAGAACTAATCGTGCCTTTATTTAATTTCTAATTGTTTCTTAATTATTTAATTTCTATTTCTTTCTTAATTATTTAATTTCTATTTGTTTCCTAATTCATTAATTTCTATTTATTTCCTAATTATTTAATTTTTTTCCTAATTATTTAATGTGTTTCCTAATTATTTAATTTGTTTAATAATTATTAAATTTTTATTTGTTGCCTAAATATTTAATTTCTATTTGTTTCCTAATTATTTAATTTTTATTTGTTTTCTAATTAATTTATTTTTATTTGTTTCCAAATTATTTAATTTCTATTTTTTTCCTATTTATTTAATTTCTATTTGTTTCCTAACTATTTAATTTCTATTTGTTTCCTAATTATTTCATTTCTATTTGTTTCCTAATTTTTTAATTTCTATTTGTTTCCTAATTATTTTATTTCTATTTGATTCCAAATTATACTATTTCTATTTGTTTCTTAATTATTTAATTTCTATTTGTTTCCTAATTATTTTATTTCTATTTATTTCATAATTATTTAATTTCTAATTGTTTCCTAATTATTTAATTTCTAATTGTTTCCTAATTATTTAATTTCTAATTGTTTATTAATTATCCAATTTCTAATTATTTCCTAATTATTTAATTTTTAATTGTTTCCTAATTATTTAATTTATAATTGTTTCCTAATTATTTAATTTCTAATTGTTTCTTAATTATTTAATTTCTAATTTTGTCCTAATTATTTAATTTCTAATTGTTTCCTAATTATTTTATTTATAATTGTTTCCTAATTATTTTCTTTCTAATCATTTCTTAATTATTTTATTTCAAATTGTTTCCTAATTATTTTATTTCTAAATTTTTCCAAATTATTTTATTTCTAATTGTTTCCTAATTATTTTATTTCTAATTGCTTCCTAATTATTTTATTTCTAATAGTTTTCTAATTAATTATTTCTTAATTATTTAATAATCACATAATTATTCCTAATTAAATGAAACTTTTTCTAATTATTTTTAATTGTTTCCTAATTAATTATTTCTTAATTATTTAATAATCATATAATTATTCCTAGTTAAATATAGCTTTTTATAATTATTTCTAATTTAATATATTTATTTCTAAATATTACCAAAACATCCTCCGGGAGTGTCGAACCAAGAGTGCAGTAAGGCCCGTTGTCGTGTACCAGGTTACCCAGGGTCAAGCTCGAAACACCTTTTCAGTGTTTTCACTCCTAGGTACATTTGTGACGGAGCCGCCTCTACTTGTTCGTATCCAGACAAGGACTACTTGGTACAACGAAATAATCTAATTATACTATATAGTTATATAAACATTCCATTAGAAAAATTAAAATTAACAATTAAAAATAAAATTAACAATTAAAAATAATTTAAACTATAAATACCTTCTTAGTTTGCACATTATAACTCCTTCTCAGTTTGCACCTCCTAACTCCTTATCTTCTCTTCCCGTAAGAAAAAATATAAATAAAAAAAATTTCTACTTAGAACTGAAATTTAAAGAGAGAAAAGGAAGAATAAGAAGACAGATCTGAATGATTTGAAAAAAAGATGGGGGTATATATAGGTTAGAATATTTGCGACGGTCTTATTTGCAATGGGTTCCCGTCACAAATAAGAGTATTTTCGACAGTATACCATCGTAAATACCTTCACCCACATTAATTACGGGCGGCGGTTAAAAGGGTTTTTGCGACGGGCCCATCGCAAATAGCTGCCTGCCGACATACCATTAGCGACAGGCGGATATCCCTATCATAAATTTCTATTTACCGCCGCTGGTATTTTCGATGGGACCCGTCGCAAATAACTTCGCCCGTATTAAATACCGGTGGCGGTTAAAACGGTATTTGCGACTGGCGGACAATTAACCATTGCAAAAGCCTATTTACAGCCGCCGATATTGGCGACGGGACCCGTTGCAAATAACACCTGTGGAATAGTTTGTTACGATGTGTAATTGTCCGTCCATAGCAAATAGTATTTACCACCTCCGGGTACTTATGACGGGACAAATGCCACCGTCGCAAATAGGCTTCCTGCGTTTTGGCGCGCAAAATGCGCCATACCTATTGCAACGGGTCCTGTATTCCCGTCGCAAATATGCTTCGCATCAGATTTATTGCGACAGGAATAAATCTCATCGCAAATAACCCGTCGCAATAATCTATTTTTTTCGTAGTGTCACCCATGAGTATGTAGTTTTCCGAGTATTATTTTTCCCCTAACACTATTATTTTTTGGTTTTAGTTAAAAGATAAAACCTAAAAACACATGTTAATGATCAATTCAATGGGAAATGCCTTGATTTAATTCCTGAACAACCATATATTATGGTAGAATTTATCTAAAATCATATCTCAATATTTACCCAATATATAAATCATTCTAGACATCCAAATGAGTAGAGAAGGGAACAACATTCACTTGAGTCCTTCATGAGGAAAAGCCAACATTTTTTAGTTGGTCCTCTAATCCACATGTTACTGAAAAATTGATCAATACCATTGAAATGATATTTTCCATCCTTCTCTGTTCAAAATATGAAAAATCCAATTTTATGTTTATATTTTTGAAGGTGAATAGGACCGGTGGTAGTCTATAATCAAGATTACATGAAATAATGATTAAATTGAATCCATGGAATGTGATGTGTTCAATAACTACTTTTTCAACACGTACATTACTTCTATTTTTCTAATGAATTTTGAAAATTTGTTACATGATCTTAATCAGTGGATTATGGAATCCATTGGATCATATAAGGAAAATTATACATGATTTTCATGGTATGCTTCTAGCATTGTAATCTAACATGAAAGTAAAGTTATTTGATTCTTTAGTGGACTAAAACTATGTCTTCGAAGTGTGTTAACTATAAGAGACTTTTTTATCTATAAATATATTATTTTTTGTGCAATAAAGGTATAAATAGATGTTTGTTTCACATATCAATCTCATGGTTTTGACAAAAAACGAATGATGGAGTTCAGTGAAAAATCTCAAAAAAATGGTTAAAAGATTATGATTGTTTCTTTATGCACAGCGTGTTGAATGAGGAATTGTGTAGATTTTATTAAAGCGATACAAAAATAATTTATGTATGGAAAATATGGCCATCAGGCAGTTGAGTGATGATGTAATTTGATGATGGTAAATAATGATTTGAATGGATAAAAGGTTACAGAGAATTCACCACATAAACTTCACTACTAAAAGAGTATGAAGATAGAGATTTATGTTAACCAATGAACAGAACTGAGGGTTATAAATTATGATTAAATTCAACAACCTCTTGAGGCCCAAGGAAAAGGAAATCACATGTGATCACTGTTGGTGATGCTGAGTATGAAAATAAATTGTTGGAATTATTGATTGTTTCTATGATGGGATCCCAGAATAATGTTGCAGAATCTATTATATACTATTATGGAATTGTAAAATATCCATGTAGTTGTCCACTATCTTTTTCCACATGTATATTCTGAGAGGTACCATTAACCGTGAATGGTGATTTATTTTTTTAGAAACACATTAAGGTATAGATAATCCTTAATCTATATTTTATGTTAATATAATGATGTTTGAATAAAGATATGTCAGATATGAATATATACATTGGATGATACTTGTTATCATGAAAATGGAGTTGGATTTATTAACATGTGGTCTAGGAAATCTTGGAAGAATCTTATAACATTTCAGACATAATAATAAGGATACATTCATGTTTTCAATAAGGATTTATGATAATTTAGGTTCTTATAGTGACCCAAGAGAATATATGATAAAGGTGTACACATTTTTTTGAATGTGACCAACCCAAAAATACCTTATTATATGTGGGGCATAGATGTAAGCCATACTAGTTAAAGATTTTGAATTTTCATATTTTATCTGGATTTTAATGTAATCAATTTGTAGAATGTTTATGTTAAACAATGGAAGAGGTTTTTTAGAATAAATTTGTATATCACCATAGGTGGACTTCAGTATATTTGATAACATATGCTAACATTTTTGTGATAAATATAGATGGAATGACCTATAATTCTATTTATGGATCCAACGATCTGTGACCTCTTCAGGAATGAAAATTTCAACATTATTTCATTGAATAAGAGATGAGGAGGAAATCGATCATGACATGACCATGAGTAAGATTCTACTGAAGTCAAGTAAGCATTTCTTCTCATGTTCTTCAACTATAAAGAATGGATACTAAAACCCAAAAAATTTTATCCCATTAAATTCTAAATTGATGAATCACAGGGTCCATTAGATCATCATAGATTTATGGATTTGTGATTGTTAACTTTTTTTTATCCATGTTATCTATCACTCACCATCATAACATGATTGTTGGATTTGTCTTCAATATCAATGCTTTCACCTCCCACCTATGATCTTATACGTGGAAACCTATTAATGAGTAACTTTGGTAAAAAATTATGTTTATAACATTCCATTTTTAAAATGATGTTTTAGTATTCCTTTTTACGATGTGGGTTTTTTTGAATTAATCTTTCAAGTAATAATCCTATTATAACCCAGACAAATTACGGGGGATAAATTCATTTTAAGGGGGGTAGAATGTAATAGCCTGAGATTTATTTAAAATATATTTTTTTATTTCTATGATCAATTGTTTTTTATGCTAAACCAAGATGATCTTTTTCAATATGAAACACTGGACAAGCATGCGGTATACACAACCCAATACTTGTTTTTTGTTACACACGATTTCAATTTCATTTAATAGAATTCATTTAATTCAAGACTAGTTTTAATTGAGTTTATAAAATAATATTATCACTACTGATGAATTTTATTAATGTCATATATGTGTAATATATTCAATCTAATGTCTAAAATTCATCTTATATGTTATTTATACATGATCTAAGAATAAAATCAATTTTATCAGTTAAAAGATGTTCTTTTGAAAAAAATGTAGTTTTTCCACATTTTGATGGAGCACGAAGTTTAAATATAGTTTTCGACACATTTTTATATTTTATTTTTTAAAATTAATATCCTCCTTTCTTGTGGAAAATGAAAATTTACTTTGGTTTATTTTTTGTTATTATTTTGATAAGTTTGATTTGTTTATAAATAGTGAAACTACTGAATTTTTCTAGTCATTACATAGTAAAATTATTTTTTATATTAGTTATAAATTTTAATTAGATCATTTTTATCCAATTATATTTTATGATAATTATTTTATACATGAATTTATTATAAAAAAATTTCCCTTTAAAAGGGGGAATATTTCCAAAAATTGTTTGTTTGACATTTTAACGATTTTGTTTTAAATTTAATTATGCAACATCTATGTATTGAATTTTCAAAAATGAATATCAAATTTGGATTTAGGTGTGTAATGACACGAATCTGGAGCCCCTCTATAGGTGCCCCGTACACGGTTCTCCACAAGACCTCAAGCGCATTTCCCCAAATGCCAAAGGTTGCCGACTAGAAGCGAGGGCCTTGATGAGTCGGTGGGGAAACTATGCCCTCATTCGGTAAAGTATACAGCCGAAGAACAACCATACACAATAACGGAATAAATAAACAACATACAACAATTGAACTAAAAAGCGGAAGCATTGTATAAAATAATAATGATGCAACATGGTACAAATGTCTATGAAGAGCAGTAAACAAACCAACGTGCTGAAGTACAACTGAAAAACAAAGTGAAAAAGAAAACAAAGTAAACTCCTCAGCATCACAAGCCACAACTCAGTCCCATGCTCTCCAACTCGAGTGCAATCAACAACCTGAAGTAGAAGGGTGCTTTCCCCAATCTATACCTGTAACAACATAGTCTGCTTTGGCCCAAAGCATGGCTCAAACAGGGTGCGAGATACAATCCCGGTAGGCAATCACCCAAAGATTCGTGCCTAACAGTCAATGAATACAAGGAAAGTAAGAGTGCAAGAAATAGTAAACAGAAAATCACACAATGACTACCATCCATATTTCTAACATATAAAGTACACAAGTAAACAACCAACAAAAAGAAGAAAAAAGGTAACCCTCTTGGTAGCTCTCATAGCCTAACACCTATGGTTCAAACTACAAGTACCAACAACCCTCTAGGAGGCACACACAGTGTCACCCCTCCGGATCAGCTAAGAATAGACTCTCTGAGGAAGCACTCACCATCAATTCCCCATATAGTCTTGTGTCGTTCTAAAGGCTATATGGGGAAGCACTCAACATCTCATTCCCCCTGTGGCCCGCATCGAGGAACTACAGATTCTCCGAGGAATCACTCATCGTCAATTCCCCCATGTGGTCTCACATTATATTAAAATACACTCTGGAGAAACCCTTACGACCATTCTCTCTATGGTCTACTACACTAGGTTCTCACAGTCCTGTGTGAAAATAACATGCTCAGCACGGGTGTATCTCCCAAGTAAACCTCAAGAACTACTTGTCTATCATTATAAGGCTCAGTAGAAAAACAGCACAACAGTTCCACTATCCTATAACTAGGCATGGAAATTGGCAAACACCAAACAAGAAAAACAAGCACAACAAGAATCTAGAGTACAAAAAAACTACTCTATTCACAAAGGTAAACCTCTACTATAGCAATGAAGCAAGCAGGCAATCAATCAAGGGAAAAACAGGAAAACGCAAAATTCCCATCCATGGGAATTGGCGCAATTGCACAAAATACTCAAAGAAATTCTACAGAAAGGCACAAACCACCTACCTGGATACTAGGTGAACAAAATACATGAACATCGACGATAGATTCTCTTTATAACATCGTAGATCTGAGAAAATGTCTGAAACACATAAACCATGATATCTTGGAAAGGAGGAGTAATTAGAAAACAAAGATCAAGTAGAAGGAAGAACTAGACAAAGTGATTCCAACGCAATTGACCATGCTCGAATTGGAGAACGTCCGTATGGAGAGGCAGGAGCTCGTTAAAGATTCTTGGATCCTCGGATACTTCGGATGAACGAGACCTAGAAGAAGACGTTTTTGTGCATCAGGCGCAACCCCAGTCCATTTAAAAAAATAAAGTACACGGCCTGTACTTTTAGAGTACACGACCTGTACTAGGTCTTTCCGTACTCCGCCAAAATCGGCCTCTACGTCACCCCTACAAACCGTGTGTATGGCTCGGGCACGGCCAAAACATGGATTAGGGTCGGAGAAGAGTACACGACATGTACTTATAAAGTACACGACATGCACTTCAAAAATTTCCAGAAAGTTTATTTTTCTCAAAAACATCGGAAAAAGGAAAGGCATACCTGAAACGAAGATCTGGGTTCTTACAAACATCCCCCCCCTGAAAGAAATTCGTCCCTGAATTTCCCTAGCAAGGCATAGAAAAATAAACCCCAAACAGCTCTGGCCACTGCGATCGTAAATCGGCCTCCCTCTCCCAGGTCTCATCCTATACTCTCTCATGCTTCCATAGTACCCGTACAAGAGGGATAGAACACCCACAGAGAACCTTCGTACTGCGATTGAAAATCCGGATAGGATGATCTTCAAATGATGCATCCGCCTCGAGCTCAACTTCCTTGGGCTGAAAGACATGAGACAGGTCTGAAAAGTAACGTTAGAGCTGACATACGTGGAAGACGTCATGCATGGCTCGGTACCTCTGGGGTAGCTAAAACCGATAGGTAACCAGCCCAACTCTCTCCAATACATCAAACGGTCCGACATACCATGGTGAATTCTTACCATGTCTCTGAATCCTCTTGTGTCCCAACCTCGGTGCGACACACAGGTGAACCTATTCCCCAACTTCAAACTCCATAGGTCGTCTCTGCTGATAATCTTAAGACTTCTGCTGAGACTGTGTCGTTTCCATCCTCTTCTAAATTAGATATATCTTCTCCAATGTCTCCTGAAAAGGACAAGGTCCCAGCAAGGCTGCCTCTCCTGCCTCCAGCCAGCATAAGGGTGATCGGCATGGGCTACATTATAGAGACTCGTATGGTGCCATATGAATAGTCACCTGAAAACAGTTTTTGTAGGTGAACTCCACCAGAGGGATATACTTCTCCCAAGAACCGCCAAAATCCATGATGCAAGCTATGAGCATATCCTCTAGCTCTTGGATCGTGCACTCGGACTGGCCATCAGTCTGGGGATGGTATGCCGTACTCAAAAGTACATGTGTACCCATAGCCTTCTGAAGTCCCTGCCAGAACCGAGAAGTAAATCGTGCATCCCTATCTGAAACAATAGACCATGGAACTCCATGCAGACGAATGATCTCTCTGATCTAAATTCATCCCAGATCATCGACACTGAAGGTCTCATTGATCGGCAAGAAGTAAGCAACCTTCGTGATCCTTTCGACGACAACCCAAACAACATTGTTACCTCAAGGCGGCCTTGGAAACCCGGTCACGAAGTCCATTGCAACATCATTCCACTTCCACTCTGGAATGGGTAACTGCTATAAAAGGCATTCTGGTCGTTGGTGCTCCACCTTCACATGCTAACAAGTAGAACACCGCAAGACAAAAATAGCAAGCTATTTGTTCATACCAGGCCACCAGTACAGGCGATGAAGATCCTGATACATCTTGGTGACTCCATGATGAACTGCCCAAACTAAGGAATGAAAATCCCACATTATCTCCTCGCGTATGTCTGACGACACCCATACGCATCCATGGAAATGCAAGATATCATCCTCGCCCACTATCCATCTTGGAAGAGGGTCCTCTCCTAACATGCTCTCCCGCAGAACTAATCCTTCTGAGTCTGATAGATGCTTCATCCATACACGATCAAGTAGCATAGAGGTAACATCTAAAAAAGATAGGTAAGTATGTCCTTGTCTATCATTCACCTCTAGATGCATCTCAGTGAATATAGCCATCATTTTCCACTCACTGCTGGCCTCTTGAACTGCCTGAATATGAGTTCTTCTACTCAACGCATCTGCCACCACGTTGTCCTTTCCTGGCATATAGGAAAACTCGAAATCAAAAGAATGAAGATACTCGACCCACCTGCATTGTCTCAGATTCAGATCACGTTGAGTGAAGATATACTTGAGACTCTTGTGGTTGGTAAAGACCACAAAGTGATCTCCCAGAAGATAGTGTCTCCAATAGTTTAGGGAATGAACAACAACTGCCAACTCCATATTTTGGGTAGGGTGGTTCCTCTCATGTGGCCTTAACTTCCAAGACCCATATGCAATGACTCTATATCCCTGCATAATCATAGCTCTTACCCTGATACATAAAGCATCACAATAAATAGTGTAGCTCTTTCCTGGATCTGGAAAGACTAGTATCGGTGCTGACGTCAATCTTCCCATCAGCTCCTCAATGGCTGACTCACAAGAATATGACCATAATAACTTCTTACCCTTCTTCGTTAGACCTGTCAGAGGTTTTAATAGGCGTGAGAAGTCGTGAATGAAGCATCTGTAGAATCTTTATAGCCCTAGGTAACTACGTACCTCAAAAACTTTTTTCAGATGCTCCCAAGAAACTGTAGCTGTCACATTATCTGGGTCCATAGATACTCTTGCCTCTGAGATGACATGACCCAAAAAGTGAATCTGATCCATCCAGAAGTGGCACATAGAGAGTTTAGCATAAATCTAATGCTCTCTCAGTGTACTCAGAACGATCTCAAGGTGTGAGGTATGGTTGTGTTGTGTGTGAGAGTACACTAATATGTCATCCACGAAGACAATGACGAAGGAATCCAAGTAAGGATGGAACACTCGGTTCATCAGTGCCATGAAAACTGTAGGCACGTTCGTGAGACCGAACGACATGACTGTATACTCGTATAGACCATACCTGCTCTTGAAGTGTTTCAGAGGTATATCTGATGGTATAACGTGCAATTGATGATAACTAGACCTCAATTCGATCTTCGAGAACACCCGGGCTCCTCAAAGATGATCAAAGCGGTCATCAATCCTTGGCAAGGGATATTGGTTCTTAAACGTCAACTCGTTCATCTTATGATAATCCACACAAATCCAAAGGTTACCGCCTTCCTTCTTCACAAATAGGACAGGAGAACCCCAAGGAGAAGTACTGGGTTGGATGAACCTCTTTTCCTGCAACTCCTCCAACTGCTTCTTGAGCTCCTTTAACTCAAGTGTAGCCATCCTATAAGGAGGAATGGACACCGGTGCTGCTCCTCGCATGAGATCAATAGAAAAGTCTACCTCTCACTCTGGAGGCAAACCTAAAAAGCCCACTAGAAATACATCCTTGAAACGATCCACCACTAGGGGAAAGTCCAACTGCGAAGTCCCCTGATCTTCCAGATAAAGAATATAAATCTGGGCTATCACCCTTCCTATCCCATGATGCTCGAGTCTTGCTCGACTCGCCTGAACATCCCATTCTCCTCTATAAATAAAATATTCACCCTCTGGTGAAACGAAACTCACTCTGTGGCAATAATAGTCGACGACTTCCTAGAAGGTAACCAACCAGTCCATCCCGAGGATGACATCATAGCCTGTCATCTCTACGACTTAGAGATCTCATTTGAAACGATTGCCTTCAACCTCAAAAGGGCACTCTCTAAACTGTCGTACACTAGATGTCCTCATCCCCAAAGGTGTTTCTAGTGTCAACGAGTCGGTAGAAAAAAATATGCAGAACACAAATCTCTCCACGATAGCAAGAGTGATAAAACTATGCATTACAATAGTATCGAAAAGAGATGAAGATAAAACTACGGCTACTAAAATCATACCTTGAACTATAGAAGGGTTGGGATCCTGCTCCTGATAGGTCTGCTCGATGGTGAAAGACTAGAATGCACAGTGGACCTGCTCCCCTGGCTGACCACTCTATGTTGATCCAACTTGATGGTGCTGAGGGACTAGTGGATGACTTCCACGGCCTCGACCTCCACCTCGGGCCAAACGGCCGGAAGAACTCCAGTTCCTTGACTGGTGGGAAATAGGTGGTGCTACTCATGAATGAGGAGTCATAGAAGAACCACAGTCACCAGCTACTGGTGAGAAAACCTGGCAAAAAGGCTGAAGGTGACCCATCTTTCCGCAAGATCAGCACTCCATGGGGTCTCTCTGGCACTGCAGCCTCGTGTGCCCTGCCCAGCACACTGGTAGCATACCACCTTGCTACCAGATGATTCATCTTTCTTCCTCGAATCACCACGCGTAGACTCCCTACAACACTTATTGTTGTAATCTAGTGGGAAACTATCTCTGGAAGCAAAACCACCCTGGCTTGAAGCACCATAGTCCCTCATATTGCACTCTGCAATCAGTGCCTGGTTGATGATGGATGTAATGGAACTCAACTAGAAGATATTCACCTGCGAGCAGATCTCCCTCCTGAGAACATCCTTGAAATTACTTGCTAAGAACACCCCACTCCCATCCCAGAGGGGTGTGAAACGTTGCATCTTAGTGAAACGAGAGTAATACTCCATGATAGAAAGAGTAACTTACTCTAGACACATGAACTCACAGGCTCGATCATCCCTCAGGGTCTCTGGGTAGAAATAGTCATAGAACACTCACCAGAACTCCTCCCATGCCATATCATGCTGATGACACACCTGTGATATCCCATCCCACCACCTATTGGAGGAGTCACAGATCATGTAGGTAGAGAGCTTGACCCGCCTCTCTGGAGGTGTCTCAAGATGCTCGAAGATAGTCAGCATGGCATCCAGTCATGACTCTATAGCCTAAGGTCCTCCTTCCCATGAGAACGTGGGAGGATGCTGCTACTGAAAAACTCACATCAAGTCTACCATAGTCAAGGCAGGAGGCGGTGCTCCTTGAAATGTCTTCATAATCCTCATTAAACCTTCCCTGAACAGTGCATCAGTGCCTACAACTAGTATGATAGTGGGAGCCATGGCTAGCCTGACTGGATGATCGATACGAAGTCATTGATCAGCCATATCTGGTGTCTGATCATTGACTGACGACATACATACAACCAGAGTATTACTCGGAGGCATAGCTCTGAAAGATCAAATGTACACCTTAGATCATAAAAACAGGGACAGAGAACACAAGAGTACAAAACAGGAACATGGGAAGTAAACACACAAGTTTACAAAACATGACTACACGGCATGTATAAAAACTACAAGGTGTGTCTTCTTAAGACACTGGCATGGGCGTGTAGTCCTGCCCTACAAGTCGTGTAACACCTCAAACTACACGGTGTGTTGACCCAACACATGATATGTACTTGAAAACTATTCCCCTGCATGAGTCTCTTTACATGGATAACCCACACAGTTTGAGTTAACCTGAGGCTACACGGCGTGTTCTATACAAACACGGCGTGTACTAGACAAATCTTCGGTGGCCCGTGTTGTTAAAAACACGGCCGTCTACATGGCTGAACCTTACACGGTGTTTTTGAAGCAAACACGGTGTGTATAGGTGAAGGTGACACCGTCCCGTGTTGTTTGTGACACGGCCAGGTACCTGAGCAAGACTAAACGGCGTGTTCTGAAAACAACACATTGTGTCGAAGAGAAGGTAACTCCGACCCGTGTTGTTCGTGACATGGCTAGGTACCTGAAAAAGACTACAGGGAGTGTTCCTTTACAACACGGCGTGTTCTACACGAGCTTCACTTACTCTTGTTGTTAGTGACACGACCTGGTACATGTCTCTGAACTACACGGCGTGAACCTACCGTACACGGCGTGTTCCTAAAGTTAATTTTACAACATCGTGTCCCTGCTCACATGGTCAGTGACACAGTATAAAAACTACTCGGCATGTAGTCAAAAGTACACATTGTGTATTCTGGGTTTTTCGGGGCAGTAGCTCAGAACCTGCAAAGAAGCCCAGAAAACACAGAAAACAAGGTAAGGAGATGCCAAATTCCGATTTGTGAGGGCCCATACTCCCCACAATTCAAAACATGGAGTTCATTTAAGAAACATAGAAACAAAACAATCCTATAAAAAGGTCACAGAGATTCTATCAAGCATCTATTAAAACAACAAGAATAATCTACACAAAGTCTATCATAACAGCATGCAATCACTAATTCACCCTAGATGACATGGCAAGAATGCATGGCATGTGAATCCTACAAGTTCTTGTATGATGAATGAGATGGAATACCCTCATCTCATCGGGTTGCGATAGAAATAGAACCACAATTTTCATGAAAACAACAACACAAATCATGTGAATCACTCTATGTGAAATCATATCAACCGTAAAATCTCAAAACTAGCAAACTGCAATTAACAAGGTACTATGGCTTTTCCCTGTACATGGGCTAGCTACTCCCAAGCACAGCTTAATACCAAGTACCGAATCTGTCCTATACCTGTATAATGTCCCCAAAGAGTAAGGCAAGAGAAAAGAACTCCTCTAATACCACTTTGTAATGACCTGAATCTGTAGCCCCGCCACTGGTGCCCCGTACCCGGTTCACCACATGACCTCATGCGTGTTTCCCCAAATGCCAGAGGCTGACGACTAGCAGCGAGGGACTTGATGAGTCGTTGGGGAAACTATGCCATCATTCTGTAAAGTATATAGTGAAAGAACAACCAGACTCAATAACGTAAACAATAAACATTATACAACAACTGAACTGAAAAGCAGAAGCAATGTATAAAATAATAATGATGCAACATGTTACATATGTTTATGATGACCAGTAAACAAACCAATTTTCTTAATTACAACTGAAAAACTATGTGAAAAAGAAAACAAAGTAAACTCCTCAGCATCGCAAGCCATGACTCGGTCCAATGCTCTCCAACTCTAGTGTAATCAAGAACCTGAAGTAGAAGGGTTCTTGCCCTTATCTACACCTGCAACAACATAGTCTTATTTGGCCCAAAGCATGGCCCAAACAAGGTGTGAGATACAATCCCAGTAAGCAATCATCAAAATATTTTTGCCTAATAGTCAATGAATACAAGGTAAGTAAGAGTGCGGGAAATAGTAAACAGAAAAGCACACAACGGCTACCATTCATAGTTTTAACATATAAAGTACACAAGTAAACAACCAGAAACAAGACAAAATCAGGTAACCTCTGGGTATATCTCATAGCCTAACCCCTATGGTTCAGCCTACAAGTACCAACAACCCTCTAGGAGGGACACACTGTCTCACCCCTCCGGTTCAGCTAAGAATAGACTCTCTGAGGAAGCACTCACCGTCAATTCCCCATATAGTCTCGTATCATGCTAAAGGATCTCTAGGGAAGCACTCAATGTCTCATTTCCCATGTGGCCCGTGTCGACGAACTACAGACTCTCCGAGGAAGCACTCATTGTCAATTCCCCCTGTGGTCTCGCATCATATTAAAAGACACTCTGGAGAAGCCCTTAAGTCCATTCTCTTTATGGTCTACTATATTATGTTCTCACAGTCCTATGTGAAAATAACATGCTCAGCGTGTGTGTATCACCCAAGTAAACCTCAAGGACTACTTGTCTATCATTCTAAGGCTCAGCAGCAAAATATCACAACATTTACACTATCCTACAACTAGGCATGGCAACTGGAACACAATAAACAAGTAAAACAAGCATGGAAAGCATCCAGAGTATAAAAAAACTACTCTATTCACAAAGGTAGACCTCTACTATAGAAATCAAGCAATCAAGAAATTAATCAAGGGAAAACAGGAAAATGCACAATTCCCATTCAAGGGAATTGGCGTAATTGCACAAAATACTCAAAGACTTTCTACAGAAAGGCACAACCCACCTACCTGGATACTAGGAGGTCAAAATACATGAACAGCGATGACAGATTCTCCTTAAAATGTAGTTGATCTGAGAAAATGTCGGAAACACATAAACCACGATATCTTGAAAATGAGGAGGACTTAGAAAACAAGGCTAGAAAATAAGGCAGAACTCACCACTGCGATTCCAACGCAATCGACCGTGCTCGAATAGGAGAACAGACATAGAGGTGGGAGATCGTCGAAGATTCTTGGATCCTTGGCGCTCTCAGACGAAAGAGACCATGAAGAAGATGCTTCTGTGCGTCAGGCGCAATCCCAATCTATTTAAAAAGAAATAAAGTACATGATGTGTACTTTTATAGTACACGAAGTGTACTAGTTCTTTCCATACACTTCCAAAATCTGCCTCCACGTCACCCCTACACACCGTGTGTGTGGCCCGAGCACGTCTAGCACACAGCTTCGAGCCGGAGAAGAGTACATGGCATGTACTCAAAAAGTACAAAGCGTGTACTAAAAAAATTTATAGAAAGATTATTTTTCTCAAAAACTTGAAAAAAAGGAAAGGCGTACCTGAAACAAAGAGTCGGGTTCTTAAAAGGTGGTCCAAATTTGGTAAGTAGGTCCCTTTTACATTTGACCAATATGAATCTTTACCATGGTAAATTTTAATACCATGATAATGGGTAAATTATATAATTTAGGGAAAAAATAAAATTATAATGACTATAAGATTACCAATGAATTTACAAAAAACCATTTGATGAATAAAATTCAAACCCTAACAATTTAGGATCGATATTATGTCATTTAATAAACACTAGTCCCTGAAAATTACTGAAATAATTTTTAAATTAATGAAATTCCCAAAGTGTCATTTTCATTGTCTTGACTAACTTTTATGTGTTCACACATTGAGAAATGGGTGGTATCAATGAATATAAATTATAAATTTTAACTTAATAAATAAATATATATAATATAAATTTTCATTGGATTATTGGGGAAATCTGGGAGATATTATGGTATTTATAATATTTTATTTATTGAAAATATAAAGATGTCACATTCATGTTTTATATAATATATCAATTTTAAAATAAGTTTCTATAGAAGATGAATTTGAATATAAATACAAATTTGAATGCTAAAATGTTTTTATTTATCATGGGAATTTGTTTTAAATAATTAGGAAAAATATAATTACATCAATGTTTTATATTTGGATGATGTAGAATTATTAATATGATAAAAAATAAATAAAATATTTTTTATTAAAATGATAATAACCATTCAAAGGCCAAAACATAGTACTAAATTTTAATGGATTAATAGATATTGACAGAAATCATCTATGGGATGAGTTAATGACCATTTCTTGATTTGTATAAGATACTGTAACACTACTATTATTTTATTTAAAGTTGTATCAAAGTAGTAACATTCATAATATAATAAATATAACATTTTTAATGGAATAATTTTTGAGAATATAAATTCTATAAAAAACACTCTTAAGAAATATATTAGACTTATCTTTATTATAGAATTTTATTTTTAATTTTAAGGCAAGAAATATGTATATTAAATAATTACACAAAATTGAAGTAGTAATTATTTTATGAAGGTAAATATCAAGTAAATGTTATTAAAAATATTAAAATAAATATAATTTGGGTTTATTAATTTTCCTAATTAACATTATAGATGAACTTGACCCTTTATATATATTATATCTTATTATTTTCGAGGGTAACATTTTATCCTTAAATACTTAAAATATATGAAATAAATAGTGTCAAAATTGACACAATTGATATTATGTTAAAATAATGTTTTATAAAATCATTTAAAAATCATGAAACTATTTTAAAAATATTTAATAATCATGATATTGTCTAAAATATTATATATTTTTATCTTTTGGAATAATTAAAATCATATAAATAAATATTTTACTATTTTAATATTGAATCATTTGTTATCTTAATTAATATTAAATAGAAAAACTAATTGATAATTAAAATGATAATGTTTAAATTGACAAACAAAATTGCTTAAATTTTATTGGTTGATAATATTACAATATTATCATATATTATCTTTGAATGTATCTCATATTGGAAATATTTTAAATAATTTTCAAATTACCATACATTAATATATTCAGAAATTTGAATAGCGTCCCTCACCCCAACTATAAAAGGACACCTCCTCCCTCATTTTTCCACAACACATTAATACTTTATGTTCATAAATACCCTACCAATTTTTGTCTCCACTTCCTTAAGTATATTCTGAAAGATATGGTATTCTCAAATGACAACTCCAGTGCCATCATGTGGAGAACTAAAGGGGGAACGTCAAAGAAGATGTATACTCCTATACCAATTATTTTATTATTGTTTATTCTTATGATTCCAAATAATTATTTGTTTCATTATAATGTAATTAAAATTGTATCATACATATACTGAAATGGTATTATAACTATTAAACAACTATATTCCACCTTCTATCTATATTAGGAAAAATGAAATCGTCACGTGTGTGTATGTACGGCTTACCCTCTCCGTACTGTGGTGTACTCTATTTTCACCACCACATTACATGGATTGGTATAATTATGGAACTAATAAATATATATGATTATTATAATAGGATATTATCTTTTTAATTTTATACAATATCCACTACAAAACAATTCAACATTTATTTGAATGATGTCCTCACCCGTGCCTACGTACGACCTACTATCTCAACAATGCGTTACGATTCATTCTACATGATATTTATTAAATAATGATTATATAAATATACATAATGAATAAATATGTTATATATTATGTTAATATAATTTTTTAATGATATAACTATGAACTAAAAATGGAAAATTTGGTCTTATTTGAAAAAACATGCATAAGAACTTAAAATAGTTAACAACCGAATAACGAGTAACAATGAAATGTTACTAACAAACAATGATAATATTATCATATATGATAAAAATTTAATTTAATTTTGTAATAAATAAATAACACTAATAAAATAATTATGTAGGAGGTTCATATACATATGAATAATATCAGACCTAAGTTAAGGTATTATTTTTTTCTCACTTTTATTTCTGTGGGACATATTCCTTATAGTCCATCTAATTATTTTGTGTGGTGTTTTTATTTCCCATGAATGATTTTATTATTATTATTATAAAGGTTATGATATTTATATATGGATATAATTTCATTCTGTTATGAGTCATACAATCCAAATGATTATAAACTGGTATGGGATAATTTTACAATATCATTTTTATCTAAGATTGATTATGCATAAGTATTAACTGTGGTATATTAATCATCCATATCCATATTTTATAAATATATATTATAAAATTGATTACTATTATCCTATAAATTATTAAATAAATTTTTATCCATTTTATTATTTTTATACATGAGTTGTAAATAAAATTCCTATTTTAAAACGAGGTACATTTGGACTTTTTAGAAAAAAGAATGAGAAGAATGTTTTTTAACCTATACAGCATGAAGATATTTTTAAAATTTCAGAATTTTTTATTTCCATGAATCTTACATTACAATATATTAATTATATTTTCAAATAAATTATTTTATTTTAAAATTTCGTGGTATTTTAGAAAAAATAAATCAATTTCTACGAAGATTTGATATTTTCCTCAGGAATTATGTTCATGTGTTTTATAAAAATTATAATCCATCTAAGATGACATTATTTAAAAGGGTTATGTTTTAGGTATACTATACATATTATTTATATGGTTTAATGGAATTTTATTTCCTAAATATATTTGTTTTCTATAGATTCTATTATGAAGGAATGATGTTTAAGAAACCGACTTTATTCAATGAGTTTGGTTATGATGTATGATTTAAATTTTAGTGGGACATGTATGCACAATTTAATTATGAGAATGGTGGGACTTACATGCCCCCACAATGCATTGGGTAATGATTTTTATCTCATGAGATATACATCACATGAACATAAAATAAATCTAGTTTATTAATACAGGGCTTGAACAATAGGTAAATATGGTTCAGTAATATAGGTCTAGAACAAGAGGTATATCTTCTTTAGTAATGGTCTTTTTTCTCTATGATGATCCTAGAAATGAGACATAAATAATATGGAAATTATTTTCTATTATTATGTTTTTTCCACAACTCTATGTTTTATTACAATTCTATTTTCTCATGGATCATGATTTCTTTATGATTTAAAATTTATGAATTACCATGATTTATTCAATGACTTGTAATGTTAATATATGTTATTCATAGTATAGTTTTCATAATTTTTGTTTTACTATATTATTATGTTCATGTGTTGTTTTTTTCTATTACTAATAATATTATATCAAAAAATTTATATGTTTCCATTACCTATGTATTATGTAATATGTGTCAATGGGTGTTCTTGTTATAACAAAAAGCATGAGAAATGATGATGTTATTTTATAAATTTGTAATTTATGATTCCATGTTTCATAAGGAACTAAACTATAATGAAACTAGAGTGTGAATTGTTATAATATAATGAATATTAATCTAAAAAGATATAATGACCATGTGCAAAATTTTTGGGTTGTTATACAGAATGTGTTCTATGTATCTAGGCAGAAAAATTATCACCCTGATCCTGACCATGTGATCACATCTGATCACATTGACCCATATTCAGATTCATCATTGGAACATATCTTGATGTGGATTTTGGATAAGAAGGATAATTTCTTATATGGGAAAAACATCAATCTATTTTGGGATTTGTTGAAATATGGTTAGATTCAAGAAGAAACATATGAACATGATAATGAAATGAAAGAGAAATGGTCAGAACTCATTCAGACAGTGAGGGTTTTTTACATTATTAGTATGGAAGACCAATGGTGGGGAAAATGTATTTCCCTTGGTTTCTTTTAAGTGAACATTTATTTATTTTTTTTATGTATATATGGGTTATGGGTGAAGTGTGGGAGTTTTTGGTTAACTATAAATTAGTTTTTTGAGATAAAGGAGAGGTGCAAGAGCTACAAACAGTTTGAAAAACCATGAGGAGATCCTAGGAGGAACCATGAGTAGAAGAAGTTCTAAGGTAGATAAAATTGTTATGGTGTCTCACATTTATGGATACCGTGTGATTAGGCCATGTGAGGTTGTTTTGGGGTCGTATCTAATGCATGGTTAGCACACCGTTTTTCTAACCGTTCAAAATAACCATATACTAGGTTAAAAAAAGATCCCAAAAATGTAGATCTTGCTCAGCCTTAAATTTGATCCACATATTTTTACCCCAAACATATCTAACATTGTATTTTTCTTCTTTAAGGTTAAAAAGGTTCTCCCATATTTCTAGAGTTGATATAAAGGCTTCTCAAGGTAATTGAGAGCTATATTGTTGTATTATGTGATTATTCTTCACCGTTCTTCTATCGTTTCTCAGATCTGCACAGATGTACTTCTCTAATCCTATCAATTTCATAGAAATTTGCTTATTATGGATAGATCTAGTATTATGGATGGGAAATATATTGTTATTTGACCTCGTTTTAGATAGGATATGTGGTTTAATGTGGTTTCATGGATTTCATATCCAGTTGAGGGATAATTATACATCTATTTACGGTTTCTGTCAAAACCATTGAGGTAGGTGGCTTCACTCTCAAATACTATAGATAGAATTTATTGTCTTAGTATCACACTCATTTATTCGAATGGAATTTATTATGAAAATCATGGAATAAAACTTATCTAGTGATGATTTATTGTTTATGGTTAAATTGATTGATCTTGGTGAATTTTGTTGAATTTTTTTTGATTTTAATGAATTTAATTATGTTATTTTAAATTATGGATTTGATGGAATTACTAAACATTTAGAATAAAAAGGGGGTTTCGATAAAAATCTGGTTTTATTGAAAAGGTTTGGCTTTGGAATGCTTTTGATGGAAAAAAATTTACAAAAAAATGTTATTTTATTGAAAAATCAATTTATGGATGATCTTTGGTTATACATGGTCATTGTGTTCCTATTAAATTTTTATGAAGTGGTCAAAGTTTGAACATGTGATTTGTTCAAAACTGTAAATAAAACATGGGTTTCAACTAACATATGAGGACAAATTTGATCAATGAGAAACTACTTATGATTGTTGACATGTCATTGCATAACATGCCCGGCTGGTTGTGTGGATGTATTTAATGGATTAATTATTCATATGGAATATTGGAAAATGTTTTCAAAGATTATATATGGAATTTTTCATGAAAAGATATCTTTGGTAAATTGGTTTCAATTGTAGTTGTATTATTTTGGTTATAAATTCTTTTGGAATCATTTTTATGTAGTTATAAGCCGTTTTAAAAAATTGTATATTATAAATTGTTCTATGTAAATTTATCTAGATCTTATATATAGTGGTGTGAGTAGGGAAGTCATTGGTGAAATACAACTGAGTCTTTTACTCACCCCTTCATTGGAAATTTGGTTCTTTTTTAGATTCTATTTTTCATGACATGGGTAATGGTAACGTATTACATGTCTTTAGCACTACCTCATCATACATAGGCTATTCTGTGATTGTGTAGCTTGATGATTGAGTTGTATAGACTCTTGTGGAAATTTGGGAGTCTTTATACCCTTTTATGATTTTTATATTTATAATACTTTTTCCTTCCACTATTTCAAACTTCAGAGTGGTTTTGATATGAATAAATTAGTTCTATTGTCTTTCGTGAGATCATGAATCATTTAGAAAAAGGTTTGGTTATGGTTTTTTGTATTAGTTGTATATTTAACAAAATAAAATTCATCACCTACTTGTATTTGAAACCCTTTGGCATTTATTAATATCCTTTAATATCTTGGGGATGTGATATTAGGCCTGGTATTGATTTATTTTATTCGCAATCCAATGGAAAAAAGAGGTCCATTAAACTAATGATACCCATTTTCATTTCATTATATATTTATTGTTTTATAGTGAATTGTTTTCATTTTTATATTATTAAAAATAAAATTATATTTTAATGAGATTATTATGATTTTTATGTGATTTATATCATGTTTTACTCAAAAGTATGGATGATGATGGTTAGGGACACACATCAGTCTCAATTGAATATATTTAAAGTGTTTATCTAATGGTAAAAGATTACATGATCTCATTTTCTCATAATAATGTGTTTATATGGTGTGTATGATTAATTTAAAGTTCTCTATAATAATGTATGTACTAAAGTTTAATGATAGACCAAATACGTATACTTGTTCTCAAGTTGTTATTATTCTCTTAGTGATCTTGTTGACTAACAACTGACTCCACAGAGTTTTCATTCATATTCTTTTATATTCCATATCATATATCAGGACTTGTGAACAATTATTTTTAAGGTAGAAATGTTATTATGTATCAATATTATACTCCTATTATCATCTTATATTAACTTATGATATTCAAGTATCATCACTTATAAATAACATTACTAACCATTTGAGCTATGAGAAATTATTATGTTTCCATTTACCAACTTCATTAGAATTATTATAAAATATTTGATATTTATTAGGGTTGTCCGAGTTCCTCAACACGGGGATATACTCAAAATGGTTGTAATATAATATTTTTATATAGCTAGTACACGAAGATACTAAAAAATCTATTTTTGAGATTTTGTGATTAGGTTTTTTTAATTATTCTTAGTAGGGAAATATTGTAAAATAAATGAATTTATAAAATGATTATGCATATATAAAATTATAAGTACTCATTTATTTATTTTATTTTTTCATTTTACTAGAAAACAAGATAAAATTAATATTATACGTACATCTCAATTCAAAAAAAATGCATTCGAATGATTTAAATAAACATCTAATATATATATTATTACTTCATATGATAATATAACATTCACTGACGTTGAATAAAATGATGTTTACAAACATTTATTTTTATATAATATAATATTTCCACTATTGAATAATTTTATTATATATATATCAACAAAATTTTCCATATAATTACAAGTAATTCGTCATACTACTTTATTAAAAATTCTTTTCTAAACATTACCACTACTCTATTATTTTCATTATTCTGCATAATGTTATAGATTACCAAGTCTATAAAAATTTTTAGATATCATTATAAAGTCCCTATATTGATTATCGAAACATAAAACACCATAGAAAATAATAAATTTATTTCATTATGATATTTTAAATGAATTAAACCTTAATATTTCAATATAAAACCACATCTTCTATTCATTGAATTAAAAAACATTATCTTCCATCAATATAATATCTAATGTCATATATTTTCACTATAATATCCAAAATCATAAGTAAAAAATTTTCACTACAAACATGGTATCAATTATGAATAAAATCATTTAATTTTTCTAAAATGGAAGAGAATAAAATGTACATCATTGTTTACCAAGGTCTATAAATTTTATTTTTATTTTGAAACTAATTCCTCATAATTTTTAGTAAATTTGAATAATTTCTACTCTATCATATATAAATCAATATTAGTTAAATATTCATAAAAGAATATATTCTCAGTTATGTCTATTCCATGGAAACTATATATTTATTCTCTGTGCTATTTCAAACCAATGACCCAGAATGGTCATATTTACCCTGAAAATGGAAAATGGTATTTGCCACAAATATATTCCAACAACATACCAAATCACTAAGAATATTCTCTAAAACATTGATCCCTTATTAATTTACCATTCATTCTAATGATCCACCAACTGTTGTAGAGTATTATTTCAGGTAACGATATACTATAGAAATTGACTCTATAATACCATTTTTTATCTTTTTATGACATAGTTACAAAATTTAATAAATATGATAATTAAGATAAAACTTCCATAATGTAATTTATAAAATTTATAACCATCTGAATTTATTTAATAAAAAGTATACTATTCTAATTTTTTCGTTCCTACTAATTTGTCCCTAATTTAATTGGGTGAAACCATTTCTAATTGAAATTATTTATATAAATAAACAAATGAAGACCAAAAAATAAAGATCATGGTTAAATAACTATAAATTAGACAAATTTTTATAATTATTTTCAACATTATCTTAACATTACAAATATTCTAAACTATTTCATTTATACCAAATATAATTTAACAATAGAAAATAAACCAATAATTAATTTATTGAAATAAATTATATTATTTAAATATTATTATGAATAATTTAGAAAAAAATATATGATAATTTTTAATACCATTAAATAAAAAAGTGTAAACTTCCATGAAATGTATTTAATTTCCACTAATTATATAAATTAATGTCTACATATTTTCCAAAATTTTATTCTTTTCTTCATTCAATATGTGTCCCCAAATCCCTAATTTTTTTCTAGAACCTTATAAAACTTAAAATAAATTTAAAATTGTGGTATTTAAAATAAAAATACAATTAATGCATTTAAAAAAATTTAAACATGATAGTATCTATGAAAAACATGAAATATTATAAAAATATTCCATATTTTTAAATGATAATTTTTCTGAAAATATAAAATTATTTCTTTCATAATGTTCATAATTAGATATCTTAAAATAAAACCAATAGATTGAATCAATATAATTATGGTTTCATAACAAATATATCTCTAAAAAATTACTTTTATTCAAACGTAATAAATTTTATATAAATTTTAATATGATTTTCCAAAGTAATGAAATTAAAATATTTTGATAAATATTTGAAAATTATAATAGAATAAATTTAGGGGAATTTAGAAAATAATATTAATTTTACACATAAAATAACTCTTATAATCACCATTATAATGTAATATCCTCCATGGTCAAATCCAATGCATCTCAACTTTGGAACATATCATTACTAATTTGATTATAAGCACATATTATACACAATAATCATTAAGAAAACTTCCAAGAAAATAACACGAAAAAAATAATAAAATCATACATACCCGTGTCAACTATCATAATAAATTGAATTTCAATCCATAAAATTCACTATTATTATTGTCGAAAAATATGAAGAAATGTTATTTTATGTAAAAAAAATGAATAAAATTATTTCCATTACAACATGATTATGATTTTCATTGAAAATAAATAATAAAATGTTGAGTAATCTAGATAAAATGAATTATATATTATAATTAAAAATATTAGACATGCTATAAATATAGGGAAACAATCATTAATTAATTTTCTAATTAAATAAAAAATTTACTATGGGATAATTTTATTCAATATTCATTATAGGAAATTAATATTCAATTAATTTATTAATGTAAAATTAACTTAATAAGTAACTATTCTATAACATACTAATAGTGTTGTGATAATTTACTGATCATGGATATATAATATAAGGGGATCATAACATTTAAAATATCATTTTGATGAAAAGTACATCAACATGGTGACAAAAACACCACAAGATTTTTTTCATTTACTGACTAAATGTATATATATTATGTGATAAGGATAATTTTAAGTATTAAGTTTATATTCATTATTTATTTCATTTTATTGATTTTGTTTTTTACATTCTTAAAAAATTAGTTACATTCATATCTATTTGTCTGCAGTTGTTCTTTGAAAAAAATATTAATTTATTGAACATGGTCAAAGTTTACATTATAAAATCATCTACCAAGGCATTGAAAAATAATAATTATCATGAATATTTATTCGTTATTCTTTTGAAACAATCCATTTAATGTACTAATAATTGATGATATAACTTATTCATGGATATGATTGTTTTCACAATTTCATGATTAAAAAATTCAATTTATAATGAAATATAGGAAAATAATGAAGAAATTTTTTTACAATGGAAATAATAATAATAAAAATGAAAATTATATACCATATTTATTGATTATATGTATCATTATGAACAATCATGTGCGGAAGATGTTAAAAATAAATTGCATATATTTGTAGATTTTTTTTCCTATAAGTATCAATAAGGGATATTACAATTTTTCAATGGATGGGAGGGTAAAAATACTGGTAAAATTTATCTATAAATATTTATAATTATGTTGTAGATATAATATATATCCATTAATCCTATCATTAAAAATAACTATGTGATAGGTTTATGAAGAAAGAAACATATCACTTAAGGTTGCAGGTAGTCCACTTGTACTCATGGGTGATTCATTCAATCCAAACATTGTTGACTGGTGGTAGAAAATGTAAAAACCCCTATCCTAAAAACCCTAATGTATTTGAAATCATTTGACTGTGTAAGATCAACTGAACCACCCTATTCCATATATACTAGTGAGAAGGAAATTTTGTTTTTTTCAATATATTGAAGACAGAAGAACCTCTGGTACAATGTTTTTATAACAACAGAAATAATAAATGTGTAGTGGAAATTGTTAAAAAACATGAATATTAAAATAATATTCCAAATCTATTTAAATTATAAATCAAATAATATAATTATTTTAGGAAATTTTAATGATATGAAAAATAAATCTAAATTTTATTTATAAAGTTATAATGATATATTACAAAAAATACTTTGTGATAGACTCTCAATGTCATTGTTATCATATCCCATATCTGTCTCATCTCAAAACTAAAACGTTTTCAAGTAAGAAATAAATAGAAAAAACCCCCACACATATCAAAGATGTCATCCATGAATTTTAATTGGTTTTAAAACAAACTTATGAATAGGTTGTTAGTATAATTTAGTAGGTTGAAGCCAATATGACTAAAAAATAGAGTCTGAATAATAATATTATGAAATAAAAAGTTAAAACGTTTTTATTTATTATTTATTTAATAAAACACATAAAATGACTTACAAATTTAATCTCTATTTAATAAAATATGGATTCAACCAAAACTACATCAGCTCTATTTTTAATATCTCAGTTCAAGGATCGATCCTCTTGAAACATGATGGATCATCTAATTTGTGGAATGACTCTCTGATCAAGGATAAATCAAAAATAACATATAATGTACATGTATTCTCTACCCTATGGATATATAATATATATCCCTTATGAATCCAATTAAATGATACTTGTCACCCTCATGCATCTAGTGACAATGATACATTCTTTCACATCGTTCACATACATAGAATCATTCCATCATGGCATATGTGGCCAATGTATCATTATATTTTGAGTGAACATAACCATGAACCTCCTACTCAGAGATTACATAATGTTGTCTAAAGAACCCATCAAATGTAATTATCACAATTTTAAATAATATCAAACAAACATAGTAATATAATCTATTAATAAACCATCATTTCATAGTAAATCTAATATAATTATAGAAAACAAAATTGAATGATAAACAGTTATCATATAAATTATATAACTACAATACATGATGTATAATTCATCCAATTACCATAAATCAATTCCAGTTAAATTTCATTTCTCAAATTATCCAAAAAAACAGTATTGTGATAGTTAAATTACATTTTATAGGTGATTACATGGTAAGAAAATACCAAAATTATACACTATAGAAATTAAAAATGTCATGTAAATTCTATAATTTGTCTTCATAGGAAAAACTAAAAATAAAAAATGATAGACCATTAATAATTTGGAGGGTAGAATCACCCATCGGGTAGACTTTATCCCTTTCTCAATGATAATATACCCATCATGATCCAATGGGATTCCTAATGAATTTATTTTAAAAAATTAATTAATTATCATGTTATTTAGCTTGTACATACATGTTGGTGTGACATTCAATTATTTCACATTCTTGGAGAACGGTAACAGAAATTAACATTATATTCTAGAAATATATCTTGAACGTCATATAAGGCGATTTAAAAAAATTATATATGATGTATTGATCAATTTCTGTATACCCTCATCTAGAAAAATAAATTCTTCTAATAAAGGATAATGATGTTGAATAAGAACCTAATTTTTTTCATAAAATTATAATATTGGTACAACTAGATCAAATGTGGTATTACTTATGAATCAATGATGGTTATGAAAATTCATAGAATTAAAATATTTAGTTAATAAGAAGTAACATCATAGAAAAATGTTATTTTTAATTAGTATATAAGGATGGGAATTTCTATTTGATAATATAAATATTCCTTTAACATAGTCAAATGATAATTTATAACTTTTTTCTAAAATTAATTTTACAAGATTTAGGAAAATATAAAAATACATTTAATAATGTGAAATGAATTTATTATGTGAACATCATTTTCATGGTGGAAATTTAGGTAGTGGATGGATTTCATTGGGTCTATTCATGGGATAATTAAATTCATGGGGTGAACTAAATTCCTAGGGTCTATTTAGGGAACAGATGAAACCCAGGTGGTATGGTCTATTGCCAAATTCAATTTAGTATTGAATTAAATTAATAGGGTATGTTCAGAGTAGAATTAATGTTCGGGAGTCGATTAAATACTAGGATTAGTTATATTCAAGGGGTCTTCCAAGAACTATTCAATAACTTTAATAAATAAATGTTATCAACTTAGAACAATTAAAATTGGGAATTGGGGATTCAAAACGTGACTTTGATCTAGATCTATGGATATCCTCCTATTCATAATACACTTGAAAAAACATAACTCATATCATAAATAGTCTCAAGAATCATGGTTTAAATCAATGATAATAGAACTCATGGATATATCATCAGAAATTATGTAATATATACTTATAATAGATGGGATCTTACAAAATCCCTTACATATATGACCTCATCCCTTAGAAGATTGAAGAATATATATGGGGAATC
Organism: Viscum album; assembly: GCA_963277665.1. Classification (NCBI taxonomy): domain Eukaryota; kingdom Viridiplantae; phylum Streptophyta; class Magnoliopsida; order Santalales; family Viscaceae; genus Viscum; species Viscum album. The sequence goes on along the minus strand of OY728148.1, from coordinate 63,531,986 downwards.
AGTAAAATATTGTAGAATCTATTTCCATATATCTAATTCAATCTCATTGATGTTCTCTTTAGGAATCTAATTCCACTATAGAACATATTATTGGTGGTAGAGTATTCTATCAAAGGTTCTTAACACTATGATGCATGATACATATTAGATACCTATCAATGGAACCATTGACATCATTTTTGACATCATAAACACCTATAATGTGAGAATATATAGGATTATATCTCCAAATAATTCACACATGAGTGATGTCAAATATATAGATATATTATAGTCGATGTTACAAATGGTACACCACTTGACTAGCCATATCCACTATTTAGAATGTCTTGAATAACATAGGTAGTAGATATCCTTGATACATGATATAAAGTTTCCACAGAACTGGTGTAATCTAATAATAATAAGATAACCAACCATGAACTCTCGTTGTCATCTTTGATGGACAACTGGTGAATTTTTCCAGCTCTATGTAGTCACCAACAATTCAATGATCAACAAAAACTACTCAATTGTCTCCAATATGATACAAGGTATAACAAAAACTAACCCAAATTAGTCTATCATCCAAATATATGAATAAAATTGATATTAATTAGAAATTGCATAATGATACATTACATTCAATTCATTGAAGTTGTTATTATATGTAAATGGAAGGAGTTCTATAAGATGGTCCAAATAACTAAACACCATAACACAGTCTCACAACATATACATTGGAATGAGATTCTAATAATAATATTAGCTATTAGTCATATGGGGAAAGGATGTACACATAATAACTTTAAATTTTAGTTTCATTAAATAGCCCCAATTAAAATGAGACAATAAAACTGAATCACGATCTGAAACTATAATCCTTAGATAACCATATAGTAAAACATCGTCAATATTGTAATGGAATACCAAATGTTCAATAATGATGATATCCCATAAATAATTGATGAGGTATGCGTTAATTAATTGATTAAAAATTACACATACTACTTTATTCTTATGAGGTGTTATATGTAATATATTTACGAAATCCATAGTGAAATTAACCCAATGCAACATTAGAATTAGATGAAGCTAATATAGTACACAATAACTATTTTCACATACCTTCACTTTCTAGAAGGTGAATCATATAACCTCAAAAATAACTATTTCATTAATTTTTACTATTTAGAAGTAAAATATATAATGATCATGGTATAATATCATAAAACCATTCTTTTCCATCCATTAAGTGTTATGAAATAGTCTTACCATATCCTCTTGAAAAGTCATAGTAACCCATATATGGCTAATCGAATGACGATCATCTCCACATCCATGATACCATGTTGATTGTTGTTCCATATTATATTTGTTTTCCCTCATATCTATTTTATTTGGATCAGATTACTTATCACTCTTATTTTATTCAATGAGCATGAGTAAAACATCTGTTGAAGTCAAATTTACTCATCCCAACGACACATGAACATTTATATCAATGTTAAATAATTGATTCCTTATCCTCCCCTCATCAAAAGACTCAAAACTACATCTATCTAAATATTATTCCTCAATGAATAAAAAATTATGCTCCCTTTTAATGTTGTATATTATATGTTGAATTTAAAATAAATTTGAAACAAGAGCAGACTCTTTTGATATTGTTTCTGGTAACATTGATAAATGATGCACATATGGATTTTCTAGTTTATGTACACTAGATATATCTCACACAATAAATTGTGTGTCTATAATATTATGAAATGTACCTCCATATATAAATTTATATCAGGATGTGGATAATTTGTAAAATTATGTCCTAGGGATCCTGAGCCATAAGTAACCATTGAGTCCTCCTACATTATAACTATTCTATGCCCAAATCCATATGCATCATAATAAATGGTATATTATTTTCTAGACCTATATAAAGAGTTTATAAATGTTGGGTTAATACTACCATTTATCTCTGGATTTTTTTATAAAATGTATTTTAATGAAGAATCACCACCACTTTTTATGTCATATAAGGTAGTAGTGGATCCATATGAGATAAATTAGGATAAATAAATCCTAAAATCCTACATGACATAGATAGAATATAATAACAAATTCATTCTTGGTTAGTTCATACAATACCACATCTTTAACCATCAATAGGTCCACTTCAACTCCACACACTAGATTTACGTGAACCATAATGTTAACATTATTAATATAGAAGCTTCGTTAAGATAACCTAGCATAAAGATGATTCTCTCTCAATGTACTCATGACTTCTTTAATATTTTGGGAATGATCATGTACTAACTAGGAGTAAACAAGGTTTTCCTAAACAAAAGATACCATAAAATATTCTTGGATTGGATGAATGGTCAAATTAATATATTCCATAAATACCAATGGTGCATTCATCAATCAAATGTAATCACAATGAACTCATATAATCCATATATTCTTCTAAAAATTATTTAGGGGTATGTTGTATGTTCTCTATATCAACTGATGGTTCCCTAAAAGTAAATAAATCCTAGAGAAAAATCAAGATACTATTAATTGAATGAATATATATTCAATTCACATAAAGGGGTACAAGTCGGTGCCCATAATATGGTTGATTATCTGATAATACACAAATTAGTGTAATGTACCATCATCATTATTAGTTAAAAATGGTGGAAAAAATAAAAAATAACAAGTTTTTATTAATCCTTGTTCATCAATATTTAAGAATTGATATTTTAAATCACTAATCTCAATATTTTAGATTTTTTAAGGGGGGTTAAAATTGGCTCTACTCCTTGCACAAACTATATCATGAACTCATTTTCCAAATTTGGTTTGTAAGACATAAAACTCTTTATAAATGAAATCGTGAATGATTGATACCAACAATGAAAAAATTCCTTATATTATCATCTATCATTATGAAAATGTCTCACTATATAGGCTATGTGACAATCTAATCGATGAAAATTTGTTCCTACATGGCCAACCTAAATAATCCACTCACCAAAGCCAAAATTATTCTCCCCATATGGATAAATAAAGGTTACAATCTTTGGAATCATTTGATATGGTATTAGTATATATCTACCCAATCCATTACATCCACCAAATTAAAAAATTTAATTTCAAATAAAAAGACACCAGAAGGAAATAGTTCCCATAAATTTCAAGGGAACACATAATAAAAATTATGATACAATCTATATTTACTCTTAACAGTGTGTCAATGATAATTAATCCATATAATCATTCAACACCCATGCCCTAATAGTTTTAAAATTAATTATATGAAAATAAATACGAGGCACTTATATGAAATAAAATATAATCTTATTTATAAGAACAATAATCATACCTTGTATAGTGGATGATCATGTATTCAAACTGATTATATAATACTGTAATTTCAGTATCTAGCATAAACATCCACATTGAGATCTTATTTTTTTTCCAAAATCTTGTTCCTATATGTTTTACCTCCACCCCACCATTAGGGTAACATGTCCCCTACCATAGTTTTAATATCCCCCAGAACAAAATATACTAGTGTAGTGAAGGGTAGTTGAGTCCCTCAATGACACTAATTTATATCATGATCCTCAAATACTTGTCAAATTTTATAAGATCCCAAGGAACCTTTATAGATGAACCAAAATGTCATAATCATGACACAACATTATGGGTTTTATATACTGGGGGATTATTTTGGGGCATTTTTCAACTCTCAATGCACTATAATAGAAAAAATTATTTAAATGACTTACCACTTCTTGTGCTACTCATCCCCCTACTACCATAGTGATAACAATCACAGTGAAGCTTCTTACTACTAGATGAAAAAAAAATCCCAGATCACCATATTTAAATTTGGTGGCCACCACTCCTAGGCAATATTAGATTCCCATCCTCGATAAGATATTAATTCATCATTATTACAAGTATACAGAAGAAAAAATGTCAACATGGATTCTTATATAATATAGAATCCCATTTGAAAACGTATCTTACTGGAGACGTCACCACAATCGAAGGACGGATCAAATATTTATATGTTGGTTAAGAATCCAATGTAGATGATCCCTGATATTCCTCCCTCTATCATGTGTAGAAACTATTGAACCTTATCAACCCCCATGGTTTTTTAATAATGATTCCTTAGGAAGTGTACCTCAAAATACTTCAAGGATAATTCATCTTGTTACATGGATTGTTCTAGAATTCCCCATGAAAGCTTTACTATTCCACAAAGCATGTAAAAAGAATAAGTTACCCTCATGACCATGGGTGTCTTGAAATGATTTTATATCATTTAGACTAACTCTATCATGAAATAAACTAGTTAGGGGACTCATTCCCCAATAAACATTGGCATATGATACTATTAAACCTGTCTTTTCTACCCATCTTGAAGGTACAACGTGAACTGTCTCCATCCCCATGGATTTCATGACCCTTCAATAGTTATTCAGGGATGATCATTCATATTATTCATCGGAGTTTTAGGATGATTTGAATCACCTACATTAATAGTGTGAATATATCCATTCTCTTGATGCTCTTAGAAAACTATGAGGAAGAATTATCCATATAAATACAAACACACTCCAAAGTATAATGAATAAAAAATAATTTCATCCTTAATAGGTGATAAAAACAATGAACTACTTACTAAATGCTCCCCAAAACATAGTTTATCAAATCAATTTCAATAATATAACAATTTAATTTTTATATATTATAATACCAATTTAATTTCATAGTTTATATGGTTATATGTCATACTCGACATTTTCAAATGAATTTATTCTTATTATTTATCTTGGTGTCAGGTGTTCTTTCCAAAGTTCTGGTTCCAAATTTTTGTTTTTTGGAGACGTTTTCGGGTTTTAGGCTGCTGCGCGAATACTGTGGGTCTTAGTAGAAGTCGTGCAGATAGTTTGGTTACCAGTTCAATCACTTATTGTGTGAGAAAGGGCCACCACATGGCCCACACACGGTCGACTAAGCCGTGAGGGGAGACCACGCAACCGTCCAACTTTAAGGTTTATTAAATTAGTTTGTCAGGCAATGATGTAATGAATCCATTAAATGTGACAATGCATATATATATATCTGTGTGTGTGTGTGTGTGTATTATATGAGAATGTGTTATAAATATATATTATTATTAATATTTTTATTACAAGTTTGATTATAATTATTAGTATATATAATGTCTTAAAATAAATTATTATTGTTATTAAAGATTTACCATTACAATTATTGTTGTTATCAAACTATTAATATTATTATTATGGTTTTATGATTTTATTTTTATTTTTTTGTTTTTTTCTTTATTTTTGTTAATTAGTTTTCTAAGGGTTTACCCCACTTGTCCGGTATAGGTGGTGCCCCATCGGCGATTTTAGACGTAGGGGGGTTTTTTTTAGTTTTATGGGGTAGGTTTTAAAATATTTGGGGAAATGGGGTTGTCCAGCGCCACTTCATTTGGCACTGGACAAAAAAAGGGCAAAGCGCCACATGAAGTGGCGCTTTGACCCCTCACCCCCCAAACCCGATATATATATAAAATAAATTTATTTATTATAATAAATATAAAAAAATACAAAAAAACATAATTATATTTTTATAATAAATACAAAAATTATAATAAATTTACTTATTTATAATAAATATCTAATAAATATTATAATATTATTATAATAAATATAATTTTTTTTACATTTATTATACATTTATTACAAATATTATACTTTTATAATATTATAATATTCATTATAATAAATATCTAATAAATGTTTTAATAAATACTATTATAATAAATTCACAATAAATGTATAATAAATGTATAATAAATATTTATAATACATTTATATTTATAATAAATAATTATTATAATTAAATATAATATTATTTATAATAATAAATATCTAATAAATGTATAATGAATATTATTATAATAAATATACATTTATAATATCTATTATAAGAAATATTATTATAATATTGATTATAATAAATTTATAATAAATATTTATGATAAATTTATTATAAATGTATATTTATTATAATAAATATTATAATATTTAATTATTATAAATATACATTTATATTAATATTTATAATAAATATACATTTATTTATTATAATAAATCTACATTTATTTTATACATTTATTATAATAAGTACGTATAATAAATGTATAATAAATATTACAATAAATTTATTTATTAAATATAATATAATAAATGTAATATTTAATTATGTATCTTTATTGTATAATTATCATATCTATGAATAATTATATACTATAATTATATATTTATAAATATACATTTATTTATTATAATAAATATTTATTTATTTATAAATGTAATATACATTTATTTATTATAATAAATATACATTTATATAAATATTATTATAATAAATATTATTATAATATTTATTATAATAAATTTATAATAAATATTTATAATACATTTATTATAAATTTATATTTATTATAATAAATATTATAATATTTAATTATAATAAATATAAATTTATATTAATATTTATAATAAATATATATTTATTTATTATAATAAATCTACATTTATTTTATAAATTTATTATAATAAACAAATATTATTAATAAATGTATATTTATAATTATAATATTTATAATTAATGAATATATTTATTAAAATATGTTTATTTATATTTATATTTATAATTAAATTTATAAATATATATTTTGAATTTATTATACCTTTAAAAATATAATATTTATAAATATATTCATATAATTATATTTATTTATAAATATATTCATTATTTATATATATATTTATATAAATTTATAAATATATATTTTGAATTTATTATACCTTTAAAAATATAATATTTATAAATATATTCATTATTTATATATATATATTTATATAAATAAATATATTTATAAATATAATCATATAATTATATTTATTTATAAATATATTCATTATTTATATATATATTTATATAAATAAATATATTTATAATTATAATTATAAATAAATATAATTATATGAATATAATTTAAATTTATTTATAAATAAATATTCATGAATATAATACATTTATTATAAATATAAATTAATAAATATATATTTATTAAATGTATTTTATTTATAAATATATTTAATAAATTTATATTTATAATAATTGTATTACATTTATAAATATAATACTAAATTTATTGAAATACATATAATAAATATACATTTATTATAAAAAATACATTTATTAAATACATTTATTATAATGCATTTATAAAATACCCTTATAAAATACATTTATTTAATAAATGAACTATATTTATAAATATATTTTATAAATATACATTTATTATAATTACAATACATTTAATAACTGTATTTAATAAATATAATAAATTTAATAAATATACATTTATTATAAATACAATATAATACATTTAATAAATATACTTTTGTTATAAATACAATACAAATAATAAATATACATATATTATAATACATTTATTATAATAAGTGTATATAATAAATATAATACATTTATTAAATATACATTTATTACAAATACAATATATTTAAATAAATGTATTTGATAAATATAATATAAATTTATTATAAATACAATACATTTATTAAATATAAATATACATTTATTAAATATACATTTATTACAAATACAATATATTTAAATAAATGTATTTGATAAATATAATATAAATTTATTATAAATACAATACATTTATTAAATATAATGTATACATTTAATAAATATACATTTATTTAATAAATACATTACATTTAATAATGTATACATTTATTAAATAAATGTATAATTAATAATAAATATTATTATATATTTATTGTATTTATTTTATTATACATTTATTATAATTAAATATTTATTATAATTAATATTTACTATAATTATATAATTATTATATTTTTGTATTTGTTATATTTATATTTCTATAATTATTATAATTGTATATTTATTATATTTATTTATTTAGTACTATTATATATTTATCATAATTATATATTTATTATAGTTATTATTTTTATCATTATAAATTTATTATAATTCCATAATTTTAATTATAATAGTTACATAATTATAAATATAATAAATATAGAATTATAATAAATGTATAGTTATAAAGAGAATAAATATATAATTATAATTAATATATTATAATTAATTTATGTGTTATATTTATAATAAATATAAATAAATAAATTTATTATAAAAATTATAATTTATTATAATTAATTTATTCATGTATTTATTATAAATATATAAATTTCTTATATTTATAAATATATAATTATATATATATATATATATAAATGGGGGTTGGGGGTGGTGTGGGGTCAAAGCGCCACTTCAAGTGGCGCTTTGCCCCAATTTTGTTCAGCGCCACTTAAAGTGACGCTGAACAAATCCATTTCCCAAATTAAAAAAACCCTAACCCATTAAACTAAAAAAACCCTACGGACTAAATCCCCACCCCATCTCTCCCCTCTTTATCCCCGTCCCGAAGGCCTCGCCCCCTGCTACACTGCATCTCCACTACTTGGAGACCTCGTCCTCCCCCTCCCATCTCCTTCGACCAGCACCTGCCTTGCCACCTCCTACTCTAGACACTGCACTCTTCCCCCCTCCATCATCCCATGACGCCCCCGGCAGTGCCCGTAGGCCGTGCACAACAGCGCGGCATCCCACACCTCCCTTGCCCCGTTGCTGCTCTATCCAGTTGAGTAAGCAAGTCAGTCATCGTCTCGGCACCGCCCTACACTGTCTGGCGTCCTCAAGCTACTCCTCCTCCAGCATCACACCCCTAACCTACTGCGCACCTCCCACCCTCCACTCATAGGCCATCCCGTGCACCCGCTATCTGCACGTCATCTGGTCATCACACCACCAGCTCCGACGCAACCTCCTCAAACCAACCCTACATCCGACCTTTCCCTACCAATGGCCCTTTCCCACTACCTCCCTCTCTTCCAGTAGACAATCTTCATTTGGGTAGTTATTTTCACTCCCTCCCCATTTGATGATTTTATGTTGCTTATGTTTCAATTTTTTGGGGTCCATTCATATGTTTTTTGTTTAATCTTACTGATTATGGTTGTTTTTAACTTCCTTGGGGTTTGAACGATGTGTGTTTGAACTTTCTCATAAGAATTGAGAAAAAAAAATTTCTTCTTAAGGTTGGATCCCATCACTTATGCCTCTTTTATTTATGTTTATATTTTTACTTGATGTTCACACCTCTTAGGTTTTTGGTTATTCGTTTTGGTTATTAAATTTATTATATCATGTGGAAATTTTCGGTTCTCAATTTTTTGGCTAATTGTTCATCCGTCGAATTGATTTAATGTATTTCGTGGTTCATTAGCTTGGTGAGTAATTACGTTCATCTTAAAACAGAATTTAGTTTTTCTTTGGTGTCCTATCAAGAATTTTTGTATTTAGATTTTTCAACTATCCATGTCGTGTGTTTCGTTGGATGTGTTGATGGTGTGAATTTAATCATAAAAAGGGTTTTGAAGGGGTTTTGGGTGTATAGGTCGTGGGATACTCTTTGGAATGTTTTTTATAAATTTTAAAGTGGTCTATTAATGATTACAAATGATGTGAGTTATGCTTGGAAAGTAGGTCGAGGTGGTTATTTTTAACATTTAGTTTGTTTGGATTTTTTAAGTCCGTTTTTATGTATTTGAGTTATCATTGTGGTTGCATCGCGTTGTCAAGGTTTTTCCATGGTTCTGTGATTGTTGGCTTGAGAGTTCTTGTGCTCCAGTGTGAGGCGTGTCTCATCGTCGTGATTGGATTGCGAGTCTAGGCTGGTCCCCACTACACTAGACAAATATATTTAAAATTTATTAATTTATAGTTATTTCAGTAATATAATTTTAATGGTAAATAATATTTAATAGTTTAGTTTTAGAATAAACTTTCATTGTGAAGGATAAGGTTTTTTATTTTTTGAATTACCTGAAATTGTTTTCTCTTAAATGTTCATATTTAGTGCTGATAAAATGACTAGTTAGCCTTTATAAGTAAATTGTGTTTCCATTAAAAAGCGTCTTGGGTTGAAAATGTGTTTGGGTTTCTAAAATAAATTTTTGGAAACATGTTGGTGTCAATTGGTTGTTTATGCCCCATTTTTCACTTTAATGAAATACATTATTTTGAAAACCCTCTTTGGATTGACATGGCGGTGTCCTTGTTGTGCACATCGATTTATTGGTTTGTTTTGTGTGATGTCTATTCATTTAAATTGGTTTCTTTTTTGACATTTTTGACTCACCCCTTTTCATTACACATGTTGAAATAAAATCCTAGAATAACAAGTAAATTTTTTTGAGAATGATTGTTGCACTAGATTTGATTATTCACTTGCTAGTGGCCCATAATAGAGAGGTGTTTTTTTATTACTATGGGATTGGTCACATCGATCAGGATAAGTTGGGCAATGATCAGGCACTAGTGTGTTATGAAATCACTGAGAGTGGTAATTCCTTAATGATGAGTCACATGTATAGTAAGTTCTGGATTTTTCACAAGCTCCTAGGTTTTACCCATGTATTTTTGGCTCCCTGTTTCTATTTGTGATTAATGATGAACTTGTATGTTTTCTACATTTCCCTTGTTGTGTAATTAACATTTTTCATTTCTATCAGATGTTTTAATGGAAAATGATGAGCTGGTTTTGAGTAGTTTTTTGAAAATAATTATAAGTGGAAAGTGTTTTGTTCTCCTTATACAGATATGAAAATGTTAAAAAAAATCACAATCCCTTTTACAATTATATTTGCACAAATGAAAGGAACATAATTTTGAAAATAATTAAGGTCAATGGTTCATGGTTTGTTTTCATGCAAAGTAATTATGAAAAACTATTTTTATAAATTGTACCTCAAACATGAAATTAGCGACTTCATTATTTAATGGAATGTGCATTGGGAATAGAATTAGTTGGGCCTACATTGGAAGTTTTAATAATCATGCCGATAGTGTTTTACTATTTTTAGTTTATGTTGCATGATCGACTCGAGATTTCTCATCATGGGAGAGAGATGGCTGTGGATTTCCAAGAGACTCTCAAAGTCGCAATGAGTTTTGGTCGTGTTCATGTTAGTTTGCGTTATTCTACTTTTTTCACTTCTTTATTTATTTATATTCATTAGGATAAATCATTCTCTTTTTCTCTATATTGATTCCTCAACACTTGTCCCCATCCCAGGAGAATTGGTAATGCCTCTTGGGACATGCCGCAGATCTGCTCAACTGACTGGTTCAGGGTCGACCCATGTTGGTTTGTGAAAAAATGGTATCGAATCCAGGTTGGCTCTTGAGAAGACCTTGTTTCTCAGAGCTCCCATAGTTATTTGAGGTTTTTATGGTAGAATTGGTAGAATTATTTTGACATGAGGTGGATTAATGGGAATGATGTTAAGAACCCTTGCTCATTCCGAACCACGGGTTACCATGGGATGTCTAGGTTGTTGGTGTCTTTTGGGTTCCTTTGAATTGGTTTATATTGGGAAATGTAAAGTGAGTTGCGCAACTGACCTCCCCATGCTAGCATGGTCTGGTAAGCCATTTCTAGTCAGGGACATTACCCTATATTACTCTTTGTGATGGTGGCATTACTGGCATATGGCCACCAACCGTATATCTGAGTCACCCATTAACACTTTTTTCCCATGATGAATTTCTTGGGATTTCTATAATTAAAAAAAAAAACTATTTGTAATGTTTTATTTTGGAAATTGTGAGAAGTAGAATTTGAAATGGAAATGACCATGTCTTGAATATGTTCATTGTTTACTTGTTCTTTACAATTCACCCCTGCGATGGTTTGATGAATGGCCAAAGTGGAGCTTCGGGTGGTGCGCCCCTAGAAAATCCTCTAGTTGATCAACCTATAGACTATGTCATAGAAATACAGAATTTGAACCCTCCCCTTTTTTGTGGTCTTGCAGATTAACTTTAGGCGGGGGAGTAGTTGTGGATGATTTAGAGGATCTTTAGATTCATTGGGGTTCCTGAGTCATTGAAGGTGAAGTTGGATACCTTTATTCTTGATGGTCCAACCAAGAAATGGTGGAAGTCCTTATCTCGAATAATGCCCTGAGAAGATATCACATGGGAGTTCTTCAATTCTTCATTTGAACAACAATAATTCTCATAGCTGAAGAAGATGAATAAGATGATTAATTTGTGTTGTCTTTAGTAGGGCATTGAATCAGTACTATAATTCTAAGGATATTTCACAGACCCAGTTCCGTACGACCAATGGTTATGTTGCAAATGATCCCAGGAAGGCAGGAAAATGTGAGTATGGAATCAGACCTGAACTGTTTTAGAATGTTTCAGAGTTCAACCTAACCACATTCTTGGATATTGTGGGGCATGCCTTTCTAGATAGAGCTGAGTTTGTAAGAGGACATGATGTGGTAAATCACGCCCCGTCCATGGGAAGCATAGAAGAGGATGACGATAAGAATAAGGGGAAGCGACCTAATGTTGGTGGCTCTAATATAATAATAAAGAGTCCTTTAGACCATCGAGAATAATCCTCATAGAACAGTGCCTTGATCATTCACAGGTGTGGGAAGTAGGGACACAAGAGGCCGATGTGCTGGATTTTTTCAAGACCCTACCACACCTGTGGATGTATGGGTCACTTGCAGTGATTCTACAGAGGTGTTTCCATGAAGTGCGCTGAATCTATATGTATCTTTTCGAGGGTCACCTCATCCCATCAGTAGGAGTATGGGGATGTTTGGGATCATCTAGAGGTTTTTTATTTATAGTGTCTCCCTAGATGCAGTTGTTGTCTTCTGGGGATTTTTGTGGTGTTTCTTTTTTTCCTTCAGTTGTATGAATGGTTATTATCAAACCTATTTGAAACCATTATTTTGAATGGAAGTGTGTCTGGTAAAATTTTGGTCCGTGTGATATGTTTTAAATTTTTTGAATCCCGACTCCAAGGTAAGAGATGCTTCAATCATCGGTGCTCCAACCATAGGCCCCGGAGTGAAGTTGTGCATAGTCAAGAGAACCCTAAAGGTGAATAAAAGTGACTTTATATAATTTAGATCATTAGTTTGATGTGGTTTATGTTCTTCTTAGGGTACTTCATTGTTGATATGACGATGGTGGTAGTTTTTATGTTTTATCATTCTGGCCTTTCCCTTCTCCCCCCTCATGGTTGGGGTTTTTGGCCAGTATGGAATGTCTTCATGTTTGGTTAACCTTTCCAGTTATTATGGTGGGGAGATCCACAGTGGGTCTAACAAAGTTACACATGAAATAGTTTAGTGTTATCTTGATCTTTATGGTGTGGAGCATGTTCGAACATCATTGTGTTAGTATCAGAGTTAATTTTCATGTATCATTTGTTGGTGGTGGACTAGTTCGGAACCACCTAATCTTAGGTTCTTCCACTTGAGTAGAAGTTGGCATTAGAGTACACCCAATGTCACTATTAGACAATGATTATAGAAATAAACATTTGACGTGGTTTAAGTTCATTCCTTCCTTGGTTGGAATGGACGGTCTTGGATCTGTTGGGTGGTGGTTATGGTGTTCGTGTTTTAAGGATGAGTTCTATGTCACAGGTTTTAAATGTATGTTTGGATTGATCAACTAGAGAAACATAATCTTTTGGGGGTGAGTGACACATAAGGAGTTTTATCATTGGGTCTAGATCTCATCGTGGCTTTCGTGGGGTGGAAAGCATTATAGAGGGGAGATTTTTCACACCTGAATTTTTCAAATGGTTGTATTCCTATAAATTGTATTGGTGTAGATTGTTATTTACAATGTTCCAGTGAGTCCCGGTTCTAATTTTTGTTGTTTTGAGATGTTTGTGAGTTCTAGGCTGGTTCAGGAATAATGTGCGTCTTAGTGGAAGTCGTGTAGAAAGTTTGGTTACCCGTGCGGTCACAGCTGGAGTGAGAAGGGGTCACCTCACGACCCGTGAATAGTCTTTTGAGTCGTGAGGGGTGACCGTACAGCCACCCACCATTAAGGTTAATTAAATATGTTGTTTATACTACGATGTAATGAAACCATTAAACGTGACAGTGAAGATATGTTTATATATTTATTATTAGTGAATTTGTTATAATGATTTTTTATTATTATAATTTTTATTAAAATTTTGATTGTAATTATTAGAATAAATAATGTCTTAAAGTAAATGAATAATGTTATTAATGATTTACCAGTACCATTTTTATTGTTATAATAATAATATTATTATTATTATTATGATTTTTTTCTTATTTTTTTCTTAATTTTTTATTATAATTTTTATTATAATTAATTTGTTTTTTACTTTTTTAGGGTTTACCAATTATGTTCGATATAGGTGGGCCCCCTCTCTCCTCTCCTTCTCCCCGTTGGGAAGGACTCACCCCCTACCACACCTCATCTCCACCCCCTGGCAACCAAAAACTCCCACTAATGTCTCCTCCTTCCACCACCTGCCATATCACCACCCCCTATGGCCACTGCACTCCACCCTCTTCCATTATCACACGGAACCCCCACTACAGCTCCATTCAACTGCACATAGAAGTGTTGCGTACTGCACCTCCCGCTCCTCGTCACTGCTCCATAGGGTTGATCAAATACCCCATCCTTCTTCCTGGTGCCTCCCTGCAATGTTCGATAATCTCAAGGTACTCCGGCTTCAGCCTCACACCCCCAACCAGTTGGGAACCCCCAACTTTACACCCACAAGCCGCCCTGTGCAACCATTGTCCACACATCATCTAGCCACCGCACCACCAGCTCTCGAATGACCTCCTTCGATTGACCCTACAACTGGACTAACCCTAACAGCAGCCCTTTCCTCCCACCGCCCTCTCTTTCAGTGGAAATCCCCCCTAGAGTAGTTATTTTCTCCCCCACTCCATTTGATGATATTCTGCTGCATAGGTTTCATTTTTCTTAGGGTCCATTCCTATATTTTTTTGTTTAATCTTACTACTTAGGGTCTCTTTTAACATCCTTGGGGTGAGAACGATTTGAATTTGAAGATTCTAATTAGAATTAAAAAATTTTATTTCTTCTTGAGGTTGGATCACATTAGTTATGCCTCTTTAAATTATGTGTACTTTTTTTACATGATGTTCACACCTCTTAGATTGTGGGTTATGCGTTTTTATTGAAAAATTGAATATATCATGTTTAAATTGTTTGTTCTTCCTTGTTTCTCAAAATATTTCACTTGTCAAATTGATTTGATTTGTTTCTTGGTTGATTAGATTTGTGTGTAATTGAATTTTTTAAACAAAATAATTCAGTTTATGTTTTTTGTCTTTTCAAGAAATTATGTATTTATTTTTTTCAACTATGCATGTCATGTGTTTTTTGGTGTGTTTTTGGTGTGAATTTAATCATAAAATGGGTTTTGAATGGGTTTTTGGTGTGTAGGCCGTGGGTTACTCTTTGGATATTGTTTTATCAATTTTAAAGTGGTATATTAAATAGTAAAAATGATGTGAGTTATGTTTTGAATGTTGGTTGAGGTGGTTGTTTTATGTTTTTTGTTTGTTTGGATTGTTTTAAGTTTGTGTTTATGTATATGAGATATTATTGTGGTTAGAGGACACTGTGAAGGTTTTTTCATGGTCATGCAATGGTCATCATGTGCATTCTTGCACGCTCATGTGAGGCATGTCGCGTCGTCGTGACAGGTTTACAAGTCGAGGTATGTCCCAACTACACATTCCTTTATATTGAGAATTTATTAATTTCTTGTTAATTAATTAATTTTAGATTAATGGTAAATAATATTTAACAAATTAGTTTTATAATAAACGTTCATAGTGAAGGATAGTGGTTCTCTCTTGTTTTTAATTACTTGAAAGTGTTTTCTCTTACATCTGCACAATTAATGTTAATAAAATTCTCGATTGGCCTAAAAATGTAAATTGTGTCTTCTTTTAAAGAGTTTCATGTGATGAAATTGTGTTTGTATTTCTAAAATGGATATTTGGAAACATGATTGTGTCAATTGGTTGGTTATGGCCCGTTTTCCATGTTTATTAAATAAATTATTTTGAAAACCCTCTTTGAAGTGACTTGGTGGTGATCATGTTGTGCACGTCGATTTTGTTGGTTGTTGTAAGAGATGTTTGTACATTGAAATTGGTTTCATGTTTGGAATTTTTTACTCACCCCTTTTCATTACACGTGTTGACATGGGAACCTGGCATAGTAAGTGAATCTTTTGAGAATGATTTCTTCATTAGTTTAGATTACACACTGGCTAGTGGCCAATAGTAGAGAGCTATTTTGTTATTATTATTATGGGAATGGGAATCTTGATCATGCCAGGTAGGGAGAATATTGAGAGTTATAGAATTATGATGTAATCAATAGTAGGAATTCCATCAGGATAAGTCACATGTATAGTACGTTCTGGATTGTTCACGAGATCCTAGTTTCAACCCATGTCTTTTTGGGAATCTATTACTAGCAATGATGAATGTTGTACTTGTATGTGTATCTATATTTCCCTTGCTGTGTTCTTACCATTTCTTATTTTTGTGTGATGTTTTCTTGGAAAATGATGAGCTTGTTTTGAGTTGTTTTTTGAATATAGTTCTCAAATAAAGGAGTTTTTTTCACTGTGTACAAATCTGAAAATGTAAAAAAATCACATTCCCTTTTAAGATTATATCAGAACTAATGAAAAGAACATAGATTTAAAAATAAATAAGGGAAATGGTTCATGGATTGTTTTCATGTAAAGTATTTATGAAAACCTATTATTATAAATTGTATCTCAAACATGAAATTAATGACCTCTTTATTTAATAGTATGTTCATTGGGAATAGAAATATTCATGCCTACCTATTGTGTTTTAATAATCATGCCTATAGTGTTTTCATGTTTTTAGTTTCTGTTGTAGGTTCAACTCAATATTACTCGTCGTGGGAGAAAGTTTGTTGTGGATTAGCAAGGGACTCCTGAAGTCATGAGGAGTCATGGTCATTGTCAGGTTAGTTTGTGTTTTTCTAATTTTTTTTAAGATGCTTTATTTTTTTCGGTGAAATAATTCCCTCTTTCTCTCCATTTATGCCTTAGAGATTTTCACTAGCTCTAAAGGATCGAAAACGCCTCTTGGCCCTTGTCGCGGATCAGCTCCGGTGACCGGTTAAGGGTCGACCCGGTTAGTTCATGACTGTATATATATATCCAATGCACTAAATATGAACTAATAATGAAAAATGTAATCCAGTATATGTCTCTATGATCCTTTCAAAATGAAAGTATATTCCTCTTTTTTTTCATTGGATTACAAGTAAAATCTCAATAAATAGTAACATCACAAATATAGTTGACCACCAAAGGCGATGTAACATCAGAAACACAATATGATAATATCATTGAAAACAATCTCATTCCTTTGTACTATATTCTTACCTATAACATTGGTTAGATACACCCATTCATGAAATCAATATCATGTCCTGATATATGTTATTCAACTTTATAACTATTCCATATTGTATAAAATATGAAATAGAAATGTTTATTTGAAACCACATTATTACATCCACCAACTCGACACTCATTCATGTGGCCTAATAGAGATTGAAAAAAAAACCTCATGAGTTCCGTTGTATATTTTAAAGGAATTTAAAATTTATTTATGGGGTGTAGAATAATGTGTCGAGACTATAACCTCTATTAGAGAACTGATAAAACCAAAAAAATAAAAACAGAGTAGTGACAAAACTAGAAACAACAATAATAATAAAAAAATCATCCATAATCAAATAGTTAGTAAATTAAATAATCTAATAATATTTAGTAAATTAAATTATAACATAAAAAACAAAATTAAATATTGAATGTTAAAAAAATACATAAAAACTTAAATAAACACTCTAAGAGGCCCTAGACCTGAACCATATTTCGAACCCATATCGATGATCTTATATATCTTACATTCAATCTCCATCAATGTCCCTTTCTGGAGAATATTCCACAATCCATAGCATATTCTTATTTACCTAATTTTTTCATGAATAGGGTTTGAGTTACTCATTATTTTGACATGATAGTGTCTTTATATATTTTTTTGAAAAATATGTTCTTTGAATAATGAAAGACAACATGAGTATTAATTAATAATTTATTATGGAGAATAAAATTAACTACTAACTTACATGATCATGATTGAATCTCCAGAAGAGGAAAAAATTTATTAGATCCCTGCCATATATAGCTATTGAATGATGGATTATCCTACATTATGTTGAATAATCCAAATATGGGTATCATTCTTTTATTTTATATGAATCATATACATCATTCAATTGAAAAATAGTTCATCCCTTTATGGAATCCTTAATTTTTCACTCAAGAATCTATAAATATAATAATCCTCAACCATACATAAAAGGTTATTGTGAAATATTCCCTAATATGGTTTTCATCCCACTCATTATACCCTCATGAGTTATGTGACCAAAAAATGTAACCGTTATGAAGGAACACGAACATGAACCATTCCATTTGGATTTAGATATAGTTCTTTCAACCACTTATCAAAAATAAAATAAATTGTAATCAATATTATTAAACATATATATGAATACCAGAAATCATGATTACATAATTATAGAATCAATCCAACAAAACATTTAAAAACAATAAAAAGGATATTAATAAATTATATGATTCATAATATAATATTCCATAATGATTAATTCATACTATTAACAATAAACATAATCAATGAAATTTCATTTAGGAATTTTAATAAAATTCATTAGAACAAAAAATAACAAAATTTTATTATTCATCTTTCTATATCAACACAAAATAAAAAATTGATAATATAAAAATTTATAATATTATTAATTTCCATACTTCAAATTGATAATACATACAAACAATCAACACTAATGTTTCATTAATGATTTCATTTTTGGGATCACCACATGGATGGTTGTAAGATGAGTCAAAATTATAATAGATTAAACATGATCTAATTGGATGTATAACAACAAAATAATCATCCACTAATGAGTTATATATTTTTTACTCATATACACAGTGTTAAAAATCAAATTTTATTCATTTAAAATTCATAGATATATGAATTGGACCATATGGATTCATTCTACAATACTAGAGTTTACTATATAAAATGTGATGGGAAAGACACACACCTTTAGCAGTCATCAGTTTCCTGATACCCTTAACATGAAAATAAACTTACTTAAATTATCGATAGGGAAAAAATGATTTATAAAAAAAATTGCTTTGAAATTTTAAGATATTAAGTCCATGATTCTGTGGGCTCGTACATCAGGATTGAAAATGGTATTAATAAATAATTACATGAATGGATGTGGCATGGCATGAGACCCATGTTAGAAAAACATCATGTTGTTATAGGTTTTAAGTATGAGTATGTATATATCATTACAAAAATATTCTATTCACATCACCAAATCATCCATTATATTATTTTTATAAAAAACCACTGTAATGACCCGCTTATTATTATTTTGTTTAGAATACGACAAGTCATTAGTAGGCCTTATGCAACATCCCCAAGGCCCGAAAGGCTGGCAATAAATTCCAAAGGGTTTCAACACAAGTGGGGGATGATTTACCCTTTTAAAAACATACCCCAGAACGAACAACCATAACCAAAATAATCAACTAAATGATTCTTGGTAAAAACTAAGCTAAATCAACCATTTATTTTATCATAAAACAACTTAGAGTACCATAGTGGAAACCAACTCTAAATCAGAATAAATAATGGAAAGTCAAACTAAAAGACTACAAGATGAAAACCCAAATCCATGCTCCACTAGCTCCAAGATCCAACATCACGAACCATCCCAAGTATCACAAAGTGGTCCTATGAACGTGTGACACTTTACCTTTTCCAACATCCTGGTATATGACATCGGAAAAAGAACCAACATGACAATGTAGGGGGCGAGTAATGAAACTCAGTAGGTTTTACTTGATGACTTCCCAACCGATGCCTCTAGGATAAAACATGTTATCACATTTATATAAAACCATTTATATAAATCAATTCCAAAATAGTTCACAATATATCATGTTCCATGTAAAATCCATTTAACAACAAAAACCATTTTCAATCAAAAACAATCTTTCTCATGAAAAGAAACCAAGAAATGTTTCCAATCAAATTCTCATTCCAATTTTGGTACATTCATTCCATTTCACAAATCCACACAACCCACCATTTCACAACCCATGAAAACAACTATGCATGCATCGTTATGATAGTTCCAAACTCATGAGCAGTTTCTCATCGATATACCAAGTCGTCACAAGGTAATTATTTTCCATGTGCCATTACACTTTTGTCACCGAGCACAAGGTCATATTTCAACCAAACCTCGTAAATATAACATGAACACACATGCCAAGTATGCCCAAAAACCACACCATTCCATCTATGCCAAAACCATTTCAATAAAAAAACAATTTTATTGAAAACCATTCTTCCCACAAACCATTTTCCAAATCCAGAAAATCCATATTTTAAAATCACCATTTTAGAATCATGAAGGCAAAACACTTTGCACAAATCATTCTTTCAATTCCCAAAATTCCACCGAAACCCATAAATCATCACTAAAGAAGATTTATAACATGATTTTCCCCACAATTTCAAAATTAAAAATAAGAAATTTAATCAATTATAACTATGACTTCAAGTTCTAAGAAAGAGGAATCGATATTGAAGCCACCTACCACAAAAAATTAGACTAAACCAACCAACGGTCGAAGAACACTCAAGAAACCCGGGTGGATTCACCATGGATTCTCCTTAGATCTATTATCCTAACACAACTGAGACCAAAACTCATTATGTTTGCCATAAAAACAAATAGATCTACCCATACCAAGTGTATATCATAAAAACTGAGCAAACAGGAGAAGTAGATCAATGTAGATGCCAGAAAACAATCATGAACGAAGGAGAACGATCACATACCTGAAGAATCCATCTTCGATTCTCCAAGAGAAGCCTTCAGATCGCCTCTGGAACACTTGAAAGAAGTTTTCCAACATTAAAGGGAGAGTAATCCTGAGGTATGGCCACTTAAGAGATTTAATGAAGAAATTAAAGGCAAAAACAAGTTAGATCATAAATTTAAGGATCTAATTTAAGTGCCCGCATGGTTTGATAAACCGTGCACTAACCGTGCGTTAGCTACCGCCTCGACCACTCTTCTTGCATGACCTCATCGCATGGTTTCCCTTAACTGTGCGCCAACCGTGTGGAAGCCAATGCCTCCCAAGTCATCCATGTATGGTTTGGTCACACGGTTTAGAAAAACTATGCGCCGCCAGTGCAACATTCCCTTTACCTCAAACATCAATCCAGGATCTCCCCGACTCTCCCGTACGTCACCCTTAACATTTAAAACCAAGAAAAGCATCAAGTAAGGGTTACATAACAACAACTGGGGGTACTAAACTCTCCCCACCATTAGACCTTCCATCCCTGAAAAGTAGAAAAATATCACATTCCTGAATGAGTTCTGGCCACTGCTCTTTTATTTCATTCTCGCATTCCCAAGTCTCTTCCTGAATCTAACCATGCTGCCATAAAACCCGAACTAGACTGATGATTTTTCCATGCACAACTTTCTCTTTCATATCCACAATCCGTACTGGGATATGTATCAATAAAGCATATGGCTCTAGGTCAATGTGATCCCATCTGATCACATGGTTAGGATCAGGCTGATACTTTTTCAACTAAGATATATGGAACACATTATGCACCAAATTGAACCGTGGTGGTAATTCCAACCGATATGCCACCTCTACAACCCATTCCAGTATCTCAAAAGGGACAATGTATCTAGGAGATAACTTTACCTACTTCCCAAAATGATGATGTCCAAGCCTTTGAGTGATTCTCAATAAGACATGATCACTCACTGCAAATGACAACAGTCTTCGGTGATGATCCGCATAGGATATCTGACGACTCTGAGATGTCTTCATCCTATTTCTAATCAACTAAATCTTACCTGTTGTTTCTTGGAGATGTCTTGGCCCAAATTGTGAAGTCTCACATGTTTACACCTAGCATAGTGGGGATTGAAAAGGACACCCATACAGTGCTTCAAACGGATCCATGTGTATCGAGGCCTGATAATTGTTATTGTATGAGAGTTCTACTATGGGTATATGATCCTCCCATGATCCACCAAAATCTATTACACAAGCCCGAAACATGTCTTCCAACATCTTTATCGTCCTTTCGGATTGTCCATCCGTTTGAGGATGATAATTCGTACTCATATTCAACTGAGTTCCTTGGGATTTCTGTAAGGATCGCCAAAAACAAGATGTGAACCTCAGATCTCTATCTGACATGATTGAAATAGGTATGAAATTTATCTTTACCACTTCTCAGATATAGATTTTTGAATGATCTTCCACCGTATGAGTCTCACAAATAGGGATAAAATGGGTTAACTTGGTTAGACGATCCACTATTACCGAAATGTCATCGTGTTTTCAGACAGTTCTTGGAAGAACTGTAAGAAAATACATTATCATCTGATCCCAATTCCACACTAGGATAGGTAAAGACTGTAACATACCTGCTGGGTGCTGATGTTCTGCTTTAACCTTCTGACAATTTAAGCACCGTGAGATGAACTTGACCACCTTCCTTTTCATACTACTCCACCAAAACTGCACCTTTAACTCCTTATACATCTTTTGTGTACCTGGATGTACATCCCATCTCGAATGGTGGTAATCATGAAGGATTTGTTCTTGAGTAGTTAAAGGTACAACCACTTGATCTCAAATCCACAATACTGAACTCCCATCCAGCTTCCATCCCTCAATGGTCTCCCCACCATTGAGTTTTGAACTCATTGCAACACAGTCTACATCGGATGCATGTGCATCCTTTACTATCTCCACCAAATCAAGAACAAGAAAAACTGGAAATAAAATAGCAACATCACCTTGGAATTCACATTCCACATGCATGTTGGCTAATACTAACATCAACTGCCATTCGTCTGAAGCTTCTTTCACAAACTGAGCATATGAATTTCTGCTTAATGCATCTGCCACTGAATGTCCCTTACCCTGTGTATACATCAAGTCAAAGTCAAACACTTGAAGATACTCCATCCATCTTCTCTACCATAGATTCAAATCTCGTTGTGAGAAAATGTGTTTCAAGATTTTGTGATCCGTAAACATAGTAAATTTCTCACCAAAGAGATAATGACCCCATGTCTTCTAGGCATGGACATGTGAAGCTAATTCCAAATTTTCTGTTGGATAATTATTCTCATGCACCCTCAAATTCCTTGAACAATAAGAAACAACACAGTTTCCTTACATGAGAACACACCCTAACCCAGATCCTGAAGCGTCACAATACACAACATATACATGTCCTGATTCCAAAAAATTCAAGATGCATGCTGATGTATGGCGAACATTGAACTCTTGAAAAGATCTCTGACATTCCTCAATCCATTGAAATGTACTGTTTTTCTTTGTCAAGGCTATCATAGGAAAATCTAGTCATGAGAATTCACGCAAAAAGCATCGGTAAAAATCGACTAGACCAAGAAATAATCGTATTTCAAAGACATTCTTCGGCAGTTTCCAAGAAAGAACAGCTTGTATCTTTTCTGGAAGCACTGAAACACCTTTATAAGAAACAAAAAGGCCTAGAAAGTTTCATTCTTGTATCCAAAAATCACACTTTTATAATTTGGCATACAACTTATGGTCCCTCAATATTTCTAACACTATCTCCAAGTGTTTCTCAGGCTCAGACATTGTTCTTGAATACACCAATATGTCATCAACAAAAACCACAACAAAAGAATCTAGATATGGCCGAAATATCCGATACACCAAAGCCATGAATACCGCTGGTGCATTCGTAAGACCAAAAGGCATGACTACATATTCATAGTGGCCATATCTACTTCTGAATGATGTCTTCGGAATATCCTCCTTCCGAAATCGCAACTGGTGATATCCTGACTACAAGTCAATCTTGGAGAACCACTGAGCTCCCCTCAATTGATCAAACAAGTCATTAATGCATGGAAGTGGATATATATTCTTTATCGTAACTTTTTTAAGTTTATGATAATCCACACATAGCCTCAATGTTCCATCTTCTTTCTTTACAAATAAACTGATGCTACCCAAAGAGACACGCTTGGTCAAATAAAACCAATGTTTTCTAGTTCTTCCAACTACATATTCAATTGCTTTAACTCCATTGGTGTAATCCAATAAGAGTGAAGTGAGATATGACTGGTCCCCAGAAGGAGATCAATCGTAAACTCCACTTATCTCACAGGTGGTAACCTTATGAAGTTTTCAGAAAAACATCTGAAAATTGATCCACGACTACTAGAAAACAATTATTCATGATATTTTCCATCAATTCTAAGTCTAACATAGCCAAATAGTAAGAGATCGTTGCCACTACTGGTGCCAACATGCCCATTTCACCTTCCTTCACCACTCTTTATTCTCTAAAGAGATGGTCGACACCATTCTTAGTCACGAAACTGACTGTTCTACTATAACAGTCCATGTATGCCCTAAAATAAGTAAACCAATCCATAAATGGGATTATATAATAGACATCCATCTCCACTATAGATAAATATCATTTTAGCTCAGCTCCATCAAAAGATATAGAACATGCTCTACACACGAAGACTCTACATTTTCTTTCACCAAGAGGATTTTGAAGTTTTATCACAGAAGGCATCATTTCATGTTTTAAGTTAAGAAAAACAGCAATACAAAAAGCAAGAAAATAATGTGATGCACCAGTACCGAACAACACTTTCATGAGAGTAGAATTCAAAAGAATCATACCTCTCACCGTAGATGGTCCAGACTGGTCATCCCCAATCACCTGTTCCTCTCCATACAATTGCCTTGTTACTGCACTTTTCTCCTTATTACCTTGTTGAGATTTCCATTACTGAGGAGTCATTGTATTAATGGAGTCACCATAGGTTGCTCTGTTCTGCTGGTGAGACTGATTTTTCTTTCCTTTCCCTGTGGAAGCAAAAGATGTTTGCGAGACTTGAGAATTGCCACGAACACCCAACCGTGGAGCACTATGACAATATCACTGAAGATATCCCATCTTTTTGCAATTGTGGAATTCTCTTAGTGGGGCTGTACATTCTCGATTCATGTGATCAATCACACCACATTGAAAACACCTAGCTTTCATCATGGGTCATGGAGGAATATTCACTGATCCAGCTTCTGATTCTGATTTACACTCCCACTTTGGAAGTAAGTGTCCCTCTTTCGCTTGTTCTCAACATTATAGTTCCCACCCATTCCCATGGGTGTCATAATACTTCATCCTCCCATAACTCTTGATATGTCTCTTTCATCTATTATTTCTATGTTTACCATATCCATATAATCTGTAATACAGAGCACAACTATCTTCGAATGAATAACTTTTCACAACCCTAATTCAAATATTTGTGCCTTCAATGACACAATTGCAGCAAATTCCGGTGCAACGTGCGCTAAATTCATGAATTTAGCTGCATACTCTGTGATAGACAGATTCTCCTACTTTAGGCTGAAAAATTCATTTGTCCTCTAGATCATGAACGTGTGAGAATAGAATTGTTTATTAAACAATTCCTCAAATTCCTTCTAACACAAGACTTTATCCACCTTAGCATGCACCACCAGCTGCCACCACTATCGTGCAAGAACCTCCGGCATATACATCGTCAAATTTACTTTCAGTTCTGCTGATGTGCCGATGAAATTGAAGATACGATTCATCCTAATCAGCCACACCTTTACCCTTTCTGGTTTAGAATCACCCTAAAAGATGTGTGGGTTCTGCTTCTGAAACTGGACAGAATGGTCTACATGCCTTGACTCATCCCTCTGATTCCCCATGTCCGTAGCCTTGAACTCTTGAACAATACTCTGAACCATCTCTTTGTTCACACGTGGTTCATGTGCAACCATATTCTCCAAAACTTCTTTCTTTTGGATTCTATGACGCCTAACGAGTGCCATCATCTATACAAGGAATGCACGCCGTTAGTCTCACTTATTAGAAACTGAAGGCTTAGCATTTCAAATTTTGTCACGTTATCCATCACCAAATTTTTCTCAAAGCAACATTTTCCATGTTCAACCATTTTTTAAAACATTTAACATTCTTTTTTAAAATTAACCCATTTTCCAAAAACACAAAATACCCAGCTTTCAAAGCCTTTCAGTTGAAAACAATTTCTGTATTTTTCAAAAATTAACAACTTACAACAAATTCTTACTCATTCATCACAATGAGATATGAAATCCTAGTGGGAATTCATTCCTCTACAATGCATGTCAAGCTCATCTCATTGGCTAAACCCATTAAAAGGATATTTATAACATTCTAGAAGTGTATAGAAAACAGTTATGTACCCAACACCCTGTTAACTTGAAGTTCAGCATAAACAAGTTAGCTACATCCTTTTATGCTATACATTTAATGTTCCCACAATCCTACTCCTGTCTATGATGACCACCCAAGGAATAGACAAGAATTACCTTCAAGGACATGATAAGAACATCGATGACCACTTTTTAGGAAAGGACTGAACAAGTTGATACCATTTGTAATGACCCGCTTATTCTTATTGGCTTAAGAATACAACAAGTCATTACTAGGCCTTAAGCGAAATCCCCAGTGCACCAAAGGCTGGAAATAAATGCAGAAGGGTTTCAAAATAAGTGGGGGATGATTTTCTATTTTAAAATCATACCATAGAACCGAAAACCATAACCAACCTAATCAACTAAATGATGCATGATATAAACTAAGACAACTCAACCATTTATTTTATCAGAAACCAACTAAGAGTACCACAGTGGAAACCAACACTAAATAAGAGTAAACAGCGGAAAGACAAACTAAAATACTACATGATGAAAATCCAAATCCATGCTTCACCAGTTCCAAGCTCCAACATCATGAACCTGCCCAGGTATCACGAAGTGTTGCAATACACATGTGACACTTTACGTTTTCCAACATCCCAGTATATGACATCTACAAAAGCAGCAATGTGCCAATGTAGGGTTGAGTAATGAAACTCAGTAGGTTTTTCCTGATGAATTCCCAACCTCTGCCTCTAGGATAAAATTTGTTATCACATTTATATAAAACAAATTATATAAAAAAAAATCCAAAACAGTTCACAATATAACAAGTTCCATGTCGAAGCCAATTTCCAACAAAAACCATTTTCTAAAAAAACCATCTTTCTCACTAAAAGGAACCAAGAAAAGTTTCCAATCAAATTCACATTCCCATTTTGACACATTCATTCCATTTCACAAATCCACACAACCCACCATTTCACATCCAGTGAAAACAACTATGCTTGCATCGTTATGACAATTCTATACTCATAAGCGGTTTCTCGTCGATCTACCATGTAACATCCCAGGTAATTAAAGAATAAATAATTTTCATATTTATTAATATTTACGAATTAAATATTAATTTTAATTAAAAGGGGTTTCTACGTTCGATAGCGTACTCGATACGCAACGATGAGTTTCTTTGAAAACTTACGTTGCACACAAGTAATAAAATAATATTATTTTAAATGTTAGTTAACGAGTAGCCATTGTACTGGCAGGAATGGATAGAAATAACTAAAATATGATTATATATGTTTTTAAATGTTTTTACATTTACCCAATAAAGGATAAAGGCTTAAAATACGAAAAGAGTTCAATTTTAGGTATTTATACCCTAATTTTCACGAAAGGTCCACTTATCACCTCTTGACGGAGAACCATCATTAAATATAGTTTTGATCGATCTTATAAATTCTATTGGACCAAATATAACTCTTCTTTAGAATCGGGACATCAAAATTTACTTTGTGTAAATTTTTGGTACCTTTCTAGTAAAGTTCATTTTTCTATGAATAGTGTAAAATGTTGTATTTTAATTCAAACCCACTTCTTAATCTAATTTATTTATATGATTAGATTATATTTTGAATTGGTTTTAAAGTGAAATTAGAGAATATTTTTACCATTAAATCCAATAGTGGTCTTTGGAATTAATTTCACTTTGAAATCGGACTTAAACTAGTGTCAATCTTTTGATACTTATTGTTTCATAAAAACACGCTATTTGCTCTGACAACGGGAATTAATTATTAAATTAATTAATGTGACTTATATGTTTTGAATTTTGTAAAGTAGACTTCATTTTTGAATTCGTAATATCAAATATAGCTTAGGGTGAATTTTTGGTAATTTTCTGAAAAACTTCAATTTTTGATGAATAGTGAAACCACTAAGTGGTACTTATAAAAACTGATTTTCCGTTTAAATGAAATTTTGCCATCATTGTGTTTTGAATTTCAAAAATCCAACATACATGGTTTTCATTAAGATGTAAAATGTGGTTCAATGAGATTAAAATAATTTTTTGATGAATAGTAACTTATTAAGTTCTTAATCGCGATTAGTGGTAATTAGGGTAGTTTAAGGTATGAATAAGGCTTTAATAATATGAAATGACCTAGAAACATGTCCCAACCTTATTTGTTGTGTCATGGCAGACCAAGACAAGCCATGGGTCAACTTTGGGACCCCATGGAGACACTTTGTTTGGGAAATGACATAAATAACGTTTTATTAAATGTAAAAGTAAAAATGAAGCAAACATAATATGTTTTACAAAAACAATTTTTACATGGGGTTATAAAGATCAGATTTTTGATTATAAATCGTCATTGGAAAGATAAAAATATTTCCTACATCATAGTATTTTTTTTATAATTTTTAGACATTAAATAAATTAAATCATTTATGACATAATAATGATGCAGCGATGACATCATTATTTGACGATTTAAATAAAATGGAAAGATAATGTAAAATCTATAAACTACACATGTCCAAAACCAATTGGATGAGTGTATTTCGAACCCTTATCACCTTATACACGAATTATATCAATGTGGGACCTTTTAAAACCGAAACACATTTTCAAATAAAGTAATATTTCTTTACTTTCCAAAAGTACCCCTCCTCTCCTCTTATAAAAGGCCCCCACCTCTACCTCATTTCACACACTCCTAAAGCCTTTGGCTCGGCCAACCCCTGAAAATTTACTCTCTCCACATCCCTCTCCTCATCCTAGAGGATTCTCTTTGGGAAGAATCCTTTCAAAGGAAGCCTTTAGGCACAAATCAAAAAGAGTTACACTTTTAAAGGTAATTAATTCTCTCTTGTTCATTTGTTTTATTTTGCTTCTCCAACCCTCTAAACTCTTTTTATTTACTTCTTTTGTAACAAAAACAGTATCTTCAATATACTATGATGTTGTTATAAGATTTATTTTAGCTACACTCTCACACAACTACATCAAATGGTTAAAGAACATATGGTTTCCGTGGATGGCGAAATTCTGCCTCCCAAAACGATGATTGTTCAATACTCATTTAACAACTTCAAAGGTGGCCATTATGATGTCACTATTTTTATACATGATATATAATATGTTTATTTTTTTTAAGCTTATGTATTTTTTATTTTGGGCATACCTTTATGGTTTCCATTATGGGTAAACACGATATATTCATTTAAGGAAGTGCGGACTACCGCCCCCTCAAAGTGATGTGATTCTTTAATGCCATATGTGGGACGTGTAAAGGATGGATTTAAAGTTATTATATATGATGTTATACTGGAATTATAATATACCTTTATATCATTATTATTTCTTTCCATTAAAGTATGAGATAGAAATGAAAGTAGCGTTCATGCGTACATACGGCTTACCGTCTCCATGAACGGTGCATTTCATTTCTTATCCCCAAATGTAATGTACTATTAAAATTACATGTATATAATGGATATATATAATTAATGATATATCTAAATGATGAATATAATTATGGAATTAAAATATACATACCTCTCATTTAGTTTTAATTCCATTAATATGACAATGAAATGAAAGTAGCGTTCATGCGTACGTACGGCTTACCGTCTCCATGAATGGTGCATTTCATTTCTTACCTCTAATTGATTATGTAATATTATAAATACATGTATATCATGGATATATATGATACATATTATATCCAAATCGGGAATTTCATTCTGGATATAAAGAACCTTTGACCACGCGAACAACATGTAATTGTAAGAAGTCCACTTTCGACTTAAGAACCAAATATTGACAAAACAAACATCATTAACTTAAATGGTTACATAATGTTTATAACATGGAAATAAGTGATATAAAAGGAATAATGAACTTTAAAAAGGTTCTTAATCAAGTATAAATTAACTCAAGTTTATTATTCAGGACGTTAAAGAACGATCGAGTAAAGTCGGACCCGAGGTAAGGGACTTCGTCTCAATCTCCTTTCATTGAGGCATATTTTATTTTATACACAAATTTCTTTTAGACGGTGTATAAAACCCTTTGAATTATACTTTTATACAAAATTAATCTTTTTCTACAAAGAGTTTTACAAAACGACAAAAAGGAATGTTTTTTTTAACGTACGCGGTGACAATGACCTTTTCTGCCGCCGCGAGTATTATTTGGTCTTTGGATTTCTCAACAAGCCGTAATTTTTTTAGAATAAAATAAATACCATATAATCTTTTATGTATTTTGGTATTGAAAATGGTTTTGAAAAATGATTCTATTATGTCAATATATTTATGATATATTGTGATTGAAATGTGGAAATGTTATCATTCCTTTATATTGGTTTTATGTTTTATGATTTTATACTGGTGCTTGGACATTTTAACAGGTGGTTACGTTATAAACCATATGATGGGTGGTGCCGTGAATACCAGGATGGGTGGTTACGTTATAACCTCCAATTCATTGGGTATGAAAGTCGGCCGTATGGCTATTCCATTAAGTATGTATGGAAATTGGCCGTATGGCTATTACATTAAGTGATATGTGTGGAAGTCGACCGTATGGTTATTCCACTTAAGTATGTTTATGTACCAAGTTACCTTTATAAATGTTATGTGTTCTTTTTATGGATTTTATGGTAATCCTTTGGTTACAAAATGGTATGTAATGATACTTTATTCAGTGAAGAGATTTTTTTACAACTTCATGAAGGTGAAGGTATTACTTTGATAGAGTATATATGGTTTACTTGATGTTTGAAAAACTAACTATTTTCATTCTTTGTGTATCCCTTACTGAGCTTTTTATGCTCACCCCAAGTTTTTTTGAAATGTTTTTCACATGACTTAATGTGGAATAAGGTCAAGGATGGAATCATGGGAATGTCATCTTATATAAAACATGGAACTAGACAAGTTTCTTTTTAAGAGTTTTTTTATTATGGAAACTTAGTAGAAGTGACTACTTTGTAATCTTTTGAGATGTAATAGTTATGTTCTAATTCTCTAAAACTCTAAACCTGAAAAGATCCTCAACGTGAATTATTCATTTAATTCAATATTAAGTAAGGTTTAAGGCTGGGTCCTTATAGTTGGTATCAAAGGTCGGTTTAGACAACTTCAGGAGTTAGAAAAGTGTTAAATTATAATATGATTGAAATGATATAGCATTTACGGATTACCATGTTGCTTCGCCTAAGATATTTCTGTGTTTAGAATGGTTTTCCGCAGAGGAAACAAAGCAGCTATGTTGGGACGACATCAAGAGGAGGATAACCTTTCAAATCAGCAACCTGAGATGGTCGGAATCGGAACTGAACAGTTTGTTGCAGTGATGGCACAGTTGACTCAGGCTATAAATGGTGGTGGTATCCATGCACGAGATCAGCCAGATCAACCGCAGAGGAACATGTTAGTGGTGGAACATTTCATGAGGCAACATCCCCCATCATTCAGAGGATCATCTGACCCTGTGCCAGCTGAAGGGTGGATTAAAGCACTGGAGAAGATTTTTGATGTCATGGGGTGTTCAGAACATCAAAAGGTTAGTCTTGCTGTTTACCGTTTTGAAGGTGAAGCTGATCAGTGGTGGTCGATGGTGAAAAATATAAGGGATAGTGATGCGATTGAGGATCTTCACTGGGACGAATTCAAAGATATGTTTCTTGAGAAATATTTTCCTAAGGTGGTTCGTCTTAGAATGGAAAAACAGTTCCTAGAATTGAGGCAGGAGGATGATTTAGTGGCTGCTTATGAAGAAAAGTTCACTCGATTGGCAAGGTATGCTCCAAACTTCATACGAGATCTTGATAGTAAAATAAATCGTTTTTACTCAGGGTTAAAGCCAAAGTATCGAAGGGCTTTAGCTTCTCGTGAGTTCAAAAGTTATGAAAAACTTGTTCGATGTGCGGAGAAGGTGGAAATGGAGTTTGCCGATGATCAGGTGTTCTATGACAAACAACAGAATAAGAGGTCTAGTTGGCATGAAAAGGGGAAGAATTAATCAAAGAAGCAAGGAGGTAAGAAAACAAAATATCCATCCTGTGAGAAGTGTGGTAAAATGCATCCTGGAGAATGTTTATCCAAGTCTGGTAAGTGCTTTCGGTGTGGTAAGTCTGGTCATATTGCTCGTAACTGTAAGGAAGATGATCAAGCAAGAAATGAAAAGCCAACGGTAAGATGTTTTAAGTGTAATGAAATGGGTCATTATTCAAACGAGTGTCTAATGAAGAACTCAACTGGGGGAATTCAGCCAGACTACAAGCAGAAATGGGTGGTAAAATCCTTTGCAACAACTTCAGCAGATGTTGGGCCATCGAATGAAGTAGTATCAGCTCCAGGGAGATCAGTATTTTTCGAAGATTGACTTGAGGTCGGGGTACCATCAGTTGAAAGTAAAATAAGCAGACGTTTCGAAGACTGCGTTTCGTACTAGATATGGCCATTATGAATTTGTAGTTATGCCTTTTGGGTTATTGTCGATCGCTTGACCAAATCTGCTCATTTCTTTGCTATATGAGATACTTTCTCTCTTGATCAATTTTCCCGTTTGTATCTTAAAGAGATAGTCAGGTTACATGGAGTTCCTCTCTCCATTGTATCGGATCGTGATCCCAGGTTTACTTCTAACTTTTGGAAAGGCCTTCAGATGTCGTTGGGTACTGAATTAAATTTTAGTACAGCTTTTCATCCTCAATCAGATGGGCAGTCAGAACGAACAATTCAGATATTGGAGGATATGCTATGAGCTTGTTCTATGGATTATCAGGGAAGTTGGGACCAACATCTTTCTTTGGTTGAGTTTTCATATAATAACAGTTTTCATTCCAGTATACAGATGGCACCATTTCAGGCATTATATGGGAAGCAGTGTCGAACTCCAGCTTTCTGGGATGAAGTGGGTGAAAGGAAGTTGATGGGACCAGAATTGGTAGAAGAGTTGGCAGAAAAAGTTCAGCTGATTCAGAAGCACATGAGAACAGCTCAGAGCAGGCAGAAGAGTTATGCGGATAACCGGAGAAAGTATCAATCTTTCGAGGTAGGTAATCATGTTTTTGTCAAGGTTTCTCCTTGGAAAAGTGTGATGAGATTTGGTAAGAAAGGAAAGTTGAGTCCAAGGTTTATTGGACCATATGAAATTCTGGAGAGAGTTGGATCAGTTGCATACCAGGTGGCTTTACCTCCGAGTTTATCTCAGGTACACAATGTTTTTCACGTTTTGATGTTTAGAAAGTATATGCCAGATCCATCTCTTGTTTTGAGTCCAGAGGTAGTTCAGCTGGAAGAGAATCTATCTTATGAGGAACAACCGGTCCAAATTCATGACCACAGGGAGCAGGTGTTACGGAATAAGGTGATTCATCATGTAAAGGTTTTGTGGAAAAACCATGTTATTGAAGAGGCAACGTGGGAATCTGAAAATTCTATGAGGGATAAATACCCCCACTTATTTTGATAAGTGAATAAAATTGTGAGGACGCAATTCCCAAAAGGGGGGAAGGATGTAACATCCCAGGTAATTAAAGAATAAATAATTTTCATATTTATTAATATTTACGAATTAAATATTAATTTTAATTAAAAGGGGTTTCTACGTTCGATAGCGTACTCGATACGCAATGATGAGTTTCTTTGAAAACTTACGTTGCACACAAGTAATAAAATAATATTATTTTAAATGTTAGTTAACGAGTAGCCGTTGTACTGGCGGGAATGGATAGAAATAACTAAAATTTGATTATATATGTTTTTAAATGTTTTTACATTTACCCAATAAAATATAAAGGCTTAAAATACGAAAATAGTTCAATTTTAGGTATTTATACCCTAATTTTCACGAAAGGTCCACTTATCACCTCTTGACGGAGAACCGTCATTAAATATAGTTTTGATCGATCTTATAAATTCTATTGGACCAAATATAACTCTTCTTTAGAATCGGGACATCAAAATTTACTTTGTGTAAATTTTTGGTACCTTTCTGATAAAGTTCATTTTTTATGAATAGTGTAAAATGTTGTATTTTAATTCAAACCCTCTTCTTAATCTAATTTATTTATATGATTAGATTATCTTTTTAATTGGTTTTAAAGTGAAATTAGAAAATATTTTTACCATTAAATCTAATAGTGGTCGTTGGAATTAATTTCACTTTGAAATCGGACTTAAACTAGTGTCAATCTTTTGATACTTATTGTTTCATAAAAACACGCTATTTGCTCTGACAGCGGGAAT
Source organism: Viscum album (assembly GCA_963277665.1). Classification (NCBI taxonomy): domain Eukaryota; kingdom Viridiplantae; phylum Streptophyta; class Magnoliopsida; order Santalales; family Viscaceae; genus Viscum; species Viscum album. The sequence goes on along the minus strand of OY728148.1, from coordinate 63,497,227 downwards.
TAATTATTAAATTAATTAATGTGACTTATATGTTTTGAATTTTGTAAAATAGACTTCATTTTTGAATTCTTAATATCAAATATATCATAGGGTGAATTTTTGGTAATTTTCTGAAAAACTTCAATTTTTGATGAATAGTGAAACCACTAAGTGACACTTATAAAAACTGATTTTCGGTTTAAATGAAATTTTGCCATCATTGTGTTTTGAATTTCAAAAATCCAACATACATGGTTTTCATGAAGAATTAATATTTTGTTCAATGAGATTAAAATAATTTTTTGGTGAATAGTAACTTATTAAGTTCTTAATCGTGATTAGTGGTAATTAGGGTAGTTTAAGGTATGAATAAGGCTTTAATAACATGAAATGACCTAGACACATGTCCCAACATTATTGTTTGTGTCATGGCCGACCAAGACAAGCCATGTGTCAACTTGGGGACCCCATGGAGACACTTTGGTTGGGAAATGACATAAATAACTTTTTATTAAATGTAAAAGTAAAAATGACAGAAACATAATATGTTTTACAAAAACAATTTTTACATGGGGTTATAAAGATCAGATTTTTGATTATAAATAGTAATTGGAAAGATAAAAAGATTTCCTACATCATAGTATTTTTTTTATAATTTTTAGACATTAAATAAATTAAATCATATATGACATAATAATGATGCAGCGATGACATCATTATTTGACGATTTAAATAAAATGGAAAGATAATGTAAAATCTATGCACTACACATGTCCAAAACCAATTGGATGAGTGGATTTCGAACCCTTATCACCTTATACACGAAATCTATCAATGTGGGACCTTTTAAAACCGAAACACATTTTCAAATAAAGTAATATTTCTTTACTTTCCAAAAGTGCCCCTCCTCTCCTCTTATAAAAGGCCCCCACCTCTACCTCATTTCACACACTCCTCAAGCCTTTGGCTCAGCCAACCCCTGCCCATTTACTCTCTCCACATCCCTATCCTCATCCTAGAGGATTCCCTTTGGGCAGAATCTTTTCAAAGGAAGCCTTTAGGCTCAAATCAAAAAGAGTTACACTTTTAAAGGTAATTCATTCTCTCTTGTTCATTTGTTTTAGTTTGCTTCCCCAACCCTCTAAAATCTTTTTATTTACTTATTTTGTAACAACACCAGTATCTTCAATATACTAGGATTTTTTTATAAGATTTATTTGAGCTACACTCTCACACAACTACATAAAATGGTTAAAGAACATACGATTTCCGTGGATGGCGAAATTCGTCCTCCCGAAATGATGATTGTTCAATACTCATTTAACACCTTCAAAGGTGGCCATTATGATGTCACTATTTTTATATATGATATATAATATGTTTATTTTTTTCTTTATGCTTCTGTATTTTTCATTTTGGGCATACCTTTACGGTTTCCATTATGGGTAAACACGATATCTTCATTTAAGGAAGTGCGGACTACCGCCCCCTCAAAGTGATGTGATTCGTTAATGCCATATGTGGGACATGTAAAGGATGGATTTAAAGTTATTATATATGATGTTATACTGGAATTATAATATACCTCTATATCATTATTATTTCTTTCCATTAAAGTATGAGATAGAAATGAAAGTAGCGTTCATGCGTACGTACGGCTTACCGTCTCCATGAACGGTGCATTTCATTTCTTATCCCCAAATGTAATGTACTATTAAAAGTACATGTATATAATGGATATATATAATTAATGATATATCTAAATGATGAATATAATTCTGGAATAAAAATATACATACCTCTCCTTTAGTTTTAATTCCATTAATATGACAAAGAACTGAAAGTAGCGTTCATGCGTACGTACGGCTTACCGTCTCCATGAACGGTGCATTTCATTTCTTACCTCTAAATGATTATGTAATATTATAAATACATGTATATGCTGGATATATATGATACATATTATATCCAAATCGGGAATTTCATTCTGGATATAAAGAACCTTTGACCACACAAACAACATGTAATTGTAAGAAGTCCACTTTCGACTTAAGAACCAAATATTGACAAAACAAACATCATTAACTTAAATGGTTACATAATGTTTATAACATGGAAATAAGTGATATAAAAGGAATAATGAACTTTAAAAAGGTTCTTAATCAAGTATAAATTAACTCAAGTTTATTATTCAGGACGTTAAAGAACGATCGAGTCAAGTCGGACCCGAGGTAAGGGACTTCGTCTCAATCTCCTTTCATTGAGGCATATTTTATTTTATACACAACTTTCTTTTAGACGGTGTATAAAACCCTTTGAATTATACTTTTATACAAAAGGAATCTTTTTCTACAAAGTTTTTTACAAAATGACAAAAAGGACTGTTTTTTTTAACGTACGCGGTGACAATGACCTTTTCCGCCGCCGCGAGTATTATTTGGTCTTTGGATTTCTCAATAAGCCGTAATGTTTTTAGAATAAAATAAAAACCATATACTCTTTTATGTATTTTGGTATTGCAAATGGTTTTGAAAAAGGATTCTATTATGTCAATATATTTATGATATATTGTGATTGAAATGTGGAAATGTTATCATTCCTTTATATTGGTTTTATGTTTTATGATTTTATACTGGTGCTTGGACATTTTAACGGGTGGTTACGTTATAAACCATATGACTGGTGGTGCCGTGGATACCAGGATGGGTGGTTACGTTATAACCTCCAATGCATTGGGTATGGAAGTCGGCCGTATGGCTATTCCATTAAGTATGTATGGAAATTGGCCGTATGGCTATTCCATTAAGTGATATTTGTGGAAGTCGACCGTATGGTTATTCCACTTATGTATGTTTATGTCCCAAGTTTCCTTTATAAATGTTATGTGTTCTTTTTATGGATTTTATGGTAATCCTTTGGTTACAAAAAGGTAAGTAATGATACTTTATTCAGTGAAGAGTTTTTTTACAACTTCATGAAGGTGAAGGTATTACTTTGATAGAGTATATATGGTTTACTTGATGTTTGAAAAACTAACTGTTTTCTTTCTTTGTGTATCCCTTACTGAGCTTTTTATGCTCACCCCAAGTTTTTTTGAAATGTTTTTCATAGGATTTAATGTGGAATAAGGTCAAGGATGGAATCAAGGGAATGTCATCCTATATAAAACATGGAACTAGACACGTTTCTTTTTAAGAGTTTTTTTTATTATGGAAACTTAGTAGAAGTGACTACTTTGTAATCTTCTGAGATGTAATAGTTATGTTCTAATTCTCTAAAACTCTAAACCTGAAAAGATCCTCAATGTGAATTATTCATTTAATTCAATATTAAGTAAGGTTTAAGGCCGGGGCCTTATAGTTGGTACCAAAGGTCGGTTTAGACAACATCAGGAGTTAGAAAAGTGTTAAATTATAATATGATTGAAATGATATAGCATTTACGGATTACCATGTTGCTTCGCCTAAGATATTTCTATGTTCAGAATGGTTTTCCGCAGAGGAAACAAAGCAGCTATGTTGGGACGACATCAGGAGGAGGATAACCTTTCTAATCATCAACCTGAGATGGTCGGAATCGGAACTGAACAATTTTTTGCAGTGATGGCACAGTTGACTCAGGCTATAAATGGTGGTGGTATCCATGCACAAAATCAGCCAGATCAACCGCAGAGGAACGTGTTAGTGGTGGAACATTTCATGAGGCAACATCCCCCATCATTCAGAGGATCAGATGACCCAGTGCTAGCTGAAGGGTGGATTAAAGCACTGGAGAAGATTTTTGATGTCATGGGGTGTTCAGAACATCAAAAGGTTAGTCTTGCTATTTACAATTTTGAAGGTGAAGCTGATCAGTGGTGGTCGATGGTGAAAAATATAAGGGATAGTGATGAGATTGAGGATCTTCACTTGGACGAATTCAAAGGTATGTTTCTTGAGAAATATTTGTCTAAGGTGGTTTGTCTTAGGATGGAAAAACAGTTCCTATAATTGAGGCAGGAGGATGATTCAATGGCTGCTTATGAAGAAAAGTTCACTCGATTGGCAAGGTATGCTCCAAACTTCATACGAGATCTTGATAGTAAAATAAACCGTTTTAACTCAGGGTTAAAGCCAAAGTATCGAAGGGCTTTAGCTTCTTGTGAGTTCAAAAGTTATGAAAAACTTGTTCGATGTGCGGAGAAGGTGGAAATGGAGTTTGCTGATGATCAGGTGTTCTTTGACAAACAACAGAATAAGAGGTCTAGTTGGCAGGAAAAGAGGAAGAATTCATCAAAGAAGCAAGGTGGTAAGAAAACCAAATATCCATCCTGTGAGAAGTGTGGTAAAATGCATCCTGGAGAATGTTTATCCAAGTCTGGTAAGTGCTTTCGGTGCGGTAAGTCTAGTCATATTGCTCGTAACTGTAAGGAAGATGATCAAGCATGAAATGAAAAGCCTACGGTAAGATGTTTTAAGTGTAATGAAATGGGTCATTATGAAAACGAGTGTCTAATGAAGAACTCAACTGGGGGAATGCAGCCAGACTACAAGCAGAAATGGGTGGTAAAATCCTTTGCAACAACTTCAGCAGATGTTGGGCCATCGAATGAAGTGGTATCAGCTCCAGGGAACTCAGTATTTTTCGAAGATTGACTTGAGGTCGGGGTACCATCAGTTGAAAGTAAAAGAAGCATACGTTTCGAAGACTGCGTTCCGTACTAGATATGGCCATTATGAATTTGTAGTTACGCCTTTTGGGTTATTGTCGATCGCTTGACCAAATCTTCTCATTTCCTTGCTATATGAGATACTTTCTCTCTTGATCAACTTTACCGTTTGTATCTTAAAGAGATAGTCAGGTTACATGGAGTTCCTCTCTCCATTGTATCGGATCGTGATCCCAGGTTTACTTCTAACTTTTGGAAAGGCCCTCAGAAGTCGTTGGGTACTCAATTAAATTTTAGTACAACTTTTCATCCTCAATCAGATGGGCCGTCAGAATGAACAATTCAGACATTGGAGGATATGCTACGAGCTTGTTCTATGGATTACCAGGGATGTTGGGACCAACATCTTTCTTTGGTTGAGTTTTCATATAATAACAGTTTTCATTCCAGAATACAGATGGCACCATTTCAGGCATTATATGGGAAGCGGTGTCGAACTCCAGCTTTCTGGGATGAAGTGGGTGAAAGGAAGTTGATGGGACCAGAATTGGTAGAAGAGTTGGCAGAAAAAGTTCAGCTGATTCAGAAGCACATGAGAACAGCTCAGAGCAGGCAGAAGAGTTATGCGGATAACCGGAGGAAGGATCTATCTTTTGAGGTAGGTAATCATGTTTTTCTCAAGGTTTCTCCTTGGAAAAGTGTGATGAGATTTGGTAAGAAAGGAAAGTTGAGTCCAAGGTTCATTGGACCATATGAAATTCTGGAGAGAGTTGGATCAGTTGCATACCGGGTGGCTTTACCTCCGAGTTTATCTCAGGTACACAATGTTTTTCACGTTTTGATGTTGAGAAAGTATATGCCAGATCCATCTCATGTTTTGAGTCCAGAGGTAGTTCAGCTGGAAGAGAATCTATCTTATGAGGAACAACCGGTCCAGAATCTTGACTACAGGGAGCAGGTGTTACGGAATAAGGTGATTCATCAGGTAAAGGTTTTGTGGAAAAACCATGTGATTGAAGAGGAAACGTGGGAATCTGAAAATGCTATGAGGGATAAATACACCCACTTATTTTGATAAGTGAATAAAATTGCGAGGACGCAATTCCGAAAAGGGAGGAAGGATGTAACATCCCAGGTAATTAAAGAATACATAATTTTCATATTTATTAATATTTACGAATTAAATATTAATTTTAATTAAAAGAGTTTTCTACGTTCGATAGCGTACTCGATACGCAACGATGAGTTTCTTTGAAAACTTACGTTGCACACAAGTAATAAAATAATATTATTTTAAATGTTAGTTAACGAGTAGCCGTTGTACTGGCGGGAATGGATAGAAATAACTAAAATTTGATTATATATGTTTTTAAATGTTTTTACATTTACCCAATAATATATAAAGGCTTAAAATACGAAAATAGTTCAATTTTAGGTATTTATACCCTAATTTTCACGAAAGGTCCACTTATCACCTCTTGACGGAGAACCGTCATTAAATATAGTTTTGATCGATCTTATAAATTCTATTGGACCAAATATAACTCTTCTTTAGAATCGGGACATCAAAATTTACTTTGTGTAAATTTTTGGTACCTTTCTGATAAAGTTCATTTTTTATGAATAGTGTAAAATGTTGTATTTTAATTCAAACCCTCTTCTTAATCTAATTTATTTATATGAATAGATTATATTTTGAATTGGTTTTAAAGTGAAATTAGAAAATATTTTGACCATTAAATCCAATAGTGGTCGTTGGAATTAATTTCACTTTGAAATCGGACTTAAACTAGTGTCAATCTTTTGATACTTATTGTTTCATAAAAACACGCTATTTGCTCTGACAGCAGGAATTAATTATTAAATTAATTAATGTGACTTATATGTTTTAAATTTTGTAAAATAGACTTCATTTTTGAATTTGTAATATCAAATATAGCTTAGGGTGAATTTTTGGTAATTTTCTGAAAAACTTCAATTTTTGATGAATAGTGAAACCACTAAGTGGTACTTATAAAAACTGATTTTCCGTTTAAATGAAATTTTGCCATCATTGTGTTTTGAATTTCAAAAATCCGACATACATGGTTGTCATTAAGAAGTAAAATGTGGTTCAATGAGATTAAAATAATTTTTATGTGAATAGTAACTTATTAAGTTCTTAATCGCGATTAGTGGTAATTAGGGTAGTTTAAGGTATGAATAAGCCTTTAATAATATGAAATGACCTAGACACATGTCCCAACCTTATTGGTTGTGTCATGGCCGACCAAGACAAGCCATGGGTATACTTGGGGACCCCATGGAGACACTTTGGTTGGGAAATGACATAAATAACTTTTTATTAAATGTAAAAGTAAAAATGACAGAAACATAATATGTTTTACAAAAACAATTTTTACATGGGGATATAAAGATCAGATTTTTTATTATAAATAGTCATTGGAAAGATAAAAAGATTTCCTACATCATAGTATTTTTTTTAATTTTTAGACATTAAATAAATTAAATCATTAATGACATAATAATGATGCAGTGATGACATCATTATTTGACGATTTAAATAAAATGGAAAGATAATGTAAAATCTATGAACTACACATGTCCAAAACCAATTGGATGAGTGGATTTCGAACCGTTATCACCATATCGACGAATTCTTTCAATGTGGGACCTTTTAAAACCGAAACACATTTTCAAATAAAGTAATATTTCTTTACTTTCCAAAAGTGCCCCTCCTCTCCTCTTATAAAAGGCCCCCACCTCAACCTCATTTCACACACTCCTCAAGCCTTCGGCTCGGCCAACACCTGACCATTTAATCTCTCCAAATCCCTCTCCTCATCCTTGAGGATTCCCTTTGGGCAGAATCCTTTCAAAGGAAGCCTTTAGGCTCAAATCAAAAAGAGTTACACTTTTAAAGGTAATTCATTCTCTCTTGTTCATTTGTTTTATTTTCCTTCTCCAACCCTCTAAAATATTTTTATTTACTTCTTTTGTAACAACACCAGTATCTTCAATATACTAGGATGTTGTCATAAGATTTATTTGAGCTACACTCTCACACAACTACATCAAATGGTTAAAGAACATATGGTTTCCGTGGATGGCGAAATTCTACCTCCTGAAACGATGATTTTTCAATACTCATTTAACACCTTCAAAGGTGGCCATTATGATGTCACTATTTTTATATATGATATATAATATGTTTAATTTTTTCTTTAAGCTTCTGTATTTTTCATTTTGGGCATACCTTTACGGTTTCCATTATGGGTAAACACGATATCTTCATTTAAGGAAGTGCGGACTACCGCCCCCTCAAAGTGATGTGATTCGTTAATGCCATATATGGGACGTGTAAAGGATGGATTTAAAGTTATTATATATGATGTTATACTGGAATTATAATATACCTCTATATCATTATTATTTCTTTCCATTAAAGTATGATATAGAAATGAAAGTAGCGTTCATGCGTACGTACGGCTTACCGTCTCCATGAATGGTGCATTTCATTTCTTATCCCCAAATGTAATGTACTATTAAAAGTACATGTATATAATGGATATATATAATGAATGATATATATAAATGATGAATATAATTCTGGAATCAAAATATACATACCTCTCATTTAGTTTAAATTCCATTAATATGACAAAGAAATGAAAGTAGCGTTCATGCGTACGTACGGCTTACCGTCTCCATGAACGGTGCATTTCATTTCTTACCTCTAAATGATTATGTAATATTATAAATACATGTATATTCTGGATATATATGATACATATTATATCCAAATTGGGAATTTCATTCTGGATATAAAGAACCTTTGACCACACGAACAACATGTAATTGTAAGAAGTCCACTTTTGACTTAAGAACCAAATATTGACAAAACAAACATAATTAACATAAATGGTTACATAATGTTTATAACATGGCAATAAGTGATATAAAAGGAATAATGAACTTTAAAAAGGTTCTTAATCAAGTATAAATTAACTCAAGTTTATTATTTAGGATGATAAAGAACGATCGAGTCAAGTCGGACCCGAGGTAAGGGACTTCGTCTCAATCTCCTTTCATTGAGGCATATTTTATTTTATACACAACTTTCTTTTAGACGGTGTATAAAACCCTTTTAATTTTACTTTTATACAAAAGGAATCTTTTTCTACGAAGCGTTTTACAAAACGACAAAAAGGAATGTTTTTTTAACGTACGCGGTGACAATGACCTTTTTCGCCGCCGAGAGTATTATTTGGTCTTTGGCATTCTCAACAAGCTGTAATGTTTTTAGAATAAAATAAATACCATATACTCTTTTATGTATTTTGGTATTGAAAATGGTTTTGAAAAAGGATTCTATTATGTCAATATATTTATGATATATTGTGATTGAAATGTGGAAATGTTATAATTCCTTTATATTGGTTTTATGTTTTATGATTTTATACTGGTGCTTGGACATTTTAACGGGTGGTTATGTTATAAACCATATGACGGGTGGTGCCGTCAATACCAGGACGGGTGGTTACGTTATAACCTCCAATGCATTGGGTATGGAAGTCGGCCGTATGGCTATTCCATTAAGTATGTATGGAAATTGGCCGTATGGCTATTCCATTGAGTGATATGTGTGGAAGTCGACCGTATGGTTATTCCACTTAAGTATGTTTATGTCCCAAGTTACCTTTATAAATGTTATGTGTTCTTTTTATGGATTTTATGGTAATCCTTTGGTTACAAAAAGGTACGTAATGATACTTTATTCAGTGAAGAGTTTTTTTACAACTTCATGAAGGTGAAGGTATTACTTTGATAGAGTATATATGGTTTACTTGATGTTTGAAAAACTAACTGTTTTCATTCTTTGTGTATCCCATACTGAGCTTTTTATGCTCACCCCATGTTTTTTTGAAATGTTTTTCACAGGACTTAATGTGGAATAAGGTCAAGGATGGAATCAAGGGAATGTCATCCTATATAAAACATGGAACTAGACACGTTTCTTTTTAAGAGTTTTTTTTATTATGGAAGCTTAGTAGAATTGACTACTTTGTAATCTATTGAGATGTAATAGTTATGTTCTAATTTTCTAAAACTCTAAACCGGAAAAGATCCTCAACGTGAATTATTCATTTAATTCAATATTAAGTAAGGTTTAAGGCCGGGGCCTTATATACCAAGTGGTCACAGGGTAATTATTCCCCATTTGAAATTAAAATTTTGGCACCGAGAACAAGGTCATATTTCAACCAAGCCTCATAAATGCAATATGAACACACATGCCAAGTATGCCCAAAAACCAGACCATTCCAACCATGCCAAAACCATTTCAATAAAACAAACCTTCCCACAAATCATTTTCCAAATCCAACATAGCCATATTTAAAAATTACCATTTTAAAATCAAGAAGACAAAACACTTTTCACAAACCATTCTTTCAATTCCCACAATTCCCCCAAAACCCATAAATCATCACTAAAGGAGATTTATAACATGCTTTGCACCACAATTTCACAATTAAAACCAAGAAATTTAATCAATTTGAACTAATAATTCAAGTTCTAAGAAAGAGGAATTGAGAGTGAAGCCACCTACCTCAACAAATTAGACAAAACCAACCAACTGCAGAAGAAAGCTCATGAAACCAGGGTCGATTCACTAAGGATCCTCCTTAGATCTCTTCTCCTAACACAACTGAGACAAAAAATCATTATGTTTGGCATCCACACACTTAGATCTACATTTAAAGGGAATAGATCTATGAAACTGAGTGAAGAGGATAAGTAGATCTAAGTAGGTCTGAGAAAACGATCATGAACGAAGGAGAACGATCACATACTTCAAGAATTCAGCTTCAATTCACCAAGAGAAGCCTTCAAATCTCCTCCGTAAAGCTTGGGGGAATTTTTACAACCTTCAAGGGAGAGTAATCTTGAGTTATTGTCGCTTATGAGTTTTAATGATGAAATTAGAGGAAAAAACGAGTTAGATCCACAATTTAACGATCTAATTTAAGTGCCTGCACGGTTAGTCTGCACAGCTTGACAAACCATGCGCTAACCGTGCGTTAGCTATTGCCTCGACCACTCTTCTTGCACGACCTCATCACACGGTTTCTGTAAAGACCTGTAAATTTCAAGGAATTTTTTTTCTTAATTTGCTTTGGGATTTTACAAGAACGCAGTTTCTGACGGCACGTGATTCCGAGGCCTGGTGTGCTCGGAATCATTTTCTGAAGTTTGGATCGGGTACGTTTAGTGAACGAACGAGCGGGTTTTTCTAACTTTTGAACCGGTGCTCGGAATCGAATTCTGAGGCCACCGATGGAATCATAGTGTCGGTACTAGCTTAGAAACGCCTCTTCTATAGTTGCGTTTTCTCGGGTGTGGTTTTTAATTTTTGGCCTTTAAGTTAAGAAATAAAATAATGTGGTACGACAAACTTTATTTTATTTCACCTAAGGCCGCTTAAAAGCCACTTAAAGCTACTTAAGCTGAGTTGAAGCAAATATGGTGGAACCCAAAAATATCCTACCCTCTTGGTAGGATATTTGTGAGGTGGGGCCCACACGAGCCCCACCGTTTCATTTCTGCTAAGTAACGCATCCGTGAAAACCCTTTTTAAAGAAAGTCAACTGGGGTGTTTTCTTAAAAAAGCAACAGCTCCTATTAATTGGGCGGTTAATTGGTTGAAATTAATTCTATGACTTAATTTGTTCGTTTCGTAACCTGTTTTCAAACCGTTGGCATATTAATAAAATAAGACCAACACACCTTTCTTTTGGGGTGCGTTTTGTTGAGAGGAATTGGAGATTCTGTGCCTTCATCCTCCTTCGCGAAGAATGTAAAGAATGCGAAGAATGCACAGAACGCGAAGAACGCGAAAAACGTGAAGAAAGCAAAGAATGCGAAGAACACCGGCCTCCGATGAAGGGAAATAAAGAACGCCCGACCCCCGGAGATCGACGCGACGCTGATGCTTCTTCCGCGACGTTCTTTCCCCGCGACAAATCTTCGATCAACTGCTTGAGGTGGAAGATTTAAAAATCTTTTAAATTCCTTTGTGGTTTTTATCATCAACAAGGATTTAATTGTTATAATTAAATCCGTGTGTTTCTTTAACCCTCAGAGATCGTCGACGCGACGCCCTTCCGCGACGACGCGACGCCCTTCCACGACGACGCGACGCCCTTCCGCGACGCGATGATCACCTCCTACCGCGACGGTCAATTCTGCGACGTACTCGCACTCGTCCGACGACATCTACGAGGTAGGGGTTGTTGTGAAAATGATAATACTCCATGTTTGTTACCCTTCAAGGCATGAACGTGGACCAACTAATTAACAAGTTGTTCCATGGATTATTATTGCAGTTCGGAGTTTATCAAATTGATGGGAAATATTATGGTGTTGTTTCAAACCGCTAACGCGGTGGGTGCGGACCAACGAATAATTCTGAACCACCGCATTCTTTCTCGTTCTTAGTGTGCGGAACGGCGGACGACGACAAACGGGGCTGCAAGGGCGATTTGAGGGCCTTGTAGTGAAGGTCGGGTCCCGGGAGGACCACTGGCAAAGACCGCACGTAAAACGGACCACCGGAGCGCGTCCGGTGGTCCACGGAATCTCACGTTGGCTCAGCGTCGGCGGCGCGCCGCCGGCAAAACCCGCCGTGGATGAAGCCGCGGCGGCGAGGCAGTTCTGCGGCCGCGTGGAACCGGGAGGCGGGACGCGGCCGGCATGCCACGTCTGGGTGCTACGGAGCGGCCCCTGCGCGGGGGCCGCGGTTTCTTCGCTCGGCCGCTCGGCCGAGCCGAGCTGAGCCGGGCCGACCCGCCGGGCCGGGTCGCGCCCCGGCCAAGCCGGGCCGCCCCGGCCAGGACGGGTGACACCAAACTGGGTTGGACCAAGACCCGTGTCGGGTCGACCCAGTTCGGGCCGACCCATGGGGGGTCGGGCCCGGTCGATCCGGGCCCAGACCCCCCGTTTTCGGACTGTTTTGGTTTTTTCACCCATATCATGGGCTACCGACCTCCATTTGACGTACCGTCAGTGGTGATGCGATCATTGGATTGAGACGGTCGTTTCGGTATATTACACTCAAGGTTTTAGAATACTTTGTGTTCGGCCAGGTTGGTTTGTACACAAAACCAACCAGGCCCTCGGAGCGGAAACGCTCATATCTTGAGCTTCAAACGTTTGATTGACGTGCCGTTGACTTTGTTGAATTCCTCTAAGTGAGACGGATAATTTTTTTACTACGCCAGAGGTTTGGACACAGGTGGAGTACGGTCGGGTTGGTTTTGACTTAAAAACCAACCGGGCCCCTAGGACGAAAAAGCCAATAACTCTCAGACCGGGCGTCCGATTGACGCGCCGTCTGCGACGTTGAGTTCCTGTTGACGATACAGAACTTTTGGATACATCAACTCTGGAATATGTGTCAGTTGATGTATCAGCCTCTCGGCTCATGGAGAGGACCCTCCCGAACAAGCTTTCTGTGTGCGGGAACCCTAGAGCTGGCTGCGACTACTAATGTGACGATGACGCCTTTGCATAGATCCTCAGTGGTTTCGACGAAGACGATTACAACACTCAGTGATCCTATGTGGGTCAGTGCTACCAATCTTGTGTGGGTCCGATCCTGTGTGGGTCAGCGATCAGCAGTCCTGTGTGGGCCAGTGCCTACAGATCATGTGTGGGTCAGATCCTTTGTGGGTCATTGCGGGGGTTAGTTACCTATCGATCCTTTGTGGGTCAGATCCTTTGTGGGTCATTGCGGGGGTTAGTTACCTATCGATCCTTTGTGGGTCAGATCCTTTGTGAGTCATTGCGGGGGTTAATACCTATCGATCCTGTGTGGGTCCGATGGCTTAGATGAATTATTGGCAATATCTGGTCATCTTTATCGTCATACAAAGAAGTATTCCTGTGTGAGCTGAATCCCTTTTGCCTTCCTTTGTGGATTGTGTTGTGCTATCCTGTGTGGATTTACATTTTGCTCTCCTATGTGGACTAGGTTGTGCTTGGGATCGGATGTTGGAGCCGAATGAGATTTGATGACTTAGGTATATGTATGGGAATATTCCTAAGTAGTGTCGGATGTTACTTCGTGATTGTATCTTTCCATTGTGGATTATCATTTGTGGATTCTGGGAGACCTTCGGGGGTCTCGGGGTCCCTACTGAGTAGCTTATACTCACCCCTTCACGGGCTATGCCCGCACTACGTTGTGTTGGTTGCAGATGACAGACATCGTTGATCGTTGTGTAGGCTTGTGGAGCAGGACGGTACCTGGAGGTGGACCACTGGGCGGTACGTACTCAGAGCTGTCGGCTGGACCCGAGGAGCAGTGGAGGCTTTCTGTACCGACCCTTCAGGTGGGATTTCCAGTGGGTAGCTCGACGTTGCGGCTTTACTTTTCAATTGATGTTTTCCCTTTCTAGTTGTACTTTACTTTTAGTTTGGGTTTGTATTTTGGCCCACTTACTTTTCCGCACTTACTGTTGTACTCAGATTTTACTTAGTGTTTACTTCTTCCTGCTTGCTCTGTGGTGTTTGTTGTTTACTTTACAAAGCCAATACCTTCCATTTTTCCGGGATTTACGGCTTGGTGCTAGTCGCAAGCCCCTGGCCTATGGAAGGTGGGCTTGGGGTAGTCACGACACGGGCCCCGAGGATGGGTCGTGACAATTTCCTTTAACTGTGCGTCGACCGTGCGGAAGCCACTGCCTCCCAAGTCATCCACGCATGGTTTGGTCGCACGGTTTAGGAAAATCATGTGCTGCCCGTGTGACTTCCCCTTTTCCTCAAACTTCAATCCAGGATCTCCCGACTCTCCTGTATGTCACCCTTAACTTTTAAAACCATGAAATGAATCAAGTAAAGGTTACATACAAGAAACCAGTGGTACTATAACCACGTTCATGAAAATAAGAAAAAAATATTACATTTTTTTAATGGATTCGATATAGGAATTCACATTTCATTTGTTTGATTATGGGGTGATGGTATTTGACAAGATATATTTAAGGAGATAGTTAAATTTATGTGGAAAATAAAATTCATCTGGTTCACTCTTGATGTGAATTAAATCAAAACACCCTTTCATGGGGTGAATTAAAATCATTGGGTATGTTTATGGTTGGAATTAAATTCATGGTTTCTTTTCATATCCATTCATGTAATGAATTAATTTAATGGTACAATTATACAATATCTAATTTTGTTAATTGGGGATTCATTATGTGAATTTTCCATTTATCCTGAAATCAAATACTCTTTATGATAATCCATTGTATAACTTAACCAATCTCGTTCAAAGTATAGACAATCATTATAAAAAGTATATAACCCAATTTAATGGGATATAAGATAAAACTAGCATAGATTCCTTCCTATAAGGTATAAGGTCATAAAAAATAGTTGATGTATGAGAATAATAATTTAATTTTATAATAGTAAATATTTTAATTTAATTGTAATATAAGGCCTACAATATATTAAAATGAGTAAAATGAAGATATATTTATGATAGAATTAAATTATGACTTATACATACAACATGTATATGTATGGTTAAAAAATAATTAAAATATTCTATGAGTGGTCAATTAGTTTGTCAAATACCTCTATGGAATGGGTATGAGTGTTATAAATGTATATGGTAAAAATATTATTCATTAAATATAATCAAGCTGCGTATATAAGTGAGAATAGACTGTTCCCATTTATAAGTGAGTGGTGCTACAGCCATGAAGATATTAAAGAACATTATAATAAAATGAAATCTAATTTCCTGGAATGTTACTCTAATTTAGTCCAATAAAGATGATTGGATATGATTATGTTAAAATAAAATATACCAATTCTAGCACCCTATGGTTTTAAAAAAGAAATGAAATGCATGAAACTTTGTTTTATATAGATATTTATAACTATCCTTTAAACATAATTTTGCTGCTTTTTTGTTTTTAATTTCAAAAAATAGTCATCTATAATTGTGTTTAGTATGATATTTGGAGTTTGATGGGTGTACCTTTTTTTGGTAAATAGTAACACACTCTTATGAATAGAAATATGAATAGTAATATGACCCTAATGAATATTATGTTTTATTATTATTTTATATTTTTATGTCGTTAAGAAAAATACATCTTGGTTAATTTTTCAATGTGTTATAAAAGCAGCTATAGAATTTAAATTGTTAATTTTATAATTAAGTATGATTTTATTTAAAAATTAAATTATTAATATATGGATAATTATTTTGAAATAATAGAGTTTATGTTTGAATTATACACTTTGATAAATGTTAATGTCAAATTTTTGGGTTTTATTTTCCTGGAATTCTTGATTTTTTGAGGAATAGTGAAATAAATTAAAATACTATAATTCAAATTATCAGTTAAATACACTATTTATGACATTATAAGTGTTGTAATTCAACATGGTATGAACTGAAATTCCATTATTTCGATTTTGGGTCACATGAATTAAGATTAATCATATTCTTGAGAATAAAATATTATAATAATGATTTAAATAATGTAAAATACCTCCTCTCCTCCACTATAAATACCACACTAATTATCCTCTTCCTCCCACACCTATAAAGCCTTGAGACATACCTATGTTCTCCTAAATACATCTCCCAAGGCCCTTCCCTACCTCCATGATCAAATGGTATTACCCAAAGGTCAAAATGAAAGGCTTTAAAGAGGATATCATGGAGAATAGATCAATAGGTATGAAATCTTCTTCCTTTTTCATGTGTTTTCCATTCAATTCCATCTCTTTTATTATAGCCTTCTACCCTCATATTATTATAGCGGAATGAAAGCTCTAAAAATCATATATATTCAGGATGATATAATGTTCATGGAAATTATATCATCATTCACTTTCTCCACTCCCATGTATTCATGGAATAAAAACATTGTCCATGATGTGTCAAATTACCATCATTGTGGACGATGTGATACCAATTTGCATTAATTCCTTCAATTATGGTCATGATTTTTTTATTGTTTCACCAGATTATACTATATATATTATATCTAATATTATGTTTGGAAATATTTTTTTACACATGTGATTAATTTGAAAATACAAAAAGTGTTCTTTACAATCTAATAATCCCCAATATGACAGAAACAAATATCAATAACGATTTAACATATGGATCGTCATAATTTTAGAATTTAAATGATAAATGGAATAATTTAATGTTCTCAAAATATTTTAATACCTATCCATTCCAATTCTGTAGTTTCATTCCAATCGACAAGAATATCCACCATTGATCGATCTTTGAAACCATGTAAGGAACGCATCCGACACACTGTAAATAACATACTATTACTGATAAATGTGTTGAATGATGTTGTAAAATGATCATATAAGTTGTTATAAAAATGAATATATTTCATTAAAGTATTAATAACACTATTTTGACAATTATACTAGTGGTTTAAAAAAATTTTAATTAAGAAGAACCCAAGGTAAGGGACTTCCTAACACAGTTTCAATTCTTTGGGTTAACCTTCTTATTTATTAATTATGTGGAATTAATATTATTGGTGTGATTAATTTCTGTTTATATTCTATTCCGATATGTTTCTTTATAGTTTAAATGCATATCCTCTCAATTCTATTAATTCTCACTCCAATTATATTTTAAGGTACATTCATTTTAAATTTCATTTAAAACCCTCTTCAATTAATTTCAAAAGGATTGTTTTTATATGTATATGGAATGAATATTTTCTCCTGATTTTAAAATACATCAATACCCTGATATGTTTCATGGACATTAATTATGTTGTGATGAGCCCATTATAGTTCACGATATGTAGGTATGATCCCATTTTAAATCACTATATGAAGGGTGATCCCCATTATAGCTCTCCAATGCATTGTGTACTATGGAGATATATGTTCACCAAAAGGTTATTCCATGTGTAAGTGTTAATTTAAGAGTGATATGATAAATATGTCCCCAGAAAAATACATTATGTTTCTTTGTATATGTGTTTTTATAAGTATAGGTTTTATTGGATTTTATGTTATCACTTGAGTAACTCTTTCTTTCTTTTTACCCCTTACTGAGTTTTATACTCCTCCCATGTTTTCAAAATTTATTTCATAGGATATAAGGATGGGAAATAGAAATAAGGTATTCATGATGTTTGATTTTGAGTGATGTTAAATAAATCATGTTTTGTGATTTAAATTTTTGTATTTTGAAAAAAATGGATACTGTTTTAGTATTATCCTTTTTTATGAATGTGGTATGTCATGTATGTATCGTATCTAAATTCTTTAAAACTCCAATCCCAAAAAGGTCATTGATGTGTAATAATGTATGGTCTTCTCAAAAATTCATTATTAATTAATGTTTTATGGCCGAGACATTATTTTTGTTATTAGAGGATTGTTTGGACAATATAAGCGATTGGGATTATATTTAAATAATAACATACACGATTTTTACTCTATGTTAATATGAAAATTCATATAATTTAATAATTACCATGTTGATTAATCTATGATAGGATTTTATATAATGGTTTTTGGTATACGAAACTTAGAAGAAAAAGTATGAATGCACCAAGAGGTGGTTGTACGTTCAAAATTTCAGCCTGAAATGGTCGGAATTAGAACTCACTAGTTTGTAAGAAAATGGCTCAGTTGACTTAAGAAATAAGTGGGGCTGGTATCTATAATAGAGATGAACATGACCTACCATAATGGATTATGTATTCTATGGATCATTTTATGAGACAACATCCTCATGAATTTATGGGATGTTCAGAAAATCGTAAGATAATACTGACTGTATGTCATTTGGATGGTTAAGCCGATAAATGGTTGTCTCTCATTAAGAATATGAGAGAATGAGAGGATCTTTACAGTCTAGAATGGGATGATTTTAAGAGTCTATTTCTGGAAAAATATTTTCCCAAAACTGTTCAACATTTAATGGAGAAACAATTACTAGAACTGATGCAAAAAGATGATGATTTTGTGGCATCATATGAATCCAATATTAGAAGACTAGAAATGTAAGTAACTGATTTTATTAGGAATATTTTTGTAATATTAATAGATTTTAAACTAGTTTGATACCATTTTGGTGAATATATTTGGCTTAATGAGAGTTTAAATAATATGAGAAGCCTATTCGTTATGATGAAATAGTTGAGATGGAGTTTTTTTGACACATATATGCCTCATGATGACAAGAATAAAGAGTGGTCAAGTTGGATGGAAATGGGGATGAACTCACCAATGAAGTATGTAGGAAATAAAATTAATTCCCCTTCTTGTGAAATGTGTTTTAAAAGGAATCACGGTGAATGTCTAGTAAATTCTGGGAAATACTACCAATGGGGAATATCAGGACACATGTCTCATGAGTGTAAGTAAAATGATTCAAAAATTAATGAGAAGTCTATGGTGAGATTCCATAACAGTAACTAATTCGGTCATTTTTCAAATGTTTTTCCAAAGATAGATACTCAGTCAGGGAATCAACAAGATTGGAAGCTTAAGGTTTTGGTAAACTCATTTTTAACAACTTCAGTAGATATTGATCCATCAAATGAGGTGGTATCAAGTACATTGTTTGTTCTTACAGATTTTTAAAATATGTTTTTTTTATTCAGGGACTACATATTCCATAATTTTTGATAAATTTTCTGAAAAATTGGGAATTAAACCTCATGCAATAAAACCAAATCTCATAGTAAATCACCTTGAGGAAATATTATGTGGAAAATAAATTATAACAATATTTATATCCTCGTATGTGGAAAGAGTTTAACTTCAAAACATTTTGTTTTTCTTCTAGTAGAGTTTTATGTTATTCTGGGTATTGACTGGAATTCTTTTTTATCATGCTAAGATAGATTGTAGAGAAAGCGGATTTTTTTTTTCAAAAGAATTTCATTTTGTTTAAAATAATGAAGCCATATGATTAATAATATATAAGAAAGATAATAAACTTAAGAATGATATAAATTAAAGTTATCTTGCACATATATTTGATGATATGGGAACTATCAAGATTGATGATTTAACACTTATAAATGAATACCTAAATGTTTTCCCGATTATTTTCCTTGTGGTATTCTTAATCAAGATGTTGAATTTACTATTGAATTATTTCATAATTGTAGTCTAATTTATAAACCCCCTTATATACTGTCCCAAATGGATCTTCTGTAATTAAAACAATAGTTGTAGGAATTATTAGATAAAGAATTCATCTGAACCAGCACATCATAATGGGGCGCTGTTGTCTTGTTGGTTAGGAAAAAATATGGTTCAATAAGAATTTCATTGATTACAGAGCCTTGAATAAAATTACTATTAATAAAATTGCCCTCTTCCTCATATTGATAAATTTTTTGTTCCCTTTAGGGAGCACAATATTTTTCAATTGTTGAACAGAGGTCAGGGTACCATCAGTTAAATTTAAAGGATGTATACATCTAGAAAACTGTGATTCATACTAGATATAGTCATTATTAATTTTTATTTATGCTTTTAGGGTAAACTAATTCACTTTTTTTATTCATGGATCTTATGAATCTAATATTTCATGAGTTCTTGGATACATTTATGGTTGTTTATATTGATGAAATCTTCATATATTCTAGAAAGGTGGTGTAGGTTTTGGGGGATGGCCCTCCAGGGCCTTTGCTTTTCTCTCCATCTATTGGAGGCGACTTGGGTTCTTGGGGGCTAAGAGCTCTGGAAGTGGAGGGTTCTTCCTCTTTGTCCCATTACAAGAGTTTGAAAGGGAAATGTAGCTTGTTTGTGACAACCGGTTCTCTAGGTATTTCTGGGACCAGCTTGGGGGTGACCACGTGCGCACAAATGAGGCTACGCAGGGAGGCTTTCTCTCCTATCAAGAAGGAGACCACGTCACCTGAGGTCATTACTGGGCTAAGCCGGTTTTAATGTCATCCATCCTCATTTGGAATTCTCGTGGTCTCAGGGTACGTGTGAAGTCTGATTTTATTGCCACGGTAGTAAAGGAGAATGGTGTTTTTATGGTTGCGATTCTGGAGCATAAATAGAATCCTGTGAAGATTAATGCATTTGCATGTAAACATTGCATGCAAGGGTTCATGCACGCTGATCCACTTAACAAAAACATTTGGATCTTTTGGAAGAAGGACAGTTCAGTGGATCTGGTTAACTCGGGAGATCAGTTTATCACTTCGAAGGCGAGGAGGGGGTCAGAGTGTTTCTTCATCTCTTGTGTGTATGGAAGCTGCAATCTCCGGGTACGTAGGTCTTTGTGGAGTTGTCTTGGGACCTTTGATCCCCTGGACTTACCATGGATCCTTGCGGGTGATTTCAACGCCGTTCTGAAGCCTCAGGAGAAAAAGGTAAGAGGTGTGTTTCCTCGAATAGCTAGCTTGGAGTTTTCCCAGTTCATGGAAGATAAAGGTTTGATGGATTAGGGGTACTCGGGAGATAGTTTCACCTGCTGTAATAACCAAAAAGGAATCCAAAGATGCTGGAGTAGGATCGACAAATGTATGGCTGACAACAACTTGATAGGAATGTTCCCAAATGCATCGGTGAAGCACTTGGTCCGTGGGCTATACGATCACTCCCAGATTTTAGTTGATTTGTCTCCCGGACAGGATCGTCAGGAATCTTTCTGCTTAAATCCCCAGTGGTATCAAAGGAATGGTTATATCCAGCAAGTGGAGGAGTCATGGAAGAAGCCTGTGCAGGGGCACACATGGGTGGCTATTCACAACAAACATAGGCATTTGAAACAGGAGTTGATGTATTGGGCTCGGGATCTGCCTTATTTTGATCAAAACCTGTAAGTTCTCCATCAATGTATTGAAGGTTTGGAGTTGAGAGTTGAGGAGGAGTGGGATGGTTTAATTTTTGAGGATCTTGTGGAGAAAAAGGAATGTTGGGAAGTGGAGCTCCTGAAACAGGAAAGGTTGGCTCGGGAGAGTTCTCGAGTGAGGTGGCTTCATGAGGGGGACCAGAACTCGGCTTACTTTCAGGCATGAATAAGAGAGCATAAACGCCTCTCCCTTCCGAATCTCCTACGGAATGATGGATCTTTTTAGAATGATAGGGATACAGTGGGGGGATGGAAGCCTCATTCCTTAAAGATCTTCTTGTAGGGCCTAACTCGGGGATGGCCTCCGGGTATCATAGTGGCGATTGTGCTGTGTGGGATGCTATTCCAGAGCAGGTTTCTTTGGCGGACAACAAGGTCCTTGAAGCTATTCCTGAGGAGGGAGAGATCTTTGAGGCCATGCAGCACCTCAACCCAGAAAGTACTCCTGGGCCTGATAGTTTCCCGGGGTCCTTTTACAGAGGGTTCTGGGTAGTAGTTAATGATGATATAATTGGCGCGATCCAGGATTATTTCAGGGGGAGAAACATCCCAAGGATGGTTAGTGCGACTACTTTGGAACTCATACCCAAGGTAAATAACCATTCCTCTCTATATCATTTCAGGCAGGTGAGCTTATGCAATTTCCCTTATAAGATTTTGTAGACCATCATTAATCAAAGGCTGTCCAATTTTCTTCCGGCTTGGATTAGTCCTGAGCAACATGGGTTTGTGAAAGGACATTCGATCCAAGGAGAAATAGCGCTTGCTCACGAGTTGATTCGTGATATTGAGATGAAAACACATGGGTTGAATCTCGTAATCAAGGTGGATATGAACAATGCGTATGATAGGCTGGAATGGAGCTTTATTAACAAAGCCCTCTCTTGTATTGGTTTATCAGCCAAGGTGGTGGATCTCATTTTCAGGTGTATTAGCTCTCCATGGATGGAAGTTGCTTTCATGGGGAAGGTTCATGGCTTTTTTAAATCTACTAGAGGCCTGCGGCAAGGAGACCCCCTATCTCCTAGAATCTTTATTCTGGCACAAGATTCCCTCAGCAGGCTCATAAACATAAGCTTAAACCAGGGGGGGATACTTCCTTTAAAAAACAGAATGAATGCCCCCTCGGTCTCTCACATTATGTTTGCAGATGAAACCATTGTTTTTGATAATGGTGGGAGGGATTCGGTGAGAGGTATCATGAAGATTATGAAGTTGTATTGTCACTAGATTGGTCAGATCTTAAGCTGCTCCAAGAGCAATTTCTTCATCACAAAACAAAGCTCTGTTAGTCTGGTGGACTATTTAGGTAGGCGGATGGGCATGCATCGTGGGGTTTCTCCTATGTAGTACATGGGCATGCTGCTTTCCTCTGGGAGAGTTAAGGTACGTGACTTTGATAATATTGTGTGAAAAATATCGAACAGAGTATGTAACTGGAAAAACAAGTATCAATCTTTTGTAGGTCAGATAGCGCTAGTTAATAGCGTCCTTTCCTCCATCCCCATGCATGCGATTGTGGCATCCAATGTCCCTCAAGGTGTTGTGAAAGACGTGGATAGGATCATATGTAACTTCATTTGGGATGCTAGGGTGGAGGGAAAGAGGCACTAGGTATCCTGGGTTAAAATGGCGAGGTCAGTGGAGGAGGGAGGTGTTGGTGTTCGAAGCTTGCGCTACTCCATTAGATGCATGCATGAAATGCTGGCGTGGGAGGTGGTGGAGGAGCGCTCGATTTGGGGGAAGTCCATGTCTACGTTTGGTGGAGATCATAAGGTGGATGTCAATGGTTAAAGGTCTCCTTTCTGGGCGAAGATCTATCCATTGGTCCAGTGGAAACTCCCATATGCCCACTGGATTGTGGGGAAAGGGTATTTTCTTTTCTGTTATAAGAACTGGGCTGGTCTTTCGTTGGCCTTCCCAGGGTGCCCTGCTACTATGATCTCAGTGAAAGAGGCTATGATTCATCCAAGGTTTATTGAGGCGGTGCTGATCCCGGAACAACAGGGTCTCCTGGGTTCCATTAACTTAGTTTCTGGCCCTGACCTGTGTATGTTTTCTCCTTCGCCCAGGGGTGTCTTCTCCACCAGGGAGTTTATAAGGTGGGATGCGGTGCAGAGGCCCCATGAGGAGTGGAATAATGAGGTGTGGTGTATGTATGTTCCAAAAAAAATATAACTTTCTCCTCTGGCATATTAGGAGGAATACGGTCACTATGGATGACAATATCAGAAAGCTTGGTGTGAGTTTTCCTTCAGCTTATCACTACTGCTACAGTAGGAAGGATGAATGTGTGTGTCACTTGTTCTTGGAAGGGGTCTGGGTTCTTGAGGTGTGGAGATATTTCGGAGGCTCATCTTTTAGCGTGTCTAGGCGGTGGGATGTCTCCTCCTTTTTGCAATAATGGTTTTAGGGATCTAATAGCCGGGTGAAGGAGATCAGTGCTAGAGCGGGGATTCTGAGTGCAGGCTTCTGGTGCTTTTGGAATGCTAGGAATCAGGTGAGGTTTGAAGGGGTAGGGGTGTCGGTCAGAGGCATTATCGCGAAGATTAGGCTTTTGATCCTGGAATGGTTGTCTATGAATAAGTAATGGAGGGATGCTGAGGTGTTTGGCAGGCTGCAGGTTAGGGGACCTCAACTCCCTTATTTCTCTGTGGAGACACAGGGGAGGTGGGTGGAATAGCTTCCCCCTAGTTCTGGAATCAAGCTTAACACTGATGGATCGTGCACGGCTGGGGTTATGAAAGGCGGCGAAGTGGATCGGGATTCTCATGGGGTTGTGAGGCTAACTTTCTCTGCTTGTCTGGGCATGGGTAATCCTATTATGGCGGAGGCACTGGCCATGCTCATTGGGCTTGGTTTGTCTGCTCAGGAGGGTGTTCTTTTATCTCAGGCCGAGACTGATTCCATCATCCTTCAGGATTCTCTGTTGATAAAGTGTTGTGTGCCATGGTCTATAATGTACACTGTGAGGTAGTGTAGAAATCTGATCCAAGATTCCATAATAATTTCCCACTCTCGGCAGGAGGGCAACAAAGTGGCGGATCATTTGGCTTCCTTAGCGGCTCAGCCAGTGGGCCGCTCCTGCCTCATTCCTACTAGTAGTTTGATACCAGAGATGGTGAACTTAATTAGAGGGGATGCCCTCGGCTTGCATTATTTTATACCACTGTATGTTGGGGGATTTGCGTGTTTGTTTTTTTAGACGTTCTCTTAATAAAAAAATTATGTTGGATGGATGAGGAGAATGAAAAACATCTAAGGGTAATTTTGAAAACCATAAAAGAAAAGAATCTATATAAAAAATTTGGAAGGTGTGATTATTGGTTATAACATATTTTTTTCATGAAAACATTATAAATACAGATGGAATAACAGTTCAGATTGAAAAAAAATTGTTGATGAATGGAAAAGACCTGCAAATGTTATAGAGATTTATAGGTTTCCTGGATTAATAGGTTATTAACAACGATTTTAAAAAAAAATCATGGTTATCAAGCTCAATAAATATGTTAATCCGAATATGGGATAAATTTTTTTGGATTGGAAAATATGATGGATGTCTTCAAGAACCGAATAAGAGATTGGTGAATGCTCCAGTTTAGGTCTTGCCTTACCAAAA
The DNA here is from genome assembly GCA_963277665.1 of Viscum album. NCBI lineage: Eukaryota > Viridiplantae > Streptophyta > Magnoliopsida > Santalales > Viscaceae > Viscum > Viscum album. Next base: position 63,472,078 of record OY728148.1, on the reverse strand, counting down.
TGGTGATTTTGTCATCCATAATGAAGTTTTATTGAAGGGAAATAGTAGTTATCTAATGAAGAATGATCATGTAATTGATTATGGTTAAAGTCAACTAAAACCACATGAGTTAATTTATCCCACACATTATTTATAATTGGAAACTATGGGTTATTCTTTGAAAATTTGGAGGCACTATTCATACGGATCCAAATTTCAAATATATACACTTACCATAAAATTCTAATGCATATATTCAATTATAAGGTATTAAACATAAGGTAGAGAAGATGAATTGAACTAATAAAGGATTTTATTTCTCGATCAATTACCATCCATGAAAAGAAAACAATGTGGCGAATTCCTTGAGTCGAAAACATCATTCATCATTAACTACATTACGTTTGGAACAAAATCCCTTCATTAATAGTTTTACTAATTTTGGCATAGATGTTTCTAGTGCAGAGAATACATCTACTTTGTTTTAGGTTTTACTGAATTCATCATTATCCAATATAATTAAGTTGGTGCAGAAAGAAGACCTTGAGCTACAGAAAAATGTAGGATTGGGTAAAATGGGTAAGCTGTTAGAATTTAACCTTGATAATGATTGTGTTTTAAGATTTGGAGGAAGGTTGTTCATTCCTTATGAATCCTTGTTAATGAAGGATTTTTTATGTGAAGCTCATCATTCTCCAATTTCACTTCATCCTATATGTATTAATAAGTATAGAGACCTCTGGGAGTATTACTTATGGGATGGAATAAAAGGAGATATTACAGAATTTAATATGAAATGATTGACATGAAAACATGTTAAAATAAGAGTGGTTGTTACCGAAGGGGATGCTTTATCAATTTCTAACAACAGAGTTAAAATGGGAGAACATATCCATTGACATCATGGTGGCACTACCTAAGACTTATCGAGGTAACAGTTCAATTAGGGTTATTTTTTATCGGCTGAAAAAATCTCCATATTTCATTTATATTTGAGATACAATGTCATTGGATCTAATTTCACAAATGTAACTCCAATATATGGTCAGGTTACATGGAGCTCCTATTTCAATTATATCTGATCGGGATCCCTGGTTCACTTCTAACTTTTGGAAGGGGTTTCAGATGTTTTTTGGCACAGAATTAAACATCAGTACAACTTTTCATTATCAATCAGATAGGCAGTTAAAACAAATGATTCAAACATTGGAGGATATACTTTGATCTTGTTCAATATACTACCAGGGAATTTGGGACCATCATCATTCATTATTTTAGTTTTCCTGTAATATTTTTTTATTCCAGTATACAGGTGGCACATTATGAGGTATTCCATGGGAATAAGTGTCGAAATCCAACCTTTTGGGACGATGATAGGGAAAGGAAGTTGATGGGACCATAATTTGTAGGAGATTTTGCTGAGAAAGGGAAGATGATCCAACAACACATGAGGAAAGCATAGGGATGGATGAAACGTTATGCAGATAACAGAAGGAAAGACTTCTCTTTCGAGGTAGGTGACATGTATTCCTTAAAATATATCCTTTGAAATGTGTGATGCATTTTGGTAAGAATGGAAAGCTATAATTGTGATTAATCATTCCTTTTAAAATCCTAGATAATTTTGGACCAGTTTCATATCAAGTAGATTTGCCTCCATGATTATCTCAGGTACATAATGTTTATCAGGTTTTAATTTTGAGTAAGTATTTTCCAGATTCATCACATGTCTTGAGCGTAGAAGTAGTTCAGCTAGAAGATAACCTTTATTATGAAGAGAAACCAGTTTGGATTCCTAATCAAAGAGGACAGGTATTGCTAAATAAGGTAATCCACCATGTAATGGTTTTCTAGAGAAACCACATGGTTGAGGAAGAAACATGAGACTCTGAAAATTCTATGAGGGAAAGGTACCCCCAATTTTGTTAATGAGTAAATAAAATTGCAAGGACGAAATATCTTGAAGTTATGGAAAATATAACACCCCATGGTTTTAAAAAATAAATTAAATAAATGAAACTTTGTTTTAAGTTGATATTTATTACTAGACTTTAAAAAGAATTTGGATGCTTATATGTTTGGAATTTCAAAAATATGTCATCTAAAATTGTGTTCAGTATGTTATTTGGACTCGGATAGATCCAACTTGTTTTTTGGTGAATAGTAACATACACTTATGAATAGTAATATGAATAATATTATGACCCTAATGAATAGTAAATTGTATTATTATTTTATTTTCATAATGATTTAATATATTTAAATATTTTTTAAATTTTCAATGTTATATAAAAGAAATTATTAAATTAACATTGTTAATTTATGAATTGAGTATTATATTATTTAAAAATAAATTAATAATATTAAAAAAATAATTTTTTATAAATGGAGTTCATTACTGAATTCTAACCATCCAAAAAAGGTTAGGAATAATTTTTGGGATTTTTTCTGGAATTCCAAATTTTTTTTATGAAATGTTAAATACGGTAAAATATCATATATTCAAACTATCAGTTAAATACACTATTTATGACATCATAAGTGATGTAAGACAACAATGTCTTAATTTATATTCCATTATTACTATTTTGGGTTACATGAATTAATATTATTTATAGTCTGGAGAAAAAAATATTATAATAATGATTTTAATAATGTAAAATACCTCCTCACTTCCACTATAAATACAAACCTCATTATTAACTTCCTCCCACACCTCTCCATTCATGAGCCTTAAATATTCTCTTCCTAAGCTGTTCCCCACTTTCAAGACCCGCTGGTCTCACCCAATGACCAAAACTAAAGGCTCTAAGACGGATCTCAAGGATAAGAGATCAGGAGTTAAGAAATCCTCTTCCTTTTTCATGTGTTTTCCTTTCCCTTCCTTTGGCTGTATTATATACCTTTCTCCTCATCTTTTCCAAGAGTCAAGAATGATCAAATAATCTTGTATATTCTTGATGTCCTAATTTTATTGGATAATTCATCATCATTCTTAATCTCCTCTCCCACTTATGCATGGAATAAAAACATTGTCCGTGATGTGTCGAATTACCGATATTGTGGATGATGTGATTTCAATTTGTATTAATTACTTAAATTCTCTTCTTGAAACTATTTTTATAGTTGAAACATATTATAATTTATTTATTATAAATTATATATGTTTTTGGTATCTTTTTGTGCAAATGTGATTAATTTAGAAAAAAAAGAGTTCTTTGCGATTAAAGAGTCTCCAAAATGACCTAAACAAATATCAATAATGTTTTCACATATAGATCATCCTTGTCACGACCCGTCCTTGGGGCCCGTGCAGTGACTACCCCAAGCCACCTTTCATAGGCCAGGGGCTGTTGACTAGCACCAAAGGCGAAAATACCGATAACTAGGAAGGCATTGCCTTTATAAAAGAAAACAAAACACCACAAAGTACAAGAGGAAGTAAACACTAAGTACAAAAGAAAGAGCTAGAAAGTAAATGGGCCAGAATAAAAACCCAACTGAAAGTACAACTACAACTGAACAAAAGTCCGACATAAAAAAAAACAACAGCTGGAAAATCGGAAGGGGCTCTTGGGTCATCCTCCTTGGATCCTACGTGAAGGGAAGGTACATATAGCCTTCACAATGCTCTCACCCGTCATCCTCCTTTGTGTGTCGTCTCGTCGTGAAGTCCACCTCCAGATACTGACTCATCGTGTGGTCCACCTCCGGGAACTGACTCATCGTGTGCTCCACCTCCGGGAACCGTCTAGTCCTCAAACACTCGGCCTCCGTCATCACTGCCCGTCTTCTGCAACCAACACAACGAGGTGCGGGCATAGCCTTTGTAGGGGTGAGTATAACGATACTCAGTAGGGTCCCCGAGACCCTCAAGGTCTCACTAAATCCAACAAGGATAACCACAAAGAAGGATCTCAACAGATAACCCTTACTTAGGTATAAGCCCATACTTATACCTAAGATATCAAGTAACCCATCTCAATCATGAGGAAACACAAAGGTTATTAAATTAATGGATAACCACTACCCAGGTATATGCCCATACATATAGCTAAGTTATCAAGTGACCCATCTCAATCAAGAGGAAAACCCAAAGGTCATAGACTCAGCTCAAACCAGGATTTTCATTATCGAAACCGTAACTGCTCCTGAGCCCATCTCTAGAGTATTCAATGATATTGTCACAAATCTGAGGTACTGCTCACTAACTTAAGACTACTCAGTTACTCATTCTTTCGAGTACCACGTGTCTACCACCTCACACAGTAGTGCTCCTCTCCCATGGGTCTGCCACCTCACACAGTAGTGCTCCCCCTCATAGCCTACAGAGGTACTCCTCCTGTCAAGTACTGCGGGTATACCACCTCACAATGTAGTGCTCCTCCGCCATGGGTCTGCCACCTCACAAAGTAGTGCTCCCCACTGGGCTATGCTAGTTACTTCGAATCGAATCGGACAAGCAGTCATCGGTCACAGCTAGGTACACAGTCTCCGAACTCTGTATGCTTGTCTCCGAGAGGGTCCGCTCAATGAGCTACAGGTCAATACACCAAGTATCACAAGTCCCACGAAGAATTATCTCAAAAGAACCACCTCGTCATAGGGGTCTCAACGCAATAGATGGCGTGTCAATCGGACGCCCGATCTGTGAGTTATTAGCCTTTTCGTCCCAGGTGCCCGGTTGGTTTCGTGTGCGAACCAACCAGGCCATATCTCAACTAAACCCCAAACTCTCGTAGGGTATATTCATAGGTACCGTTCCTCAACGTGATCACCAACACCACTAACCATTCGTCAAATAGACATCTGGTATGAAAGATATCATCTTTTCCGTTCTAGGGGCCCGGTTGGATTTCAGGTACAATCCAACCCGTCCATACTCCAACTGCATCCAAACCTCGGGCGAAGTATGCCAAAAGTTCCATTTCCTCAAGAGGAATCCAACAAAGTCAACGACACATCAATCGGACGTCCAGAGCTCAAGATATAAGTGTTTCCACTCAGAGGGCCCAGTTGGTTTCATGTACGAACCAACCCGGCCGAACCCAAGTACTCCGAAACCTTAAGTGAAATATACCAAACGAACGTCTTGATCCAAAGTTTTCATCACAGCTGATGGTGCATCGATCGGAGGTCTGCAGCCCCAGTTATAGGGAAAAGACCGTGAAATGTCCGAAAGTTGGGGTTTCGGGCTCGGGCCGACTCAGCTCAAGACCCCCTGGGTCGGGCCGAATCGGGCGACCCAACCCAGTTCTGGGTCGGCTGGCTTCAGCGTGGCCCGGCCCGGCCTGGGCGCGGCCTGGCGCACTGGCGGTCCGGCGCGCTGGCCAGGTGGCTTGGCCGAACGACCGAGCCGTTCGAGGGTGCGGGGGGGGGGGGGGGGGGGGGGAATGTTTCCCGCCATTTGTAACCGCGACCCCCCATAATGGGGGCCACTATTTGCTGGCCTGCCGGGGGTCATAACCCCCAGATCTCCCCCTGACCGGTCGGCCCGCTCTGGCCAGCCGTCCTCTGCCGCCATGGGACTAGCGAGGGCCGGTCCCCCTGCTCCGACGCCGGCGACCCGGAACTGGCCGCCGGTTCCCCTGCTTCGCCATGGCCTAAGCCAAGGCTTATTCTGTCTGGCGTGGTGCGACGGCACTGTGCCCCTCCGCCGCGGCCCCGCTCTGGCCTCGGTGTCTTCAGGTTTTTTCCGGCGCGGCGTGACGACACCATGGCTTGGTGCGATTTTCAAATGCATTGCGTGACGACACCACACATCCATTCCGCTCGTTCCCGCGTGGTGTGATGACACCGCGTCACTTCCCTTTGAACCGCAACAACAAAAAATAATAAGGGAGGAGGGTCGGACGTGTTTGTGCGGTCCGGCCCCCTCCCGTTAAACGATAGCAAGCGGTCCAATTGAACATGGATAGATGTCAGACAAAATTCTCGAAATGAAACGCATAGAACCCCTACCTTGAAAAATATTGTCGAACAACGGTGTCGTGGAAAACGGCATCGCGGGGAGAGGTTCCGTATATGCCGACGGAGAACGTCTGAGGAGGAAGCAGTGTCTCCCTTCCTTTCACACGGAGTAAAAATTGAAAGGTGGAAAGTCGTTGGCGAGTTCCCATGTCGGTGCATCCTCCTTTGTCGAGGATGAAGAAGATGGAAGAATCCGGGTCGCCGAATCAACGTTCCTTGACGAAGAAGAAGAAGAAGGAGAAGAAGAAGAAGAAGTTATTTAAAAACTCCCAAGCTCTCTTCCCTTACCCTCAACACCACAAATGCCAACCCTTAACAAAAAAAATAATGGTTCCACATTATTTAATCAACCCAATCCAAGCTTTTCCAAAATAAATTCAAAAGTTTAATTCACTTAATTTAATGTGTGTGCTGGCTAGAGTTAATGAGGGAGAGAGTGAGGAAAAGGAAGGATACTCATTAAAGATTTTTTTACAAAACAAATTAAAGAGGGAGTTAGGGAGTATAAGAGGAATGTGAAGGGGTGGGGTTCGTGTGGGCCCCACCTCAACTTTAATCCTCTCTTGGGTTGTTAACTACAATTGGGTCCCACCACTAACTCCCTTACATAGGTTATAAACACTTTAGAGAGGGTCAAAGTGTCGTAACACAAAACTTAATCCAATTAACATGAAAAGAAAATATAATTGTAACAATTATATTTTATCCCTCACATTTTTTTAAACAACTCCTCCCGAGAAAACGCAACTCTAGAAATGGTCTTCTTAAGAAATTAATGGCGCTGCGGTTCCATCGGTGCCCTCAGATTTCGATTCTATGCACTGGTTCAAAAGATAGAAAAACCCGCTCATTCGTTCACTAAACGTACCCGAGCTAAACTTTGGAAATTGATTTCGGGCACACCGGGTCTCGGAATCAGGCGCCGTCAGAAACTGCGTTCCTGTAAAATCCCAAATAAAATTTAGAAAAAATTTACCTTCAATTTTACAGGTCTTTACATTACTCCCACCTCAGGTATTTATGTCCTCGTAAAGCTTTAACAAATACTAGGGATACGAAAGCGGTATTGAGCATGCATATGTGTCTTCCGCTCCCATGTGCTTTCCTGGAGATTCCCGTACTGCCAAAGAAAGTGCACCTGAGGAATCAACCGTCCTCATAGGATCCTCTCCTGTCGATCCTCGGTCCCCACTGGAACCTCCGTGAAAGTCACCCCATCGCCCAAGTCAAGCTCCCTATGGCCGATGATATGCGAAGGGTCGAGCACGTATCTCCTCAGTTGAGATACGTGGAAATATTCGTGCACCAGGTGCAACTGAGGTGGATGGGTCAAGTGGTAAACCACCATGCCTACCTAGCTGAGGACCTAAGAAGGTCCGCTGAACCTCAGAGATAACTTGTCGCCTCGTCCACATCTCCATAATTCCAGGTCAAAGTGAGACCCGTAAGAAAACGTGGTCGCCATCCTCGAACTCTAGTGGTCTCAACCTCCTGTCAGCATAAGGATTCTCTTGGCTCTGAGCTTTCCTCATCCGCTCTTGGATGACCTGGACCTTCACTGGTCCCACAAGATTTGCTATGATTTTTCTTTGGTGATAACAAATATCTGGTCTCATCCCCTGGATGAACCACGTTCTTTGCCTAATACAGTCAATCCGGACATGGATGATGTATTCATGCCATGGATGACATAGTAAGGCCTAAACGTTACTACCAAGAGATCCAACCGTCACTCTCGCCTCTTAGGGTCGATTCACACTGTCAGCATCAGCGTGAGGTCACTTGGTCTCTTCCAGTAGGATTCTCGAAAGTGAGGGTCAAGTCAACAGTTTAAACTGGAACCTCTTAGTACTCAAAAAGGAAGGAAGAAAATGTCACAAAGGTAAGTGTCTTTATATTATTGCAGCTCATGGTACAAAGATAAAAATTTAACAACATCAACATGGAACTAAATATACAAAGAATAAAAGGAAACCACTAGTTCCACTCTTGTCCACTTGCTTCCGGTGATCCGTAGTCATATGCTTCTTCTACATAAAGATGAGCTCTCCCATGTCCACCAGTTCCCGGTGGTTGGGGTGGACCTCCTGGTGGTGGTGGTGGAAACACCTCGAAGCTTCGTCCACCTACAACTGCACGACCAGCTCCCCTCCCTTGGCTTTCAGCTCCTAGCAGTCTGACTTGATCAAACCACTGACTCAGACTGGGAGGTTCTTCATTTAACTGGTGGTCATCTGCATGGCTGGTCGGACAGTCACGTGCCATGTGACCAATCCCGCCGCATGAGTAACACTGCATGGTATTTCTGGCTCTGTCATTCCCCTTGGTGCCTCGCACTACTGACCTTGAGTCATGGGGTCGACCACCTGTAGGTCTGGTCCTCTTGGACCTCTGCGTCATCTGTCTACTACCTGCTATAGAAGACTCTATCGCAGGCCAGCTAGTGGTGGGTCCTGCTGCTGGAGACTGATCAGCAAGGAAACTCTCCACTAAGAGGGCTCACTCTAATAACCCTGTCTGCATCAGAATGTTGTGAGAAACAACATAATCTCTTATATCTCACCTGAGCCCTTGCTCAAAGGTTCGGGCCCTGATGAACGGGTCCCGTACCATATCTGTGGAGTAGCGCGAGATGACTTTGAACCTCGCAGAATACTGTGCCACAGTCATGCTGACCTGCCGCAGCTGAAGTAGCTCCTGTATACGCACCGCTCGAAGAGTGGCTAGTACAAACTTTTCCCGGAACAGGCTCTCAAAGTCTGCCAATAGAAGTGTCGCCTCGTCATGCATCTGAAGCATCAGGCTCCACCATCTGCCTACTGTTTCCTGAAGAAGGCTGGCAGCAAGTATCACCATGAAGTCTGCTAGCATCCCCACTAGCCTGAAGACTCTCACCACAGCCTCCAATCAATCATCAGTCACCTGTGGGTTCGTCTCTCCCCTGAACCTGGGTGGCATCTGGCGCTGGAACTCGTGCAGTGCACTCAAGCGACGTGCACCCTCTGCTGCTAGGGCTGGTGGCATCGGTGGCCCAATGGGTAGTAGTACCTCTTGTGCCTCCGCTGGTGCCTCAACTAGGATAGGGCCATGTACTGAGGCCACGTCGCTCGACAGGCTGTCAGTACGAACAACTCTCGAGGCTCTTGCTGGTCGTCCGCGGGGAGGCATCCTAAAATAAACAAACATCTCCTGGTCAAATGATTTATACCAGGTGAGATGACCTGGTTTGAGCTGACTTTTAAAAAATTATGGAAACACACACGCAATCAGTGTTTTTGTGCACAAAGTCAAAAATTAGTTTTCAGGGTCCTGGTGTATGGATACGTCGGCCGCCCGCACCAACACAGGACTCCCTGAACTAAAAACCACATTTGGTACTCTTAACACTGTCGCTTTATAGAAAGAAAATATCAGAGTTATTAGTTCTGCGGTAGAACCGACTCCTCTGATACCAATTTGTCACGACCCGTCCTCAAGGCCCGTGCCGTGACTACCCCAAGCCCACCTTCCATAGGCTAGGGGCCGGTGACTATCACCAAAGGAGAAAATCCCGATAAGTTAGAAGGAATTGCCTTTATAAAAGAAAACAAAACACCACAGAGTACAAGTGGAATTAAAAACTAAGTACAAAAGAGAGTGATGAAATGGAAATGGGCCAGAATACAAACCGAATTGAAAGTACAGCTACAACTGAACAATAGTACAACAGAAAAAAAACAGCTGTAAAAACGGAAGCAGCTCCTGGGTCATCCTCCTCGCATCCTACCTGAAGGGTAGGTACGTATAGCCTTCACAACACTCTCACCTATCCTCCTCCTCCATGTGTTGTCTCATTGTGAAGTCCACCTTCAGATATTGACTCGTCGTGTGGTCCACCTCCGGGTACTCATCCGTCGTGTGGTCCACCTCCAGGTACCGTCCAGTCCTCGGACACTCGGCCTCCGTCAGCACTGCCCGTCATCTGAAACCAACACAACGAGGTGCGGGCATAGCCCGTGCAGGGTTTAGTATAACGATACTCAGTGGGGTACCCGAGACCCTCAAGGTCTCACTAAATCCAACAAGGATAACCACAGAGATGGATCTTAATAGATAACCCTGACTTAGGTATAAGCCCATACTTATACCTAAGTTATCAAGTAACCCATCTCAATCATGAGGAAACAAAAAGGTTATGAAATCAATGGATAACCACTACCCAGGTATATTCACATACCTACACTAAAGTTATCAAGTGACCCATCTCAATCAAGAGGTAAACACAATGGTCATAGACTCAGCTCAAACCAGGATTTTCATTATCGAAACCGTAACTGCTGATGAGCCCGTCTCTGGAGTGTACAGTGATCTTGTCAAAACTCTGAGGTAATGATCACTAAACTAAGACTGCTGAGGTACTCCTCCTGTCATGTACCGCGGGTCTGCCACCTCACACAGTAGTGCTCCTCCGCTAGGGGTCTGCCACCTCAAACAGTAGTTCTCCCCCGCATAGCCTATAGAGGTACTCCTCCTGTCGAGTACCACGGGTCTTCCACCTCACAAAGTAGTGCTCCACCACCATGGGTCTGCCATCTCACAAAGTAGTCCTCCCCACTGGGCTATGCTAGTCACTCGGAATCAAATCGGACAAGCAGTCATCAGTCACAAGCAGCTACATGGTCTCCGAACTCTGTATGCTCGTCTCTGGGAGGGTCCGATCCATGAGATATAGGTTGATACTCCAAGTATCACAAGTCCCAATAAGAAGTATCTCAAAGTACCACCTCGTCATAGGGGTCTTAATGCAACAGACGATGCGTCAATCAGACGCCCGGTCTGTGTGATATTAGCCTTTTTGTCCCAGCTGCCCGGTTTTTTTCATGTGAGAACCAACCCGACCATATCTAAATTGTACCCTGAAATCACATAGGGTATACTCATAGGGGTCGTTCCTCAACGTGATCACCAACGCCATTGACGGTTCGTCAAACAGACGTCTGGTTTGAAAGATATCAGCTTTTCCGTTCCAGGGGCCTGGTTGGATTTCGGGTAAAATCCAACCCGGCCATACTCCAACTGCGTCCAAACCTAGGGCGAAGTATTCCAAAAGTTCCTTTTCCTCAAGAGGAATCCAACAAAGTCAACGACACGTCAATCAGACATCCGAAGCTGAAGATATAAGTGTTTCCGCTCCGAGGGCCCGGTTGGTTTCGTGTACGAACCAACCCGGCCGAACCCAAAGTACTCCGAAACCTTGAGTTTAATATACCAAAACGACCGTATCGATCCAAAGATCGTATCACAGCTGACGGTGCTCTCTATTGGAGGTCCACAGCCCAAGTTATGGTCCAATGACTGTGAAAGGTCCGAAAGTGGGGCTTTCGGGCTGGGACTGACCCGACCCGAGACCCCCTGGGTCGGCCCGAACCTGGTTGACCCAACCCGGGTCTGGGTCTGCCCACTTGGGCGCGGCCCTGCCCGGCCTGGGTGCGATCCGGCTCGGCGGCATGGCGCGCTGGCGGTCTGGCGCGCTGGCCAGGTGGCTCGGCCGAATGACTAAGCCGTTCGGGAGTGCGGGGGGGGGGGGGGGGGGGCGCTGCCCCCCGCAGTTTGTAACTGCGATCCCCCATAATGGGGGCCGCTCTTTGTTGGCCAGCCAGGGGTCGTAACCGTTGGCTCTCCCCCTGACCAGCTGGCCCGCTTCGACCGGCCGACATCTTCCACCACGGGACCGGCGAGGGCCGGTCCCCCTGCTCCGACCCCGGCAGCCCAGAACCGGCCGCCGGTTCCCCTGCTTCGCCGTGGCCCCGCTCCGGACACGATGTTTTTGGGTTTTTCTCTGGTGTGGCGTGACAGTGCCACGACATGGTTCGATTTTCAAATTCACGGCATGATGGCACCACACATCATTGCCGCTCGTTCCTACGCGGTGCGACGACACCGCGTCACTTCCCTTTGAACCGCAACAACACAAAATAATAAGGGAGGAGGGTCGGTTGTGTTTGTGCGTTCCAGACCCCTGCCGTTAAACGATAGCAAGCAGTCCAATTGAACGTGGATAGATGACGGAAGTAATTCATGAAAAGAAACGCATAAAACCCCTACCTTGAAAAATGTTGTCGAACAACGGTGTCACAGAAAATGGCATCGCGGGGTGAGGTTCCGTATATGCCGATGGAGAACATCCGAGGAGGAAGCAGCGTCTCCCGTCCTTTCATGGGGAGAGAAAATTGAGAAGAGGAACGTCGTTGGCGAGTTCCCACGTCGGTCCCTCCTCCTTTGTTGAGGAATAAGTAGACAGAAGAATCCGGGTCGCAGAATCGACGTTCCTTGATGAAGAATAAGAAGAAGACAAAGAAGAAGAAGAAGTTCTTTAAAAACTCCCAAGCTCTCTTCACTTACCCTGAACACCACAAATGCCAACCCTTAACAAAAAAATAATGGTTCCACATTATTTAATCAACCCAAGCCATGCTTTTCCAAAATAAATTCAAAAGTTGAATTCACTTAATTTAATGTGTGTGTTGGCTAGAGTTAATGAGGGAGAGAGTGAGGAAAAGGAAGGTTACTCATTTAAGATAAGTTTACAAATTAAATTAAATAGGTTGTTAGAGAGTTTAAGAAGAATGTGAAGGGGTGGGGTTCGTGTGGGCCCCACCTCGCCTTTAATCCTCTCATGGGTGGTTCACTACAAGTGGGTCCCACCCTTAACTCCCTTAATTAGGTTATAACCCATTAAGAGAGGGTTAAAGTGTCGTAACACAACACTTAATCCACTTAAGAAGAAAAGAAAATACAATTGTAACAATTATATTTTATCCCTCCCATATTTTTTTAAACAATTCCTCCCGAGAAAACACAACTCCAGAAATGGTCTTATTAAGCAATTACCGGTGCTGCGGTTCCATTGGTGCCCTCAGATTTCGATTCCGTGCACCAGTTAAAAATATAGGAAAACCTGCTCATTCGTTCACTGAACGTACCCGTGATAAACTTCGGAAATTTATTCCGGGCACACTGGGCCACATAATCAGGCATAGTTAGAAACTTCGTTCTTGTAAAATTCCAAAGAAAATTTAGAAAAAATTTCCCTTGAATTTTACGGGTCTTTACAATCCTCATGTGCGATTTCAAATTATAAATTATATAATTTATCGTTCTGAAAATTTATAAATACCTCTCCCTTGCAATTATGGAGTCTCAGTTCCAATTAAAACAAAAATCAATCACGAATCGATCATTGAAACCAGGTAAAGATTGCACTAAACAAAATTTAAATAACAAGATATCTCTAACAAATGTGTCAAATGATGTTGTAAATTGATCATATAAGGTATCATAAATAAAAACATGATTCATTAATATATTAATAACACTCATTTAATATTTACATCAGAGGTTTAAACACTTTTAACATAATAAGAACCCAAGGTATGGTAATTCTAAACCCAATTTCCATTATTTGGGTTACTTTTTTCTATATTTATTATTTTTTATTAAGATTATTGCTTTGGTGAATATTAGTTTATATTATGTTTCAATAAGTTTATTTATGGTTTATACAAATATATTTTCCATTATATTAATTATCACGCTAATTATATTTTAACATACTTTCCTTTTAAAATTATTTAAAACACACTTTAATAAATTTCAAAAGGATTGTTTTTTATATGTATATGGAATGAGTAGTTTTTCTTGATTTCAAGATACGTTATTACCATGTTATTTTCCGTGGAAATTTCTTATGTTTGGTTGATCCCATTATAGATCATGATATTGTTGGATGTGCCCATTATAGCTCAATATATGACTGTAAATCCCTATTATTGCTATCCAATGGATTGGGTACTCCGAAGATAGAAGATAACCAAATGGATATTTCATGTGTAACGGTTAATGTAAGAGTGATATGGTAAATATTTCCCAAGGAAACTATATAATGTTTCAATGCATATGATTTTCGGTTTTATTGGATTTTATGTTATCATTTGGCTAACAATTTCTTTTATTATATACCTTAATGAGTTTTATACTCATCCCAGGTTATTAAAATGTTTTTCACAAGATATATGGATGGGTATGGGAAATAAGGGAGTTGTGATGTTTGATTTGGAGTGTTGTTAATCAAATCCTATTTTATGTTTTAATGATTTATATTTTGAAAAAATGAATATTGTTTTTGTATAATCATCTTGTATGAATGTTGTATGTCATGTATGTATGATTTCATAGTTCATTAAAACTCTAAAACAAGAATATCCTCAAGGTGTAATAATGAGGGTCTTGTCTAAAAATAAATATTATGTAAATTTTTATGGACATGTCCTTATACCAATCATATATATTTATATATTATTACAATATATTTAATTCCTTAACTAGTATTAGGACTCTCTCTATTAACCCTTTTAATAATTACTATGGTGACAAAAATTTAATATCAATGGTTTTTATTATAGAAAAATGTAATTGATTCCTTTAAAAATATTAAAAACACTAAATCCAAATATGAATTCATTTTTTTAATATTCAATTTCCAAAAACTGGTAAACATTGTTTAAAATATATTTTATTGAAATACAATGGAAAATAGTTTTTGAAGAAATTATCTTGTCAATATTAATAATTTTTAGAAAACATGATAACTTAAATTTTTATTCCTAATGAATTAATTTGTAATTTGTTAAATAAAAATATAATTTTATTTATATAAAACCTTAAAAACGAATCATTACACACCTCCTCATTTTCTTAATAATTTGTAGTAGTGAAAATATGCCATTATTGAAATCTCAAGCCAGAAACAGTTGGAAGTAAATTCTATAGACTTCAAAAATTAGTGGTTGATTTCCCTATAAATATAAAACACCTATAAATTATAAAAAATAAATATATAGTCCTATATTTTATTTATTTCTAATAAATAAATTTTAAAAGATAATAAAAAATTTAAAAATATCAATTTATAAGTAGAAACAAAAATTTATAGACAAGAATACCAATTTACATCAAAAATAAGAAACACCAAAGTAATACCATAACATGTAATACCCATCTAGATCAATGATCCAACAATAATTTCCTTTCCCAAAATATGAATAAGCATCATAAATTAACTAATATACCCTTCTATGACCTATTTCTTAATAGATGAAATATTAAAAATGCCAACATTCCCGAAGTAGATTGTGAGTCTAAACTCATTATGGAATCCACAAATACATCTTGACTCAATATATAAGGAAAATAAAAGATTTTCACTTTGTGTATAAAATATCTTAATTGAGGTCATATATTTTATATCAAAATATTAATCATCTTCCATGAATAACATTAAAAAAAATAATTTTATATTTTCCAATCCATTTGCACTATCCATTACCATGTCAAGACAGAAGAAAAAAACACTAATAATCCCTAGGTGGTATTTCCATATTCATCATTATTGTCTTGTCGATCCAAAAAAAATTCCGTAATGAGACAAATAGCAGTTTCCCTAGGGGTACGTTATCATTCTATTCAGTCACAAATATGAATGAAATCACAATAACATTGTATAGAAATTAATTCCAAACCATGTCACATAAAAATTATTTTTTAACAAATATATTTTAAAAAAACATTTATGTTGATAAAAAAGTGAATATTTTAGAATTATGATTTTAAAATTATAACCAATGTATTTTAAAATAACTATCAATTTTTTTAAAAAAAAACCCAAAGACATGAAAGATTGTAAATTATAACAAGAATCACATAAGGATTTTAAAACCATTTTAAGAAATTAATTTAATGAAAAATATCCCTTAATGTTTTATGTCAGGTATAGATAAGAGATAATACTCCAACCTCACATGGGATTTCATAAACTCATAAAGGAACAACAATAATTATAGCTATATCAGTTGTTTAACCCATATAGTTGAAATTGAAGTATGAAATCACATACCTTATGCTTAATTTTAGATCGATTCATAGTAACCTCTTGTATTTTAGATTTATAAACGTTATTAACCTATAAAAAACCATAATAATATATGTGATATCATATATAATTATTTTATAACATCTTACCACAACATTTTGTTATAATCACTCATTTTTTCATTGTTTTATGTGTCAATTTCCTTGTTTTTTATTATGTTTTAATTTGTTATTTTTTATTATTCTTACTTTAGTAACAATTTCATCATATTAATAATATAAAACCTGTTTTAAAGGACATATATATTTATTATATACATATATATAGACAAATCCATAAAATTTTGTGACGTAAAATAAAATACACCATTCTTATAGACGATGTGTCGTATGTATAAATGAATGTATTTTCTGTTTTCATGTCACATTAAACGAATAAAATGTAATATATATATATATATATTCATATAAGAATGATTTTAATTTAAAGTTTATACAATATTTTTACTTAACCTATCCTTAATTCATTAAAATTATTGTGTGAACAAATCAAATCACTTCGCGATGTGGTAATCTTCATTACATTAGAGCGTTGCTATTATAATACCTAAAATAGAAAGTATGATGGTATCTATTGTATAAAAGTTAATGAATCATAAATACCATAAATATTATACATATATATATATATATATATATATTTACTGTATTAATTTCATTATTCCAAACCTTCAAAAGTTCTAATAGAAAAATGAATGACAATAGTTCTTGTGGCGGTGGTCTATTAAACACATAAACGATGATTTCTTAACACATTTGATGGAAGTGTATGATATTCGAGGTCATGCCATTAACTCAAAAATATCTATGAATATTGAATACATAATTTTTATTATTATATAATTATATAAAAGTAATTTAATGATTTGGATAAAGAAATTATATTAGGCTACTCTTAGAAACACATTACCACTTCTTCGAGTATCTTCCTTAGTATCACACTACTTACTTATCAAGTTAAATTAATAGCAATGATAAATCATATAATATTAGGGGATTGTTTTTTGGAGTTATTTTATAATTGTTTGGATGATAGTATGTGATTTATATGTGTAATATGGTGAGGAAAGTGGGAGGCCATATATATGTGGGGGTGACATATAACACAAAATATTGGAAATGAAGATAGACAAACACTTGTTTTTAATTAAAAATAGTCCCATATAAAAATTATTATATAATATAGGTTTATTGGTCAAAAATTGATGTAAATGGGTATTGGGAAAAAGTATCTTCATTATTAACCCATATATTCTTTGATTAACCCCTACGTGAACTCAGTTTTACATCAATCACAGTAATCAATATTTACAATTTTCAAATTTTTTTTTAAAAAATGATGATAAACATATTATGAATTATATGTTATCATTACTAATAATATTTTATCAATTTTTTAAAATTAAAATGAAATAATTGAAAATTATTAATTTAATATTTATCCTAAAGACGAAATGAAAAAAAAATTTAATGTGAAATTGTTCAAATTTTTGCTAATATTTTATATATAATTCAAATATAAAAATATTGAAAATGATATAAAATATATAAATATATGTATAATATATCTAAATTTTATTTCAAATAAATTTAAAATACTATTTAACATTAAAAATGATATAATTGAAAGGATAATGTTCAATGAAAATTCATTATTATTCACTATTTATAAAAAAATACCTATAATAAAAATAGAAAAAAAATTATGATAATATTAACAATAAAAGTTTCAATGTGATATCTATTTTGAATAATAAAATTTATAATATACTCAAAAATATGTTCTAAAAAAATTTCCATTATAAGTTATAATTTTACCATTAGACAAAAAAATTACACGTTAAATATGATTTTTTCTTATCTTATGCCTATTAATACTATAGTATTATTTAGAAATAATATATTTCATTATATATATATATATAAATTTGGGTAGGATTATCCACTAGTATTAATTAATTTAATTTATTAATACGAACCAAATTAAAAAAAATATTTTTAAAAAAATATAAATTGTACTATATTCAATTAATTTTTATATTAATTAATAATAAATTATTAAAAAATCTATTCATAAATATATTTTAGTTATTTATTTAATCATTTTTATTACCACTAATTTATTTCCCATGAGATGATAATAACTTTATAAATTAAAAATTATTTTATTTGATAAAACATCATATTGCGTGAAACAATTTCTGTTGATGAAAGATGTTATTGCATGTAACTCGTAAAAAAATAAATATTTTCTTATTTTTGATAAACATCATAATTTTAATTTAATTAGAATAAATAAATAAATAAATAAATATATATATATATATATATAATATTTTCATGTAATTTTATATTTCATTCTATGAACTGTGTTTCTTGTCATACAATTTATTGAGTAAAAATATATACTATTAGAATATTAGTGGTGTTACACATTTAGTGGAGGTAAAAGAAAAAAATTAGAGACATTCATAGAGGGATTTATTGCGGTTCAAGAAATAGAAGACCACTAGTTCAATATTCCACAAATCTCTAGCACGAGTGTGATTTATTTTAAAATCCATTCCATTTTATGGGGACTTTTAGTCCTTTTTATCAGTACTTCACGACATACTACTAGAATTTGACTCTTGGTACAAGAACATGAGCCTACAACTAGGTTTTAGAAATCCATTACAAGAAAAAGTAATTGTTCTTCTTACATCAGGAACATTTAAAAATATATAATAAACAAATTCATATATATAATTCATATCAAAGCTATAATATTCATCTTGTGGAACAATAAGCCTTCCATGAAAAAAAAAACAGATGAATATGAAGCTCATGTAGAGTCTTATATGAACATCATTGATTGAAAACAAATATCATTCAATGACATGAGGATTCTTCTTCCATATTTTTATATAACAAATTAGTGATTTTTTATGATTTTAGAAAAAATATTTATATTCAATTGACTATATCACATAACATGAATAGGTATATAATCAGACATCTACATAAAAATATATTCGCTGAATATTATTTAAATAAAAAACACATTATTCAAAGAAAAACATGGATTAGAAAAATTTTAATATTCCATAAAATACATCAAAAATGTTTAGGAAAGAAATATATATTATATTCTCTCTATATTGAAAATTTTATTTTATTATATTCTATTTTAACATAATTGGTAATTTGATAATTTAATGATTTGAAATAAGAATAAAAATGGATACCCAACATTTTCTATATTAATAAATAACATTTGTCACTATGATGTTGGATATTAAATAAAATTAATCAATGTATTTGATTTTAAAAGGTGACTCCATGTAGCTGATTTTTCTTCTAGTAGTTTAATTGAATTATTTAAGTGTTTCATTAACATATCCACATTTGATACCGTTGATTGAAAGGATGTAGACACTATCATAACATAGGTGATTCATAGATTCTAATATAGAATATTGATGTGATTTAGTCGATTGAACCACATAATTGATTCACTTAAAAAATTTCTTCATGTAGCAGGATTATGTAGTCGAATGATCTTGTTGGATATTACTCACATTTCTGAGTACTCCAAGTAACAGTTTAATTTAATGATTGATTTCATATGTGATATCATTGATGTAGGTAATTTTTACATAAGTGATTTAGTGATATTTCCAATTTATGTAGCCATTTTATTTACATTGGTGACATATTAATGTGTCAATTTCCACCACATATAAAATAATTATTACATGGAAGATTTTTTAAACATGGGGATAATCTAGAAAACACATATACTATTCTTTCAAAGAAATTTAGCTTCCCAAAATATATAAATAGAATAAAACCAAGTAACCTATCATAAAAACAAGATCATATTTAAAATATAAAGTCTAATTACGATCATCAAAAAATAATGTAAATGGGGTATGATGGAAAAGAATAAGTATTCTAAAAATATCCCACTTTTCCATGATCAATGAACATGTAAAAAAAATAAATACCATTAGATATTAATGTAGTAAGAAAATACTAAATTAAAACCTTTTAAAAGAAATAAAATAAAATATTTTGAAATTTTATATTTCTATCTACTTGTTAGTTAATCACACCTTTTTGATGGTATAAATATCTAACCCTTTTTTATTTCTTCCCCCATTTTATTAAATTATTTATGAAATTAAACATCGCCTAAATTTTTGATAAGTAATAAATTTTATCCCACATAGATAATGAAAAAAATGAATGATAAGGTAGAATAAATACTTATTACAAATGAAAAGATGTTCTTTCTTGTGAATTTTAGAAATAGAATCTATTCCATTCATGATAACCAGAAAATAATGTAATAATTTTTTGGAAGATAAAATTGCAGACTCAATAAAAGTTATAGGGCCAATAATGGTGTTAATGACTATTTTTAAAATTCTATATGAAATATCAATAAAGACTATCATCATAATTATATTTACAAATGAGTAAACAGATATTATCCCACTACTGAGTGGATAAATATATTTATATGTGATATTCACTTTCACTAGAAAGCAATGAAAAAAAAATTAATTAAATGAGATATTATTTAAAATTAAAAACAATAAAAATTTGTTGGGGTTTAAATGCTCTTAATGATACAATATATTTTTAAATAGAAATTTTTTGTTATGAAACTAGAAATTATTATTTCTGAATATTCATCTAAATATAATTTTTTTTCTCCTTAGAATAAAAATCAATGTTCATTACAAAATATTTTTTTTGAAAAAAACTATATTTTTGAAATATTTATTTGTAATTAATGGTTCATTAAATTTAAAATATTCATTTGATTCAACCAAAATTATTCTACCATATATCCAAAAAAATTCTCATTATTTCCAATGTGGTCAATGATTTTATTTGGAAATGCATGGAGGTTACGTATGAGAATGTAAAAATGGTTGTAAGATAATTTTATATTTGACCATGTATATAAATCTAAAATTAATTTTGTATGCTTTAAAATTTTTAGGGGTGTATCCAAATAAAACAAATATAGAATAAACAAATTCCTATTTCATAAATTTTAATAAATTGATATTATAAATAAATATAAATTCACATATATAATTAAACTAAACAACATAATCATAAAATCAATTTTTATATTTCAACAATAATGATAATACATTGATTCAATCATAATAAATAAAACACATCAAAATTAATTTTTATAAACAAATCCAATAATTTTCTTATAATAAAATTCACTTGATAGAGATAATTTAAAAAATTTATTCTAACACATCATCTTTAGAGATAAATTCCATAGAATTTTCCATTTTTGAAAGTTAAATCTTATAAAATAATACATTATGTATATATTTATTTTTCATGAATGATTTATCATATCCATATAAATATATTAATTGAACAAGTGATATAATAATTTTAATGAGACATTATTATAGTTGAATCCAACTCACATTAATATGGGTTTCATTCAATTCACTTGTGCAAAATTACTATCAAATGTGATATATTATATTTCTAACCTAGATAATAAAATAGAGTTTTCCCTCTTAATAGACATAAATAACATGTAATTTTATTGAAAATTTAATGTTACAAGAATAGTTTTTCAATTAGTTTACAACCACTAAATTTATTATTAATGTGTGATATTAAATTAGAGTATCGGTTTTTTAGAAAAAAGGAGGAAAAATAAACTATTTATTTTGAATATCTTAAAATCATTATTGAATCCTTTATATTTTATTATTTATCATTATTATTAAGTCGGGGAAATACATAATTGGAATATAATGATTTTTCTACTAAATGTAAAAAAAACATCTAATTATTCAACTATAAATCATGTTTTTTAATTTATTTCCCAACTCCATCCAAGCCATGTTTTTCATTAGAAATCATTAGTGCAATATATAATTTTCCACATTCATGTTTAAAGAAGTTATGAATATATAGTATATATTTTATTTGATTTATCATATAACCTATATATTTTTGGTAAATTTTAAAATATATAATATCATTTAATTCACTAATATCATTTAATTCACTAATCATGATCCTTATATTATCTATATACAATTACACCAAAATGATATCTGATGATGGATTTCTCTTAAATAATGATTTATCTACCTTACACAATGAATTTATTTTACAAAATAATATAAGATAAATGCTCAAACAATGATAACAGTTCAAGTTTAAGACCATTAAGTGTTTTTATATATTCAAAAACACAAATTTGAAAGTGCAGATTTTGAAAAAAATTTAGATGTTAAAAAAATTAATCAAAAAAATCATTTAGAAATTTAGACTTTCGATCCATCTAATATAATTTAAATTTTATACATTATAATATGTTAAAATAATTATAATTGAATATAATCTAGTTAAATGGAAAAATTTATCCTCACAATGTACACCTTATTCATGAGTATACCATTTTTCTAAAATACTAGATTTAATCCTTTTTTATAGCAAGACCATCCTTCTATTTCATAAAAACCTATTTATTGCACGTAGAAAAATATTAAATGATTCTATAAACCCATTACCAATCCATTTTCCCCATGAACTATTTTAATTCCTAACACATAGATACAAACTAGATTTCTTCTAATAAGGATTATATTATAGTCTGAGGTTTTAATTGATATAAAAAGTTAGAAAAATACACAATTTTCCTATATCCAGACATGTTCTTATTCATTTATTCAATATTCATACAATATTTTCTTAATGATAATTACTAATAGTTCTAGTCTTATTAAGTGGAACACATTCTAAATCATTAACATCGTACTTTTTCATATTTGGTTCTAGAAAGTAGTGTTTCAATTATTCACAATTCTTATAATGAAACCATTATTTAGATCTATGTTTTTGTAATAATCAATTAGTTCATCAATATGAGTTAATAAATGATCAAAGGGATAAACTTGGACAAATTTAATCTGTTTTAGTTCTTCAACAATTATTTAAATTTTTATTAAAAACACTATATTATTTTGAGGTAGTATAATTCTATAAAAATTTAATTTCATCACATGATATATCAAACATACCATGATTTTCATTGATGATTAAAATTATGAAAATCATACAGAACCATAAAAAATAATTTTTTTTCTGCATTCTTCTATTGAATAGCTCTTATGGTGTCTTATTTAAAATAAGACTTATTATAACACTTTTTATGATATTATATGATGTATTAACATAATCAACCTATAATTGAGTAAATAAGTCATATTTGAAACACATATATATAAATAATTCATGTAAATAAATATTCTAACATCCAATAATATAATTCTATTGATGTTTACTTTAGAAAGAAATGGTATTATTGAATTTTTTTCCCTAAAAGTAGTAATTTAACTCATTGTTTTTTATTCATATCCAAGTTCAATTTTTTAATGAAATATTTTTTTACTCAATTTTCACAAACATATACAACCAAAAAATAATCACCTTTCTGTAGATTAAGAAAACTGTATAAGGTGAAAAAATAAATTAGAATATATTCATGTGTACTATAAATTGAGTGATCATTATTTAGTTTAAAATAAGACTTTTATTTCATTTTCATATGGAATGCATCACATAAGATCATTTTATTCTATTTATGTTGGTGTAAATATAAAACTTAATTACATTTGAATGTTTTCATGAAGGAATAACCATAATATTGTAAAACTAATCTCTTCAATATCCATGGTTATTTTCATCATTATTAAAATAGTTCATCATTTATAAAAATAAGGAATTATGATCAATAATTTATACATTATCTATTTTTAATACCATTAATATTAATTTTTTATATAAAAGGTGATTGAGAGTTATTTGAAAAGTAGTAAAAATTAAATTCACTATAATATAGATATATTATTATCATATTATTCTTTAATCTATAAAAAATTTGAACTTTTTTTATAAAAAGAAATTTTAATTTCTCAATATATCTCACTCAAATAAATTTATCTATTGAATTATTCCCAAAAGATACATGGATTCCTTAATATTCCATAAAGACGTAAAATAAAATGAATACCCTCTCATATTTCATGAGAATCCACTTTATATATACCATATTTTTTTCTCTTTCATAATCCTTTTAACTAAAAACTAAAAAAAATATTTTGGTACCCTTACTTCCTTGAGTCTAGAAAGGTAAGGAATTAATAATTATTGAACCAAAACCTATATTATTTTTCCAAATTATTCAGAACTGACCATCAAAAACCCTTATATGAATAAATAATTATTAAATCCAAAAACTCTGGGGATTTAATAATAAAATATTTTCCATTGGTTTCAAGGATATAATAAATTAAATAGGAAACTTCTAAAAAAATTAATTTTTAAACTCTGATTAATTATTTCTTGTAAAACATTATTTGTACATCATGTCATTCTATTATAAAATTAATTTTATTATTTTTAATCTAACCAATAATTTGAGTCCAATAATTTTCACCATTTGTAGACGCACAAGTATAGTTGTTAATTACTTTAACATCTATTTTTAATTTTACAATTTTATTTTAACATTAAACACATGATGTATGAAATTTTTCATTATTTTTTGTGAATATTGACATATGTTAAATAATTAAAATTTTCCATTTAAATGTCACATTATTGGATATTTGAATAATTTTTTAACGATTTCAATTGAGTTCATTACGTGGAAAACTATTAATATATTTCCTCAAATGATAAATTTCTATTTTGTAGTTTTGTTTCATGTTCAGATGAATTTCAAAAATATGATTATCAACATGTTCTCTAAAAACATTTTTTATATATAATTGTTTTTTTTATCATGATGTGTTGAATCATATAAATCACTTAGTGTTTCCTTCATGGAGTCTATATCCAACTTATTTACAAAATAATTCATAAATAATTTATATTATTACTTTTTTTTCATCATGAATCAATGGAATGTCAGTATTTATATGTTTGAGTTTTTTTACACAGATAACATCTTACTTCCTTATAATATCCATCTCAATAGTTATATTTTTTCACTAGTTCCATGAATAATCCTATTTGATTATCGAAAATCCACAAATGTTTTCCATTGTGGGGAGTCTCAATGTCCAAAGCAGAAATATATGAAAAATGTTCATCATATGAAACAACTATTTGATAATTTTTATAGTCCATTTGTTCCATTGAAGATAATTGCAGTAAATATTTCTCATTCATAACAAACCTATGAAATCCGACATCAACTTATATAGCCAACACATTAATTATTACTGTATTGATAAGATATTTTATTTTGAATCTAATTACCTCTTTTGAAAGATTAAAAGAGTCTGAAATGTAATAAACACATTAGTTTTAGTATTTTAAGAACATGTAGAGAATAATTAGGTTCAGTAGTAGGTGTCCCATGAAAACAATATTATTTAAAATTTATATATTTCTTCTATCCTACTATGTGACTCTTTCCATCAATCATTATAAAATTGTCTATGATTTGTTTGACATTATTGTGTTTGATATTCCACATTCTCTACATTCCATCACATAAATCATAAATTGTGGAAAACATTTCATTTACCATTTTACATAGAGAAAATATATTGATATAATCTATACATAGTATGCATATTATTTAATATTTATAATTAATATAATAAAAAAATTAAATAAATTTATTATTCCATAAGTTTCTCTAAGTAACATTAATTTTATAAATATTATAATATTTGAGGTAAGAATTATAACCAAGGTTACATAGATATATCATCAAAAATTATTTCTAATATTCGTAATTATCAATATTAAAAAAAGGTTCTCTAACTATATAAATTAATTCAATTTTTTCTCTCATAGAGGCTATTTTTAAAGAGTTCATTATATTTCAATTATTATATATAAAAACTCAAAAATCAATCCCTTTGATACAAAATATTGTCAAAGATTATCATCATTAACACTCAAGTGGTGGTGAATTACATACCCTATATTTTAAATCATTTAAAATCATAAACATATATTTATTATGAATGACATCTATTATATTTATTGTTAAATATTGCAACATAAATTAAATTATAAAAAGGAAAACAAGAACAATGATATTTATAATGGTTTAGAAAATATAATTCCCCTTCACCATTCCACAACCACTATTCTCCATGAGTGTGATTATTATCACTTGACCAATTATTTTGTGGTGGTGGTGAAGTTCTTCTGTTATGGACTACATGATGTAGTGCAAGTAGTATATAATTTAAAAAATCATAAGTGATATCATCAATAATTTAGAATAGATTTTTAAATAAACAACCTCATATTTTTATTTTTTAATGAACCATTACTCCAAATATAAGAAAACACTGTTTTAAATGATTTATGCTAAAAATATAAGACTAAACTGACAAACATATAAGGATATCCGAGGGAAGTGAAATTAAGAATAACAAGATAAGATGGATATTAAAAAGATATGGATTAAAAATAATATATGCTGATGAATAATTATATGTTCATCATTATTTTGATAGAAAACGTTGTGTATTTGTTGAAGATTATATAAATGAATTCAATGTATTATCTTATTCACTTAACATCACTGGAATAAAACTATTATCAGATTGTAATAGTGAAATACATGAAATTTTTTCTATTTGTATTCACTATTAATGATCAATATGAAAATAGAAATTACTATCTCATTATTCCCATTGAAAATAAATCAGAAAGGTCCCAAATAAATTTAATATATCAAATTTTTCTTAGGTCTAGTTACGTTGCTCTTATTATATTACTTTTTATATGAAAACAAGAAATAAAGCATTAAAATATTCTACAATTGCATTAAAAAGATTACTCGAGTTCATAAATGGTAATAGATACCAACTAACTGCATAACATAACCAATTTTTTAAAATTATTCAACCTAGTTGATTCAAATATCTGAATCAATGATGATAATTTTTCATCACGTACCCAAATTAAATTTTTAATGTCTTCCATTATAATATCCAAATAATTCATAGCTGATTGAATCAAAATAGACGTTCTAGTTAGATAGCTAATTCACTTATAACGATGTAACTGAATTATGAGATGGTGATGGTATCAAAACATAGGGAATTCACATAACTTAATTATTTAGGCAGATGAGATTTGTAATCAACAAATCACTAAGTTGACTAATTGCATATCTGATTATGCTACCTAACCATATTATTCATGTACATGATCACATAGTTGATTGATCACATCATAAACCTTTTAGAAATATGAAAATTCATCATAAGTTAATAAATAATGTATTTAATTTATATAAATGTTTTTTATACTTATGTGATTAATTGAAATAAGTATGTTCATTATGTAATGAAAAAACATAATATACATGGATTTCAAAAGCAAGGTAGCACCCAGAAATAAATATCTAGAATTTATATTAAATTAAAATAATTATTGGTAATATAAGAATAAAATAAAACAATATAATAACACAATGAAAATATGATCATTATTAAAGTATTAATAACCTTTGATATCATCAAAACATAATGTACAAGGCATATGATTGATCCAAATTAGTATTCCAACTATCATTATTTTTTATTTGGAAAAGGCCATATATATTTAAATTTCTTTCTTCGAATAAGTTCATGATGATATTAGTTATATTCAAAAAACATTCTAAACAAAATGATTAATATGTAAATAAATTTTTATTCAACTATTATGAATTTTTTATTTATATTCCATGTAATTTTTTGATTAGATAAATTATCAACATTTCAGTGTTATCCTCTTATTCTTATTTACATGTCATTTTAGGATCATCATTTATTATTTCCATATTACGCTATTTTTATTCATTATATGTAATATGTTTTACTAATTAACCATTTAATATTTATTATTATTTATTTATTCATACCATCTTAAATAAGAATAAAATCACTAACAATCTAGGCTCACCCATTTCATATAATTAATTTTCCCCATGACATGAGTAAGTATTCTGTAATTGATATGTATTTATTTTGTAAGGGGAATAATGGAATTCTCATTGAAGATTCATTATGTATTTCATATTTTAAAATTTTATATGGATATCAATTATACATCTACTTTCCCATGACCACTACACTATTTGTAACATTTTAATGTGTTTCTTTATTTATTATGTCATTTTAATAATGTAATCATATGGTCTATGCTAATGTGGTAGAGGTTCCAAGAAGGATGATTTATATATTAATTTTTCATACATAAGATTATGAAAATTTATATCATTTAGTTAAATATGGTATTTTATTATCATGGTTATATATTTCCAAATTTTATATAAATTATAATGTTTTATTAATAATACAATAACATGCTTGGATAAAAACACATCACATCTAGTATGTTTCCTAGTATTGAACCCCAAATGGAAGAGAGACAAGGATTTGAATCAAATCATTAAACTATGAGATTTACGGGTTGGTACAACATAATTTTTTCGTAATTTTTTTTCAGATAATAATTATATATTTTTTGGAAGATATTTTTTATTGTAACCATTTTATGAATTAGTTATTTTGTGATTATGTAATTTAAAAGATGAAAACATTAATTTTTAAAAATATTATGTTATATAATGGAATTTTATTTATTGAATAAAGGTTCATTTTTCTTGTTAAATCATTTACATATATAAGGTTAGTTTGTATTTATTCAGTATATTTATATAATTAATTAAAGTATCATGGAAATTATATGATATGGATAGATAACATTTTTGGTATACACATTAAGAGTTATGAAATTTTGTTGGTGATAATTATTTATGTTACATTGGATGAATATGTGATGAAAACATTCTAAATTGTTTGTTCAAACTATGGAATATTTTGATTTAATTTTTATTTTTTATGAAATTATAAATGTTTATATTTGGGTGTGATTGATTATAAAATCTTGATTATTGTTTTATTTATTCATAATAATGTTATTTTATTTTTGAAATTAATTTATCATTTGAAAAAGAAATAGTTTTGTATTATGTCCAGTTATTTGATTAATAACTTGATTTAAATTTGATTAAATATTCAACCCATTAAATTTTTATTTCATTGCATGAGTAACCAAAAAAACTCATCTTTAAAATATATGTTGGAAGAAAGAGATGAAATTAATTGTAAAATTTATAAAATTTTGAAATTATAGTTGAATGTATGTATATTTCATTACACATTTAGTATATATTATAATTTATGTCCAAATCACTATGAAAATGTTTTGAAATAATAATGTTATCAATTTATTTTTGATATTGAATAATAAATTGTGTTTTAACCCATCATAGATTTAATGTTTTGTGATATTATCTTAATCATGATTATAAGTATATCAATCAATATCAATCATTGAGATGTGTTACTATTTTATTTCACTATCATGTAATCACTCCACCATAAATTTTTTCTAAATTGAAATGTAGTTATCTGTTATTCCATATGATCGTCGTACATTACATTTTTCTCTATTTAGGGTGATTTTTTATTAACTAGTGATTTGATGTGGGATTTCAAAAAAAGTATTTTTAAAACTACAATCCTTTGTGGTTGATCCAATTTTCAAATTTATAGTATTTAAATTCTGATACGTGATGGATAATGTAATAAATTGATATTTTCAATTAAGAAATAAAGTTCAAATTTTTCCAGGACACCAAACAAAAAACATAAGAAAATAATGAAATATTAATATTACTATATAAATGTCGTGTACAATTAGTTAATTTTATAGGTAAGCATAGTAATAAAAAAATTTAGTAATTTTTTTTCTAACAAATATAAATATAATTACAAATTATTAGTGAATAATCACAAATATTTTAGGAACCCCATTATATTTAATGACGTTATGTTCTAAACAGAAGATGGTTTTGATTCTAATATCCAAAAAATAACATATTTAGATTATACTACTAATAAAATTTATAATTTAGAAATCATCATATAAATATTTTCATATGGTTAAATGTAGTGATATTTCTAAAAAATAAATATATTTTAAAGAATAGTGAAATTTTTTTTTTGGAAAAATATTTTTAATGTATTTATAATGTGAAAGTAAATTTTAGGATAGTTATAATTATTAATTTGATAATTTTATAAAACATAACTCAATTATTTTTTTTAAATTAATTTAATTAATGAGTTTCCAATGAAAAAATTTTATATTTTGAATGACCATTTTCAAAAGACCGCCATATCAACACGATTTTTTATATTTAATATTAACTGATAATATGACACTTATATACTATTTATATTGAAAAATATATTCAATGTTTTTATTTGAGAGTTCCATAATTTATAAACAAGACAATTTCATTTTTCATCTACATCAATACAGTCCTTCATAAATTTTGATACCATGATAAAGGTTAAATCATGTAATTAATGTTAAAAATAAAATCATAATAAATACAAAATGACACTATAATTTTGATAATTTTATTTTATGCCAAAATATCTTTTATACTCATCCAATATTTGGTTATATGGCATTTTTCCCATTTGGATGTGAGTTTTTTCCATTATAATGTTGTTTGTAATTAAAATTATAAAAAAACTATATTTAATTTTTTAATTTTCTAAATTTTCATTTAGTGATAATTATTGTACATGTTTTTTTATTAATATTATTTTGAAATATAAATGATTAATATTCAACATGTAAATTTATTTTTAATTTTTACTAATGAAATAATTACTTAAATTACATATAAAATGAAAACATAGAAATTATTTAATTAAACAAAATTTAAATTAAATAATATAAAAATAATAAAAGTAACATTAATTATGATAATTATTGTTGTATAAAAAAAGTTAATATTGAAATAACGTTTTATTTATTTATTAAAGGATTTTAATTCATTTTCCTTATGCTCATGATATTATTGAAATTAAATAAATAAATATTTTAAAAATTTAAAACAGAAAATATAACAATAAAAAATTATAATACAATATTAAATTTACAAAAAATAACATTATATTTGAAATATTTATTAGGATATGGATTATAATATAATCAATGGTTATTTTATTCAATATTTTTCCATTTATAATTATTATTTTTTATCACAATAAGTCAAAGTTGGAATAAAATGTTTAATTATTGTTTATATATGATTTTTTCCATATATATCTGTATTAAAATATAATATACAATATATCTTATTAAATTTACATCAGATGAACGATTATAACAATCATTGTGTGTATGATTGGACTTCCATACAAATGATGTGACATGAATCATTTTTCCACCCCATATCACAAGGATGAAAAATATAGGTATATATAAATATTTAATTTAATATTTATGATACTTTTTAATTATTTAATTACTAAATAATACTTACCTTAAATTAATAATTTTCCTTGAAAAATGTAAATATTAATCATGCATACGTACGACATGCCGTCTTCATGGTTGAAACTTTATTCTTTTTTAATTATAATTCTTTTATGGGGTCAAAGGTATAAATAATTTATAAAAAATATACACATGTGATGATTATTATTCTATAATGTTTTTAATAAAGATAATTTTGACCATATTCATCACAATGAACTTATTGTTGACGTTATCACTTAAAATCGTCAAAATATTTAATTAGATTTATGAAAAATATTTAATTTTATATAACAAGATTTTTTTTATTAAAATCGATTAATGAACATAAAAATTTTAACATGAAATTAAATACATAACTTATTTTTTTATACAGGAACCTATATAGTGTACTTGAAAAGTCATACTCAAGGTAAAGGATGTTTTTTCAAAACATATCTTTTTATGTTTCCCTTATAACTGAATTTTTCTTCAATATACATATGTTTAATTTTTTTTCATTTATGATGACTTGGGAATATTATAAAAATATAAAATAACTCATTTATATAAGTTTTTATATGTTTCAAAATAAATTGTCATACTAAATGTTTTCATGGTATTTTAAAAAAGATAAACAGAATGTGCTATTTTTTAAATATATTGCGATAAGAACATTTTTGGACATCATAACCTCTAACTTGTTTGTGAATTCATTTATATTAAGTCATGTTTTATTAATTGAAAAAAAATATTTCCCATTATTAATGATATTTTAGTTGTGATAAATTCATTTTTATGTAATTGTATTGATGCACATATCAAATAGATTTCATTTATTTTGGAATAAAGTTTTCATGTTGCATGATTATATGTATAATGATTATGTTATTTTCTAAAGTATGGCTCATGATGGTAGGTGGTTCAATTATAAAATAATTTTGGATGAGCTTGTCACCACTCTCTAATGAATTTTTCAATGAGAATGGTGTAAGATATTACATGATACCAAATAAAATATTAGAATATAGCGTAATGGTTTTCATTGTAAATAATTGATAGTTATTTTATGTGTAACTGTGATTGAATTTCCATGTATAACCATAATAATTATTACATAATCACCGTAAGGCTTAAACCATAGATACAAGTGATATGAAAATGGGACATCAAGTTACCTACATGATTTATATATGCTTGTTTTAGTTTTTATGGAAATCATATTATTTCATAATGTAAATGAACTTATATTCTAATTCATTAGTTTATAAAATATAACTTTCAAAAATATTATTAATTTTTTTAATGATTTCCATGAAATTATTACCTATTTTATTTTTAAACAATGATTTATTATGAAATATTTTATTTAATGATTTGATCAATTCCTTGGTAGGAAAATATTTATTTTTATCACAATTATTTTCTATAAAAATGTTGATTTTAATTATTATTAATGGAACAAGGGTCTTATTATTTATTTTTATATCCAATGGTGAGCGTTTTGCGGTAATCCCACATTTGAAAATATTTTCCATAGGGTATAAAGGGTGGATTGGAAATGGATAATTCATGTTTAATGTCATGAATATTTTCATAAAAAATAAAACATTATTAATTTAAAAAATGAATACATTATATATAAAAAGGATAATAATTAGATGTTCCCACGTTGTAAAATATGATGTTTTATATTATATTAATCATCTAAATCAATGAAACATTAAACCTAAATTGAAATTCAAAATTAAGTGAATTAAGTCATGAATTAACCATAATTTTCATATTATGATAATTGATGGTAACATATGATAATTTATTTATTATTATTATGTGCTTCATTATATACAATTAAATATGTATTTATATTCATGTCAAATGTTTAGATGATATTATAATCAAGAATACAACATGAATTTTATTGGATTTTCTTATTAATTGAAGTAATTATACAATCATCTATAGAATAATAATAATTATGTAATTATACATCTTAATATTTATTTTTATTTTTAAATAAAAAAAAGTTTTTTTCGAAAACAATGTTGTTACAGCCATGGAGGTGGTATGTCGTACATACCATGAGTTACTATTCTATAATCCATTGATCATCATGGAAATATAGTTGGTATTTTTTCACATTAAAAAGAGTTCATAATGTCAGAAATACCTTATGATTTCATACACATTACATCTATGTGTTGTAGTGATGAAAAACGAATCATATCAATTTCTTGATGAGTAAATCCACACATACACATTAATAAAATTATCTATTTAATGTGAAAGTAATAGTATTAATTTAAATAATATATTCTCATTTCAATGTGATAGAATTTTCATTCATATATTATATAAACAACAATTAAACCACTAAAACTAACTATTAAATGAGTTTATGGGAAAAACTTACATCATTCCATGAGGGGTTAGTACATATTAGACACATATGATTGATTTTAATCCAATTTTATTCATATAAGTTGTTAATATAGATTATGATGATAAAATAATTACATATACAAATATGTAAAATTCATTTTCAATAATTTATCTTGGTTTGAAAATATTTGAAATATTTATAAGAAGAAATAAAACAGAAACATTTTGGGAAAAAACTATACCTCTTTTTGAGAATATCTCAATTGCTTAATACATTTAACCCCTAATGTGTGGTATTGTATCTAATATATAAATATAATTTTTTTACGAATGTGAAAAATGTATTTGGAAATATATTTTAAAAACCAAATGTTTGTGTGCTGGAAAGGGATGGTATTAAGATGTACCCAATTATATGAGTGGGGCGGGGCAAAAATAATAATTTCATAAAATATTAAAAATAATTTAAATTATCTTTTAAGTACAAATGAGGAAAAATATATAAAATATGAAGTAATTATTATGATGAGTTGAGATAATCCAAACTTATAAAATATAATGATGTTTTGAAAACTTATTTATCCAAAATATTTTTAAATAACATTTAGTTAAACCTTTTGAAAATTACTATAATATTGAACATTTATATTTATTAAGGTTTTATAATGTTACCATAAAATAATAAAATACATATTAATGGAAAATGAAAATTTTATTAAATAAATAACCAAAATTTGTCAAAATAGAATATTTTTTAGAATTTTAAATCATTTTATAATATTTATTTTCTTATAAAACATCATTTAAATCAATTTGATAATAATTCAGTTTCTTTGACATATATAACATCATGTCAAAAAAAATAATTAAATGAAAATTAAATAAATACTTTCTTGTTATTTTATATTAATTAAAAAAATGAAACAAAATATTTTAGAGATACTTATTTACATTTTAATACTATGAAATATATTGAAGAATATTTTTGGTGTCATGAATTGAGATGTTGTAACATTCTAAGGGTAAATGAGCCGACAATAGTATTTAAAATAATATTAAATATATTAATATAGAAAATGTGAAATTATTTATATGTAACAGAATACCACTATAATATAGTCTCATATTAATGACAAGAGACCATGGATAAATCTATTACAAGGGGTTTACACAAGGAACATCCAAAAGTTGGTCACTAATAGATGTCTAGTTGAAGAAGAAATTGAATTATTTGTTCAATTAAAATAAATAAATTAGATATTTTTTTAATTATAAAATCTAATTAAATACTCTATAAATAACTGATTTAAAAAATTCAAGTGTTATCCACTAAATCCTATGAAAATCAAGATGAGTTTTGATAGCCCACATGTGAAGATCATTATCATACGATGAACATATCGAGGAGGAATGAAACACATTATATATTTTGGATCTTCAAAATTTACAGAACACAATTTCTATACATGATATCGATCCATAATTATGGTTGGAAATTTAGATTTAATTTTCCACTACTGATTAATATTTTGATCATGTATTTTATTAATATTCTTTTGATCTACAGTTTATCTTCCTTTTTCAAGAGCATAATATTAATAAATAAAACTATTTTTCAGATTTTTCTTTTATTATATTAATTAACCCCTTACAATTACATATTAGATTATCATTGTATAATAATGTAAGGAAAATGATGTTTTCACATTTTCCATTTTCCTTTCCCCTGCTTGTTCATTATGTTGATCATTATTGGAAAATTGTGTCATTAGTATACTAATTCTTGGGGGATTCATGCATGATAAAACCCTAAGATTCATTTTCGATGTGTGCACAATGACTAGATTACTGTATTTTGTATTAATTAGATTTAATTTTGGTTATTTATTTGGGATTCATGAATATGGTATCTAAACCATCCAATGGAAGGTAAGACGACATTAGGAAATGGTGATGGGAGAGCCACAATGGAATACATGTGGCAAAAATCCACCAACTTGAAACAGAATGGGGGGAAACAATATAGGATTCACGATACATATCAAAATTGAAAGAAAATTGATAGTCTGTGGATGAAAAAGAGGCTAATCTTGGATCAAGGGAAAGGAAATTATCATTATGTGAAAAACCCAAATACACAAGATATAGTCCATTTGAAGACATGTATGATAATCCTCATGTTTAAGAGGATAGGGTTTTTAGGTGGAGTTATGTATAACATGCTATGTGTGACCACCACATGTTGTGTGACTCAGTGGTGGTGGCCCAAAATATACTCATAGTGTATAAAATAAGGAACATGTACATACACATAGTAAGGTCAAGGAACATGTTAATGAACATCGACATCTTTCTGGACTGGGACATGAACCAATACACGGAAAGACAAATAGCTATAAACACATGCATGACCATAAGGAAACATGAAAATCGAGGAGCACCCAGGAAGGCCTCGATTACTAAAGAACAATGTGTGTTATATGTTCAAATCATGTATGATGACATATTATTTTTCATTTGTCTGTATTAGGAACATACATTCTAGGGGATAGGGTCACATGTTTTATTGAACCCCATACACTAGATGTACATACATCTAAATATTCACTCTATTTTATCTACAACCTTTGGTAATGAATTTTTCCCCATTTTTAGAATATCCTATGTTTTATTTCATAATGAATGTGATTTTTGGATTCATAATGGGTTTTGATATATGATTGGAGTTGTTGTTAGAATGATGCATTTATATATGATTATTGATTATACAAGTGATTGGAAAAAATCATGGGACAAAAACATCATGGAGATGGTACCACCATTTTATATAATGTTTTGATTCTTATATCCATGGGGTGGTTCTCTCAAATCACATTAGTGGGTGGGTAACCCATACTTATTATAGAAGGAAAAGGAAGTACTACTCGGTTTCACAAATGTGCATACATATAGGTAATATATGAATATGTCTCCATTTTTATTTATTATTTCTTTCAACTTGTCTCCAACCACTGGACTATGGAGGAGGGCATGGGATTTTTATAGCACAATATTATATTGTCTAGGAGAAACCCAATTGGATGGGTTGTTGTAGTGTGTTATCAAAATTTGATCAAATTTTACACGGGTTTTACATTTTATTGATTATGAGGATATTTTGGGAACATAGAGAAAATATTTCCATGTGTTTAGAGAAAGTATTTCAAGATTAATAACCAAATGTTGTTGTTAAATAAAAAATATGAATTCACTACAACTATGAATTCCTTCTTTTTCACTCAGAATAATGAGACATTAGTCAATGACAAATTTTTACATGAATCATATATGATTGAGTGTTTTTAATTTCCTCCTTGAGATCTGTTCTAATAGATTAATTGTCATCTAAATATGGTATATCTTTATTACATTGAGGATTAATCTATAAAGACATCATTAAATGTTAAGGATTATTGATCATTATTGCAATATAATGAGTGGTGAGGACTTAATTAAGGGTATATTTTACTTATGTGTTCATTTAGAATAACCACATTCTATCATGTTGTAAATGGTATAAGAAAAAATGGATGAGGTTTGGTGTATGATTAGATTACAAAACATGTTCTAATTCTATAGTCCACTGAGGTTCTAGAGTGATCTATATCCCTAGGTACTAGAGGTTTTTCATTATTTGGTTATCTGTGTTTTCATACATCTATGTACCCTAACTAATAATATTTATATTTTGGTATCCACTCATTTCAATGGAGTAGAAAGGAACATGTAGACTCTATTCACAATGAGGCATGATGATTCGTCACTCTCATGGTTTTTCTTTCAATATGTATTTCACGGGTAGTTCTACACCATGATCTGGTGCATTGTTTAAATTACACTTCTTTTGATATTGTAATATGGAGGGATGATCGATATTTAAATTGAATTTAGTTTCACTAGCTTCACATGGTACTCTATTGAAATGATTATTTATGGTTAATTTCTATCATTAATTTTATATATGGTTGTCGACAAATACATCCTTCTTAGTGTGTTGACCTTATGCATCCAAAATTTGACGATGTACTATAGTGGGAAGTGGTGATGGATAAATTATTATCTGAGGTATTTCATTTAGCTGGAAAAATCATTAATCAATGATGGGACTAGTCATTTGTAACATTTGGAAGATGATAAGTGTCAAGTCATTAGAGTCATTACCATTCTCAGAATGATATACATTTATTTGCAACATAAGGGACAAGGTAGAGGGCCAGACGTCTTATAGAGGGGTGATGATATAAATGTTATGGGTGAGGTCATAAGTAAGATGATTCCTTAACATTACATGTTGATGAGGGTTGTAAGACACCATATATATTTCCATTGATGATTTAGTTTTGTGATATGATTTTTCCAAAGCATGGCTATGCAGGACCCTAGTTAAGTAGAAGAAGAAAATTCTTTTTTGGGGCTCTAGGAGGAGGCGTATCTTGTGGTGGATCATGTTACTAGCTTCTTATAATGAAACAATGATGAGTACCATGTTATTTTTAGTTAACTACTGATGTGGGACTTGGAATGTTTCATGATATATAGTCTTATTACATAACAAGTCACAACAAGTTTTTTTATATGAAGTGTGTTTATTCTTCACACACATATATTATTATAAAGATGGACTGATTTAATCCAACAGACTCATTACTATTTATGTGAGAGATATATCTCTTTATTGAGACATTATTAAGGGTTATTTTCATTAGGTTTATATAGGGAAAATTTCATTGAAATATCTTATTATCCAGATATATGAAATTAATGTCAGTAGAGTGAGTTTCTCATGATACCTCCATTTGATCATGATTATATATTATGGAGGAATCATCATTATGATATGTTTTTCAATGATATGAGACCATAGTTACAACAATTACCAACAAGTATTATTTCTTCATATATATGGGACATTATTTTCCATAATGGAGAGATACCTCTCATGGAATAAAGAGTGGGACATACATGAAAAAATATACTACACATCCCCCATCATTTAGAGGGTTTACCCCTATCAAAACATTATCATTATAAATCATGGTTCATTTAGTAATTATGATTATATGTAATTCTACCCAGATGATATTGTCATACTTCCATTGAGGCGGTAGATGGATTTTGGAAATGACATCCACCCTAGAAAAACATCAATATATTTCGAAATATATTATATGGACCCTATATTCTTATATAAGATGGGGGTTTAATTGGAAAACCATAAAAAAAGTGTTTTATTAGACCATGTGTGTACTCTTGGGATTTAGTAGTTATGTTATTGAAAAATTAAAAACATAGATTTTGGTTTATTTTTTATAATCATCACTCGAACATGGCCATGATAAGTGACAAGTAACACATACTAAGGATTGATGACATGTTTGATCAATTTCTAGGTGTGAGATGTTTCTTATCGATCTATCTTAGGTATAGCTATAACTAAATGAGGGTTTTTAAGAAAATATAATAATCCATTCATTTCAATTTTTCATAGGACACTATTAATTCCTAGAGAATCCTTTTGATGTGAGGAATTTCCCCACCTTTTTATGACTAATAGAAAACATATATTCTAGCTAAACATGGAATTATTAGAGTTTGTCTTCATTGAAGACATACAAACCTAATCTACATCAAATGTATATATTGAATTTCACTAGTGAATTTCATTTAAAACAATTCAAAAGATAAAACATTATGGTTATCACATGAAGACAAAAATAAGGATCAATTTGTTTAAAATTTTACTAAACACAATCTTTTAGCAAGGATTAGTTGTGGACCTACCGATGAATGTTGAATTTTTCATAGTATCTAATACATTACATGCTAAAGGTTCATATTTTTATTTACAATTAAGGGTACCATATTAGGTTCTTGTATGTCTTCTACAATATCACATCTCCTTTGTACTATATAAAATAGAGTGTTTTTTAATTTATATTGATTGAACAACATATGAGATCCTTTTGGAGTTGATAATATCGAAGAAAATTTATCAAACACTATGACAAAAGGATGAGGTAAAATGTGTTTATAGTATTTTCTGATACATTTAGAGATGGTGATGATTTTTTATTAATGGAATGGAGGTTAATGATCACATATGGGTTTATGATGGTGATACCCCATGACCATAACAACATGAATCACAATATTGACTAGATAGTGGTGGTCATATCTATGGGGAAGGGTTATAAAAAATTCTGGGATAATGAGTTCATTATTACACATACAATCATACTTTCTGGTATGTATTCATTGGGAGATATATAAACCTAATAAATAGTAATTTTTTGACATTTTATTTGGAAATTTATTTGAGTTAGTCTATACTCTGGGGAGGGGAAACATGATGTATGATTTACTGAATTGAAATAACTATTATCATATACTGGAGGCTGGTTTTAAGATCTTAAATTCATTATATATTTCCCTAGTGGAGTATAGGGGTGAATAATATATTTTATTTAAAGTATGGACACCACTTCCTCTCTAGTATGTGGGGGAAGCTCAGTTAGAATACATCAACTGTGAGATCCTATGTTCCTATATTATAGATTACCTGACATAGAATACATGG
Source organism: Viscum album (assembly GCA_963277665.1). Taxonomy (NCBI): domain Eukaryota; kingdom Viridiplantae; phylum Streptophyta; class Magnoliopsida; order Santalales; family Viscaceae; genus Viscum; species Viscum album. Next base: position 63,431,778 of record OY728148.1, on the reverse strand, counting down.
AAATTACATCAATATAGATGAATAATTAGTACATTATAATAATATATTCTTAAGGACCATAATAGTTTACTTTCATTGGAATCATTGAAGCAAAATCCTCTGCCTTGGTGAAATATTTTCAACATATCCCATAATGATCTCCATAATTAGTAATTCTACCTAATACCATTATTCATAACCTATGTTAAAGAAAAATAATAAACGGGTGAGCTCAGATTCTCTATAATGGTAAATAAGGAATGTTTGAAATCATGAAAAGAAGAAAATGATATGGACCATGAGAAAAGAATTTTATTATCATAAAAATTATATTATATGTAATAATAATGATTGAAAGTTCATTAAAAATATCATAATATTATTGATAGTGTATGTCAAGAAAGAAATACATATGGCTTAGACATTAGAATTTGTAAAATTAACAAAAGATTATAAAATATTTGGTCAAGGATACCTACCAAGAACATTATCACATGTTAGGTAGGGAAGATGACCCATGTACCTACATCATGATATGATGACACCCCACGTTTCATCTTACTTTTATGATATGGATATAACTCATGTACCTTCTTAATTTTTTTCTTGGGCTACAAACCATATAGAATGTTACTTTTAGGCATCACCATTAACCCATTTACCTTCATTTTTTTATGATTTGACTAAATCTTTTATACCTTATTAAATTAAGGATTGGGATACAACACATTAAACTTCTTGTTTTTAAGATTGGACTACAACCAATGTACCCTGTTACTTTTAGGATTGGGCTAAAACCCATGTAGCTTTTTAGGGATTTATCTACAACCAATGTACCCTTTCAGATCATATACAACAAATCATTACCAAATTAATTGGAGGGAGATATATATATCCTACAAAAATTATAACAAAATCATCCATAAATGATTCACAATATAATAAAATAGTCATTATATTATGACCATACAAAAAATATAGGTCTTATAAACATCAAATCATAAACCATGAAATGAAATGGGTATCATTATCTATCATCACATCATAGTCATTTAATTGTGAAAGTATTAATAATAACTTCATGAATGAATAAACTCTGAAAAAAAGAATGTTATAAAAGAATAAAGACTGTGTAAATTAAATGGGTGCTGTAATCATCAATAAATCAAAACATAAAAAATTCAAGAAAAAATATGAATGGAAACTTTGTATTATATCTTTAAATGTAAAGAGTACCATAAAACTATGTTTTCTTAGATATAAAATTACATGAAATGATATTTTAAAAACATTTTTTAACCATCCTTCCACATCATAAAAATGACCCTCAAAAATAAAAACTTTTGGAAAAATTTTCCTTAAAAACATTTAAATGAATCTAGAAAATACTAGTAAAACTCCTATAATTGAATAAACATTTAAAAATTATAAGTAATGATTACAATCAGTTTGAAAACAATTTTCCCTAAAAACATATTAATAATGAATTAAAACATTTTTTGAAAAAGATTCCATGAAAAAATATAAACAATTATTGAAAATATTTGTAAAACCATTTTCCATAAAAACAATTCATATTATATTAAAACCCATTTTAAAATACATTCATTTATATCTTATAAGAAAATATTAACAAACATTTTGATATACACATTCCTAGAAAATTTAAAGGAAATTGTAATGAAATCAAAATAAAAATTTAAAAACAATTTCTTAAAAATAAGAATTTAAACAATTCAAAGGAGTCTTCATAGAAATAATACTGGGAAAAAATGTACTTGTTGTAAAAGATAAAAATAACATTTCCTTTTAATGGTTAAATGTTTAGAAAAGTGACTCAACCAGAACATGAAAAAAACATGCCTTTGAAAAATAATTAATTGAAAATAATGGCCAATATTTCTTTTAATTTTAATAAAATAATGGTATAATATTCATGTAATCCATTTTTAGAAAACATGGCTTTGATGCAACATAAATTTTCATCCAAAGAGAGGGTAAATACGAGTTTTCATAAAAAAAATTCATAATTATCTTATGTACCAATGAGTATAAAAATCGTTATAATACATGAATATGTCATAAATAACTATTAGGGAAGAATATTATTTGGTGCTCTTGATTGATATAGCATTCGATATCTTCAAAGGAAAAATATACATACCCAATCTCAAAAAGTGATGAGATTGTTTCAATAAATACTTATCACATTTTAATATGGGATCATACTCTACATGTATAGAAATGAAATAAAATAGCAATTAAATATAAATAAAAAAATTTAAATTCCTGATATATCTTATAAAATTTATGTATTTACACCTCACAACAAATTTAGGAACTTAAAATCCATGATTCTAAATCAAAGAAAACGGAGAAAAAACTATTTTACCTATTTGGTAAATTTTGATACCTAAGTCCAATGAAATAAATTTAATATAATAGAAATGAAAATAAAAATAAATATAACTCTAATAAACATTTAATACAGCCATGGGATGTATACGCACAACACAAAAGGAATGGTTGGTTAATAAAGAACGTTTCTCATGGAAATAAAAAGTGAGATGAAATCACATTACCTTGTGTCTTGACTCTCATCGTACACATTTAAAACAACAGAATAATAAATTTAAATTTATTATAAATATTTCACTGAACCATATTCATATATGTAATTCCATATATATTTTGATCATGACCTTATATTACCCTATAGTTAACATTCACATGTTTAGGATTCACTTCAGGTAAAATCTACATGGTTATTTGCATGTGTTGTAATATGTTATATCATAATTCCATGCAGAATTACAAGGATTCCAGAATTTCAACAATGATATAAATATTGTGTATATTCATTATATTTGTATTATAACAGTCTATATAATATATAAGTATGAAATGTAATACACAATTCATGGTGATGGAAATTCATACATATGTATGAATGTAGCTTTATTTTTTTTCATGTTGAAAGAATGAATATAAATAAAATATCAGTATATATATGTATATATATATAATTATTGAATAATTTTTTTTATATCCTATATATCATATAATTGTTACATGGAATAATCTTTAAACATGGGAAGAATCTAGAAAACACATATACTATTTTTTCATAGAAATTTAGCTTCCCAAAATATATGAATAGAATAAAACCAAGTAACATGTATTAAAAACAATATCATATTTAAATTATAAAGGCTAATTAAGATCCTCAAAAAAATAATTTAAATGGTGTATGTTGGATAAGAATTACTATTCTAAAAATATCCTACTTGTTAATGATCAATGAACACCTAAAATACATAAATACTATTAGATATTAAAGTAGTTAACAAATAATAAATTAAATCCATTTAACAGAAATAAAATAAAATGATTTTAAGTTTTATGTTTCTATCTATTTGTTAGTTAATATCACCTTTTTAATGGTATAAATAGCTATCCCTTTTTTAATTTCATCCCCCATTTTTTTAAATTATTAATGTTATAAAACATCTCCCAAAATTTTGATATGGAATAGATATTATCCCCCTTTGCTAATAATAAAAATGAATGATATGGTATGAATAATACTTATTACAATTGAAAAGAGGTTCTTGGTTGTGAATCTTAGAAACAGATTCTATTCTATTCCTCATAACCATCATATAATGTTATAATTTTTTGGAAGAGAAAATTGCAGACTCAATAAAAGTTATAGGGAAAATAATGGTGTTAATGACTTTTGTTAAAATTCTATAAGAAATATCAATAAGGACTGTCATCATAATTTTATTTAAAAATTATTACATATATATTATCCCACCAGTAAGGGGATAAATATTATGATTTTTGATAATCAGTTTCACTAGAAAACTACGAAAAACTATGTTAAATATATGAGATCTGATTTAAAATTAAAAACAATAAAAATTGGTTGGGTTTTAAATGAACCAAATTCTATAATATATTTTTAAATAAGAAAATTCTGTTATGTAACTAGAAATTTTTAATTATAAATATTCATCTAAATAAAAAAATTCGTTGGTATAAAAATCAATGTTCAATTTTTTTTGAAAAACACTATATTTTTGAAATATTTATTTGTAATGAATGGTTTAAGAAATTGAAAATATTCATTTGATACAACATAAGTTATTATATCATATACCAACAAAATTTCTAATAATTACCAATATGGTTATTGATTCACATATCTATGACAAAGATATTTTTAATAATGTATTCATGTTTTCATGAAATTGAAGAGAAATATTCCATTCTACATCATGAAGTAAAAAATGATGAAAGTATATTGTATTACAAAAACACAATCTAAAATGATATAAAATCTAACTCTTATATCACTTGACCAAATTCATTATGAAAACTAAAAAACATGAGACTATATGGTCACATAAAAAATGTTGTAGAAAAATTTTATTAAACTCAAACTATATTAATACGTCACTTTTTTATGTTTAAAATGTAACACACAAATAATATTTAAATGATTTTATTTCATCTAACATTTCCTTAGAAAAACCCGATTACATAGATAGTGGAATATAGAACATATTGTATTGGTTTTAAAAATATCCATGAAAACTAAAATCATGCTTTGTAGAAAAAAATTAATGCAAACCACATATAAAGGATTTAATTTCTTCATATTCATTAGAAAATACATTTGAACTAGTAAAATGAACAGGTCGATCTATCCACTGATTATTGATCATTTTTTTATTAGGTTTCCATATTCCATATAACTTATTAAAGTATAATTCCGGGAAATATAACTTATTATGTTCTATAATGGGATATTCTCAAGAAGATATGATAGTTTTTTCCATAAAAATCTATTTGTATATTGTTATGAATAATCATTAAATAAATAGAAAGCACATTATTGTCAATGATTTTAGAATTCATATTAACTGAAGGGAATACTTCTAGATAAGGATAAGTTAAAAATAGTAATTATTGGGATTTTGAACACTTTTAAAATTACATTATCATTACATAATACCTTCTACTATAAACATTATATCAAGGTTGTATTAGATTTTCTCCTTCCATAATAACTATAAACATTGAATTCACTAAACATCAGAATTATCAAGCCATGTCCAACAAGTAAAATCATAAGAAAATGAAAATTTAGTCTAATTTTTTACACATTATGTTATTATTTATTAGATTCAACAACTTTTGTATTATATAGAATTTGAGAAATCACATTCTATTTATCGATATAGGATCACTGAATATAGAACTGAAAACTAGAACTAAAGAATCATTTTTTACTATTGTTTTCTTGTTTACTAAACTAGAATACACTACCTCTACAAGGGTTTCATCACTCTATAAGCTTGACATAGATGAATAAAACATAGTCACACATTACTGAAAAAATATACTGTAGAAATTCATAGAATGATATAATAAATATACCATTTTCTTCAATATATCTAATGATTGAGTATTTATTTTTAATCATTTAATGACAACACTATTATTTAAAGCCACTATATTCTTCATCAAATTCGATGAATGTAATTTAAAATAATAATAATATAATATCATCCATTTTCTTTGAAGAAAATGATGTAGGAATATTCCCATTTATCTCAGAAAACTCATCTGAACATTATTACAAAAGACATAAATAAAATACATTTAACTAAGAGTAAATTTATTCATATAAAATTTTGATTATGTTATTTATTTTTGGAAAACATTTAATTAAGACACTTATTCGAATTAAATCACTTTAAAAGGTTTATATTCAAAAAAATATGTCTTGAAAAAAATATAGAAATATCATATAGAACTATTGAACATGTCCCTACAAGTATTGTTTTAAAAGAAATATCCTCTTTATAGAGAAAATATAATTTAGTTTCTATTTCAATATAATAAAATTACATTTCTTTCATTAATTTTTGATGATATTAGATCATAATTTCCACTAAATATAAATAAGGAACAAAAAAATAACATATTATTTTATTCCTCAAAAGATAAAAAGTTAAAATTTTCTCTTCAAATGAAAAAACAAATCTTTGTATGTCAAGAACATTCATCGACAACATTCTGGATGACTTCATCAACATGTTATCTATTAAATTTTCCATAATAAATCTATGTACACAACAATTAGACATCGTTGTGAAATATAATATTCAATAATAAACCTCACATGGATAACAAATTTAAAATAGGTTGGATAAAGGTCAATACAATGTTTATTGGTTTTAGAATTTAATTTTGAAATGAACAGAGGTTACATATGAGATTGTAAAAATGGTTGTAAGCTAATTTTATATTTGGATATGTATCTAAATCTCAAATTACTTTTGTACGCTGTAAACATTTTAGGGGTGTATCTTTCTAAACAAATATATAGAATAAACACAATTTTATTTCATAAATTTTAATAAATAGAGAATATACAAAATATAAATTCACATATATAATTAAACTATAAAAAATAATCATGAACTCAATTTTTATATATCAACAATAATGAGAATAAATTTATTCAGTAATAATAAATAAACCACAACAAAAATAATTAAAAGAAAAAAATATAATTATTTTTTAATAAAAAAAATTACCTTGAAAGGGATATTTTAAAAAATATCTTCTAACAAGTCATATTTAGATATAAATTCAATATATTTCTCTATTTTTTAAAGTTAAAGTTTATAAAAGAATAAATTATATATATATATATATATATATATATATATATTTGAATGAATTATCATATCCAAATAAATATATTAATTGAACAACTATTATAAAAATTTAAATGAGAAATTATTATAATTGAAACCAACTTGCATTAAGGTGTGTTTCATTTAATTCACTTGTGCATAATAAATATCAAATGTGATATATTATATTTATATAGTAGATAATAAAATAGATTATTCCCTCTTACTAGACATAGATAATATGGTATTTTATTGAAAATGTAATGTTAAAAAAGTATTTTTTCAATTAATTTACAACCAATAAATTTAGTATTAATGTGTGATATTAAATTAGAGTATTAGTTATTTATAAAAAAGGAGGAAAAAATAAACTATTTATTTTGAATATCCTAGAATCATTATTGAATCCTTTATATTTGATTATTTATGATTATTATGAAATTGGGGGAAACACAAAATTGCAATATAATTATTTCTATACTAGATGTAAAATAAAAAGAAATTCAATTATTCCACTATAAATCATGTTTTTAATTCATTTACCTGCTCTATCCATGCCATGTTTTTTATTAGAAATCATTAATGTCGTATATAATTTTCCAAATTCACATTTGAAATAAATATGAATGTATAGTATATATTTTATTTGATTTATCATATACCCTATGAATTTTTGGTAAATTTAAAAATATATAATATCATTTAATTCACTAATATCATTTAATTCACTAATCATGATCCTTATATTATCTACATATAATTACACCAAAAAGATATCTGATGGTGAATTTCCCTAAAACAATGATTTATCTACCTTACATAATGAATTTTATTAGAAAATAATATAATATAAATACTCAAACCATGATAAGGGTTCCTGTTTAAGATCATTAAGTGTTTTTCTATGTTCCAAAACACAAATGTGAAAGTTCAGATTTTGGAAAAAAGTTAGATGTTAAAAATATTAGTCATAAATAATCATTTAGAAATTTATACTTTCGATACATCTAATAATTTAAATTATATACATTATAATATGCTAAAATATTTCTAATGGATTATAATTTAGTTAAATGGAAAAATTTATCCCTACAGTGTATACCTTATTCATGAGCATACAATATTTCTAAAATACTACTTTTAAGCCTTTTTTACACCAAGGACATCCTTCTATTTCATAATATCCTATTTATTGCACATAGAAAAATATTCAATGATTCTATAAACCCATTACCAAGACATTTTCCCCTTGAACTATTTTATTTCCTCACATAATGCTATAATCTAGATTTCATCTACTAAAGATTATTTTATAGTCTGAGGTATTAACTGGAATTAAATGTAAAATAAATATACAATTTTTCCAACATCAAATCATGTTCTAATTCATTTATTCAATATTAATAATTTTTTTTTCCAAATGATATATACTAATAGTTCTAGTCTTATTAAGTGGAACACTTTCTAATTCATTATTATCATAGTTTTTCATATTTAGTTCTAAAAAAATATGTTTCAATTATTCAAACTTTTTATAATGAAAATATTATTCAGATCTATGATTTTGTAAGAATCAATTATTTCATCAATATGAGTTAATCAATGATCAATTGGATCAGCTTGAAAAAATTTAACATGTTTTAAATCATCAATAATCGTTTATTTTTTATTAATATCTCTATATTCTTTTTATCTAGTTTAATTTTATAAAAAAATAATTTCATCACATGATGGATCAAACATACCATGATTTTCATTGATGATTAAAATAAAAAAATTATCCAAAACCATAAAATATAAATTTTCATGGATTCTATTATTCAATAGCTCGTAGGGTGTCTTCTTTAAAAAAAGACTTATTATAACACTTTTTATGATATTATATGATGTATTCACATAATCAACCTAGAATTGGGTAATTAGGTTATATTTGAAACCCATATTTATAAATATTTCAGGGAAATCTACATTCCAACATCCAATAATACAATTTTATTGATGTGTCCTTCAGAAATAAATGGTATTTTTGTAATATTTGTTTCATAAAAGTAGTAATTTAAGTCATTGTTGTTTTATTCGTATCCAAAGTCATTTTTAATGAAATTTTTTACTCAATTTTCACAAACATATAAATACTAAAAAATAATCACCTTTCCATAGATTAAGAAAACTGTATAAGGTGAAAAATACATTTGAATATATTCATGTGTACTATAAATTGAGTGATCGTTATTTAGTTTAAAATAAGACTTTTTTTCATTCCCATACAGAATGAATCTCAAAAGATTGTATTGTTCAATTTATGTTTATGTAAATATGAAACTAAATTACATTTGAACGTTTTCATGAAGGAATGAACATAAAAATGTAAATCAATTCTGTTGAATATACATAGTTGTTTTCATCATTTTTAAAAATAAGGAATTATGATCTATAATTTATACATTATCTATATATAATACCATTAATATAATTTTTTTATATAAAAGGTGAATGAGTGTTATTTTAAAATTAATCAAAATTAAATTCACAACGATTTAGATATATTATTATCATATTATTCTTTAAACTATTAAAAATTGGAACTTCGTTTATAAACACAAAGTTCAACTTCTAAATATATCCCACTCAAATAAAACTTTCTTTTGAATTATTCCCAAAAGATACATAGATTCCTTTTACATTCCAAAAAAAGGTTAAATAAAATAAATACCTTCTCATATTTCATGATAATCCACCTTCTATATTCCATATTTATTTTCCCCCATAGTCCTTTTAACTAAAAATTAAAAATAAAAAATAAAATATTTTGGCACCCTTACTTCGTGGGTCTAGTAATGATAGAAATTTAAAATTATTGAACCCAAATCTGTATTATATTTCCAATTCATTCAGAACTAACCATTGAAAACTTTTATACGAATAAATAATTATTAAATCCAAAAACTTTGGGGATTTAATAAAAAAATCTTTTTCATTACTTTAAATGTTATAATAAATAAAACAATACAATTTTAAAAAAAATTATTCTTTAAACTCTGATTAATTATTTCTTTTAAAACATTATTTGTACATCATTACATTCTATTATAAAATTAATTTTATTATTTTTAATCATACCAATAATCTGATTCATACAATTTTCACCATTTGTAGATGCACTAGTAGAGTTATTAATGAATTTAACATCTAATTTTAATAATAAAATTTTATTTTAACATTCAACACATGATGTAAGAAATTATTCATTAGTTTTTTTAAATATTGACATATGTTAAATAATTATATTTTTCCCTTTAACGATCACATTATTGGATATTTGAATTTTTTTTAATTATTACAATTTAGTTCCTTACGTGGAAAACTATTAATATACTTCCACAAATGATCAATTTCTATTTTGTAGTTTCGTTTCATCTTTATATGAATTTCAAAAATATAATTATCAATATGTGCCCTAAATACATGTTTTATATATAATTGTTTTTTTATTCTGATCATGAAGTGTTGAATCATATAAATCACTCTATGTTTCCATCATGGAGTCCATATCCTACTTATCTAAAAAAGAATTCATAAATTATTTATATTAATAATTTTTTTCATTATGAATCAATGGATTCTCAGGATTTATATGTATGAGTTTCTTACATGCATAACATCTTACTTTCTTATAATTTCCATCTAAATAGTTATATTTATTCACTAGTTCCATGAAACGTCATCTTTGAATATCAAAAATCCATAAATTTTTTCCAATGTGGGGAGTCCCAATGTCCAAATTAGAAATATATAAAGAATTATCATCATATAACACAACTATTTGATAATTTTTATAGTCTATATCATCCATTGAATAAAATTTCAGTGAATATTTCTCCTTCATAAAAATCGTATGAAATCCTACACCAACTTATATAGCCCACACATTAATTATTATTGTATTGATATGATATTTTATTTTGAATGTAATTGCCTATTTTGAAAGACTATAAGAGTCTAAAATATAATAAACACCTTAGTTATAGTATTTTAAGAGCATGTAGAGACTAGTTAGGTTCAGTAATAGGTGTCCCATGAAAACTAAATTATTTAAAATTTATATATTTCTGTCCTCCTACTGTGTGACTCTTTCCATCAAACCTTATAAAAGTGTCAATGATTAGATTGAAATTATTGTGTTTGATATCCCACATTCTATACATTCCATCATATCAATCATAAATTGTGAACCACATTTAATTTACTATTTTACATAGAGATAATCTATTGATATCATCTAAACATAGTACCCATATTATTTAATTAATATCATTAATCTTATAAAAAATTAAATAAATTTATCATCCCATAATATTAGTTTAAATAATGATAATTTTATAAATGTTAATATATTTTAGGTAAGACTTATAACCAAGGTTGTATATATATATCATCAAAAATTACTTCCAATATACATACTTATCAAAATTTTAAAAAAGTTATCTAACCATATAAATTAATTCAATTTATTTATCATAGAGTCTATTTTTAAAGAGATCGTTATATTTGTACTATTATATTTGAAAACTCAACAATCAATCCATTTGATAGAAATATTGTCAAATACTAACATTATTAACACTCAAGGGGTGGTTAATTACATACCATATATTTTAAATCAATTATAATCATAAACATATATTTTTTATGAATGAAATATATTGTTTTCATTGATAATGAATGAAACATAAATTAAATCATAAAATGGAAAACATACACACCGATATTTATAATGGTTTAGAAAATATAATTCTTCTTTACAATTCCATAAACACTATTCTCCATGCGTGTGATTATTTTCACTAGAACATTTATTTTGTTGTGGTGATGAAGTTCTTTTGTTATGAAATAAATTATGTAGTGCAAGTAGTCTATAATTTTAACACTCATATGTGCTATAATAAATAATTCAGAATAGATTGTTAATGAAACATCCTTCTATTTTTATTTTTAATGAACCATTATATCCAAATATAAAAAAACAATGCTTTCAAAGATTTATTCTAAAAATATAAGATTAAACTCACAAAAATATAAGGATATCCTAGAGAAATTAAATTAAGAAAAATTATCTCAAGATGAGTTTTTAAAAAACTATATGGATTGAAAATAAAATATGATGATGAATAATTATATGTTCATTCTTATTTTCATAGAAAAACAAAGTGTATTTGTTGAAGATTATATAAATTAATTCAATTTATTATTTTATTCACTTCACTTCACAGGCATAAATCTATTCTCATATTATAACAGTGAAATTAATTAATATTTTCTTATTTGTATTGACTACAAATGATCAATATGGAAATAGAGATTAGTTTCACATTATTCCCATTGAAAATAAATCAATAAGGTCCCAAATAAATTTAACAGAACAAATTTTTCTTAGGTCTAGTTACGTTGCTCCTATTATATTACTCTTTATATAAGAAAAGAAATAAAGAATTAAAATACTGTACAATTTCATTAAAAAGATCACTCGATTTCATAAATGGAAATAAATACCAACTAACAGCATGAAATAAACAATTTTTTAAAATTATTCCTCCTTGTTTATTCCAATATCTGAATCCATGATGATAATTTTTCATCACTTACCCAAATTAAATTATCAATGTATTTAATTCACATATTAAAATCATCGATAGCTGATTGAATCAAAATGGAATTTCTATTTAGATTCCTAATTCACTTATAATGATGTAACTGAATTATGAGATGGTGATGGTATCACTACATAAGAAATTCACATAACTGAATTCTTTTGGAAGATGATCATTGTAATAAACAGATTACTAAGGTGACTAATCACATATTTAATTATGCTACTTAACCATATTATGTATGTGCATGATCACATAGTTTATTTATCACATCATAAACCTTTTCAACATATGAAATTTCATCATAAGTTACTTAACAATGTATTTAATTTATATAGAAGTTTTTTATACTTATGTGATTAACTAAAATATATATTTTCATCATGTAATGAAAAAAATCATATACATGGTTTTGAAAAGATAGGCAACAATCAAAAATAAATATCTAGAATTTATATTAAATGAAAATAATTTTAGGTAATATAGGAATAAAATAAAACAGTATAAAAACCCAATGAAAACATAATCATTATTGGAGTATGATTAAGATTTGAGATCATCATAACATAAAGTAAATGGGATATGATTGAACTAAATTAGTAGTCCAAATATCAGTATTGGTTTTTTGGAATAGGTGTATATATTTAAATTGATTTCTTCAAATAAGGTCATGATGATATTTTTTATATTCACAAAACATTCTCAATGGTATGATTAAGATTTAAATAAATTATTATTAAACTGTTATGAATTTATTTATTTATATTCCATGTAATTATTTGATTAGATAAAATATCAACATTTAAGTGTTATCTTCCTATTGCTATTTATATGTTATTATATGATCATCATTTATTATTTCCATATTAATGTATTTTTATTGATTGAATTGATTGAATTTTGCCAATTTACAATTTAATATTTATTTATTCATACCATCTTATGTAAGAATACCATCACTAACCATCTGGCTCAACCATTTAATATAATTCATTTTCCCCATGAAATGTGGAAGAATTCTGTGATTGATAGGTAGGTATTTTGTAAGGGGAATAATGGAATCCTTATTGAAGGTTAATTATGTATTTCATATTTTAAAATGTTATATGGATATCAATTATACAACTAGTTTTCCATGACCAGTAAACTATTTGGATCTTTTGAATGATATTCATTATTTATTATTCCATTTTAATAAAGTATTCACCTGGTCCATGCTAATGAGGTGGAGGTTCTTACAAAGATAAATTATATATTAATTTTGTGGACATAAGATTATGAAATTTTATATCCTTTAGGTTTATATGTTATTTTATTATTATGGTTATATTATTTTTCGAATTTTATATAAATTATACTATTTTATTAAAAATACAACCACATGCTTGGGTAAAAACCCATCACATCTAGTATGTTTCCTAGTATTGAACCCCCAACAGAGGAGCGACAAGGATTAAAATAAAATAATTAAACGATGTAATTCACTGGTTAGTATAACATAAGTGTTTCATAAATTTTGTTTTCAGATAATAATTATATATCTTTCAGAACATCTTTTTTATCGTAACCATTTTATTGATTTGTTATTTGGTGATTATGTAATTTAAAAAATGAAAACTAAAATTTTTATTAATATGATGAGATATAATTGAATTTTTTCATTGATTAAATGTTTATTTTTCTTGTTAAATAATTTATATATATAAGGTTAGTTTTTATTGGTTTAGTATATTTATTTAAATAATTACAGTATCATGGAAATTATATGATTTGGATAAATAACATTTTTCGTATACACAATAAGTGTTATGAAATTTGTTTCGTGATAATTTTTATGTTATATTGGATGAATATGTGATCAAAACCTTCAAAATTTTGTTAATCATATAGTGGAATATTTTGATTCAATTTTTATTTTTTATGAAATTATCAATGTTAATATTTGGGTGTTATTGATTATGAATTTTTTATTATTGTTTTATTTATTCATAAGACTGATATTTTATTTTTGAAATTAATTTACCCATTGAAAAAAATTTAGTTTTGGAATATATCCACTCATTTTATTAATAACATGATTTAAATTTGAATAATTATTCAACCCATTAAATGAATATTTAATTCCTTGAGTAACTAAAAAAATTCATCTTTATACTATATGTTTCAATAATGAGATGATATTGTTAGTAAAATTTATAAAATTATGAAATTATAGTTAAATGTAAGTATATTTCGTTACATATTTAGCATATATTATTATGTAAGTCCTAATCTCTAAGAAAAGGTATTGAAATAACAATGTTATCAATTTAATTTTGATATTGAAAAATAAATTGTGTTTTATCCCAACATAGATTTAACGTTTTGTGATATTATCTTCATCATGACCAAATGTATATCAATCAATATCAATCATTGAGATGTGTTATAATTTTATTTCACTACAATGTAATCAATCCCCCATAAATTTTTTTTCTAAATAGAAATGTAGTTAGGTGTTATTCGATATGATCATCGTACATTACATTTTTCTCTATTTAGGTTGAAGTTTTATTAACTAGTTCTTTGCTGTGGGATTTCAAAAAAGGTATTGTTAAAACTACAATCCATGGTGTTTGATCCAATGTTCAAATTTATAGGATTTAAATTATTATATGTGGTGGATAATGTAATAAATTTATATTTTCAATTAATAAATAATGTTCAATTTTTTGCAGGACACCAAACAACAAACATTAGAGAACAATGAAATAATAATATTAAGATATAAATGTCATGTACAATTAGTTAATTTTCTATGTAAGCATAGTAATAAAAAAATTTAATTTTTTTATAACAAATATAAATATATTGACAAATTATTCGTGAATAATCACCAAAATTTTAGGAAACCCATTATATTTATTGAAGTTATATTTTAAACATAAGTTGATTTTGATTATAATATCTGAAAAATAATATATTTTGATTTTAGTAATAATAAAAGTTATAATTTATAAATAAAATATCATTTTATAAATTATCATATAAAATTTTTAATATAGTTAAATGTATTGATATTTCTAAAAAATAAATATATCTTAATGAATAGTGAAAATTTCTATTATTTTGAAAATCTATTTTTACTGTATTTGTTATGTGAAATTAGATTTTAGGATAGTTATAAATATTAATTTGATAATTTTTTGGAATATAACTCAATTATTATTTGTAAATTAATTTAATTAATGAATTTCCAATTGAATCATTTTATATTTAGAATTACTATTTTTCAGAAGACCGACATAACAACACGATTTTTTATATTTAATATTAAATTATATTATGACACTTATATACTATAAATATTGAAAAACATATTCAATGGTTTTATTTAGGAGGTACATAATTTATTTATAAGACAATTTTATTTTTGGTCTTCATTAATGCAAACCTTAATAAATTTTGTTACCATGATAAAGGGTAAATCAAGTAATTAATGTTAAAAATAAAATCATAATAAATAAAAAATAACACTAATATTTCTTTAATTAGATTTTATGCAAACATTTATTCAATACTCATCCAATATTTGGTTATATGGCATTTTTCCCCTTTGGATGTGAGTTTTTTCCTTTAAAATGTTTTTTGTAATGAAAAGTAGAAAAAATTATATATAAATTTTTTATTTTCTGAATTTTTATGTGGTGATAATTAGGGTACATGTTTTTTTGTTAATATTATTTTGAAATATGCATGAATGATATTAAACTTGTAAATTTATTTTTAAATTTTAATGATGAAATAATTACTTAAATTACATATAAAATTCAAACATAGAAATTATTTAATTAAAGAATATTCAAAATAAAAAATATAATAATACTAAAAGTAACATTACTTATGATAATTAATGTTATATAAAAAAATTTATGATTTAAATAATGTTTTTTTATTTATTAGAATATTTTAATCCATTTTTCTTATGCTCTTGGTATTATTGAAAGGAAATAAATTAATATTTCAATAATTGATAATAAGAAAATATAATAATAAAAATAATTATTATACAATATTTAATTTTCAAAAATTACATTATCTTTGAAATATTAATTAGGATATAGTTTATAATATAATCCCTGGTTATTTTATTCAATATTTTTCATTTTAAAATAATTATTTTTCGATCACAATAAGTCAAAATTGGAATAAAATGTTTAATTATTGTTTATATATTATTTTTATTCCATATATATCATTATTAAAATATAAGATATAATATATCTTATTAAATTTACATTAGATGAAAGATTATAAAATTCTTTGTGTGTATGAGTGGACTGCCATGCCCATGATGTGACATGAATCATTTTTCCACCCCACATCACATAGATGAAAAATATAGGTATATATAAATATTTAATTTAATATTTATAATACATTTTAATTATTTAATTATTAAATAATACTTACCTTACTTTAATCATTGTCCTTAAAAAATGTAAATGTTAATCATACATACGTACGACATTCCATCTTCATGGTTGAAACATTATTCTTTTTTTAATCATAATTCATGTATGGGGTCAAAGGTATACATAATTTATAAAAATATACCAGTCTGAGGAATATTATTTTATTATTTTATTAATAATGACCACTTTGACCAAATTCATTATACTATACTTATGGTTGAAGTTGTCACTTTAAATCATCAAAACATTTAATTGGATTTTTAAAAAATATTTAATTTTATATAACAAGAAAATTTGTTATATAAACTGATTAATGAACATTAAAAAATATCATAATAAATTAAATACATATCATATTTTTCTTATTTAAGAACCTATATAGTGTACCTAAAAAGTCAGACTCAATTTAAGGGATGTTTTTTCAAAACTTATCTTTTTATGTTTCCCTCATAATTCCATTTTTATTCCATATACATATGTTTAAATTTATATATTTTTTTATTTATGATGACATGGGAATAATATAAAAATGATTAAGTAACTTATTTTATTAATTTTTCTGTGTTTAAAAATGAATCGTCATAAAAAATATTTTGATAGTATTTTAAATAAGATAAATAGAATGTTATATTATTTACATATATTGTGATAAGAACATTTTTGGCCAACAACAACTTTACCTTGTTTGTGAATTCATTTATATTATGTCGTGTTTTATTAATTGAAAAAAATATTTCCTCTTATTTATGATATTTTGGTTCTTATAACTTGGTTTTAATGTAATCGGAATAAACCACATATAAAAATGATTTCTTTTAGTTGGGAATAACATTTTCATGTTGCACGATTATATGTAAAATGATTATGTTATTGTTTAAAGTATGGTTCATGATGGTAAGTGGTTCTATTATAAAATAATGTTGGATGAGATTGTCACCACTCTCTAAGAATTTATTAATGGGAATGGTATAGGTGATTACATGATACCAAATAAAATATTAGAATATAACATAAGAGTTTTCTTAGTAAATAATTGATAGTTATTTTATGTTTAAATGTGATTGTATTTCCATGTATAACCATAATAATTATTACATAATAACCGTAAGGGTTAAACCATAGATATGAGTGATAAGAAAATGAGACCTAAAATTATCTACATGATTTATATATGCTTGTTTTGGTTTTTATGGAAACCATATTATTTTATAATGTAAATGAACTTATATTCTACTTCATTAGTTGAAAAAATATAACTCTCAAAAATATTATTAAAAGTTCTTCATGATTTCCATGAAATTATAACATATTTGATTTTTAAACAATGAATTATTGTGAAATATTTTATTTCATGATTTTTTCAATTCATTTGTAAGAAAATATTTATTTTGAGCACAGTTATTTTCTATAAAAATGTTTATTTTAATTATTATTAATGGAACATGGGTTTTATTATTTATTTCTATGTCCCGTGGTTAGCGTTTTGTGATTATCCCATATTTAAAAATATTTTTTATAAGGTAAAAAGTGGGGATTGGAAATGGAGTATTCATTTTTAATGCCATGAATATTTTCATAAAATATAAAACATTATTAATTTATAAAATGAATACATTATATGAAAAATGGATAATAATTAGATTTTACCACATTGTAAAATATGATTTTTTTATATAATATTTATCACCTAAATCAATGAAACATTAGACCTAAAATGAAATTCAAAATAAAGGGATTGAAATCCTGAAATAGCCATAATTTTTATATTATTTTAATGCATGGTAACATATTATAATTTATTTAATATTATTGTCTTCTTCATTATATGCAATTAAATATGAATTTATATTCATGTAGAATGTTTAGATGATATTCTATTCAGGAGTACGACATTAATTTTATTAGATTTTTTATTAATATAAGTAATTATACAATCATCTATAGAATAATAATAGTTATGTAATTATACATCTTAACATGTCTTTTTCTTTTTAAATAAATAAAGGAAGTTTTTTTTTGAAAAACAATGTTGTTACAATCATGGAGATGGTATGTCATATGTACAATGAGTTACTATTCTATTATTCATTGATCATCCTAGAAATATAGTTGGTATTTTTTCAATTTTAAAAGTGATCCTTAGGTCATAAATACCTTATGATTTTAAACATATTACATCCATGTGTTGTATTGATGAAAAATGAATCATATCCATTTATAGATGAGGTAATCTACACATACAGGTAAATAACATTATCTATTTAATGTTAAAGGAATCGTATTAACTTAAATGATATATTCTAATTTCAAAGTGATAGAATTTTCATTCATATTTTATATAAACAACAATTAAACCACTGAAACTAACTATTAAAAGAGTTTAAGGGAAAATATTACATCATTCCGTGATCGGGTAGTACATAGTAGAAACAAATGATTGATTTCATTCAAATTTTATTCATGTTAGTTGTTTATATAGGTTATGATGATAAAATAATTATATCTAAATATATGTAAAAAACTTTTCTTCAATTAATCATGGTTTAAAAATATTTGAAATATGTATAAGAAGAATTAAAACAGAAACATACTGGGAAAAAACTATACCTCTTTGTGGGAATATCTAAATTTCTTAATACATTTAACACCTATTGTGTGGTATTGTATCAAATATGTACATATAAAATGATTTTGTGTATTTGAAAAATGTGTTTCGAAATATATTGGAAAAACTAAAAGATTGTGTGGTGTAATGGAATGATATTAAAATGTACCTAATTATATGAGTTGGGCGGGGTAAAGATAATAATTTCATAAAATATTAAAAATAATATAAATTATGTTTTAAGTACAAATAACCATAAATAAATAAAATATGAAGTAATGATTATTATGAGTTGAGATAATCCCAACTTATATAATATAATATTTTTTTGAAATATCTTTATCCCAAATATTTTTAAATAACTTTCAGTTAATCCTTTTAAAAATTACTATAATATTGAAAATTTCTATTCATTATGGGTTTATAATGTTACCATAAAATAATAAATTACATATAAATAGAAAATATAAATTTTATTAAACAAATACCAAAAATATGAAAAAATTGAATATTTTAAAGAATTTAAAATCATTTTATAAGATATATTTTTTTATAAAACATCATTAATATCAATTTTATAACAATTCATTTAGTTTTACATATATAACATCATATCAACAAAGGTATTTAATTAAAATTAAATAAATCCTTTCTTGTTATTTCATATTAAATTAAAAAATGTGACACAATATTTTAGAGATACTTATTTACCTCATAATACTATGAAATATATTATGGAATATTTTTGGTGTCCTGAACTGAGATATTGTAACATTTTTAGGCTAAATGAGCCGGAAATTAGTATTTAAGAAAACAGTAAAAATATTAATATAGAAAATTTACAATTATTTATATGTAATGGAATACAACTATTATGTAGTCTCATATTAATGACAAGAGACCATGGATGAATCTATTACATGGGGTTTATATAAGGAATATCCAAAGGTTGGTCACTAATGGATGTCTAGTTGAAGGATAAATTGAAATATTTTTTCAATTAAAATATATAAATTATTCATTTTTTTATTATAGAATATAATTAGATACTCTATAAATAATCAATTAAAAAAATTCAAGTGTTATACTCTAAACCCTATGAAAATTAAGATGAGTTTTGATAGCCCACATTTTAAGATCACTATCATACAATGAATGAATTGAGGTAGACCGATACACATTATATGTTTTGGATCTTCAACATTTATGGAACACAATTTCTATACCTGTTACCGATAAATAATTATGTTTGTATATTTTGATTGAATTTTCAACTATATATTAAATTTTTGATCATCTATTTTATTAATATTTTTTTGATCTATAGTTTATCTTCCATTTTCATGAGCATAATTTTAATAAATAAAACTATTTGGATAGATTTATCTTTTATTATATTAATTAACCACTTAAAATTACATTTTGGATTATAATTATAAAATAATTTAAGCTCAATGATGTTTTTAAATTTTTCATTTTTTCTTTCCCCTTCTTGTTCATCGTGTTCTTCATTATTAGTAAATAATTTCATTATTATAATAATTCTAGGGGGATTCAAGCATGTTAAAACGGTTATATTCATTTTCTATGTATGCACAATGACTAGATTATTGTATTTTGTATTAATTAGATTGGATTTTGGGTATTGATGTGGGATCCATGAATATGGTATCTAAAGCATAAAATGGAAGGGAATAAGACAATAGGAAAAGTTGGTGGGAGAGCCACAATGGCATAAGTGTGGCTAGAATCTACCAACATGTAATAGAATGGGGCGAAACAATATAGGATTCACGATCCATATCAAAATTGGAGGAAAATAGGTTGTCCGTAGATGAAAAAGAGGGTGATATTGGATCAAGGGAGAGAAACTTATCATTATGTTAAAAACCCAAATACACAAGATATAGTTCATTTAAAGAAATGTAAGATAGTCCCCTAGTTGAGGAGGCTAGGGGTTTTAGGTGGAGTTTTGTATAAATTGGTATTTGTGACCACCACATGTTGTGTGACTCATTAGTGGTGGCCCGAAATATACTCCTAGGGTATACAAGATGGAACATGTACACGCACATAATAAGGTATAGGTACAGGGTCATGAACATGGACATCTTCTTGGACTGGGACATGAACCAATACATGGAAAGATAAATAGCTATAAACACATGCATGACCATAAGGAAACATGCACATTGAGGATCAACTAGGAAGGCTTCAATTTCCGAAGAACAATGTGTGGTGTAGGTACACATCATGTATGATGACATAATTATTGTCCTGGGTCTAGAGAAGGAACACACATTCAATGGGTTAGGGTCATATGTTTTGTTGAGCCCCATACAGACGATGTACATACATCTAAATATTCATTATATTTTATCTCCATCCTTTGGTAATGAAATTTTCCCCATTGGTATAATATCCTATGTTTTATTCCATAATGAATGTGATGGTTTCATTCATAATTTCTTTTGATATATCATTAGAGATGTTGTTAGATTGATGCATTTATATGTGATTATTTATTATAGAAGGGATTGGGAAAAAATCATGGGACATAATCATCATGGATATGGTACCACCATTTTATATAATGTTTTGAGTCCTATGTCCGTGGGTATGGTTCTCTCATTACATGTTAGTGGGTGGGTCACCTATACTTATTTTTGAAGGAAAAGTAAGTAATCCTTGGTAACACCAATGTGCATACATATAGGTAATATATGAATATGACTCCATTTTTATTTATGCTTTCATTTAACTTGTCTCCAACCACTGGACTATAGAGGTGGGCTTGGTATTTTTATAGCCCAATATTATATCATCTAGGAGAATCCCAATTGGATGGGTTGTTATAGTGTGTTATTAAATGTTGATAAACTTTTACATGGGTTTTACATTTTATTGATTATGAGGATATTTTGGGAATGTAGAGAAAGTATTTCCATGTCTTTAGAGTAAGTATTTCAAGATACATAACCCAATGTGGTTGTGAAATAAATAAATTTAACTCACTATAACTATGAAATCCTTCATGTTCACTCAGTATAATGAGACATTAGTCAATGGAACATTTTTACATGAATCATATATAATTGTGTGTTTTTATTTTCTTCCTTGAGATAAGTTCTAATAAGTCAATTCCCATATAAATATGGTATTTCTTGATTAATTTCAAGATTCCTCTATTAAGACATCATTCAATGTTAATGATTATTGATCATTATTGCAATATAATGAGTTGTGAGGTCTTAATTAGGGGTATATTTTACCTATGTGTTCATGTATAAGAACCATATCCTATCATTTAGTTAATGGTATTAGCAAAGATAGATGAGGTTTGGGGTATAATTAGTTTATAAAACATGTTCGAGTTCTATAGGCCACTATGGTTCTATAGTGATCTATATTCCTAGGTACTAGATGTTTTTAATTATTTGGTTAACTACATTTTCATACTTCAATATACCCAAACTACTAATATGTTTATTTTGGAATCCACTCATTTCAATAGAGTATCATGGAACATGTGGATTCTAGTCACAATGAGGCATGATGATTCATGACTCTCATGATATGTCTTCCAATATCAAATTCATGGGTAGTTCTACACCATGATCTGGTCCATAGTATAAATTATACTTCTTTTGATATTGTATTATAGAGGGATGATAGATATTTAAATTGAATTTAGTTTCCCTGACCGTACATGGTACTACATTGACATGATTATGTATTGTTACTTTCTGTCCGGAATCATTTATAAGGTTTTCCACAAATACATCCATCTTAGTTTGCTGACCTTATGCATCTAACATTTGATGATGTAATATAGTGGGAAGTGGTGATGGATAAATTCTTATCTGATGGATTTCATTTTTATAGATAAATAATTAATAAACTATGGGACTAGTCATCTGTAACATTTTGATGATGATAAGTGATGAGGTATTAGAGTCATTCCCATCTCTAAATCATGTACATTGATGTGAAACATACGGGAAAACGTAGATGGCCAGAAATATTATAGAGGGGTGATGATATACATGTTATGGGTGAGGTCATAGGTAACATGATTCTATAACATTACATGTTGATGAGGGTTGTAAGACACCATATGGTCTTTCGTGGAAGATTTAGTTTCGTGATATGGTTTTTCCAAAGCATGGTTATGCCAGACCCTAAGGATATAGAACACGAAAATAATTTTTTAGGGATCTAGGAGGAGGGGTATCCTGTGGTGGATCATATTATGAGATTATTATACATAAACCATGATTATTACCATATTATTTTTGGTGAACTACTGATGTGGGATGTGGAATGTTGCGTGATATATAGTCTTATGACATAACAAGTCGCAACATGTTTTTTTATATGATCTGTGTTTATTCTTCACACACTTATATTCTTATAAATATAGGTTGATTTCATCCCTCAAAATAATTAATCATTATGTGAGAGATTTATATCATTATTGAGTCATAAGGAAGGGTCATTTTCGTTAGGATTATATAGGGAACAATTCATTGAAATATCTTGTTATCCAGATATATGAAATTTATGTTGGTAGAGTAAGTTTCTCATGATACCTCCATTCCATCATGATTTTATGTTATGGTGGAATCATCTTTATGAAATGTTTTTCCATGATATGATACAATATTTACAACCACTACCAACAAGTAATATTTTTTCATATATATGGGACATGATTATACATGATGGAGAGAGACCTCACATGGAATAATGATTGGGCCATACATGAAAAAATAAACAACACATCACCCGTCATTTAGATAGTTTACCCCTATCACAACAGGATCATTAGAAATAATGGTTCCTATAGTAATTATGACTATATAGTATTCTACCCAGATGATATTGTCATACAACCATTAAGGCGGTAGATGGATTTTGGAATTGACTTCCACCCTAGAAAAGTATCAATATATTTCAAAATATATTATATGGACCCTATATTTATCTATGATATGGGTGTTCAATTATAAGACCATAAATAAAAAGTTTTTTATTAGACCAAGTGTGTACTCTTGGGATTCAGTAGTTATGTTATAGAAAAATAAAAAGAAAGATTTTCGTTTATTGTTTATAATCATCACTCGAACATGGCAATGAAATGTAACAAGTAACACATACTAATGATTTATGGAATGTTTGATTAATTTCTAGTTGTGATATGTTTCTTAACGATCTATATTAGGAAAATCTACAACTAAATGAAGGTTTTTAGGAAAATATAATAATCCATTCCTTTCAATTTTTCTTAGGACACTATTAATTCCTATAGATTCCTTCCTGTGTGAGGAATTTTACCACTTTTATATGACTATTATAAACCATATGTTCTAGCCATACATGGAATGATTAGTGGTTTCCTTCATTGATGACATACAAACCTAATCTACATCAAATGTATAGAATTAATATCACTAGTGAATTTACTTTAACATAATTAAAATGATAAAACATTATGGTTATCACTTGAAGACAACATTAAGGATCAATTTGTTTAAAAATTTACTAAACATCATTTTTCAGAAAGGATTAGTTATGGACCTACCGATGAATGTTAAATTTTTTCATGGAATCTAAGACTTTACAAGCTAGTTGTTCGTATTTTTGTTTACAATTATGGGTACTATATTAGCTTTATGTATTTCTTCTATAATATCACATCCCCTTTGTACTATATAAAATAGAGTGGTTTTTTTATTTATATTGATTGAACAACATATGCGATCCTTTTGGAGTTGAGTATATGGAAGACTATTTATCATACAATAAGACAAATGGAGGAGGTAAAATGTTTTTATAGTATTTTTTGATACATTTAGAGATGGTATTGATTTTTTTAATGGAATGAAGGTTAATTATCACATATGTGTTGATGATGGTGATAACCCATGACCATAAAAACATGACTCACAATATTGACTATACAGTGGTGGTCATATCTATGGGGAAGGGTTAAAAATTTATTTGGGATAATGAGTTCATTATTACACATACCATCATATTCTCTATTGTGTATTCATTGGGAGATATATGAACCTAATACATAGTAATTTTTTTACATTTTATTTGAAAATGTCTATGAGTTATTCTATACTCTGGAGAGGGGAAACATGGTGGATGATTTACTAAAAATAAATAACTATTATTATCTAATATATGATGGTTATAATCTTTTAAATTCAATATAGATTTCCTTGGTGGAGTATAGGGGTGAATAATATATTTTATTTATAGTATGGACAGCACTGCCTCTCTAGAATGTGAGGGAAGCTCAGTTAGAAGGCATCAACAGTGAGATCCTATGTTCCCATATTATAGTTTCCCTGATATAGCATACATGGATATTACATCAATACTGATGAATATTTAGTACATTACAATAATATATTCTTGAGGACCATAATAGTTTAGTTTCTTTGGAAACATTGAAACAAAATTCTATGCCCTGGTGAAATATCGTCAACATATCCCATATTAATCTCCATAATTAGTAATTATACCTAATACCATTCTACATAACCTATGGAAAACAAACATAATAAATGGGTGAGCTCAGATTCTCTATAATGGTAAAGAAGGAATGTTCGTAATCATTAAATGAACAATATGATATGGAACATGTGAATATAATTTTATTATAATAACCTTTATTTTATATATCATAATAAAGATTTGAATGTTCATTAAAAATATCATAATATAATTTATAGCATATTTAAAGAAATAATTACATATTAATAAGACATAGAATTTGTAAAATGATCATAAGACTATAAAATCATAGGTCAAGGTGACCTACCAAGACCATTATAACATTTTAGGTAGGGGATATGACCCATGTACCTACTTCAGGATATGTAAACACCCCACATTCCCTCTTAATTTTATGATATGGATATAACCCATGTACCATATTAGTTTTTTTCTAGGGCAACAACCCATATAGCCACTTACATTTAGGCATCACCATCAAACCAATTACCTTCTTAGTTTTATGATTTGACTAAAACTCATGTACCTTATTACATTTATCATTGGGATACAGTCCACTGACCTACTTGTTTTTTTGATTGGATTATAACCGATGTTCCATATTACATTTTGGATTGGGATACAACCCATGTAGCTTTTTTTGGCTTTATCTACATCCAATATACCCTTTCATATCATATACATCAAATAATTACCCAATAAATTAGATGGAGATACATATCCAAAGAAAATAATTCATAAATCATTCATAAATGATTTACAATATAATAAAACATTCATCATATTATAACCCTACAAAAAATATTGGTCTTGTAAACATCAAATCATAACCCATGAAATGAAATGGGTATCATTATCTTTCATCACATCATAATCATTGTATTGTGAAAAGATTAATAATAACTTTATGAATGAATAAACTGTGAAAATTAAAATTTTACAGAAGAATAAAGCCTATGTAAATTAAATCGGTGATGTATGTATTAGTAAATAAAAACATAAACAAATTCAAGAATTTTTTTGAATGCAACCTTTGTATTATATCATTAAATTGAAATACTTAAAAATAAACATGTTTTCTTAGATTTATAATAAAATGAAAGGATATTTTAAAAAAAATTAACTATCCTGCAATCTCATAAAAAGGTTCCTTAAAAAATAAAAACATTTGGGAAAATTTTCCTTAAAACATTTAAATGAATCTATAAAAAACTATTAAAACTCATATCATTGAATAAACATTTAAAACTAATATATAAATATTATAATCCGTTTGAAAAAAACATTCCCTAAAAACATATTAACAATGAATTATAATTTTTTTTAAAAAAAATTCCTTGAAAACATATAAACGATTATTGAAAATATTTGGAAAACTATTTTCCATGAAAACATTTAATATTATATTAAAACCATTGTAAAATACATTCATTTATATCTTATAAGTAAATATTAAAAACATTTTGAAAAACACATTCCTAGAAAAATAAAAAGGAAATTGTAATGAAATAAAATTACAAAATTAAAAACATTTTCTTAAAAATTAACATTTAAAAAATTTAAAGGAGTATTCATAGAAATAATTTTGGGACAAATATACAGGTTGTACAAGTTAAAAATAACATTTCATTTTAATGGTTAAATGTTTAGAAAAGTGACTCAACCGGAAAGTGAAGAAAATATGCCTTTTAAAAATAATTAATTTGAAATAATGGTCAATATTTCATTTAATTTTAATAGGATAATGATACATTATTCATGGAATCCCTTTTTATAAAACATGGCTTTGATGTAACGTAGATTTCCATCCAAATATAGGGTAAATATGAGCTTTTATAAAAACAAGTACTTAACTATATTATGTACCAATGAGTATAAAAATAGTTCCAATACAAGAATATGTCATAAATAACCATTAGGGAAGAATATTATTGGGTGTTCTTGATTTATATAGCATATGATATCATCAAAGGAAAAATATACATACACAATCTCAAAAAGTGATTAGATTGTTTAAATAAATACTTATCACTTTGTAAAATGGGATCATACTCTACATGTATAGAAATGAAGTAATAGTAAAATTAAATATAAATAAAAAAATTAAATACCAGATATATCTTATAAAAATTAAGTATCTACACCTCAAAACTAATTTAGGCACTTAAAAACCATGATTCTCAATGAAGGAATATAGAGAAAAAACTATATTATTGATTTGGTAAATTTTCATAACCAAGCCCTATGAAATAAATTTAATATAATGGACATTAAAATACCAATAAATATTACTATAATAAACATTTAATCCATCCAAGGGATGTATACACACACCATGAAAGGAATGGTTGGTTAATAAATAATATATCCCACATAAATAAAAAGTGAGATGAAATCACATTACCTATTGTCTTGACTCTCATCGTACACATTCAAACCAAAAGATTAATAAATTTAAATTTATTATAAATATTTTAAAGAACCATATTTTTATATCTAATTCAATATATATTTTGATCATGACTATATATTACCCTATAGTTACGAATCATATGTTTAGGTTTCACTTCGTGTAATATCAACATTGTTCTTCACATGTTTTGTAATATGTTATATCATTTTTCCACACACTAATATAATGATTCCATAATTTCAAAAATGATATAAATATTGTGTATATTCATTATATTTGTATTTCAACTGTCTATATAATATATATGTATGAAATGGAATACACCATTCATGGTGACGGTAAGACGTATGTATGTATGAATGCAGTTTCATATTTTTTGGTCACGATGAAAGAAAGAATATAAATGAAATATGAGTATATATATGTATATACAAATAATTATTGAATAAGAGTTTTTATATCCTATATATCATATAATTTCTCTATACCAGTCCTTAATACAATCCACGTTGTGTGTGAATGAATAACATCACGTTGAAGGAGTAGTAGTCCAATTATCCTCAAACGGAATTATCATATTTACAAAAAATGTAATTTAATGATGGTATATGTTGTAAATGGAATAAATAATCATATTGACAGATTAAATATAATATATCACAAATAAAAAAATACTTTCCATCTAAAATTTTACCATTATAGGTGGTAAAGGAAAAATCGTCAATCGTTGTTTAGTGAGGCGGTAGTTCTTCGTAGTCATAAACAATATATTTATACCCCTTAGATAGAGGTGTGTGTATTTTAAAGTATAAAAAATATCATAAAAAATCGTAGTATACTTTATAATCATTTTTATTATACATGAATGCAATAAATAGATTTGTGGGGTGGATAAGGTAAATAAATGAAGGTAGCTTCAGAGAAGATGTTACCTCTTCATCATGTAACTCATCTTGGATTGTGACAAAAGGATTAATTTGGATTAGTTTCATCCCAAATTTAAGATTATATGATTATTAAAGAGATTTTTAGAATTTTGTTGGTCAGTTCTTGGATGAGCGTAACTGGTTTGGGAGGTGTGAAGATGAGTGAGATGTGGTGGCCTTTTATAGATAAGGGAAAGGGAAAATAAGGCATTTTTTTTAAAAATTCATGTGTACCCTTTTTTTTACTAAAAAAAGTTTTAAAAACCCATCAAAATAAATAATTTCATGTTCATGGTAAAATCATCGAATGATAGGGGGGTTTGGAAACATTTCTATGACGATTTTGGAGTTAAATTAAGTGTTTAGTCTATACCGAAGCTTAATTTTACCATAATTGTGATAATCGATTTCAATTACATTCATTAATGATTTTGGTCAAAATATATTTTTACCATATTATAAATCATAATTTATGATTATTCCCATTATTTAATTCATTTTTCTAAATTCGAATCACATAAGTGGGTGAAATTAATTTCAAATTAATCCCATTATTGGGATGCCACTATGGGGTTTTAATGTAAAAATCATCATTATATTTATTTGATTTTATATTCAATATCAATGAAAAATTGGGTCAAATGGCATAAATTTGATTAAATGTGAAAAAAATATCATATTAAAAATTTATATAAATTTAAAATTTAATTTATCTTTATAAATAAATTAGATGAAAAAGTTTTTGTTAACATAATAGCCATTATTTTTAACATTTCATTAAATATTTAATCCTTAGAGAAAACTACCAAAATGTTATTCTAAAATTATTTTTGGGAATATATTACAAATTCTATATTTATTATGATATATTGAATCTATAATAGTTTAAAAAATTGTATCTTACATGTATTCTCCATTAAAATCTTGTAAATATTCTGTTATAAAAAATATTGATATTTAGCATAAATTTGGGCTTGTTATTATCACATGTCTATAAAATATGTTGGATGAATATTAAATATTAATATATATATAAAATATTAAATTATTATAAATCACTAATTTTAGTTAATTTAGTTTATTAGTCTAAAACAACTATGTAAATAGAATAATAATAATATTTTCTTTTATATTCATTCATAGTTCATATTAATTTCTTATTAATATTAATAAATGAATTCATCATATATTTTTTTCAACT
This sequence comes from Viscum album, assembly GCA_963277665.1. Lineage (NCBI taxonomy): Eukaryota > Viridiplantae > Streptophyta > Magnoliopsida > Santalales > Viscaceae > Viscum > Viscum album. The sequence goes on along the minus strand of OY728148.1, from coordinate 63,401,305 downwards.
ATGTATTTTCATAAATTATATATTATTATTCATAACTATATCATGGTTAAATATTATTATTTTAAATAATAAAATTTTAATTGTATACTATCGTTAGGTAAATATTGGTCACACGTGTTACACAATCCATTTAGAAATTTTATTGTTGCATGTAATGAAAACTAACCCTGGTGTTCCCTGTAGTGACCGAAAAAATTTATTCTGTATATAATACATGATTAACATGGTGATACATATAGAGAAATCCAAATATAGTTCATTAAAATAAACTAATCTATTTTTATTTTTTCATAAAATAAAAAATTTGAAAATAACTAAAACAATTAGAAAACTAATAATATTTAAAAGATATTAGATTTAACATTATACACCACATTAAATGAATTTCAACATGAATATTCTTCTAGGTTATTAGAAGATTAATACGTAAAATATTCATTCATAGAATCCCACAATGTAAAAATGAATATTAAAACTTCCCTTAAAAGGGGATATTGGAACCATAATGATTACCCAAAATAACATATAACTAGGTTTCCACATAGGGTAAAATTGATAGGAAGTGAAAATATAGACATTAATTAAAATATAATTATCATGTTTTTATGGAGAGTGATAGATAAAATGTTCAAGACAAATTTAATAATTAGGAAGCCATAAATCTGTGATGAAATACGAGACCATTAGATTTCTCTAAAATAGAGGTACATGGATATATTTTTTTTTAAGTTCCTTTACCTTGATTTTGAATACTTTTCATGAAAATATTTACATTGATTAGTACATGAAAATCTCACCATTTATTTTTCCTTGATCACATCACCACATTATTCCAAAAAGAAGGGGAATTTTTCATTCCTAAAGAAGTAAGAGATAATGAGATCCATGATATTACATCCCATATATGATCAGTTATCATCAACACAAAATTTTTATAATAGGTTGTCCTTTATTCATAAATCCTCATATGGTACTATAATAATTAATTATCTCAATCCACATTCAATGTTTAAATTAATATCTCCATAACTTTTCATCCTCATTACCCTTCTTAAAGTTGAAAATTCAAAGCATTAAAAGAAATGTCATGAAATAATATTAACATTGACACCCCATTTATAAAAAAGGACAACTCTAAAGTCACATTCCAAAAATGTGAATAACCTTATTCTATATTTTGTTAAATCATGTTATATCCTTAATTACCATAAAACCTTTTATAAAACATGCAATATTTTTTATTCAAATTAATAGTTGAATAATATATAAATCGAATAAGTTGTAAACATCATCCTTGATTACATTGACCATATTTTCAATAAATAATTCTAAGGTAATCCAAATATTTTAATTTACTTATTCACATCCAACCTATCATTGTTCAAATATCATTATGAAAATTTCAATCATTAATTTAGCATTACATTTTCTTTAATAAGAATATCACCTTTCCATAAAATAAATTTTCTATGTCTTCATCAACATTTATAATGTTCTTTTAAATCCATGATGAAAACCTATATTTAAAATACTAAAACATTTCGTTATTCTTATAACATAATCATTGAATTCCAAATACATAGTGTCTTCATTAATATAAATTTATTCTAAAAACATTACCCAGGCTTCATAGACATAATCCTTAACACCTCATTCCTAGAATATGAAATATAAATCATGTTTTAAGGTTTATAAACGTCTTTGCAATCATTATTTATATTTTTAATGTATAATATAATGATAGAACATCACAAACCATTCAGATTTAATTTAATGTATCATTATCTTAAAAATTATTATCAATAATCATACCACATTCCTCTGTAGATTTTTTATATTTCCCCCCAGGAAATAAATTTTCAAAGTTCCCATACATTCCACATCTGAATTATTGAATTTTAACCATGTACCTTATTTTTCACTCAATTGAATAAAGCTAGAAATCATGGGTTGAGATGCACATATGATAGTAGAAAGCCAAATAATCATGGAAAATTACATATATGATTTATAAATCATGACACAAAACTTTTAATTTATAAAACAATATATTTATACTAAGTTATTCATTGTGATCACCTATTAAAAACCATTATCATTGTTCATGATATGTTTTTAAATTTCTGAGGCATATCACCTTGGAGTTTCAAACTAGGTGTCTAGTAAATCCTGTTATCGTGTAAATGATTACCCTTAATTAGAACTAGAATATATGGTTGGAGTGTTCACCCCTTTATATATATTTTACTTAGCCAAAAACACTTTTAGTATCCAGACAAGGATGTATTGCAATGAAATCACACACTCTATCATTTACCAAAATTTTATGAAATTTTACTCTAGGTTGACTCATACATATAAATATTCTTAGAGACATCCATAGAAATATCTTTAAAAATATAACTATTAATATAAAAAATGTTCTCTCATCCTAGTTTCATATGGTTGACTAAATGTTTCATTTATACAAACTATACATGGACATTTTTAATATACAAGGATATTACCACATTTTAGATTAATGTTCTATTTATGTTAAAAATATATGCATAAGGGCTATGTATAATAGAGTGTTTGGGAACAGGAAAAAATATCACCTATCCTACTGAAATATATCAAATTTATCCAATAAAAATCTACACATTTTTAAATTATACCTCAAACCATTCATCGTAATTTTGGGAAAGGATACATAAGAAAGGGGTGAGCACAGATCCTCAATAAGGGTAAGTAAAGTAAATGGGTAATCAATACATTAAAAAATAGTTTGTAACATTATAATAACATTTAATGATCATGAAATTCATATTAGAGATCAAAATAATGATTCTCACATCATATGAAATAGATCATAAGGGAATTAATATAATTAGTGGTGAATGAATAAAAATGTAAAAAAATATGGAATTTGTGGCACACATATAAGAATATAAAATATTATATCATGGAAACCTACCAAGACATTTAGAACATGTTTTTATTAAGATATGACCCATGTATCTTCTTCAATATTACGCTATAAAAAGTTGTACCATATTTCTTTTAGTATTGGGCTACATCACATTTAACTTCTCATTTTCAGCCTTGTGCAACAACCCATGTAGTGTCTTACTTTTTGGAATGGACTACAACCCATGTAAATCCATGTTTCCTAACACAGAATGCATTCCATGTACCCTCTTAATTTTTTGTTTGTATTAAAACCCATGTAAGATTTTGTTTTCAGGAATTTTCTATAACTCTTGTACCCACTTACGTTTAGGCATGGTCTATAGCCCATGTACATTGTTTTCTAGTCTATGGATACAACCTATGTTACCTTTGATCTCATATACAACATAAAATTTCCCAATGCATTGGAGGGAGATTTGGGTCCCATAAAAATCAAAATAACATCCATCATAAATGTTTCACAAGATAATAAAACATACATCATATCATGAATCATAAAAATAGATAGGTTTTATAAACATAAAATCAAAACTGGTGAAATGAAATTGGAATCATTAACATTTTAAGACATAGTAACCTATAAATATATAATGGTTTCATAATCACTTCATGAAATCCTAGATGATGAAAATATGTTGGTTTCCAAATCATAAAACCCATGTAATTGTAATGGGGGTTATAAGAATAATTATATCAAAACATAAACCATTCAATAATGAATATTAATGGAACCACTCGCTCATTTCGTAAATGAGAATAAGTGACATCAATAAATGCTATCATAGATGTAAAATAAAACGGAAGGATATTTTTAAAAAATTTGAGCTAGGTATAATTTCTTATTTGAAAAAAGAAATTTAAAATAAATATCCTTTTGAAAACTATTTTTGTAAAAACCATATAAATTAATATTAATAATCATTTGAAAACCAATTATATGAAAATAAATTTCAATCATATAAATAAGGCATAAAATAATTTTTAACAATCCTTTCCTTGAGAACATATAAAATAATCATTAAGACATTTTTAAAACAATATTCCATGAAAAAATAAAATATTTGTTTGAAAATATTTTGAATCCATTTTCAATAAAAACATATAAAATAAGCGTGAAAATATTTTGGAAACCATTTTACATAAACAGTTATAAAAAAATATTAAAACCACTTGAAATATAGATTCCATGAAATATTAGTCGAGAGAAATAAGGAAATATTTTAAACATTTAAAAAAACTATTAAATTTAATCCTTTTAAAATTAAAATTATGCTTCACAAAAATAATGATGTGTAAATCCGTACATTTCATACAAGGTAAAAATAACATTATCTTTTCATGGATTTTGTTTTGAAAGGTTCCTTGACCTGAATGAGAAACTAATATTCCATTGATAACATTAGTAAAAGGAAAAAATGTACAAACTATATTTTAATGATTATAGGATAACAGTACAATATATATTAGAATCCCTTTCTATAAAATATGGTTTTTATGTGACATTGATTTTCGATCAAGGAGAAGGTAAAGGCATGATTTCATAAAAACACATTCATAAATATCTTATGTAAAAAAAAGTAGAAAAAATGGTTCTAATACATGAATATATCATGAATAAATAAAACTAAAGAAAATTCATTAGTTTTCATGAGAAATGAATCATAATATATCATCAATGAAGCATAATCATAACCAATCTTGAGAAGGGATGAGATAGTTTAAATAAACTCTTATCACATGGTATCTTGGGATCATACTATCCACATTTGAAAAAAATATTTCATCCATTATAGATTATCATGAAAATAATTATATTCATGTTATATCATGTAAAATGTAATTATATACACCTCAAAATGAATTAATGTTCATAAAAAACATGAATCTCAAGGAGGAAAATTTGAGAAGTACTATATTCCTGATTTGGTAACTTTTGAAACATAATAACAATGAAATATAGTTAATGGAATGGATAAGTAACTACCAATAAATTTAACTATAATAATCATTAAATACATACATGTGTAGTATACACACACATAAAATTAATGGGTTGTGAATAAATCATGTATCACTTGGAAATAAATATGTGTGATAAATCCCATTACATTGTGTCTCAACTCTCATTATACTCTTCAAAAATGCATGTATAATAAATATAATTATTTTAAGTCGATTAAATAGTAATATAATTTTTTCTAATTACACATATTTTTTTATCATCACATTATATTACACCTAATTAACAATCATATGTTAATGTTTCACTTCAGGTAATATCCTCTTTATTCATCGCATGTGTCTTAATCTGCTATGTATTTTTTCATTAAATTTATATAATGATTCAAAAATTTATACCTTTTTATTAATATTATGTATATTAAATACATTTTTAATATTTTACTCCATATAATATTGAATTTTGAAATAGAAGACAACATTCATGGAGATGGATAGTCGTATGTACACATGAATGATGTTTCTGTTTTTATTTTCCTATTGAATGAAATAAGTTAAATTAATTATGTGTATATATATTTATGTATATAATTGTTCCATTAGATTTATTATATCATATATTTCGTATTGTTTTATTATTACCATACTTACAACATTCTACGTAGTGTGTTAATGAATCACAACACTTTGAGTGTGTCATAGTCTACACATCCCCAAATTAAATTATCATATTTATGTCAAATGGAAGGAAAAAAATTTATTTCTTGTAAAAGTAATTATGAATATATAAGAAATAATACACATAATATATAAAATATAGAAACATATTTTCCATCAAAAGTTCCACCATGATGGGTCATAATATAAAAACGATCAATCATATTTTAGTGACGTGGTCGTTCTTCACACACCAAATCAATAAGTTTGATGCCGATTAGATTGGATTGTTTGTATGTGGAGGAAAAAATCATAGCATAAAAATATCATAGTATAATGAATATATTTATTTAATTAAAATATATTTCAATAACGTGATTCTATGTGTTAGATAAATAAAACAAATTATACAGGATTGAGGAAGACGTTACCTCTTAATCGCGTTACTCATTTTGTGTTGTGGAAAATATATTATATGGATTGATTTCTACCAAAGGGGAGGCTTCTATGAGTAATTTATGTATTTGGGAATTTCTTTTGGTTAGATGTTGTAATAAAATATGTGGTTTGATAGGTGTGAAGATGTAGTATAGGTGGTGACCTTTTATAGGGATCGAATTAGAAACACATGACATTTTAAAACAACTATTTCGATATAACCATGTTTTTTTAAAAAAAGTAATTAAAAAACCACCAAAATTTGTATTTTATGTTCATTTTAGAATAATAGACGTAAAATAAGTTTTTAACAATTCTATAAATCATTTTGTGTCATAATTTTGAGTTTTAGTCTATAGTTAATCATAATTAACATAATAGATGTAATTATTCATTATTAAATTTAATAGTATTTTTGGTCAAAAAATAAGATGATCATATTATAAATATTAAAGTATGTTTGTTAAAAATATGATATGAATTATTACTAATTAAAATTACAGAAGTTTCAGAAATTAATTTCGAATTTATCCAGTTGACGGAATGACATAGTAGGTTTTTATAGTTAAAAGTATCACAAATTTTTTATGTTTTTATATACAATATAAATGTTAAATTTGGTCCATAGAAATAAATTGGAATAATTGAGAATAATATTATCTGATTATAGTTTCAATCAATTTTATAATATAATTTATCCTCATAAATAAATAAGATGGAAAATCAATTTTGATTTATAATCCAATATTTTTATCTATTCAATAAAAACTGAACTTTATTAAGAACTATATAAATTATAGCATAATGAAATTTATTTAATTTTAAAAATATGAATTTTATTTTGACATATTAAATATATGAATTTGAAAAAATTGATTTTTAATTGGGTTCTCCATTGAAAGTTGATAAAATATGTTTATAAAAAATATAGGTATATTTAACATAAAATTCATGTTGTCTTTTTATTATGTTTACATAATATATTTTATGAATACCAAATTTTTTTTGAATATATCAATTATATATTAAATTAATATGACTCATTAATTTTAATTAATTTGATTTACTTGGGTAAAAATACTTTGTGACTACAGATAATAATAATATATTTCCTAATACTGATTTTTTTTCATATTCATTTATATTTAATTGGTACACTATGAATTAATCTTATATTTTTGTAAATTATTTATTTTCCAAAATCGGTTAATATTATTCACAATGTATAATTTAACAACTAGGTTGTATCTTATTGTATTAATTAAAAACATTTTAATGATATATTTTTCTTCGGTAAAACACGATCATGCATGCTATGAAATCCATCCAAGAATACAATTATTTCAATTAATGAAATTTATACATGGTGTTTTATGTTGATAAATCTAATATTTATTATGTATGTAGTTCAGGATAAACAAGTTGTTTCATAAAACTGAAGACTAATATAGTGTTTTAATATAAAATAAACTATGTTTAGAGAGGTGTGAAATGAAAAATATTAAAAAGATTAAAATAATTTGAAAAAAAGAAATCACAAAATCTCAGGGTGTCATACCTGTATCCTCATGAGATCAATAAGAGATATTATCATAAAGAGTAAATATAATCATATTTTATAGTAATGGATAAAGTTCACTTACTCATATTGAGATGAGATGATGAGGTAGTTTCATTCCTCTCTTTGGATGTACACCATTATTTATGAAAGATATATAAGGAAATTTATCATAAACCTTTATGGGTGTGTATAATGTAGGGTTTGGTAGATTCCATCTCTTAATATCTCACTTTTAAATAGGTAATGGAAATTCACTATGTTTAGGTACGTTTTATGTAGCTTCTCACGTTACCAATGTGGAAATTTAATGAAATATCCCTAGAATTTTTAATAAGAATTGCACTAATATTGAGAGTCCCTTATTCCATTTTGGTTGTATTTGACCCAAATACATGGTTGGTGAACATACATACAATAAGAGAGACCTATTTAATAGAGTGTTTTTGATAGTTACACATACTATATAGCATCCCCCTCTTTCGTGATTCATCAATAATTGATCATAACTGTGATATGTGGTTCCTGACATTGTTTTGGAGAAAAATCTATATGGAATTATGGACCCAGTTATTGATTAGTATAACATTTCACCCCAATATGGATGTGAAGAAATAGTTCAAAATCTAGATGTTGGATAATATTTTGATGGATTTTGTGTTTTTCTATTAAACGGTAGTGAAATTATCAGATTTTTTAGAAGATATTTCATATAACAATATCGACCACACATCAATTTCCATGAAGAAATTAAATAAATATAAAGAAGGACCTATAGGAAACCCATATGCTAGAAATTAATTGTTTCAAAAACTATTGATGGGATAAATATTGTACATGTGATTAAAGATATGTTCTAGTTGTTCCTCAAGTAGATGAAGACAACACATAATTTGAAGAAATATTTTGTTGGTCAAATTTATTGGACCATAATGTTTGAGCGGTGATAAACTTTTTTCATTGTAGTATCTCTATTATTATGATTATGAATATTCTTAAAGTGATTCTTTTTGTTGATGAGTCTTATCTGGCTATTATAAATTTATAAAATTGTTCATGAGGTTTCTTACTAACTATCCTAACACCCATAATTGGATCTGGTGCATGATGCCTTCCATTTGTCGTAGATTCAATGATAAGTTCATGATGATACTAAACATGTAATTGATTTGGTTGATCAAGACATCGAAGATGGGTCTAAATTCATAGTTAATATGATGGAAATTAAGGATTCATATGAGGGGATCCGGAGTGGATGGACAATTCACATAGTTCAGGTGGTGAGGAGACATGTTAGTATATAGTAAAACTCCTGGGAGAAAGATATAATGATGTGTTATTAATATCTATATATATTATAATTTATGTTTTTAGTGTCAAAATAATCTGAATAAGGGAATACTGTTGGGACAATTTATTTTTTTATGAACATAAAATATATTAAAGAATTTTGTATGATCTTGAAACATACAGGTGCGAGATTCAACGTCCCGGTGAGCATATAATTTATTTTTATAACTAATATAATATCTCTAAAATATAGTCACATATAAAAAAGGACAATTATTTATTTGAGGACAATGATTTACCCTAGGTGTGACCCAATGATGGTCAGTTCTGAAAATTTGATTGAGGAAGCTATTGGTAGGTGAATTTAATTAAATTTAAAAAATAAAAAGAAATATATTTTTTACACAATCTAATTAATTCAACATCAAATAAACAATTATATATAGTTTATAGGGTTATCAACATAGACTTTGAGAAAATTCTGAGGATCTTTAATGAATTTTTTTGAAGACCGTCATCAAACGCTAACTTGATCATATTGTTTTGATAGAAAACAAACTCAATGCAAATTAATAATCACTAGTAAACATGACTTTCAACACTGATCAATCCATATCGAGTATAAGAATCACCAATTTTTTCAATATTGATAAAAATTATTGAATTTTTTTAAAAATATTATTATGATTTGGAATATATCTCTTCTTCACATGAGACCATATTTGGTAATTTTATTTTCTGATTTAAATTTATCAATGATGCTAGGATATCATCCCTTAAAATATTTAATTATGTGATCATTATCTAAGAACACTTGGACAATGATATTATCACCTCAGTACTTATGAATTTCACCCACAAGTTCATCACATTCATCAACATTGGACCATATTATCATATTTTACATTTCATGGGATGTTTCAAGTAAAATATAACTCATTAATTAGCAATATTTTTGTTGAAAATTAATAGATTTAAATTTTGGGAAAAAATAAATTGTAATAGAGGTAGCTTTGATGGGTTTTTGGATACAAGATATAAAGCGGTGATGGAAAAAGATACTAGATCGAGCATAGGTGATAGGGGATACCCTCACCCTAATTTATTTAATCACATAAATATCTCTAAGGGAGAGTTTTAATATTGATAAAATTTAATTGATATTGTGGGATATGTTAAAATAAAACTATTATTAGTGTTCCTAATATCCAATGATAATGAAGGTCTTGAACTTTTCCATAAATATCACTAATAAGTATGCCCATTATATTAATTTTTTAGTAGTGGTAAAAAAACATATTGACATACCATAACATCAATTTTAACCTCATGCATAGTCCCCTTTAGTTGCACATTCCACTCCCTAATATCCAACACACACAGCCCCACACTTACTCAGTGCTCACGAACACCCCCTCCCTTCCATAACACCAGAATTCTCCGTCCAAATACATTTTCACTTTTAAACATGACTATGTGTCCTGCCTTATGATGGTGGGTGCCTTTCATCCTATACAGTCAGATGGTATTGTATTATGATTTGTTATATTTCAGTTTATTCAAATCCATATGAAAGTGTTTAGAATATAAATAAAAAATTCTATTTAGATAAATATATTATAAATTAATTTTTATTTTTATATATTAAAAAATAATTAAATAAATATATATATATATATATTAATTCAGACACTTATGTATTCATAAATTTTTCAAACACATTGGCTAATGTGTATTTATTTTCATATATTTTTAATGTATAAAAAACAAGTTAGTTATTTATAAAATAAATGAATCATAATGAATTCCACATGATTTATATCATTATTTTAAAATATATTTTTCAAATATGTATATATATTGAGAAATAAATTTTATTCAAAAAAAATATATTGATATGTCTATATATTTTCAATTATATTTATATATATTTACATTAAATTTTATATTTCAATATAAATTTTTTATAATGTGTTTATAACTAATGACTGTAAATACAGTTATATACTAAATACACGAATAATGATATATCATAAAAAATACACATAAACAAACAAAGCAATTATATATATATGGTGTATATACATAATATTAAAACACACACAATAATATTTACACTCACATGTTTAAATTTATATTTGTTGCATACCGCTATAAATATTTCCATATAAATTAGTATTTATTTTCAAATATTCGAATACACATATAAAAATATTTTTATATTTAAACACATATATTTATATATAAACATTATTTATATATTTATATATATACATATGTATGTATTGTTATAAAATATATATAAAATAAATAATTTTTTATTTTATTTAAAATAAATAATAAATATGTACTGATATTTTTAAAAATATTTAAAAATAACTTTTTATATATGTATTATTAAATATTTATTTATATAATTTATTTATGAAAAGTAATTATAGTAAAATGTGTATAGATAAATATATAGGTTAATCTAGAATATGAAATATTATAAAACTTCAAATCCATAATAACATTATTATCGTAAGACCTAGAATCAAATTCGGTATCCATGGAAAAGAGAAAAAAAGACTATCGTAAATAAAGCCGAAATATAATTGAATATTAATAAATTAGTGTATCCAAAATAAAAAATCGGTTTTTGTGGCCATATTTTCTTTATTAGCTCGTATAAAATAGTGTTCGAGATACGCAATTATAAAACTATCCTACATGTCTTCACATTTATCTATTTGAAATATAGTAGATCCCAAACAGATAGACGAATTGAAAGTTATTTGTGTTTCATAGCCACAAATTTTTTTCAAGTAATCATATATTATATATTCATTAAATTCATTTGAATGAAATATAATAGATATGAAATTAATAGTCTTCTATAATAATTTAAATTTTATTATTATTATATTTTTAAAAAATTTATAATTAATTTTTAACAAAATATAATATATTTTGAGTGTAAATTTTTTTTATCTTATATAAATAAAACATAATAAAATATATCATGTATATATATATCAATATAAATATATTTTAATAATATTTTATTATTTTTAACTATATATATATTTTTTAAAATGTACCTTCGTTCAACACTAGAAGAAAAGAGTTGATAAGAGGTACATTTTATTGTACCAAAAATCAAATCGTTGATAACTGTCCCCCTATATCGTCACTTTTTTGTACTGTTTCTAAAGGCCACCAAATTTTTTATATTTTCTATATAATAAATAAATAAGGATTTATATTTGATTTCTATAACTAATATAATCACAGTTTATCATCACTATTACAATGAACATATAAAGGGGGCATTTATCATTTCAAAAAAGTCAGTGATAAAAATATAGCATTATCAGTGAAAAAATGTGATGATAAATAGGGGGGTATCGAATATTATTTATTGAGCTGATAAAGAATATTTTTACCTAAGTATTTGTAGTTATGATAAAAACAACTCATTACCAGTTTTTTTAACATTTGTGTTTTATTTTAGTGCAATATTTTTTTCAAATTTATAATAGTTTCAGGTATATAGATGGCTAGAATCCGACCTCTAGAAATAGATAAGGCATTAAATGTAACAACAATCACTTTTTATTAATGAAAATTCCTCATTATATGAATAAATTTATTATTAAGTAAAATTATTATATAAGACAATGCACTTCTCTGGTTTTATGACTTTGAATTTTTAAAATACTGTTATGAATTGTTACCATTGCTAATATAGTCATTAGATGGTGATCACATGATCAGTATAAATATAATGCTTTAACAAATAAAATTTACTCAGAAAAAAAAGGAAGAGATGGACTTATCTAGTAGAAGTTCTCTATATGAGGCCCATTTATCGAAGCTCATAAAGGAGGTGGCATCACTGGGAATTACACCTGACGGAGCCCATGCTGAGCATCAACATGTTATACTTGAACGGAACTACATACAAGAGAAGTAAATATTGATAGAGATTACCTCATGAGTGATGTTATTCGAGCCTCCCCAAGAGTTTCTCACCATCACACACCTTACCCGTCGGTCTAATACAGGTGTTATAAGGGGTTATGTAGCAAAACCTTATCACCTTGGTTATGTCTATTATTTTTTATAAATAATATACATTAATTTTATTATTATTACATTGTTAATGGTTTTTAAATCAAAAATATATATTTTCATTAATATTTAATTGAGAAATCTATTTTTATGAATTAATATATATTTTAATTAAATAATATTTTAATAAAATATTATTACTAATTAATTTTTATTAAAAATAAATGATCATACAATTTTTATGAATATAAGTTTAATTTTTATTATGGATTGAAATATGTTTTTGTCAAACATAAGAATTTTTAATAAATGTCAGTTTTTATCTTAAATTTGAAAATTAAAATTCATAGAAAATTATTTAGTTAAAATGAATATTATTTTTGGATCCAGGACATCAAAATTAACTAATGATAAATTTTTTATAAATTTCTGAGATATCTATCTTTTTTGGTAAAAAATAAACACCTTTTAAATATATAATCTATTTTATGACATCATTATAACCCAATAGTTATTTAGTAAAACAATATAAACGGTTTTATAGGCCAATATATTTTATAACATTAAAATAATTTTATTTTATATTGGTTTGATTAAATTTTAGGTACCTTAGTGGATCTCCAAGACATATAAAAAATATTACCATTTTAAAAATATTTTCATGAGAGTGTGACTCGCCTCTAGATAAGAAAGCCTACTATTTCCTTTTATTGTACATTTTCCTTATAAAATAATTTTTTCCACTCCACTTTGGAAAAAACAATGAGCAAAAACCAGAGTTCGGTTTGTGATTGTAAATAGTTTAATGTGTAGTGTCCAAATGCAAAGAAAATTAATAATTACCTCTAATTTCAAATATAAACTGACTCAATATCCCTTTCAAATTCACTAAAAACTATTTTATCTCAACGAACCACTTACCTCCACTCTCTAGGGTCCTCCCAAGGCTCCCCAATCTCTATATAAGCCTCTCTCAAGCCTCTCTTATGCCATTGGGATCACACTTCCAAGCAAGGGATTTATTTCTTTTTCATTTTTGTCATAATTTCTTTATCATAATATACCCTTTTGTTTTCAATTAAAAATGGCGGGGTATGATTTTTCTCCTACCCCATACATCCCTCCTTATTTTCTACTGATTAGATACCTCTCTATCTCCCGTTAATGCCTCCAATGTACACCCGTTTCCATGCCGAAATTCTGTATGGAATTTAAATCTTATCATTTATATTCATGAAATTAGTAAAAATTATGCCTATAAATTCCATTATATATGTTGTGATATTGGGTTACATTCCCTCATACTATACATTTCACATATAAATTTTGAGAGACCCCTTTATCTCTCATCAAAAAATTTTATGAATTATAGGTGATATCGTTATACTACCAAAATTTCCCATGCCAAAATCATCGTGTTAGTGAATACCATACCCATTTCTATATCATGGGTATTTACCATTATAAGCATATAATTATTTATTATAATGTTTAATATAGGTATTCCACATTCCATTATCATGGAATTAGTGATGAAGTTGAATGATTCCATGATATATGATTCATGTGGCACACTAATGAATGAAATTAGATGTCTATAAAGGGTGTGCCCTGAGAGATCTCAAATAAATTGGGTAAAGATTATTATCATGATAAATAAAGTGACATAAGGGTTACTCATGATATTTCATGTGAAATTGGGGCTTACTCTTGAAAATAGATCATTACTCTCCTCTATCCTATCCAATGGCTTGTAATAGGAGTACTAAATATAACAATCGATGGGAAGTTCAATGTGATGATTGTTCTAATGGGATGCCCAATCCGATGGGAGAAGGGATCACAATCTTTGTCATGATTCTATATTAGTTAACTCATGTTTTGGATATAAAATTGGGACATGTGGAACTTTCAACCGCCCCCTCCCCTCTAAGAAAGAACATGTCGCAATCAAGAGCAATATGAGACAAAAGCCTCCAAAATTTAACAGATCATCTGATCCCTCAAACTCTGAAAAATGAATCAACTACATTGAAAATATATTCTACATCCTTCAATGTTCCAAACATGAGAAGGTTTTTATTGGTACTTACCACATGGAGGGTGAAGCTGATCAATGGTGTACGTTGAGAAAAAAATACAAAGCTTGAGGAAGAGATCGAGGCTTTGGAATAATAGGATTTCTAGAAACTGTTTTTCGATAAATATTTTCAACATACCCTCTGACTTAAAATGGAAATGGACTTCCATTACGTCATGAAAAAAAATTATGAATCCATTATATCATACAAGGAATAATTCACAAGTATTGCATGATATGCCTCCAGCTTTGTCATTTCACCCGAATGCAAGGTTGACTAGTTCTATAGTGGGCTAAAACCTACCCTACGAAAAGCCCTAGAAATCTGTGACTTTGATAGCTATGAGGAAATTGTATGATTTCCCCTAAATGTCGAAATAGAGATTGATGAATCTTAGGGGTATCATGGGGAAAAGAATCCCAAGGAATTATGTAATAATGGTGGTTTGATGGATAAATCCAATGGTGCTAAGAAATTCCAGCACCCCAATTTCCAAAGGTGCAGAAAGAATCACCTCAGAAATTTCCTCAAAGGGGCAGGGAAATGCTATAGGTGTTGAAGAGAAGGGAACCTAGCTATTAACTACTGATAAAAAACCCCACTGGTAGGATAGAAGAGAGTACTGCTCTGTTTTACCTAAAACACATTGTTCATTTCTTCAATTGCAAATAACTGGGGCACTTTGTTAATCAGTGCCATGTGAAAAAGGTTTTTGGAGGCAACCAATACAATCCAAGGTAGCAAGGACGAGTTATTGCCATCACTACCACCAAAGCGGACCCTGACAACAATGTGGTGATCGGTATGCAAATTATTCATTCAAAAACAGGGAACATTCTTTTTGATTCTGGTTCTACTTGTTCATTTATATAACAATTTTTTAGTAGAAAAATCCCAACACCACGAAAAATCTTGGAAGTAGATACTTCAGTGAGAAAAAAAGGGATAATAGTTTTGTCCCATTAATAAAACTCATCCCCTATCACAATTTGTGGATTTAACTTCTCAAAGAATCATTTTATACTCTCTATATTGTAATTTGATGCAATTCATTTCATGGATTTTCTTTCCATATATACAGTTATGAGAAATTTTTGTGAGAAGAAAATGACTATCCATTTGTTGAATCAACCCCCGATTCTATTCAAGTGCATGGAAAAGGATGAATATTCTTTAAAACCATAATCTCCTGTGTGGATATTAAATCCTTATGAGCATGCGTATCTTGCTAAAATTATTGAGTATAAGGATGCAACCATCCTTTTAGGCATGTCTATTGTGAGGTAATTCTTTGAAGGGTTTCCTTAGGAATTTCATAGTCTTCCACTTAGAATAGATGTTGAATTCTCGATTTATCTTATACATGGGTCTTTTACAATATACTAATCATTGTATAGAATGGTCTTTTAGGATCGTGAGAAGCTAAAAACAACTACAAGTGAATTTGGATAAATGGTCTATACGCCCAAGTGCTTCCCCATGGGGTGCACCAGTCCTCTTCATCCATAAGAAGGATGGGTCAATGCACCTTTGCATTGATTATTGTGGGCCCATCAAAATCATGATAATGAACATGTATCATATTCACAGAATTGGTGAATTATTTGATTAGCTACATGGATAAAAATACTTCTCCATGGGTGGTTTTTGATAGGGATATGACCAATTAAGTGTGAAGAATAAGGATATCTTCAAGACTGTTTTCTTACCAAGGAAAGGGAACTATGAATTCACAGTAACACCTTTTAGACTCACGGATGCTCCAGAAAAATTATGGACATGATGAATAGAGTCTTTAGAGATTACCTCATCAAATTTGTGGTAGACTTTATAAAAGATATTCTAATTTTTTTCAATTCCAAGGATGAGCATCAGGAGAATTAGTGCACTGTACTATAGAACTTTAGAAAGGATAATCTCTATGAAAAGTACATAAAGTGTGATTTCTGGTTAAAGGAGGTCTCATTATTGGGTAATATCATCACATGAAATGGGATATAGGTTGATTCCTCTAATATAGCTATAATTGAGGGGTGGTTGAGGCCAACATCTATGATGGATATCTATATCTTCCTTTGGATAGCTAGATATTTTCACCGATTTGTGAGAAATTTATCATTATTTAAAAACCTTTTATCAATATGTCTAATAATGGTGTCATGTTGTTATGGAGTGATAAATTTGATGATAAATTCAAGAAGTTAGAATCGAGGATTTTCATTGTGCCTATGTTCACCCTACTCAAAAGTGGAGAACTTTTTGTGGTATTCAGTGATGCTTAGAAGAATGGAATGGGCTTTGTGTTGATGAAAAATGAGAAATTCATTGATGATGAGTCAATTCCATTGAATTTTGATGAGAAAAATTATCCCGCAAATTATTTGGAGTTGGCTATAGTAATATTCAATTTGAAAATATTCAGAATTATCTCTTTGGGGGGATGTGTCAAATAAATACGGGTCACAAAATCCATAAGTATATATTTACACAAAAATAGTTGAACATGAACCAATGAATATGGGTAGAGCGTATCAAATACTATGATTTATCATTCCATTACCGCCATTGAAAAGTGAACAAGGTGGTAGATGCTCTCAGTAGAAAAGACCCAGTTATTCTATCATTGATGAGAATTCAAAGGATCCAATCTTCTTAGATTTAATAAAGATAGACATGGGAATCATAAAGGAGGAAACATCATCTGTCCTTTCACAAATGATTTCTCAATCATATCTTTTGTAAATGATAAAGAATAATCAAAAGTATGGTGTTGTAATTACTATGAAATTGACAAATTTTAGAAGAGGGAAATCCTCAGATTTCAATGTTAATTATGAAGAAAAAGATAGATTTGGGACAAGACATTATGTTCCATCAAATATATAGTTAATGAATGAACATTTTGATGATTCGAATGGTTAAAATTTTTCCATCCACCCTGGAAACACAATGATTTATTGAGATCTCTAAAAACCTTATTGGTGGGATTATATGAAGAATAATATCTCTTGGTATTCATTAATGTGTCTTGTATGTCAGCAAGTGAAGGCTGAGAGGATGAAGTCCGAGGGGATGATGCAACCATTACCCATACCAACATGTAAATGTAGGAACATCACCATTGAAATTGTCACTATATTTCTGAATTCATTCAATGGAAACAATTCACTTTAGGTTTTTGTGGATCATCATACAAAGACTGCACACTTCATTGTAATTCAGGAGGATTTTCTATTGGATCAACTAGCATAGATATGCATCAGAGATGTGGTGTGGCAGCATAGAGTAACACTATCATTTATATACTATTACGATCCATTATTCATCTATATGTTATGATAGATTCTCCAAAATGATCTGAATACTAAGATGAACTTCATTATGGCTTATCATCCTCAAACTTATGGAAAATATGAGAAGACTATCAAAACACTTGGTGATATATTGAGAGAATTCTCAATGAACATCAACAGAGGATGGTATCAACACTTATTTCTTATTGAGATCTCTTAAATCAATAGTTTACACTCAAGCATCCAGATGGCTCCTTATAAGGAGATTTATGGTAGGATGTGTAGAACACTGACATGTTTGGGTGAAGTTGGGGAGTGAAAGCTCCTAGGTCCCGAAATGGTTGATGAAATGGTGTATCAGGTTAAAGCATCTAATAACACATTAATGCCGATTAGATTCGACAAAATATCTATACTGATAATCATCGATGAGACATTGAATTTGATGTTGGAGAAAAGGTAGTCCTTCGAATATCACTGTGGATGAGAGTTATGAGAATTTAGAAGAAGGGAAAGCTTAGTCTAAGGTACATCATCCCTTTTGAGAACTTTGATCACATTGGAGTAGTGGCCTATCGACTATCACTCCCTCCAAACCAATCTCAAGTACAAGATATATTCCATTCATCAATTTTGATGAAGTTCATACCTGAACCAACACATTTTCTCAATCTAGAGGTAATACCAATGGAGAATGACCTCTCCTATGAAGATATGTTGATGATGATCTTATATAATATAGAAAAATTTCTACGAAATAAAAAAATTTCCTTCTTAAATTTTTTTTGTCTCAACATATGTTTGAAGAAGCAATATGGGAACCTGAGGAAGCGATGAGGCAGAGTTACCACCATCTGTTTTAGGGCGGGAAAAGGAAATTTTGAGGGTGAAATTTCATAAGGGGGGAAGATTGTAATGAACCAAACTTTTATTAATGAAAATTTTTCTTGATCTGATTAAATGTCTTATTATTTAAAATTGTTATAGAAGACATATTAACTTCCATGGATTAATGTATTTTAAATTATTAGCACATCTTTATTAATTGTTACCATTGCTAATATAGTCTTCTAATAGTGAACACATGATTAGTTTTAATATAAGGCTTCAACAAATCCAATTTACTCGGAAAAAGAAGAGATAGACTCATCCAGAAGAATAGATCCTTATGAAGCCCATTTTTCAGAGCTCTAAAAAGAAGGTGGTGTCATTGGGTATATCTCTTGACCAAGACCAAAATGAGATTCAACATGTTAATAATTAACATAACCTTACATGGGAGAAGTTCATTTTGATAGAGATTACCACACAAGTGATGTTATCTGAGCCACCCAAATAGTCTATCACTATCACACACCATACCATTATTTCTTATGAGGGTGCTATAAGGGGTTATGAAACAAGGCCCAAAAACATTGTTTATGTACATTATTTTTGTATAAATAATATACATTCATTATAATATTGTCACATTGTAAATGGTATTTAAATAAAAAATAGTAGTTTTAGTTAATATTAAAATAAGAAATCTATTTTGTTGAATTAATGTATTTTTGAATTAAATAATATTTTGATAAATTCAATTAATAAAATACTTTTTATTAAATATAAATTATCATATAATTTTTATTAATATAATTGTAATTTTTACTATGTTTTGAATGCTGTTTTTTCAAACCCCATGAATTTTTGATAAATTTATATTATTATTTTAAGAGTAAAAATTAAAAAATTTAAGAAATTATTTAGTTAAAATGAATATTATTTTGGGATTTAAGATGTCAAAATTATCTAATAGATAATTGTTCATAATCTTTTGAGACATTCAAATTTTTGTGTAGAAATTAAATACTATTTAAATATGTAAAATATTTTATGACATCATAGTGACCCAATAGTGAATTGGGAAAATACTATATAAGGTTTTTTTGGCCAATATATGTTTTAACCATAAAAAAAGTATGATATTATATTGGTTTTATTAATTTTATGGTGCCTTATTGGACCCTTCTAGTCTTATAAAACATATTAACATTTTAAAATTATTTTATTTAGATTGTGACTCACCTCCACTTAAAAAAAATAATATTTTTTTATTTTAGGACTTTGGCCTTCTAAAATAATGTTTTCTACTACCCTTTAGAAAAAACCATGGGAAAAACCATGGGGTGGATTGTGGTTTTGATTGGTTTAATAAGTAGTGTCCAGAACCTAACTAATAATAAATTCAATCTCCTTTTTATATTATCGAACTAAATTTCCACTCCTCTTCACTCAATACAAAGGAGCTCGACCAACATCTACCCTCTATTCTCTAGAATCCTTTCACATTACCCCCATGATCCCAATAATCCTCTATCAATCCTATCCCAAGCCGTTGAGATCACCTTTCCAAGTACGGGGTTTCTTCCGTTCTCATTGTGCCCAAATTTTTTTATCTTTTTATTCCCATTTTATTTTCAATTTAAAATGATGGGGTTCTATTTTTAATGACCCTCATACTATCCTCATTATGTTTGAATAATGAGATACCTTTTTCTCTCCCATTAATTCTTCTAATGTACACCAATTACCATGCCGAAATTCTGTAAGGAATTTCACTCTCCACAATTATATTCAAGAAATTCTTTTATATTATCCATCTATATTACATTACATATGTTGGTATATTATGTTACATTACTCTCATACAGTATATTTCATGTCTAAATTATGATAGAACACTTTATCTTTAATCATCCTATTTTATGATTTCTATTTGACGTAATTATGCTGCAAAAAGTTCCCATACAAAAATAATTCTGTAATAGAATAGGATACCCATATATCTATCAATGATATTCACCATTATGAACATATACTTATTGATTATAGAGATTAATGAATGTATTACATATTTCTTTATTAGGTAATAAATAATGATTTTGAATGATTCCATGTTATATGATCCATGAGGCACACGTATGCATGAAATGAAATGTTTATAAAGGGTGCTCCCTGATAGTGCTCCAATGAATTCTGTATAAATTAGTATCTTGATATATAAATTGAAATGAGGGTATATTCATGGTAATTCATGTGAAATTAGGGTTTACTCATGATAATTCATGTTCAATTAGGGTTTACTAATGATCCATGTGAAATAAACATTGGCTCATGCTAAAATCATGTTAAATGTTGTTGCCTCTTTTCCTTTCTATGATAATCATGATATATCATGCCTTTAAGTTAATGTTTTCTTGATCTATATTGATATTAATATTTAATAACAGGTAATATATTCTTCATTTTATTCCTTGTTTACCCCTTTACTGGGCTTTATAGCTCACCCTTTTCTTATGCATGTCCTATTGTTATCCCATGCAATGCTAAGTACGAAGGAATGTTGTGGTCATATAAAAGATGTTTTCAATAAATATATTTTGTTTTATGTTATAAGTTGTTATGTAATGTTATTAATTTCCAAAGACACTAGACCACTTAATCCTTAGAGTTGTATTATGTGATATTTTATATAATAAATCATGTTAAAATGTGTAATAAAGAAAAATGTTGTTATACAAATGACCATGAGTCCATGATCCCCATTAAATTTCATAGTATAATCAGGTAGAATATATGGTAGAAGATTCTGATCAAGGATATAAGAAACTAATATATGATTCTTCAAAAAACATAACAACAATGCATGTAGCCAAGAAAAACATATATCATTTAGTCTCCTGGTAGTGTTGTCTAGGGTTTTATAGTGGGTATAATTATCTCAGATAGTGTGCATACCTCATGAATTGTTACCCTATAATGGAGGCCCAACATGTAAAATGGGAGTACACATTCATATTAACTACTAGACACAATGAAAAAAATAGGTAAACTATCTTGGAAATCACAATTTACATGTGCTAGGACATAATCATATATATTGAAAAGTACACAACAGTCTACAAATGAGTGAATTGAATTCAATGAGTATAGAAAAGTGAAAAATGTAAGTAAAGGTGGTTCAGGAATGTCATATGGGACCCATTCATGATAATTTTGGTTATATATCCTCCACAAATTGTCTAAAGGAGACATTTCCTAGTAATGAGATGGGGTCACACAACATGTAATCCCCCATACACACCCAGTACATTGCGTAGAATTCATATTCTTCATATCTATTTCTTAAAGCCATATTGTTTCCTAAAAAGTTTCATATTATTATTATATGCACACATGGAATGAGTGGGTAGATGTCATAGTCTATTCTGATATATGAAATGTGATATAAAAAGATTAATGCTTATTTTGGAGATTCTCAAAGATGGTAGTGATCTTGAATGATCCTTAAAGAGGTTCCATTTATTTATGGTACTCCACTATAATTTTAGGGTGCATGTCCTCTTATTACGTGGAAGTACTCCCCTATATCACTAGTGAGTGAGTCTCCCATACTCATTATTCTATGATGTGGTTGTACTCCCCTGTCATACCATGGTGAAATTCTCCTATCCTTTGGGAATCAACTTCTCTATCATAGTATTGTGGAGTTACTCTATAATAATTATACAATAAATGGAGGCACTCCCATATCACAAATGTTCAAGTGTCCTATATCCATGGAGATTGTAATTCCATTTCACACAACAGTACATGAAATCCATACATTTTTTAGTAAATAGAGATGACAATCTCATATGCGAGAATTTTTTCTCTATCATTTTAGACGGACTACCACATTGCTCCTGATTGCTGGTCCTCTATACTCCTTATTAATGTTACAGAGATGGAACTCTCCAATATGAAAAGTCATATTTGTACTAGAATTTTATTCTCTCAATGCACCTGGACACAGTCCCCCAATATTATGAACATGAAAATAGTGAATGAACTCTCATAAACGGAAAGAGATCCTCTACAAAATGATTTGAATCACCCCTGTTATACCAAGATCTAGGTCCACAATCTTTTATTTCCTTCACTACCTTGGGTTGTGGAGGAATGGTGAGGTGGGTTCCTTCCCTATGACTTCTTTGAATAAACATGAGAATTGTTGGGAATTGATGATGGTATTTTGGTGTTGCAGGTAGACTCATCATATTAGGATAGGCTTGGTGTTGGAAATCCCCTTTATCCCTCAGCTGGGATGGTTTTAAGAGAATATACCTATAATTATTTGTTTATATTCCCTCATACTTTGGGTGACATGAAAAAATTTATCTTATATCTATTATTCTCTCTTCAGTTTTCTTGGTTTTCTATTTGTTATGTATATACTGACCCCCTCATGAGATTTCTCTATTAATGTATTGCATTATTCAGATGGTGGAAAGAATTATAGTGATTTTAGTGGAACATAAAGATACTCGGGTTCATATACCACATACTGTGATAAAATATTAGATATCATGGTCTAATATCTGTTATCTATTTACCTCTTTAATTATTTAATGGTGGGGAATTATTGATGGGTGGTTGTGTATTTTGTGCTTATCAATCCAAAATGCGCCATTACTTTCTTTTTTATTACGTAGAAATTTTTAAATTAAAAGATTTTACTATAGATTTTATAACAATTATATTTTTTATATCATAACATCAACGTGAAGATGGTTGGTTTGATGTATATAGGGACTTAAGGAATATTCTTGACATTTTTTATGCATTCACGATGTTGTTCAGTAGGCCCTGGACAATAGAGTTGGGATTAGGGCTATGAAATATTAGAAATAAAGTTTTGTAGGTGGTCACCAATTTTATATATCATTACAATTATTACCTCAAAGAATATTAATTTCAACACATATAAATGTTATATTATTAATTATCCATTAATTTAATAAATAGTTGATATATGTTTCATACTAAATTAGGGTAATTATTTGTTCAGAAAAACAAGAAAATAAATAACAAAGAAATAAAATTCATACACAAAATCAATATTTATAATGTAATATTAACTCTATTTATCCTTATGTTATAAATAACACAGTTATTACATTCAAGAGTGTGACGTTTTACACATTATATTCAATAAAATTTTATAATCATCAAAATCATGTAAAAATGGTTTCAAAATGGAATATATAAAAAATGGTTTTGTTAATTGATAGGATATACTAATCAAATAAAATGAAGGAAATATTAGGGTGATTTTTTATTCTATATCATATAATTTTTAAGAAAAAATATATATTTTACCTTTACTGAGGGGAATTTTTTTCCTAAAGTTGTTATTCAATATTATTTTTTGTGAATAATTTCCAATATTGAAAACCAAATTCAAAATATACAATCCAATTTTTAAAATTATGTTTTTATATGTGGCATAAATTAAATTAATTATAAAAATATATAATAAAACAAATAACGTTTTTAGAGAAAGAAGTTTTTAATCCAAAATATTATATTAAATAAAAAAATTAGGTATATTTTTTCTTCAAAAGTGTTTAATTAGATTATAATTAAATTTAAAAAATAATTATGTTACCGTGAGATAAATTTCAATGAATAATGATAATTTTTTGTGATAATAAATATGTAGTCTTAAAAAATCCTTAAATTTCAATTTTCACCAAACATTAATTCATTTTATGAAATAAAATTTTCTAAATATTTTTTTAACTAATGTTTTTTATAAAAATATACTGTATTTTTTAATAATTACATAATTTTTATAAAAATCAGTTATGAATTTCTAATCTATGAATAAACACATTTTCATTTATTATGATCATATAATTTTTCTCATAATTTTCATAATCCAATTCATTCCTGTAATTTCAATCCCTATGTAATTATAATCATTATTGAATAATTAGTAATTCATGGTTTGTTTACACACAATAGTGCATGATCTATATTATATTAAACATATTCATTCTTTAATTAAATAATTTAATTACATGAATCCTAAAAACCCTATATTTATTATACATCCTCCTCCATAGATACCAAATTCACATGGATTTAATTGATACACACAAATAAAAAACATTATGAAAATTAATGTTCACTAAATATAATAGTCTTATGAAATTGGATAGATCATTATTAATTCCAAAATTAATTAAAAATAACTCATAATTCATATAATGATATAAAAAAGGTGTACATGATATTTATTCATCTTCCACCAACATATGACAATATCCTTCATCAATATTGACAATCGAGGGTCGTCTATATCCCTTTATTTGGTAAACAAATCATTAATAAATGGGCGATAATTGAGGATGTTATCTTAAACAAGATTTATTAAGTGATAGTCGAGGAACATATGTAGACTACAATATTATATCATCATCAACATATATAGATAACTCTATGGGGATACAATAGGAGAAATGGATCCCTTATTTAAAATACCACCAATCTGAATCCAGTGGTCTCATAATATAGATGTCACCATCCTATATATGAACCAATATTTGGATTAGCCACTGTAACAACTATATCATAAATTTGATATCACATTGAGGGGGTATTGTCTCAAAATCTTCCGGAAACACGTTCAAGTATTTTTTAATACCATATGAAACACAATTTTCTAATCATCCAAAAAAGGAATGATTCTATTATGGAATTATGGGACTAAACCTGACTCAAATTAATATTATTATCATATCAAATAATTTAAAAACATTTTTATTGATAATATTTTTTGAATATATTGTTCCTATTGATGAAATCCAGATGATCCTACATCAAATTAATTTAATCATTGTCATTGGTGGTGTCATATTGTTGTATTGATAAATAGAATAAGCATTCTCAAACATGATAATATCATAATAGGAATTACAAATAACTAAACATGTTAAAAATAATTATTTTCCTCTAACATGAATAGTTATTTCAAAGGATATTGTAATCATTATAATCTAATTTTCAATTTAACGGTCTATATTGGGTTTAATGAATGAGTGTTCTTCCCCTGCATTGACCTGGAGAAAAACACTAGAAAAAAGAGAGGATAAAACATATAATGATGAGTTTACCACTAAGATTGAAAAAATTCATTGTTATAAATATAAATATACAATTATTCATTACCTCTCTTCCACTAAAGGATACGGTTTTAATATAAATGACATACTTATTACCCATGTGTATTGTAAAATTAGTGGGATACACCCTTTATTTCATATCACCTCTATAGATATTAATTTGGGGAGCAATATTCTACTTCAAAAACATGAAGGAGACTATTATAATTGAAAATCAAGAAAAGGGAATGAATATCCACACTATGTAGTATGGAAGGTTAGGTACTAATGACACCAATGATCATGAAAAAAATGAGAAACCAATGATGGCTAGTATACTAGATGGCATACAGTAACTTCTATCACCAATGAAATTTTTTAAAGAAGGATAGAATAGACACCCTTATAATAAATACATCTACATAGAAGGATATTGAGAATTTCTTCCTCCAATCATTTCTATTTAAAGTAATTATGACTCCCCTCCTAGAAATATATGATTCTTTTTAGAACCCTCATCATAGGCTCTACACTATCTAGCACCATAAGATACATTAACAACATGAACATGGTGACAATAAAATTAATTTCATGAAATTAATCATCCTATAAATTTTTTTACTCAATCTCCTCATCATTTTAATGGAAAAAAGACTCATTATTTTAGTTCATATACTATATATATATACACCAATATATTATTACCTTGGATGATAGTAATAATTTTAGTTCTAAAAACTCACTTAATTTTTAATAAAAGGCACTAATTTAGATATTATACATTGAAAATGTCACATATAATAGTCAAATCATAATGATTCATTGGGAACAATAAACACCACTTCCATGATTCCCCACAAATAATTATCAAATTTAGTCTTTCATAGTTAACATTTTAAGAGTATATAAAATAGTAAGACAACAACACCACTTATATCTATGAATCTAACTCATTGCATGAAATGATTCAATAATAAATTTATATAAATAGATTTTAAATTATATAGAGTCCAACTCCAATATTTTTTCGTCACAAATATCATACCTAGTATAATGTGATATAAAATATTACTACTCTTATTTTTATGTGAACCTGTTGAGGGATTCTACTTCTATTTATTCATTTGAAAGAAAAAAATTTAGGGACTTGTAAAATACAAATATGAATATTTTTAGTTAATTAATTACATAAATTTAAAACAAATCTTATATTATATCAAATAAAAAGAAAATAATAGCTAATATTGTTACCTAATACATATAATGTTTACATGACTGCATGTTTCATTAAATAACATAAAAATATAAATAATCATGAATTTTGTTGTTCCAAATCATAGGTGGACCAAAATAAATTTTTATTATTCGGTATCAATTATTTGTATTACATTTTAATCACAATTGATTCTATTTCCCAACAAAACTATTTAATAATCACTATTTCAAATATTAAATCTCTATTATATTACTTAGCTATTATCTCTGTCACGACTCTAACATGGACTCCATATCCATAATAGTTTTCATAGCCCAGCTGTGAAGAGAGGGAGATGAACCGTTAATTTTATATATAGTTTCCCTTGGATTGACAAAAAAAATTGATGTTCATGTCCATACAAATGGGATGCATTACCCTATATGTCAAAATTTATGTAAAAATATAAAAGATAAAATGTGCCAACCAAATACATAACATTAATATAAAATTAATATTATACATAAGTGTATTGACATATATAAAGAAAAACTAGAATGTAAAAAATTTAATATTTTCTAGAAACCTGGATCTCCAACAGCTTCGGACAAATAAATGTGTTGTAGTAAATGAAAACTCAATTACCATTATGAACCTACATACATATAAATATATTATATATTTTGGCTGAATATGCTTCTAAAAATTGTATAATCTTCCAAAAAAAATCTCATAGAAAATTTAATGGAAGTATATGAAATCCTAAAAAAAGTCATGTCATCATAATTTTTACCAAAATTGGTAAAATGGAATGAATTTATAAATATTTATCTATCATCATGTAATTAATATATGTTTGAATATTCATACAGAAAATATATAAATAGTACCATACATCTAGTTAAATGATATTATTTCTCATTGACAAACTAATTACAAATATCATGTTCTCTCATTCATTCCAAAAGTCATCTTCTATATGAACATACCAATTACAATATTAAATTACATATATAATTAAGAAATAAATCGGTATATGTGTGAATAAAAGAGGGTGAGTAGGTAGACATTAACCATCCATTCACTCACTAACCAAAATTTTGAGAAAAACTGTATTAGATAAAAATTTTGTAAGATGAATTCCCCCCAGAATGAAGTGGTGAAGCTTATGATATATGAAAAAATATAAATAATATCACAAAAAATGATATTAAGGGGAACTAAATGGACATTGATTCTACTTTAGGTATAAAACTACGAGAGAGAACACTATCATAACTAATCCAAGGACAATGATTTCATGGATGTGTGGATATATCATAGTTATAGAAGAAATATTATTTTATTAAATGTAATTATAAACTAATATTCATTAATTACACCCCATTAATATATATTTTTTATATTATTTCATTTAAATACAAAAATACTATAAAATCCCAAAATAAAAATGTACATTACAATCCCATCCTCCATGAGAATTTAATTCCATCCAGCTAGTGTTTTATTATTTATTTTCAACGTATCTTTAATAAAAAAATACTATAAACCTTTTGTTAATTAATAATTTCAATTGCCTTTTAGTATATTTCATATCATTAAACTCATCACATTATACCATATATAATGATAAATCTTTATGCATTTGACAACTGAAATTGGATGTTGGATATTAAACAAATATCATCCAAAAACAAGCCATCATGAAAAAAATGATATCAGGGGCCCCCCCACTCTTAACCCGAACCAAACCTAAAAAAACTCACGAAAGAGAAAAAAACATAAATTTTTTTCTCTCAGCCCAGTTTATCTATACCAAATAAAACCAAACTACATATAAAGGAATCACAAAAAAATGAATTCTTATGCCATTCCATTTATCTCAGTTATTCCAAAAACCATATAAAAATTAATTGAATGTATCTGCAATAATCAATAATACCCCAAAAATAAATAATTTTATTTTAATCATAAAAACTGAAGTGGAATATAAAAGTATGAATTTATGTAATTTAATAATTTAATTGCACAATGATTTCATGATGTGGGTATATATCATGTTTATAGAAGAAATATTATTTTATTCAATGTAATTATAATCTAATATTCATTAATTACACCCCATTAATATATTTTTATATATTATTTCATTTAAATAAAAAAATACTATAAAATCCCAAAATAAAAATTTAAATTACAGTCCCATTATCCATGAAAATTTAACTCCATCCAGCTACTATTTTCTTATTTATTTTGAATGTATCATTAATAAAAATAATACTATATCCCTTTTGATAATTAATAATTTCAATTGCCTGTTAGTATATTACATATCCTTAAACTCATCACATTATATCATATATAATGATAAATCTTTCTGCATTTTCCAACTGCAAGAGGACGTTAGATATTAAACAAATATCATCCAAAAACAAGCCATCATGAAAAAAATGATATCAGGGCCCCCCACTCTTAACCCGAACCAAACCTAAAACAACTCACGAATGAGAAAAAAATATAATTTTTTTTCTCTCAGCCCAGTTTATCTATACCAAATAAAAGAAAACTACATATAAAGGAATCACAAAAATGCATTCTTATGTCATTCCATTTATCTCAGTTATTCCACACACCATATAAAAATTAATTGAATGTATCTACAATAATCAATAATACCCAAATAATAAATAATTTTATTTTAATCATAAAAACTCAAGTAGAATATAAAAGTATGAATTCATGTAATTTAATAATTTAATTGGACAATGATTTAATGGATGTGTGGATATATCATGGTTATAGAAGAAATATTATTTTATTCATTGTAATTATAAACTAATATTCCTTAATTACACCCCATTAATATATATTTTTATATTATTTCATTTAAATACAAAAATACTATAATATCCCAAAATAAAAATTTACATTACAATCCCATTCTCCATGAAATTTAATTCTATCCAGCTAGTGTTTTCTTATTTATTTTCAATGTATCATTAATAAAAAAAATACTATATCCCATTTGTTAATTAATAATTTCAATTTTATTTTTAGTATATTTTATATCCTTAAACTCATTACATTATACCATATATAATGATAAATCATTGTGCATTTTCCAACTGCAATAGAACGTCAGATATTAAACAAATATCATCCAAAAACAAGCCATCATGAAAAAAATAATATCAGGGGCCCCCACTCTTAACCCGAACCAAACCTAAAAAAACTCATGAAAGAGAAAAAAACATAAATTTTTTTCTCTCAGCCCAGTTTATCTGTACCAAATAAAACCAAACTATATATAAAGGAATCACAAAAAATGCATTCTTATGTCATTCCATTTATCTTAGCTATTCCACACACCATATAAAAATTAATTGAATGTATCTACAATCATCAATAATAACCGAATAATAAATAATTTTATTTTAATCATTAAAACTCAAGTGGAATATAAATGTATGAATTTATGTAATTTAATAATTTAATGAAAATTTGATGTTTTAGTGAACATAATGCACTTTTTTCAAACAAATAACATTTACATTTTCTTTGTATATTAATGCTTTCATTGTGAAGATTTTAATGGGAATTAATATATTAATCATAATCAATAAAAATATTAGAATAATTAACTAATAATTTTCCAATAAATCATCAATTATAAAACGTTTTCATTGATTTTCAATAAACCATTTACATGAATTTAATTAATCATATCATTATAAGTTAATTTATTTTTTATCCAATTTTTTTAAATCAAAAATTACAAATAATAAAATACCAAAGTAAGATGATAAAACATTTATATATATTACAAAGGGGAATAAACAATAATAACCACAGAAAATGATCACAAAAACATCTACATCACTCTTAATTCTGTTTATTATAAAAAATATGTCATTTACATTATTTTATAAAGAGAATATATCCCGATAATCCCACACTATACAATAAAAATGTTAAATCTTAAATATCAAACAAAAAAACTTATAATATTATTTATGAATGAATGGATAAAAAAGAGTTGATATATGATCCCCTCTAACTTAGATAATGAATAATACCTTCGATCACCAACTAATCAATCGCTATGTGTTTAGGAAAAAATCATAGTATTGATGGATTATTGTTAAAAATGTTTTCATTAGGATCACATAGGGTTTTTTTACAAAGGATAAATTTAAAATATGTTATCAAAGATATGATTTTTTTGAGTTAAAAATTTAATTCAATATGTCTAAAACATAATGATCATAATATAATCATTAGGTTGTACCTATTTACAATTGATCAGTAAGGGAGAAAACTGAAAATAATTTTGAACATCTGTAATCCATGGTGAAAATCAAATTTATCTCCACCTATACCCATCCACCCTGGGAATTTAAATGATGTATCCCTTGAATTAAACTATAGCCAACCCCAATGTAGATTAGTAAACCTCCATTAATACATCACATGTCCTAACATCATGAAATTATTACCCTTAAATTGTAATACATATATAACACTATCCCATTAGTCTAATAGTTCCTCGCACCACATGATAATACTTCCTCCCAATAGGTAGTGACACTATAATCACTCTTCTCTAGAACCCACACTAATGGATCAAATCCATTTCCAAAATAAACACCCTATAGAACTATATATTTACAATCCATGGAATAAATTCATGTAGATAAAAATAAAAAAAAAACAATACATGAAACCATACCTTTTCTTATTGGATACCTAAAATAGAAAAACATATGAAGAAATGGGTCAAGAAAAAAAATTCCACTACATTGGTTCATTAAAAAATAAATATATTCATATCACAAAAAATCCATGTTTATATATATAGCATTATAAAATTTCATTAGCTAATCTACATAAAAAACTATAATCATTATCGATAACCATTTTTTGAACCCTTAAAATGAATAATGATCATTTTCTAAAAAATGTTTAAAAAAAATTAAAAAAATATAATCATACCATCATAAATTAATCCTTAAAAATTTATGATCTATAATATTATGAATGATTTATGTTTATGGAATACAAAATAATTAATTTTATAACTATATAATTTTACAGTAATCTAATATTTTATTTAAATCAAGAAAAACCTAATTAGTCTAATGAATTTTGACTAATTAAAAAAATTAATATTACATAATTATATTTATTAAAAACAAAAATATAAATAAAAACAATATCTTAATGATATTCAAAATTAAAAATATGTAATATTGAAGATTTTCATAGAAAAACGAACATTTATTTCAATATTAATGTTTTCTTGTTCAGAAAATTTAACTTGGGAAATGCATATTTTTATTAATGTCCAATGAA
Source organism: Viscum album (assembly GCA_963277665.1). Lineage (NCBI taxonomy): Eukaryota > Viridiplantae > Streptophyta > Magnoliopsida > Santalales > Viscaceae > Viscum > Viscum album. Next base: position 63,368,504 of record OY728148.1, on the reverse strand, counting down.
AATGTTGGTGATTTCTTTCCCATTCGTAGATGAGTGGAAAATAGATTTATTATAGAGAATAAGACACCTGTATTATAAAATAAAATAAAATTTATAATCATTCATTGATTAAACATATATTATCATTAAATTAAATGGATTTATGTTCTATGACAATCTATGTTGTGAATATATTTCATACATGATATTAAGATATGTGATAAATTTAATAATTAATAATTATAGTTTATATATTAAATATGTCCAAATAAAATTATCCATGATAGATTCATTATTATCCTTCATTAGTTTTCATTTTGATTATTTAAAATGAATTTTCATATTATTTAAAATAAACTTATATGAAGGAATTTTAATATTGGAAATTATTTATAATTAAAAAATAAATACTATAAATTTTTTTATTATGTATCTCAATTAATATGTCTCTATTCCAATATTTTCAATTATACTGTTAGTTCATGCTGGTAAAGTTCTCACGTAGAATCATATTTTTGGTTCATGGAATTAACGATCAAAATCATCATTAAATACCTTTATCTACCACATGCATTTTAAATAAAAGAAATGTATCTTTTTTATATGTGTCTATAGATTCCAGGAATAATATTTTTGATTCCATGAATGATAAACATTACAGATAAAAACACTCACTCTTCATACCCCTACAACAAACCATGATAACCTTTTTAAATACCCACATAGGTCAACACGTAAAATTTCATTCCTGAAGAATGTAATTAAACATCTTTGAAACAACATAAATTATTACAATTATGTTAAAAACTAATAACAATGCATATAAAACTTAAAAAATCATTTATCATATGAGAAATATCTAAAACACATTAGAGAACAATATGATGAGATATATCCAATGAATTATTTTTATTCATATCACCTTTTACTTAAATATTTCACAATTACATATGTTGATCATAATTTTCAAATAGTGGTGGTGAACATGCATAATATTTCTAGAGTCATATCAAGTTAATTTTTAAAGACTTTTCCAAGTTTACGTACCTTTGTTTTGGAGTAATGGATTCTGGTGTGTGGGTTAATTTTTAAGGGAAAACAATGGAAATTTGGTGAAGCGCATTATTAATACCGTTTGACAAAATGTGTGACTAAATTATGCAGATGATGAAAATTTGTTTTGAGAGGTCTTCTCGGTTTGTTTATAGTTTTCCCAAACCGTTCCCCCTACCCTGGAAACCATTCACACATGGTTTTTTTGAAAATCAATTATAAAACCCCTCGAAAACCCTGAGGCTCCCATATTTATACCTTGGATCGGGATTGAAATATTCTAGGTGATCTCAGAGAATTTATGAGGGGTTCCAAGGTGATCCAAACATCATTCTTTGATATCAAAAGCCCGAATTTATGATCTTCTATCATCTCAATAAATGGATTTCATTTCATTTCTTCTGTTGTTCATTATTCACTATTTTATTTATCTATCTAGGGTTTATCTCCACCATTTCCAGGGATCTAAACCTATGAGTTTAGATCTAGATATAGGATTGTGGATATTGATCTAGATTTCAAGATATTTGATATGTGAATACATGTTTATGAATTGATATATTTCTTGATAACTGATTTTGTTGGTGATTACATGATAATTGAGTCATGGAACAATTGGGGGGGTTCCCAAATAATTTTTTGGGATATCTTTTATGGGTTGAAATATTTCAATTGAGATATTTAATTGATTGTGTTAAGATATTAATTATGGGAATGTAATTATGAAATGATGTTGGCAATGAAATAAAATTCATTCTGAGAATTAATAATTTTCCATGATGTTGACAATGATAATTAATTGTGAGAATTAATTATGAATAGTTTAGATTTAATTTGTATAATTAATTTTGAATAATTAATTATGGAAGGAGAGTTGTATTGATTTATTAATTAATTGATGAATTAATTAAAGTGTTACGTGCTTAGTTAATTGTTGAGTTAACAAATGTCCTTGAAAATGTTTAGCTAATAATTGGATTAGTAATTGAATGATGGGGTTATTTCTTGTGAAATAATGAATTATTAAATGGATAAAAATTTGGGGTTCTAGGCATGAAAACCAATATCTAATGAGATATGGGTTGCTAGACATGGAGTTTTAGGCCAATTAGATGTTAAGAATTGGACATCATGTTCCTCCCCAATAGTTATCCATGATTGAGAATATGGGGTGCTAAGCATGATGACCTACACCAAATGATATATATAGTGATAGGCATGGTGACATAAAATAAATGATATTTGGTGTGTTTGAAAAGAAATTCAACACCAAATGAATTATAATAATGAATTATGTTTCAAATGGAGATCATGATTTGAAAATATGATCAATATGATATTTAATGATTAAAATACAATGTGATAACTGTTTAATTATGCTTTGTATTTATTACATTACAAAACTAAATACACTATCTATTGACATGACATGTTTTACACACCATTGGTGGTGGCCTAATGATATTTGCTCACACCCTATCAAGGCTTCCTAATCATCCCATGAGTAGACATTTTTGTTTTAGGACATGAAAAGGGAAAGGCCATAGGAATGGTTTTTTGGGAATGAAACACAGGAGAGGGAACCAAACGTGGTTCTGGGCCCAAATGGGGGGTGTTGTGTCTTTACATTTAGTTTCATTGTACACACATAAAATTTATATTGTCATATCATGTTTTAAATTTTATTTGAGAATTGAATATTGTTGTTTTGGATATCATTTAACTTGTTATTGTTCTGGTTATTTATATGCTTCCTCGCTGTATTGTTTTTGTTTTCTTATGTTCATGTCTTATTTAGACAATAGTTGGTGTAGTCTCTCCGTGACTGACTTACCAGACCCTCACTACTAGTCAGCACCTTATGGAATATTGGGAGGCATGCTTGAAGGCATGTGTCCAACTAGGTTGTAGAACCATTTAGTTGTACCCAGGAGAGGACGCCACAAAGTGGTGTCAGAGGTGTTTTCGTTTCTTTCTTATTATTTTGAATTACTGTTTTAGTAAAGGTGGACAAGAGAATTTGAATAGTCGATACTTGGTAATGAAATCATGCATGGGAGTTGCAAACCCATGTATGGTCGAAAATCTGAGTACTCTGGGTGGGATTGTTGTGACTGATGTTTGTTGGTACATCTGAATATTATTTTACCATGGGTGATGCTCTTGTGCTGTGATATGATATTTATTTTTAAAGATGTTGAATTTTGACTCTTAGTTTTAAGAGGCACGATAGATGAGTCTTCATGCATCATTTTATTCACTAAGGTTTTTTTGTCATGAATCATTCTAGGCACTCATGGGAAAACGTGTTTTGGTTATGTTGTTGAAATTGAACAATTTTTCAATGTTGTTAGATTGAAATAATGATGAAAAATGACAATAAATGGGTTGATAATGAGAAACTTGATTGATAAAATGGGTGTTAATAATTAATTAATTTTTGAATTAATTTATTTGAGATAATGTGATTAATTAATCTTTGAAATAATTAATGAAGATATGTATGTACCCTTTTTAACAAAGATGTAGGAGTAGGATGGTTAGGGGTAGTAATAAGGATTTGGTATTTACCATGTGGCAAGGAAAAGGGGAAAACAACAAGTTGAAACAAATTGTGTTAGTTTCTCTACAAATGTAAATTTTATAAGTATTAATAATAAGACCTAAGATTTGAGTTTGAACTTATTGAGTAATTACTCCATGATACTAGTTGAGGGAGAGAATGAGGGGTTTGGGTCAGAAAAAACATACACACATGGAAATTGAGGAACCATTGGTGCATGCTGAGGATGAAGAGGAATAGTTCCAAGAGAAAATTTATCATTTCATGAAATTCATGGAGAAGGACCCAAGGTAGGTTTTGACAATCATGCTAGAGCTGACATGTTATTTTCAACAAAAAAACCCTCAATCTTATACAGAAGAGTGTAGACTACAGGGATCTGAATTCTAGATTAAATCCATAGAAATTACACTTGATCATTTGGAGATTATGGGTAATAGGAGACTAATTTTGTATGATTATGTTTTACAGGGGTTTGAAAATTGTTGGTTGTACATTCAGGTATGATCTAGACAAAATGATGATATATTATGGAAGGAAATTCTAGCCAAGTCAAGAGAAGGATTCAGAGTTTATAACTCCTACCAAAGGAAGCATGTACTTAATCTTTTATGTTCGATATTACATAGACTTATAGATTTTGTTCTAGATTTGGTTGAAGATGATTCTTCTTTGTAAATGTAATTTTAGGATGGACATAGGTTTAAAATTTAGTCCCGGGTAAATATATTTAGCTAGATGAAATTACCATAAGTGGTTAATCAGGATCTCATTTCAGAGGGTAACCAGTAGGAGTCCTCCTATACTAGATAATTAGTTTTCAGAGAATGATTAGAGAGTGTGGAATATGATAGTAGGAAGATTCATTATGAGAACCTTATTCAAGATAGTGTAATGTAGGGTTGAATGGTGGGATGAACTGTTGAATATGATCTTACTCATTTTCTTTTCCACCAGTGTGGTAGTCAGAGAAAATATCATATGCATTTTCAATGAAAACTAGTGGAGTGATGGTTTTGTGGCATGATGGGGAACCTACATAAGTTCGTTAGGAAGCAGCGGTAGGCCGTTGATGAGGGATCAACATCTCAAAGTCATAGTGTGGGAAGGGGGTTTTCTTCAGTATATAGGTTGGCAGTTGGAGTTCTACTCCAAGAGGTGGTAGAGGTAGTGGGAATGGTTTTTAGGGTATCAGTACTTGTATCACCAGATTGGTTCTAATCAAGGGAGTCAAACAACACCGTAGGGAATAGGGGTATGATTATTACATGTAGTGAATCCAACACTTGTGGAAAGCAAGGCTGGTCCATTGATAGTGAGAGGTACTATTTTGTTTTATTCTACTTTATCTACTTCCTTGTTTGATATTGGTGCCTCTAATTCCTTAATATCTTAAAATAATATTAATGGAATGTTCCTAGAAGTTGAGTCCTTAAGCAGGGTGATGAATATTCATACATCATTGGGAACATAGTGTAGGGATATTTATTTATGAAAATGATATTTTCTTGTGCTTTTGATGTATCTCTTACTTTGGTAAATCTATGCCCTTGATATAATGGGATTCTACCTCACTTTGCGTATGGAAAATCTAGTCCTGTACCATTGCCACATAGATTTCTATCACTGTATAATGACCATTATATATATTAAGGGTGAACATTATGTTCTTCAGGGATAATGGGTTATCCATGTAGGCCATTCATGGATAATTAATGTGAAACTGGGAGAGGTAACAACCCATGATTCTAGTATTTTGTTGGATGATGGGTGTTGAGAGCAATATGTTCATCAAATAGTATTATAACTATTTTAGGATTTCTTTCCTGAATACATTTTAGGGTTGTATAACTATGAGGGATGTGGAATTTGATAGACCCCTAAACACACTGAGAGGGGAGGGTTGAACCAGGATTTGAAATTTTTCTTTTAAACTTATGGATATTGTTCCATGATTATAGGAACTTGTTAAACATTTGTGATGTTAATGTGTAGAAATAAAATCACATAAAAAGCAATGACACATTAATTTTACTTGGTTCACTACCAAGGGATGCATAAAAATAGAATACACTAACAGTGTTTCGGTCATACCCAATAACCATTAATCTTAACAAGTTGTGGATTAAAATATTTTATCACTATCACTATATTTCTTGAAAACTGGCTTTAATTGGTTTTAGGGAAAGAACACTACATCCCTCAGCTCACATCTGTTGACTCCCCTTTCTCTTTGCGTTGGATGAATATTCATGTAGTTTATAGACATGAAGGACTCTTCAATAGTGTATCCTAAAATCAGGCATCCTCAACTATAAATGGATGTTCTTTTGATTTCACCTTTTCATCCACATATGTAATTTACTTTCTCACACAATTATGTAATGAATTTCCCAAAAAAAAAGGTCAAATTTTTTTCGAGGTACCGTTGCTGTTCCGTGTACCACTTAACATTCTCTGGGTTTTCATTAGGAAGAATAGTTCATGGATCAACTCTTCTTTATACCACTACTATTTGAACATACCACCCACAACATCTACGAACTTCCATGCCCTTCGTACTTCACTACTCCGCGTACTACTCAGCTTCACTGCGTACCTCTCCGTTCCTCACACTGCTTTTCTCCATCATATACTACGAACAATTCCTCTGCAAACTACACACTTTCCATGGACTATTTCTTTAAATTGATTTTCCTCTTCGTGTACCATATTCTTCTCTGTGAACCACTTCATACTTCACCAACGTCTCAAAATCTTAATATCCAATCATGAATCCCACCAAAGGGGATTGCATCTTCATAAATACGAACATTACTCAACAAATTTTTCTAATTTGATTCACACAAATTTTTAGTGTGTTACAATCATAAAAATATACTTAAATCTATCTACATACTGTAAGCCTCCATTATGTACTTCTCATATTTCGCGAACCACAGTGGTACATACAACCTTATTCATTCCGCGTACTACATGCCTTTACTGTGAACCATCAATACAAACCATTTTTGGTTTAGAGTACCACTCTGAATACCATTCCCACTACCATGTAATTTACTTGAAACCACTACTATGAACCATTCACATGTACTATTTCCAGAGATTGGTACGCGATAACGTACCATTCCCATTTTTAGTTTTACAAACTACTCAACGACCAACCTTGGTTACATCAAACTCCTATTTGGGATTGTTGGAGATCTCTATATAAATTCACAAATATTATAGCCATGATTAATAATTGAACATTTAAGAAACACATCATCAGTCAATTCACGTATATGTTAGCAATTCTTGGGGTAGAAAACATGAGAGAGGAAATGAATTGAGTTCTCATTATTTTCATTTCCCCTCTGTTATTGCATTTCTAGATTTTTCTATTCATCTTGTTTCCTTTATCAAGAAAAAAATGTAGATAACTCTTTATTGAAACCTATATCACATACACAAACATGTTATCATATTCAAACCAATTTGGGAGAGTGGAATTTTAAACTTCCTTATACACATGGAGGTGGCTAAACACCGAGGTTCAACTGCTTTTTTGAAACACAGCTACTGATAGTGGCATGGTCATAATGTCAGCCACTTGCTCTGTGGTTCCCAGATGGTCCATTTTGATCACGCCTTGTTAAATATTTTCGATGATAAAGTGATATATCATTTCTATTTTTTTGAGTTTACTTCTCAATGTAATAACTTCTTCTTATAGACCCTCAAAATCTATTAATTTCCCTTTTAGTATATATTTATGTTCATTAATGACTATTCCATGTTCTACAATTCATAGTTTTAGTTCCAAAACATCTTATGTTCTTTAAAGGATTGATGATTGTACATTAAAAAATTCCTCCAACCATTAAATTTTTACTTCAAGTTCATTAAAATTTTTTCATGATAGTTCCAAAATTCATATCTACTCATTGAATTACAAAAATTGATTCTTAAGCATACAAAAATCATATTTAAGACACAACTTGGGTTGCATATATATGGTCAATTGGTTATCACTAGACTTATTTTTTGAGGTTTTTAAATTTTTAATTGTATCCATCATGGAAGAATGGTTCCCAAACATGAATTCTACATTCTCATTCAAAAATAATTCATTGTCATCATCAGCTTCATCACAAAAAATATTTTTTTCTGAAATTTTTTTCTATAATTTTTTTTCTCTATTTTTGGAATAAAAATTCTGAGGATTTTAAATGTCATCATCTTAAATTTAGTAATCATTTAACTTTAATGGGATAAAAGTGGAAATTTCCACACACTTCCACAAAAAAAAACAAACCAGAGGTATCTTGCCATCAAATTTCCCTATACCCTTTTTTTCTTGGAAATGATAGATACAAGTTATTTTTACTCATCATTTTTATCATCACAATCTCTTAATGCTTCAAGTTTTTATGTGGCTTGAATTCCATTTCCTTATATACCCAATTCATTGACTCTTCTAGTTTGAATCTCATCTCATATGACATCGGGATGCTCATTAGATCATCAAAACAAAATTGGAAATAGCCCATTATTCAAGAGATGAATCATTTTCTTTATAATGGGGTGGAAGTCTTATCATGATTTTCTTTACAACATAAATGTCCTTGATATCTTCACCATGACCTGAAATTGATCATATAAATTTAGTAATACAATTGAAAAAAGAATATTCATTATCATTAGGGTGTATCTTCAGATCATCAATCCTATTGTGTAAAACATGAAGTTTCACCTCCTTCACTTTGCTATATCCATCATAGATAATCTCTCGTTTATCCCATATTGAATAGGAAGATGAAATACACATTATATTTAGATAAATATTATCACAAGGAGTTTTAGTGACTGAATGTTGTTATTTTTCATCAACACAATGCAACTTCCTATCTTTAATAGTAATTGACAGTCCTGTAGGATCAATGACTATTATTAAATGTGCCATCATAAAAAAGACATCCATTCTAAGAGATCATAGGTGAGATCTCATATTTTCCTTCTATATCTGAAAATTACATCATTCTAAGAGAGAAACTCCCCTAACATTGACTGGATTCTCCATAAAAGTTGAAGATAGATTCAACACAACAAAAAATTACCCTCTGGTTGCACATTAAGTACCCCAGAAAACCCTAATAGGTGATGGGTGAGTCAAGGTTTCATAGTTTTATTTTAAAAATATTTATCTTGTTCCAACATTTATAGGACTATTATATACATGTCTAAAGATTAAGTGTAGAAAACAGTAAATTACATGGAATGAAATGACCCAATAATTTTTCTTTGTTCACCACTAATGGCTACGTCTAAACAGAATATGTCGATAGTGTGACAGTCTTTCCAAAAATCTAGTAATCTATAAAAGATGTGGATTACAATAGTTTATCACTATCACTATGTGCCAGGAACACTTCCTTTACATGGTTTTAAGGAAAGAATAATGCGTCCATCGGATCACTTCTATTGACTCCCCCTTGCTCTCTACATTGGAAGAATCTTCACACATTTTATCACTATGAAGATAGATTCAATATAGTAGCATTAAATCATGAAACCTAAACTATAAATGGAATCTATTTTGATGTATAGTTTTCATCTACATATGTAGTTTACATTACTACATAGTGATGTAATTAATTTTTTAAACTGATCTGGTCAATATTTTTTCCAGGCATCCTTGGTTGTTCTCTGTACCACTTTGCATCCTCATTGTACAAATTAGTGTTTTTGTCTCGGGGATGATCTCCTCTGTATACCACTATTTTTTTTGCATAACACCAACACCTCTACAAACTACCCTTTCTTGCATGCTTCACTACTCCACATACTACTTAGATTATCCACTTACCTCCCTGCATCGTGTACTACATTGCGCCATCATGAACTGGGATATCTTCCTTGGAAAATACAAGCTCTTCGATGGGTAGTTTTCCTTAGACAGATGGTTCACTCCTCATATCATCTTCTCCTACATGAACCACTTCATACATTACCATATTTCTTCTAAAATCTTTAATCTCCAATGATGATTCCCATCAAAGGGGATAACTTATCCATAAATTGGAATATTAATAAACAATTTTCTCTAATTCGATTTACACAAATTTTATTGTGGGACAATATCCACTGTAAACAGAACACTATCTGTGTATTATTATCCTCCATCGTGTACTGATCTTATTTCTCAAAATGAAATAATACCGAAAACCTTTAGCATTCTTTGTACCAAACACCTACACCACAAGCCGTTGTTGCAAACTATTTTTGGTTATTTTGCACCGCTTCTCTCACTGTTCTGGATTCCAAGTACGCACCATAAAGCATTCAAAAAACATGGTATACGGTCCACTTTTTAAGGAATGAGTTTCCTTTATTTTGGGAATTTTATTTAACATTTTTCAACACATTCACTCCTATGTGAAAATCCTTCGTTTTCCAACATCAAACATCCGGTTGTGAAGACAATTTTTTTAAAAAAAACTAGGAATCATCGCCAATTTTAATATTTCATTTGGCTTGAACTATATTATCAATTTTCATTTAATCTCTTGGATCATCCATGCGCATATTGATAATATAAACAAACCATAATCCATTATTATCAATGAAAATCCTTGGTTTCAACATAATTAACAGTTTAGATCAATTAAAAACCTGATATAGTATCTATTGCAGCTTTCTGAATAGCATTGACTTAGCTTCAAGAGAAAAACATATAGTTGGAGGTGTTGGAGGATAAAGGGTTTATCTATCCAAGTACGTCTTCTTGGGGATCTCTAATTTTGTTTGCAATGAAGTTCAATGGGAGTCTATGCTTGGGTGTCGATTACCGTATGTGGAATAAAATGACCATGAAGAAACGATATCATATTCTACATAATGTTGATATATTTGACTAGATGAAGGGGGATTCTATGTTTGAAATGATAGATATGATATTAGGCTATCATCAGGTGAGAGTTAATAAATATTATATACCAAGAAGAACATTCATAAGTAGGTATGTCCTTATTGAGTTTGTTGTAATACTGTTTGGGTTGACAAATGCTCTAGTAGTATATATGGCCATTATAAATATGATCTTTCATCCGTAAATGGATCGCTTTGTGGTGGGGATTTTGAATGAAATATAGGTATACTCTAAGACACATAATTATCATTACCAAAAAAATGACATCGTATAGGGTACACTGATAGAGCATCATTAATATACCAATCTATCTAAATGTCAATTTTGGATTGATAGGGTACACATTTTTTGGAATATCATTTCGAAAGAAGGTGTGACAGTGGACCTAGAAAATGGGCATATAGTGATCTCTAGGCTATATCCAAAGAACGACTTTGATATCCAATGTTTTTTAGGTTAACTAGTTATTTAAGAGGTCAATCAAGGAATTTTCATTATTGGAAGCACCAAATTCTATTCTGATAATGAAAGAGATAAAGATTGATTGTAAGGAAGTATGAACAAATTATTTTCTAGAGTTGTATTAGTGCTTGATATCAGCACCAATTTCGATCTTACATTAGTTAGGTGAGGAGTACATGGTTTATTGTGACACATTAAGGATCAGACTCTGAGTGGTGTTGATGCGAGTGGATTTAGTGGTTTCTTATGAGTCTCAATAGTTGAGGGTACATGAATGTAATTACCCTACACATGACCTTGAGTTGGTAGTAGTGGTATATGATCTTATGTGTCAACATCACCATATTTTGGGTAAAATGTTTTCTGTTTTTATGGATCACAAAATTTTGAAGTATATATCTTCACAACGAGAATTGAATCATCATTCGAAAATGTGGTTAGAATATTTTATGTCGATCTATTTTGAACTGGAATATATAACCATAATGGGGAATAATTTGGTTTATTCCTTGAGTAAGAAAACGCAGACTTAGTTGGTATTTATTTCAATTTCAGAGTGGAAGATAATGAATTTTCTAGAGGAAATTCATGTGGTAGTTAAGGAGAGTTAGGAGCAGATGACTCTGGTTTTTGTATTAGTGGAGTCTACACTCTGGAGATGAATCCGGGATAGGTAGTATGTGGTTCTTGTGTTTTTATACTTAAGGGAAATACTTGGAGGTGGAGAGAAAACATCAGACTGGAAAATAAATGACGATGATATCATCTATGTGAAAAATATGTTGTTGGGCCTTCATGTATTCAGGTGGAACGCATGTGATACTTTCATGACTCGAATTAAAAGAAACATTCTGGGGTGAAAATAATGTACCCATACCTATGAAGATGGTTTTAGTGTCCATCAATGAAAAAGGAGATAGTAGAGTTAATAACAAGTTGTTTCACTTTTCAGTTGGTGAAGGTAGAGCATCAATGACCTCGAGGCCTATTGAAGATGTTTCCTATTCTAGAAAGTAAGTGGTATGATGTGACAATGGTTTTTTTGTTAGGAATTCCAAATACACTGGGGAAGAAGGATGCTATATTGGTCATTATAGATCGACTAAATAAGCTAGCCCATTTCATACCTATTGGGGAAACATTTACAGTAGAACAATTGTTGGAACTGTATGTACGAGAGATAGTTCATTTAAAAGGGGTTCCACATAAAACAGAATTAAATCATGATTAACTATTAATTCATGCATCTAGCATGTCATAAATTAGGAGCTTGGTATATAGGTTTCTTATGTACGACCTTCCACCCAGATATAGATGGGCAGTTAGAGTATACAATACAAGTGTTAGAGGACATTATGCGAGCATGTGGGCTTGACATTGGTGGTACTATGGAGAAGAACATAGATTCAGTAGATTTATACTATAAAAATAGTTATTAAGAAAATATTTATATGACACAATATGAAGAACTTTATCATACCCCTTTTAGATCACTACTATGTTGGTTAGAATCATGTGAGTTAGAGTTTTTGGGACCGAGCCTCATTCCGAATACATCATAGATGGTGGAGTTTATTTAAAAATGCATGGATATGTATTATAGTAGGCAGAAGTCATATAATGATAGTCAAAGAAGACCCCTTGTGTATATAGAGGGAAATTTTGCATTCCATTGGGAGTCTCCATGATTGGGTCAAAACAAGATATAGATGTAGGGAATGTTGGATCATAGGTTTTTAGAACCATTTGAGGTGCTGAAGAGAATTGGGACAACGACATTCTTATTATCCCTTCAACATAAATTAAGTCTTATACGTGATATTTTCCATGTGTACCAACTATAGAGGTATCACCCCGACCCATCTCATGTGATTTATGCGGAAGAGGTTAACATTGAGATAGTTGAATCCTTTGAGGAGAATCTGATACGTGTTCTGGTTTGCAGTGAAAAATTGTTTTGGGGAGTGATTGTGCTAATAGTTAATGTTATTATGAAAAAATGGAAGTGTTTAAGATGAAACATGGGAACATGAAGCAGACATGAGGGCTAAGTGGCCCAATCATTTTCGTTCATAATCTTAGAGAGTATCGAGATTGCAACTCCAGGATGAGTTGTTATAAGCTAATGATATTGTATGCTCCCACCCATTTATAGAGACATATTGGGAGTGTATTTAAGTAATATTTGATGTTTTTAGTTACATTTTTTTGGATTAGTGGATTGGAGTGTGATTTGGAGAATTTTTAAGGAAAACAAAAAGATATTGGGATTTGCATGGTATGCAATGGGTTGGAAACACTATGCAAAAAAACTATGTGAATCGTGAAAAACTGTATATAAAGGTCCACAAAGTTTGTGTATGGGTTGACAAACCATTTGACCAAACCATTGAAACCTTTCCAACTTGGATATAATGGTCTTCACAGTTGGTGCACAGTTTTCCATAATAGTGTTCTGTTGCCTAAGAAACTATGCACACTGGATATTTATTTCAAAAATCTTTTATAAAACCACCTAACCCCATGAGACATCAATATTTTCATCCTGGTTCAAGATTTACAAATTCTAGGTGATTATAGAGCCTTCTAGAGGGATTCCATGGGTATCCAAACATAATTCTTCAAGATCGAAAGCCCATATTGAATATCTTCTCTCATCCCAATAAGTTGATTTCATCCCATTTGTTTTCTCATTCTTTCTTCTATCATTTCATGATCTTTTCATGGATGATATCCACCGTTTCCATGGATATAAACCCATGAGTACAAATATAGATCTAGGATTGATGATCTGGATCAATATTGGATGATTTTGATCACTTTGATCTTAATTTTGGTTTAGGTATTTAGATCTAGTGCATGACTGATGACATTATGCCGCTCCAAATTTGGGGATTTCTGTTGGGACACCGTATGACAATAATCCATGGCAAGTGATCTAAATAGAACTCCTATAGTCGTGTATTTGATATGTGAATGTATGTTTATGAATTTTTAGTTTCCTTAATAATTTATATCATAAATTGGAGTAATTAAGATTGTAGAATAGAATTTTGATTGCCTTGGTGATTAACTTATAATTAAATCTTATATCAAAAAAGGGGGGTTTCCCAAAAAGATAATTGTTTTCAATATTGTTTATGGGTTGAGATACTATAATTGATATTCTAAATTAATTGCGTTAATATAATTAATTAGGGAAAATTAATTATGAAATGATATTGGCTATGAAAATAATTAATTGTGAAAATTAATTATGTTTCATGCTTTTGAACAAAGATATTTTTTGGGAGAATTAATTATGACGAGTTGAGATTTAATACGGATAATTAATTGTGAATAATTAATTATGGAATGAGAATTGTGTTTATTGATTAATTAATTCATGAATTAATTAATATGTTATGTGATTAGTTATTTATTGAGTTAACTTATGGACATTGAATTTTTTAAATAATAGTTATATTAGTAATTGAATGATGGGTTTAATTTATTTGAATTAAAAATGATTAATTGGCTATGATATTTGGGTGCTAGGAATGACGACCTACACTGAATGAGATATGGGGTGCTAGGTATGGAGTTCTAGACTGATTAGATTTTGGGACATGGACACAGTGTTTCACCCCAATAGTAATCAAATCTTAAGATTATCGGGTTCTAGTATAGACAACCTACTCCAAATGAGATATGGAGTTATAGGCATGGAAACATAGACTGAATGAGATTTAGGGTGTTTGACATGATGTTCAAAAAAATGAATGATAAAAATGAATGATATTTCAAATCGAAAACAGGAATTGAAACTGTGCTTAAAATAATTATTAATGATTAAATGAAAACGTAATAAAAATTTAATTATGCACCATATTTATTGCTTCATTAAACTGTATACAATATCTTTTGACTGAATTTTTTTATACACCCTTGGTGGTGGACAAGTGAGTTATACTAACTCCCAATTCGGGATGCCAGATCGGCACCCGAGAAGACTTTGTTGTTGCATGACAGGATAAGGGCAATGCCCTGGGATAGGTTGTTGTTTACGATTTTGGTATGGAAGAGCGAACCGAACATGGTTTGGGACATACCTGAGAGTCGATGTGTCTTTACATATAGTTTCATTGTATACACTTAAAATTTTCATTTTCGTAGCATTTTATAGCTTTTAGTTGAATACTGTATTTTATTGTTTGGATATCAAATGAATTTGTATTGTTCTGGTGATTCAAACCCTTCCGCACTTGGTTATTGTTGTTTGTTTCTTTTGGTGTTTTATTCTAACAAAATAATGTATAGTATCCCCATAACTAACTTTCTGGATCCTCACTGCTAGTCAGAACCCTCGGGTGTATGGGGAGGCATGGGTGAGAACATGCGGCCAACCGTCTCAGGGCACCGTTAAGTGGCACCCGGGTTGGGAGGTCAGAGGTTGTCATGATAGAAAGAAAAATTAATAAAACAATTTAATATATTTTTCATTCTGATTCCATGAATTCATTTTATATTATATTTATAAATACATTCAATTCCTTTTAAGGGTTTTTAAAATTAAGCTTTGATTCCATATAAAATTTTATAATATGCCAGTTTATAATAATTTTGTGAATATTAGCCGTAAAATATTTCCCTTTTGGCAGCATTGATCATCTCTATATATTTTTATATCATTCTATTGGATGATTATGACATTTCTATTTTATGAATTGTTAAATTTAATAACATCAACACATATTAAATATTATATAATCATTCCATTGATATTTTTTCAACCTATAATTTTTTTTAAATTTATTATTTTAATTTCTATAATAAAAAAGATTTAGGTATGAATATTTATTCACTAATTGTATAATAATTATTTTTGTACTTTAAATTTTTACGAATGATTTAAAAAAATATTAAAATTTATATTTATAATTGGATAATATAGGTGATTTAAATTTATTAAAATAAAATAGTGATGTTTTTTTTGGAAAATAGTGTCATTATTATTAAAAGACATTATTTTACTTATTTAATAGATTATTATTTTTATTTATTGTTAATTTTTAAACCTTAATTACAAATAAACATTCTAAACTAATTTTATTGGGTATTCTAAAAAATTATGGAATAAAAGGTCAATTATTAAATTATAAGGTAATAATATTATATAATTAAAGAACATATTTCAATTACATTTGAGAATTTATATTTATTTTCATTATGATAACATATATTATATTAAAATGTTATAAGTCTAATTTAATTATTAAATTAGTATTAATAAAAATGAATATTAGTTGAAAAATAATTTTTTTGCATATGATAATATACTATCATTGAAAATAATAAATTCCTTATAATAATTTGTTTTGATTCCCTTATATTGTCGTATTTCCATATTATATTATTTAATTTATGAAATACAATACATGGGTTAGTGGTTAATGAATATTTGGATGTATTTCATGTGTATGGATAAGATTTAAATGGGGTTATATATTATAATTTTTTTGAGATATCATGAAAATTCCCTTAGTAATTTTGAAATAGATATATTGGTCTTTGATGAAGGCACCTAATTAACATACTTTTTAGAAAAATTGTGTTATAACCTTGTGACATTGAAATTTGCAAGAATATGTCAATTTTTGGAGTTATCATAGTGGCTTCAACACCGTCAAGGATATATTTATACCAGAAATATTTAAATGAATATAATAAATTAAAACATTGAAGCATTCCTAAAACTCATTATTCTCTAACTATATACAAATATCTTTTGTTATATATGTGCCACCAAAAGATTTTAAATTATAAATGTTATACCTAATATCATATATGGCATGAAGGACAAGACATATAATATAATGTATGATTATATTACTTTTTGATTTATTAATTTCTTAACAAATTAAATATATTCAACATCTTTAAATAAATGAAACACTAGGTTTGAACCCAAGGCGATAATGTAATAAAATGTTATAAAATAAAAATGTGCATTATAACATAAATGTTAAAATGGAATCTATGATTAATGATACAAAATAAATAAAAATTTTATTATTAAATCATATATAATATAAGTTTAATTATTATTTATTTATTAGAATTAAAATAACAATCATTTCTGTGATAATAATTTTTTCAAAACAAGTACATTTTTTTAAAAAATAGTTTTTTAACTCTTAGTTCAAATAATATGAAATTAATTTTAACCCAATTCACATAATTTAAATGAAAAAACTTATTTATTCTATAAATAAATTCATAAATGACTTATTTGGGTAATTTTTATATATTTTTATGAATATTTTTCATGTTGGATAAATAGTGGAAACACATAATTTATTACAATATGTATTTTCCATTAAATTATATACAAGTTTCAATAAATATTTTATTTTTTATAAATATTATTTGAATTATAAAACTACTAAAATAAATTAATGTATTATTATCTATTTCATATTGAATTTTCATAATAAATTATTCTATACATATGATAATTATCTCCTTGGGAAACCACTCTTGTGACATGATTGGGGTTGAAATGTAATTTGAATTCTACCACTTAGGAGAACTAAATTATAAAAAATAGATTACATATTTTAAATATTAATATAATATATTATTTAACAATATTAAATTCAGTTTTATGCATGATTATTTGTGAAAATAGTGTAAATTCATTTCCCTTGCTATGTAAAAAATTGGTTTAATAGGTGTTTAATCTATGGATAAATGGGTATAAATGACTTAAACATGTAAAAATCCGATTATAAATTCATACATCAACCCTATGATATATAATGATTGATAAATTACTATTTTGGTGGCATGTGTAATGATAATAACGTGGTTATTACTATATCTTTTAAAAACATTCATTTACGCCCTCTCTTACACCTATAAATGACCACCACCTCTGCTATATTATTCACACTTCCAAAACCCATTGAATAAGAACTTACCATCCCATATTACATAAATACATTCATCCAAAAATCTTACATGCATCTTATTGATCAAAAATTCAATCTAGAAATGATTTATGTATAATGATAAAGAGGTTTTAGACAAAAATGGTGAAATCAATAATATATATATTTATTTTATTTCTTCCTCAATATCATTTTAATATTATTATATTTGATTATATAATAACACCAGTATCACTAATATATTGATATTTTTTTATGTTATGGAAAATAAAAATATTAATACCCTCAACCATTAAATGGGAAACCAATTTTTAGATATTGAGTATAGTGGACTACAACTATAAGAACCTATATGATTCATTTTCCATCACCACATCTAAAGGATTTATATAATGATGGATTTTAAATTTCTATATGATTTTCTGAAATTAATTTATATTTTTTAATTATCCTATTATATATACCGTATTTTGTTATATTAAATGGTTGATATATTAATGTCCCTCGTGTCTACGGAGCACTACCACCTCACAGAGAGATGTGATTTTTTTCATTAAATATTACAACGAATTTAGTAAGGATAATGTTAACTAATATATTTGATAATAATTATATAACCATTATCCTATATATGTATAATCACATCTAAATTATTATCATCCATTCTCTTATAAAGAAATAAATGTTCTTTTGTGTACATGTCGACTACCGCCTACACATAACGATTTCAGTTGTCTTTCATTTTAGATTTACATATATGGTAATAAGTATTTTTTTATTAATATAAATTAAATTTATAAAATTATAATTAATCTTAAATTTTGGATTAATATTTTGTTTTTTTAAATCAATCTTTCATGAAAAATTAGAACATCATTCAAGCATAAGTATGGAGCATTATCTACATAAATTTTGTAATCCATTTTCTATAATAAACATTTATTGAATATTATAAAATAATATATATTGAATAAAATTAATATTTCTATCATTTGAATCATTTTTAGATGAGGTATCTCTTGTTAAATCAAATGAACCAATATTATAAAACTAAATCATACATGACAAATGATGTAACTAACACCCTTAATAGTGATATTGAAAATGATTTATTATTAATATGGTGATAAAGACAATAAGTAAATAATATATTTTATGATATATATATATATATATATCGTTATATAATATATTTATAATTAATATATATATTATTCAGTAGTTTTGGTAACATACAAAGTAAGTTAAGCAACTGGTAATGGTTTCTCCTCTCTCTTTTACATCCATGATACATACACAACAATCAGAACCTATTATGGTGTGTAGTGTATATACATCCCATTTTCATATGTTATATCACAAATATATTAATTTTCATAGAATTAATTATTTCATTTTATGTTATTTATTTAATGTTGATTTTGATTCAAAATTTACAAAAGATATATGGTTATCTTTTTATTAATGTCATTCTTATTGTGTATTATTATTATTCAAGTATACCTTGGGGGAATTATTTTTTTTTGTCATAAAACTAATAATTTTCATTTATAATTGGATATTGATGAAATATTCTTGTAACACTATAACTTTTCCACAGTTTATTACTAATAATGATTAATAAAATGTATTAAATATAAATTGAAATTATATCACTCAATGGGTGAAAATTTTTTCTCATAAAATTACATATTTTTTAAAAATTATTTAAAAATATAAAATAAGTTTTTAAAATTTATTAATGAAATAAATTACTAACCACTTATTTATTAAAAAAAAATATAAATGAATCATCATGAAACTTTCAAATATTTTTTTTACCAAAATTGTGATTTGAATAGTTATTTTAATATGTATGACATGAAATGGAATATACATAATTATGGTCACTAAATGTCTAGATGAATAAATTATAATATTAAAATTATATTTAAAAAAAATTATATTAAAAATAATTTGGGCCTTTTTGAATTAAAATATTTTCAAATTGAACAGTTTATTTTTCTATGAAAAATATTTAATGGAATGTTAATGGACATTACTTATATAATTGGTATAAAATAATTGTTCTAAATATTATTTAGTTGTTATTTTTTATTGATAGTCCCATAATTATTTCTTTTTATTCTTTGTGATCAGTTTGACTATGGATTTAGTTTTTTTATTTCAATGAACTATATTACTCTTGAGAGTTTATCATTATGTTTATTTGATTGGGGTATATTGTAAAATTCATTTGGTTAGTTTGTATCCATGAATTTCATGGTTATTTATTTATAAAGTCATTCATATCTTGAATGAATTTATATAGTATGTGATCATATTTGTTTGATATTAGATATACCCTTTATATATTAGCAGGTCCTGTAAGAAAAAAAGTTCACCAAATTAGATGGTTTACTACCCAGATATTAATGTTTTCTTGTTAATGGAAATGAAAATATGATTCTGATTTCCAAAATTATGCACTCCCTCAATGTGTGATATGTTATTTTTTTCCATGTCTTTATTTGAGTAGTAGTTATTTAAATGAAAATGTCTCAATATTACCAGATTATTTATATGGTTAAATTTTGGTAATATTTTATCTCTTTCAAGTTATGATAATATTTTTTAATGGAGTTTCATTCATTTATATAACATGACACATTGATTATAAATATTTAATTATGATAGATTTTGTTACATACCTACCCTTACTAAGAATATGATATCACCACATTCTTATGTTTTCTTTTCCCTTAGATACCGGCAAAATTTTAATGATTAATTAGAAAGTATTTTCAAGATTGAATAATAGTGTTCACATTGAAATCACATTATACATGTTATAATGTATATATCTCTTTTATTTATCTTACAAAATTATTTTTCCATTGTGAGGAGATCACTTGTGTCGAGTTCTAATGTAACAAAGAAAACACTGGATTGGGGTAACATGGGTCAAGGAAGACAAATATTTTATTATTAAATGATTAGTAGATCCATTATAATATAGATTTTTGAAATTATATATTTTTTTAACATAACACCATCATATAAATTTGGGGTAGGTATTGATGAACACACTATTTTTTCTTAGGATATAGAATCTGGGGTTTTTCCTAGTAATAAATCCATGTCTGGATGCAATATTATTGTGAGGATATGGAATTAATTTACCTATGGTTAGTAACTCAAAAAGGTCATGTCAAGCATTACTCATACATTCCCTACAACACAATAACATATTTTTCTGCAAACCTAGTTCATATCAATTGGGATATATGCTTTAGATATTTCAAATTTTCTTATGAAACATTCAAGAATTATTTTAATAGATGATAACAATAAATATCTTATGGAAAACATGTGGTATAATAGAATGTAAATAATGAATCAAAATTTAAAAATATAATAAATTATTATTTTTTACTATTTGATTTACAAATATGAATAATGATTCCCACAGTATTATTTTTTGTTTTATATAATAGATCAATACATACAGAATAAAGTAAATGTCAAATATGATAGGGAATATAATAATGAAAAAAATTCAATGACCACTAGGGTGAAAGAAATTATAAATATTCAAAATAAATTAGCAAGATATATTTTTTACAACATTCAACACAACCAACCACCATACTCCCCAAATGAGAGATGTTTGGAATCCACTATGATCTTGAATAATGGATACAATTAATTAATGTAGGGCCAATTTAATTCATGAATGAAATGAGGAATTTGACTCCATGGAGATTGTATCAAAGAAATAAGTAAATGTTTTTTGTGTGTAAAAGGAGAAAAATAATGAAATATATCAAGAAAAAATGATCATTTCAGTCAATTTATTGTATTAGAATAATGCTCCCCCCGGGTTATTATAATCATTCGACAAGTATAAAAGAACAAAGTATGAGAATTTAATAAATATTTTTCTTAGGGGGATTGAATATGAAGTTAATTAGAAATGATTTGCTTGTTATTGTTATACTGATAATGATGAAGAGACTACAAATTAAATATTAAATGAATGATGTTTAAGGGGAACATATGATTGATCTCTATTAATCATTTATGAATTATATAGAACAATAAATGTTATTTTTTTATTCATGAATTTTGTTGGAGGAATATTTTTCCATGAGATTCTCATTATAATAAATAACATTTTAATAAGAATTATAGTGTATTAATTATTCCTTGAGGGTTTGATATTATATGATGAATGAAAAAAATGATGAATTAAAATTATTTAATGGGATGTTGAACTTCTTCTAAAAAATATTATTGAGTGGGGATAACCATTAATATGTTCCAAATTTTGAAACAATAATTATAATGAGTTGTTTATGTGATAATATTGATTAACATGAAATTTGTTAATGATTTAAGGGATTATGTTTTATTTTCTAGAGTTTACAACATGTTTGGATTTATGTAATATATTAGACAACATGAGATGTCACAACCCGTCCCCCAGGGCCCGTGTCTTGACTTCCCCAAGCCCACCTTCCACAGGCCAGAGGATGGGGACTAGCACAGGAAAGGAATTTCCCTAAAATGGGAAGGCATTGGAATTTTTACTTGTATAGGCACATAGTCCAAGAAATCAACACAGAGAAACCACATAAACTAGAATGTAACAAAAAGAAACCACAAAGTAAACTGATTTGGTAAAAAGATTACTTAATGTAAAGAGGCTCAAATACAAGTCCAATGGAAAAGTACAAATACAATTTAAAATTAATAAGAAACACTTGCATCGTCCAACAAGGATCCTGCCATAAGAGTATGTAAAACTCACGATTAGTAGTCCCTACATCAATTCATGCCAAATGGTCCACTTCTGAGCATCATCTAGTCTTGGCTCCCTCAGCCTCAATCAACGTTTTATGTCGTCTAAAAAATACACAACAAGATGCGGGTGTAGCCCATGTAGGGGTGAGTATAATGATAATCAGTAGGGACCTAGAGACCCCCGTAGGACTCCTAGAGTTCCACAACGGAAAAACCAAAAATCAAGACATCAAACTCAATGCATGAAGTGATAGATATCAACTCTACATAGGAATATTCCCATAAATATACATTAGTTATCTAGATATACTCACCTCATACATGACGGATGAATGCCAGAAAGGTGACAACACGAAGGTTGACGTACCAAACAGGTAACTCCATGAAAATAGAAGTACCACATATGCAACAACATGATGAAAACACAACAATGTTAGAAGTAACACAGAGGTAACACTACGATGAAAACACCACAAAGGTTGATGTACCATACAGGTAACACCACGAAGCTAGAAGAACCACACATGTAACACAACGAATATAGAAGTACTACACAGGTAACACCATAAAGATAACACCATGAATATATAAGTACCACATAGGTACCACCACCATGGTAGAAGTACCACACAGGTAACACCACGAAGATAGAAGTAACACACAAGTAACACCACAAAGATAGAACCATGACGGTTGAATTACAACATAGGTAACAACACAAAGATAAATCCATGAAGGTATATGTAACACATAGGTAACACCATTAAGATAAAAGACTCACCTCACAATAGGTATAACTAAAATATAGATGTTCAATTAATTATTCGTAATCTAGATCATATTATTATGTTAAGAGGTATTTTGGTTGACCCACACATGATTGATAGGTACTAACCCCTACTGACCCACAAAGGCTCTGAACCACAGAAGATCACTATGCCCTGACCCACACAAGATCTCAGAGCACTGACCCACACATGATTAGTATGCACTGACCCACACAATATCGATAGATACTGACCCACTTAGTTTCAATTCTCTTTCCTCATGTTGCAACCAGCCTCAGGATTACTCACACTCGGGGTGATCGAGTTCCATAGAATCTTCCCCTAGAGATGTTGGTCATACCATGTCCTCCACTATGCTCAACATATGAGTAACCCAAAAGACATCCATTTTGTATGGGTTCAAACCTGACAGATAGGGAGTCAATCAGATGCCTGGTCTGTGAGTTAATAGCATTTTAGTTGTGACGGCCTTTTTGGATTCATGTGCAATCCAACCTTGCCATACTGAAATTGTCTCCAAAACTTGATCATAGTAAACCAATAGGACCATCTCGATCCAATGATCCCAATGTCGTAGATGGTTCGTCAAATAGACATCCAGTTCTCATGATCTGGCCCCTTATGTGTTTCCGGATCTGGTTGGGCCAAGGTCCAGGGCCTGCTAGCCTAAGGTCTAGCCTAGCCCGCAAAGTTTTTCCTAGACCACCGGCCCCACCTGTGGTGGGGTTGTCCCTAGACGACGTTGGGGGGGGGGGGGGAGACATCCGTCTTTCGAACGAATTGGAGGCCGTTCAGTTTTTGAAGTGGTGGAACCGCGTGGATGCGACCTGGTCACCGTGGAACCCTCTGGAGGTGTGGATTATTCCTTATCCTTAGAAACTTTACTACTGCCTCCGTACTCATCAGTGATGCGCTGGTCACACCGCCCATCCCATATACGGCCGACTGATGTGCTAGCAGCCTCCTTCGACTGTCGAGACTGACGAGCCATGAAACTTTGCTCACTGGTGGTGTACGAAGGCACACCACACCTCCTTCGTGGCTGACCAGTGCGAGTAGCTCTGCGGAGCGCTGTGGATTTGTATCATGACCTCCTCTGGTGGTGCGCGGTGGAACGCCCCCTCCATTGTAGTCAGTCGGTGTCGCCGCTCCGGTGTTATTCCACGGATAATGCATTGGTATCAAAGTAGCAGAGGGTTCTCCCCATTTTCATTAGTCCAGCTCCCTCCACATTATCTTGTAATCATGAGAGAGGATTAAAGGGTTCAATGATCTCTTGGAATTTGAAACAAGATAACCCCAACCTCATAAATTCATTAGAGAATGTCCCTCGTGAAGGTGGGTTGATGCTCATCGTTCCTACAATAGGCTTCCAAAAATGCTGCTCGTACTTTTTCCTTTAGTTCGCGGTTTGGTGACACCTATCACCTCGTGCTGGAACCATATCTATATTCTAATGTTGGAATCATGACACTTTACGATAACTATGTTGCTTGTCAAATCAATGTTGATCCATCCCCCCGAGCTCTATATAAATAGGACAGGGGGAGGCAACACGTGTGGAAATTAATGTGGCCTCACTAATTAGGAACTTTTCTAATTCCACAATGTTTTTGTTACTTATGATTGAAGGTTCAAGCCATTTATTTAATTTACACATTGTTGGTCCCACCTTTCGGCATGTTAATTGGACGAAAGAAATGAAATTTAATTAACATAGTTAATTTTTTTAAAAGTCCCAAAATCAAACATTGTCTCATGTCCTACTGCAGCCGTTGTGAAGCTTGTCTTATGAGAATATCGATGATGCAGATTCAACGATGTCCTTTGATTTTTAATACAACCATCAGTTCAAATGATATAAAATTCCACTCATGCATTTACTGAGTGTACCTAAAAAAACGTCATAAAATTATTAATTATCACCCTCGACTCGCACCAATGAAGGTTAGGATTTTCCTAACGTAATCATGCCCCAAAAAACTCTGTGACACTCTCATATATTCAATATGAGATTCCATTTAGATGTTATGGATTTTAACAATAAAATAATTGTTTCTTAATTATTATTTTTACGGCAAAAAACTAACATTCATATTTTCCTGCATTGACCGATGTTAGTATCTACCTAAAGAGAGAATACCCTCCCGAATTTAGCGGTGGGATTAGAATTTTAATTCGATTCATTATTCGTGTGTTATAAAAATTTTAAAAAAAAATTAACATTATTTTATTATTTTATTTACAATTATTCCATTATTGGTATTTCTGAACGGAGGCGTACGCTGACTAAACATAAGTCACAACTAGAGTAAACATGCTATCTTAAACACAACAGTAACCTGAGATTTATGATCTATACACCTATTTAAGAGTTATTCCACTTCTTATGGAGAAATTATCACACACGATAATTAATTCTTAAAAAGATTCCAACAAATCATTCAGGGACCTTCGGGAGTAGGAATCATGTTCCTTCAAATTTCATGACCTCAAAATAATCTGAAATAAATTTAAAAAAATTATATGGTATTTTCAGGACATTACATTATCTTCACCTTAGGGATTTACGTCGTTGAAATCCAAAACAAAGGCAAACCAAACAAATAAGGGTACTAAGAAGGAATATGAGAATCTTACTCCCATGTTCTCTCTTATAGGTTCTTGTGCTGAAGAGAACACGCACCAATGTGATTGTCCATCCACAAATGACTCGATCCTGTTGAACCTCTATCTCCACCAGAAACTTCTTATGAGTCTCCCCATCATCAAAGTCCAACTCAACATAGTCGATCACATCTGATGGATCATGCACCCATCTTCTCAACTATGACACATCGAAAATATTATACACCCTGAACATATGTGAGGGAAGAGATAGGAAGTACGCCACCTCACCCACTCTGCGGAGAATCTAGAAAGGTCTGATTAACCTCATAGATAGGTTGCCGCCCCGTACAAACCTCTGAAATCCTTTTCGGGGTGAGAACAATAGGGATACATGGTATCCCTTTTCAAAATCCATGGATCTCCATCTCCTGTCATTATAAGACTTCATTCAGCTCTGTGCAGTCTTCACTTGCTGACAAGTGAGACATCGTGATACAAACTCTGCCATTGATTCCCTCATCCCTGGCTATTAGTATTGACATCAGAGGTCCTGCTCATCTTCGCCACTCCAGGATGTACAATTACATGGGATGTGTGGATATTCCTCAACACCTCCTCCAGAAGCAACATTGGTACTATAGTGCATCCTCTAAAGGGGATGACATGCTCCCCACCTTCATAAAATCCATCAGGAGACATTCCTAAGGATATCAGAGCACGTCACCCTCACATTCAACATCCCTAAGCTATTTATCAAAAACTTGTTTAAGAATTGGGGTTTTTTCAATCATAGACTGTAGGTAAGATGGTCCATCGTTATCCATGAAGAATACCTATAGGGAGACTAGTGGCTCAGACACATCACTCAGTAGTTTTAAACCATACCTCCTGCTGAGTAAATATACTAACACATTCCCCTTCTAAAGAGTGTAGACTATCATAGAGTCATTGTTTTGGAGGAACTCTTACCATCGTCGATGCCTCATGTTCAGGTCCTTTTGAGAGAAGATACATGTGATACTCTTGTGATCAGAGTAAATAGTATATCATTCACCCATCAAGTAGTGCCACCACATCTTTAGCGCAAATACCACTACTGTTAAATCTAGGTCATGGGTAGTGTAGTTCTGCTCATCAGTCTCTGTCTCAGCACCAGAAATATCTACTAACACTTCTTCATCAAAAGGAAAGGCTCCACCTTCTTCGTCAAAGCTGATAAGGGTGTCTCCACATTGGAGAAGTGTAGTTCAAAACTCTGGTAGTACTCATCCAAAGCATAAGTCCCTTTTATTTGAGGAGGTAATCTTGGAAAACTCTTTTGAAAAGATGTCCCCACAGTCTTCCACTGTTGTTGGGAACTCAAAAACTCAAAACATCTACTACCACGAGGGTATAGCTGGCTATCTCAAGAGTGATCGGCTCTACCCTCATATGCATGATTTTATCCTAGGTTTCCTGGGTTTCCTTTTTCCCCGACCATGGAAAAATCCATTCAACGTTGTAGATATACAAAAACCTTTTTTTCTAATACAGTCAATATGTGTATGAACAATGGATGTTCAGTCCATACCCAAACTAATGTCATAAGGCCTCAACGCTGCCACCAAGATGTTCTAACTGAAACTCTCATCTCAAGGGCCAGATCAAACGGTCAACATATGTTTGATTTTCAAGACCCTTCCCAAAGGTATCACCAGACGTAAGGGTCAAGTCAACGGTTTACCTAGAAACTCTTGGTCTTGAAAAAGATTCATTGAAAGAAGGAATGATTATTTCATATGTATATTAATACAATAGTTAGTAGTACACACAAACCATACCTCTAATCATTCCTGGATCCCCCCTTGTGTTGCACTCCTTGATTGTATGTAGTTACTCTCTTCCCCTATCCTTTAGTTCCCTAAGCCTGGTTGGGACCACATTGGGGTGGTGGTTATAACATGTCGAAATGTATACCACCTCATGATGATCTCCTAGCTCTGGATCAATGTCTGATGAACTAAAGATACATCTATCCCTACCACTTCCTCTTCCTTCGTCATTTTACACGCCCAAGTCTCAATGAATGGCATCATTTTTTACTTTCCCACTGCTAACATTCATTGGTTATATCTTCTCATCCAAAAAACAGTCAACCACAAAGGATATATATAGCACTCTAACAAAATTATGAATTAATAGGGGGAATTACTATTTTGGATGTTCCTAAACACAACTCTCTTAGAGATCTGATCATTAAATCACTGACCATACTATATTCATCGAGTACCTCAGATGGTCAGTATGTCTCGATGAATACTCCACTACCGTTATGTAATCCTACCAAATCTCTAGAGGCTCTAGGGATCTCTCATTCCTTATCTCTTTATAGAAAAAGACCCACTTCTTTGAGGAAGTTTCTCATGCTTTTCCAAAAAAAGTCACCTCTTCGCAAGATCAGGGTAACCTAAAACCTTTAACTGTATTGTTGATTAACGTAGAAGGCTCTCTACAAGGATTTCCATCACATCCAATGGTGCCCTATAAATATGGAAACTTGACCACCCCTTCAAGCCTGTCCATAGAATCCTATTAGTCGGGCTTGTATCAGAACCTGAGGGGTATCTAATGCTAAAACATGTGTAAGGCCCTAATCCTACATGAGTCTTCTACTGGTACTGTCGGTTGTAACTGCTAACCAACATGGAGTGATATAGCTGGAACACTACTTAAATGTACCATCTTGGGAAACATTCCATATACTGATGCCTCATCTCTATGAGTACCATCCTCATGGTCACTCACTAATAATGACTAGCAGCTAGGATCACCATCTGATCTACTGCTGTCCCAACTAGATGAAAAACTCTATCCACAATCTCTTTCCAGTCCTCAACTACCTGGGAATTTGTCTCACCTTGACACCCCAGAGGCCTCTACCACTAGATATTGTGAAACTTGATCAGAACTATCCTCTTTTGTGGCTTGTGGAAACTGTACCCCAATGGGTGGTGGTGATGTTGGTACACCACCCAATGGTTCCATCATAGTTAGAGGGCCCTCAGTGGAGACTCGTCATTTTGTGGGACCTCATCGTGTACTCTCTC
The DNA here is from genome assembly GCA_963277665.1 of Viscum album. Classification (NCBI taxonomy): domain Eukaryota; kingdom Viridiplantae; phylum Streptophyta; class Magnoliopsida; order Santalales; family Viscaceae; genus Viscum; species Viscum album. Next base: position 63,339,336 of record OY728148.1, on the reverse strand, counting down.
GGGAATCATAGATGGATGTCTACATAGCAGCATCCTAATAATGAAATAGATTCACCACAATCATAAATATATAAAAGGTGAGATGACTCCAATAAAAACAAAGGAATAAAATTTTCAAAACCCACACAAATAGTGTTTTCATACACCAAGTCAGAAATCAGAATTCAAGGTCATGCAATATGGATATATCGGCCGCCGCACCAACACTAGACTCCCAAAACTAACAACAACACTCAAAACACTTAAAACTATTGATCTATTGAAAATATTAGAGTCCTATTATATAGGATGAACCGACTCCATTGATACCACTTTCTCATGATATATCCAATTGGGCTCGTGCCGTGACTACCCCAAGCCCACCTTCTATAGGCCAAGGGCTGGATACTAGCACCAGAAAGGTGTATCTATAAAACGGGAAGGAATTATCATTTTAACCTATATAGACACACCGCCCATGTAATAAATAAGAAATTATTTTACAGAATAAAATGCAAAAAAAGTAACCACAAAGTAAACAGCTATAGTAAAAAGACTGGTGAAAGTAAAGGGGCCCGAATACAACCGAACCGAAAAGTAAAAATACAATTGAAAAGTAAAAAAGAAGCTCCTGGATTGTCCACCAAGGATGATACCTAAATGGTAGGTATAACTCACTACTTGTAGTACCTGTCTTATGTCACGTCAAATGGTCCACCTCCGATCACCGTCATGTCCTGGCTCCCTCAGCATCGATCAATGGTGTATGTTGTCTACACAAGTCAAAAAAAGGTGCAGGTGGATTCCATGGATCACTGAGTATAAAAATACTCAGTAGGGACCCTAAGACCCTCGTAGGTCTCTTGGAGTTCCACAATGAAAAAAAATAATGACTTCAAACTCAATGCACGAAGTGATATACATCAACTGTACTTAGGTATATTCCAATACATATACCTAAGTTATCAAGATATATTCACCTCACACATGAGGAAATAATTCCACAAAGGCCACACCACTATGGTAGAAGTGCTGCATAGGTAACACCATGAAGATATAAGTACAACACATGTAACAACACATAGACAACACCTTGAAGGCAGAATTACCACATAGGTAACACCACAAAGATAACACCATAATGGTAGAAGTACCACTCATGTAATAACATGAATCTAGAAGTACCACATGGGTAAAACAACGAAGATAGAAGTGCCACACAGATTACAACAAAAATATAACACCATAATGATATAATTACTTCATAGGTAACACCATAAAGATTTAATTACCACACATGTAACACCACTAAGATAGAAATACAACAAATGTCACACCACGATGGTAGAAGTACCACATAGGTAACACCACGAAGATAACCCCACAAAGGTATAATTACAACACTGGTAATACCATGATGTTAAAGGAATCATCTCACACCAATTATAACTAAAATAAAAATGTAAAGATGATTAGTCTTAATCTAGATCATATTATTCTGTTAAGAGGCATTGTTTCTGACCTACACCTGATAGATAAGTACTAACCCCCGCTAACCCACATAGGATCTGACAGACAAATGATAATTATAAGCTAACCCAAATAGGATCGATGAGCACTGAGCCACATAGGATATTACCCACATAAGATTTATATGCATTTACCCACACTGGATAGATAGATGTTGACCCACATAGGATCGATGCTCTTTCTTCAAGTTGTAGCCAGCCTTCGGATTACTTGCACCATGTGCACTCGAGTTCCATATTTACTCTCATGACATAATTTGTCCCTAAACCACCACTAAGATCCACATATGAGTAACTAAAAGGGACACCATGTCTTAAGGGACCCATCGTGACAGACAATATGTCAATCAGACTCCCGATTTGTGAGTTATTAGCATATTAGTTTTGAGGGCCTGGATAGATTTGGGTTCGATCTAACCTGTCTGTACTCATAATCCCTCCAAAACATGTTTGGGGTATTCCAAAAGGACTGTCCTGATCTAGGTATCCAAATTACCCATACGGTTATCCAAACATATGTCCACTTCTCATGATATGGTCGTTTATGTGTTTCTTGGTTCGGTTAGGCCAGGGTACGGTCTGACCTGGTCGGACCGAATCGGCCTGACCCGGTCTAGGTGAGGCTGCGGTAGGCTCCTCCCAACCCGCAAGGGGCCATATAGATTGTGGTGGGGTTTATTGTAGCCAACTTAGGGGGGGGGGGTGACACCCTCAGTATTCCAAATGACCTAGAGGTTGTTCGGCTTGTGAAGCTGTGGCGCCATGTGGGAGATGCCTTGTCGCCATAGAACCCGTTGGAGGCGTAGGTTCTGCCTCCTCCGTTGCAGAGTCATCCGTAGCATCATTTCTCACTGGTGGCATGATGGTCATGCCACCATTCCCTTCTATGGATGACCGATGTGTCAATCGACTCCTCTGACAGCTGCAGCTGACGAACCGCGACCTCTTACTCACCAGCGGCGCGCGACGGCGCGCCGCACAACCTCTACTGACGACTAGTGCCAGCCGCTCTGCTGACCGCTACAGCTTAGTATCGTGGTCTCCACTTGTGGTGTGTGATGGATCACAACCTCTATTTTTGTTGGTAGGTGTCGTCGCGCTGGCGGTATTTCACGGAGAACACAAGAGTACCAAGGTAGCGGAGGGTTCCGGCCGGGTTTGTTAAGCCCATTCACTATACGATATCTTTTAATCATGATTAATGATTCAAGGTTTCAATAATCTCTTGGAATATAAAACATGATAAACCCCTACCTCATAAGAACTTTGGAGAACATCCATGCTTGAAGGTGGGTCTATTTTCTGCGTTCTTGGAACAAGTTTCCAAAGACGATGCTCGTACATCATTCACCAGTTTGTGGTTCGATGTCACCTATCACCTCCATCTATAACTGGCTCCATCTTCCATGGTTGGTGTCATGACACATTACCAGCACATCGATGCTTGGAGAAGCAATGTCGACCCCCCCGAAGATTCATATAAATAGAAGATGGGGAGGGTGAGCAACAATCGGGGAAATTAATGGGGCCTCATTAATTAGGAACCATCTTAACCCCACAATGTTGTTGATACATTGGATTGAGGGTTCAAGACATTTATTGTCTTGACACATCGATGTTATCCCCTTGGCACTTATCCTTTATAAAAAATTAATGAAAATAAAATAACAATGTTAATTAATTTATTTTCTTTAAAAGAACCAATATAAAACTTTTTCTCCTGGCCTACTACAGTTGAAATGAATCATCCCTTAAGTGAATCCCAACACTATGGATTCAATGATTCCCTCACTATTCAATTGTTAGAAAATAAAGCTCACTTGTTTACTAAATGTACCATTAAAAAATATCATAAAATTATTAAAAGTTACCCTCGACCCACAACGGTCGAGGTTAGGCTCCACCTAATGAAAAATAAATCCCAAGAAAACAAATATACTCTCATATTTTCAATCTGAGTTATAGTTTAGATGTTATGGATTTTGATATTACAATAATGTTTACTTAATTAATTTTTTACGGCCAAAAACAATCTTCTATAGTTGGACTGCACTGACCAATGTTAGTATCATCCTAAAAAGAGAATACTCTCAATAATTCATCGGTTGTCTCAGATTATTAATCTGAGTAAATGTTCATGAGTTATAAGCATTTGAAAAATAAAATAACATTATTTAGTTATTTTAGTTACGATTATTCCATTTTATGATTTTCTCACCGGAGTCATGCGTCGACTAAAATTAAGTAACACATAGAGTAAACCCACTATCCTGAATGCAATAGTAACATCAGATTTCTATTCCAAGCTCCTGTTTATGTTCTATTACACATTTTCAGGAAAATTTCTCACATGCACTAATTAAATCATATCATCTTTTTGACGGCTCATTCCGTGAACTGTAGGCGTCAGAATCGCATGCCGTCAGATTTCGGGACCTTGAAATAATCCCAATTATTTTTAAAAAAATATTATATGGAATGTTCGTGTCTTTAAATGAGATTAATTTATAACCAAGAATGTATTAATTAAGGTTTTATATTGATCAATTTATATATTTAATTATAATTTTACATTTTGCTTCAAAGTATATTGTTAATGGAAAAAATATTTATTTTGTGATATTAATTATAAATTTTTTATTGAATTCCGTTAAAATTAATTAGGGAATGTATTATGTTTAATTATTTATAAGTTATATTATTTTGAAAATATGTTTTATCAATGAGGATAATGATATTAATTTTGTTTGTAAAATTTTTACAATGCTATTTGGTTTTAGAAAATATATAGATAGTTAAAGAAATAATATAATGGATATTATGATAAATTAATTTTTTTTCTTCAAGAACGAAACACTAATTATGGATATTCATTTCATGAAGCATGAAATGATGTCATAATTGAATTATAAAAACAGAAAGAGGAATTTATTCTTATAATATAGAAATATTTCTATTAATTTTAATTATAAATATTCAGCTTTGATATGTTCATGGGATACCTAAAAATTAAAAAATGGATTGGGGAAAAACATTGTTCCCTGGTAACATAATGTTTGATTATTCAAATGTTTACTTATCCCACTATTAATTTAAATATTTTTGGTCACTAAATTTTTATGACCATTCTCATTCATAACCATAATTATCCATGTCACTCTTAATTAACCATTGACCATTTTAATTCTATTACAATCAATTTTTTAATTTATTTTCAATTTTTCCTTATATGGAATCCTAATAATGAATTATAATATATGAACACCATACTTAATATTATATATTCTCAAGTGGATTTCATAATAGAACTTTTTATATTATAGGTTTTTAAAAAAATTAATCATCAAACATCTAACACATGATTACTAAAATAAAGATAAAATTGGGAGGATTCATTTTTTAAATTGGGTTTAATGATGCAGCTTGAAAAATTAATAGAGGAAAATCAGGTTTGATTGAGTGATTGTAATAAATATATAAGAATATATGTGAATGTAAGACCCTGAGAATTGACTCATTATTTTCATTGTTTTTAATAATTATGAAACTAAATTTAGATATATCAAACTACCAAGATGTGTAGATTGAAAATGTATATCCACCTAATCCACATGTAAACCATGATAGTTTTAAAAAAATTGTGGGAATATTTCAACTTTTCTTTGATGATAACTTATATAAGTACCCAAGACATACTGATCATAAATTAATGTTTTAAAAATACTATAACAAATTTATTTGGGGATAAATGAATTATAATGTATGATACATTCATTACTTGAATCAGTTTAATGATCAATTTGAATGGAAATTTAGAGGATCTAATTTTGGATCTTATGGTATACATGGTAGAGGATCTCACACAGAAATGATAAAAATTTATTTATCAAGATAAATTCAATAATGGAATTAGAATAGATGAAAAATAATAAATGTTCAACAAAAAAATTTATATCTATACCATCAATGTGAAAAAATTATATAATTATATATAATTAAAAAAGAATTGTAACAATAACAATATACTTAGATATGATTATGAGAATATATTTTCTTATTTTATAGGATGTAGTTTTCACAATATAGAATGTGTGTATAATCAAGGTATAGTTGTGATAGAATATTAAATCTAATGTGGTAATGGTCTTTATTACGGTCTAGATAGACAATATCAAAAAGTAAATATTAGTCATAGATATATTTATAAGGGAAATCAATTTTGATGAAGTACATAATCTTCATAGAACGAAGTGCATACATTTTTTTTGAAATTATTGGGAGAGGTATACCTACACTATAGAATTTATATCAAAATTTAATCAGTGTGTTGATAATTTATATTTCCCACAATGTTAATAAACATACCCAATTTCTGTGTTTCATTTATTCATATGAAATGGTAATCTACAGAACCGTGGAATGATAATCACAATTTTCATAATAAAGAATATATTTTGTGTTACTATAAATGACCCATGATGTTAATAAGTGAAAATGGATTAAATCAATATCAGGTCAGTTATGAACACCTTGATAGATATTTTCAAAACTATTATCTACATTATAAATTATATCATTCAAAGAACACCTCAATTGTCTTGAAGTCACAATAGTAACTACGCTGAAAGTTCGGTCCAATGATACATTACAAACAACATTAATGACTTTAGAAAGAGATCAACATTTGAAAACAATGCACCAGTATTATGTATGGTACCATTTATTTTTATCTCTATTCTATGTCTAGTATTTCTTTGTAAAATAAAACTTTTTTAATGAATTATTACATTTTAATAAATTTCATTTAGTCATAGAAATTATTATGAATGTATTAATATTCAAAAAAAACACATTTTCTCTCTTATAATATAGAAAATTAAAATTTCTAATCCTCCAAATTACCATATATTTATTAATTTCTTATATTTTACATGTTTTATTTTTGGATATTGTATAGATTATTTTATAGAAGAGGCTCTAAGATAGCTTATGATTCTGAGTCTAGTTGCACAAAAAATAAATGTTTGGGATATGTTAAATATTGAAAATATATTGTGTGCATAATTTTCATGAAAATTTTGAATAACATATAAAATTATTCCTAGATAAAAAATAATAGCAAACCATTTCCATCAAAAAATGGGATTTAATATAGGAGAATTTTTTTTAAAGCATCAAATTTGGCGATAAGTTGACATGGTAATGAATATGAATATACAAATTAATGATATAATTTTAATTTTATGTTGTTGATGAAGTGGCATACATTTCTATAGGTATAAAATTATTATAGAATTATACAGTCATCTACATAACTATAGAGCCATTAGAGATATGTTGAAGGGGGAATTGGAGGACCTCTCTCATAAGAGTTACTTCTACATAACTGAATTGTCAACAGATGTAAAATTGAATCATAGGAAAACAACATTGAAAATTAAATTACATCATTCTCCATAATTGAGCAGTAAAAATTGATTTTTTTAAACACCAGTAAAATTCAAGGAAAATGTTTTTTCTTAAATTTCTTTGAAATTTACAAGAACACAGTTTCTGACGTCACCTGATTCCGAGGCCCGCTGTGCCCGAAATCATTTTCCGAAGTTTGGCTCAAGTACATTCAGTGAACGAATGAGCGGTTTTTTCTAACTTTTGAACCGTTGCTCGGAATCGAATTCCGAGGGCACTGATGGAATCGCAATGCAGGTATTTTCTTAGAAACTCTATTTCTGGAGTTGTGTTTGCTCGGGTGTGGTTTTTAAATTTTTGGGGTTAAGTTAAGATATAAAATAAAGTGGTGTGACAACTTTATTTTATTTCACTTAAGCCACTTAAAGCCACCTAAAGACACTTAAGCTATGTTGAAGCAGATAGGGTGGAACCCAAAATATCCTACCCACTTGGTAGGATATTTGTGAGGTGGGGCCCGCACAAGCCCCACCCTTTCTTTTCCTCTAAGTAACGTACCCACGAAAACCTCTTTTAAATGAAAGCCAACCGGTGCGTTTTCTTAAATTCTTAATGCCCCTATTAATTGGGTAGTTAAGTCATTACAATTAATTCATCGAATTAATGGTTCGATTCTTAACTTTGAATTTCAAATTGTTGGCATAAGAATAAAATAAGACGAACGCATGTTTGTCTTGGGTGCGGCTTGTTGAGAGGATTTGGAGAAACTCTATCTTCATCCTCCTTCACGAAGAACGTGAAGAACGTGAAGAACACATCGTCGCCGACGAAGAACGCTGGCATTCGACGAAAGGCGATGAAGAACGCCTAACTCTTGGAGATCGACGACGCGACGCCGTGTACCGCGACACAGAAGATTCTCCTTCTGTGACGTTCTTCTGCGGCGTTCCTTCCCCGTGACAACCATCGATCAACAACCGATTGAGGTAGGGGATTGCAGTTCTTCTAAGTTTCCTTTGTGGATTATATCCTCAACATGGGTTTAATTGGTACAATTAAATCGGTATGTTTTTAACCCTCGGAGATCATCGACGCGACGCCATGTACCACGATGACAACGACACCCCTTCCGCGACGCGAAGATCCTATTCTTTCGTGACGGTCAATTCCACGACAAACTCACGTTCGACGACTATGACGAGGTAAGGGTTTGATTCATTTAAATATTTGTGATTTATACCCATGGCATATGATTAAATTTTTGTTGTGAGATATTTTAAAAACCGCTAACGCGGTGGGTGCGGACCAACGAACAATTCCGAACCCACCACCACTTTCGTTCTTGGTGTGCGAAACGGCAGACATCGACCAAACTAGCCGCACGGGCGATGTGAGTTCCTCACAGGGGAGGACGGACCCTGGTTGGGCTTTTGGCAAAGATGGCGTGAATTTTCGACCACCAGAACTCGTCCGGTGGTCCGCGGAGCAGCCCGCCGGAACGACGGCGCCTGGCGTGCCGCTGAAATGATCTGCCGCGACTGAAGCCGCGACGGCACCACGCGGTCCCGCGACCGAACGAGATCGGAGGAGGATGGGACGCGGTGGCCCGACCGCGTCCGCTAGAGAGGGAGGCCCCACGCAAGACCGTAGCTCCATCATGTGGGGGCAGCGCGCCCCCCACTCTGCTCGGCCGTAACCGGCCGAGCCGACCCACCTGGCGACCGGGCCGCGCCTGCGCCTGCCGGGCTGGGTCGCGCCCAGGATGAGCCGGGCCACCCAGGCCAGGCCGGGCCGCACTGGCCGGGTCGGACCCGGACCAATGTCGGGTCGACCCGGTTCGTGCCGACCCAGGGGGGTTGGGCCGGGTCGGTCTGGGCCCAGACCCCCCGTTTTTGAACCTTTTCGGTCTTTTGCTCATAACATGAGCTACGGGCCTCCGATCGACGCGCTGTCAGCAACGATGTGATTCTTGGATCGATAAGGTCATTTTGGTATATCACACACAAGATTTCGGAGTACTATGGCTTTGGCCGCGTTGGTTCATACACGAAACCAACCGGGCCCTTGGAGCGAGAACACTTATAACTTTAGCTCCGGACGTCTGATTGACGTGCCATTGACTTTGTTGGATTTATCTAAGTGAGATGGATCTTTTGGCTTACTCCGCCCGATGTTTGGACTTTGGTGGAGTATGGTCAGGTTGGTTTTTCCTTAAAAAACTAACTGGGCCCCTGGAACGAAAAAGCCAATAACTCTCAGACCGGGCGTCCGATTGACGCGCCATCTGTGACGTTGAGTTCCTGTTGACGATATAGAACTTTTGGATACATAAAATCCGGACTATGTGTCAGTTGATATATCATCCCCTCATCTCGTGGATCAGACCCTCCCGAATGAGCGTGCTGTGTGCGGGAACCCTAGAACTGGCTGCGTCTGCGACGACAATGAAGATAGTACGGGAATCCTCCTTAGGTTCGATAGTGACCACTACAGTACTTTTTGGGATACAAAAACTCCGTAATACATGTTAGTTGAGGCGTCGACCTCTTGGCTCAAGGAGTGGACCCTCTCAGAACGAGCTTGCTGTGTGCGGAAACCCTAGATCCGGTTGAGACTTGATGACTACTGATCGAACAACTCGGTGTGTTATGGATAGCCCAGTGGGAAGCACTTGGTTGTTGCAGCAGACCCACGGCGGAGGAGCGCTTGGTTGTAGCGGAAGACCCGCGGTACTCAATAGAATGAGTACCTCTAAAGGCTATGAGGGGGAGCGCTTGGTTGTAGCGGAAGAACCACGAAGGAGGAGCGCTTGGTTGTAGCGGCAGACCTACGACGGAGGAGCGCTTGGTTGTAGTAGCACAGGGGAGCACTTGGTTGTAGGAGCAGACCCACAGCCGAGGAGCACTTGGTTGTAGCAGCAGACCCGTGGTACTCAACAGAAGGAGTACCTCTAGAGGCTATGAGGGGGAGCACTTGGTTGTAGCGGTAGACCCAGGGTGGGAAGCGCGTGGTTGTAGCAGTAGGCCCACAGTACTCGATAGGTGGAGTACTACAGCAGTCCAAGGTTAGAGGGAAGCGCTTGGTTGTATCGACATACCCACTGTACTTTATATAGAATGATTTTCCCAATAGCTATGGTTTCAACTTCATGATCGACCCTTTGTGGGTCCTTGCGGGGGTTAGTACTTATCGATCCTTTGTGGGTCCGACGGCTTAGAAGAATCAGTGGCTATATCTGATCATCTCTATCGTCATACGAATAAGTATACCTGTTTGAGCTGAATCCTTCTTTGTTTTCCTACGAGGATTGTGTTGTGCTATCCTATGTGGATTTACGTTTTTCTTTCCTGTGTGGACTAGGTTGTACATGGCCTCGAAAGTTAGAGCATACTGGAATTGATGACTTAGGTATATGTATGGGCATATACCTAAGCAGTGTCAGATGTTACTTCGTGATTGTATCTATCCTATGTGGATTATCCTTTGGGGATTCTGGGAGACCGTCGGGGGTCTCGGGGTCCCTACTGTGTAGCTTATACTCACCGCTGCATGGGATATGCCTACACTACGTTGTGTTGGTTGCAGACGACGGACAGCGCTGATCGTGGTTGCGGCTTGCAGAGCAGGATGGTACCTAGAGATGGACCACTGGGCGGTATGTACTCAGAGCGGTCGGCTGGACCTAAGGAGAAGTGGAGGCTATCTATAACCATCCTTAAAGAGGGATTTCCAGTGGACAACTCGACGTTGCGGCTTTACTTTTTATTTGTTGTTATCCCTTCCAGTTTTACTTTACTTTCAGTTTGGGTTTGTATACTCGCGCACCTACTTTTCTGCACTTACTGTTGTACTCAGTTTTTACTTAGTGTTTACTTCTACTGCGTTCTTTCTTTGTGGTGTTTATTTACTTTACAAAGGCAATTACTTCCCTTTTTAACCGGGATTTACGCCTTGGTGCTGGTCGCCAGCCCCTGGCCTATGGAAGGTGGGATTGGGGTAGTCACGGCTCGGGCCCCGAGGATGGGTCGTGACAAATTGGTATCAGAGGAGTTCGGTTCTACTGCAGAACTCAGGACTCTAACCTTTTCTATGTGAAGCAATAGTGTTAAGATTATTGAGTGTGGTTATCAGTCCATAGAGTCCAGTGTTGGTGCGGCGGCCGATGTATCCATAAACCAGGACCCTGACTTCTGATTTCTGACTTAATGCACGAAACCATTGATTGCATGTGTGTGTCAAGCTTTCTTTGTGATTACTTTATGTCAGCTCACCAGGTATAATGTTCTGACCGTGACGCACCTGTTTCTTTTTAGTATGGCCCCACCATGACAGCCAACTAGGGTTCCGTGAGTTGAGCATGACGACAGCCCACCAAGCGATGAGGCCTCGGTACAGGGCCATTTGACAGCAGGGGCATCGACGATACCTCTACCCGCTGAGCCACCGATGCTACCAGCCCCAGCCGCTGACGGTGCATGCCTTCTTAGTGCACTGCATGAGTTCTAGCGCCAGTGACCGCCCAGGTTCCGCTGCGAGATGGACCCCCAGGAAGATGAGGATTGGCTGGAGTCAGTGGTACGAGTTTTTCGGTTAGTGAGGACACCACCAGACCTCATGGTGATCCTCGCGGCAAGCCTACTACACGCCGAAGCAGGCAGATGGTGGAGCTTGATGCTCCAGGTGCACGATGAGGCATCTCTTCTCTGGATGGACTTTGAGAGCCTCTTCCGCTTGGAGTTCGTCGTGGCCACCCTCCATGCGGTGCGCATCCACGAGCATCTTCAGCTGCGGCAGGGCAACATTACAGTAGCCCAGTATGTAGTGAGTTTTACCGATCTCTCACGCTATTCTCCAGACATGGTACGGGACCCATTCTTCCAGGCCTGAACCTTTGAGAAGGGGCTCAGGTGAGAGATCATTGCTTCAGTTGTTTCTCACATCATTCCGACATATACAGGGGTGTTGGAGCGAGCCCTCTTAGTGGAGAGTTTCCTTGATAAGTAGTCTCCAGCAGCCGGAACCATCACTAGCCGGAAAACGACAGAGTCTTCTGCAGCAGGCAGTAGACAGATGACATAGAGGTCCAAGAGGACTAGACCTATAGGTGGTCGACCGCGTGACACATGATCGTTTGTGCGAGGCACCCGGGGTGGACAACGACTTACCCTGAGCGGAGAGTGTTACTCAAGCGGCGGGGTTGGTCACATGGCACGTGACTGTCCGACCCGCCATACGGATGACCTGCAGATGAACGAAGGAACTCCCATGTAGAGGCATAGGTTTGATCGAGGAGGACTGCATGGAGCAGGGGACAGTGGCAGGGGAGTTGGCCCTACATTTGGAGGTGGACGACACTTAGAGGTGTTGCCACCACCACCACCAGGAGGTCCACCCTGACCGCAGGGAGCTGGTGGACATGGGAGAGCTCAGCTTCAGGTAGCTGAGGCCTACGATCAGGGATCTCCAGGAGCATATGGACAGGAGCGGGACTAGCTCCAGACCTGGAGACTTTTGTTTTTGCTTCTTCTAGCATTGTTGATGGTTTGTGTCTTTGTACTTTGAGATGCAGTAATAAAAGACACCTTTCTTTTGGAGTTTACGTTAATATCCTCTCTTTGGGTTGTTACTAAGAGGTTCCAGTTTAAAAACCGTTGACTTGACCCCCAATTTGAGTTACCTATTGGAGGGGACCCAGTGACCACACACTGATGCCGACAGTGTGACTTAACCCTTGGAGGTGAGAGTAACGGTTGGATCTCTTGGTAGTAGCGTCGAGGCCTTATGACGCCATCCTTGCTATGGGTTAGTATCATCCATGATGGGATTGACTGTATTAGGCAAAGAATGTGGTTCATCCAGGGGATGAGACCGGATTTCTCTTCTTGGAAAAGAAGAAATATCAGTAGCACTTGTAGGACCAGAAAGGTCCAATTCATCCAAGAGCGGATGAGGACAGCTCAGATCCAGAAAAAGTCGTGTGCTGACAGGAGGTGGAGACCACGAGAGTTCGAGGTTGGTGACAACGTTTCCCTATGGGTCTCACCTCGATGTGAGTTATAGAGATGTGGCCGAGGCAACAAGTTATCTCCGATGTTCAACAGACCTTCCTAGGTCCTCGGCAGGGTAGGCGAGGTGGTTTACCGCTTGACCCACCCACCTCAGTTGCACCAGGTGCATGACGACTTCCATGTATCTCAACTGGAGAGATACGAGCACGACCCGACACATATCTTTGACCATGGGGAGCTGGACGTTGAAGATGGGGTGAATTCTGCGGAGTTCCCGGTGGAGATCGAGGATCGATAGGATCGGGTCCTACGTGGACGGTCAATTCTTCTAGTGCGAATCTTATGGCAACATAGGAACCTCCAGGAGAGCACTTGGGAGCGGGAGGCTCAGATGCGTGCTCAGTACCCACTTTTTTCCCCTATTTTATGATGTATCTTTACGGGGACGTAAAACCATGAGATGTGAGTGATGTAAAGTACCGTAAAATTCAAGGAACTTTTTTCTTAATTTTATTTGGAATTTTACAAGAATGCAATTTCTGTAGTCACCTGATTCTGAGGCGCGGTGTGCCCAGAATCATTTTCTGATGGTTGGCTTGGGTATATTCAGTGAAAGAAATAGCAGGATTTTCTAACTTTTGAACCAGTGCTCGGAATCGAATTTCGAGGGCACCGATGGAATCGCAGTGCTGTTATTTTCTTAGAAACGCCATTTCCGAAGTTGCGTTTTCTTGGGTGTGGTTTTTAATTTTTGGGGTTAAGTTAATAAATAAAATAATGTGGTGCGAAAACTTTATTTTATTCCACTTAAGCTACATAAAACCACTTAAAGCCACTTAGGCTAAGTTGAAGAAGATAGGGTGGAACCCAAAATATCCTACCCACATGGTAGGATATTTGTGAGGTGGGGCAGACACGATCCCCACCATTTCTTTTCCTCTAAGTAACGCACCAGCGGAAACCTCTTTTAAATGAAAGTCAATTGGTGCGTTTTCTTAAATTCTTAACGCCCCTATTAATTGGGTAGTTAAGTCATTACTATTAATTCATCGAATTAATGGTTCGTTTCTTAACTTTTAATTTCAAATTGTTGGCATATGAATAAAATAAGACCAACGCATGTTTATCTTGGGTGTGGCTTGTTGAGAGGATTTGGAGAAACTCTATCTTGATCCCCCTTCGCGAAGAATGCAAAGAACGCGAAGAATGCATCGTCGCTGACGAAGAATGTCGGCCTTCGATGAAAGGCGACGAAGAACGCCGAACCCTCGGAGATCGACGATGCGACTGCATGTACCGTGATACTGACGATTCTCCTTCCACGATGTTCTTCTGTGGTGTTCCTTCCCCGCGGCAACCTTCGATCAATAACCGATTGAGGTAAGGGATTGCGGTTATTTTAATTTTACTTTGTGGATTATATCCTCAACATGGGTTTAATTGGTACAATTAAATATGTGTATTTTTATCCCTCGGAGATCGTCAACGCGACGCCGTGTACCACGATGACAGCGACACCCCTTCCGCGACGCGACGATCCTCTTCTTCCACGATGGTCAATTCTGCGACAAACTCACGTTCGACGACTACGATGAGGTAGGGGATTGATTAATTTAAATCTTTTTGATTTATACCCACGACGTATGATTAAATTTTTGTATTGAGAAATTTTAATAACCGCTAGCACGGTGGGTGCGGACCAACGAACAAGTCTGAACCCACCACCCCTTTCATTCTTGGTGTGCGAAACGGCGGGCGTCGACTAAACAAGCCGCATAGGCGATGTGAGGTCCTCACAGTGGAGGAAGGACCCCAGGAGGGATTTTGGCGAAGATGGCGTGAAATTTCAACCATCGAAACTCATCAGGTGGCCCGCAGAGCAGCCCGCTAGTGCCCCTCGCCGGCACGGTGGCGCCGGCGGCATGAGGCGGCGGCGCCCGACACGCCGCCAGAAGGAACCTCCGCGGCTGAAGCCGCGATGGCAGCACGCGGTCCCGCGATCGCGCGGGACTGGAGGAGGATGGGACGTGGCGGCCCAGCCGCGACCGCTGACAAGGGAGGCCCCACACGGGTCCGTAGATCCATCACGCGGTGGCAGCGCGCCCGTCGCTCCGCTCGGCCGTAACCGACCGAGCCGACCCGCCTGGCGACAGGGCCGCGCTCTTGCTGACCGGGCTAGATCGCACCCAGGACGGGCCAGGCCACCCAGGCCGGACCGGGCCATGCCGGCTGGGTCGGACCCGGACCCAGGTTGGGTCAACCCGGTTCGGGCCGACCCAGGGGGTTGGGCCGGGTCGGTCCGGCCCAGACCCCCCGTTTTCGGACCTTTTTTGTCTTTTGGTCATAACTTGAGCTACGAGCCTACAATCGATGCGCTGTCAGCGGCGATGTGATCCTTGGATCGAGACAGCCATTTCGGTATATCGCACTCAAGGTTTAGGAGTACTTTGGGTTTGTCCGGTTTGGTTCGTACACGAAACCAACCGGGCCCTCGAAGCAGAAATGCTTATAACTTGAGCTCCGAACATCCAATTGGCATGCTGTCGACTTTGTTTGATTTCTCTAAGTGAGACGGATCTTTTGGCTTACTACGCCCGAGGTTTAGATGCAGGTGGATTACAGTCTGGTTGGTTTTGTCTTGAAAAAACAACCGGGTCCATGGAACGAAAAAGCCAATAACTCTCAGACCGGGTGTCCGATTAACGCGCCGTCTGTGACGTTGAGTTCCTGTTGACGATGCAGAACTTTTGAATACATCAACGCCAAACGATGTGTCAGTTGATGTATCATCCCCTCAGCTCGTGGAGCGGACCCTCCTGAATGAGCTTGCTGTGTGTGGAAACCCTAGAACTGGCTACGTCTGCGACGACAATGAAGACAGTACGGGAATCCTCCGTGGGTTCGGTAGTGAACACTACGGTAATTTTTGGGATACATCATCTCCGGGCTATATATCAGTTGATGCATCGACCTCTTGGCTCGTGGAGTGGACCCTCCCGGAACTATCTTGCTGTGTGCGGAAACCCTAGAGCCGATTGAGACTTGACGACTACTAATCGAACGACTCCGTGTGTTACGGATAGCCCAGTGGGAAGCGCTTGGTTGTAGCAGTAGACCCACGGCGGAGGAGCGCTTTCTTGTAACAGAAGACCCACGGTACTCAACAGAAGGAGTACCTATGAGCCTATGAGGGGGAGCGCTTGGTTGTAGTTATAGACCCACGATGGAGGGGCTCTTGTTTTTAGGGGCAGACCTACAACGAAGGAACTCTTTGTTGTAGAAGCACGAGGGAGTGCTTGGTTGTAGCAGCAGACCCATAGCCGAGGAGCACTTGGTTGTAGCAGCAGACCCGTGGTACTCAACAGAAGGAGTACCTTTAGAGGCTATAAGGGGAAGCACATGGTTGTAGCGGCAGACCGAGGGTGGGAAGTGCTTGGTTGTAGCAGCAGGCCCACAGTACTCGATATGTGGAGTACTACAACAGTCCAAGGTTAGAGGGAAGCACTTGGTTGTAGCAGCATACCCACTGTATTTGATATAGAAGGAGTTTCCCAATAGCTATGGTTTCAACGTCATGATCGATCCTTTGTGGGTCAGTGTGGGGGTTAGTACTTATCGATCCGTTGTGGGTCCGACGGCTTAGATGAATCAGGGGCTATATCTAATCATCTATATCGTCATATGAAGAAGTATACCTGTGTGAGCTGAATCCTGTTTTGATTTACAATGTGGATTCTGTTGTGCTATCCTGTGTGGATTTACGTTTTTCTTTCCTGTGTGGACTAGGTTGTACGTGGGCTCAAAAGTTGGAGCGTACTTGGATTGATGACTTAGGTATATGTATGGGCATATACCTAAGAAGTGTCAGATGTTACTTCATGCTTGTATCTTTACTCTGTGGATTATCCTTTGTGGATTCTGGGAGACCTTCGGGGGTCTCGGGGTCCCTACTGAGTAGCTTATACTCACCCCTGCACGGGCTATGCCCGCAGTACATTGTGTTGGATGCAGACGACGGACAACGCTGATCATGGTTGAGGCTTGTGGAGCAGGACGGTACCTGGAGGTGGACCACTGGGCGGGATATACTCGGAGCAGTCGGCTGGACCCGAGGAGAAGTGGATGCTATCTGTACCCACCCTTCATGTGGGATTTCCAGTGGACAGCTCAACGTTGCAGCTATACTTTTCAGTCACAGTTTTCCCTTCCAGTTGTACTTTACTTTCAGTTTGGGTTTGTATACTAGCCCACCTACTTTTCCTCACTGTTGTACTCAGTTTTTACTTAGGGTTCACTTCTACTACTTTCTTGCTTTGTGGTGTTTGTTTACTTTACAAAGGCAATGTCTTCCATTTTTAACCGGGATTTACGCCTTGGTGCTAGTCGCCAGCCCTTGGCCTATGAAAGGTGGGCTTGGGGTACTCATGGATTGGGCCCCGAGGACGGGTCGTGACATTTTTGATGTTTGCTTTGTATCGATTAATTCCCAGTTTACAATTCCTATAACGGAAACAAATACATCAATCGATAAATTGATCTAAATATCAGTCATCCTATATGATGGTTGAGATTATGAGGGGTTTGGTGGAATTTCATTGTGATTAATTATTACATCTCTATTAATGAATCTAATATAATTAAATTTAGGATGAACAAACATTGTCCATGGTCTACTCCTTATATTAGATATTTTTATTTTCTCTACTGATTCTTCATTCTTCATGTGTGTTTTTCCTTTGACATATGGTTAAATATACATTGAGTAAACCAATTGTTTCACATTTTTTATTTTTCAAATAATATGAAAATTCTAGATCTTTGATGAGAACGACAAGATATTGGGGTGGCTATGGAAGTATAGGTAGATCAAATGGTTTTGAAAACCATATTTCATTTGTTTCATAGCATAATGAATAAATATAAATCAAACTGATTTTTTAATGGATCGCAGGAAAAAGTTTGGAGAAAAATAATGGTGTGGTTTCTACCAAATATCTTATTTATTTTTTGAATTAATTATTTTTGATTTATAGGAGTCTACGGTATATGCATGCATGAAAGAATGAATGATATTTTCTAGAAAATCAGGATCCAAACAAAATGAAATATATGATTATAAGGAATTTTTTTCACACTTAGTTTTGGATAGTGTTTCATAAGAGAGGTAACTATTAAACTATTTTTGACTCTGTTATATGGTGTATGTCTTATCCCCAATGGATTAGTGTTTATCGTGAAGGTAAACAGTCATGGTCTTGGAGTAAATGTACACTAGAACATCTTGGCCTCCAACATTAACAAGGGTTATAAGAGTGTAAACAAGAATACCTATATACCAGTAGATGGGGAGTCACATTACATGTACTATTACATGGAAATAGGCACAAAACATTTACAAATGTATGACCCAAGGATAAAGGGACATGTCATGTAACCCTAATACACAACACGAACTTGATAAAAGATGGCTTGGAGCCCTTTATCTTTGTATTATGGATAGATTATTTAGGTTCATTTCCCCAAATCCATTCCCTGGGGGTTATATTGAAATACTATAATATAAATAGGAAAATGACCCCATTAATAGGGTTGCATGGGTATAGTTGATGGAATCCTTTCAGGAGGCTTAGTGTGAGATGCAATATTCCTTTTCAATCACTAGGTGGAGTTTTTGGTATATTTGTGGCCAAAAAAATATGGGCACTGATCGTATACTTATTAGATTAATCTAGATTTATTATCCACATTTCCTCAGAGCCTTGGTTGTGATTATAATATCTTTTTCATATATCATCATACATTTAGCTTGTACTTCTAATGATCATTCCTGGAGATTTGTACCAATTAGATAGACTTCATCCATGCTATTAGACTCATGGGGTATGATATCATGGATGGATACATTATGGAACCTTCAAGATAGAATACTCGGATTAAATTATAGTTGTGACTTACCATCAAATAATATGTCTTTTTCATGTATATATATATATATATTATTTAGTATAAGTGATGTAGACATATACCTATGTAGAGAAGATTTCATTATTCTATGGTATTCTTTGTGGATTCTAGTTGTCGTATATGGAATTGTTATACTAGCACTAGCACTGTATTTTTCAGTATCTGTCATATCTTGTGACGTGGATCAACTAATTGGAAGAGTATATATTAATTATGGTAAGATAATGATTAGTTATACCTAAAAAACAATGCCTTTTACAGTGGTATCATGGAAAAAGTTCCCAATTTAAATATCAGGAAAAAATCAATTTTAGAATCATTATTGATGAGTTTTATTTGGAACGGTTTACATTAAATTCAACAATAAACAAGTTTTGAGATTTATATGTATGCATGTATTGTTGTACAATTGTATTTAAAATTAAATATTTATTGGTTTTGGAGATGTGTGTGTGTGTGTGTAGGTATATAAGACAAGGCCTACCAAGATATTGATGTGCCTTATAAGAACTAGTCATCATCCATTGATCTATGGAAGGTGAGCTTCGGTAGAACTAAATAGGCACCGTTTGAATTTTTCATGACATAGTGGTATCAAATAGGTTTCTATTTCCATTGGAACTATTTCTTAGAGATTATTTTGGAGAAAAAATGTCTTAGGTTTCGAGTATGGAATGTAGATCAAGGACTACAATGTTGTTTTGGTGGCTATTGTATCTATACACCGTGTCTCTAAAACCTATTTTCCAACTTGGTACATTAGGACACTTATTGAAGGGAAAAAATTTATATTCATCATATAGAAATTGGTGGTGGTTCCCTTGTCATTCATGAGTCATCCAGATAGATATACTCATTGATCTTGTTAAATCTTATTTACATTCTATTTTCCTGCTCAAAACATTCAACCTATTATTCTGCATTTTGGTTATGAGGGTGATCCCCTAAATGTTTTGGAATCAATACTGGGACCAATCTAAAATGATCTACCTCCATGTGGTGAACCCCTTATACAATATCCTATTGGGAAATAGATGCTTCCCACAGTACAAGTTCATGATGTGGTCATGCTAAGTGCACATAATGTGTTTCAGCAAAAAAGACCCAATAGGTTATAAGGTGAGCCTGAACCATAGGTGGATACAGAATAGCTTGAAGCTGTGATCTATGTATATTCTCTAGTCTTGAAACTAGTAGACCAAATAGAAGAAATATCATTAATCCTTCTCGATGGCTCCCTATAAATATGATGGTGGTGAGTGACTTGGTATTATTATAAGGTGACTCTTTTGTGGTCAAAGTTTTAGATCCATTTTAGTGTGGAATAATCACAAGATACAATGAGAATTGTACCTAAACAATAGATTACAAAACATAAGAAGTGTGGCATGATAGTAGCTGAGTATCCATTCAAGTTTACAAACCTCACAAGGTGCTCGATGGATATGTATTATGATATATTCTACAGGAATAAAACCATTGAGTGTGGGATAGATAGAGACACCCAATCCAATTCCCCCCTTAATGAATTCCTTCTTTTATTATAGTGAAAGATTAATAAATAGTGGTGGAGAGAAACTTGGATGAGGTGAAATAACCATCGGTTATAGGTAGTGAGAATGATTGGGCATATACCATAATAATATGCATCAGATATTTGTTTTAGAGTCATGGATGTGTGAAATGTTTTTGGAGGAGATCTGATGGTAGAGGATCTACGGTTCAGATCTCCAAATATTGGTTCAGTCATCATAAAGAGAGATTTTTTTATTCATTTGAGAACATGGGACATATTTATAGATATTTTCTACCATGCCTTATAGCTGAAATGGAAACTATGGATGAATCATTCTGGTATAGGCCAAAAATATAGAAGGATAGTCCTTAGGGTGGTAGGTGTGTCATTGGAGTAGGTAGATTAGAAGTATGTGTAATATTTATTGACTTATTACCAACATCATCCCTAGGCAGTCCTTTTTATGTATAAGGATATAGAGAATATTGGTGGGGAGAGATACCATAGATCGAGGTTTCTGACCTCGATGAACTTGGAATGATATAAGGTACATTCTGTGTCTTATAAACATCATTTATAGTAATGATGGACTCCATTGCATTTCATTCTATTAATTCCACATATCATGTTGAGTGGCTTATAGATTATAAATGAGTCCTTGGATTGATCATTACAAATAAATATTCATACCAGAGTAGACATAATAATCTCACATTTTAGTCGATAGTGTGACCCAAATCTTGTATGAAAGATTTGATATTATGATCACATTATAGTAGTGATTTGTCCATAAAACTCCATCATATTAATTGATAGGTTTTACATTTTCTATTTCATGATTGAGTATTTATAGTGGATGATTTTGTTTATCAATTGTGATGGAACTAGGATTTATTTTTTCCGAGAATAATAAACAAAATCATCTCTAGTTGGACTCATGCGTTGGATGGTACAAATGATTTATCCCTAGTTTTTCCTCATGACTATTGTTGCAGTGGATATTATTAGTTGTAATTTCTTTATAGTGGTAAAAACGTATAGAAAATTATTCACAATGTATGTTCTATTTATTCCTCCATGAAAATATATATACATCTAAATTGTTCTAAATTCTATGATGACATTGATATTTGCACCGAAATATCCAATGGATCTAGAAATGCTTCAATTTTTGTGGTCGATGTTTATACACATGTAGAGAAAGAGATTTGATAGACCCAATGCTTCACCCAACGAAACAATAGTTTGGATTTCCTAAAAGGTATATAGGTTCTTTTGGTTGTTTGTGAAATAATGGATCTTGATCCATTTGACTATAAAGAACAAGTATTAACTAGAAATGATCGAGGTCTTATTCGATTACTTGAGAGGGAATGACGGTTCTCAACGGATAAGCATTGGTCATTTTATCAGCAGTTGCATGTATGGGGTGATGATATACTGAAGATAATTTTTAGATATTTATACAATCTCTATATGTACTTTATGATGCCCATAATCATGATGGAATCCCCATTAGTGTTTATGAGACTGTTAATTAGAATATCCTTTTATTCTACGAATATTATGTGGAAGCCTTCATAAAAATTATCCATTTTTTACTTAGTGTCAACGATGTATCACACAATACACCTGAGGATGGTTTTCGAAATACTCAATGAGAATCAAAATTATAGGAATATATAGAAATGTTAGTTTGGGATATTGGAGGTCCACTTCCAAGGAAACATTATCTCCACAGATGGAGTTTCAATAGACCTGGACATGATTAAGATATTGTAACCATGGGAGACTCCCCATTGTTCTAAAGAGGTGTATAATATCATTGATATTGAACACTGTAAACATATATTCATATATGATACCTCTAGGGTATCATCGCCCACGACATCATTAACTCAAAATGGTTATTTTTTTTGTGAGAGAAGAGGTTCTCATTTTTATTTTCAAAGTGTAGATAGATATTGACAAGGGCTTCCATCATGAGATTTATAGAGGATGGTGTCTATTTCATAGTGTTCTTTTATGTTTAAAAAGTTGTGTTTGGTTTTGTTTTTATTCAAATTCCACATTTGATCACTTATAGATGACTTCATTTGAGACAACATGGGATGAACAACATGACCTACCATATAAATTCCATAGTGGTAATCTACACATTAATAACGATGAAACAATAATTTATTGGACTGATATTTATAATATATTTTATTAAAAAAATATATTTTACATATTCTATTATAAATATAAGATATTGAGTCAGAGGTGACTGATAGAGTTACTCCAGGTCTTTCGCATTGAGAGTGTCTATACTATAGGGAAGTGGAATATAGTAGTAGATGCTCTAAATATTAGATCACGTTTGCAGCTTCTAAAAGAAGTGTTAGATAATTTATTTGTTTCATTTATCCAATTTGAATGTATTTTTATAATATTACTTCCAGTAAATGGTTGTTACCCATACGCGCTTATAGCATTTTAAGAGGCACAACTTAGAGATATTGACTGTGAGACCCCACATTCTCATATATCAACTGAAAATTCATCTACGGGGTTTTTTTATGTGGGAGATCATTTGTTACTTATCAAAGTATTTTTCATGGTATGAGTGAAATTTTAGGAGGAGGTTATAAGATTGTTTCATTAATCTCATTTGGCAGTACATCGTGCTGAGGAAAGTTAAAATTGGACACCTGACATCAATTTTGGTGGTCATTGATGGATAAGGGAGTTGTATTGTTTATATAATGATGCCTTACTTGTTAGTAAGTGAAGGATATGCACCATGTTCCAGTTAATGTTTCTCATCATCTATAGGTGAAATGGTTGAAGTGGGATGTGATATCGATAGAATTAATTAAGGGATTAATGTGTATATTTAGGGGACATGATTCCTTTTGGGTGATCGTAGACCAACTCACCAAGTTTGAAAACTTAGTACACATCATAGAGAAGGATTATGTATAGAGACTGAGAGGCCACTATCTATATGAGATAGTCTATCTCCATGGACATCCTTCAATGATATTTTTTGAATATGATTTTCTGTTATAGTCTATGTTACAAGAGGAATTGTAGAATGAATTCGGGACTCAGGTACACTTGATCACAACCTTTCACACACACAAAATCCAAAGAGAGAAGAAAATTCATGATTTAGAGGATATTTTGTTATGTTTCATTTTAATCATTGGGCTTCTTTCGTAGGTTCACCAACCACTGGCAGAGTTTTTGTACAATAAGATATTCCATTCCACCATCATTTTGAATCCATTAATGTATTTTTATGTAAGATAGTTCATATAATGACATTGCTAGAATAACCGAGGATGGTCAATTCTCATGGTCCCAGAGATGGAATGAGTAAAAATAAATAACACTATGATCATCATGGAGAGGATGAGGATTTCATAGAGTAATTAAAATTCTTATGATGAAAAATTACAGAGGCCTTTATTGTCCACAGAGGGATACCATGTCATCATATGGGATTCAACTAGTTATTGACGAAAAATATTTGGACATGGTGGTGAATTATATTTGAGATTTATTTTCCCTTTCCATATTTTATATAAATTATTTGAGGTGTCATACCACATTACTCTACTTTTAATGTTAGACCATGAAAATGATGTCTTACACATGTAACAACTAAGGAGGTATGTTCATGACCCATTCAACATTATTAACTGGGGAGAGATGAATATCAGTTATGGAGCCACAATTTCTTTATACCCTCTATAGATCTTGGATCTTATGTAGTGGATCCTTCATTGGTGTGGGATTCCTTTAGTGCATGTCTGGTGTCATCACATGAATAATTAAGATAAGACATGTGAGCAAGAGGCTCCTAATCATTCTTAGTACCTAGAAAACATTATGTAGACTCTTTTGTAAATTCATATTTTGGGGATGATTTAGTTACTCAAATATATGATTTATTAATTTTTGATCTTGTATGGATTACTTTCTATCTCAATAAGTATGACATTGTGTTATTTAGAGGCATGATGTGCTCGTAATAAATGATGTAAATTTATTAAATATATAATATAGTATTCACATGATACTTTCATAAAAAATTTATCAAAATCGAAAATTGTGAGTTGAATTAATTTCTTGGGAACTATTAATTTCCAAAATGTGGGTTTTATCCAAGGCACGCCATACCATTTTTCATTGAGTCGCATCTGTGAAAATGTAATCATGCCCATGAAAATGAATAAAAAATTAATAATTTTATTTTAAATATATTTTATTAACATAAATAATACTCTTATATATGTAGACCATTATGGTTGAATTATAGTGTTAGAACCATAACCCCAGAGCAGTTGGAGAGCCATTGTTGAGTGCATTAGAAGGACTCTATCAGATGAACAAAAAATGGATCATAGAATCAATGATCAACTTGCAACGAAATTAATGGATATTGAAATGTCTCTCTATTTTTCATGACTAATATATTATAATAAAGGTATGAAAATATTTGTGTTTAGATGATTTACATTTTATAAATTCCTAAATAAAATAAATTAATCAAAAATCATGTTTATTCATAGTTCGGTCATCATGTGGGATGTGTTAGATTATTTAGGGTTTGGGAGAATTTTTTTGATTAATTGTTGCGTCATAATTTATATTTCTGAAATCAATGAATTATTTAAAATAAACATTGGTGGAGGTTTGATCCTTAAATTTTTTCTTCTGAATTTATCACTTGATTATTCATTCATCATTGTTATTCTTCAATTGGCATGGAGGTCAAATAACCTAATGAAATGAAATTTTTCAAAATAATTTTATTGAGAATAGATCATATAATTTTAAAATTTAGGACTATAACATCAAGATAGTCTTACGACAAAAGAAGCTGATGTAGGAGGAATAGTTTTGGATACATAATTTAGTGTTATTTGGTGAAAAATTAAGAATAAAGGATGATATTGATTTCTAAATATCATAAAGTGTGAAAATATATAAAACATACATTGCGATGTTTATTCACAATAAATTATTGTTTTTTTGAAAGAACGAGGCTTGATTTCCAAGTGCTGATGGTGAATTCACGTGTGGATGGAAGAAGGATGATTTCTAGACTATCAAAAACCAAATAGTGTGTAATTAGGGTTTACATTGAATATTTATCACTCCTAGAGGTAGCTAGGGTTTATGAGGGAGTTAATGACTACATAGAATGTAACCCTATACCATGGAATGTAATTTATCTGTGTTGTAATTGCATCTACCTCTAAGGGTACACTGACATAGGTTGGAGTAAATTGATTTGGAATTTTGTGAACTCCCACATGGAAATGGATTTTCCTAGATTACATTAGTATAATATTATATCAAAACATGGGGTTAGTATAATGGTAAAATCGTGATGTTCTATGTTAAATTGATAGGGACACATGAATTTTACAGGGGCAGGACACAAGGTCAAAGAGACATGGCATGAAACCCTACTATAGACCAACGAAATTTTAAAAATTTCAAGGATCCTTTGTCATAATGAATCACGTAAATGATTCATTAGGGCGAGTTACCCATATCCTATCCCAACGGATTAATGTAGAATTTCCTCATACACATTGGACACAAATCCCTTTGCTGGTATTCATAGATAGAATATTTGGAATCCTTTAAGGAGTCCTGTAGTGTTATCCATTATTCATGACTATTGTAGAGAACCCAAACTTGAAATACATGGAAATTACATTAATTTTGAGAAATACATAATACATGAAAAAAACAGATGCCCAAAGACCGTATTATTTTTGTGTCTTTGGAAACTCAGAACGTAATCTTCTACTCATGGTGAAAGATCTTCAACATCTCCCATAATATTTTTCCCCTTTTGTTTTTCTTACCTGAAACCATTATTTATATCTTGGGGAAATTAAAACATAAAAAGGGTGATCTCAAATGCTTAGTTAGGGTAAACATAGAAAACATAAAACAATCCCTAAACATTTGAATGCAAAAACTTGAACATAAAATCTAAACCTCAAAATCATGAGCAAAGACATAAATCTTGGAAGTATGTAAGGAATATATCATAATGGAACATTAATCATGATAAAATATCATGGTATTAAAACATGTAGTTGTGTAAAACCATTAAGCATGTGATATGATTTCCATAGTATCCAAGGCGTTGCTACCAAGACCATCTTAGTGGACAAATTCCCTTTCTAAATCGAGTTCACTCCTCATTCCAGTCCTCTATCACTGAACCAGATTAAATTACTATTCCAGACATGTCTATCTCATGAGATATAAATAGTTTTCCAATGGATTATATGGATATATAGGTCCCACCCATCTCATAATGAAATCATTCTTTCGTGTGCCACAAAATCACAAATCATACAACATAGCATAACTCATGTAATAGAATGTGATTCTTAAACATCATTTCATCATAAAATAATTCATATAAAAAATGGATATCATTTCATTATAAGAAAAATCAAACCATGTAAATAATGGAGACATTATTCTTGAAACATAATCATATTAAATAATGTCATTTTAGATGGAAAATATTTTTGATAAAACACATGAAACGAATTTTTGAGAAAAATATCCTTTATTCTTCAAAATCATTTTCTTTTCACTAAATGACATGGAATTTTAAAAGAAAAGGGTTTTGTTGAAAATAATCATGAAATATTGTAGAGAAATAATCCTGAAAATGAGGTGTTATGAAACCGTAAAAATCCATTCATGCCGTATAAGTTAAAAATAACATTTCCTTGTACTTTTGTCGGAAAAGTCAAAAAGTTCCTCTTGTGGTAAAAAAAGTAAGATTCCTTTCCTAATAGGTGGTAAAATTAAAAAAAATTTAAAAAGGACATTAAACATACATGAAAACATTTTTAGAAATCATGGAAATTGGTGATAACAAAAACCCCAGTAAATACTTACGAATAAACAATTTCGGATAAGAGCAAAATTGGAATAGTTATCCCTTACCTTAGGTCTGATATGCTTCGTATGTATCCAAAACTCCTGTATAATGATTTAAATAATGTCATTGACTTATTAAATAATCATATTCATTGTTATGATATCATATATTGTTCACTTATGATTTTATATTACTAGTTCTTTTGTAAATTACATGTTAAAGCAGCGTTTTGGTAAAATCTTTTCATTTATCGTACGAGTTTTGACTTGTTGTTCTTGATATTATTAATATTATACTGATTTAAGTAATTTTATAATGTAAAAAATGATTTATATATAATATATATTCAGCATATTCACATATATATATATACGATAGATCAATAAATGGAATGAAATACACCCTTCATGGAGACGGTAGGTCGTACCTACGTATGAACACTGTTTTCATTTCCTTATTGAATTGAATGGAATTAAGTAGATGACGTATATATATATATATCTATTATCATTATTATTTAATATATTTCATTATTATTCATTATATATACTTTATAATCATTAATTAATGGTTAATATGGAGAATGAATCTCATCGCGTCATGGAGACGGTAGTTTGTATGTACGCACGAGGGATGATATCATTCTCATAATCGTGGAATTGTATTGGAGTGTATAAATAATATTTCAGAACCATTATCACTTTAAAATAATCATATATAGTTATTTATTTACACCATTACACCCATCCAAGGATGGTGGTGGTCGAAAACAGATTACACCATGGCGTGGAGACGATATTACGTACGTATGCACACGCAGTGATTTCATTTTCTGTAGGATGGATAAAAGGTTAAATAGGGGTGTTTCAAATATATAATAACATATCAGCTATAATGAATACGTATGTTATTACTTTATAATGAAACAACTAAAGAAGTGTAAGTACAAGAAGAAAGAAACTTGAAAGAGTCGGTAGAAGAGATTACCTCTTCCTCGATGCACCTCATTTAAACTTCTTCTGAGGGACCTAGAGTTTGTCTTTTGAGAATACCAGAACTACTATGATTTACCTAGAGAGTCTAAGAAGAGTAATTTCTAGGGGTTGTCCAAGCTTCAAGGCTGAAAAGGGTGTGAAGAGAAGAGGGAAGGGGTGACCTTTTTATAAGGGAGGAGAGGGGCACATTTGGGAAAACATAAAATATTATTTTATAATAAAGTCATATTATCTTTATAATAGCTCCAAGTTGATTTATTTAGAATATAAAGTGGGGATGGATCTAATTCCTCTCATTCAATAGGTTTTAGACAAGTTTAGGTTACTATTTTAACCTTATCTTTTAGATTTAACTCTAAGTTAAATAATTTAACATTTAACGCGTCTTCTTGTTTTCTTACACTATATGGTTAATAAACATACTATAACAAGACAAAAGAACCACCAGTGGTTCATTATTAATATATAAAACCTTATCTAATTCATTTGGATGAGCCATATATTTTTTGTTATATAATAACAATTAGTAATATAATATTTGTTCTAAAAACTATTTTATGTCAATTTTGACACTATTTGGTAATTGATTTTTTTGAAAATCATAACAGCATGACTAGTTAGAAAAACGTTTATTAAATCAATACTAACATGTCATATTAACCTATAAAATTATGGTAATTCATAAAAAGTCTCAAATTACATTTATTTGGGTATTTATTATATCAATCATTGTAATATTTAATTATTTAGGAAATTACTACATCACCATTGTTTCATAAATAAATTAAATTATTTAATGTATAAAATTTATAAATAAAATACCATTAGGTAGGAAATATTTTTAAATTTATATGTAATATTTATTGTCGAAATTTATCTTATGTATAACCCTATATTAAAAATTATTTAGTTATTAAACTTTGATTATAACTATTTTAACATTTCTTTAAATAAAATAATAATAAATGTCATAATCTAATCCAAGTGTCCCTAAAGGGAAATATTTTATTACTAAGTTTGTTTTTGGTCTAATTACACTAATCCAATAGAATTATGACACGTGTTAGGGTAATAATAATATCATTTTTACCCTTAATTACCCAATTTACTTTTAACCGTGGTAAATAAAAGTAAAAAGTTACTATTCACCAAAAATAATTTTTTCTTATTGAACCACATTTTTATCCATGATATTAACCATGTGTCTCATATTTTCAATATTCCAGTCACAGAAGAGGTAAAAATAAGTTTTATGTGTGTTTTCAAAATGCTCTTTGGAGGTAGGTAAAAGACAATGCAAAGTTCAATAAAATTTATATATATTTAAAATTATTATAAAATGACTGCAATAAATTACATTGACCTTATATAGGTATTATGTATCAATTTTTACCTAAAATGAATATTAATAAATTTAAATAATTATTTAAATAAAAAGATGGTTTTTAAATAGTAACATAGTGTTTTCACTCTTCATAAAAAATTGAATGTTTTCAAAAAAATAACAAAAATTCATCCTAGGCTAATTTCGATATTCTGAATGCAAAAATGAAGTCCATTTTGAATGATAAAATTTTTAAATGTTGGTATTACTATTCATGACCGCTAGTTTATATAATATTTTAATAACATAGTGTTGTTTAGTGAAACTCAGTATTGCGTACAACACACGCTATAGTGGAAGGTCGTGATTGCATGTAAAGCAAACCAAGTCATGGTTGGGTGTAGTGAATGATTACTTTGTTGATATGTATAATAGAATCCAACCATATTTCATTTATACATTGAATATATATATATTTACACTCAATGTTTTGTAGAATAACATCTATCAAAAGAACTTGAAATTTTGTGTAACAGAAGCCAAGAGTAGTGTTGTATATACGAAGTTGCGTATATAACAAGATAATTTTTGTGTCGCGTACAACAGAAGATATGAAAAAAATTAAAAAGAAAAAACCTCATAAATTCTCAGGGTGTTACATTCTACCACCCTTAAAAAGAATTTCTCCCTCAAAATTCATCGGGGTTATAAATGGTTTATTACATGATAGTTTCTTTCATAGAAACCCACATCATAAAAAGGAATACTAAAACTTATCATTAAAAACTAAATTATGAAATGTAATAGTTACCCAAATTATTTAATCACTGGGTTTCCACATAGGATAACATAGGTGAAAATATGGATATGGAAAAGAAATCTAACCATCCAGTTCTGATGGAGAGTGGTAGAGGACATGGCTATGATAAAACCAATAGTCATAAAGCCATAAATTTTTGATGATCTAAGGCACCATCTGATTCATCAGATATGAGGGAACCGTGACAACATTTTTGGTTTTCAAGATCATTTCCTTAATGTTGAATATTTTTTTTAATTAAAAGAAATACTTACTTTATTTTGGTACAATCTCACTGTTGTTTGTGCCTTGAACAATTTCCACTTCATCTCTTAAATAAATGAAGTTGAATTTGTCTTCGTGAAGTGTTAGCAGATCCTGCGATTGAATGATAGGTCATTCCATCAATCTCAAACATACGGTTAGAAAAATTTGTCAAACATACATAAGTCCATCTATAGTGAGATTAATCATATATGGTTCAGAAAATGGACTTATACTTCATATATCATACCGCTAAATATAACAAAACAATTTTCTACTAACCAGGGACTTTCTGTAGGCCAGTGGTATGCGATAAAGGCCTATCACACTTCGGTTGTGGGTTCTATTCCCACATCCTTGTCTGACGTGACAGGTTGTTTCTCTTCCTATGGGTTGTCCTTTTTCTAAAACTATAATATTATAACATTCCAAAAATAATTTCTAAAAACAAGTTCTATCCTTAAATAATACTATCTTATGTCCCACATAATCCATTCTATTCTTTAGTCTTATCCAAAATACATCTGTCAAATCTCATAGTATAAAGTAAATCGTTACTTGAAAGGTCACATAACAAGCACATGAATACCATCATTTATCCCCCATATATCAAAATATATATCTTTTTGGTCACATTCCAAACATGTGGACACCTTAATCATGTATTCTTTTGAAACATGAATTTCCATAGAACCTTAGTGAAAACATGAGTTCTTTCAAAAGTTAACTCTTTCCACATTCCAAAATCCCAAAAATTCTATATACTCAAACCATGATATCACATTGTCCTTATATCAGTAATGAGCTCATGAATACTATCAAAATTTCATTTTCTCTTTATCCCTTAATTATGCTCATATCATCTTCCTTCCAAAAATATCTGAATAAACTTTCATGGTTACAAGTACCATTCAACATATACATTCAAATAATATAGGAAAAACAATAGTGTAACAGTCCTTAGATGTTTCTTTATTCCATAGTACCATTAAATTACCTATACAACATAATTCTCGATAAACATACAATCATTCCACTACCTTCTTAAACCATTGACCAATCTTCAACACTTCTTTCCTCTCATATATCATTTTTAGTCTCCTCATCATCATCCATATAAATACTACCCATATAACCATGCTGATTCTCTTCATGAGATTTTCCCTTAGGGAATTGGATTTCATAATTCCCATAAATTCCACATTTAAAACATCTAATCATTGTTGATGTCATAGAAATACCATTATCCATCTCTATGGTGTTCACTAAACCTTTTCCTTCGCACATACTGGATTTGTGTCCTTCTTTTCCGCACCCAAAGAATCTTCTAGTTCCATTGAAACATTCTCCTTGATTCATCTTCCCAAATGATTTGCATGAGAGAAATTGAACTTTATTTCCTCTATGATCATCATGAAACTCCATTTTTCTTTTATTATATGAGTTGGGAAACTTAACAAAGTTGAGATTGTTGATCATATTATGAGATTGTAGATTAGGCATAATAACGATGTTTGGACTTCCAAATCCTGTTTCATTTGGTTTCTCATGAATAATATCATTCCATTGTCCATCATATCCTCCATTATCAAGAATATTTCTATTTCTAGCAATTTTCTAAAACCCAAAATGAATAGTGTGAGAGGAAAAAATCATGCTAGGGAAAACAACATAATAAAGGGGGAGTAACGTCAATATCTAACATCTTATGTTAAATTCAAAGATCGTTACCACAATTCTAGGACTATAACTTATAGTTATACTTATCCTTAGGGACATACCTAGACATACCTAAGAAATATCTCTAGGGATTTCACTAAAGATTTCACATCCTAGTTTCCATTGGTTAACTAAACCTTCACTCTGATACAAACTGTATCGACCCCAAACATTACATAAATTTACATTACATTCTTTTTTCAGAATACTTAATACATGACAAAAACAGGTTCCCAAACACTGTATTAGTTTAGTGTCTTTGGAAACTCGTAACATTATCATCTAATCATGGTGAATGATCTTCAACATCTCCCATAAAGATCTTCCCAGTTTTGTTTTCTTACATTAATCCTTTCTTTATATCATAGGTAAAAGAAAACAGAAAAGGGTGAGCTCAAATTCTCAGTAAGGGTAAACATATATTACATAAACCAATCCCTAAACATTTGAAGGCAAAAAATTTAACATAAAATCTAAACATCAAAATCGTGAGAAAAGACATAAATTTTGGAAGTACATAAGGCATATATCATAAAGGAACATCAACCATGATAAAATACCATGGGAATAATACATGTAATTGTGGAAAACCATTAAGTACATGATATGATTTCCATAGTAGCCAGGGCATTTCTTCCAAGACCATCATAGTTGACAAATTCCCTTTTGGAATCGAGTTCACTCCTCGTTCCAGTTATGTATCACTAAACCGGATTAAATTACCATTCCAGCAATGTCTACCTCATGAGATATAAATCTTTACCCAATTCATTTGAGGTAGATATTGGTCCCACCCATCTCATAATTAATTCATTCTTTCGTGTGCATCCAAATCATAAATCATACATCATAGCATAACCAATGTAATAGAATGGGATTTTTTAAACATCATGCCATCATAACATAATCTCTATAAAAAAATGGATATCATTTCATCGTAAGAAAAATAAAACCATGTAAATAACGGAGACATTATACTTGAAACATAAACATATTAATAATGTCATTTTTGATGTTAAATAGTTTTGATAAAACATTTGAAATGAATTCTTGAGGAAAATATCCTTTCTTCTTCAAAATAATTTTCTTTTCACAAAATTCCGTGAAATTTTAAAAGAAAAGGGTTTTGTTGAAAATAATCATGCAATATTTTAGACTAATCATCATGAATATAAGGCGTTATGAAACCATAAAAATCCGTTCATGACGTATAAGTTAAAAATAACATTCTCCTCGTACTTTTGTCGGAAAAGTCAAAAAGTTCCTCGTGTGGTAAACAAAAGTATGATTCCATTCATAACATGTGGTAAAATCAAAATATGGGTAAAAAGGACATTAAACTTACTTGAAAACATTTTTAGAAAACATAGACATGGATGATAAAAAAACACCCATAAATACTTACAAATAAATAATCTCGGATAAGAGCGAGATTGGAAAAATTATCCCTTACCTTATGTCCGATATGCTTCGTATGTAAATTAAACCCATATATAATTATTTAAATTATGTCATTGACTTATTACAGAATCATATTAATTGTTATTATATCATATATTGTTCACTTATGACTTTATATTACCTGTTCTTTTTTAAATTCCATGTTAAAGCAGTGTTTTGGGTAAAATCGTTTCATTTATCGTACGTGTTTTGACTTGTTGTTCTTGATATTATTACTTATATCCTGATTTACATAATTTCAGAATATAAAACATGATTAATATATAAAATATATTCACCATAAACACATACATATATATATATGATAGATCGATAAACTGAATGAAATACACCATTCATGGAGACGGTTGGCCATACGTATGCATGAACACTGTTTTTATTTCCTTATTGAATTTAATGGAATTAATTAGATGACATAAATATATACACTTAAATATATTATCATTATTATGTCATATATTTCATTATTATTCATTATATATTCTTTATAATCATTCATGAATGGTTAAGATGGAGAATGAATCTCATCGCGTCGTTGAGACGGTCGTCCGTACGTACGCATGAGCGATGATATCAATCCCATGATCATGGAATTGTATTGAAGTGTATGTATAATATTTCATAATCAATATCAATTTACAATAATCATATATAATTATTTATTCACACCACTGTACCCATCCAATTAAGGTGGTGGTCGAAAATAGATTACACAATGGCGTGGAGACGGTATTCCATACCTGCACACGCGCGGTGATTTCGTTTTCCGTAGGAAGTATAGAAGGTGAAATTGGGTTGTTTCATATATATAATAACATATCAGTATATATGTAATACTTATGTTATTAATTTATAATGAAACAAATAAATATGAGGAAGTAGAAGAAGAATGAAACTTGAGAGAGTCTGTAGAAGAGATTACCTCTTCCTCGACGCACCTCCTTTAAACTTCTTTTTAGGGCACTAGAGTTGGTCTTTTGAGAAGACCAGAACCTCTATGATGTAACTAGAGAGATTTAGAAGAGTAATTGGCAGGTTTTGTCCGTGATTCAAGGCTCAAAAGGGTGTGAAGAGAAGAGGGAAGGGGTGCCCTTTTTTTAAGGGAGGAGAGGGGCACCTTTGAAAAAACATAAAATATTATTTTATAGTAAAGTCATATTCAGTTTATAATAGCTCCAAATTGATTTATTTCGAAGATAAAGTGGGTATCGGTCTAAATACTCTCAACCAATAGGTTTTATACAAGTTTATCTTTCTATTTTAACCTTATCCATTAGAATTAACTCTATAGTAAATAATTTAACTTTTACTGTGTCTTCTGGTTTTCTTACACTATGTGGTTAATAAAAATTCAATAACAAGCCAAAAAGACTCTAAGTGGTTAATTATTAATATATATATCCATATATAAGTAATTTTGATGAACTGTAGATTTTTAGGAATATAATTACAATTAGAAATATAATATGTTTTCTGAAAACTATTTTATGTCAATTTTTACACTATTTGGTAGTTGATTTTTGTAAAAATCATAACAACATGATTATTTCTAAAAAAATTTATTAAATAAATAATAACATGTCATATTAGCCTATAAAATTAAGGGAATGAATAAAAAGTCTCAAATAAAATTCATTTGGGTATTTATAATATCAATTATTTTAATATTTCAATATTTATGTAATTACTGCATCACCATTGTGTAATAAATAAATTATATTATTTAATGTCTAAAAATTATAAATAAAATACCATTAGGTAGGAAATATCTTTATCTTTATAATGAATATTTATAGTCGAATTTATCTTTTGTATAATTCTATATTAAAATTTTTTATTTATTAAACTTTGATTTTAACTAATTTAACTCTTCTTTAAATATAATAATAATAAATGACCTAATCTAATCCAAGTGGACATAAAAGAAAATATTTTATTCCTAATGTTGATTTTTCTCTAATTAAACTTATCCAATATAATTAGGATAGGTGTGAGGGTAATAATAATTTTATTTGTACCCTTAATTACCCTATTTACTTATAACCGTGGTAAATAAAAGTAAAAAGTTACTATTCACCAAAAATTATTTTTATCTTATTGAACCACATTTTACTACTTGGTATTAACCGTGTCTCTCAGATTTTCGAAATTCCACTCACAGAAGCTGTAAAATTATGTTTTATGTATGTTTTCAAAAAGCTCCTAAGAGGTAGGTAAAAGACGGTGAAAAGTTCAATAAAATTTTTTATATCTAAAATTATTATAAAATGACCGCAATGAATTACATTGAACATATATATGTATTATCTATAAATTTTTACCTAAAATTAATTTAAATAAAATAAATATTTATTTAAATAAAAAGTTGGTTTTTAAATAGTAACCCTGTGTTTTCATTATACATCAAAAATCGAATGTTTTCAAAAAAATACAAAAAATTCACCCTAGGCTAATTTCAATATTCTGAATCCAAAAATGAAGTCCATTTTGAAAAATAAATTTTCAAAAAGTGGGTATTACTATTCATAACATCTAGTTTATATAATATTTTAATAACTTATCATTGTTTAGTGAAGCATGGAATTGCGTACAACACAAGCTATCGTGGAAGGTCGCGATTGCGTGTAAAGAAAGCAAAGTCAGGGTTGCGTGTAGTGCACGATTCCTTTGTTTTTGTGTATAATGGAATCCAACCGTATTTAATTTATACATTGAATATATATATATATACACTCAATGTTGCGTAGAATAACTTCTATCAAACAAACTGGAAATGTCGTGTAACATGAGCCATGAATAGTGTTACATATAAGGTGTTGCGTATAGAAAAAGATAATTTTGGTGTCGTATACAACGGAAGATATGAAAGAAATTAAAAAGAATGAATCTCATAAAATCTTGGCATGTTACAACTATACCATAGGTGGGGTACATGGTATCATTGTGTCCATCACTATTAAATAAATTATCTTATAGATAGTAGATTAATTTAGATTGGGTTGTGGTTATACCCCATGTACTTTGTTATGATACTAATCTATAAATCATATCTCTTTAAATAATAATCATGTAAATACAATTATAAGACCCCAAAAGGATTTATTTTAATAAGAATGTAATCAGGGATATTAAACTTTTAAAGTATGTCCCCTTATATGAGTGTTTTTTGAAAACATTTATATAAAATCCTACACTAGAATTATAGTTGTAATATAGTTATAGAATGTGTGACTTTTTTATTATATCTCTATATTCATGTTATATGTTCTATAAAAAATATTTATATAGTGATTACAAAAATATTTTATAGTATTATTTGTGGTTTTAGGGATTTTCACTAGGTACTGTTATACTCACCCTTACACAACATTTTCCTGCATGTGTTGTGTCTTGTGAAGATGATAAAACTTTTGAGAGATTACTAGATAGACCATGAGTATCTATTTTATAGTGACACCAAAAACATGGAGGTTGATTTATATGATATCTTACAAAAAATCCCCATTATTATTTTTAGGTAAGAAATACTTTCATACTCAATTTGGTTAGCTAATATTTATACAATTTTATTTTCCATTATGTCATTTCATACTTGGTTGGATTATTTAGAAGTAGGAATTCCAAAAAATTTAGTTGTTATCAAATTTAATATTTTAATTTGTTTCGATATATGTGCATGTGTATATGTATTTATAATTTATACTCCAATGTTAGTGATATTCGTAAACAACATATCGCCAGTGCATCACATATTATAGGCATGCATTGGGAGTTATGGAACATTACATATTGGGAAAGGTGAATATTGATGATGTGAGAAAAATTAGTGCAGATTTCTGACATCGAACATTCTATCTTTGAGACGATATCTAGAATTAATTGGATAGTAGATATAAACCAATATATTATGTTCTATGAGAAACAACTATACTTCACATCGCTAACAATTTTTTTTTTCATTTATTTAAATGTAATTGGGAAAAGGATATTGGTTGACTAAATACTTATTCAAAAGTATATATGATAATATAAATATAGAAAGGCTTGATAAATTTAAATACATTCGATGAAAATAATACTAGTATGATTTTAGATATGTTAGATCATTACCTTTATGTACTTCAATATTAATTATATTGGTAACTGAATTAATTAAAACATTAATTTTTAATCAATCTTCTTCATTGAAAGATTCTTATTACATGTCATATATATTGAATTTCTTGAACTATATTGTATGAATCATTATATGATTTGGTGGAACATGAAATAAATGGATTCATTATAACAAGAACATAATACTTTTTACAACCATTAATCTTAAAAAAGAATTAGATTTTTCATTTAATTTATGTGTTGACTATAACAAATAGAATAATAACTATCATGAGTTGGTATGCACATCTCCAATTTGATGTGTTTCTGGAAAATTAAAATTGGTAGAATGATTCCAGAAAATCGATAAACAAAATACCTATAAAAAATATAAACTAGTGAGGTGTATTTTGAAATGGAAGATAATATATGTAATAATTTATCAACAAAAATATTATCATTAATTTTTCAAAAAAATATAAATTACAATTTTAATATAATTAAAAAATCGCATATTGCATGACATTCTAGAATAATTTTCATGTTAATTTATGACATATTTTAATATACTCTTGAATGAGAAATGTCTATGTGAATATCATACACAATCTATTGAGTATATTGAATAAGAAATGAAATTATGTAAAATTATTTTAATGATACTTAATGAAACTTATGGTTATTTTTTCCATATAATTACTAAAAGAGGAATATTATTCCTTCCTAAAAATAAATAATAAATGATTTCGTGGAATATACCATTGAAATAAAAAACGATATAATGATTTTAAGGATTAGTAAGAGATTATCATCTCTAGTCCTAGGTTTTCTCAGAAAACACTTCCCATATTACTTTATTATTAGAAAAGGTATTTCGTTCAAATTGAATAAGGATTTACATATATTATTTTGTTGTGCATAAGTCTTGGATCCCTATAGATTCAATATTCATCTATACCGAATGAGGACAAGGATTTGAGATATATTAGTATGAGTTTAGAATTGGATGGAATTTTATTATTATGAAAATAGAATATATTGTAACATATGGATCGATATTGATTAAATCACATGAAAATAATTTTATTAAATCAAACTAGAGTTATTTTTTTTTGCCATTGTACTAAATCATCTTCAGTAAAAAATTAATTGTGTATACATAATATGAAATATTTAAAAAATTATTTCACAATGTTATTTAATTTTAATGAAACGATAATTGTTGAATTACATTACGATGTCTATAATTGGCATGGGGTTCACAAGATGAAATTTAAATTCACTAGTGGATTCATTTTATTAATTCAAATAACAACATTTTCAAAGAAGATCATGACTAATGACATAAAATGGGATTAATTACAGACCTGAATTTTCATTTCATAGTGTAATATTAGAAAAGAATCATTAAAATTAGTCACAATCATGATTTTGTTATTTTGATCAAGAAAGGTTAATAATTACTCACAGATTTCATATCAATGATATTAGAACAGAATGGGGGTGCCCATTAAGGATTTGAATGTGAATAAAATCCTTGTATTTTCCTTTTTTAATAAAATTATAGTTTCATAAAAATGATATAAAAAAACTGGTAATTTATATTCATAATTAAAAACTCACAATTAATATGAAAATTTAAAATACGTATCTGGAAATATAGATCATTTTATTCCATCATGTTTTCAATAGAAATTTGATGAATATGTTATGAAATTTCTTAAATAATAATTCATAAATAACATGAGAATCCAATCACCATCTGTCATGATACAATAAATTTATATTTTTGTTTGGAAATGAAATAATATTCTATAGAATATTCCATTAGTCTACAAATTTATATTCTAGAAAACAATTATATTATTATTATTGTTTCCCATATTTCAGTGTCCACACATTTCATTTCAATTCAATAATCCAATTCTGTAGTGTATTAGGAAATTATCATTATTAATGAAGTGGTGAAATCTCATGGAGTAACTA
Organism: Viscum album; assembly: GCA_963277665.1. Taxonomy (NCBI): domain Eukaryota; kingdom Viridiplantae; phylum Streptophyta; class Magnoliopsida; order Santalales; family Viscaceae; genus Viscum; species Viscum album. Next base: position 63,299,372 of record OY728148.1, on the reverse strand, counting down.
TATCAAATACCAAAAAACAAGGTACTTGATGAAAATCATTATTTTGGAAAGCTATGTGACATTTTTTTTGAACTCAATTAAATATGAAAACATTATACCACTTAAATATTGATAGATAATTGGAATGTAAAATACATGAATTGGAGGATATTCTCTTCAAATTTGATATGGATTTTTTTGTTTTTATGGAATTTTTTTTACCCATATTGGAGTCTTAATATAACCATACTAATTGGAAGTTGATAAAATTTCTCCCATTGATTATTTTTATAGTCATCCATTTCTATCAAAACAATATTCTCTAGAGATAATAGATTCATCATTGATGATACCACGTCCTGTCTGTTGAACTAACATCAAAAAAATGATGATCATGAAATTGATGTTAATTTCCAAAATCAATTTAATATCTTATAAAGATCATTGAATATGACCATTATATTTCTATATATTTAATCAATTATTATGTAAATTATATAATAGTTTAGGTCACATCATTATTAGAAATAAATAAAAATCATCCCCTTGATAAATCGATCCATTAAATATTTTTTACCATATTAACGGTTGAAAATATCTTATATCCTTAATAATGAGATTAATTATTTTCCATAATGTCATATATATGACCTCATTATAAATAAATAATCCATATAGTTTTCATATGTTATGATGGGACCATTTAACTCTTTTATAATATACTACATTTATCCATTCCCTTATTCATATTTAGGATTGACATGTGAATATTTTATGGAGGTGTTGTATCTCATTGTTTTGGTTGTGATGAATGATTTAAAAACAAAATGATGTTAATATGGGAAAATTTATTTCATTATATATTAGATTAAAATTAATTTTAATGAAATTTTTTTACTTTCTATAACTCGAGGATGAAAATCCTTAATGGGGGTGGTTTTAAAACCATAAATTTGATGTATTTCTTTATTTTATTTTATATTTTAATGTTATTAAATTGATACCATAGCCCTAAATATGTTTCTTAATGAATTAAATTATTTTGGATTACTTTTATAGGTATCAAAATTTGGAAATATTTATAGAAAACCATGTGTATTCCTCATGTTTTAGTGAAAGATCATATGTTTTTTTTTGTAAATTGAATGATTTTATATATTGTTAAATAATAATGTCAAATAAAAATTTTCATGATAGTACTGATCACTATGGATAGATGATGGATAAATATAAATGAATTCTTACTATGTTAGAATATTAAATAAATATAATAAATAAATCAATTCCTTAAGACATCCATGAACCTCCTCATTTTTCATCTTTTAAACATGGATATGGAATTCCAGAAAACCAATTGGTGATTATGATATTAATCTTCATTATTTTAGTGAATAATAACAGCTCAAATGGTATAGGATCATGGAAATTAGAGGTCAGTGCACCAATTTAAATCTTCTTGATTTATCCATCCATTTATCCAAATGATAAAACATTTTTTAGGCTTTTGTTACACAGATATATTTGATATTTTATTTAATAAATAATATTTTTGGATCATTTAAGGAATTAATTATGAATCCCATATATATTTTATCATCATATAATTAATTTTTTTTTAAATTTTTATGGGGTAAGAAACAAATATTATTTTCCCACTTACTCCTTTTATGGGTAAATTTTTTTTTCTATAAATAAATTTATAATTTTTATAGAGGAAAAATACATTTGAATCCTACACTAAAATTATCTTGTATTTATTGGTTTTTAAAACATTATTTTTTTCTGATACTAAAAAATTCACCAATGAAAAAATTTAAATAATTATTTTTTCAAAATATAGGTTATGAATGATGGAATATGGAGTGAAATTAAAGGTTGTGTGTTCATATATATATATATATGGGTATTAAAATATTCATTAAATGAGGATTATGTTCTATTCCTGTTTCACATTGTATTATTCATCTAATTGATAATATGGAATTTGGGAGCCATAAACAACATGTACGTAGTACTTTTCAAGATGGGCCCTTGAGTAGATTTTTATTAGTTATTTTTATGTTTTTAAGACAGTATAGTCAATGGGGGTGATTTAATTATGAATTATTTCACTAAACATTGGTATATTTATACATGATTTTCCCTTGATTTCATCTGTATTCATCCCTTTTATTTTAAATAAAATATGTTATAAAAATATTTTTATTTACTATAATATAGGGAAGTTATATTGGTTTTCCAAATAGATTTTATAATATCTCTCCATTATATGACCTTTTATTTATGTTCATCTATTATTAGTAATTATTCATTGAAGTAGAAGGTTTTATATTAAAACCGTAGTGTTTCATCATGTTGACATCACTTAAGTCTATATTTGCATTGTATTATAGTTGTTATCTCTTGGAATCATGAGTGGTGTCACCATGATTACTTGTGAATTTCTATCTTGAGTACTATTATCCTTGATTCATATTGTCCTTATTTGTAGTATTTTGTTTTATTGTATAATATCTTTTTCATTTTTTGTTATTGCGATTTGTTTTTGATACACATTTGGAGTTATTTTGGATTTATACCATGCGTTGTATTATTTTAATTTCATGTTGGTCATTTATCAATAAATCATACCAAAATTCAGTATAACTTCATTATGTATATTTTATACCTTTCGTGGATTATGGATGGAATTTATAGATAATGAAATTAATTTATTTCCAATCCAGATAGTCATGTTGGGATGTTACAAATATAAATAAAATTCATATATGAATAATATATATTCCTTTTCAATATAATTTATTAATGATGAATTAATAATTATATTATAGAATATGTATCATCCTGATATTTTTAAAGGGAAATTATATTTTTAATATAATACAAGATAACCACATTGAGCATAAAAATTGACTTAATACGATTATTTTAATTTGAAAGTTATCACCTAGCAATTGGAATGGTAGGAATTATGATATTAACATTAATATATAAATATATTTTACAAATATTTATAAATTTGATGCATTAGTTACCAAATAATATTAAATTAAAAAAAACTAATTGAATATAATTGATGTGTTTTTTTAACAAATTTTTTATGCCCACAATTTCTTTTTGAATTAATAAATTAAATAATTTTTTTGTGACTTTTATTAAATAAATTTATTTTTTATATATTCAATAAAATGTTTTTTAATTTATCAAATATGTATTTTCATAGAATATGAATTAATTCATTTTTAGAAAAAGAACTATAATTTTTAGAAGCTAATATCTCTTCCAATTAACGAAAAACCTATTTAAAAAAAATAATATTTTACTATTTTATGAATTTTATAAGAAAAATGAAACATATTTTCTGAAATAGTTACATAAAAAATATTTTTGGATAAAATTTTGGTATTTTTGAGAGATGTTTCATTTTCTGATGAATATTAAAAGATACAAAATTTAAAATGAATTGATTTTTATTCTATTTTATTTATATAGAAAATTTATATTTTATATTGTGTTTGATGTAAAATTAGTCCAAATATATGTCAATTATTCCAATTTATTTTTTTAAAATAAATTTCAAAAAAATCATATGAAACAATTCCCAAATTTTGAACCCTTTATCAATAAATCCCAACTTTTCCATTGCATCTGAATGAATAATTTTAAATATAATTTTATTAATTAAATGAATTGAATTTATTAATATTGATTCCATATTTGGAATTATACAGTCATGATTCATTTGAATGGACATATTAATTTCATTTATTAGTAAAGTTTCTATATTTTTGAAAATACAAACAGTAGTATATGTAAATTAATAGAATATTTTATTACTAAAAGGTAAAAGATGAATATATGAAAATACAACAAATATTAATGGTTATATGACATATTATTACACCCAATGTAGCCATTATAAAATTAATTTTCATCCAAATTCATATAAATTAATTATATATCAATGTGGTTGGATTTTTTTATTGAATACACATTATTTACTAAACTAATACAACCCATCCTCAAGTATAATTTAAAACAATTCCAATCCATTTCTTCTCGTAATCCCTACATGTCATAACAAAACAGAGAAACATTATCCTACTTACTCTTCCTATGATAATGTGAATATGGCCTCTCAAAAAAATCCTTCTTCCATAAGAGATACCACAAGGTGGGGATATTCAAAAGGTATTTTTATCAAAGCACCGCTCTTATTTTTATCTTATTTTTATATTTTATCAGAACCTATATTACCCATTAGTTCAAGATAACTAAATATTCAAGTATATATTGGATAATTATGTTTCAAATGGGATATATCATATCCATTTCTATTTTCATCTTCTCTTATAAATAGAAATGAAACAATTTAACACATTATAAGGGTTACCCATATCTGTGAAAATTGATTATTCAAATTCCATTAAAACATTCATAGACTGTATTAAAATTATATTTCTATATAAATATGATTTTAATAGGTATATTATATAATATTTAATTTTATGTAACTCTTATATAACAAAAATATTAAATAAAATTTAACTATATTGTGGAGTTTGTAAAAACTGCCAAGGTAAATTAATAATTTATCAATATCATTTTATCAAATAAATCATCCTCACACAAAAAAATAAAATAATTTATGGGATAATTAATGCATATAGTAATTAATTATTATTATTTCATTATACTTCTTTATTTTTAATACCATTTTACAAGAAAATCCATAATTTTATAAAAATGAACCAACTATGAATCCCAGAAATGAAAGAACCCAAAAAATGAAAATAACAAATTTTTATTTTTGAATGGGTTGTAATATTTTAAAAAAAGTTTGTATAATATAATAAAAAATAGTAGATTTTGTAAATATGTAAATAATTATATTTAAACAACTATATAAAATTTTTAATACATTTGATGGATGATGAACATGAGGTGTGAGATTTCTTACACAAATTTTATTCTTTAGGTTAAAATTTTACATCTTCATTATATCAATTTAGTCTTATTTTTAAAATAAAATTTTAATATAAAATGTTTAATTTAATGTTTTTTATTTTTATTTATAATTGATAAAAATACTCTACTAATTTGAATTGTTCCTACTAAAATGAATGCATATTTATAAGAAATTGTGTTTTATGAAATATGTATTTAATGAAACCCTTAACATAGTCTTTTTCATCGACATCCACGTTTTGTAAAATTATTTCAAAAATAATTTGTCTATAAATATATTATTTTTAAAATTATTTTCTTCTAATGTTATATTTTTTTGAAAAAATAATAATGTATTCTTTTCTTCATCTTTGGAAAATGGTTCATTTTGACTTTTCTTACTAAATAATATAATTAATGGGTTTTTACTGTTATTAAATGAGAGGACTTTCCATTAAAAATGATGTATTAATTATTTAATACTTATAATCTATATTTTCATCGTTATTTTCATTGAAAATAAATTTATAATGATAAATTCAATGTTTCATATTCAAAAGTCCTTTTAAAAAATGAAACAATATTTTTTTTATCTAAAAGTAATTTTCATATGAGTGTCAAACAATCTTTTGAAAAAAGATTATTGATCAAAAAATAAAGAAATACATTATTTATTATATTGTATATTGGTTTTAAACATGGGGTATACTAGATTTACCTTAAAAAACACTTACATCATAAATTTAGGTGGCAAAGATAACATCAGAAAAGCTACTTATTACATAACTTTTTGAGGACTAGATAGAGACGATAAATACCATTATAGGTAAAAGGGTGTGGGATTGATAGCACGATGTATGCCCATTACACCATATCATGGGGTGGACTAGAGATTTCTATGTATCATTGTAATATATTTTTATGTTTTATATTTATAATGATGTTCAATGTTATATACTTATATTTTTTATTCTTTATAATGAGCTATCCCAAAAATCAATTTTTTTTAAAATGTACGATATTGATTTTTTTGAATAGATGATTCCTTATTTTGATTGTGGTATATTAATATGAAAATGATTTTATAGATTTTAATTTTACCAATTTTATCCATCTCTTTATTTCCATTTCTGAGGTATTTATTCACATTCCATGTTTAAAATGTTTTTATCACAATAATGAATGTGTAGGGATAAGTATGAAGACAAGATGATAATTGGGAATTTATTATAGTAAAAGAAAAAAATTGTTTCAAAAGGGTTTAAATTAGAATAAAAAAATTAATACTGAGTATAATTTTCCACTTTTAATGCTTGGTTTTATATTGTAACAGTATTTCTAAATTATTTAGAAATATAAAAATAATTTATCATTGGGAAAGGGAATTTTTATATAATTTTAAGAGTACATAAAAATTTATTGTTTATGGTTGGGTCCTTACAGTTGGTATGAGATAATGGTTTTTTGACTATTGGAGATTATGTTGGTTTCTTGTTAGATTTTATGTATAGTTATTGATATTATCAAGGGTTTATAGGTTCAAGGTTCATTTTTATTTAAAATTATTATAAAACTTTTATTTGTTTTTTTGTGATTTATTTAAATAAAATAAATTATATCATTGTAAATTGGATTTGGAATGTTAATATATTTAGAAATAAAGGATTTAATGGTTATGGTATTATAGTAATTTTATGGGTATTGTCATTTAAAATTACTATTTTTATTATAACATGTCATTATTCATTTCATGTTTTAGTGATGTTATATTCTAAAAATGATGGATCATTTATTAAAGAAATGAAAATTTTCACAACCTTATTATCCCATCAAGATGATTGAATATCACAATTGTTGAATCAAAAATTTTAAATTATTTTTAATATATTATGATTATTCAAATAAATCTCAAGAAACACACTAAATTATGTAATACCGATTCATTTTTATAAATATTCCATGGTACATAGTATGTCCATCTATACTGTGGAACTAGAGAATCATTCCAAAATTTAAAGCTGATATCGAAGAATTTGTTATGTCTGGATGAAATATCGGAATTTTTTTGTTAAATTATATGTGTAAATTTTTTTGGGTGATATTGATGAATCATATGGATTTAATTCACATCTTTGGTTATATGACGTAACTATTAAGGAAGAAGATGATCAATTTTTATTAGTTGTATAATTAATATGTACAATGAGTGATGTGTTTATCAATTGGGATTTGAAATTAATTATATAGTTTTATTTAATAATTATTACATGAATCACAGAATGCATATGGTTTTTTAACAATATTGATTTTTTTAATAAATATGTAAACACATCATTTATAGAATCTATAAAATGGAATAGTAGAAAAAGGGGATAATTTTTAGGGTACATATGGCCCTTAATTTTATGATTTTTAATAGTAACAATTAATTTAGTGTTAGTGGAAATGTGATTAAAATTACATATAGTATTTTTGGTTGTTATGATCTCATAGTTTGAGGTAACTATGGTTTATATAATTTATAGGATGAAAGATGAATCTTTTTAGATTCCCTTTGAGGATAGCTATGTATGAACTTTTTGGGGATATTTATGAAAAATTAAAATTGTATATAGATTATATTTTGGATGTTTTAAAAAAGGAAACCCCATAGGATGGGTGATAAAACATCATGTTTGGAAAATCCATATGGATTTAACACACAACCGAAGGGTGACCATTGTATATAAATTACCATTGTCCTATGTGATTCCCTAGTTAGTATGTTATTTTTTTGGTAAATGATTTGATCAACAATGAAAAGGTTTTTTGTGAACATACTTATTATGTTAAATAAAACCATGGGATTGGAAAATGATAATTTGATTATGTTATTAATATTATTTTATATGAAATTCACTATTTTGGCAACCATATATTATAATGTTCAATAATATAATATGGGATTTTTTATCAATAAAAGATGAATTATATTTTTGAATCATTTATGATTTATTGGGTTTCATTAAATTTTTTCCAAAAATTTCATATCATGAAGAATATGTTATTATTAACTTAATATTTTATATAAGACCATAATTTTTATTGAGATTTCATTATGATAAAAATTAATTTTATATTGGAAGACTATGTTATTAAATTATTTGTATTTTTGGTTATCAATTTTAGTTGGTTGTATTTTGAAAAATATAAGGATAATTATTTGTTGAATAATCTATAATGAACTTTTTGTTTTATGATAAATGTTGGGGATTAATTTTTATTTTCATCTTATAAATATTTATTCTTTTTGGATAATCACATTATCATGTACTAAACATTTTGGTGTTTGTTAATTTAAAAATATAGAAGGAGGATCTTTCCTCCTTTTATAAGAAAAAATTTCTGATTTGATGGTACGAGATAGACTGTAATGATTTGGGAAAGTGGAGCTCTCCTCCTTTTATAGGCCAACAGTTCCCTTCAAAAGTTACCACAGGTTAAGTTATTTAAATGGTCAATTAATGGATGGACTCTTTTATTAATGTTTTTCATAAATTTCATGCATGTATCAAATTCATATTTTAACAAATTTGGCCATATTTATTGAGATTTATGTCCGTTTTACTCTGAGATAATATTCTAACTATAGATAATCTTGATATTTCATATCATAATATACCATTGAATTAATGGAAATTAAAATAGACAATTAATGATTGTAAGCCTTCATGGATTTTGTTAGAAAAAAAATTATCATCCACCCTTCAAAATTCAGAGTATTTGGTTTGTTCAATCATGAGATATGGTCCCAAAAAAATAAATCAACATATCTATGAAAATATTTCAAGGAACAAATTTTTAGCTATTCTTTATATACAGGATGATCGATTTTTTTTGGGTTATGATAAATGAAGTGAATCAAATAATGTATACAAACATAAAAATTGAATTTCATGATTTAGATATGTATATAAAATGTTTATCTCTAGATACTAAAATATTTTAAAATAGTTAAAATCAAATTATGGATTTTTTTATATTTCTGAAAATCCAAATAAAATCATAAAATGTGATTATTTCCCTTAAAATATAACTTTTGTTGAATTAAAAACAATTTAAATTCAATGTCAAATTATTGAAAATGTTAGTTATTTCACACAATCATACTCCAATTATTCCTCTACTATGAACTTTAAGTCACCTTAATTATGTTTCATTTTCCCAGGTTATGTTGAAAGGCCTAATACATGGTATTCTGGTACAGATTATTAATGGGAAATTTTTATAGGATAAGTTTAAGACCATTCACTAATTAATAATATTTGGTTCTCACATTTCATAAAGAGCATAACTATTATGGACCTTAGGTGTGTTTTTATATATTTAAAAATAATATTCATATTTAATGTTTTCATTACCACCTATGAGAATCTTAGGTCACTATAGCATACATTCTACAACATTATATTAACTTTACCAATATGTTGTAATACAAAATCCAAAACCACTATAATTAAATATTAGGGTATGAGAAAAATATCATGTAGAATACTATAATAGAGTCTATACATGGTCCACTATAATTAATTAAATAGTTATAAAATTTGAATAAAAATAGTTTTACAAAAAAATATTCCTAAATTCAAAATCCATTTATAGAACTTTTTCCCATTGGTTTTCATAGAATCCTTCAATATTCTAAAACAAAAAATAATACATAATGAAGTGATAAAATTTCAAATCCTGTCCATGTATCATAAGGTAATAGAGTAAAAATGTATCAATGAAGTACCATCATCTAACACCATATTATACAACCTCATATAAAAACATGTTAGATGAATCCATGAAACAATAATCATCTTATAAATAACCATACATGATAAATCACTAATAATTGGGTTCAATCCTCTATGAATACATACTATAAACTAATAATCCTAGACATGAATAACATTTTATCAAGACAATAGAATTTAATCCAGATTCTATCACTATCCATATGGTTACCTCTTAGAGGTGTCACACACCAAAAAAGATACGCATGTCTATTTCACGATCCATAAAATGCTTCTAATTTTCCACTTTTCTATAATCATTTCAACACCATGATAAATATTTCAAAAAATAATCTCAAATATAATAAAATCTACATTCGTGTATAAAAAATTGATTTTACAAATCATGAAAATCAATTTTCAAATAAATCTCCATTAAATTAATTTATTATTTCAAAAAATAAATTTAAAGCAATATTAAATCTAATAAATGAAAAAACCAATTATTTTTCCTGAAAAATACTGCATTAAAAAATTATCCAATTTTATATAACACCCTTCTCAAAATAATATAAAAACAGTCTTTTTGACATAGGCGAATATAAACAAAGAGTCCAGCCTTTGAAATATGAGTAATTCTAAGAAACCATAATGGATCGATTAAAATAAAATATGAACAAAAGTAAAAAAATAATCATACCCAAAATGGAATTTTATTCCAATGCCACTGAAGTCAAATTGTTCACCTACTGAAATAAGTGTAGTGAAAGAACCATAATGAATGATCATTCAATATATGATCTAAAAAGAGAATATACCACTAAAATTTCTTATGGTAATCTATAGGTTATGAGAGGTGAGGATATATAAGGAACATTAAATAAATAATCCGATCTACTACTAAACCCTGTAGGACGTGATATTTACATGACATGTAATCATATAAAATTTGACATAATTGATGATCGATGAGAACACCAAGAAACACATTACATTTTAATAAAACCTAATATTTGTCCATTACACAAAATGAACCAAATACACTTCATGTAACCCTTCACTTCTTGATCCTATATCATATAATCTTTTTGGGTACCATTTCATGACATATAAAACCATTAAATGGAGTATAACATTATAGAAGCCAAAAAACATCCCACATATTATAATAAAAACTCAAAACAACCATGGAAATTCTCCAAAAAAAATTAGAAACCCTGTATTCCATTAACAAATTTATATCCATACTCAATTAAATAAACAAACCATAATTTAAATACATTAATTCATTTTCCAAGAAAATGATATTATCTATTTAGAATCATAAAAAAATATCTAAATAATGATGATAACAATGTATTATCACATGAGTCCCTTAAAATCACAATGAGGTTTTATAATCATCATAACATAAACACATTGATCGACCAAAAATCCACTAGATTTCTAAAATATCACAAAGTAATGGGAACTACTGCTTCATCAATAATTCTTTGTCCCACATCTCGTGGATTTCCCTTTAGCCAGTACATAGTACCAAAAATAGAGGAATCATTATTCCACATATTAACTTCTCTCGAAAATATTTTATATGATATTTCTAAACAACCAAATTCATTTCGATCTAAAATTCAACATCTTACAATAACGTTACATGTGGGTATATAATATATACCTCCTCATATAGAAAATAAGAAACATTCAGTGGATATTGTAAAGACTCAGAATTTCCATGGAATTTTTTTCCACAAATACATGGGAATTTTATGAGCCCGCAGTTTCTGATGGCATGGAATTCTGAGGCCCGGTGTGCCAAGAATCAAATTCTGAAGTTTTGTTTGGGTACATTCAAAAAATGTACGTTTTGAATTTTATAACTTTTGAACCAGTGATCAGAATTGAAATCTGAGGGAATCATTGAACTCACACCATTTATGATTTCATAGCGAGAACTTCACCGCAGTTGCGTTTTATCGAGAGTAGAAGTTTGTTTTTTGGGGTTTTTAATTAAATTGAATAATTTTAAAAATTTAACATTATTTTATTTTGGTTGTTAAAACCTCCAAGGGGAGGTCGGAGGTGGGGGCCAACACACCATAACCTCCCTTGAGTGGATAATTAGCTGGGGCCCACTCGACATCTCTAACTCCCCTATAACCCCCTTGAACCCCCTATTAAATTTGGTAAAACTCTCCATAATGTGGGGGAGCATGTCCACCTTCCCCCACATTTTAATTGTCAAATCTCCACCCATTAATTAAGTGAATGGTTTGTTTTAATTCAAATATTTTTTAATTTTTTTTAAAACAATTAAATAACGGGTTGGATTAACCCGTTATTTTTGTTGGCAATTATTTTGGGTTGAAACATGAGAGATAACTTCATCATCTCAACAAAGAACACGAAGAATGTTCCTTCAACTGAAAATTGACATCATCTTCTTCCTTCTTCAACAGAGGCAAGGAAAGAGGAGTGATTCCCATGAGGACACTGACGTCGTCTTTGACTTCGTCACCTTTGAATGCCCACCCACCATCGACGAGTACCTCTCTTCCTCTTCCGACGTTGAAGGAATGAAAACGCCATCCCGCGACTCCGTCAAACAACACCGACAAGAAATAAAGGGGTTTGGGTTGCCTTTTTTCCGTTCAAAGTTGATCATTATGTTGGTTTACTTTATGCCGAATGTCATCAAAATAACATTGGGGTTCAGACTGCACCAACACAGATGACCCTCCACCTTTTTGATCTTGATTTTTGTTGACGACGGATGTGGACAATGAGAGCCGACGTCAGGCTAGCTGTGAGGAAACCGGTAGCGCAAGACCGTCTGGTCACTGGAAAGGTGCGGAACCACCATGCTATGTGGAAAAAACGAGAGTCATGGCAATGTCGGGTCGCGGAAGAGGCGCGTGGTGCTGTTGCACCATATGGAGGGTAGCAGGATGTCGGGACCAAGGTGGGCCACGGTGGAGTGGCTATGCGTAGGCGCACCATGCCGTTGGTGCAGGACCGCGACCAGGGTAGGCCATGATGGCAGAACAGTGGCGCGGAACTGTCGCGCCGTGTCGAAGAAGACCCACAGCCTCTGGCCATGTTGGACAGGAGAGGGAGGTCGGCTATGGCGGCCACCTGTGCGCGCCAGGTGGGACTCTTCAGGTCCTGCTGTTATAAGAGTCGGTGCCTTGCGCCGACCGTTTTGGGAGATCGGGTGGTGTAACACCACCCTTTACGTGGCCAGTTGGCCACCCGGACAAGCCAGCCGGGCTAGGCCACACGACCATCCGGGTGCCACACGTCCAGCCGGGCTAGGCCACACGGCTAGCCAGGCCTTGCTACACGACCGGCCGGGCCTGGACACACGGCCAGCCTAGCTGGGCCACATAACCATACGTGGTGCGCCACACTGCCAGCCGGACTGGGCCACACAGCCAGCCAACCGGGTCGGGCCGCCCTTTCGGGCCGGGATGCACCTTCGACCCTGGTTGCTCCATCGGGCCAGGCTGCACCTTCAGGAAAGGCTACCCCTTTAGACCGGGTTTGACTCACGGACCGAGTCGGGCCCCAGTCCAAACCTAGGCTAGGTCAGGTGGGTCTGATTAGGTCAGACCGTACCCGGACTCGTCAGACCTGAATACTCTTATTTGCCCATAACGTAGGCTACGTGTTTTCATTTGACGAAACATCAGCGGTGCTAATATTCTTGGAACAAAGTCATCCCATTGAGTATTCCCCATGGGTGTTTGTAGTATAGTTGAGATAAGGTCAGTTTGGTTCGTACATGAAACCAAACGGGCCCCAGAACTAAAATGGTGAATAACTCAAAGACTGGGCATCTGATTGACGTTTCATCTATTGTGTTGAGACCCCTAGGACATTGAGGTACTTTGAGATTATTCCAGGTGACACTTCATGAAACTTGAAGTATCGATCAGTAGCTCGTGGAGTGGATCCTCCAGGAGATGATCAGATAGATTGAAAAGACCTAGTATCTGACAGACCTAATGGGTGCTTGGCCGATTTGACTAGCCCAGTGGGGAGCACCTGATAGTTGGCAGCAGACCCACGGTGGAAGGAGCATCTTGTAGTTGGCAGCAGACCTGTGATACTTGAAAATATGAGTACCTCTATATTCTATTAGGGGGAGTGCCCAATATTTGGTGGTAGACCCACAGTGGACAGAGCGCCTGGTAGTTAGCAGCAAACCCCTGGTACTCGACAGGAGGAGTACCTCAGCAGTCCAAAGTAAGTGAGAAGCGCCTCAGTGTTGGGACAGGCCCACTATAGACAGAGAAAAGAGTTCTCCAGCAGTCGTGGTCTCAATAATAAAAATTTTGGTTTGAACTGAATCAATGAACTATGTGTTTTCCTCATGACTGGGATGGGTTACTTTATAACATAGGAATATTTATGGGAATATACCTAAGTAATGTTTATCCATTGAAATCATACTTTTTGGGTGATCCTTGTTGGATTTTGTGAGACCTTGAGGGTCTCTAGGTCCCTACTAAGTATCTTTATACTCACCCCTGCACGGGCTATGCCCGCAGCTCATTGTTTTGGATGCAGACAACAGACATAACTGATGGATGCTGAGAGATCCAGAACTGGATGGTACCCAGAGGAGGAGCTTACGATGAGTCAGCACACAGAGGAGACCGACAGACTTGGAGTGCTAAGGAGTCCATATGTACCTACCCTTTGGGTAGGAACCACAGAGGATGATCTAGGAGATTCTCTTAACTATAGGTTGTTTTCTCCTTTTCTAGTTGTTATTTCTTTCAATTGTAGATTTACCTTTCTGCTGGGCTTGTATTTCCATCCCCTTTGTACTTTCCAGCAAACTTTTGTATACCGTTATACATAGTTTTTTCTTTTAGTTGTCTACTCTAATTGTTTGTGTTTAATTTCACAAAGGCAATGCCTCCCCAGTTTAGAGATTTACGCCTTTGGTGCTAGTCACCAGCCCTTGGCATATGGAAGGTAGGATTGGGGAAGTCGCGACATTGGCCCTGAGGACAGGTCGTGACAATTTTTTATCAAAAGGAGGTTCTACTTCCGAACTTAGGACTCTCATATTTCTTTTCTGTGAAGAAATAGTGTTAAGGGTACTGAGTGTGGTTTTCAATTTAGGGAGTCCAGTGTTCGTGCAGCGGCCGACGTATCCATACAGCAGGACCCTGAATATAGATTTCTGACCTAGTACACGAAAACAATGATTGTGTGTTTGTTTTCAATAGTTTTCTTTATGTCAACTCAAAATTGGTCAGCTCATCATGTATAATCGTTTGACCATGTTATATATGTTTCTTTCAAGATGTCTCCCTATAGATGACCCATTAGATCCTAGAGAGTTGTATGTACTAACAACCCAACAAGCGACGAGGCCTCAATACATGGCCCTCTTCCAGTTGAGGCACTAGAAGAGGCATCGGCGGTGCTAATTCCCATTGGGACAATGATTCCTAAAGCCCCAACAGCATAGAGTGCACGTCTCTTGAGTGCGATGCACGAGTTCCAGCTCTAGACGCTACCGAGGTTTAGGGGAGAGACAAACCCGCAGGCGGCTGAGGATTGGCCAGAGGTTGTGGTGATAGTCTTTAGATTGGTAGGGACACCATCCAATTTCATGGTGATCCTTTCTATCAGCCTCCTTCAGGTAGCAGTAGGAAGATGATAGAGCCTAATGCTTCAGATGAATGATGAGGCGACACTTCTATGTAAAGACTTCAAGCACCAGTTCTGGGTGGATTTTGTACCAGCCACCCTTCGAGAAGCGCAGATACATGAGATACGACATCTATAGCAGGGGAGCATGAGTGTAGCTCAGTACTTAGGGAGGTTCACCGACCTCGCGCTCTACTCCACTGATATGGTACAAGACCTATTCATTAGGGCCTAGACCTTTGAGCAGGGACTGAAGCGATGGATCAGATCTTGAGTTATCTCCCACAGCATCCTGACGCAGACAAGGGTGTTAGAGAAATCCCTCCTAGTGAAGTTTTTTTGTTGAGTAGTATCCATTAGTGAAACCCACCACTAGTAGACTTGCAGCGGAGTCTTCTGCAACTGGAAGAAGACAGATGATGCAGAGGTCCAAGAGGACCAGACCTAAAGTTCATCGACGGCACAACTCAGGATCGGTTGTGCGGGGCACCCAAAGTGGATACATAGCCAATCATTCCATGAGCAGCCAATATTACTCCTATGGTGGGTTTGGTACATGGCTCATGACTGTCTGTCCCGCTGCTCTAATGATCAGAAGACAGTTGAGGGACCTCCCAGGTAGAGGCATAGGTTTTATCATGGAGCTCTGTAGGGCGCAGACAGATGTGGCATAGGAGCTGGCTTTGTAGCTAGCAGTGGATGACGTTATGAGGTGCTACCACCACCTCCACCAGGATGTCCACCCCGACCACAGGGAGTGGGTGGAATGGAAAGAGCAAAGCTTTAAAAAGGTGAATCCTATGATCACGGCGCTCCGGAGATGATTCGAGGTATGATCTATGTCGATTCCACCTTAGCTATAGTTCTTATAGACATGGGTGGTAGTCACTCTTTCATTTCCACTTCCCTGGTTCAGAGCACAGAGATTCTAAACGAGCCATTGGTTTGATCCATATGGTTAGAGACTCCTACAAAAGCTGATTCGATGATTATTCACTTGTTCCGACAGTGCGAGCTTACTCTAGAAGGCAAGAGTTTCGGTTGGGATCTTCTAGTAGCGGAGTCAGGGTCTTACAATGTCATCTTGGGTATGGACTAATTATCTATAGTACCTGCTCCGATCAACTATATTAGGAACAATGTGCCGTGTGTCTGTATGAATGGGACTAGGTTCAACATCACCAGTGAGAAAAGAACCTTTTCAGTGAAGGACAGACATTCTCATAAGAAGATGTAGCTTATCACCCACCAGTTGGCTTGCCTTACCCTCAGATCAGTAGATGTGGAGAATCCAACTTATCCTGTAGTGGTGGACCTGTACATGGATATTTTCCCTAAAAATGTTCTAGGACTACCTCCTCACAGAGAGGTGGACTTCTACATTGACCCATAAAGTAGGACGTCGCCGATATCTAATCCAGCATATCGGATGGCTCCCGTTCAGCTTCACAAGATAAGGGTATAGCTGGAGGACTTACAAGGGAAGGGAATCATCCATCACAGCGTTTTTCAATGGGCATCCCTAATTCTATTTTCCATGAAGGCATACGAGAGCTTAAGGCTCTGTGTCGACTAACGTTTCCTAAACCAGGTGACCGTAAAGAAAAATTTCCCACATTCAAGTATTGATGACCTCTTCGATCAGATCATGGGTGCATGGTTGTTCTCGAAGATAGACCTCAGATCAACCTATCACCAGCTCATAGTTCGGGAGGAGGATCTGCCGAAGACAGCCATCAGATGTCGGTCTGGCCACTATGAGTTCCTAGTTATGCCCTTCGGCATAACCAATGCTCCATTAGTGTTCATGAGTCTCATGAACAAGATCTTCAATCCTTACTTCAATCGCTTTTTCGTAGTCTTCATCGACGACATACTTATCTACTCAACTATGGAGGAAAAGCATGCCTAACATTTGTAGGTAGTACTGGACGAACTATGAGAGCACCAGCTTTATGGTAAGCTCTCAAAGTGCAAGTTTTTGATTCTAGAGGTTCACTTCATTGGACACATCATATTGGAGGCTATTTTTGTAGTGGATCCAGCAATGATCGAGGTGGTACTTGTGTGGGAGCCACTTAGGAGTGTGACGGAGGTACGAAGTTTCCATGGTTTTGCTGGCTACTACTGGAGATTTGTTTGAGATTTCTCCAAGGTTACAGTACCTCTATAATCCTTGACGAAGAATTGGAAACCATTCATGTGGTCAGAGAGATTCCAACAAAGAATTCAAGAGATGAGGAAAAGGATGACTAGTTCCCCCATCTAGAGTCTTCCAGAAGATGGCGTAAGGTACGTAGACTACTGCGATGCATCAGGTAATGGACTCGGGTCTATCCTGATGTAGGAGCGAGAAGTGATCACATACGGTTCTTGGCAGTTGAGACAACATGAGCAGAACTACTCTACCCATGACCTAGAGTTTTTAGTAGTGGTCTTCGTCATGGAGATGCTGCAGCACTATCTTATGGGTGAACATTTTACCGTGTACTCTGATCACAAGAGTCTTAGGTATATCTTCTCTCAAAAGGACCTGAACCTGAGACAACGACGATGTATTGAGTTCCTCCAAGACTATGACATCCAGATAGTCTATACTCCTGGGAAGGGGAATGTTGTTGCTGATGTGCCCAGCAGGAGGACTGGAATTTATCTTTTAGGAGAGGCGACATAGAAACTAGATGCCTTGAATATATCATTTGTGGATGGAGATGGAGGAGCCTATCTTCTGTATCTTATATTCACCCCTCCACTTATTCAGTGAGCCAACTATGCACAATGTGGAGACGCTAATAGCGAGACACGACGTACACAGATATCCACAGGTTAGGCACCTGATGGATTTTCTAAAGGTGGGGAGCACGTCATCCTCTTTAGAGGACGTACCACGGTACCAGTTACACTTCAGGAGGAGGTGTTGAGGGAGTTCCACACATTCCCTCTAGAGGTACATCTAGGAGTGGAAAAATGTACCAGGACCTCAGAAGAAATCATTGGTATCAAGGTATGAAGAAGGCGATAGCTGGGTTTGTCTCATGATGCCTCACTTGTCAGCAAGTGACGGAATAAAACTATGTAACAACAGGATTAGTTCAGCCCTTAGAGGTACCTTAATGGAAGTGGGATGGGATATCCATGGACATCGTGACGGGTCTTCCACATACATCCAGGTGTCACGATTTGAAATGTATGATCATCGATCGACTCACCAAGTTGGTCCCACTTCCTACATATCAGAGAGAAGGGTTTATTAGAGAGCTTGGGATGCCTCTATGTGCAGGAGATAGTGAGTTTGCGTGGAGTAACTTCTTCTATTGTCTCCGAATGTGATGCACGGTTTACTTCCCGGCTATGGAAGGGGTTTTAGAACGCTTTCAGGACCCATGTTTGCTTGAGCACCGCCTTCCACCCTCGGATTGATGGTCAGACCGAGAAGAACATCTAGTCCCTCTAGAACATGATTCGTTATTGTGTCCTCGACTTCAGTCATTGATGGGAGGATCACTTTCCTTTGGTTGAGTTCTCCTACAACGAACACTATCCCTCCACCATTGGAATGAAACCTTTTGAGGCCTTGTATGGTCGACCTTGCAGATCACCACTATGCTTGGAAGTCCTAGGGGAGTCAGCACTAGTGTGACCAGAGATGGTACGGCCTACCATTGAGAAGGTGAAGATCATCAAAGAGAAGATGGAGACTGCACAAAGAATGCATAAGTCGTACGCTGACAGAAGACATATACCTCTAGAGTTCGAGGATGGTGACCATGTCTTTCTACGTGTCTCACATCAATGAGGTCTATGTAGATTTGGACGAGGTGGAAAGTTATCTCTACAGTTCATCGGACCTTTCTAGGTCCTCAGTAGAGTAGGCGAGGTGGCTTACTACCTGCCTCTTCCACCTTAGCTACATCTGGTGCATGACGTCTTCCACGTGTCTCAGATTAAGAGACACGTGCACGACTCATCCCAGATCATCGACCATGGAGAGCTGGACATCGATGATGGGGTGAATTTCATGGAGGTTGTAGTGGTGATTGAATATCGACAAGAGTTGGTCCTGCATGGACTGTCGATATATCTAGTGCACATTTATATGTAGCACGGGAACCTCTAGGAGATCACATGGGAGTGGAAAGATCAAATACGTTTTCAGTACCCCCTTTTGTTCCCTTAGTGTGAGTTGTAGCTTATGGGGATTTAAAGCCATGAGGTGGGGAGAATGTAAAGACTTGGAATTTCCATGGAATTTTTTTTCTTAAATGCATGGTAATTTTATGAGCCTGTAGTTTCTGATGGCGCATTATTTCGAGGCATGCTTTTCCCGGAATCAAATATTGAATTTTTGTTTGGGTACATTCAGTAAACATACGTTTGGTATTTTATAACATTTGGACCAGTGCTCAGAATTGAAATATGAGGGAATTATTGAACTCGCAGCATCGATGATTTCTTACTGAGACCTTCACTGTAGTTGCATTTTATCGAGTGTAGAAGTTAGTTTTGGGGGGTTTTCAATTAAATCGAATAATGTTAAAGATTTATCACTATTTTATGTTGGTGGTTAAATCCTCCAAGTGGAGGTTTGATGTGGGGACCACCACACCATAACCCCCATTGGGAGTATTATTAGGTGGGCCCCACCCAACCTCTGTAAGTCCCATTTAATTCCCTCATACCCCTAATTAAATTTGGTAATACACTCTATAATGTGGCAGAGCCTCTCCACCTTCCCCATCCTTTTAATTGCCAACTCTACATCAATTAATTAAGTGAATGGATTCTTTTAATTCAAATATTTTAGAATTATTATTCCAATAATTAAATAATGGGTTGTGTTAGCCCATTATTTTGGTTGGATATTCATTTGGGTGGAAACATGAGAGAGAAATTCATCCTCTCAACAAAGAACACAAAGAACGCTCCTTCCACAGAAAATTAATACCGTCTTCTTCCTTCTTCAACAGAGGAAAGGAAAGGGAAGAAACACCCACGAGGAACTCTGAAGTCATCTTCATCTTCATCATGTTCGAATGCCCAACCTCCAATGACGATTACCTCTCTTCCTCTTCCGACGTTGATGGAACGACACCGCCTTCTCGTGACTCCGTCAAATGACGGGTAAAAGCAAGTTAGGGGTTTGAGTTTCCTTGTTTCCATTCTACGTCGATCATTATTTTGGTTTACGTTATGCCGGATTTTATCAACATAACATGGGCGGTTTGGACCACACCAACATGGCCGACCCTCCCCCTTTTTATCTTGTTTGTTGTTGATGACAGAAGCGGACTATGGCGGACAACGTCGGGCAGGCAGTGAGGAAACCGGCGATGCAAGACAACCGGGTCACTGGAACGGCGCAACAATGCTGTGCCACACAGCGGAAAGTAGAGTCGCGATCACATCAGGCCGCGGTGGAGGCGCACGATGTCGTTGCGCTGTGCGGAGGGAAGCAAGAGGCCCCAACCAAGGCGGGCTGCGGTGGAGGGGTGTGGTGCCAACGCACCGTGATGATGCTGCAGGATCGTGGCCAGGGCGGGCTGCGGTGGGAGACCATGAGCGCGGTGTCGTCACGTCGCGCTAGAGAAGACTCTCGACCTATGGCCGTAGTGAAAATTGGAGTCTACCGACTAAGATGGCCACCGGTGCGTGCCAGGTGGGACCCTTCAGGTCCAGTGGTTACAAGAGCCTACACCTTATGCCTACCATTTTGGGAGCCCGGGGGTTGTTTCACTCCTCTTTACATGGCCAGCTGGCCAGCCAGGGCATGCCACACTGCCAGTCCGGCGCCACACGGCCAGCCAGGCCTGGCCACATAGCTAGCCTGGCTGAGCCCAATGGCCATCATGGTCGGGCCGGAAGGCCATCTGGGCTGAGCCACACGGCCAGTCGGGCTTGGCCACATGGCCAACCAACCGTGTCAGGCCGCCCCTTCGGACAGTACCGCACCTTCGGGCCACGTTGCGCCTTTAAGCCGGGCCGCGCCTTTTTGTCGGGTTGGACTCATAGACCGGGTCTGGCCCCAATCCAGATCCAGCCCAGGTCGGGTCGTTCTGACTGGGTCGGACCGGACCCAGACCCGTCAGACCTCAATACACCTATTCACCCATTACTCGGGCTACAGGTGTCCGTTTGACGAACCATTAGCAGTGCTGATATTCTTGGAACCAATTTGTCCCTTTAAGAATACCACATGGGAGTTCGAGGTATAGTTGAGATATGGTCAGGTTGTTTCGTACATGAAACCAACTGGGTCCCCAGGACTAAAAGGCTAATAACTCACAGACCGTGCATCCGATTGATGAGCCGTCTGTTGCACTAAGACCCCTATGATGTGGAGGTAATTTGAGATACATCCACCTGAGACTTTGTTACACTTGGAGTATCTACTAGTAGCTTGTGGATCAGATCCCCCTAGAGACGATAAAACAAAGTGCGATGGCCTAGAAGCTAAGAGACATGTCGACTGCTTGACCGATTTGACTCGGAGTGAATAGACTAGCCTATGGGGGAGCACCTGGTAGTTGGTGGCAGACCCATGGCAGACGGAGCACCTGTTAGTTGGAAGCATAACTATGGTACTTGATAGTAGGAGTGCCTATGTAGGTTATTAGGGGGAGCGGCTGGTATTTGCCAGCAGACCCACAACGGATGGAGCACCTGGTAGTTGGCAGCAGACCTGCGGTAGTCGACTGGAGGAGTACCTCAGTAGTCCAAGGTTAGTGAGAAGCACCTTAGTGTCACAACAGACCCACTGTAAAAAACAGTGGAAGAGTTCTCCAGAAGCCGTTGTTTTGATAATAAAAATACTTGTTTGAGCTGAGTTAACGACCTTTGTGTTTTCCTCATGATTGAGATGAGTTAGTTGTTGACTTAGGTATATGTATGGGAATATATCTATGTAATGGTTATCCATTGAAATCATACTTTTGGATTATCCTTGTTGGATTTTGTTTGACCTTGAAGGTATCGGGGTCCCAATTGAGTATCATTATACTCACCCCTGCACGGGGTATTCCCACACCTTGTTGTTTTGGATGCAGACGATGGAAAACGCTGATGAAGGCCAAGAGCACCAGGACATGACAATACCCAAAGGAGAACCTTATGACGAGTCAGCACACATAGGAGACTGACGGACGTGGAGTGCTGAGTTGGTCATCTGTACCTACCCTTCAGGCAGAAACCCCATAGGATGATCCAAGAGCGTCTCTTATCTATCGGTCATTTGACCCTTTTCTAGTTGTACTTTAGTTTAGTTGTAGTTATACCTTTCTGTTGGTCTTGTATTTCTATCCCATTTGTACGATCCAACATTCTTTTATATACTGGTATACATAGTGTTATCTTCTAGTTATTTACTCTGATTGTGTGTGTTTACTTTCATAAAGTCAACGCCTTCCCATCTTAGAAATTTATGCCTTTGGTGCTATTCTCTAGCCCCTGACCTATGGAAGGCGGGTTTTGGGTAGTCGCGGCATGGGCCCCGAGGACGTTTTGTGATAAATATATTTAAAAATAGGCAGAATTTATAACTGATAGGCCACCTTCCCCAATCATCCAATGATCTAAAAGGGGGATACTATCATGAACCAGGACTGGTTGCGATCCGACTCGGTGCCCGAACCGGTCTGCAACATGGCCCGAAGGGCCTTCCTGACCCGGTGGCGGACCCGGTCCGCGACATGGCCCGAAGCACATTCCTGATAACTGTGGGCTGGCACAAGTTCTCGGTTATCCTAACTAATAAAAGTGAATGGAATACCCAAAATAAAAGATAAAAATACAACTCACAATATAAACAACTGAAACTTGAAACAAACAACCAACACTCCTTTAAACTATAAGGCCAACCTAAAGGCTTGCAACTTAAACCAATATACAAAATTAAATGACAACCAAAAGAAAATAAAGCTCTATGTTGAACCTCAATGAAACAAGAGAGGTTCAACATTAACATTCCATAAAAACCATCCTACCCAATAAGACAATCAATGACCAATACCACCATTTCTGAGCTCAACGCTTTGACCTGGAATACAAAAGAAACAGAATGTATGTACACCCAAAGGTGTATGTAGGGTGTGAGCCTAATGCCCAGTAAGACATTACCCAATAAAATGGTTCCACCCATAATTATAAAATGAAAAATACATTTGAAATTTTTAATAATGTAAAGAAATAAATACTGGAATAGTTTTCAAGAAAACATGATTATGGAAAACAGTTTCAAATGGAACAACTTCAATTAAAACAAACACGAACTTACTTTTTTTTTTAAAATAACTAATGTGTCACATCGACGAGTGTAAAGTAACCAATGAGCACTAATATGGAAGAGGCCGCGTGGGAGTTATCTAGATTGGGTCCTAGGATCATCGTGTCTCGAGGAAACATGTCTTAGAAGTCCACGAACCTGAGAAAACGTGGCTTAGAAGGACACAACCTTCAGAAAACCGGGCATATAAGGCCACGACCCTCAGAAAATCATAGGGTTAGTTAATGTTGAAATTGTCAGTCCTGCCAGTGGAACTAGGTCGAATAACCTTCAGAACCCTAGCTCACTAGTCTAGTCCACCATCCTAGCTACCTGGGATTCCCGGTTTGTGCTCAAACAAGTTTCAAGTTCATGTCACATGTCACACTAATGCAAAAAATCCAAAAAGGGTATTTACGCACTCAAAATCACAATTTTCACGGCCAATGCCGCTTTTAAAACCATACACACACCAAAATCATTTCAAAATATAATCTGAATAGGTTACATACTCAATTAAACCATCTGGACAATTCAAAAAAAGCAACAACCATTAACCGAACCACCAATTACACATGTAAACACCACATAGAAATAAGACGCAAACTAGAAATATCTCAAAACTAAATCTGAATCAGTGACACAACCAATTAAAAAAATACACAGTCAATGAAATCACTTTATTTATCAACATTCCACTAACCAAAATTTATTAAATAAATTTTTTATGTGTCGCGTGACTTTATGAACCAAAATATTTACACAATTTAACCAAAAATACAAATTTTCACCCTTAATACTTATTTAATAAAAAACACAAATTTTTTCATAAATAAATTTCTGAGAGAAAGTCTAATCATTAAACATTAGACCGACCCAAACCCACCCTTACATAGCCACACATACAGAACACAACCTCAAGAACATAATCTGTAACACACACAATTAAAGAAAACACCTGCATAGTTAAAAATTCCATTTCTATAATTAAACAAACTACTAGAAAAATGTCCCAAACAATTTCAAGATATTTTGCATGACACTAAATGTCAAAAACTCTTTCAAATTTCATTTCTGACTAAACATAGATAGATACAACAATAAATCAACAATTGTACCCTTTTTACCCCCTAACAAATTAACTACAAAACTTAAGGAAAATCAAACTAATAACAAGTTAAACATTGGTTACACAACAAAATACTAATATTATACACACACTACTAAACACATCAAAACACACCAAACCTTATGAATAATATAATTTGCATCAAAATAATTTATTAATAAATACACTATGTTAATTTAATAATCAAATGAATTCATCAATTAATACTCATGAGTGGAACTGTAGAGACCCGTAGCTTGACGTACATGGACATTACATTACTTTTTCGGAATACTTAGTACATAAAAAAACACACACACACAAGGATCGTAATAGTTTAGTGTCTTTGGAAACTCGGAACGTAATCTTCTAAACGTGGTGAAAGATCCTCAATATCTCCCATAAAGATCTTCCTTTTTTTACCTAAAACCATTCTTTATATCCTGGGGAAAAGAAAACATAAAAGGGTGAGATCAAATGCTCAGTAAGGGTAAACAAAAGAAAATCAATCACATCATATTCATAAGAAAATAACTTTTGGAAATCTTAACCTGCAAAAGAGAGCATAATTTCATAACATGGGATAAATCATAGTAGTGAAATGAAATCCCAATAAGCATAACTTAAAACATGAAACTTTGTGGCATCCACACATAATCATAAAGAATCATTTCTTGTTAGTCATGACTCATTGCCAAGACTATCTTAGTGGACAAAGTCCCTTTCTAAATCGAGTCACCCTCGTTTCAGTCCTGTTTCACTGAACCGGTATAACCTACCATTCCAGCCATGTCTATCTCATGAGATAGAAAATCTTTACCCAATGCATTGGAGGGAGATATAGGTCCCACCCATCTTATAATGAATCCTTTCTTATGTGTTCCACATAATCATAAATCATACATCATCGCATAACACATGTTACAAAAATGGGATTCTTGAAACATCATGACATCATAAAACAAATCATATAAGGTAAATGACATCATAAAAATAATTCCCTCACAACATAATCAAATCAACGTAATAATAGGGATAAAAACAGAACCCTATATTATCTTAGATGGAAAATAATTTTGATAAAACATTTGAACTCCATTCTTGAGGAAAATATCCTTTCTTCTTCAAAAACACTTTTCTTTTCTTGACATGTCATACAGTTATAAACTAAAAGAAGTTGATTAAAAATAAACTTGAAAACTTATATAGGAAGCTTCTTGGAAATAATGTTTTAAAAATCCATTTTTCCGTATAAGTTAAAAAAAACATTCTTCGTACTTTTTTCGGAAAAGTCAAAAAGTACCTCGTACGAAAAACGACAAAAGATTCCTTTCATACATATTACTAAAAACTCACCTAAGGGTAAAAATGGATTTAAACAATTGTAGGTGGATGGAAATAATATTACATATTGATGAAACATGGATGTGGATGATAAAATACACCCCAGTAAATACTAAAGTATAAACAATCTCGGATAAAAATGAGATTGTGATATTTCCCTTACCTTAAGTCCGATTTTCATCGTATGTGTCCGAAACTCCTGTATAATGATTTAAATAATGTCATTATCTTATTACAGAATCATATTCATTGTTATGATATCATATATGGTTCACTTATGACTTTATATTACCCGTTCTTTTGTAAATTCCATGTTAAAGAAGCGTTTTGGGTAAAATCGTCTCATTTGTCGTTCGTGTTTTTAACTTGTAATTATTCATATGATTACTTAGATCATGATTACTTAATTCCAGAATATAAAACATGATTTATATATATATATTCATAATACACATATATAATAAATCAGTAAATGAAAAGAAATACACCGTTCATAGAGACGGTAGTCCGTACGTACGCATGAACGCTGTTTTCGTTTCCTTATTGAATTGAATGGAATTAAGTAGATGACATACATATAAATATAAATAATTCCAGTATCATTATTAGTTCATATATTTCATTATTACTTATTATATATACTTTATAATCATTCATGAATGGTTAATCATTGATAATGAATCTCATCGCGTCGTGGAGACGGTAGTCCGTACGTACGCACGAGCGATGATATCGTTCCCATGGTCGTGGAATTGTGTTGAAGTGTATGTATACTATTTAAGTATCAATATCACTTTATAATAATCATATATAGTTACTCATTACACCTTTATACCCATACAATTAATGGGGTGGCGGAAAATAGATTACACCACGGCGTGGAGACGGTATTTCGTACGTACGCACGCGCGGTGATTTCCTTTTTCCGTAGGATGGATAGAAGGTTAATTAGAGTTGTTTAATATTTATAATAACATATCAGTATGTAATTAATACTGATTTTATTACTTTATCATGAAACAACTAAAGAATATGAAGTTGAAGAAGAAAGAAATTGAAAAGATCGGTAATGGATATTACCTCTTCTTTGGAACGCCTCTTTGAATCCTTCGCTTAGGGAACTAAGATTGGTCTTTTAAGAAGACCAGGACCTCTAGGATTATTCTAGGAATGTGCAGGATGGATTTTGGCAGGGGTTGGCCGAGCTTGAGTGCTCAAATTGGTGTGAGGAGGAGGGGGGAGGAGGTACCCTTTTATAAGGGAGGAGAGGGGCACCTTAGGAATATCTCAAAATATTATTTTATATTAAAGTCAAAATCGGTTTATAATGGTTCCAAAGGGTCTTATTTAGAAGATAAAGTGGGGATGGGTCGAAATACTATCATCCAATAGGATTTATACAAGTTTAGGGTATTATTTTAACCTTATCTATTAGATTTAACTCTAAGTTAAATAATTTAACTTTTACCGTGTCTTTTTGTTTTCTTTCACTATATGGTTAATAAAATTACTATAACATGCCAAACGAACCCCAAATTGTTTATTATTAATATATATATCTCTATCTAAGTCATTTGGTCGATCCTTAGATTTTTAGGAATAAAATAACAATTAATAATATAATATTTGATTTAAAAACTATTTTGTGTCAATTTTGAAACTATTTGATATATGATTTTTGTGAAAGTCATAACAGAATTCTATGTTCGAACCATGTTTATTAAATCCACACTAATATATCATAGTAACCTATAAAATTAGTGGAATTCATAAAAAGTCTCAAATTACATTTAATTTGGTGTTTATAACATCAATTATGTCAAAATTTCATTAATAAAATAATTACTGCATCATCATTGTGTCATAGATAAATTAAATTATTTAATGTCTAAAAATTACAAATAAAATACCATTATATAGGAAATCTTTTTATCTTTGTAATGAATATTTATATTCGAATTTATCTTATGTATAACCCCATATTAAAAATGTTTTAGTAAATAAACTTTGATTTTAACTCTTTTAACCCTTCTTTAAATAAATTAATAATAAATGTCCTAATCTAATCCAAGTGGGCCTAAATGGTCATATTTTATTCATAAGGTTGTTTTTGGTCGAATTACACTTATCCAATAGAATTAGGACATGTGTTAGGGTAATAGTAATATCATATTTACCCTTAGTTACCCGATTTACTATTAACCGGGGTAAAAAAAAGTAAAAAGTTACTATTTACCAAAAAAATTTTTTTATCTCATTGAACCACATTTTACTTACTGACATCAACCGTGTCTCTCGGATTTTTGAAATTCCATTCACAGAAGCTGTAAAATTATGTTTTATGAAAAATTCAGTTTTTTAACTACCACTTAGTAGTTTCACTATTCATCAAAAATTGATGTTTTTTAGAAAAATGCCAAAATTTCATCCTAAGATATATTTCATATTCCGAATTCACAAATGAAGTCTATTTTACCAAATTCATAACATAGAAGTTGCATTAATTAATTTTATAATTAAATACCGCTGTTAAAACAAATAGCGTGTTTTTAAGAAACAATATCTATCAAAAGATTGACACTTGATTATGTCTGGTTTAAATGTGAAATTACATTCAATGACCAAAATTGTATTAAATTGTAAAAATATATTCTAAAATTAATAATTTATCACTATTAATTATTTCGATTGAAAAAGTTGTTTTTAATTAAAATTTAGTAATTTTCACTATTCATCAAAATATGAAAGTTATCCGAAAATCACCAAAATTTCACCCTAAGCTAATTTCGATATTATGAATCCAAAAATGAATTCCATTTTGAAAAATAAAATTACCAAATTTCAAAAGGTGGTTATTACTATTCATAACGGCTAGTTTTAATAATATTTTAATAGCATATCATTGTTTCGTGAAACTCAATATTGCGTACTACACACGCTATCGAGGAAGGTTGCGATTGAGTGTAATGCAAGGTAATTCAAAGATGCATGTTGTGAAAGCTCCTTTTTGTGTAGCGTACAACACAAGACATTAATAAAATTATAAAGAATATTTTTTTATTAAATCTCGGGCTGTTACATTCTACCACCCTTAAAATGAATTTCGCCCTCAAAATTCGTCGGGGTTATAAATGGTTTACTAATCGAAAGTTTCTTTAATAGAAACCCACATCGTAAAAAGGAATATCAAAACCAATCTTTAAAAACACAAGTATGAAACGTAATGGTTACCCAAATAAACTAATCATTGGGTTTCCACATAGGTGAAAATATGGATATGGAAGAGAAATCTAACCATCATGTTCTGATGGAGAGTGGTAGAAAACATGGCTATGGAAAAGACAACAATAACAAAGCCATAAATTTGTGACGATCTAAGGTACCATCTGATTCATCAGATATAAGATCACTAGGACAACATTTTTGGTTTTCAAGATCGTTTCCCTAAAGTTAATGAATTTGAATTAGAATAAATACTTACTTTATTTTGGTACAATCTCACTGTTGTTCGTGCCGTTAACAATTTCCACTTCATCTCTTAAATAAATGAAGTTGAATTTGTTATTCGTGAAGTGTTAGCAGATCATGTGATAGAATGACGGGTCATTCCATCTGTCTCAAACAAAAGGTTAGCAAAAATTATATACATAAGTCGATCTATAGTGAGATTAATCATATATGGTTCCTAAAATGGACTTTATACTTCATATATCATACTTCTTAATATAATAAAACTAGTTTCTAATAAACAGGGACTTCCTGTAGGCCAGTGGTAGGCGATAAAGGCCAGTCGCACTTCGGTTGTGGGTTCGATTCCCACATCCTTGTCCGACGCGATGGGCTGTCGCCCGACCTGCAGGTTGTCCTTTTTCTAAAACTATATTACTATAACATCCCATCAATAATATAGAGAAAACATCTATCCTTAAACAATACTAACTTATGTCTAACAAAATCCATTCCAATCTTTAGGCTTATCCATAATACTGCAGTCCACTCTAATAACATAGTGAAAATGATTACCAGAGATTTAACACCATCGTCGATCCCCATATATCATAAGATATGTTTTGTTGGTCACATTCCAAACATTCAATGTCCTTAATCATGTATTCTCTTGAAAACCGTAGTTAAAACATGAATGCAGTTAAAATTTAACACTTTCCACATACCAAAATCCTCAAAATTCTATATACTCAAACAATGATATCACTTAGTCCTTATATCAATCATGTGCTCATGAATACTGTTAAACATTTCATTTTCTCGTTTTCCCTTTATTATGTGCATATCATCTTATTTCCAAAAATATTTGAATCACTTTGAATACCACATTAGACCAATACATAAATATTCCAATATTTTATGATACAACATTATTTTGGAAATCCCATTACATAAAAACTTAATCATTCCACCACATCATTATCATATTCAACATCGCCAATGGTGATCGCATGTGACTTCCCTTTGTCATTTTCCTTAAGAGGTTGCTCATGTCGATCATCACTAACCCTTGGATTAGGGCATTTATTAGCATAATGCCCCATTTCCTTGCACTTGAAGCATTGAAGTGTTGGTGGTGCATTCTCTGTAGTGTTTGCTTTATTAACATCATTAGAATCCCTTTTTCCATTACTTCGACACTCAGCTACTCGATGACCTTCTTTTCCACACTTAAAACATTTTCTAGTCCCTTTAAGACAATCTCCACCATGATTCTTTCCACACTTTGTGCATAAGGAAACATTCATCTTCTTTTCACCATTATTCTGAGATTTCTCCTTGAACTCCATCTTTCGTTTCTTGTCAAAACCATGAGATTGATATGTAACACCAACTTCCATTTCTACCTTGATAGCACAACACACAATTTCTTCATAGCTACTAAAGTCTCTTATAGCTAATGCCCTTCGAAGACTTGGTTTTAAGCCACTGAAAAATCGATCAACTTTACTTTCAGGTTGGATGATAATGCCAGATACATACCTTGCAAGTCTTGTAAAATTCGCTTTGTATATACCAACAGATTCATCATCCTTTTGCTTTATTTCAAGAAACTCCTTCTCCATCTTTGTTTGAAGAATATGAGGGAAGTACTTACTGAAAAACAAGTTTTTGAACTCGTCCCATTCCATGGACTCAATTTCATCTCTTTGCCTCGTATTATTGATAAGATTCCACCATTGATCAGCTTCACCTTCCAAACGATATACTGCTAAGATGACTTTATCATGCTCAGAACATTGAAGAACTGAAAATATCTTTTCAGTGGTACTGATCCATTGTTCAGCAACAAGTGGATCAGAAGACCCACTGAAAGAAGGTGGATGTTGCCTCATGAAGGACTCAATAGAATATTGTTCCCTTCTCTGCTCATTTGGAAGTCCAGAATGATTCATAGCTTGTGTAAGTATAGAAATAAGATTTTTCACTCCATCTCCCATAACATTTTTTTGTTCAGGAGGGCAATCATTGCATTGTCCATTGCATTGATCAACACGGTTCCTTCGGGTTCCAACCATCGTCTAAAACCCAAAAAGAATAGTGTGAGAGGAAAAAATCATGCTAGGGAAAACAACCTAATAAAGGGGGAGTACCTTCAATATCTAACATCTTAGGTTTAATTCTATGATCGTTAGCGTAATTATAGTACTATAACCTATACATATACTTAACCTTAGAGACATCCATAGACACACCATAGAAATATCTCTAGGGATCTCACTAAAGTTCTCGCATCCTAGTTTCCAAAGGTTGACTAAACCTTTCCTTTGATGCCAACTGTAGAGACCCGTAGCTTGACGTACATGGAAATTACATTACTTTTTCTGAATACTTAGTACATAAAAAAACACACACACACAAGGATCGTAATAATTTAGTGTCTTTGGAAACTCGGAACGTAATATTCTAATCGTGGTGAAAGATCCTCAATATCTCCCATAAAGATCTTCCTTTTTTTTACCTAAAACCATTCTTTATATCCTGGGGAAAAGAAAACATAAAAGGGTGAGCTCAAATGCTCAGTAAGGGTAAACAAAAGAAAATCAATCACATCATATTCATAAGAACATAACTTTTGGAAATCTTAACCTGCAAAAGAGAGCATAATTTCATAACATGGGATAAATCATAGTAGTGAAATGAAATCCCAATAAGCATAACTTAAAACATGAAACTTTGTGGCATACACACATAATCATAAAGAATCATTTCTTGTTAGTCATGACTCATTGCCAAGACTATCTTAGTGGAAAAAGTCCCTTTCTGAATCGAGTCACCCTCGTTTCAGTCCTGTTTCACTGAACCGGTATAACCTACCATTCCAGCCATGTCTATCTCATGAGATATAAAATCTTTACCCAATTCATTGGAGGGAGATATAGGTCCCACCCATCTTATAATGAATCCTTTCTTATGTGTGCCACATAATCAAAAATCATACATCATCGCATAACACATGTAACAAAAATGGGATTCTTGAAACATCATGACATCATAAAACAAATTGTATAAGGTAAATGACTTCATAAAAATAATTCCCTCACAACATAATAAAATCAATGTAATAATAGGGATAAAAACAGATCCCTATATTATCTTAGATGGAAAATAATTTTGATAAAACATTTGAACTCCATTCTTGAGAAAAATATCCTTTCTTCTTCAAAAACACTTGTCTTTTCTTGACATGTCATACAATTATAAACTAAAAGAAGTTGATTAAACATAAACTTGAAAACTTATAAAGGAAGCTTCTTGGAAATAATGTTTTAAAAATCCATTCTTTCCGTATAAGTTAAAAAAAACATTCTTCGTACTTTTGTCAGAAAAGTCAAAAAGTACCTCGTACGAAAAACAACAAAATATTCCTTTCATACATATTACTAAAAACTCACCGAAGGGTAAAAATGGATTTAAACAATTTTAGGTGGATGGAAATAATATTACATATTGATGAAACATGGATGTGGATGATAAAATACACACCAGTAAATACTAAAGTATAAACAATCTCGGATAAAAATGAGATTGTGATATTTCCCTTACCTTAAGTCCGATTTGCTTCGTAAGTGTCCGAACCTACTGTATAATGGTTTAAATAATGTCATTAACTTATTACAGAATCATATTCATTGTTATGATATAATATATGGTTCACTAATGACTTTATATTACCCGTTCTTTTGTAAATTCCATGTTAAAGAAGCGTTTTGGGTAAAATCGTCACATTTGTCGTTCGTGTTTTTAACTTGTCATTATTCATATGATTACTTAGATCATGATTACTTAATTCCAGAATATAAAACATGATTTATATATATATATATTCATAATACACATATATAATAAATCAGTAAATGGAAAGAAATACACCGTTCATGGAGACGGTAGTCCGTACGTACGCCTGAACGCTGTTTTCGTTTCCTTATTGAATTGAATGGAATTAAGTAGATGACATAAATATAAATATAAATAATTCCAGTATCATTATTAGGTCATATATTGAATTATTACTTATTATATATACTTTATAATCAGTCATGAATGGTTAATCATTGATAATGAAACTCATCGCGTCGTGGAGACGGTAGTCCATACGTATGCACGAGCGATGATATTGTTCCCATGATCGTGGAATTGTGTTGAAGTGTACGTATAATATTTCAGTATCAATATCACTTTATAATAATCATATATAGTTACTCATTACACATTTATACCCATCCAATTAATGTGGTGGCGGAAAATAGATTACACCACGGCGTGGAGACGGTATTCCGTACGTACGCACGCGCGGTGATTTCCTTTTTCCGTAGGATGGATAGAAGGTTAATTAGAGTTGTTTCATATTTATAATAAAATATCAGTATGTAATTAATACTGATGTTATTACATTATCATGAAACAACTAAAGAAGAAGAAGTTGAAGAAGAAAGAAATTGAAATGATCGGTAATGGATATTACCTCTTCTTTGAAACGCCTCTTTGAATCCTTCGCTTTGGGAATGAAGATTGGTCTTTGAAGAAGACCAGGACCTCTAGGATTATTCTAGGAAAGTGGAGGAGGGATTTTGGCAGGGGTTGGACGAGCTTGAGTGCTCAAATTGGTGTGAGGAG
The DNA here is from genome assembly GCA_963277665.1 of Viscum album. Lineage (NCBI taxonomy): Eukaryota > Viridiplantae > Streptophyta > Magnoliopsida > Santalales > Viscaceae > Viscum > Viscum album. The sequence continues at coordinate 63,265,186 of OY728148.1, read as the reverse complement.
GAGGGGGGAGGAGGCACCCTTTTATAAGGGAGGAGAGGGGCACCTTAGGAATATCTCAAAATATTATTTTATATTAAAGTCAAAATCGGTTTATAATGGTTCCAAAGGGTCTTATTTCGAAGATAAAGTGGGGATGGGTCGAAATACTATCATCCAATAGGATTTAGGCAAGTTTAGGGTATTATTTTAACCTTATCAATTAGATTTAACTCTAAGTTAAATAATTTATCTTTTACCGTGTATTTTTGTTTTCTTTCACTATATGGTTAATACACTTACTATAACATGCCAAACGAACCCCAAATTGTTTATTATTACTATATATATCCTTATCTAAGTCATTTGGCCGAACCTTAAATTTTTAGGAATAAAATAACAATTAATAATATAATATTTGATTTAAAAACTATTTTGTGTCAATTTTGACACTATTTGATATATGATTTTTGTGAAAGTCATAACAGAATTATATGTTCGAACCAAGTTGATTAAATCCACACTAATATATCATAGTATCCTAGAAAATTAGTGTAATTCATAAAAAGTCTCAAATTACATTTATTTTGGTGTTTATAACATCAATTATGTCAATATTTCATTAATAAGATAATTACTGCATCATCATTGTGTCATAAATAAATTAAATTATTTAATGTATAAAAATTACAAATAAAATACCATTATATAGGAAATCTTTTTATCTTTCTAATGAATATTTATAGTCTAATTTATCTTATAAATAACCCCATATTAAAAATGTTTTAGTAAATAAACATTGATTTTAACTCTTTTAACCCTTCTTTAAATAAATTAATAATAAATGTCCTAATCTAATCCAAGTGGGCCTAAATGGTCATATTTTATTCATAAGGTTGTTTTTGGTCGATTTACACTTATCCAATAGAATTAGGACATGTGTTAGGGTAATAGTAATATCATATTTACCCTTAGTTACCCTATTTACTATTAACCGCAGTAAAAAAAGTAAAAAGTTACTATTCACCAAAAAATTATTTTTATCTCATTGAACCACATTTTACTTACTGACATCAACCGTGTCTCTCGGATTTTTGAAATTCCATTCACAGAAGCGGTTAAATTATGTTTTATGAAAAATTCAGTTTTTTAACTACCACTTAGTAGTTTCACTATTCATCAAAAATTGATGTTTTTCAGAAAAATGCCAAAATTTCATCCTAAGCTATATTTCATATTCTGAATTCAAAAATGAAGTCTATTTTACCAAATTCATAACATAGAAGTTGCATTAATTAATTTTATAATTAAATCCCGCTGTTAAAACAAATAGGGTGTTTTTAAGAAACAATATCTATCAAAAGATTGACACTTGATTATGTCTGGTTTAAATGTGAAATTACATTCAATGACCAACATTGTATTAAATTGTAAAAATGTATTCTAAATATACTTTAAAACCACTCAAATTAATAATTTATCACTATTAATTATTTCGATTGAAAAAGTTTTTTTTAATTAAAATTTAGTAATTTTCACTATTCATCAAAATATGAAAGTTATCCGAAAATCACCAAAATTTCACCCTAAGCTAATTTAGATATTATGAATCCAAAAATGAATTCCATTTTGAAAAATAAAATTACAAAATTTCAAAAGGTGGTTATTACTATTCATAATGGCTAGTTTTAATAATATTTTAATAGCATATCATTGTTTCGTGAAACTCAATATTGCGTACTACACACGCTATCGAGGAAGGTTGCGATTGCGTGTAATGCAAGGTAAGTCAAAGATGCGTGTTGTGCAATCTCCTTTTTGTGTAGCGTACAACACAAGACATTAATAAAATTATAAAGAATATTTTTTTATTAAATCTCGGGCTGTTACAGGAACCACCTACTTTGAACCCATAAAGCTTCCAGAAAATGGTGCGAAAACACAATCGAACCTAAACTGCACCTCAAGCAACCTAGCACGAACCCAAAACACGAATTTAAATAAAAAAGAATCAAAATAGAACCCTAAAAGTAAGAACAACTCTAAAAACTGGGAAAAATAATAAATTAGAAACCCCGCCATAGTAGAGAACTGCCAGAACGAGTTGCGGTCACGACTGGTTCGGTGCACTGCTTCGCCGAGGGCATGACCGAACTGGTGGGGGAGGGGGGTTTGTGGGGGCGGCAGGAGGCGGTGCGAGGGAGGTCGAGGCATCAGAGCATGGTCACCAGAGGGGGTATGGGATGCCGTAGGGGAGCCGCAACGGAGGAGTACGAGGCGCTAGAGGGTAGAAGAAACAGAGGAGTGCGGGGCGCTAGCGGGGTGTAGTGCTGAAGGAGTGCAGAGTGCTGGAGGTGAGTAGTGTCAAAGGAGGCGTTATTCATGGGGATTGGTGATCCGATGGATGGCGCAGGAAAGGAGAAGGGCAGGGAGGGAGGTGTGGTGCAACCCATGTGAGTCAATCGGGGGGGGGGGGGGGTTCGCACGACATAAATTGGGAGAGGTAAGGGGAGGTCTGAAAAAACCCTATGTAATGGAAAAAAGAACCAAAATAATATTAACAAAAAGATAAAAAATAAGTATAACAACCAAAAATGAAACCAATAAAAATAATTTTAATCATACCCTTAATAACAGAAATAACTCATTAACAAAAAAAGTAATAATAACAATAAAAATAAAAATAATGTAATAACGTACCTATTAAATTAATAATAAATTATAAAATGATCAACTTAATAACATGATATTAATAAAAATAATTCTCTCAATTAAATTAATATCCAAGAAAGTAACAATATTTTCAAGTGACATTAATATTATCATCATTATTAAAACCCATCTCAATTCATCTTATTTCATTAGTTGACCATTAGCCATGACATGCGACGAGCTGGGTGAGGTGGCATGGAGATCCAGGCGAGGTCGTGCAGCTTCGAACGTAGTGTGATAGACGCAACCAAGGGTAAAAAATTTATTTCTAAATAAGAGTTCAGAAAATTTATGTCAGGCCTCGACCCGAACTATCTGATGCCCAATAAAAAATAAAAAAAATATAAGAAGGATGGGTGTGACAACTCTCCCCACCATAAAACATTTCGTCCCCGAAATTTCACAACTAATGTTGAGAATCAATGAAGAAACTAATTCCCCACTAAGGATTAGATAGGATCTCCACAATCAACATGAAAAAGGAGGCAATATCATTATGCTCAGAGAAAGTGACTTAAAGATAGCTTTAATAAACGCGTAAAAAGCCTTTCTAACACATGTCGCCTTCCCCAATGATCTTGAACGCCTCCAGTTCACTGATCAAAGAAAGGAACTCTCGCACCCATGAAAACCAACTTCGAAAGACAAAACACCTCAATCACCATTGCATGAAAACCATGTCGTCTGACTGGAACAAACAAACAAGATCAACCACATCAAGAAAATACTCTTATCACCTACCACCATGTCATCTCTAGAAATATAAATAAATACTGGAATAGGAAAGCCCGAAGGGGCTCCACACCATTAGAAACTTACAAACGCCTGAGATGAGACTAGAAAACCAAGTCATGGAGGCTCGAGTGGACTCCCGACCATTATGAAAAAGGCCAACACCAAATCATTCAAGAGACATTTGAGCGAGACCCATCATAGATATCCCCATCATTAGAACTGACAGAAGGTACAAAACTTTTAAAATTTTCCGACGGTGACCAAACACCCCACCATAAAGGTTGGGGAGGGGGGGATTGACTACCGGGGTGCCAAAATCATGACCCAAGATAACCAGGAATCTCCACGTTCCTTGATGAGCACCATTAAAAATTGGGACCGATTTACCGAAACAGACCTTATAAGGACTAGTTAAAGAGATTACAACCAGTGGGATGCATCTGTTGGGAATTTAAGGTACGATGTGACCATGCCTTCTCGTAGCTGCGACAACCTCATGCACCCAAACTGGTCATCAGAATGGAACAACCACAAAGGGAAATTAAACTGCATTTACTTTCAACACCCGTGGTAGAAATAATTTCATGTTCTCATACACTCTCGGGGTTCTATACCATGTTCCAGCTTCACTCCAAAGCCTATGGAAATAGCCATAAAGTTTGAAGCAACTTCGACCTCACAGTCAGACATGGAAGACTCCCGAACGGAGATTCTCCCATTGGTGTTACACACAACCACACCACGACCGAGACAACCCCATCAAACACAACACACCACGACATCCAACTACTCGCTGATGACACATCCATTAAAACAGGGTTTTAGAGGATGCACATGCAACACCTATTCACCATTACTAAGAAACCTAAAGAGGAAGTAAACACGACTAACACTCCCCTTTGAACAAAAAAACTAGATCTCCCCGAGAGAACACAATCCTATGAAAACAGGGATTCCTAAAGGATCATACGAATTACACCCTTTCTCTTTATGATAACTCACGCTGCAAGACGTCACCAAACATGTCCCGTGCAGCCGATTAAAGCTTTACAAGCCTTTAAAAAAATAGTTCAGCACTACTAATTCTAAACCACCTCCACCCTTCCCCGCTGGAATTACATTCCCCATTTCCAGGGGGACCTTCATACACAACAGTGTCAAACCTCATACCCGAAGACTCGGTCAACTAAAATAGATCGAAACTACTTTCAACTCCCCTCTAATTTGTCATAACATTGCAAGGGGACCCTCTTAGTTTCAAAAATAAAGAGGTTTTAATTCTATAATTCAAGAAGTTGGTCCCCTGATCAACTTGAGGGCCGACCAACAACGAATTGCCTATGGCCGCACTTCAATATCATGTTAAATCTTTATAGGGTGGGTGAACTTGTCAATAAAGGAAACCATAGACCCAATAAAACATGTCCAATGGAAAAGACATATCACAAGCGAACGATAAAAGTGAAGGAAACCACTAAAATGGATTCCCGAAGAACTTTTCAAAAGAGGCCATTAACAACATGCTTTCACACCAACTGACCAACAAGAATTCAAACTCAAAACACAAATCATTCCAAAAAGATCCTCATCTCAAAACACCTCACATCTGACATTTAAAAAACACAAGGACACATCACACAATCACTTGTTATTATCACGCAGAATACTTATGTAACATAACTTTTTGAAAATAAGCAATGTTATTGGTTTTCAAAAACACCAATGGTGTCCCATGTGCCTCAGACATGCATGTTCCCATGCCACACTGGATCCCACCTCATATCCATCTCAGAATTCATTCGTTCATCCCATTTACCATTTCACTTTCTAATATACATTCATGCAAGTGGTTTCCCATGACAAAGCCAAGATTAAAAACAAGATTTCCATGAATCCAAAACCAAGAGATGAGGAATGATGAATGAGGGAACTGGTATCCGCGGGTGACTGGAAAATATGGTCGGCGGCCATATTCCAATCACCCCACTGTCACAAAGGGTATTCTAGGTCAGTGTCCCCAGCACCACATGGCTTGGCAGACCCTACGAGCTCACTGGGACAACTTACCCAACTACCATTTTATATCCCCATGACATGATGAACCGCAAGAACCAAAGACTCAGACAAACCTCAACTTACGTTGGTAACTTGAAGCCCTCCACAAGGTGTGATGGCCAAGCACATTGCTCGTAGCTAGAACGTCGAGTTCTGACAACCATAATTTTGTTCTACTCTAACTCTATCTAAAAAATAACACAACCCAAGAGAGAAAACCTCCCTCTGATACCAATTTGTCACGAACCAAGCCAGGTCGCAATCTGACCCGGCACCCGACCCGGTCCGTGACATGGCCCCAAGGGGTTTTCTGACCCGGCGCCTGACCAGGTCCTTGACATGGCCCGAAGGGTGTTCTCGAACCCCACGGGCTAGCACAAGTTCCCGAGTATCATAAGTAATAAAATGAAATAATTTACCTGAAATAATAGATAAAAAGACAACCCACAATTTAAACAAAAAAAACTGGAAACAAACAACCAAAAAACCTTTAAATTATAAGGAAAAAATATAGGCTTACAACTTAAACAAACATCCAAAATTAAACGACAACCAAAAGAAACTAAAACACTAAGTCAAACCTCCAAGAAACATGATAGGTGCAGCATCCACACGCCACAAACACCAACCTTCCCAAGAAGACAATCAACGGCCAAAACCACCATCGCTGAGCTCAACAGATCGAACTAGAATAAAAAAGAAACCGAATCTACATACACCCAAAGGTGTACGTAAGGTGTGATCCAAAATCCTAGTAGGATGTCACCCCATAAAAAGGTTCCACACATAATTATTAAATAACAAATACATTTGAAATTTTAATTAATGAAAAGAAGTAAATGTTGTAACAATTTTAATGAAAAAAGGACTAAGGAATACAATTTCAAATGGAATAACATAAATTATGACACAAACACCCTTACTTTTAAAAAAAATAACTAATGTGTCACACCGATGAGAGTAAAGTTACCAATGAGAACTAATATGGGAGAGGCCACGTAGGTGTTAGCTAGCTTGGGTCCCTAGATCTTCTTGTCTCGGTGAAACATGGCATAGAAGGTCACGAACCTCAGAAGCCCATAACCCTCAGAAAACGTTGCTTAGAAAGACATGACCCTCAGAAAATCATATGTTTAGTTACTGTTGAAATCGTCAGTCCTGCTAGAGGAACCGGGTCGAGTCACCTCTGGAACACTAGTTCACAAGTCTAGTCCACCCTCCAAGCTACCTGGGATTCCCGGTTTGTGCTTAAACAAGTTGTAAGTTCATTTTAAATTTCACACTAATGTATAATTACCAAAAAGGGTATTTACGCACTCAAAATCACAATTTGCACGCCCAAAACCACTTTTAAAACCATACAGACACCAAAATCTTTTAAAAACATAATCTGAAGAGGTTACACACTCATCTAAACCATATACATAATTCAAAAAAAGAAACAACCATTAAATGAACCTCCACTTACACATGTAAACACCACATTGAAATAAGAATCACACTATAAATATCTCAAAACTAAATCTGGATTAGTTCCACAAAAAATTGAAGCAACTAGACAGTCAAAGAAATAACTTTCTTTATCAGCACCCCACTAACCAAAAATTATTAAACAAAATCTGCATGTGTTGTATGACTTTAAGCACAAAATATTCACACAATTTAACCAGAAAATATTTTTTCACCCTTAATACTTATTTAAAAAACCACCCATTTTTTCATAAATAAATTTTTGAGAGAAAAAAAATGATTCACACACAAGACCGACCCCACCACACACTTACATGACCACATGTTCACAACACCACCTTAAGAACACAATCTGTAACATGCACACAATTAACGAAAACACCAACACAGATAAAAATTTCATTTCTATAATTAAACGAACTACCAATAAAATGTGCCAAACAATTTCAAGATATTCCGCACGACACTAAATGTAAAAAACACTTCCAAATGTCATTTCCTACTAAAAACAGATAGATGCAACAATAACCTGAAAATTTCACCCTTTTCACGCCCTAAAAAATTAACTACACTACATAAGGAAAAAAACTAATAACCAGTTCAACATTGGTTTCACAACAACGTACTTATATTATTCACAAACTACTAAACACATAAAAACACAGTAAACCTTAGGAACAATAAAATCTGTATCAAAATAAATGATTAATAAACACACTACATAAATTAAATCAACAAATGAATTCATCAATTTATACTAATGTGTGGAAACACCTACCTCGATCCCAAAAAGCTTCCGCAAAATGGTGTGAAATCGCAATTTCACATCAACCACACCTCAACAAACCTAGAGAAAACCCAAAACACGAATTCAAACAAAAACGAATCAAAATAGAACCATAAAATCAAGAAAACTCAAAAAAAATAGAAAAACAAAAGATATCAAAAACCCAACCATAGTGGAGAACTGTCGGAAAGAGTTTCAGGTGACTTGTTCAGTGCGCCACCTGGCTGGGGGCTTGACGGAATAGGCAAGGGGGGGTTCGTGGGGGCAGCGCAAGGCAGTGCGAGGGGGGTTGAGGCATCAAAGCATGTTCGCCAGAGGTGATCAGTGCTGAAGGTGAGCAGTACTAGAGGAGGGTAGGGCACCAGAGGTGACCTGAGCTAGAGGAGGCATCGGCCAAGGGGGGTGCTGATCCGACGGATGGTGCGAGCATGGAGAAGGGCGGGGAGGGAGGTGTAGCGTGACACAAGTGAGTCCAGGGGGGTTCACATGACTGATATTGGGATAGGTATGGGGGAGGTCTGAAAAATTATAAGGAATGAGAAAACAGAATAAAAAAAAAACAAAAACAAAATAAGAAGAAAAATAGAAAATAAAACCATAAAAAATAATTTTAATCATAAACCTAATAATGTAATTAAAACATTAACAAAAAAAGTAATAAGAATAATAAGTATAATAATTATAATTATAATATAATAAAATGCCTATTAAACTAAATAATAAACTATACAATGATCATCTTAATAAAACACTATTAATAAAAATAATACTCTCAATTAATTTATTATCCAGGAAAATTATAATATTCTCATGTGAAATTAATATTGTCATGATTATTAAAACCCTTCTTAATTCATCTTATTTCATTAGTTTACCATCGGGAATGAAGTGCGGCGAGCTGGGCAAGGTCTCACAACGACCCAGGCGACGTCGCACGGCTTCGAGTTCAGTGTGATGGACGCAACCAAGGGTGAAACATTCGTTTATAAATAAGAGCTCAGAAATATTAAGTCAGGGCTTGACCCAAACTATCTAATGCCCAATAAAAAAAATAAAAAAATAATATAAGATGTACGGGTGTGACACCTGTAATCATCAGATGCAACATATCCATCCTAACTATTTAATTTTGACCCAAGAATGATTTAACTATTGGTATTTTTGAACACTATCCTCAAACGCCACTGTCAAATGAAGATGGTCCACATAATACTTATGAGCATGCTATTTCATGATAAGTGTATCAGGGATCAACTTCACCATATTTGGAATATCATGAAAATACTCATCCCAACCAATGTCTTTTTTCCTATATATTCCCATAACAAGAGATATTTTCAAGGCCTTTCATACAAAACCTGGATGGGAACCACTTTAATCAAACACTAATATTTAATTTAATATGAAAAATTTACTATTGGAAAATTATATTCCCATGATCATATAACATATTGGACATAATCCTAGATAAAACCATCAACAACCTAGAAAGTACACTCTATCTATCCATTTATCAATAGATGATATTGCTTTCTCAATCTAATAATACAACCCCTCACCTCTGATAATACATTCCAAAAACCTATACCTGAACTATGGGTACTTATATTATACAACCACATAAGGAACAACGATAAGTCTCACAATCTCATTGACATACAATTCTCCTAAGAGGTTCCAAAATCATCGTCTCCTTAATAGGTATGATATGCACAACTTCATTATGTATCTCTATGATCACACAAATTTCATAACTACCAAGAGGATTGTTTTTCAAACTTATGATGAAATAAAGAATAATATAATCCCACATCTATATGATAATGGGTATAGGTAATATAAACATTTTGGTCTATAGAGATCAACCATAATTCACCTACACATAAGACACCAAGATAAAAAATATAAAATCAACAGTCTCACACCCTACAACCAATACCTTCATCTCAATTAATTGTACATATTTTTATCCCTAAGGTTGATGGTCCAACGTGACTAGTTCCCTATATCCATAATCACATTTTATGAGGAAAATGGAACATGTAGACTACTATGAATGAACAATGCTCCACAAAGACACCAAGACCACTCACATGTGGTCGCCCAACTACTAATTATATTTTAATTTCCTTTTCACTTAGTATATATCACCTTATTGACATGAATTTTATAATCAAAAGTGGAGTTAGATTTCAGGGATTCCAAAGAACACTAATCCACCACAATCTCTCAATCTAAAGACCTTATCATTATGAAACCATGTCAAATACCACTCCTCAATAGATTCCACAATATCTTATGGTATTAATATGACATTCCATTCATTATAAAACACAACCACATTTTAGAAAATTAATTAAATATAAAATAAACTATAAAAGGATGTCTAATGATAATGTCTTTCAATGTATTTAGTGAACTAATTATTGCTTGAAGACAGATATGAAACTTGTACAAGAAGCATCATAAATAAATCAAAACACAATGGTGGTTCTGGATGAAACCAATCAGGTGCTAAAGTGAACCACATATTTATATGCTCAAAATATCTCTACTATTTGTCATTTAACTCACACATTACACCCTTATGGGTTAATGTTTCCACCGATGACATGAGAATAGATAAACAGTGAATAAAACCTATATAGTAACCAAAACAACACAAGAATTTACTCCTAATAAACAAATTTATAGGTTTATCCCATGATATAATAACTTGTATCATTTCATTATCCAATAAGATGGCCCAAAGATAAATCACATACACCATTAATTTTAATTCATTAATATAAAAATCATATTTGGATGGAATAAGATATAATTGATGTTCAATAAATAATCAAAGAATTATATACAAATGGGTCATGTGTTCATTCAATATCATGTAGTAAAACAAATTTCACAAATGATGAAATCCACATAATCTTCCAAGAACCAATGAATAATTTATATCGTCAAATCAATAAACACTTCATGTACATTATTTAGACCGAATGGCCTAACATGAAACTCAAAATTCCTGTACAATATAATAAACAATGATACATGAATATCATTTTCTTGAAACCTGATCATGTGAATCTGTAACTGATTTTTAATATTTAGAGACATATATTAAGCTCCAATATAGTCAATATGTATTTGAATCCTTATAAGATGATATTTTTTCTTAATGGTGAAATATTAAATATTTTTATAGTTAATGAAATTTCTTATGATTTCATCTATATTAATAGAATAATGGAAAGGAAATTCCCATGGTGACATGCTATGATGAATAGAAACATTAGACTCTATTTCCTCAAGACATAATATATGTTCTACTAACTCAGAATGTTGCATTTTAGAAGATTTCATTTTATGTGGAATCATACTGGGGAGTTGGCCCATAGTAAACTCCAGCTATATTTGTGGGGGGGTGGGTTATTCTTGAAAACCCATTTTGAAGGACCATCGGGGACACACACACAACAATAGGAAGTTGACCACCCAAACAAGAATTATATTTAACATGAATAATCACTATTAACCAGCATTATATTAATCTTTCATTAGAGACAACATTCCCTAACTCTCTTGATTTAGAGTCCCAATCACACCGGATGTTAAGAGTGACCCCAATGGTTGATATTAACACTCCCAAATTCTGAAAATAGTATATATGTGGCATAAATTTATCATAAAATCATTGATAAAAATGATGTGGAAGATTTAAATATTAGGAGATAAAAATTCTCATACTCAGTCAATGTTAATTATCATCACCCTAAATTGGGGCACATGAAACATTGTTCGAACATCATTCCCATTGGGGTGGAAATATCCAAAAAGAATAGAATTTGTTACAGACTAAATACCAACATCTCAAACTAAATTTAACATATAAAATAATTTCTATCACCAAAAATAAAAAAATATATCACCATAGATTGATAAATAAACACTATAATCCTAACTATAGTAGACCCCTATTCATATTAATTTGGTTCAGAATCCACTAAATAAAGATATAAAGTATCAAATCCTCCCATAAATATTACATTCCCATGAACATATCCCATAACTATAGGATAGTACACAACATCCATTAAATATTTATAATTAACTTATGAACTCATATAAGATGTGGGCCCTATCTTAATTCCTAAAAATATCCTATCAAAAAAATCTATCACATAGACAGATCATCTACCATGAAAACATGTATTTTTAGATAATGTATAGTTAAAAAAGGTATGACATCTCCAACCGCATTGGAAGTATAAAACCCATTGATTCTAGATTGAAAATCTTCAAACTGGCCCTGAAGAAATATATCTACCTTTGTCTTTCCTTTTCATGCTAAAATATACACCCTAGGTATTTAAATAGCCAACTAAATCTCTATATAAACCTATATATAGATCTCTTTCTTCTATAACCAATGAATCATTATATAGTACCTATAATCATGTCTAAAGGAACATAATAATCAGAATTGATTTAATATCATTCCACAATTGAAAAAAATCCAATGATCTTTTAGGTACATATTTTTGATATACTCTTTTAATATATACACCAACATAGTATAATAGGTGTAATACTATATAATCGTATGCTTAACCTTATCCATTTTAAAAATATAATATGGTTTTCTACATATAATGTCTCCTGTAAAAACCTATTATTAATTATTTATTTGAATGATGACCAATTTAGGTCCTTCTATAACTAAACATTCATAATTTGGTCACACCACATTTTTTCCAATCACTAGATTATGTATGTGTGATAAAACATTCGATCCATTGGGAGACATAATGAAATTTATTATCCTAAATATAATTTCATGATAGTCATATTATTCTTTAATTGCTTTCACTATGTATAATATTAATGGAGTATTCTTAGTAAAAATTGATCCATCATCCACAACACATTCTAGTTTCCTAACACCCACATGACCCAAAGTATGAATTGTGTGTATTAGAGATTATATCATAGAAGGGTCAACTAATCAATTAACCTAAATAAACAATATTGTATTGTCTATCTTAGATATGGATGTTATATTTTCAGATAAATGTGTCTAATAAGAACAAGGATTTAACCAATTTGATCGTTAGAATATTCTATATTCTTAATAACACCTTCGTAATTCCATTCTATGTTCCAAAAAATATGAAATTAAATCAATTATAGTTTCAAACAATTAAATACATCACTTAAAAATTATGTCAATTAAAATAAACATCCCATATATTTCATTCAAAATATATAAAACCCATAAACTAAGACCTGGTAAAAAATGTCACTAGCCACTAATGGTAACATTGTTTCAGTCATGGTAGCGTGATGACAAAGTCCCCTTTCAACACATAACATTGTAATTTTGATTGTCCAAACATCTATATATAGAATACCCATATCTAGACTCATGCATTGTTAACAAAATTCAAGATGATTCAGTATATATTAAAAATTCACAACAGTAGAACTCAGTACAACCAACCCATGACCCCGATCGCACAATAAATTTTTTAGGAAAGATAAGGATAATAAAAAATGTAATGAATATTCATAGAAATAGACATGAAACTATAGATCATTTGATATGAAAGTAATATAAGACAAAAAAACAATACAATCCATGGAAAATCAAGATAACATATAATTTATGTTAATTATCTATATGACCAATGATAAAATCTAAACCACACTACTACAAAGTAAAAACCCAAATTATAAGCTGGTAATATTTAATATTCCCATCCCTTTACATGTATCATGCAATACATCATCTAAAATTTACCAAATTAAAATTTAGGTTCTAAAGAGAATGACCAATATAATACCCCCCCATATTTGATACAATATATAATATGACGAATTCAATTTTTATACCCTTAAAAAACATTTTTACAAGGAATTTTTCATTAATTTCAAATCCATTAAAAATTTATATTCCCATTTTTTCACATAAAATTTATTCATATACTGATACAATAAATACGAAAAGTAGAAGTGATAAAATTGGAAATCTTATCCATGCATAATAGGGTAATTGATTAATCACATAATAATTAAATTACATCGCGTGATTCCATATGAAACAACCTCATAAAAAATATTTCAAAAATATCAATATTAAAAAAAATTGTTATAAATAACTATAAACTAAAAATTCCCTCACATTAAGAACATGCTTATTGGAATATGTACTATTTACTAATGATCCTAAATGAAAATGCGGTTGGATCTAACCAATATAATGTACCAATAGTGTCCATCGATACTCAAAAGGTTACCACTAAATGGTTCCAAAATGTATATGGATACCAATGTCTATTTATTGAAATTAAAAAGGTTCCATGTGTGGTAACTGTTAATAGAAACAAAACAATATTTCTTGTGATTTTATAAAACGTTTTCAGTAATGCGATACACTACTTTAGTGATTGAAGCCCTATTTTCACAGTCAGGGAAATCATATTTTATGAAAAAACCTTGAAAAATTTTATCCTTACCACAAATCCTTTCAAAGTAGAAATCCATTACACTAAATGAATTTCCTAAATGAATTTATTACGATGAAAATTAACATCATCAAATTATTCAATTGTATAGAAAGACCATCAAGAAAATGTATTAAATGTAGTAACCATAGACAATGGTTACTATAATCAAAATACAAATAAAATTCATAAGTAATTACTAAATTAATAGGTGTTCTAAAATAACCATGAATATCGATCACTGAAAAAATGATCGAGATGGATTGGAGATCCCTAATATCACTTAGGGTGAACTCTATGTTGATAGACTGAAGGCTATATGTATAATGAAAAATAAAACATACGACCATAACCTAACACCTACTATACAAGATGTTTACACCAAGATTATTCCCATTACACGTATATTGTTTCTCAAATGTTGAAAATTCAAAAAAATGTGCCAACTTTTAAATAACCACAATTTTTTCCATCACAAGATGTGAACCATATGCATATTATGTTAACCCTTCAAGCATTAAATATTTATCATTATATATTTGTTGAATCCATTAAAGGATGTGTAATTTATTTAAAAGGCTAAAAATATCTAAGATGACAACAAAGAGAATAGTTCTTAGAAGAAAAACACCTTGTCTCTTTACGATATTCTATGAAAATGGTGATAACCCATTGATGCCAAAAATAATTTAGTATATGTAATCCATTATATGAAACTAACATTCAACCATATTGATTGTATAATTTTCACTAGAGAAGACTCTCTATCCCATAGAATCCCACAAATGTGCCAAAACATTTTGTTGATAAATGAAATCTCAACTAAAAAATATTGTCTATGTGTACATGGTTGTACAATATTATCTTTTGTATGATTTAATCCTCTCAAAATACCTTTATATAATTAAAAAGATTCTATTTTTTTGTGTTATTGATTTTTTTTGTTTAATTTAGTTCAAATCATTTGTAATGTAAAATAATATTTATGTTTTAAAAAATAAAGCTTTGTCTACAAAAAGACGATGTTAGAGAACATTTTCATTATGAATTTTGAGCATGATAAGATATTATCTTTGTAAATCAGTTATGTCGTATAATTTCCAACATAAATCTCCAATATTAAAAAATTGGCTAAATGAGAAATGGCTTAAGTGTGGATTTTTATATGTCATAAATAGATATGTTGATGAAATAGATAGATTAAATTGTATATAATGTGCAATCTACTACATAGATTCCATTATTTTTATAGTTGGATACATGTTTATATATGGGGATGTGATTTTCCAAGATACACAATATTTTTATAATTTATTAAATAGATAAATTAATTTCTTATATGAATAAATCAACAATATCAAGAATGATTATATGGTTAAATTTTAGATAAATGAATTAAAATACATCGATGTCAACTATTTCGTTATATTAAATCATATAATTCATTCTGAAACCACTCTATTTTCTTAATAATTTGAGTATTTAATGTACAAAATAAGGTTTCATATGATTTATTAAATGAAAAAACAACTCTATATTTAAAAAATTGAAATCAAAAGATTATATGTCCCATGAAATGATATATTTATTGATAAATATATTTCATAGTTGTTTTTCCCAAATAAAATTTTAGAAAATAAAAACATTATATTTCAACTAAGTCTATTTTATTTGAAATTAAGTTTTAAACTAGTTTAAAATATGAAATATACAAGAATATACTAGAAAGGGAAACAATGGAGTAACATGAATATAAAAAAATCATTTTCACATGTTATATCTATTTCATGATAGTATTAGAGATTCTTTTTCTATAGTAATAAAAATAATAAGATGAATAAATATTTATAATGTAATTATATCTTGATCAATTGTACAATGTACTTGTAAACTCTACATAGGTTATAATACATTCTTATTTTCTGTCATGGGTAACTCTTCCCAAAGTTCAACATCATCATAAAACCACATGCATTATTTTGTAATCTATAAAAATTAAATACAATTTGAGAAATTATGAACTCCATGTACATATTACTGAAGGATTTTATTTTTGTAATTTAATTTAGGTTCCCAAAACAATTTCCAAAAAATATAAAAAAGGGATTAATATTTTTACTCAGTTTTGTAGTATAAAAAATGGTCTAGTTCTAGTAAAATGCAAATGTTTTAAGAGTTAGGAAAATGTTGACTAGAGTGGGTTTTCATTATCCCTAAACCACTATATATCATCTTTATTTTCTTTTAATTTTTATTACAATTTTTATATTCGTTCCATTGGAAAATGTGGAGTTATCTAAATTTTGTAAAAAACATTACATATTCCTAAATTAACATTGAATATAAAATATCTCATTTTTCTTAATGAATCATATAATAACATAATATGGAGTGATATAAATGTATTTCATCATGAATTAAAACCCATGTATGTTAAACGGATTTGAAAGATAAAATTATGCAAAAAAGATATCAACGATGTGAAAATTATTTTAAATAAATTATTACTATGGCGGGAAAGAGAAACATTTTGAAAAAAATAATACAAAATGTTCATAATAAATTATTCTTGAAAATATATAATGTTTTAAAATAGGATAAAGTGAATTAATATATTATACATATACTTTTAAAATGATATTCAATAATAGAAACTCGAAAAAAGAATAATGTTTTGAAAAAAATGAGTAATTTTTTTAATCTTTTTTACTTTTACAATTAATCATTGAAAATGGAACTATTAAAAAGGAAATAAATATAAAATAGTACAATGTAGGCTTCATAAAAAAACCAATTTTTTGAATTGATAGAATAAAATTCTAAACAATTAGATATAATATTTTTAAGAACCCACATAATTACAAGGGTGGTGATTTGTTTTCAAAATTAACAAATGGGAAAAAGATAAATTGTAGATAATAGTTTTTATAGTTTCAAAAAGCTAAATTATTATAATGGTTGGACCTAAAAACAAAAATATAGTGGAAATGTACATTTAATGACATGGGAATTCTTATTAACAAAAAACACATTATAATGAATTTTTATTACCTTTTGAGAAGAATAATTTTTTGTAAAAAATTATTTCCCATTAAAATATAAATTAAATACATCATAAAACAACATTGGGATATAATATATCAATTACATATGATAATTTATGATGAACAAGGATGATGAGCTAAGGAATAAAAGAAATTCATCAAAAACCATTTCATATTTAATAATTTGGGAATGAAAAATAATTGGTCTCTCAAAAATAAAATGGATATATAAAAAACATGAATTTATTTTTTAAACAATAAAAAATAAATTTTTTAATATTTTTTATATATAAATTTGAAATTGTATCATAGCATTAAAACAATTCATAATAAATGTACCTTGATTGGAAAAAAAACATACATCGTTTCCAAACATACTTATTGACACTTTTCCATGATATAAAAAAAGAATCACTACATTAATCGTGTATTTCAAAATATTATTCATATATTTTACCTATTAGATATCTAATTTATTATTATTTTTATCTCTATATTCATTAGTTATAACTTACATTCCATTTATTGGTTTTAATAACATAAACCATATTAAAACATCTATAATATTTAAATAATATTTACTAAATTAAAAACATGTTCTTAAATAATATATATATATATGATTATATTTAAATTTCTAACATATATAAATATTTCATAAATTTCCATATATGTATTACGTATGCTTTATTAAAAATTAATTATTGTTATCTTATCCCGATGATATTAGATAAATAAAATTATACTTAAATAATATGATAAATACATAATAAAATATTTTCCAAATCATATAGAAATGATAATGTTTTTATACGAACATGAAAATATTTTTTTACATGTTCCCAAATTCATTTATAATATTTATTTTTAGAAACATTTATATATATAATTTAACATGCCAAAATAAGAAAATGGATTCTCTTTGTTGATCTGTTTTTTAAAAAAAAATTTAATTTATAGATTATATCATTATAATTGAAGAATAAATATATTGTTTTGAATATTTTTATATTTTTAAAAATATTTTAAATTACCTTTTAAGTAATTTAAAATACAATGAAATGAAAAAAATGAATTCTTTTTGGATGTGGTATTCTGGAAACCTTCATGAATGACGATTCATTATTTATATATGTTATTGAATTTGATAACTATGTATTGTAAAATTAATAGAACAATATATATGTATAATATTTACAAAAATCATCATATTATGATTTTAATAAGTTACTGTTATGTGTATTATTAAGAAGAAAGACATCAAAATATGATAATAATTAAATTGAATACATGATTATTCATTGTAAGTACTCTAGATATTATAGAGAATCTGTTGAAAATGAAGGCATATGAGATTTTATTCTTTATAGAGATTTTTAGGATAGTAAAATTTATATGTTTGATGGACATTTTCTAAGGATATTGGAGTCTTGAATAAGTGTAAGTTGTACGTTTATATATCTGAATAGTTTGATAGTTATGAATATTAACATTAGATATTATTAATTTAGTTTCTAAATTAAATGATCAAGGGGTCAAAAGAGAAAAATATTGAATTTTTTTTAATTTTTATTCTAATAAAATCACAACTAACCAATTTTGGAAGAAATTTTATCATTTATTATTATTTTACCCCTAACAAAATATGTTTATATATATTTAACATTTTAACATATTAAAAATATATTTTTTGTAATTATTCATAAAAAAATTTAATTATTAATATATTAAAAAAAGTTAACATTTGGATTTCAAATTTGAAATCAATTTTATAATTTTATAATTCTATATGTATAAATAGTAAAATATTAAAAAATAACACTAAATCACATCAATCGATTATTTCAAATAAAGATAACATGATTTTAAATGTATATAATATAAATTTTTTATATTTTACTAATAATAGAGAGTTAAATTTATTTTTTTATTATATTAATAAATTGTAAAAGGATTTTAACGAAATAAAAAACCAAACCACGCAATGAAAATTCCTAGATTAAAGATAATACAAAAAAATTTATATCACATAATGTTTTGATTTTATTTTAAAAATTCCAAAGGTATTATATGTAAAAATAATATTTCATATATCATAATTCTATACCAAATTTTTATATTTATTGATAATGGTTTGGAAATGATATTTATGGTTATATACATAAATAATCATGGAAATTACATTTTTACAAAATCCTAGTATTATTTACTATATTTGTTTTTTATTAAGTATTCATAATTGAACATAAACTAGTATACTAAAGAATAAAAAATGATTATATTAATTTTTTAATATTTACATCGAAAAAAATTATTTCTTTAATAAAAACAGAACATCTAGTAAGATATAATTTAATATTAAAATAATTTTTATAATATGTAATATTTTTTTATTAATTAATAATAAATAATTTGATATTTTATGTTCTTATTTTTCAATAAAGGATACCTTGTTTTCTTGAAATAAAAAATAAAAATCCAATCAATACATATTTATGTGTAATGTAAATTTAATAGAAATTAATTTAAAATAGTATATAGATTCAGGATATATAAAAACATAGAAATATTTTATTATATTTTAATAAAATATTTATTTTTTACTTATATAATGACATGTCATTTCTATGTAATCCAAATGAATAAGATATTCTCTGGATGGCATTTTATATGGTCTATCAACTACCCTGGATTTTATATCAATATCCATGGGCATAGACTTTTATCTTGTATGGTTTTTCTAAAAAAATATTTTCTCAAGATCATATTTGGCATTATAAAATGATAAATCTAGAGAAGAAATCTTATTTAAATTTATAGATAATTAGGATTCATGAAGAATAAAACTTATATTATATTCAATTTGTTATTCATTTTAAAATGTTTTTAGTATTATGCTTACATCATGTTTTTCATAATTATTTCAAATCATTGTTTTAATGATCATGTCAAAAATTGAAAATTTTTCATTGTTTGTATCTTTTTATATTTTTTTCATTTGATTGATTATATTAAAAAAAATATTCATCTATGCATAATAAAAACTGAAATCTTAGGTTCTTATAATAATATATATTATAAAATATAATAGAATCAATTTAAAAACATATATATATGAGTGAAATTGAAATAAAAATAAATCACTTGTATTACAAATGTGGAATAACATTAATTTGATCTCTAAACCATATAATTATTACATTTTTATTATGTGGAATAATCATAATAGAGATAATTTATTTTCATCCCCTATATTCTCCTATGCAAGATGTATGCATTGGTTACTATTTATCACTCCTCATATGATAAGGGATATTCTACACATATAATTTTTAGTGTTTATTTTTGTGTAATATGGGTAGGAATAGAGAAAAACTTGAAAAAATCGTTTACCAGTACTTATATATAATTCAATGATTGTAATGGAATAGGGAATTCAGTTTTATAATTACCTCTCAGATGCTTTAACATTGAACTTATTTGATTTCATAAATAATGAGTTAATAAATCTCACAATTATTTCTCTTTGTCTTCAATCACTATTATCTATAATATCATATGAAATTGAAAATAATGAATATCATAAATTGAGTAGTTTTTAGAGTATACTAGATTACAATACACATTATTTTTCCCTTTTCTAACCCCATTTTTCTTCATTCATTCACCATATTATACTTTCCCCTATTCTTCCAGATTCTTTTAATGGGTAAACACTATATTCTCTCTAATTCTCTATGTTTTTAGTTTCCTCATCCTTTTTTAACTATATACTGATTAATTAAATTATAACATGATGACTATCAATGTACTCATTCGAAATCTATATTTTTAAATATTTAGGATTACTAGAATGCCCAATTGTTATATTAATATACAATATGCACATAATTAATCATATTTTATGAGAGTTTAATTTTATATTGGATCTATCTTGATATACATGTAGATTCATAAAATCATTATTCTATTTATAAAATTTTTATTATTATTCCAACATTAAAGTGGATATCTTTAACATGGTGTTATATGGTAGATTTTGATTCATATTCTTATTTATTAGAATCAGTTAGTTATTAGTATGTTATAAAATTTTACTAGAGAGTATTAATGTTTTTAATGTATAATAAGATAAGTTTTAAATACTGTTTAAATGATAATTTTCATTTATTTCGTTATATTAAGGCCAATAAAAGAGTTTATTTTGATTGAGGTTGGGGAAAATTTCCATTACGAGCTGCCTGTTGTGTTCAAAATGTTGAATAACTTTTTAATTCATGTATGAAACTAGAAAACATGGAGGTTATGTATAGGATAAAACTATAAAAAAGTAGGAAAATATGTTTTCAATATTGGGTTATAGTATTGATCCTAATATCATGATTTTTTCTACTGCAGCATCAAATCTAGATTTGAGATTACTAGGAATTAATGGTCATTAGGTATTGAAACCGTGTAGTTGGGTTTGGATGAAAAAAATAGTTTTCCTAAAAATAATGAGGACTTTTATTCAAATACGAATCAAAAATTAGTAGATAGTTATGGAATATTGATATGATATTTGGATGTGTACAAGTTGGAAGTGATTTCATTGTCTCAGTCAGTGGGAATATATGGTGTGTTTGTAATGGGGAATTTAAAACTAGTTTCAATTGTATCCAAGGATTATTCTATTTAGAAGGATGTGAAAAATTATTATGGTTACTCCCAAAATTATGTGTTATAAGTTTTTGGTTTGGAATGTGTATTAGTCTACATGGCCTTTTGACATTATAGATAGGGCCCATAGATCAAAACATGTGGATGGATTAATGAAAAAAGTATGATGATCCCTATATGTTTTATTTATGTTATTTATTTCTCCATCCCCTTTGATGTTCTAGAGATTATAGGTTAATTTTATGAAAAAGGGTGTTTAATGAATGATTGAGTGGATATTCAGACCCCATCATCAAAGGTGAAAATCTTTTATGTCACAAATTCTATGATATTGTTTTCAAAGATCAAATTTCCTAACAACTCATAGGTGACTCTACATAAGAAGTGGATAAATGAGGACTACAAAACCCAATGAGGATTATGGGGAAAAAGGGTTAATGGGACTTGAGAGCTGTAAATTAAATAATAGAATGATGTTTCATTGTGTAATGATTCATTCTAATTACCTAATATGATGAAAATGAAAATTTTAAATGGAATAAGGGGATATACTATAAAACATTGTCTCTTGGCCAGTAGGGAAATATTAGTTTATAAAATAATAGTTGAAGTAAAATCAGTTTGTATGGTGATGGAGCATAATAAGAGTAGTATGGTTTTTTCGAATCTATTATTCTTGTTTATGGAGAATTTATTATTGACACAAGTATGGCCATGGTATATGGTATGGAGGCCATGTAAATAAATAAGGGTATCTTATTATCCACAATAATTATTAAATGTAATAGTAGGTAATTATAATCACAAATATATAGGAGAAGGTTAATATGATGTTGGAGAAAATTATTCAAGAGGATAAAAATATGGAAAAATATATGTAGGTCAATAATAATGATCATAATTTTACATGATTCTTAAATGATGAAAATAAAATATTTTATGATTATATCTAGAATTAGGACATGTTGGGTGACCAATTTGAATATTTTTTCCAAGAAAACCAAGATATTAAAGAAACTATCTCATTAGAGGATAATATATTTGTTAACTGTTTTGAGTAATAAGAAGCATTAATGAATTGATTTTGTGATCTATTATGATTTTATTATATTTTTCTGACACATAACACATTTTTCATTAAATTTATTTTTAAAATAAAAAGATACATTTTAGTTAGTCATGAAGTGTTCTAAAAATATTGTAATATCATAAAATATTGAATATCATAAATTTAATATATGAAAACCTAATCAATTTTTATGTAGAACTCAATAATATACCATATGATACAATATAATTTTATAATGGACACAAGTATTGTCCAAATTGGACTATATATTAAAAAATCCAAAAAAAACATAATTCTAATTTTAAATTATAACACTTTAGATAATATAAATTAAGATATAACAAAAAAATATATTATTGTATATGAACCAATTTTTTTTAAAAACTACCACATATTTCACACTATCAGAAATGTATTTTAAATATATATAAAAAAATAGCTTAGATAAACTCTAAAAAATATTTTTGAACAACAAGCTTTGTATAATCCTATTACTATTTAGTTAAAGGAAATGTATGACACAATGATAATTTACAGCAATTCAAAAAAAATATAAATAATAAATAAAATAAATGTAAGAACATATAAAACTCTATAAATATATCAATTGTTTTAAATAAACAAATGGATCCTATATTATAACCATAAATTCCATGTATCTCAATATAATTCTCTACTAGTCATATAGAAATGTATGTTATTTGTAGGAAAATTGAATAATATAATACATTCCAAAATATTAGGAGGTTTTCATGTATATAGAATTTAGATCAAAGTAAATCAGAGAAAAATGTTCTCTAATATATGTTTTCAAAAAAAAATCATTCCCAATGACTCTACTAAACATGCTTTGATTCCATCTATAAGGTCTCATTCCGTAGTGGCCCATAGTTAATGGTCACTTTATTACATTGGTTCTAAATACAAGTTATCATATATCAATTGAGTGAATATAAGTTTTTTATTATCATAAACGATACATACTGAAAACCAAAAATAACATTTAAAACATAAAATAAATCATAGAATTTTATTAAAGAACACCACAATTACATATATCATCTACATACACAGGAATCATAATATCATTTGTGGAATCATTTTGTGGGGAAACATACCAAATTCATGGGATCTAATGGTTATTATGGGAATTTGTACAATATAATCTATCATAAAAAAATAAGGAATAATAATTACTAAAAGGAAAATAAGAAAAATCATATTTTATATAATATAAAATGTTTAACATGAATAATAATTTGTAATTAATAAATGATGAAAAGATATTTTAATATTAATAATAACATAGGCCTGAATCATCTCTTTCTGTATATTTAGTATTCAAACAATTACATTGACATAAATAACAAATATAAAAGTAATAAATGAGAGAGATCATAATCATTTATTTCAGGCCTCATTCAATGATATTTTTTTAAAGGTTTTTTTTTTAATTTTCTTAATATCTATACATGTTTTCCTTATATGACCTACCAACATATTCAGGGCCTAATGTAAAAACCTCCCATCACCTAATAATTTTAATGAATTTCTCATTTAAATGGGGAATATCAAAATCATATAAAAAATTATTCTTAAAATAACTATTTTTAAATTTTAATAATTTCCACAATAAATAAAAAAATGAACATAAACATTCATATTAAAAACCTAATATAAAAATTTCAATACCTTCCAAAATTAATAAACAAAATTATATGTAATCTAATGTGGTATGTAAAACTGTATCAAAATTTTACATCCTTGTCATATTATTTATGAACCATCTTTGAAAAGAATTATGATAATATTATTATAATATATGACCAATTAAAAATTATGGTACATATGAGTTTTTTATTTTTTATAAATATAAATAACAGAAAATGTTACTAAAAATAGTATTGAGGACAGTACCATTTTCACATTTAAAATCATTCTAAAAAAATTATTAGATAATATTAAGCAAATGAATTTCATTTTAATTTGAAATTGTGAAACCTTAATGGAATCCCCAAAATAATTAGTTCTTATTATGGTGGGAAATTTTATTAACTTAAATAAAATTTGAAGAACGTTATTCCATACATTCGTAAAAAAGATAAAAAATCACACATTTAGAAAAAAATGAAAACTTAATTCAATTTATTTTGTAAAAAAATAAATTAATAAATTTTATAGAATGAAGAATACAAAAAATTTTAAAATATATTTTAAAAAATTATTAGAAAACATGTAATGGTGGGAAAATGGTTTTTGGATAATTTGAGAAAAAAATGAATTATTTATTAAAAATATTTTCCAGTTCGTTTTTAGTATCATTTAGAGAAAAAATATACTATATTTTCATATATTGATGTATAATAACAGAATATGAAAATATATACTATTTTATAATATAAATATCAATCAATGCCCAAATTTGAAATTTAACACAAACAATACTGAGTAATGAATAGATTTTTTAATAACCTATTACCGTTGTGGTAACTCTAGAATTTTCAACCTCATAAAACAAATAACATATAATAAATTAAATTAAATTCCATAAATATAAACTTAATAATCATATATCATTTATAAGGTTCATTTTATACATCAAAAAATATAAATAAGTTGTAAATATAGGATATATCTCAAGGATGCAAAATAAATAAGAGAAACTAACACCTAAGGTTAGATTTCCACCATACATTTTAAAAAATATTTTTATTAAATTTATATCAATTTTAAATATATTATTTAAATAAAAAAATATATATCATATTATATATAATTTCCATATAAATTTTTACCACCATTCTATTAAAAATTATTTACTAAAATAGTATACATGGTGACTATTACTTCATTTTTAAAATATGATTCCATTTGTATGTTTCAGTAATCTTACATTGATCAGGGATAAATATCCTCAATAATTTTATTCTTGATATATATGTCATATATATTTATTAAATATATGTTCCTTAAAATACATTATGGAAAAATTGAAATTGTGATTTCCACTATTAATAAAGATAGAAAATTGAATGAATGCACTCACAATGTTTTCAAATTTTGATTAATGAAACTAAAAAATGTTAAGTAATAATTTATCATTATTTTATCATTACTATATATAATTTAACATTTATATTGATAAAATATTTCTTTCTTTCCATCCCTGTAAAAACGAAATGAAAAATATTTCCCATTGCTACATGGAGGTGAGTATCCACACATATGCATGAGAAAAATTATCATTTCTAATTGATTGGATAGTGATAATATAGATTTCATATTATATATTAAATGTCTAATGATAAAAAATAAATATATAAATTAAATAAAAAAATAATTATTTTTGTTCATTAGAGCTGGTAATGTAAATTCCATAACATTATCTCTCCAGGTTATAGCATGTTGTTCACTCGATCGACGATGTAATTTCCAATTTAATGGATTGAAAAATGGAAATAGATAAGTATATTAACATAATAACATCTAATTATATGTTATATACTAGTATTACAGTATTTATATTGTATATTTATATTTAATGTAGTTAAATGAATAAATAAAATGAAAATGGTTTTTAAAGAACTACACATTATCACCATAATACCACTTTGTGTTTTTAAATAAATCCCACATAGATTTATTTTTTGATAAAAAAGATATAAGTCATGAGAATGATTTATGAAAGTTATTTGGTCCAGTATTTTCCAATCCACATCTATTGGTATTTTTGATGATGAGATGATAGGTTGTACCATTTTATATATTGGGGGGAAGACATGATTGCATTTTTTGAATGGAATAAATATTATAAACGTTTTCTAAATTTCATAATAATAAAAAATGGATAATTGGACAATCATATATGAAATAATCTTTATAAATTTACTGAAAATATTAATTGTTTAAATTCTATGGCCTTTTAACTGTAACCTTCTTAGGTTAACCCTTGAGAAACCAATTTTAATGATAACTTCTGTCATAATGTTTAATTCATAGATGTAAATTAGTTTAAATTACAATAAATCAATAAAAATGAAGAAAAAATGACATTCCTCTGGAAAATTTTCAACAGTTTAAAATAATTATATAAAAATAAATTAAACATAATTGATTTAAATTAAGTAACATATCTATATTATTATATTACTGAACATATTTCATTTTTTTAACAAAATCAAAATAGTTTTTTTAAATGACTTAAATGAAAAGATAGCTTTTCATAAAAAACAATATTTTTTCAAAAATTATTAAGAAAATAAAAATTATAAAATATAAATGAATCACACATATGTTATTTTTAAAATATGATTTTAAAAATTATTTTATTTTCAGATAAATTTAATAATTATTTTTATATTATTATGAAAATAAGAGTGTAAAATAAGAAAAATCCAAATTTTAAAATGATATTTTAAGCATAAAACATGGTTAATTATAATATAATGGTTAGAAAAAATATTTTATGAATTTTATGAAAATACAGGGAATATATAATATATGAATATCATCAATATTAGACATGAAGTGTGTGAAATTTAATTTATTATTATGAAGAAACATCATAGGCATAATTTTTTTTCATAAAATGTTAAATGTATGGTCATATGATTTTAATTATTCATTAAAATTGATTGATAAGTAATGATTTTTCATTATATAAGTAAAAACCATATAAATTTTACAATATATAAAGTTATTTTCATACTCTTTATTTAATGACTATGTTATAATAATCATATTATTATAATATGTATTTCATGTCATTTTAGCCTATTGATGTGTGTCATATACACAATCAGATCAAAATTTATTCATTAAAACATTCAAGGTTGTCTGTAATAGAAGTTGTCAAAGGTGTTAAATTTAATTAAGATAATTATATCAAAATATGTAGAGGTTTTTCATGTCCAACTAAAATTACCACTATCTTGTGATACATTACCCAAGGGTGGTCTCAATTCTATCATAATATATCATTAGATGTGTTTTAATTATATGAAATTAAACAAATTAGTTCTCATAAACAAATATAAGACAATATAAAAGTAAAATAAAACTTAATCTATTATGATAACTAAATTCTGACACATAAACTATATGTATGTTACTCTATATAATTATTTTATAAATAAATACTAATCAATTACACATTCATAAATTATGAACTTTAAAATTATAAACAAGTATTACAATAACATTTATATAATATTAAATATAAAATATTTTTACATGACATAAACATATATAAAAAACTCATAATTAAAGTATAACAACAATATCATTAAAATCTCAAAAGATCTTATGCACATTGCATAACATTGAATATAAAATATTTATATCATCTTTAAAATGAAGTCTCATTCATACTATACATTATTTAAAATTTGTTGTCACATTTATGGTACAAAAATATTAATAAATATTTTTTATTTGAAGTTAAATTTTCTAATCATTTTTTATTATGTAAATATCACAATCATATATGTATTTATACATTGAATAAGTAAATATAAAAATAATTTTTTATTTATTTCCTTCAAAATACCAACATCTTCCCAAAATTTAAATAAAAAATATTATATAATTATAAATATTTAACAATTATATAGACTATTATATATTTGACGTTATTTTTAAAAATTGTTAACCATTTATAAAGTTAATAATAATTTCCATTAATAATTTTAAATCAAATTTAATATAAATTCCATAAAATATAAACCATATTTTAATTTTCATTATTAATAATTTTTTGTTTATTAATATATGTTCCATAATTATTTAATCAATAACTTATTAATATTTATTATTAAATATTTTATAAAATCATTCTTAAATTAGTAAATATTTAATAAAATAATTTTAATTTATAAACGTTTTATAAATTATATAATTCAATACATAATTTAATATTTTGATAAAAATTATTTCTCACCAAATAATATTTAATCATATATGTGTAAATAATGAATATGTTAGACACATATGTGGAACAGAAAATGGAAAGGATCTAAAATTAGTGTTTTATGACTACAAGTAGATCCACCAATTATTATAATCAACCTGTGTAATGATTTATATATTTTTTTGGAGTGATAAATAATAATAGATACTTGGAAAATAGTTATACAAATTATGGAAAAACGTAACACAACACTAATATCATAAAAAATCATTGATATCACTTTAGGATATATGATTCATTATTTTGAATCCATGAAAAATACAACTATTGAGAATGATGTTCCAAACCCATATGTTATGAATAATATAAACCTACATATTTTGTACTAATTTTTATTCTATGATATCCCATATCTAATATCGTAACAAATATAAAAAGAATAAAATAATCAATAATATTTAATGATATGAAATATGATATACACTATGACTATAAAATATTATTTTATGTATTATATAAAAAATAAATATAATTTTAATTCATTGTTACTACTTTTGGGTTTCAATATATCTAATGGCCTTTATTAATTTATACATTCTAATAGAATACCAAACCCATGATTTACCATAAAAGAAACCAAAATCTTTCATATTCTTACAGAATTTTTAGAAAAATGATTACATTAGACTATAAGAATTCTACTAGAATCCTTGATTTAAGGTGATTTATGAATAACCCATTAGGGATATCAAAACAAATACCCATTATTCTATAATATTCTCAAGAATCATAGTGTAATGAAGGTAGGAGAAGAGAGAAAAGGTAACAAATGCTAAATATAAGGATTTTCCCTGTTTGAATTATAACTATAAAATTATGAATTACCATTTATAATAGCCTTGTGGATGAATATAATTCTATAAGGATTTAACCTAGATATTACTATTTTTTCATGTATCATCTATAATAGTATGTTACACAAATTACCTTATCCATTTAATCATATAATAAAACTATTATGTGATTCCTTACATTTATGAGATTTTATATTTTACACTCTAATAGTAAAATATAAATAATGTTTAATTTTTTTGAAATGGAATCATAAAATATTCTCCATAAAATGGAGATTCAATATTTTAATTAATAGTAATTCGAAAAATTATTTTTTTATGACATTATTCTGTCATAAAATATGTTATATCTCTAATGTTTATAATATTTCCTAGTATATTTGTATTTCAATATATAAAATAGAAGATATCATACTATATGATATCACATTTTTTCTGATTTATTCTATATAATAACTACATTTTACATGGATTATTTGTAGATATAGTTTAAATTATAAGTAAATAAAATTGATACTTTTTGTGAGGATATTTTAATTTATAATAAAATTAATGGTAGACATAAAATTCAAAATTACTATCAATCATTACAAAAATAAAACCAATATTTATTTTATAAAACACAATAAAATATCATTGAAATTTAATAAATGTGTAGAAGAATAAATATGGAGTAGAATATATAAATACAATAGAAGTGTTAGAAAAGACTATTTCAATTTTGTAAATGATTTTCTTTAATCCCATTTGGATACTTTTAATATATTTATTAATTTAGGAATTTATATAGATAAATAATATTATTTATATAGATAAAACTGAGCTGTGTTTTAAAAAATTAAAATAAAAAATTATTGTTGTGAATGAACATTGATATGGATGGAAAATAAATAATTTAAGTTATGAGATTTATTTTGAAATGTATTGAATTTTTATGGAGTATTAATTTTAGTATTGGGGAACTCATTGAGAAGAACATTTAATTTTTCCTATGATAAAAATACAAAACATTTTGGAAATATTTATTTATAATATAATTTTTGTAATTTAACATGTTATATAGAGAGATAAAAGAATAAAAGTACATCCGATAATCAAAAAACTTATAAAACATTAATTCTAAATGGAAAAACTGTACATGAATGAGTGATAAGTATTTTTTAAATAATATTATTTATAATATCTATATTATAAAATAATTCAATGGGTAGATAGGTTCCCCATATTTAGGAAAATTTCTGCATTATATGAAAACAATCCTAAATAAAGAGAAATATAGCTAAAACCCATTACATTTGGATTCTGGATTGTTAGAGAGTAGTCTAACCTCATTTATAATCAATTAATGTATATTATATAGATGTATATATATATAACTCTCTCTCTATGAGTGTGTTTCTAAATTATTTATTATTATATTTGATTAAACAACTAATTTATAATATCATATTACCCATTTTATTAAATACTCATTAAGAAATTTTTTTATTATGAAATTTTTCCCATACGTTATATGTTGGGTAAAGTATTGCTACTACCATATTAGAAACATTACCATAAATTAATCAAATTCATCATCTATATATTTAATATGATGTATTTTTTTATATTTTTTTTGTTTTAGATACATTTTAATGGTGAAACCATTAATGATTTAAATGTGAACATTAAATCAATTATAATTTTAATTATCATTCAATATAAATAATTAATTTTATTAAATTTATACATATATATTACCATTTTTTAATTTGGAAAAAAATAAAATTACCATTATTAAATAATGTGAAAAATATTTCATTTTTTAATCGTTTATGATATTAACGTCATAACATCGAATATATAATTGGTTGAACTAACCCAATAAAGAATGTATTATAATGATTGAATGAGTAAGGAATTGCTATGAAATATTTTTAATATAACTAATCGATCATAATACACATTTAAAAATATATTTATTAATTTGATAAATTTTATTTGAAGAAATGTGGAAAAGGTATAATGGAAATTAATTAGGATATATTAATACTTATATTGATCGGTTACATGTTCTCATAGAAGTGAAAGTTTAAATAAATTATTTTGGGCTAATTATGAAGAAATGATGTTTAAAAAATTATATTGGATTAATTGAGTAATTGTTTCAATATTATCGAAGACGAATCCAAAAAAAATATTTCATGGACTTATGAAGAGGACGTTTTGTTTCATAGGTGGGGTTGAGTGGAATTTTTTCAAATACACATTATATAATGTCCAATGAGTGAATATTATAATGGAATGTGAATGTAATAATTAAAAATTATAGAACATAGAATATAATTCAATCCTAAAACAAATATAAATATATAACAGTATTTTGATATTTTTAGAAATTATAGTTTAATATTACCCTTCTACCTAAGATCACATTTACCGTGGTGACTTATTTTTATACACTGATATGTTAATTATTTTGGAAACCAATTTAATTTATATTATTAATGATTTTATATATTTTAGTTAAAAATATTATGTAAATTTTACTAGAATTAACCATTACAGGTTCTCATTATTATTTTTATAAAATATTTCATAAAGAAAAAAATAGATCAATGTATTTTATAACATTAAAGTGAATTTTTTTCTCATTCATTAGTAATTTATAATTATTAGATTATTTAATTTTTATATTATTACACACAAAATATTTTTTATAAAAACATCAATGCATTGATAAATTTATATATTTTCATAACTATACTATACATACCATAAAATATTTCTATGAAAAATATCTATAATTAATATTTAATAACATAAACTCTATTTTAAACTAATAAATAATCAATCTATGATGTTTATTTGTTTTATTTTATATAAAAATTAAGCTTTTATAAATTTCAAACTAAAAAATCCAAACTTTTAAAAAAACTAATATATAAATAACATTTTTAAATGATATATAGATATATATAATGTTCCCAAGTATTAATTAAATAAATATTCATTAAAATACCTAAAATACTTGTTATATTTTTTTTATACTTTATTAATTATTTAATGAATTAAACACAAAAAAATCATTGATATTATTCATAAAATTATGAAATATAAAAATATAATGTAATTATTAAGATAATTTCATGATAATGAATGTTTTTTTCTTTAGATAATTACTATATTATTAATTCAATTGTAAAATATTTTACATTATTTCATATTTATTACTTATAAGGAATCTATATATTTTTTATCATATATATAATCTTAATTTATATTTAAAAATAATTTTTATTTTATATGGGTGAGATGTTTCTTGGTATTACCCCATAAAACAATATACCTTACTCTAAAAATGTAGCAATTTCATGTTCTCAAATTAATATTTATAAATTAAAATAATTTTATTATATTGAATAAATATTCACATTCATTGATTATTTTTGAAATTTAGTCCCATTATAATTTTATTTTTTGATTATTTTGGGTGTTTATCTACTAATATTGATTTTTAAGAAAAATGCTGATCTATTAGATTTCATTGTTGTAACACTTTTTTCATTTTTTATTATAATTTTCAGAATTTTATAGGATCAAATCCACCATGGTTTGTTTTCATTATTAGTCTATAATACGAGGTTTCAAGTACTATTTTTCAATATTATGTTATTAATGATGATGTATTGTTAATTTAATTCAGTTTTAGTATTAATTTTTTTCTAATTATATTTCAATTCATGGTTTGTAATAAATCAATATCATACAGAACTAAAATGAATACTTGAATATGGTACGTTACATTATTTAATATTTAAATTAATATATCCAATGAAATTTTAATTTTTTTTTTTACATTTGTAGGAAACAATGTTTATCCGTAAAATGGGTATGACATCTGTCATGAAACAAAATTGTATTTCTCTATATGTAAGGAAATATGTCATTTTCCTCCAAATAGTTATTTATAGAAACTATTGAGTACATCTCATCCTATTTTTCATGTATTGATCATTAGTAGATATGAAACACCTTTATTGAATGATTATCCAATAGTGTATATTGAATTTAATTACACTTCTAGAGTAGTATATAATGCTAATGAAAATCCCATAAAAAATAATTGATATCCAAAAATATTTTTCATTCCAAAATCATGGAAAAATAAATTTACAATCAAATTGATATATTTTCATACATTAATTAATGGAGGAATATAAAAAAATTTAAATTCAAAATTTTATTAAGGATTCGATTATGATATATTCTAGCTAAATAAATCCATAAATTAAGACTAATGTTTTGACATGAGTAATAATCAATAATATCTTCTTACAATTAGAGAAAATAATAATTTAATTTAAATGATCAAACACTATTTGTTTTATGATAATCTACATTAATAAAATACCTTTATTTCATCCTAGGTGTAGTTTTTTCTTTTTTCACGTATACATCATATGAAAATACTATAAAATAATTAAATATATATCTGATAACAACTAATGATCCCCAAGGTCAACAGTTCTAGATAAATTTAACTACTC
Organism: Viscum album; assembly: GCA_963277665.1. Taxonomy (NCBI): domain Eukaryota; kingdom Viridiplantae; phylum Streptophyta; class Magnoliopsida; order Santalales; family Viscaceae; genus Viscum; species Viscum album. The sequence continues at coordinate 63,230,891 of OY728148.1, read as the reverse complement.
ATAAAAAGTACAAATGTTCTCTTATTATATCGAATATTACCAAAAAATAAATACAAAAATTTTCATGAGTATAAGTCTCATCCCAATTTAAAAACACTTCTTAATTTCTTAATGGTATTGTTTATTTAGTGATTTCGTATAAGTAAATTATTATTTCAAATTTTCACATTACATAATCCATAAAAAGTCATAATACATGTCTTAATGTTAAACATATTCCTACATGTAGTTTATAAGATAAATTGGAAACAGGAAGTGTTGAATTATAAACTAACACAAATTGTATCTATCATTCACAAAGTGTTAGATCAATATCATGTTATACAAGATGAACATGGATTAAATATATACGTTTTGGGATAATTGGGGTGTTTTTTATTATTTTAGAATGATGTATTACTACAAATATCATGGAATATTTATAAAGGATTATAGAAATATAATCTAGGAAAAAATATACCAAGGAATTGAAAAATTGGAAAAAAAATTATTGAAAAAAATAAAAATAATTCACAAATAGAAAAATATATATTTTAAAATAGTTCATGGTTTAACATTAACACCATGTTTAATTTGGGGATCTAATATCCCTAAATGGGACTAATAACATAGTCATGTCATGTAATACATACACTCAAAAGTGTTTTGAGGTAGAAAAAAATTCATCCTATAAAAATACCAGGAGATGAAAATTTTCATTTGGATTCCAATGAGATACATAGAGAGGGTGATGACTTGTTTTATCTTCAAACTCGGGTTATTATTTTACTACATAATATTTGTATTAAAATAATTTTAAAATGTTATCAATTGAATATATGCCCCAAATTATTAGTAATATTATCAAACTATCACAAATTCTCTCAAACACATATATTGAAATATAGGGAAAACAAATAATATATTTTTTACACATTCTAGATAGAGAAAATTACAACCACTACCACATAATTTGAAATTGAATCCACTCCAAATTATATTAATATGACATCAAACAAATTTGATATATTTTTTTAAACTATTATAATTTAAATTCCTAATTTCAATTTTCAACATTCCAAATCGTTTCAAAAACAACACATAGGTTTTTATCATTTAATTACATTTCAAATAAACATTAATCATAAAAATATCTTTCAATAATATCATATAAATATATTCAAAAAAATATTTATAAAATAATTCAATTATTTCCCATAAATCCATCAAAAAATATAACTTCCAATGAAATTGGGGGTTTTCAATTTAAATACCCCACTCAGATCAATGATTAAAAAATAAAAATATAATTTCTTATGTAAATGTATTTTTTCATTTTATAAAAAATCAAGGATTAAATCATAGTTTTAACAAATATTAAACCACAATACTCTAATTAATGAACATGAAACGAGATCTATATTAATAATGAAACACAAAATCAATAGTGGAGGATATCAATAAAATAACTATAATCATTATTTAATGAAAATGAGTATATTTTAGAACAATATGGGATGATTCATTAAACACTAATGAGTAATTAATGATTGATCATGCATTATTAAATTATATGAGATACTCACAATTTTGAGGGATAATATATTCCACCAATACATTGAATCATTATTGGTGTCATTTGGAATAACCAAAAAATTTTCTTAGGGATCCATCTAAACCCTATAATTCATATTTTGTTCGAGTGTGATGCCGTAGAACATAGTATGGGGGTTTACGATATTAAAATAATTTTCTAGATCAATTTTAATCCATGCACATAGATTCCTTGGGATGGACACATGGTTAGGAGGATCATGTGACCTAATCATATTCCACCTCAAGACTCTCTATAAAAAGAACACAATTTCTCCTATATGGGAACAAGATTTTAGAAACCATAAACAATAAATTAATTCCCCCATTATCCAAGAATTTAATGTTTTAACTGGTGAAAGATGATTTGGGAAAATGGTTCCAAAATAATGAACATCTAAAAAAATAATGAAAATTTTTAAATTGTTCCACAAAAATATAATCAGACAAATATTGAACCACAGAAATCTAATTAAAGAACATGAATTGAGACCTATTGTAGGAATGAACCCCCCGAGCAAGGGTGATGTATTTCTATACATCAAAACTAGAATCATGATTTAATGAATATTTGTTTATATTAAAACAATATGGGATGGTTCATTAAACATTAATGAAGAATTAATGAGTGATCATTCATAATTAAATGACAAGAGATGATCATACTAATGAGGGGTATGATATTCTCCCAAAACTTTGATTCATTATAGGAGTCAATTGGAATAACAAAAATTGATTCTAGGGAGCCATCTAAACCCTATAAATCACAATTTGGTAAAGTGTGTAGCCTTATAACTTAGTGGGGGGGGGGGGGGGGTTAAGGTATTGAAATCAATTTTTTAGATCAATTTAAATCCATATACACAATTTCCTTGTTAGGGACACATGGTTAAGAGAATCCTATGACATAATCATATTCCCCCTCATAACTCTCTGTAAAATGAATATAATTCCCTTATGTTTGATCAAGATTTATGAAACCATGCACGAACCATTCATTCCCCTATTATCCAAGAATGAATGGATTTAAATGTGGGTGGAAGATTTGGAAAAGCATTTCATGAATAATAAACAACTAAAAAATCATCCAAATTGCTAAATTGTTCCACCAAAATATCATGAGACTAGAAAAAATAATCATCCATATAATGGTTTAGGAGAACGTAAAAACAAGTAAAATAAATTGATAAAAATCCATAACATAATATTCTATTGTCCCCATGAATCCTATAAAAATGTCTCCACATTAGATTTATGAGGTACTTCTCTCTTTTCAGGGTGAACCTCTACTATTTCTCAAGAGAATTATATAAATGAATCCAAAAAACTTATACCAATGGAATCTACCTCCGATGAAGAACAATTATCTCAGAATCAAAAAAAATTACTAGATTCTTAGTCATAGATAAACCAGGATCAACAACAAGATCACTCTAGCTCATAGCATGATACGGATAATAGTGTTAATTATAATTATATGACAAAACTAAAATTTGTATATTGTTGTCAATATTGGTGGATGTGAAAAATTGTGACACATAATCCACACATTCTAAAAACCCAAAAAATGTATCAAATATTGAGGATAATTTTTCCTTTACAAAAATGATATAACATAACCATGTGCTGTGAAACACTCAAGAACACCTAATCACTAATAAAGAACTCTAATATTATATGATGATGATATTCATGTGGATTATACTGTATTTTATATTATTATTTTAAACTGAATATACCAAATCATCATCCTCGTTTTCAAAACCATGATCAACATAAAAAAGGATCTTTCATAGTTATCTAACTGATAAATTTATTATTTATAAAGACATTCATATAGGGACTCAAAGCCAATCATTATGATTATTGAATGGTAACTATTCTTTTATATAAACACAACCAGTCACAAAAGTTGATCCAAATATCCCCAAAAATCGATGACGCATGCATGAAAAATGTCTTCATGAATCTCATATTCATTCTTCACATGGACATATGTATGTTGATGTTATGTCACAATAAAACAAAAATGATATCTTACCACCTCGTGGGGGGCTGTCAAAAAATAGGTGTTAAAATGGGGACACTATTAGACACTATAGAAGAATAAAATAAATTCTAAAAAACAATCACATTCACTTATATATTTCCCAACACCTAAATTTTTTGGTATCATGAATGGGAATAACATGAGAAAATTTTGATAACTGATCGATCGTTAGCAATACCATATTCTATTTTCTATGGGTATACAGAAACAAAACAAAAAAGTCCATAGAAATCTCATACCACTTCCCGACTAGAACAATAAGTGGATGAAAAAACAATAAGGTCTCTAGTTCTTAATATTAACTTGTTGGCATGTATAATAGAGTGAAAATAAATTAAAAAATGTCTCATCTAATACATAAACAATGTAATTGTCACCACATGTCATTAAAAATCATTTTAGTTCCCAGGTTCATATCCTGGTAAGAATTATTTAAATCCACAATTACATTTTTTTAATGGACAAGGTAATGAAAAATTATTCCAAGAACATAGGATAACCAACATGGATAATGACCATTCAGTAGATGTCCTATACTATTAAGGGTGTCCAAAATGCTTCTGAATTTTTCATCACGAAGTTCATGCTGCATAATCTTTCATGAAGATTACATGTAAACTGAATACTTTCTAAAAACCATTGACCCTTACTCTGAGTCTCCAAATTGAGAGTTTTCAAAAATATCCAACATTTTCTACTCTTATTATGATTATTTCATATTATTAGTAACATTTTACTACTCATATCATTAATAATTTAATTTCATTTACCAAGGGTCTATAAAATATCGAAATAAAAATACTAGGAGTACACCAACCATTGCATATGTTAGGGTTCTTAATCATTGATATATAAGTTATAAAAAAGGATTTTTATATATAAAAACTGAATAATCCTTTTAATGAAAATTTAATACATCCAAATCTTATCTGGACCTATAACTGGTGCTTGCTCAAGGTCATTGGTTAGATAATGAATCTCAGGGGTCTGAATGTATCAATAACCCTAGACTACCACATTATTACCCTCCTTAAGAATACAACCAACATCAGTACTAGGTGCATCATATAATTGAATATATACCTTTTCAGCCTCTATATGAAGAATATACATGGCATAATTCAATAGAAATTTCCTGTCAACAAATGAAAGCTAACATTTATAAAACTAATATAACATCATTATATTTTGAATGCAATCATTCATCTAAGGCCCACACCTAGGGATATACATTACAATACACCAATAATTTATAAATAATCCTATGATTATTTGAATCCTGGAAACATTTTTTCATTGATCCTATCTCAAAAGAGAATTCAGATTCTCCTCATCAACTCATATACCATGTTTTTTGGTAATGTGTCCCAATGTTTTTCCTTCACGAATCCAGAATATAATTTTTATAACATTGTGTAGGATCTCTAATTTCTATAAAAATTCATAACAAATTTGATATGATGCACATGATCCACCTCTATCTAAGTCGAAACCTAGATTCCATCCAAAAGACCCAAATGAACATTTCATGATACTTGTGGATGATTCTTTTAGGGAAATCCATAATGTTTTGGTAAAAATTGGTTAGACTAACTGGAATGAAATGATATGAATAATGTATATTCCAACTATGGATGGTTATTTTGATAATTTTATGTTCTTTTATTCTCAAGTGATAATAACAAGATTGATGATTAATCATTGGGAACCAAATCACCCCTTTTATCATGTCAACTATTCATCTATTTGTGTAAATTGATCATAACTCATTCGAGTCTCTAGTAATGAAAAAACATTGAAGTGTTAAATTAACTTTCATAGCAAAGAAAAAATGAACCACCCATGGTCACACACTCATGTGTATAAATTCATTCTTTAACAGATCATCCAATAGATTCTATAAATATTTCATTTCACACTGTCCCACATGATATGAATGACTACACACTGGTTGTGTGCCAAAGACTAAAACATTAAAAAATTCAGCATCTATAAGTGGATTTAGATTCGAGTAATCATAAGTAAATACATGAAATAATACATGTGAATTTCTATGAATATAATACCAGATTGAATCCATCTATGGTTCAAAAGTTAACACTGATATTACATTCTCCACCATAAGATATTATGTTCTTTCTCTAGTCTTCCATGAGTCACATTCCACCATAATGATACACCACTCCCCATCATGAATATTAAAGTAGACATGTTGAAGGCAATATTAAATTATTTCCATGTTTAATATGATACAATAAATATGGATAACGAAATCAAGAGGTTATATATCATAAACAAGAAAAGTATAAGAATGATTAATTTTAGATAAATAGGAAACACGTGTAGGAAATTAGAGATCCTAATTTGTCTTTATTTTCAGGGTTATAGTTATATCCATTAAAAAATTAAATATATTCATAAGATTATTTTTCAGTTTAAAAATATAAATATATATAAAACAATTGATGTAGAAGTATTAAAAAGATTAATCACTAAAGTTAAATATATTTTATTGTTACATGTAATAGTCATTGGACCTATATCATCACACACAAAAGACGATTCCACCTTTTAATGATTCATAATTATGTATTAATATGGTTGGAACACATTAAATATCATGGAATATGATTCCATCACATTAATTATACATGCTGATGAGTTCGTCCCACTATACAATGAAAACAATATTTTTATGAATTTATATCCGTATATTGATGTAACATAATAATTGCAGATATTGTGGGCCTTATATTACACATTAATTTAGTTTTCCAACATTTTCACAATACAAACATGTCAAATGGACTCTAAATAGAACCCCATTAGGTATAGAAGAAACATTATTTGGATAACAATCATGAGACTCATCACACTTTTTCATTTCATTAATGGGGATCATAGAATTACCATTATGAGAGAATAGAACAATATTAAACATTGAATTACCAGCCACATCATGCTAAAACATCAATTACATATACATTACATCATAATAAGAAGGGAATATCATTTAAAAGTCCACCAATTAATTTTAGGTTGAATACCCATCTCAAATCGTTGATTAATAGTCATCCCATTAGAAATAGTATCATTTCAAAACTGCACATGCTTAAGAATGTATTTATAAAAATCTATAATGGTATTATTATCTAATTAATGTTCTAAAAACTATATTTCATTATCTATAACAATACACATTGTATATAACAAATACACAAAAACAAGACTATTTTTCTTATTCTCTAACACCTTGACCTTATTTAAATTAGCCGTCAAATCCCATCATCTCTTACTTTTTCCCCCAATAATTAAGATGTAACATTTTACATTCATCATATTATGAATTGACATGAAATAATAATGAATACCTTCCATTATCGACCAACCCTCACCCTTATTTGGATAATTAGATATTTGGAATGAGGGATAATTCTATAGAAAGAACTATTAATCATTATATTAGGAATAAACCCTTAAGATTCCATAGCTAGATGCTGAATGGTAATCGTTTTAGGTTCCTGTCAAAGGGAATAGACAATAAACCATATAATATCATCAATGTTCTAGTCAATGGGAGTATCCACAATATACGGTTCACTTGAATATTCCCCATGTGGTCTATTCAAATGTGTTCTAATATATATTACGCTACTCAACATCAAAAAAAACATTGATATCATCAGAAGATTGCATAGATCATAAAATAAAATAAGGGAAACAAGAACATTAATACCATAAAATATTATATCATGAATTGGACTCCAAAATATACATATTTAATTCATATAAGTTTCTAGAAGCAGATATAATTATTTCTCAAAATGTGTTAAGCAAACCAGCCATGGATACATAATAATTGTTATGATTATATAAGTCCATTAACTAAGTCATAACTACCTCATAAATCCTAATAATACCTTAACAATTACATATTAATATAGTGAAATAATTTTCAACCAACACATATTATAAAACATTTTCATGAACCGTCCTGAATACCCTATTACCTTTATGTTTGACCCAACACTAAAATGGTCTGATGGGTCTTCATAATCACCATGGATTGGAATCTACAACATATAATCATAAAATATAATTGATGGAATAAACTATCCACAAAAAATATAATGATTAAATATACAGGTTAGTATAATAAACACATAAAAATGAGAATGTATTGGAAACATAACAAGTATAACAAAACCCAAATCAGTATATCCTCAATGTTCTCATCGTGATTTAAAACATCCTATAATGATATCAGCCATCAAAAATTCTAAATGTGTAGAATATCCAACAATTTTTTTGGAAATTTTGAAAAACATTGAACTATTATAAGAAATTTTACAAAGTCATGAATGAAAAATTTGGTTCTAAGATATAAACCACAATATTATATCAATAATTTTCCCAAACTAATTCCAAGAAAGATAATATTATTTTATTATATCAATTTAAAAAACTAACCATGGTGTTACATTTTTATTATTTAAAATTAAATAATTATATCTTTTAAAAATATAGATGTTATATCAAAAAAATTAAAGGATTAAATAAATATTTTATACAAAGGACTTAATATATGTAAAATTACAGAATAAAATTGTTCCACCAATCAATGTGATTTGTATAAAATCAAACAAATATAGCCCCACTTATGGTGAAACTATTGTCATATACATCAAAGTAATGCAAAATTAAATTTACAAAAACATAATAGAAAATTACAAACACTCACACATAATATAAAATTTCATTAGACAAAATAGAAACCAAAATTCTAAGAAACTTGAAAATAATTTTTACAAATTTATATTTTCAACATTCCTTCACGTTTCAAAACAAACATAGAGGTTTTCATCATTTCATTATATTTCAATACACCTAAAAATTTATTACATTTTATAAATATTTACATCAAATCATTTTTATCAAAAAAATGTCAAACTCAATCTATCATAATCTATAATTCCATCACAATATTTAAAATCTAATAAAATCAATGTCTTTTTTTTTATTTTCAAAACGAATCTAAAATAAATGATCAAGACTTAAAAATATTATAATTTTAGGTCATCTAATAAAAAATCTCATTTTTTATGTAAATAATTTTCTAAATCATAAGGATATGATTATGGGACCACATACCTTTACATAATAATCAACAATAAAAACTCATAGTTGCAATGGTAACACATATCTGATGAGAATGAGATATTGTAATCATACTAATAAACATGATTAAATTAAATAATGTATAGATATATAAAATATGTGATGATATAGAAAAAACAAGGGAGTAAAAAAAAGATATGTAGGGATTGAAATAGATGATATATACTTAATAGAGATGGAATAGACAGTCCACTATCATAATGGTTCATCAAAGGGGAATGTTGAATGAGAAAAAATAACTTTTATGGAGACTTATCAAACTAGGAAATTTTAGTTTGGTTGAGAGTGTATGATAGGAACATAAACTAGGGGTTGGGATTTCAAAATATATTTTAAAATGTATTTAAATTCGTGCATAATAATTCCATGGTAGGATCGCATGGTTTGAAAAAAATATTCCCAAGTTATGTTCCCCATCTGGAATCAATATCCAATGATAATAGTTTACCCTAGGTAGGAGCATGGTCTACGAAGAAATGCATCAACTTTCAATACCCCAATGTCTATATATCTAGGAATTTGAATTGGGTCTAATGATTTGGTAAAAATTCACAATAATCTTGATAAGTCTAAAAATCCAATATTTTCCAAATTTCACAAGATGTAACCCGAGATAATTCCTAACTAAAAAATGGTAAAAACATGGGCTATAAATAAGTTGAAATCGTGAAACAACCTTTTAAATTATGCGTGTGTTTAAGATATATATTTTAATACATATATTATTTTGATAAAATCATTGTCAAATTAATTCAATATCTCTAAAAATTAGATTAAGGATATTTTATAACAACAAATATACTACTAAATATAATAAAATTAAAAAATTTCATTTCATTTGAAAAGTGAATATAATAAAATTTATTTTATCAACCATGTTATTTTCGCTGATTAATTTTTACTTTTAAATAAATTTAATCCCTCATATATTGTAAAAAATATTATATTGATTTAATCCTCAAAAATAATTTTAGGGGTTAAAATTATGTGATAAGGATGAAAACATCACAGAAACAAATAAAAAATTTATTGAGTGAGATTATTTCCAATAATCCTCAATTTTTAATGTATTTATATTAATTTATAGCCACTTTAGCACTGATGATAATTTATATTTATATAATTATTTATGTTATTATAAAATTTCCCCACCCCTTTTTTGTGTAGGGGACCCACATATCCTCTCTTCCCCAGATGTTATTAACACTCTATTTAATCTATGATTTGAGAAAATATCATTATAACAGAAATACCCATATTCATTTGGTTTTCTTGATTTAATATTACAATCATTTAAGGGTTTAATCTTTAATGAAATAATGGTTTTTTAATAAAGGGGTATAAAATTTATCTAAATGTTTTAGTTTTATATCTTTTTCCACAACCATTGAAGATAATTTATCCATTATGATTTACTAAGTCAAATACCTCTCATATAATAATATGTTGTTATGTAAATTTATTAAATGTAACCAATCTCTTTCTTCCATGAAATGTGAAATGAAATCATTGTTGAAGATTATGATATAAAAAAATCTAAATAAATGATAAAAATCATTTTACCTCACCACTTCTCATTAATATTTATAATCATAGATTTAATGTGTATATAATATATTTTAGAAATTTCAATCATTATTTATATATTATTTTTAATCAAAATTATATCCTTTAAATATATTTGAAAATTAATACAATATTGTTGCTAGATATGAATTACCACTCCATCCAATATTATCGTTTATTCTGCCTATGTATCCTTCAGGATTTAGGTAAAAAATTAATTGAATATATGAATGGGATTATAATTATATTATTATTTATCTGGGGATATTTTATCAATTACCACATTAAAAACATTTATCCTAACAATGACGTTTTTGGATTATTAACAAAAGATCATCAAAATTCTTCATATAATCCAAATTACTGATGTATCGAAATTTAATAATGTCATAAATAATTTTAAATCTATAATGTTAAAATAATTAACATGAATAATATTTTTAATATTGTAGATATTTAAAATAATTTTATTATTTTAGATTATATTGAATATATGTGATGATTTGATCATTATAACAGGGACATTAATTAAAAATTACTCTCATAAATTTTCCCTTAAAACTCTTTATCTGACATATCCTTTTTTCATTTAAAAGATTAAATAAATTATTGGTTTATTATTAAAGTGTTGATAAATTTCATTTCAGGCAATATTTTAAGGTCTTTACTAAATGTTATTAATATAATAATATTTCATTTTCAAACGGTTCACCTCTGACAATTTATATCAAATTGTAAAGGAATGATTTTATTTAATAGATATGCCATAAATAGAACATGTAGATGTTATCAACATTCATTATATTGAAACTTTAATTGAAAATTTTAATTCAAAATTTCATATTAAATAATTATCAAAATTTTTATATATTTTTTAATTTCATTTTTTTAAAGAAAAAATTATTTTTTGATATTTTTATGGGAAATATAAAATATTTTATATATGGTATCAGATGACTTTTTAAGGAGTTCATTTTGAAAATGTGATTGATTAAAAATTATTAATTATCATATGTCACATATACATTATAAATGAAAAAATGTATTCCAATTACATTTTATATAATGTGGTGATAGTGATACACTTTATTACTAGTGGTGTTCCTTATACAAATATTTATGATTAGGGGAGCTTGATTTTACTTCAAATTCATTGAGAAACTATAGTAAATCAATCAAAGCCAACATGGAATTCCACCCAAACCATTCTATCACAAAAAATGAGTAAAAATTGGATGGTAAAAACTAGTTATTAATATAAACAAAAAATGACATAAATCCTATGTACGGATGAAAAATATAACAGATACGATAAAAGACTCACAATCTATTAAAAACATGATAAACTAGACTGTAATCTAATCCTCCCCACATTACTAACTGTCATCTTTATACCAACCAAATATTATATAAAATTAATGAATAAATAATGTCTTAATAAAATATTTTCTTCCCATTATTTGATTCCTACAACAGGTAATCAAAAATCTCCAAAATAAACGAGTATGGTGTGAAATAAATATCATTATGATTCCCCAAAACATTCTATTCAATTCCTAATATAATTAATGAAACTAATATATATTTAAAAAACCCTTCTTACTATGAATTCATATAAATCAAAACCATTTATATAGCATAATCCATTTTCACTATGGTTTCATAATATCCTTTTATGTACTAAAATAATAAATATCACAAGTATAAGTTATAAAAATATGAAATCATATCAATGAATAAATTCGTATACAGGTAAACACATATCCATGAAACGACCAATCATGGGAAGATTCATGATAATCATAATATAGAGAAACCTATGAGAAATAACAATATGATAAATACAATCACAGTATAAATAACCCTATATTAGAAATTAATAGGACCATTATAATGGGATCTTTATTATTATAAAATGCGAACTATAAACACACACTAATAAATTTTAATTCATTGTTTTTTAAATAACATCAATTTCTACCAGATGATACGAAAAAATGATTCCTCATAGTGGTGCACGAAACACTAAGGCTACTAGTATATCATTTTTGAAGAACCCATGCTTCTTAATGTGAAAATTTTAAATAATATTTAAAAAACATGGTTACTATTTCATAAAATGTTTTCAAATCTATGGTAATTTTCATTGAAATTTGGAAACCCCATTTAAAATCAGGAAAATACATATTCAATGAAAACCTATTTTTTTTAATAAATTTTTTTCCCAAGAGAAAATTTGAAATAACTAGATCACACAAAATATATGAAAAAACTAATGGATAAAATAATAAAACATTAAATAAATCAAAATATATTATTTTATAGAAACACCTAACTCAGAAGTTTATGAACAAATTTTCCTTTGACAATAGTGACCAAAACCACGAAAAAAGACTTTTAATGCTGAGGATATCCATGAAATAGGAAATGTAATGAATATACAAAAATTATATTCACAAAAACAAATCCTCACCATAGCTAAAACAAAAACAATAGAATAAAAATTAGGATTTTATTCTATGAGTGAATTAATCTAGTAGAAATAGTTACCAATCATTAGATAATGTTATATGGATGGAATATAGTCATCTAAAATCTCATAGGTTAATATCTGAGTCGATATGGATGACTGTTACAATGATTGAAATGACAAACCAATCGTGAAAGACCCAATACCCCATATTAAAAACAATAACATGGTGGGTAACCCTCTTACCCATCATGTATATTATGAAACCTAGATACACAAAAAAACCAATAAACTTTTAAAATAATTTATCATTCATATTTATATGGTGTGTATTATTTACACAAAGTGTAAGTATTCACGTTGTGTACCCATTTAATGGCATATTCTAAAAAATGATCCCACATAGTGTAAAAACATTATAAAATGTTTAAATCCTAATAAAATGTCATAAACTATAGGCCGTATGATTAATCCTCCAAAAACTCATAGAATTAACCATTATAGGATCTTATTTATTCTACTTTTTTGAAATAATAAAATTTTAAAAATGTAAATACAAAACAATGGTTTAAAAATAAATTAATGAAGGGTAATGAGTCACTGAAATATATGAACTGTAATCTAATTATTCATATATTATGTACTAATGATCCTATATCCTTAAAAAGGTAAGGAACTTTTTGCCTCAATAATGAATCATTCTCCAACATATCATTTTTATACTACTCTAATATTCACAAAACACGATCGATGGGGATCTTGTAACTATGCAACACCGAGTCCTAGATATGAATAATCAGAAATGAATTTTCAAAAAAAGTATTATTGGGTTAAAGATCAAAATACACCAATGTAATAACATTGGACAGATATGGTATAATCCTATTCAATTTGGGTACATGAAACACATCATCTATATAAGACATAATAGTTAGTAAGTTCAAATAATAGGACATCCTCCCCAATAATCCTTCAATGATAAAATGATGAAAAAAATATATGTGACAAAATAAATTTCTTGCCCAATTCATCAATTCCCCAAGAAAGGGGAAATTCAAATAGAGACACGATAACAAATCATAATATTTAGTGGTCAATGCTGCCAGTTCATAGAGGATTTATGATTACTATATATTGTAATAAAATTCCATCAGATCAAATGACACACCTCAGTTATGTCTTCACATAAATTTATCCCAACCAAATAATATTCCCCATAATATACCCATCACAAGGATATCAATATGGGATACTGTTTAAAAACTGAAATGGATATTAATTTATCAAGGCATTATATATATTCTTAAAGGAATATTTTCCCAATGGAAAATTATTTTCCCCAGATCATCCATAATTCATCACACAAGTCCAAAGATGATCCTAAAACCCTATATGGTCATCTCTATCGGTTTATCAATATATGAATTATAATAAATGAATAATTTTATATGATGACAAAAAAACTCCTAAAAGCCATCTAGAATATAGATGTGGAACATAGAACCCTCTTATAAACAATTGTCTATGTAACCCTATGACATATCACAATCTCTCAAACACAAAACTCCCATAGATATTCCATATCCATTTCCTCATATATATGTAAGAAATTCACTAATTTCATTAGTCAATCAATTATAATTAAAATTTCATCTATCTTACATGGATTAATTGAAAACCAATGATAAAATATATATAAATATATCCCACATCCATAACATAATAGTTAATTTCTTCGATTACACTATATTTATCTAGTTCTATGTAATAATTCTTTGAGTAGTAGGGAACAAAAAAATACACTTTCCAATGTCTTATAACATTGCACCAATACCTGTGAATCAAGTAGTGGTATATCATGTTATCCTGAGTTTTCACGGACCAAAATTAAATTTTCCCACTTTCCAACAACTCTTTTCTCAATTAAAATGTTACACCCAACATACTACACAATCATAAAGATCAACTGGGATGATAAGACTAATCCCTAGAGGTCTCCCCCCATAAAGGCTATAACAAATTCACTGTACATGGTGTATTCTACATACCTGAGCTGAACATTCACATAAAAATATAATATTTCTTTCACTAAATCCAAGAAAACATTTCCAAAAACATCACCCCTACAATAATAATCTCATCAAACAAACTCATTTGGGACCACTTCTCAAAACATTTCATCAGGGATAGTCTCAGTAATTTTTATTATAAACACATTGACAATTAGAATTTCATTCCCAATGGTATATGAATTAAAAAAATAATTATTTTCATGATACTACATGAAATGTATAAATAATAAATTTATATCTATATTGTTTAAAATAAATTTTGGTCTATTTTGATCAAATTATACTATAAACCACCCTGATAAATGGACAATGACATAAAATATTGACAATTTTTGTAATTTCTTTCAACTAATTTTTTTTGGGATTTTAATCTCATGAGTTTTTAACTAAATATGTCAATATGGTATTTCATATTTCCCCTACATCATGAAAAAATACAAAACTACACCTGAAGCATCACAAAACACATAATAACTCAGCCCTGGTTCTAGAAGAATAAAAACTAGTGCTGATCTCAACCATACCATTAGAAAACCAATAATTCCTTGGAACATTTCATTCTCCTAAAAATGTATAACAATACTGGATAAATATAACATATAAATTCAGAATTTATAAATCATGAACAAACTATCTATAGTAACTATCCAATACCAAGAATATTAGGATCTCAATCTCTTTTCTTGGTTACACCCAATATATTTTACATTTAATCTTTTTAGTATCTAATGTGAATCCCATGTCAGATATCATATGACCTTATAAAAATACATATCATATCAAAAATGAATATATATAAATATTACCATATAAAATAATAAATTTCAATAATCGAAGAATGATATCCAAATCATCAATATGTTCATCATATGAATCAAAGTAAACCAAAATATAATAAACCAATACAATAAAAATTGACTATTAGAAAAAATGAATAATATATATTCTCATATCCATAAACACAATGAGAGCATTATGGAGACCAAATTTCATTACAAGGAACTCAAAATTTCCATATCCACAACTAAAGGGTGTCATAGTCATAAACACTTCTCAGAATCAAAATAGTAAATACCCTGACCACATGTCAATAAATGAAAAAAATAATCCATTATATGTTAATAAAATAGATCATTAAACCCTTCCAAATGATATATATTAATAAAAGTATATGGATTCAAATTTTATAAATTAATATAAATTATAAGGACCCCATTTTACATCTTAGTTAAGAGGATATGGAAATCCAACAATGAAATTAATATCTGAATAAATCCAATAGATTATATTTAATAAATTTGGGAAATAATGTTACTAATACATATTTGGTTCCATCTAGTAAAATGGTATATAAACACACAACATAACAAAGTGAAGATAATAAGAAAACTCATAAAGTATTTGTGGACGAAAATTAAAAAAATCATCTAAAAAGACACCAGTTTAATCACACACAATATCATTTTATCATTCAACAATTAAAAGTTAAACTATATCAAAAATCAACAATGAAAACTAGAATTATGCTACCATATTATACGAAATGATTAGAAATCCTCTCAATCATCTAGAGTCCCACTCACCATGGAATACAAGAGTTAACACATAGATAGATGAGAACTAAAATATAATATGATAAAAATGATTTGGGAATTAAAAATGATCATCAAAACCATATTGAAAATCTAGTTAATAGTATCGAGATCATGAAATAAGAATTCCCACTTCAACTCAAAATATGGATATCATCAGCAGCCATGCTGATAATATAAAACCATGTTCAGAAATAATTTCAAATGTTGTGGGAATATCGAACAATAATGGTATTTTTTTTATATAAACACAACACATAATCTAGAATTGAGGATATAATGGAATTAGTACCACCTATATCATAAAAATATATCACCATATAATAATGAATATACACCATACCACTAATAGTAGGTAGCCCTGCTTCATAGTCATTTGATGCATATATCATTGTATAATGTCAACAGGTCGTATCCACAAGAACATATCCCATTATTGGGAGGGTGAGACCCAAAAACCTTATAAGAAATTTATTAAACCTTTGAAATCTAAATTAACGTGTATATTTTAATACATTCCAATGATATGTTTTTAAAATATAATTCTAGATGGATGTATTTTCCCCAAACATGGAAATTCATAGAATCCTCTCTATTACTATGGTTGGTATGACCCCAACATTGACACCTGTAGAAGATATTATGATTAATCCATGTTATCACCCCATATATTAGGAAAATGTAAAACTAACCACTATTTATCATTCCTTTTTCCATAATTTACACTCTGGATAACCATTGATCCATATGAATCTCTACAAAAATATGTTTCCCAAGTTCTCTTTTCCCGGTCCAATTAATTTTTGTCAACTTCCTCCAAAATGATCTAATGGAACAAAATTATACACATAATCCAAATATCCATCCTTAATAAGAAATAAATCATATTATCCATCTTCTACTCATTAGTGATGAACTCTAGTTTTATATGAACTATCAAATTATAATATGTAGAATATTGTAGAATGGCACACTCACACTACACTTAGTAAAAAATTACCTTGTGTATTCAAAATAAAATTACATCGGATAAAACATCTATATAATTATTTTTCTTAAAAAATACTAGTTATGATCCTCATTAAACTAAACATTCATAACATAATCCAATCATATACTTCATAGATGCTAGATCAAAAACAAAAAGAACATAAATTTTATTCTTAAAAATTCGTGTAGAAGTTTAAAATAAATTATATTCACTCAACCCACTATTCTCATTAATATTTTATTTTCACAATGAAATATTTGTGGATGTTGTGTACTAAATTCCATGCCATCACCCACTATGTGTCACATGCTTCTGACTCCCACTTGATCAAGTGTTCTAGTAGTGTATATATCAAATTCTACCATATGATGGTTCACTGGTGGATTCTCATATATAATCCGTGTCACAACAAAATCTCTTGAATTTGGAGTATATATTATTAAATGTATTTTCAAAAAAAGGAAAACAATATTTATTCATAATCATATTATAAAATCATAGAATAATATTATGGTATTTATAAAAATATTTATAACATTGAGAATTTATTATTACCAAAAAAAATATGTAAAAATGACTTTGTCATTTTAAATAATTTTTTCACTTAATTTTTTTAAATGTATTATATGTCCAGGTCCAAAACATTATATAATTCATTGATCAATAATGTTACCTACTCTTTAGTAATTGAAGAGAGATGTTCTGTCCAATTTTTATATCCTAGTATATAGATTCTGACATAAAAAACTCACATCTACACAAGTCACAAAACCCAACTCAGGAAGTGCTAATTCAAATTATGATGAGAATAATATATGATAAAGAATTATAATTAAATAATACATTTAAACTAGAAATCCAAACTGAACTGGCTTATCACACGATATTATAAACAACATGATAGGAGAATTTGATCCTGAATATATAAAATACATGACAAAAAATCAAAGTTAAAAGTGGAAACATATGAGTTACAATAAATATTCAAAATTGGCCAAACCAATGTATATATCACATCCATGTTGGGTCGGAGGTGATGGCAAGAGGGGGGGTGAATTGCCTTTTTAAAATTAATTAACAATTTAAAACAAATTTAAATGCAGCGGAAAGTAAAATGGCAAGACACAATTGATAACAGAGTTTGGATTTAAACTCAAGCCTACGTCTCCGCTCCCAACTCAACCGTTGGGAGATTTATACGACCGCTTGGTTTTTAATGGTTATAGCAAGAAACCCACTAGCCGTTTTAAGGTAGGCTAGATCACCTTCTTACAGCTTGCTTTTTTATTATGGTTGTAGCAAGAAACCCAAATTGAAAGAAGGAAGAAAAAGGGTGGTTTGTTTTAATACAAACCCAATTAAGAACTAAACAATTGAAGTAAATAAGTTAGAACAAACTAGTGGAAGCCTTGAGAGGCAAGAGGTGAGTGTAGTTGATGTAGAGGCAGCCCAAGATTCAAGGATGGCAATTGGATCTCAAGTGGCCTTTGAGAATTGTCGTAGGAGCCTCAAATGATCAAAATAGCTTTGGTATGCTTCGGTATATGATCGGTAGTCTTCCTGGCATCCATGGACGTCTATTTATAGGAGAAATACTCCCAAATACTTCAAAATAGCCGTTGGAGGGCTTTCAGAGCCGTTGGGGATCAAGTGGGCCAGCCTGGTCAAAGCCTAACGGCTAGTTTGACTGAGCACACCGGCTGGCCGGTGCTGATCCACCGGCTGGACGGTGCATTGGAAGGTGGAGAGTGCTTCTGCCCAGGAGCCACCGGCTGGCCGGTGAGAAGGCCACCGGCTGGCCGGTGGTGAGACAGTAGGTCTCACTATTCCAAGGAGTTCCACCGGCTGGCCGGTGGTCCGGACAGAAGGCATGCCATTCTGTCTGGACCCACCGGTTGGCCGGTGGCACTTGGCAGAGGGAAAGGCCTTCTGCCTGGTCCACCGGCTGGGCGATGGGCTGGATCCGGCGGGCCGGTGCCCTTACCGGCTGGCCGGTGGTCTCACACCGGCTGGCCGGTGGACTTAAACAGTCCATTTTGAATTCTTCTTGGGACAGCTTCTAGGTACCCTATTTCCTATCAAAAAACACTTGAAACAATATTAGATCATGATGAGAGTGATTGTGATCATTAAAATCCAAGAGAGTGGGGTACAACAATCTCCCCCTATTTTGATGATCACAATCACAAAAAAAGAAATCTTTAAAAAAGGGTATGAAAGCTTTAAAAAAGGGTATGTCAATTGAAAACTTAAATAAACAATTTGAACATGGAAAACGTAGAGACGTGCCAAATATAATGATCTTGAAAGAATTGAAATACTGAAAAATGGTCATTTTTTTGAAATTGTAACCAAATGCCATTTTTTAAAGAAATCAATTGAAAACAATAACTTAACCATTTAAAACAGATTTGGATGAAATCAATAACTTAAAATGGAACTTGTAAAAAGAGCATTTTAATAGATAACTATGTAAAAAGAGCATTTTAATAAATAACTATGTAATAGAGAGGTTTTCTCCCCCTTTGGGATTATCAAAATAGGAGGAAAAGTATGAAAGAAAAATACTAATAAGTAATGACAAAAAGGATGGATAGATAAGATAACTTGAATTCCATAAAAGATGAAACGATACATAGGAAGGTCAAAAAACAAATACAAATACAAGCCAAAAAACAGGAACGGCTCTATTCACTCCTAGAGGGCCGAGAGGGACGGCGGCGCCTGAAGGTCGGAGGAGCCGGAGGAGCCTGGACCGCCTCAAAGAGACGATCTAGAGAATCAATCCGTGAGTGAAGCTGATCAAACTGAGAGCTGATGTAGGAAAACTGCAAGTCCAGCCGGGTCTCAATCTGATCCTGGAAGCGTAGGAACTGATCAGCCGTCACCGGCAAGCCACCAGCATCAGCAGGAGGGGGCACAGCCTTAGCAGGCTCAGGTGCATCATCACCCTCTCCAGCCTCCTCATCAGCAGCAGCATCAGCCTCACCTTCGTTGTCACCACTTCCTGCCTCTTCATCATCATCACTATCCTCACTGTCTGAAAGAGGATAGGCAGCGGAAATAGCAGGAGGCATGGCATTGGCAGGAGGATGGGAATGAGTTTGAGGAGAGTAGGCCTTGAGAAGGCCGTCCTTGTCGACAATCCATTCCTGACGCCAAGGGTGCCAACAGATGTTCATTCGTTGCACCATCATAAAATTCACTATGCTATCCTTCGTTGGCTGCTCGAAGGAAGTTCATGAAGAGGCACATCAAGAAAGGAAAAGATTTTAGTCAAGAGGCGTCCGTAGGGTAGAGTTTTGGACCGACGCGGGTGCTCAGCCACATAAGTCATGGCCCGGAACAGAAACCGGACCAAATTGAAATGTATTCCTCGGGTGATAAATGATAGAAGATAAATATCAATGAATTTGACATTATCATGATCCCCGATACGGGGCGCAAGGGAAGTTTGAATGAGGCGCTCAATAATACGATGGTTAGGAGAGAGCTGGGAGAGCTTGACAATGGGATTTGTGGGCTGCCCTGTGAGGTGCTCAAGGGCTACGGCTATATCAAACTCACGGTCCCGAGGAAAATCCCCCTGAGAAAAAGCATGGGGTCCAACATGAGGAACCCCGAGCATCCAGGCAATCTCCAAAGAGGTGATAGTGATGGGTTGCCCAAGAGCAGTGGAGGAGATGGTATCAATGTCATCAGAAACGGACCACGTCAAATGAGCATAGAACTCTTTGACTAGAAGAGGATAAATGACATCCTTCTCAGGGGGTTCAATGAAAGAATGCCAATGTTGATACTCAATAATCGAGAAAAGCTCAAGACGAGCAGTAGACAGCCAAGAATAATCAATTACCCTACCCGGAAGAATGACTTTGTCATGCCAAATGTCCGGGAGTTGAGGGATTGAAGGAGGAGGAGGAGCTTCTTGAGCGATTCCCTTGCCTTTGCGAGTGGATCGAGGTCCCATGATGGCAAAAGGAGAAAAAAGAGAGAGATTGGGAGAAGAGGGAGCTTGAGAGAGCAAGGAGGAGGTTAGGGCAAGGAGGGAGAGGCTGGCTGGA
This sequence comes from Viscum album, assembly GCA_963277665.1. NCBI lineage: Eukaryota > Viridiplantae > Streptophyta > Magnoliopsida > Santalales > Viscaceae > Viscum > Viscum album. Next base: position 63,209,336 of record OY728148.1, on the reverse strand, counting down.
CGAGGCGCACGAGAAGGAGAGAAAGAATAGAAAAAAAGAGAGAAGGGTTTAATTTTAACCCTTCCTCCGGCCGGCCCATATAGCAAAACCCGACACCACCGGTTAACCGGTGATGTACCACCGGTTGACCGGTGGTATTGAAAATCATAAAAAATATAAAAAAAAACAGAAATTAAAAAGGTGTTTAAAAAATTCTAATAAAAATAAAATATAAGCAAGACATGAAAGTCAAATATTTAATAGTGCTCATTGACGAATCATTCCTAACTCCCCTTTAATAAAATCAAAACGGTCAACCGAGAGCGGTTTGGTAAAAATATCAGCTAATTGGATATCAGTAGGAATGAAGTCCAAAGTGATATCTCCTTTTTGAAAATGGTCACGAAGGAAATGATGCCTTAAGTCTATGTGCTTTGTCCTAGAATGTTGTATTGGATTCTTAGAGATACTAATGGCACTAGTGTTGTCACACCGAATAGGGACATGATCATAGGAAAGACCATAATCCAAGAGAGTGTGTTGCATCCAAATAATTTGGGCACAACAATTGCCAGCAGCTACATACTCGGCCTCGGCAGTAGAAAGAGCAACAAAATTTTGCTTCTTGCTACTCCACGAAACAAGGGACTTGCCTAGCAGATGACAGGTTCCACTAGTACTCTTACGATCTAATTGACATCCGCCAAAATCAGCATCCGAATAAGAAGATAGTTCAAAAGAAGTATTTGAGGGATAAAATAAACCAAGATTTTTGGATCCTTTTAAATATTTAAAAATTCTTTTGACCGATTTAAGATGGGATTCTTTAGGATTGGCTTGAAAACGAGCACAAAGGCAAACACTAAACATGATGTCAGGACGGGTCGCAGTTAGGTAAAGTAGACTCCCGATCATACTCCTATAAAGCTTGTTATCCACCGGTTTCCCGGCTTCGTCTAATGTAAGCTTACATGAAGTACTCATGGGTGTACTAATTTCCTTTACTTGATCCATACCAAAACGACTTAGAAGCTCGTTTGTGTATTTGCTTTGGCTTAGAGAAATACCTTTTCAATTTTGAAAGATTTGAAAACCAAGAAAAAATTTCAATTCTCCCATAAAACTCATTTCAAATTCTTTTCTCATTAAATCTGAAAAATCAGTACAAAGAGATTCTTTGGTAGAACCAAAGATAACATCATCAACATAAATTTGGACTATTAAAAGATCTTTTGAAGTGTGTTTTAAAAAGAGGGTACAATCGGCTTGACCCATTTTAAAATCATTTTCTAAAAGAAATTTTGTTAACCGCTCATACCAAGACCGAGGGGCTTGCTTTAAGCCATAAAGAGCCTTGGTTAACTTAAAAACATGATTTGGAAATTTTGGATCTTCAAAACCGGGAGGTTGTTCAACAAAGATTTTTTCAGAAATAAAACCATTTAAAAAGCACTTTTAACATCCATTTGAAAAATCTTAAAATTTAAGTGGGCGGCGAATGCCAACAAGATCCTAATGGATTCTAACCTAGAAACGGGGGCAAAGGTTTCACCATAATCTATTCCTTCTTCTTGATTATAGCCCTTAGCTACTAGGCGAGCCTTGTTCCGGGTTATGTTTCCTTGATCATCAAGTTTGTTCCTAAAAACCCATTTAGTGCCAATAATTTGATGATCATTGGGTCTTTCACAAAGAGTCCAAACATTATTTCGAGAGAATTGATTTAGTTCCTCTTGCATTGCAAGAACCCAATTCTCATCATTAATGGCATCATTAACGGTTTGAGGTTCTAGGTGAGAAATGAAGGCTTGATGTTCAACTTCATTGAGGATAGATCTTCTAGTTCGAGTACCAGCTTGAAGGTCACCTATGACATTTTCCAAAGGATGGTCTCTAGAAGGTTTCCAAACCTTAGGCAAGGTGGAAGGCGAAGAAGGTGAAGAGGGTTCTTGATGGTCATCCTCCTTGGGAGGAGAAGAGGAATCATTCAAATGAAGCTTATCAAGCTTATCTTCAACATCCTCAATGACCGGGTGAGGTTTTGGAAGAGTTTCATCAAATTTGACATGAGATGATTCTTCGATGGTTTTTGAACGTTTATTGAAGACACGATAGGCTTTGCTTGAGTTGGAGTACCCAAGAAAAATACCTTCATCGGATTTGGCATCAAATTTCCCTAGGTTATCTTTTGTGTTAAGGATAAAGCATTTACACCCAAACACTTTAAAATAACCAACTTTGGGCAATTTTCCTTTCCAAAGTTCATAGGGGGTTTTCTTAAGAAGGGGTCTTACAAGGACTCTATTAATAGTATAACAAGCAGTGTTTACCACCTCGGCCCAAAAATATTGAGGGAGGTCGAATTCACTACGGAGGGTTCGAGCGATTTCTTGGAGAGTTCGGTTTCTCCTTTCAACCACTCCATTTTGTTGAGGAGTCCTAGGGGAAGAGAAGGTGTGATTGTATCCTTGAGAGGAACACAATTCATCGAATTATTTGTTCTCGAATTCACCACCATGATCACTACGAAGATATATGATTTTATATCCTTTTTCGTTTTCTACTTTCCTAGAGAATTTCAAAAAGGTTTTACAAGCATCATTCTTATGGGCTAAAAAGAAAACCCAAGTAAAACGAGAAAAGTCATCAACAATAACTAAGGTATAGGATTTTCCACCTAAGCTTGCTACGGGAGTAGGACCAAAAAGATCAAGTTGAAGGAGTTCAAGAGATTTTGAGGTGGATACTTCCTTATTAGATTTTAAAGAAGACTTGTGTTTCTTACCAAGTTGGCATGGCTCACAAATCAAATCTTTCTTAAATTTATGTTTAGGAAGGTCACGAATGAGCTTGTTCTTATTAAGCTTTAGAAGTGAATGAGAGCTACAATGCCCCAATCTTCTATGCCAAAGCCAAGACTCATTGTCAAGAGCACTTAAACATTTAACATTTTGGCTAGCTAGAGATTTTAAATCAATAATGTAAACATTTTGAAAACGGGAAGCAGAAAATATCAACTTGTTTTGAAAATCTAACACATTGCATAAATCATTTTGAAAATTGACTGAAAAACCACTATCACAAAGTTGACTAATGCTAATTAAATTATGCTTTAAACCTTTAACTAATAAAACATCTTTAATAAAAGAGGAGCTACCAAAACCAATGGTACCTATTCCGACGATCTTGCTTTTTGAGTTATCACCAAAGGTGACATATCCTCCATCGAATTCTTCAAGTGAGTTGAACTCGGAGGGATCGCCACACATGTGCCTTGAGCAACCGCTGTCAAGATACCACGAGCCTTTAGAGGTCCTACTCTTTTGGCGTTTATCCTACAAAATCAAGAAAGAAGAGATTTTGGTACCCATATAAGTTTGGGTCCGGAAAGATTAGCAAAAAGAGACTTTTGAACCCATAATGTTCTAGAGGGATTCCTTCTATGATACTCATCCGAGTAGGTAATGTATTTGGGTCTTCCATACCTAGCATTTTTACAATCACATTCATAAATCATGTGACCGGTCTTTTTACAATAATTACAAAATTTGTATTGAGAGCTCCCCCTTACAAAAGTAGTGGGTGCCCTAGAAAAAGTGGATTGCTTGTTATAGCCAAGTCCATGTGTGGTTCTAGCCGAACGCTGAGAACCTAGCAATTTAGTTAAGTTTTGTTCACCTTGGGTGAACTTGGCAAGAGATTCCTTCAAATCCTTAATGGTAGAATTTAAAGAATCTACACTTGGAATATTTTTGACTTTAAGGGAAAGCTCCTCATTCTCTTTGAGAAGTTTGTCTTTTTCGGAAATAAGAGTTTTGTTTTTCTTTTTCAGGGTCAAAAATTTAGAGGTATGTTCGTGAAAACCTTCCTCTAATTGATCTCTTGCATTTTGGAGTTCTTCATAAGACATATCATTATCAAAAGAAGAAGATGAGGAAGAAGAGTGAGAAGAAGAGTGAGAAGAGGATACCTCATCAAATGCCATTAGGCATTTTCCACCTTCATCGCTTGAGTCGCTTGAAGACATGGAGTCATCACTTGCACTCCACGTTGATGCTTTGAAGGCCTTCTTGTTTTTCTTTTCTTTTAACCTTTTCTTGAAAATGGAGCACTCCGGTTTGATGTGGCCTTTCTTTCCACATTCAAAGCAAGTGATTTCTTTCTCCGCCTTTGGATCTTCCTTTCGTGCCTTTTGAAATTTCTTCTTTTTCTTCATGAACTTGCTCATTTTCCTTGCTAGTTGAGCCATCTCGGATTCACTATCATCGGAGGAGCTTTCTTCCTTTGCTTTGAAAGCAATGTTCTTTTTCTCCTTGAAGATCTTTCCTTCTTTATCGGCTTGCCTCTTCATGGTAATCTCATAAGTCATGAGTGACCCTATGAGTTCTTCAACCGGCATCTTCTTGACATCTTTCGCTTCTTGGATTGCCGTCACCTTTGGTGCCCAAGAGCTTGGTAGGACCCAAAGAATTTTCTTCACCATTGTTTCTGCTGAAACATCATCACCAAGGGACTTTCTCCCATTGCAAACATCAGTAAAACGAGTAAACATTTCAGTGATTGACTCGTGTGGGTGCATTGTGAAACTCTCAAAGTCTTGACGATACATATCTAACCTAGTGTCTTTGACTTTGTTAGTGCCCTCATGGGTCACTTCCAAAAGTTTCCAAATTTCGTGTGAGGTGGTGCAAGTAGAAATACGATTAAACTCATTACGGTCTAACCCACAATGAAGAGCATTCATGGCTTTTCCATCAAGCTCAAAGATGGCAATGTCTTCGGGGGTCCATTTAGATTCATCCTTACTAGAAAGAGTGTAGCCTTGCATAACAATTCTATATATAGATAGCCAATGCTTCTAAGAAAAGTAATCATTCGTGTTTTCCAATATGTGTAATCGGTTCCATCGAAGTATGGAGCCCGAGTCATGGAATACCCTTCGGGTGCTTGTGAGAAAGAAGCCATCACTATGGATTTTTCTTTTGTAACCGGTTAAGGTATTACACAAACGCTCCCTCTGATACCAAATGTTGGGTCGGAGGTGAGGGCAAGAGGGGGGGTGAATTGCCTTTTTAAAATTAATTAACAATTTAAAACAAATTTAAATGCAGCGGAAAGTAAAATGGCAAGACACAATTGATAACGGAGTTCGGCTTTAAACTCAAGCCTACGTCTCCGCTCCCAACTCAACCGTTGGGAGATTTATACGACCGCTTGCTTTTTAATGGTTATAGCAAGAAATCCACTAGCCGTTTTAAGGTAGGCTATATCAACTTCTTACAGCTTGCTTTTTTATTATGGTTGTAGCAAGAAACCCAAATTGAAAGAAGGAAGAAAAAGGGTGGTTTGTTTTAATACAAACCCAATTAAGAACTGAACAATTGAAGTAAATAAGTTAGAACAAACTAGTGGAAGCCTTGAGCGCCAAGAGGTGAGTGTTGTTGATGTAGAGGTAGCCCAAGCTTCAAGGATGGCAATTCGATCTCAAGTGGCCTTTGAGAATTGTCGTAGGAGCCTCAAATGATCAAAATAGCTTTGGTATGCTTCGGTATATGATCTGTAGTCTTCCCGGCATCCATGGACGTCTATTTATAGGATAAATACTCCCAAATACTTCAAAATAGCCGTTGGAGGGCTTTCGGAGCCGTTGGGGATCAAGTGGGCCAGCCTGGTCAAAGCCTAACGGCTAGTTTGACTGAGCACACCGGCTGGCCGGTGCTGAACCACCGGCTGGCCGGTGCATTGGAAGGTGGAGAGTGCTTCTGCCCAGGAGCCACCGGCTGGCCGGTGAGAAGGCCACCGGCTGGCCGGTGGTGAGACAATAGGTCTCACTATTCCAAGGAGTTCCACCGGCTGGCCGGTGAGGAGGCCACCGGCCGGCCGGTGGTCTGGACAGAAGGCATGCCATTCTGTCTGGACCCACCGGTGGGCCAGTGGCCAGACACCGGCTGACCGGTGGCACCTGGCAGAGGGCAAGGCCTTCTTCCTGGTCCACCGGCTAGCCGATGGGCTGGATCCGGCTGGCCGGTGCCCTTACCGGCTGGCTGGTGGTCTCACACCGGCTGGCCGGTGGACTTAAACAGTCCATTTTGAATTCTTGTTGGGCCAGCTTCTAGGCACCCTATTTTCTATCAAAAAACACTTGAAACAATATTAGATCACGATGAGAGTGATTGTGATCATTAAAATCCAAGAGAGTGGGGTACAACAATCCAAACATGAACAAAAAGTTCTTTTATATCCTCAAAAACTCAATACAATAGTTAAAATATAGACTAGAATACTACAAGAATCACATTTATTTACCTAAATCCTACCAAATACTATCTACAAAATCTCAATGGAACATATAGTCTATGATCAAAAGGATAGTTGGATACCTACATTGTTTATATAAAAGGTATTATATCAACAATTAAATACTTAAATAATTAAAAACAATGTATTATAATGTATTATTATTAATACAAATGATTTATTAATCATTATACATTTTTTATCCATTGGTTGTTATAAAATCATATCATATTATCAATGCAGAAATATGAAATGTACAAGTGATAGAAATAAGAAATCATATCATTGAATAATTATCTATAAATGTAAACACGTATCCATGGTACAATATATAATAAAAATTTTATTGATATAACATTTTATATAAAAATATTATAGCAATAATCCTTGATAAAATGATCATGTGATAAATTAACCTTAATGAAAAATGAGATAACTAAAATTATTGGTATCTATCCTATAGGATAATTCAAACTAGACACTAAAAAATAATAAACATTCATTCATTTTATACCTTAAATACAATGTACTACTAGTTAACACAACATTTATTTACCTTAGAGTGGTGAAAAAAAATTTAAGGCTACCCATGTATGTTTTACGACACACAAAAGGATTCCAATGGGTATTGGTCCAAAAAAAATTTCAAACCCATGATCAAAATTATATAAAAAATATTCAAATCCATGAAAATCTACATCAATGATTTAATTCCCATTTTGAAAGCAAGAAAAATTATTTTCATAAGAAAACCACTTTTGGAAAAAAAATTCCTAAGACATAATTTGGAGTAGTTTATTACTTCCAATAAATGAACCACCCAAATAAAATGTTGAATAACAACATTCATTTCCAGATATTATACAACTTTCTGGAAACCTCTAACTAAATATCGAATAATCTTACTTTTTTTGAAATTGGTGATCAAAAACCAAGATGACATTTATCAAATGGAATAAAACACCATGAAACTAAAAATAGTTGATATTGATATTTTTTTTATCACAAATCCTTATCCAAACACAATAAAAAAACAAATCAATATATTATCTAGAATGATTTAATATCTAGATATGAGAATGAAAAACCTCAATGAGGATTAATCCATGATAAAAGAGATTTGGATGAGATATAGTCACCCAAAAACTCCTTGGGTAAGATCCTAGGTGAGGGGGGTGAGGGTTGAAATAAATAAAATAAATATTGATACGTGAATCACTATAAAACATAAATTCATGACACATAGGAAGTGTGTAATTTATCATACCACGATTCACTATATCATTTTCACCCATACACCATTGTATTAAACATAATTTTTATTGTAAACTCCAAATATAATAACAATATGAACTTCATGTTTGATTAAACTATTTTCTTGTTTATCAATATTAAAAAGGCCATTGTTACATATTTGACAACTTCGTTGAAGGTGAATGTGATTTGGAGGACCCATGATGAAGTCCATAAAAGATGGGCTAAACTGCGTATGATCCAAGATCACTAGTGGATTAATCCACACATTGTGACTAGACAGTGCAAACAATTAGGATGAACTTATTTTTTCTGGACCAAAATATAATTGGCTATATTTCATATGAAGGAACCAAATCCTCCTCCTGCCACTATAATTCCCATCAGAATGGATTTTTCCAATGAATCAAATCTGCACAATGTCAAATATGGTGTTCTATATTTTATCAGTACCTCTAGTTGTAGATGTCCAAATGGTGCAAAACCATGGTTTCAGATAGTAAAGATGTAGAGATTTTTTTTCTTGTTTTTAAAAAGTGACATTTGACTGTAATATGGTTAAAAACCATGGGCCATGTGGTTTTACACATTCTATGTGTCCAAAACAACCTTCCACGTTGCCTATAAAATTGAAGCATGGGCTTCTCATTTTCCCAGTTCAAAGAAGACATGAAGCTCTTCCATATTGATGTCCTATAGAAGTATCCTCCTCATTATTGAAGTTATGGATTCCCCTAGACTCATAAGGGGATCAGGAAAGAATAAAGGGGTCCTCCCTAGCTTCTTTCTCCTCCTGAGGATGAGCTCAACGATGGACGGTCATTGCGAGGGAGATACACACAATTGGGAGAGAGTTACAACACTTGTTATCTTACATTTTTGTGTAATTATTGAGCTAGATATTTCATTTTTTTTATCTTGACATGATTATCCTTTGATTGAATTTTTTTTATAATTAAGTGAAACTCTTTTTATTTCAACACCGATTGGTTTGAGATTTAAGTGGGAACCATGCGTTGTTTTTATTTTACAAGACAAGATTCTTAATTATCTCACAAATACATATGATTCTAGTATGCTTTGGGAGCCTTTCTTTTCTGTGCATGTTACCCAAACCTTGACAACACGATTTTTGTGTCATGGTGTGGTACATTAAGTATTATTTAAGAGGAAAGTGGGAAGTTGATATTTTGACGACCCTCCACTAAATGATTCGATTAAACAATATGTATTTTTTAGAATGATGAACTAACCATGAAGTGTAGGGATATTTTAAGAATCTTCGTATATCATAATTATAAAACAACACTTTTATTTATCAACTATTAAACTCTATAAATAAAGTCATTTTCTATAAACTATTTTCATAGGACCCCCTATTTTAGTACTTCTTATTAATAATGCATGCTCTAAACCCACCAAAACACCTTGAACGTTGGACTAGGGTTTTCAAAAGTCTATAAATAAATATTAAAAACATAATCAAATTGACGTTTCATGATAGTGAGGTATAAATTTGGCTTCGTTGTCGGGGAACGCGTTGGTTTTTAGTGCGTGTTTTTATAAGATTTTTGTAAATTTTGTAAATATGTATTTATTTTATCTTATACCTTTACCTATATTTTTTTATTTTGGGTTATTTCTTGTGTAAGTTTTTTGAATTATGTGTTCTAATCTGGGAGGTTTACCACCTTTTGAACCCGAATTATAGAGGATCGTACATCAATGACCGCAAGACACACAAGAGAACCCTTCAAAAGAGGACACAAAAAACATCAACACTCTTCTTGATCATTACTATTATTCTTCTAGAACAATTATGTAAACTGAAATAAATGTTAATAATATTGCTGAAAAATACTAGACAATAAATGAACTAACCTCACCTGATGTTGACATCCAACCAATCTATATTCAAATACAAGGATAGACAACCAATTTTTAACTAAAATCTGTTCTAATTCACTAATTGACAATATTTCATGGAATTTCTGGAGAATATCTACAAAATAACATTAATGAAATTCATAAGGTGTGATCTAAATTAAAACCATAATATGTGGAGAAAGAAAAATTTAATCTTATAGCATTAAAATATTCTTTAGAAAACATTGTTAATGATTGGTTGTACTATGTTAAATCACGAATAAGCGGGTGGGAAGACATGAAACTCTTTTTAATGAATAATATTTCCCATCAACACAAACTATGACTATAATGATATAAATTTTCATTATTATTAAATCAAAATGTGAAACAATACATGAATATTGGAAATTCTTTAAAAGTAAAATATTCATGTTGCTCACACAACCAAATAAGTGATCAAATTTTAATTCAGTATTTTTATGATGGTTTAATTCATATTGATCAAAATATGATTGGTTTTGCAATGGGTGGTGCACTAGTTGATAAGACCCTAGTTTCTACAAGAACCCTAATTGAGATCATGGAATAGAACACTCAACAATTTGGTACAAGGTCTATTGTACCCATTCGCGGTGTCCATGAAGTGAAAAGTACCGAATTCGAGCGGAATGTGGACACGAAGACCGAAGAGGTAAGTACCATTCTTTGAAAAATACTATTCTAAATGGATATCTCAAACTTCTCATCCCATCAATTATGGTGTATGTTCTTTTGAAACACACCACTCTGACCAATTCCCCAAATTGAGAGAAACTTATGATAGTTGTGAGGAAATATTTCTAGGCCACCCCTATAACCAACACTTTAGGAAACAACCATACTATCTATCAATCTATCAGTAGAATGAAAACCGATCTTATAGGGAAGGGGGTATTCAAATTAGCCACATCGAACAAGGAACCAACAAGGGCAGAGTATCCATCTACAACCACCACCAAGAAATCCACAACCACACAAAAGGCCATTCCATCCACCCCCTTCAAAACCCTAGCATACCCAAGAAGATATGATGAAACAAATTGCTACAAAAAAATATCTAATTTTAACAAACCACACAAGTAGCCATAGAATACATAAACCCCCAATTTGGTCAACTATCCAACTCAGTGGGTGAAATTTAGTGTCATGGGATGGGTAATCTACCTCTCAACCATTAGTTAACACTAGGTATAAAAGACATGTTAATGTTATCACCCTTAAGAGTGGAACTCATCATAAAATCCAAATGACCCCTGCAATAGATTCATCCCTCCTAAATAATCCACTATCCCAACCATGGATAAAAATGATCTAATAGATGAAAAATGTTTTTTTTGAGATAAGTGATTCTAATTAAAAGTGTGTGTTTGTCGATGAGTTTCTTATCCCAACCATTCCTCTTCCATTTCTCCAACGGGAAACCCAATCACGCAAGCAAAAGTAAACTGAACATGATATGTATATATTGGAAACTCTCATAACAGTGCAGGGTAAAATTCCTTTTATTTATTCCTTGAAGAAAATTCTACAATAATCCAATTTTCTAAACGAGATATGTATAGACCGAAGGTGAATTCTGGGTGATGAGAAGGTAAGATTGGGGAGGAATTTCTCAGAATTTATAGAACCATCACTGCCTACCAAATGTAGTGATCCTAGAACCTTCTCGATTCCATGCACCATAGGGGAATATTATTTTTCTAATGATATGATTTATTTGGGTGCCTCTATTAATGTAATTCATAACTCCATTTACTCTACATTGCATTTCGGGAAACTGAATAACACTGGAATTGTTGTTTAACTAGATAACTGAAGTTCCGCACACCCCTCTTGTATAATAGAGGATGTTATTTTGAGGTTTAAAAATTTAACTTTTCCTACTTACTTTTATGTCTTTAAAATGGAGGATGTTAGGATGAATGGACATGCCCTGATTATATTGGGGTGGAAATTCTTGAAAACTACTAAAACAGTAATTAATGCCTACAATGGTACATTATCTATGAAATTTGGCGGTGACGTAGTCCATTTCAACATCTTTGATGCTATGGATCATTTCTCGAATGAAAATTATTCTCTCTCTTAATTCAATTTATGTAATCCCTTCCCATATAAAAACATATTTTTAACTCTTGATCCCCTTTCTGAGTTTTCATCATTGATCAAAATGATATGAAATGATTTGTTCATTAATTTTTTAGTGGTATTGAAAAAAATATTGCATGTTTGTGGATTGATGATTTATTGAACACTAAGGATCCACTGATCATCGATGATTTCATTCCTCATATGAGGATGATACCATTGAGGATTTAGATGATATTAGTGGCCACTCACTTTCTCACACACATCCATCAATTCAAAATACACCTGAATTATAATTCAAAAACCACCTCATGATTTAACATATTAATATCTTGAGAATGGAAACAAGTTGCCTATCATCATTTCTTGTTCAATCCCTCATGAGCATGAATTGCAACTTTCTGTACTTTTGATGGAGTATAAACAAGATTTGGGATGGAAATTTTCCGACATTCATTGTATTATCCAACCAACTTGTACACATCATATTTTATTAAATGATGAGGCTAAAACAGTGAGGAAGACACAATGTTGACTAAACCCAAACCTATTAGAAGTTGTTTTGCAAAAACCATTTTTCGTACAGAAATCAAAAATGGAAATAATGAATTGGTTCCAACTCATATGTAGAATACAATGCGTGTTTTTATAGAATAACGATGACTAAACCCACAAAGTAAGAAAGACATTTCCCTTTTCCATTCATTGAAAAAATGTTAGTGAGGTTAGTGGTTAAGTCCCATTAATGTTTCATTGATGTGTATTCTAGATAATTTTAGATCCATATTGCCCCCTAGGACTTGGAAATTACTACACTAACTTGTCCCTTTGAAAAATTTTCATATAGTAGGATTAAATTTAGTCTACGCAATGATCCGGGTATATTCCAATGATGTATGGTTAGTATTTTTTCAGATTACCTGTAGAATTTCATGGATTAATTCATGGATGATTCAAATATTTATGGATCTTCTTTTGATGAATGTTTATGTATTTTAGGTTTATCCCTATGTCTTTTTATTGAAAATAATCATGTATTAATTTATGATAAATTTCATTTCATAGTGCGAGGTGGTATAGTTTTGGGACATGTAATTTTTGGGGATGGTATCTAAGTAGATAAATCAAAACTGTATGAAATTTATTCCATAAAATTATCCAAAAATGTATGGCATGTGCCGTCTTTCTTAGGTTGTGATGGATTTTACTGTCGTTTCATTTGTGATTTTAGAAAAATTGAACTCCCGCTCCCCCGGTTACTCTAAAAATAAAAAGAATATTTTTTTAATAAAGAATTTGAGGGTTCTTTTGGGACGATAAAATGGAGTCTCATGTCAACACATGTAATGCAACCACCATGGTGGGGTTTACCATTTGAGCTCATATGTGATGCCTCTAACTATACAGTTAGAGAAGTCTTGTCACAAAGGGTCAATCGATCTCCACATTTCATTGCCTATGTCTCACGTACATTGATCCGTTCTCAAGAAAACAAAACAACAACTGAAAAATAATTAATTGTCATTGTATTTGCCATAGACAAATTCTGGTTATAACATTTAGGGTCCAAAGTCACTGTATTATCTGACCATGCAGCCCTCTGAAATCTCCTTACGAAATTGGAAGCCAAACCACGCCTCATTAATTGGATGGTCCTAATTTAAGAGTTCAATTTAGAAATTAGAGATAAAAATGAGTAAAGAATGTGGTGGATGACAATATTTGGAAGTCACATTGGTACATTTAATATGACACTTACCTTTGGGGCACCTATAGTGATCAAGTCCTCAGGCGTTGTGTTCCTGATAGTAAGTTTCATTTTGTCCATAGATTCTGCCACACTCTTTCTTGTACGGGCCACTTTGGTCTCCAACAGACTACTCACAAGGTTCATGATTCTGGTCTCTTTTGGCCAACATTTTTTCAGGATGCCCATGATTTTTTGGAATCTTGTCCTTGTTTTCAAAGAATGGTGAATCACTCTAAAAGAAATAAAATTCCACTGCGTCCATTGATCTTTCATGAAATTTTTCATGTTTGTGGCATTTAATTTATGGGTCCATTTCCCAATTAAATTTGAAACTTTTATGTGTCAAAATAGGTAAAACCATGAGCCACAAAGATAGATGATTACAATTTTTTTTGGAATTTTGGAGAACTCAGATCTTTTGTAGGTTTGAATTTCCTAAGTTCATCATTAGTGACTTGGGTTCTCATTTATGCAACTGAACAGTGAAATAACATTACTATCGGTATGGTGTCGGTCAAAGAGTGTCTACTACTTATCACCCACAGACCAATGGACAATCTGAGGTGTCAAATAGAGAGGTAAAACAAATTCATGAAAAAATGGCTCAACCCAATAGAATAAATTGGTTTCTTCCACTTGAAGAATCAATATGGGTCTACCGTAATGATTTCAAAAATCCCTTTTGTAATGTCACCCTATAATCTTGTGTTTGGTTAGATTTGTCACCTCCCTGTTGTGATATATCATCAGGCCTACTGGGAAATTAAAAATGAAATTCTAACCTTTATGGTGCAAGTTCTTATAGGAAATTTATAACGACCCGGCCTTAAACCATTACATAATTTTAGATTAATTAAATGATTCACATTTAGGATATTTTTAGGTTTAGAGTTGTAGATAAATAGTCCATAAATATTAAATTAAATTTCAGAAATTAAAAATTAGGGACTTCTAATCTGTATCCAATTTTAAATATAAAAAACTCTTAAAAAACAACATGTATAGTTCCATGTTTTAGATTGCATGGCTTTTCTTTGATCCCATCATCAACCCTATTCATCTTTATGTCCTGTGAAAATCATTTCAACACAAAGGATGAGAATAAAAATCTCATCAAGGGTTATAAAATATGAAGAAAAAACATTAATCCGTCAATAAATACAAATCACTAAAACCATACATTTCAATCATAACGTACCTATGAAATCATAATATTTATGAATAACACACAAAAATCATAAATCATAAATGTAACTTATAGAATCCATATCATACCTAAACTGTAGCTATAAAAGATACATAGGGAGTTACATTGGAATAACCATCATAATATATTCTCTAAATCACATAGGAGAATCATTAACATTTACCTCTGGCACGTTACCCAATGCATTTGAGAGCTATCTCGGGCTCACCCGCCCTAGGTTTATCATGGAACACCCCGTATACATAAAAAATGACCAAAAAACTTTACATAATCATATATAACACATAATATAATCATAAAGAAAGGTAACATATCCTCATTGTAATCAAAATATATCATTTTAAGATATTGACATAATCAATGTTTTATCAAAACCAAAACCATTTAAAACATTTCATAAAAATATTTTTGAATCAAAGTGTCACATACCATTTTGATGATTTTAATAGAATTAACATTATAAAACATTAATGTCCATATAAATAAATCCTGAATACCATTTTGAAAACATGGAATTTAATGAGAAATATTTCGAAGAAAAAGTATTTAAAACATATAAAATAATGTTTTAGTCAAAGTCTTCCTAACCAAATGAAAGATGCTTGAATACAAATAATTAAAGAATAAAATTAATCAAAACATTATAATATCATGAGAATAAATAGATTCATGATTTAAAATGTCAAAGGGAAGTATATACACCATATAAATGTGAATTGGTGTATAATAACCAATAATCCTCAAAGGAAGACAAATTGATACATACTCCCTTTCTTAGATCATATCCTTAGATTAAAGGCAAATCAGGTACATAATTATGTGTATAAAATAAGAATACACCAAATATAAGTGAATATTAAGTGTAAAACCATCAATGTTCATTCAAATATATTCTTATAACAACATAATCACGAAGTATAAGTTCATCCCAATGAATAGAAAATGGGTTATGAAGTTCCTTTACAGAAATTTGACAGCCTAACATCATCACATTAAAATTCATAAAATGAGTTTATGAGAGAGAAGAAGACCTATAATCACATCGACATAATATTTACATAAAAAATGATATATATGAAAATATACCAATATAAGAAAAAATTAAATTCAATAGACTTGACAAATAATATGTCTTTCAATAAACGAGGAGGGTGGACGGTTCCCTTAAAATGATAGTATTATTAAGGATAAATCAATGTAATAATTATGTGTGAAAAATATAAATACAACCAGTAAAGGTGGATATTAAGTGTAAAACAATTACAGGTCATTCACACATATTTAATGCATAATCTAGAAGAAGATCTTCAAAAGAAAGAATGGAAATTGGGTTACGAAATTCCCATTTAGTAATTCGAAATCATAACGTCGTCACATTAAAATTCAGAAAATGATTTGATGAGAGATAAAAGGAACTATCATCCAATAAACATAAAATTTATAGAAATAATGATATATAAGAATATATCCCAACACATGAAGATTTATATTCAAATACATAGCAAAAAAAATAATTCTTTTAAAATAGGAGTGTGAAAGGTTCTCTTACCGATTTGGGAACATACGAAACAAACAAACCATGAAAAAAGTATTATAAAATAAAGATTAAAATACCCATAAATTAAATAACATCACAAAAATAATAAAATAATGGGTAGTACATACAACACACCAAATGAAATAGTATCAAACATAACATGAATCCCATGGGAATAAAAAGTAAAATGAACACCCCATACCTCGTTGTAATCAATCGAGTCGTATGACCAAAAGATAATAAGATCCAAATGAATCAAAAAATACCATGAATATAAAGAGAACCATGATAATATATAACAAATTTAATTACAAAATACACCACATGAAATAAATAAGTGGTGAAAAATGGAAATATCACTGAATTAAAAGTGAGATAAGAAATCCCTTATCTCATATCCAATTTTGACTTGTATGTTATACATTCATCATGAATAATTAAATTATGTTAATTTATAATTCCTTAAGAACATTTTTAAGGATTATTATTCATTTTATATCACTTATTACATATCTATAACAATTAGTTAATTATATGAGTTCATATCCGTCATTTTGTCGATGTTAAGAATTTGAGTTTAAAATGAACTTGTTATAATTACAAATTGTCCCTGTGGTCAAAAGTAAATTTTCTCCAGAATGAAATTATTTATTTAGATATCTTATATATATCATATTTATCCATAGTATATATGTTTTTATAATTGTATATTTCATTTGGAGATAATAAATGAAATGCACCATTCATGGAGACGGTAAGTCGTACGCACGCATAGAGGCTACATTGATTTCTATTTTGTATTTTAATGTAATGAAAAAATATTGATACATATGTATATTATAATTCAAGTATAATATAATATATAACATAAATATCTCTATCCTTTATATGTCCCACGTATGGAATGAACGAGTCATGTCACTTTGAGGGGGTGGTAGCCCGCACATCCTCAAATTAAATTATCACATTTACCTATTATGGAAACCATAAAGGTATGTTATATATTAAAAATACAGAAGCATAAAGAAAACATAAACATACTATATATTATATATAAATATAGTTCCATCATAATGGCCACCATGAGAGGTGGGTGGACGTATTTGAATAACCATCGTTTCGCGAGGTGTTAGTTTTCCATCCAGAGAAACATTTTGTTATTCACCCATTAGATGGAGGTTTGTGTATGTTTAGTTCGAATAATTCTCATAAAAAAATCATAGTATATTTATGATACTCGTGTTGTTATAAAATAAAGTAATAATAAGAGTTTTGGGGTCATATAAGTAAACTAAAAGAATCAAATTCAAGAGAAACTGTTACCATTAATTCGCGTAACTCCCTCTGGTTTGAACAAAAAGGAATTTTTGAAGTGCCTTAGGCCAAAGGAAAGGATTAAAGATGGAAGATAGAGATCTTGAGAGATTATTTGGGAAGGTTTTGTATGATACAAGGTGATTTAGAGGTGGGAGGAATGGGTTAGAACTGGTGTCCTTTTATAAGGTGGAAGAGGGCACCTTTAGAAATGTTTAAAAATGTTATTTTATTATAGACTTATTTTATTTTTAAAAAGGTACAAAACTCATTAAATTAGAAGATAATAGGACTCAAGTTTTAAATAAAATCATCTAATAATAATTGGATAGGGTTTGGATATCATTTTAATATTTATAATCTTACTTATCCAAATCATTTATAAATGTGGTAAACACTACATCATTATCGTGTCATAAATAATTAAATTTATTTAATGTCTAAAAATTATAAAAAAATTCCATGATGTAGGAAATATTTTTATATTTCCAATTAATATTTATAGTCTAAAATATAACTTATATAACACTATTAATAAATTATTTTCTAAAAGATATATGTTTATGTCATTTTTGTCTTACTTTAAATTAATTAACAGAAAATGTCATTATCCCTCTTAAGTGGCTCCATGGTGTCCCACAATCGACCCAAACATGACTATGGTCATACATGATCAACCAATAAGGTTAGGGAATTTTTTATGGTAAGTATATATTATTAAAAAATTCTTCTTACCTTTAATTACACTATTTACCTTTAACCACGTTAAATAAAAGTCAAAGGTTATTATTCACCATAAATAATTTTCATCTTATTGAACCAAATATTAGTTACTAATAACAATCATGTACGTTGTATTTTAGAAATTCAATTCACAAAAGGTGTAAAATTTCATTTAAATGAAAATGTTAATTTTTTAACTACTAATATGTGGTTTTACTATTCATCAAAAATTGATGTTTTTCAAAAATTACAAAAAAATCAGCCTAAGCTATATTTAATATTCCAATTTCAAAAATAATGTATATTTACAAAATTTAAAAAATTGATGTTTCATTTAATAATTTAAAATTTATTCGCATTGTCAAAACAAATAACGTGTTTTTATGAAACAATAACTATTAAAAGCTTTCCACTTGTTAATGTCCAATTTCAATGTGAAATAAATTCCAATGTCCAAAATTGGATGAAATGGTCATAAAATAATCTAATTAAACTTTAAAAAAAATTCAAAAGATAATCTATCCATATAAATAAATTGTATTAAAAGGCAGTATTGAATTTGAATACTGTATTTTTCACTATTCATTATATAAATGAATTTTATTAGATAAATACATAAATTTTACCCAAGGAAAATTATATTGTCCCTATTATAAAGATTAATTTTATTTTGAAAAATTTACCATATAAAAGTGGCCAAAAATATATTTAAAGAGGTTTATCCTTCAAAAGGTGTAAAATCTGCCTTTTAAAAAATATTAGAGTATTTATACTTAAAATCAGATTCATTCACATTTTAAGCATAAAATTTTAATTGGATAAATGTAATTAAATTCAATAATTATATATAAGCATATTTTAGTTATTTATATTCATTACAACCAATAAAAAAGGTATACATTATCTACCATTTAAAATATAATATAATTAAATTATTATTCAGCATAACTCAACAGTGTGTGTAATGTAAGATTTTAAGTAAAGGCATTGTTGCGTATTGGGTATGCTATCGAACATATCATCCCCTTTAATGTAAAAATAATATTTAATCTAAAAATAGTAATAAATATAAAAATTTCATGTTGTTTATTTACTTGGGATGTTACATCCTTCCCCCCTTTTGGAAATTATTTCCTCGCAATTTTAAAATTGGACATGGAAACATCATTTAATGTACCACATCAAAAAAAGAGTCAATAAAACTATCACACTAAAATAAATAAAAATAAATATAAACGTTCCTCGATATAACCCATACTAGGATTCCATGTAGGGAAAACAATGATATAAAAGAAAAACCAACCATCATGTTTGGATGGATAGTGATAGAAAACATGAATCGGAAAAAAATAACCACTAGAAAATGACAAACATGTGATCTATTAAATGGTCTTTGATTACCCAGTAGTAAATTTAAACAGATAAATTTTTTATTTGAAGTTCCTTTTTATAATTTTGAAGAATTCATTTAATACATTAAATAAAAACACAAGGAAATATACTTACCTTCATGTAGAGTTTCATCCTTTAATAATTTCCTACAAAAAACTAATATTTTTTTTCAAACAATGAGTATTCAAACTGACTTGGTTACATAAAAATAACTATAATCAACTTTTGGAGTATCACATGATCCAAAAAAGGAAAACTATATATTTTCCCTAACTTTAGACATCACCAAAAACTGAAAAGGTCAGTACAATATGAGATAATCATCTAAAGGATAATCCTTTATAAAAAGAAATACTACTCTTAATCTCCAAAATTAAATAAATGATATCCAATGTTCAAGAAAGACCATTCAATATACAATTTTCCATAAAATTGATCAAAAAAAAATTAATTTTTTAACCCAAAACTCAGAAGGATTTAGTCACATAGTCTTCCGTAGTAAATCGAAGACTTTATCTCCAAATAAAAATCAACTACTATTAAATTATCATACTGAAGTGTAATCAACCAAATCAAATATTCTCTATGATAGGTCAATCATTTCAATAAAAAAACGAAGTCACCATATGTCCTCAATAAAAAAAATATTATCCCAAAATAAAATTCCATAATTACTCATCAAAATAAAAGAGAATTATTCCTTTAATAAAATTTTCATATATTAAACATCAGGGTTACACATAATATAAAAAGTCTTCCAATGTAATCACATCATCAAGAGAGCCTTAATGCTTTTAAGCATTCCATCATCTTAATATCTACCATAACTCTTAAATCCCTTATATGTTGACTTCTTAATAATTCAAAGTTCATCATGATCCATTAACCATTCTTTACCAACGAATTCTGATATACTTCATTCCAACAAACAAAATCATGAATCATATCCTATGATTCAATAATGCCAAAACATTTGTTAAAAAATAATCCATAAATTTTATTGTTTATTGATAGTTTCTTCATCTTTAATTTGAATGGAACTAAGGATTGGTTATCATATATTTGTATGATCCTGGTGATCACATTCATAAAACATCATTATTGGACATATATTTGTATAATGTTTATGCACACCACATTTAAAACATTCAATTGACCCATTTAAAAGAACTTATTTACCTTTTCTAGAGTCATCTAGATGCTTACTTTTTCCATGGATTGTTCATGATTTATGACCATCATTCCCATATCTATAGCATCTTCCCATCCCATTGAATAATTTTCCTAGGTGATTCGTTCCACATCATTGACACGTAGGTTTTTGAACAAACTAACCTTTATGATTATTTCCTGAAAATCCATATGGATTTGTTTCTCACATATAAAATGGAATCTAAAGATCACCAGGGATCATTTATTCAATAATAACTCTAGATAGTAAGTTGACAATAACCACAAGAGTTCTCATTAAAACTACTATTTCATTCAGTTTCTAATTCAAAAAACTGTTACAGTTTTAATCACATCCACTATTACTTTGGTGCATGTTAGATCCATCCATTTACTAAAACCAAAAAGGATAGTGAGAGTATATCAGTAAATTCATCATATAATATCGTATGAAGGGGGTAAATACTAAGATATACTTAATCATTTTATCTTAAACTCATTCAATTTATCTAAAATAACTATGGCCCTTTTTAATATTCAAACCATTATGGTTATGACACTTATGATGAAATAACACCAAAACCTCTAAAGTTATCTAAAATGACATTTGATACCAACTATAAGGACCTAGCCTTAAATCATTACGTAATCTTGAATTAAATATATAATGCACATTGAGAATCTTTTCATGTTTAGTTTTATAGAAAATTAGGCCATTACTACTACATTACATTTCAAAAATTACAGAGTAGAAACTTCTACTCATTATATATTTTTTTTATAAAATTAAATCTCTTAAAAAACATGTATAGTTCCATGTTTTAGATATGATAACGTTTCCTTGATCCCATCCATGACCCTATTCATATTTATGTCCTATGAAAAACATTTCAAAACATGGGATGAGCATAAAAATCTCAGTAAGGGTTACAAAATAAGTAAAGTAATTATTAACCCATCAATAAATAAAAATCAATGAAACCATACATTTCAATCATAACATACCTCATGAAATCATAACATTTATGAATAATACACAAAAACAATACATCATAATGGTAACATATGAAATACATATCATACTTATATTGTAGCTATCACAACTACATAGGGAGTTATGTTGGAATGCACATCACAGTATAGTCTTTAAATCTATTAGGAGAAACATTAACGTTTACCTCCATCATGTAACCCAAATCATTGAAGAGATACCTCGGGCTCCTACGCCATAGGTTTATCACAGAAGTACCCATATATGTAAACAAATCCCAATAATGATTACAGAATCATAAAACATAAAACAAGAATAAATTAAAGGTAACATTTTCACATTGCAATCATAATATTTCATTATAAGATATTGACATAATAAAAGATTTATCAAAACCAAAACCATTATAAACATTTTAAAAAGATATTTTTGAATCAAAGTTTCCCATATCACTTTGAAGATTTAGTGGAATAAACATTTTAAATAATTTATGTCCATATAAATAAAAACATAAAACCATTTTTAAAACATGGAAATTAATGAGAAATATTTCGAAAAATAAATCATTAAAATAATTAAATAACTGTTTTATTCAAAGAATTTCTAACCAAATCAGAGTCACTTGAATAAAAATAATTATGGAATAAAATTAATCAAAAGATTATAATACCATGAGAATATATAGATTCATGATATAATATGTCAAAGATAAGAATATGCACCATATAAATGTGAATTGTTTTATAACAAAAAATATGTCTTAATGTAATGCAAAATGAGACAAAGACCCATGGATATATCATATCCTTAGATTAAGGACAAATCAATGACATAATTATGCATGAAAAATAAGAATAAATAGAATATAAAAGGATATTATGTTTAACTCAATCAGATTTAATGCTCACATATTCATATCATGACATAATCAAGAATTATAAGTTCAACACAAAGAATGTAAATTGGGTTACGAAGTTCCCTTACAGAAAATCGACAGCCTAACATCGTCACTTTTAAATTTAAAAAATGATTTGATGAGAGAGAAAGGTTCCTATCATCACATGGACTTAAAATGTACATCAATAAGTTTATTTACAAACATATACCAACATAAGAAATTTTTAAATTCAATAGACAGAATAAAAAAGATGTCTTTGAATAAACAAGAAGGGTGAAAGGTTCCCTTACAACAATCGTATTATTAAGGATAAATCAATGAAATATTTATGTGTTAAAAATATAATTGCACCAAATATAGGAGGATATAAAGTGTAAAACAATCATATATCATTTATATATATTTATAGCATAATCAATATGTTTATGTTCAACCCAATGAATGCAAAATGGGTTACGAAATTCCCTTACAGAAATTCAACAGCCTAACAACATCACATTAAAATTCAGAAAATGAGTTAATGAGAGAGAAAAGGACCTCTCATCACATGGAGATAAAATTTACAAAAATAAATATATATAAGAACATATCCCAACAAAATAATATGTAAATTAAAAGACAAAACAAAAACATAATTCTTTTAAAAGAGGAGGGTGAAAGGTTTCCTTAACAATTTGGTATCATACGAAACATACAACCCATGAAAGAAGGATCATCAAATGAAGATGAAAATATAGATAAATTAAATTATATTAAACAAATAATACAATCATGGGAAGTACATACACCACACAAAAAGAAATAGTGGCAAACATAGCATGAATCTCACGGGAATAAAAAGTGAAATGAAAACCCTTTAACTCGTTGTAATCAATCGAGTTATATGATCAAAAGATAACAACCACCAAATGAATCATATAATGACATGAATATAAATAAATTCATGATAATATATATCAAATTGAAGAACGAAATACACCACATGCAATAAATAATTGGTGAACAATGGAAATCTCACGGAATTAAAAGTGAGATAAGAAATCCTTTATCTCGTGTCCCATTTGACTCGTATGTTCCAGGTTCTTCCGGAATAATTAACATATGTAAATTTATACTTATTTAATAATATTTTTCATGTTTATTATTCATTTTATATCACTTATTATTTTTTTATAACAATTAGTTATTTATTTTAGTTCATATCGATCATTTTGTCGATGTCCGGAATTTGAGTTAAAAATTAAGATGTTATAATTAAAAATTCTCCATGTGGTCAAAATACCATTACCACTAGAATGATATTCATGATTTAGATATCATATATATCAAATATATCTATTATATATATATATTTATAATAGTACATATGATTTGGTGATAAGAAATGAAATGCATCATTCATGGAGACGGTAAGCCGTACGTACGCATAAAGGATACATTCATTTATATTTCATATTTTAATGGAATGAAAAAAATAATTTCACATAGGAATATTATAATTCCAGTATAATTTTATATATAATTTCATTAACTCTATCCTTTATACGTCCAATGTATGGCATGAACGAGTCATATCACTTTGAGGGGGAGGTAATACACACTTCCTCAAATGAAATTATCCCATATACCCATTATGGAAACCGTAAAGGTATGATATAAATAAAAAATAGAGAAGAATAATAAAGAATAAACATAATATATATCATATATAAAAATATTTCCATCATAATTTCTACCATGAGATGGAATATAATGAATTTGAACAATCATTTTTCTTGAGGCGTTAGTTTTCCATCCACATAAATAGTAAGTTCATCACCCATTATATGGTGATGTGTGTAAGTGTAGTTCAAATCCTTCTCATAAAAAAATCCTTGTATATTGAGGATACGGTTGTTGCTATAAAATAACTCAATAAATAGATTTTAGGGGTTGGGGAAGTAAAATAAAATATATTAATTTAAGAGAAACAATTACATTTAATTCAGGTAACTCATTTTGGGTTGAACCAAAAGGACTTATTGATGTTCCTTCACCCTATGTTTATGATTATCGGTGTATTATAGGAATCATGGGAAGTAATTTGGGAATGGTTTGTACGAGACAAGGGTCTTTACGGGTGTGAGGAATGGGTTTTAAGTGGTGTCCTTTTATAATGGGGAGGATGTGCTATTTAGGAATGTTTGAAAATGTTATTTTATTATAAACTTATATTCTTTTTTAAAAGGTCCAAAACTAATTAAAGTTAATGTATAGATAACATAAGTTAGAAATAAAATAATCAAATAATAATTGGACATGTTTTGGATATTGTTTTAATAGTTATAATCATATTTATTTAAATGATTTATTAATGTGGAAAACACTGCCTCATTATTGTGTCATAAGTAATTTTATTTATATGATGTCTAAAAATTATAAAAAAATTACCATGATATAGGAAATATTTATAGATTTTAAGTGAATATTTATAGTCTAATGGATAAATTATATAACCATATGTAAAAATGTATTTACTAAAATGTAAATGTTTATGTAATTTTTTTCTTTACATTAAATTAATTAATATAAAATGTCATTATCACTCTTAAGTGGTTCCATGGGGACCTAAAATCGACCAAAATATTACCATGGTAATAAATAACTCAAACAATAAGAATATGACATGTGTTAAGATAATTATATATAATTATAAAATTATTTTGACCTTAAATTACCATATTAACCTTTAACTATGGTAGATAAAAGTAAAAAATTACTATTCACAAAAAAATATGTTCACCTTATTGAACAAAATTTTACTTACTAATAACAACCATGTATGTCTAATTTTTTAAATTCAATTCATAGAAGTGGTAAAATATTTTTTAGATGATAAATTATGTTTTTTTAACTGCTGCTATGTGGTTTCACTTTTCATAAAAAAATGATGTTTTTCAAAAATATACCAAAAATTCAGCCTAATATGTATTTGATATTCCGAATTCAAAAATGTTGTATATTTCAAAAATTAAAAACATATATGTTTCATTAAAAAATTTAAAATAAATTACAATTGTAAAAACAAATAGCTTGTTTTTAAGAAATAATAAGTATTAAAATATTGACACTTGTTTATGTCCAATTTCAAAGTGAAATTAATTTCAATGACCAACATTGCATTAAATGGTAAAATTTTTATATAATTAAATATTAAAACTAATTAATACGTTAATCTAAAAATAATAATAAAATATATTAAAAGGCAGTTTTGAATTAAAATACAATATTTTTCACAATACATTAAAAAATAGATTTTATAAGAAAAATACCAAAATAATACCCAAGGTAAATGTTAATCTCCCGGTTCTAATGAAGAATTTCATTTTGTCAAATAGAACATGTAAAAGTGATCAAAACAATATTTAAAGAGGGTTCTCCATCAAAAGGTGGTAAATTGACCTTTTAAGGAATAAAAGAGTATTTATGCTTAAAATCAGATTCATTCAAATTTTAACCCTCTAAATTTTATTTGATAAATTTAAAAACATTTAACAAACATATATAATCATATATTAGTTATTTCTATTAATTCCATAAAATACAACAACTATTTGTTAACTATCATTTAATATAATATTATTATTATATTATTTTTCAGCATAACTCAACAGTGTGTGCAATGTATGATTTCAAAGAAACCAGTTGTTGAGTATCGGGTACACTATCAAACATAGAATCCCAATTAATGTAAAATTAATATTTAATCAAAAATATTAATAAATATGAAAATTTCATGCCCTTTATTTAACTGTGATATAAAAAAATTACAGATTTAGGATCTGGAGGGAATGTGCAGAGATGTATACGGGAACTCTAGGATTCAAAAGGAGTTATCCAAGGCTTCCCACGATTGTCTCATACTTCATCGTCTATTCTACATTGGGAAGAATGTCCTACTATATATTTCATAGCTTAAGATGCATCTAGGTAAGCTTCGTTCCCACTGGTATGGACCATACACTGTTACCAATGTCTCTCCATTTGTTGTTTTCTATGTTTAAAATAATGAAACCAAACTATATTTCATTGTCAATGGGTAGCAGGTGATAAACTTTCACGAATCCCTTCCGGATTCCCCGATGAAGGAACTCCGTGTTCATGAAATAGTCTACGAATACCACCCACCAGGATTTATCCTTCCTTACCACATTCTATTTTATTACAGTGAGGACACTACACACTCTTGGTGAGGGGCTAGGTATATTCTTGGGTTTGATAGGAATTTTAATCATCTTTCATCTTTTTCTCTTTTTAGCTTGCTGAATAGTATTGTTAATTTCCCCTCATTCCCTCCCACTCACCATTGTGTTGGAATATTAGTTGTTTATACCCACTTTATCATGGAAAATGATGCCCGTTTAATCATTGATGTTATTTAAATTGCATGTGGATATCTGTATTTCATGTTTTTTTAGTGTTCAAAAAAAATTAATGCAATGTGAATTTAAGAAAACATTTAATATTTTGGTGTTACTTTCTTTTGAAATTTTGTTCTTTGTCGATGATATAAATGGTTCTATCATTTTAAATCCTTTGGAAAGAATGGTTTCCTTTTTTGAGAATAGTTTAAGGGAAATTTTTGTCACTTATTTTTTTCTACACTAAATTGAACCCAACCATAATGTGTGCAAATTTATACATAATAAATGGTAAATATATGTTAGGAACATTTTTCTATACATTAAAAAATCATTTTTCTATACGTTCATTCATTATCCAATCTATTTAATTACTATACCAGATTGAACTATTCATGTGCACCTATTATTAGACTATTGCACACCATAAGAAAGGTTGTATATTGGGCAGGTCAAAGACAACCATAACTTGACATTTGATTTTGTTATAACAATTACAATTAGTTTCTTGAGGATATCAAACACGAGATTAGAGAAAAGTGTTAGGTTTCATCCATGTTCAACTTTAGAAAATAAATAAATGAAGGGAGTGATGACTTGTACATCATATGGGGATATCTTGGTCGGGAGCATATAATTTAACATTTGGGAATGCCTAAGTATGTGGGTGATGAAATTTTATTGCAAAGGATATGGGGAATGTTTGGTTGAAACTATCTTGTAAGCAGACAATTATTGAAATTACTTATATTTACTCTGTAAAAAGTGGAAGGAATAGCATGAAATGATTGTCACACACACAAATAGAGAAATAGTTACATGATTATCATTTGAATTATTTTCTTTGATTTGTTTCTTTCATGTCTTTAAATTTCATTTGGATAAAATTTATGAGATGTCCATTTCAATGATCATTGAGAATTAGTCCTCGATGTGATTTTTTATTTAATCATATTTTTAACAGGAATTAATTTTCATTGAATGTAAAATAATTATGATGTTAGAAATATCTAAATGAATAATTTTTGGAAATATTACATTTCTGAGGAGTGAAAATTTTTAGGTGTGGCAGAGTGATCATACCACATTTTATGTGTCATTTTCACCATTACACTTCTGTATTAAACTGAATTTGTGTTGTAAATTTGAAATATAATAACAAATTGCATATCATATTTGATTCAATTATTTTGTGTTAATCCTTTTAAAAAGGGCAGTGTTACATGTTTTTACAATTTCATTGATGGTGAATGTGACTTGGAGGACACATGATGAAGTCCAAGAAAAATGGGCTAAACTACGCAGGATATAATCACACTAGTATATTAATCCGCACAAAAAATCTAGACCATAATTCTATTGATTGAAATTTTGGGGGCTGGTCCAAAATATAATGGTCTAGATTTTATATTAAGGAACCAAAGCCTCATTTTTCCTCTATGATTCCCATCCGAATATATCAATCCAAAGAATCAAATATGCACAAAGTCAAATGTGGTGTTCTGTATTTTATCAATATCTCGATTTTTAGTAGTCCAAATGGTTCCAAACGTATGGTGTATACAAGGAAGTGGTGGGGAAACTTGTTTATATTTTATTAGAAATCAACATTCGACTATCAAGTTGTCCAAAACCATGTGAAAATTTCTTTTACACAATTCATGTTCCAAAAACCACCTTCCACATTGCCTATAAAATGGATGCTTGGGATCCTCATTTTCCAAGTTCAAACCAGAAGTGATTGTTGGAAATTTTGATGTCCTAGAGGACTCAACTGTTTATCCTTGATGTTATGGAGGCCCTTATCTTCATAGGGGGTCATGAATGAAGACAGAGTTTCTCCTAAGATTTATCCTCCACCCGATGTCGAGCTAAACTGTGGAAGATAATTTCAAGGGAGATACACACAGATTATAGGGAGATCCAGCACTTATTCATCTACTAGATTTGTGTGATTTGAGTTCTAAATATTTCATTTATTTTTTTATCATGTCATGATTCTCCTCTGATTTCATTTCTTTTATTATAATTATGTGAAACTCTTTTTATTTCAAAACCAATTGGTTTGAGATTTCAGGTGGGAATCATGGGTTATTCTGATTAGAAAAGTCAAAGTCTTATTATTCTCACACATAAATAATATTTTAGTATTATATTTTATCCCTTATTTTCTAGGATTGACACCCAAAGCATGAAAACATGATTGTTGTGTCAAGGTGTTGTACTTTGATCATCGTTTAAGAGGATTGGGGGATGTTGAGATCATGACAACCCATAACAAAAGGATTTCATTAAACCGTGTCTGTTTTTCAAAATGATGAACTCACAAAGATGTGTAGTGAACTTGAAATGATCTCCTTATCTCATAATTCTAAAAAACCACTTTTATTTATCAAGTATTAATCTCTTTAAATGAAGTCATTTTCTTTAAACAGTTTTAGAATCACCTACTCTTTTAGTACATCATATTATAAACGCACACTATAAACCCGCCAATACTCCTTGAGAGGAGACCTAGGGTCTTTCCTGGCCTATAAATCAACCCTATAAACATAATAAATTTAAAATGTCATGACACCATGGTCTGTATCCCTATTAGTCATAATGTATTCCAAAAAACCAAGATACATATAAAATTCAAAAACTTATTAAAAATGTATCATTAATATATAAATGAAATCTTATTGAAACACGTAGTCTAAAATTTCATGTCATTTACCCATTTAACAACATCTTCTAAAAAATTATTAAATATTTTTTAACACAATTAATTGAAGTGTAAATCCCCCACATATTTAAGAAACTACTTGTTCTATGAGGAAAATTCCAAAAAGCCTTTGACATTATCAAAACTATTGTACTCCCCAATAGTTTTCATAATTATTAACAAAAATGATTAAAAATAAATTGTTTATAAAATACCACATAGTGTGTCAATGGGTGATTAGCATAACTTTATTTATCTATTAAAAAGGTTTATGGATTTATTTACTTTATACTGTTTCTCTTATGGATTTTATTGGACTATAGTTATTTATAAATTGAGTAAATAAAGAATATTAACTTGATTCCCTATGTTTTCAACATGTTCTTATATATTTCTTGTTTTGTATTTAAATATTTTAATGATAAAAGAACGTTTTTTGGGATTTTTTATTTTTTATTATCACTGTATATCATGATAACAAAATCATATAATGGATTTCCATTTTTCAGTGGACTAACATACTTCTACATTTATTTGTATATTATGATATATTTTTTGAATATCCTAAGTAATAAAACATATTTCACAAGATTTGATTATAAGTTGAAATAATTTTAAATAATTAATATAGAAAAATATATGGGTATTGTAAAAAAATTGATCACATAATGAAATGGGTATTATAATATTATGGATAATTCTAATTTTCCCGAAATAGAATACTAAAAAATAAGTTGGTATGAAAGTGAAGTAATATATCCCAATTATGTTTTATATTTTAGATGATTTTTTCTTCATTTTTAATGGAATATATGTGAAAAATATAATGAAAATTATTATTGAAATGGAAATATGATTATGGGGATTGGGTTTTTAATTTTGGTATTTGAGGATACATTCGAAAACATTGGTTATCAGGATGTTTTTCATTTGAGGATAAATTATGTGTTATGAAAAAAATCATGTCATTAAAATTTTAAGGTTTATCATACTTTTAATAGAATAGAAACAAATTTATTGGTTTTATATGATCTGATATTAAAGAGTCTAGTGATATTTTAAAACATATTCCATTTATCTGAGGTAATTGTAACACATAGGATGAACCATTGATTTAAATTGATATCGTATTTTGGAAGAGTGGAATATTTTAGTTGGGATGTATTATGAATGTTATGAAAACAATTACGGTTAAATAAATCATTATTTTTTAGGTAATTTTTTAATAAATTATGATATACTATAATATATTTGTGGAATTATTTAATTTGAACATTTGGTGTTATTATTGAATTTTATAGATTAATATATTATTTATTTGTATAAAGGTTTATAAATATTATATATTATGTTAAATTTTTTATAATAAATAAGTATCTTTAATAAAATAATTATAATAATAATATATTGTTAAACATTTCGGTTTATTTTACCAAAGAGAAGCTAAATTTAGATCTTTAAGAATGAATTTTTTGAATGAATAATCATAATAAGGAGGAAAAAGATAATGAAGAAAATATTGATTCATGGATGAAATAATAATTATCACATATGTTTAGTTCTTTAATATTTTTGAATTCTTGGTAACATAATCACAAAAAACTAAAAAATGTATCTTGAAATAAAATGTTTATCATTTAGCCTTCATATTTAATGGGATTATGGCCTTTTAAATCCTTTATATATTTTCAATTTTGTATTCATTAACTTTTTATTAACCATATAATCAATTCCATTACATCATTTAGAAATTTATTTTCTCCACTAGTTTTATATTAATAATTTCTAATAATGTTATCCTTTTTGGAATGTAACATAGATGTTTTCCCATATGTTCATTAGATTTCAATTTCCATCTATTAAATATTATGTTTTATTAACACTCTTTAGAATGTTTCTTTTTATAAAATTTATTCTTAACTGATTAAATCACGATTTCAATGATCTTTTTGAAATTTTGATGATATATTTAACTGATGGGGGGAGGGGGTAATATAACACCCCAGAAATGTAAAAGTACACTTATTTTTATATCATATACAATAGAAAAAGCCAATCGTAAACAAACCATAGATTATTGTTATAAGTTTAATGTTAACGTTATAACATAATTCTTAATGTAATTTATATAGAAAATAATACAAAAAATTAAAAAAAATATAATAGTAACACACAAGTAAAACATATTGATTATTTTATATGAAATAAGAACTCAATTTCTAGTAATGTTTTTTCTATTCATTATAAATTCAATTTTACGAGTAATTATTTTTTTTATTTTTGCAGTGAAATATGATTAGAAAATGAAGTTAATTATAGATGTTTTCTAGGATTTTTTCATCCTTTTTGAAATCATTATATCTTAATTATCTTAGGATGATAATTTGGGATTTTATGAATGATTTTTCTTTCAATAGAATAGTGTAATTCTTCAAATTTTGTAAAATTATCATTCCATTTCATTAAAAATAACTATTATGAATTTATTTTGATATTAAATGATAAAAAGTCTACTTTATTTGAAAATAATATTATTAATTTTATAGTAATCATATTTATAATAACCTCTCAGATAAGGTAATTGGTTTTTATTAAAAACACATTCTTATTAAATATTTTCCTCATTGAATAATATTAATTTATATAATACTATATTTTTACCAAACATATTGTAATTTATATTCATGTAATGGAATTCATTTTTTTATTATTATATTAAAATTTTACATTACATGTTTTTTAGATTCTTTTTATGATGTTGAATTTTTGGGGAATAGTAAAAAAACACAATTCTAATGAAATTAAGTAGCATATATGATATCACGATTAATTAAATATGAAATAATACTTGATGAAAATTATTCAATGATTTAAAGATTAACATATTATAAAAATTCTGTTGAAAAACTAAATCATAATTTATAAATTAGAATTGATATGAAAATGAATTTTGGAATCAATATTAAGGGAGACATAGTGAGCACACAACAAAGTAAATGTCATATTTAGATCCATAAATATATAATTTTTTATGGGAGAACACTTTTCTTGACATTATATGTTTATATAATGTATGATATATTATTTTTATTTATATATTTCAATTTTGGATTTCTAAAAAAAATTAACATATGAAATTACATTTTCAATTCGTACCTGTGGAGGAATAGTAAATACAATATATTAAATAAGTACTCACTATAATATCCAATAACCCGCAAAATTTGATACAATGTTGACATCATAAAATTAACATTTCTATATATTATTTGAATAATTGTCACATTTTATCCTTTAATTAAAATATTACATCATCAAATAAAGAAATTGGATCACATTAAATATATATTTTATTATAGGTTTTGTGTTTTAGAGAATTAGAGTAATCAGTTATAGGAACAATACCAATGTCATAAAATTAGACTTTCATCCTCTTAACCCGGCTTTTAGTATTTTAAATATTTTCATCAACATCATCCATATTTAATCCATTATTGAAATAATTCAATAAATATCATCATTAATAATCACTAGATAAAGAATAATAAGAAGATATATATCAAATTATTATAAAGATAAAATATGTGAATTAACAAATGAATGTTAGCCGTGATTTTAATAAGATTAAATGTGAATAACGACATTATCAATGTGCATTTCTATAACCTAATAATATTCATACCCATAAAAAATAGATAATCAAGCATAAAAACATGGAATAAAGCTTATAAATCATAAGAGTCATTATAATAAATAATCATGACCCATATAATACCAATATTGACAAAATGAAACATTATAATCCCATAAAAATATATAATACATATTAATATCATGAAACATATTCATTATATAGAACTTATAGAACCCTTCTATAACTCTTATAATTGGAATAAACATATGGTTAAATTCCAAAATAATTATCGATAGAACATAATATATAATCAATTAACTAGATAAAAATATTTGTGAGACAATTTTATAATCATTTATAGGTTCACCATGTAATCTCTATGTTACCACATTATACATGTTTTAATGGGATAACACAAAATTTCCTATTTCACCCCACCATATAAGGTATTTCATTCTCATACAGTACTTTCTTGTCTTCCCCAATATAATAGTCATAATGGGATCTCCCAGTGGTTTATAGGCACATCCATCATACATTATTTTAAATAATGACAACATTAATAATGTATATAGGGTATTAATTTTAACATAAAATACATTAAAGCAAATATTATTACAATTATAAAATGATTAACCCAATTATAATAAAATTTATCATGATTATATTTGTGAAACATGATTAAATATTATAAAATAAACATGTTCCATTAAAATAACATTGAAACACTTTAATGTAATTTAAAATATATGGGTTTCAAAATATATAAAATAGAAAAATTAAAAACCCATGGAAGAGAAATGGGTTCTATAATAATATTTAATAAACATTCTTAATTCATATAGTGAAGTTGATAGGATGGTATCATTACTAAATAAACTTTTTGAATAAAAACTAAAAGTGTTTTTGACATTGATAAATGGAAATTACATTAAAATCATTAAATACGTTTCTAGGGAAATAAAATATTTTTTCGAAACATTTTTAAAATAAAAATAAAAATTAATTTCATAACTCTATTTCATTAAAAAACCATGGAAACATAATATGTATTCTTAAAAATTATATAATAAATTTTATGATTAAAATAATTATTCCATTTTTAAAAACACTTTTTAATGAAATATGGAATATTATTTTATTTTATAATAAATAAAACTCATAATTTACTCTTCATTGAAAAAATTGTTCATGATAGTGAAAAATTCTATTCATGTCGTACAAATAAAAACGACGATTATTTTCATATTTTAGGTAAAATAAAAATAGTTTTTTTATATCCCAAATAATGATTCCATTCAAAAAAATATGTAAAATAGTAAAATATTTCTCCAAATTTCATTATTAAATTCTTTTAAGAATGTTAAAGTAATATTTTATATTTTGTTATAAAATATTGTTTAGAAAAATTTATACTTCCACTGGAGATATTAATGATGATAAATATCATAAAAAACAATTTTTTAATTATTATATGTTAAAAAGGTTAAAATTTTATTATTAATAATAAATATCATTAATATATGATGGAATGCTCATGTTTTAATGCTCACAAATCATGTTTAACATAACAAAAATCATGTTTGAATCTTCATAACTATGTTTAGATTTGTTCAATTAGGTTTTATTGTGCTCATACTAAATTATAATTCATTCTATGAGTATTTATTCTTAGTACAACTAATAAATATTTTTCTATGTTTGTGAATCCTTATGTTTTCTACCAGTTTCAAAATATCCCAAAGGGAATAGACACTCTTTCCATTCTTCCATTTCTAAGACACCATAATAAGACATCATTCATAATTTTCAAAAGACCAGACACAGTAACTATGCAACCAGTTCCACATCTCAACTCAAAAATGGAACTGTGAAAGTCTCACTATGACTGCCTCACCGTGATAGTGGTACTAGTTTTAGATTTCACAAATAATACACTAACACAATCTTTCTATCATTACCACATGCTACTGGTTTCACAATTGACATAATACTATACATAACTCTAGTGATACCGCTTAAATAGAAAAGAGAATACACCATTCAATGTGACACCATTTCAGTTCACAAAATGGTACACCATTCTATATTTAACCATTTTATGTATTCTTCAATTAAATTTATATATTATTTCTAACTGTCATATTTGAGTCATTTTGTAACACTGACATATCTAATGATATTTTGTAGATATGCCACATGACAATATGTTATACAAAGTGTATTAATTGTGTGCCATGCCATCCATAACAAATGACATCCCTATGATATAACTCATGGTTGTGCACAAACATCATATAAATAATTTGTGTAAATTTATGAAGAAAAATGAGATGAGAACACATTCATGATGGAAAATAAACTAAATAACACACAATGAACTCTCGATTCCTAGCAGTTGAACTATCGTGGATCAGAACCTCAAAAATCATTTTATTGAAAACTCTTAGTAGACTATGTTCTAATAAAACATAACATAAAACTAAAAACCAATACACTAGATTAACAAAACTCTATTTCACAAGTGGTCTCTAAAATTACATCTTATACATCTTACAAATCCATATCTACATATAACAATACTCAGAGAATTTCTAATCTTTTATCATTAACTTGTCTCTATCGTGTACTATTTTATTGATATATTTGAGATGTGTGTGTATATGTGATAGAAACACATATTGTCTCTTACTCTCATCAAGATGATACAAGATATCCTTACTCAAATATTTTTTACATATTTTGTTTCATATATAGAATAGTGGAAGAGGTCTTGTGTGACAGGGCCTTTAGTTAACCCATGTAGAACAGTGGAAGAGGACTTGTGCCTTGAAAGTCTTATGTACTATTTTTAACCCTGATCCAGGGTGTGTATCAAATCTTTATTTATATATTTTTATTGGTAGGTGATCATGAATTGGTATATATTAGGTCTCGGATTGATATTGAACCACATGTTTTATCTAATGTGTCTTTCAATTTTGTCTTACTCTGTTTGAAACTAATTTTTCAGAAAACATTAATTTACATTGATAGGTAGTCTTGGATAGTTGTTATAAGTATTTTTACTTATTATAATAGTATAAAATAATTAATAAATATATTATATTGTTATTTATATGAATTAATCAATATTCTGATCAACTATTTGGACAATAAAACTATTATAATTTTACTACATTGTTTAACTGGAATATTTTTATATTAATTGGTAGAATCATTTAAATAAACTTTTTAGTAGAAATTTTTATAGGAAATAAATTCACCCTCGCATTTAATTTCATACTTTAATTATCATTTGGTATCAAATGAATTTTTAATATAAAAATTTAAAATATTTTAATCAATTAAATTTTTTTCAACTATGATTATAGTTGAGTTTTAATGATCATTAAATATCTGTTAGCTAAAATTTTCTTGTTATTTAAAATCCGATTTAGTTATTGTGGATAATATAATGAAATGTTATACTATAAACAATTCTCCATTCATTAATGGATGAAATTATTCAAAATTGAAAATTAAAATAAAAATGCATATAGAAAGTATGGGATTTTTAGAGTTAGAATTCAGTTGTAGATGAATATAAGATTTATACTACTGATATTTATACTTTGGTTAACCCAAAATTATTTACCTATAATAATAAATTAAATTTCAGGAATTCTATATAAATTTCTTTTATACTATGAAGAGCTTAACATTATATATGTATTTAAAATATCCCGTTAAATTTGGGAAACTTTATTTGATTGACATAAAAGAACCTCTATTGTTATTGAAATGAGACATAACACATATAATCATAAATATGATAAATTCAAAATAATGTTTTATGATCCTATTATTTAAATTTATCTCAGTATTTATTAAATCATGAATACAATGATCTCTATGGTAAGAGTTGTTGAAACAAACTATCAAATTATGAGAATACTCGGATCCTTTCCAAATATATGGAGATGAACTTATTCTAAAATATGAGAATCAATTGATATTACCAAGATTCTAATCAAGGTGCACATAGGGATGTTGATAATTTTTGATAATAAATTAAATTTCAACATGTAAGAGGAAGTTGAACTGAAAAGAATGTTAGTGGCCTTCAAAACCTCAATTTCAAAAACAAATGAAAATGAAGTGGTACAACCTCATTCTGGTAGTACAAGTAATCATTATTCACCATTTGATAGTTATGCATAAATAAATCAATTATGTAGATTATTTAATATATTTTATAAAAGAAAGATATTTTTTAGGCATCCCAACATCAATGGAAGATAAGACCATAAGGGAATCTAGAAAAAGGATAGAAAAATAATTGATAAACATGATGAAATATTCAGTTATGAATGAAAATGAAAAGTAAATGTAAATGATGATTTTTCCAAGACAATATATAATAACAGGTATGATTAAAAAATAGAAACTATAAAAAGGATATGACTGAATCATGGAGCACCTTTGTGGATAGCTCAAGTGGCTAAGAGTCTTCACATGTTGAAAAGGCTTAAAAATCGAGTATGTGTTTTATAAAAAAATCTACTTTATCCAAGGAATTTCTTGTATATAAATTTTATTATTCGGTAGATGAATATGATAATAAGAAAAAATATGACTTTTGAAAAATTATTTGAATATGGTAATATGCTTGATTACAATTGTAATGAACTAAAATAAAAATAATAATATTTGAAGAAACAATATGTTAATACTTTCTTTGTTAAATTTTATCTTACTGTAGAGAAAGTGAAAAATGTTCAATTACTCAAGGAGAACAATGAAATTATGTTTTCTAATGATAAATTAAAAAATGAATCATTGAAATTTACCAATGGAATAAAAAAATCATACATATATTATTTGTAAAATAATTTCCCTTGGATACACTTCAAGTATAGGATACCAACTTTGGTAATGATATCTCACCAAAATCAATTTTTTATTTAAATCTCAGAAATCAGTTTTCTACAAAAAAATAAAAATTATGTTTAGAGTTCCAGTTATGGAAATTATTTTACTAATTCTAGTGTTTCTAGAAAACGTATTGACTATTTTTCAAATATGTTACTTAATTATTATAGTAAACCCATGAAGCATTTGTGGGTTCCTAAAAAAATTATCACTAA
Source organism: Viscum album (assembly GCA_963277665.1). NCBI lineage: Eukaryota > Viridiplantae > Streptophyta > Magnoliopsida > Santalales > Viscaceae > Viscum > Viscum album. Next base: position 63,170,958 of record OY728148.1, on the reverse strand, counting down.
TGTTACTGGACCCAAATAAATCTGGGTAAAAAAATTTATTTTTGCTTAATTATTTTGTAAGAAGGATATTCGATAAGATCCTATAAAAGCTTATGTTACTTAGATATTGGATGTTCAAGAAACATGATTGGAGATTAATCATGCTTCATGAAATTAATAATGATTGATTGTGGGCATGTCACCTTCGGTGATAATGAAAAGGGGAACATAATTTGACTCTTCCAAATTGGTATATCTAACTCCGTTTTAATTTATAATGTATATTTTTTTATGGATTATGATATAATATGATTACTATTTCATAACTATTTGATGATGAATTTCCTGTTAAAATTTAAAATGATGCTTCTAATGTTTTTTCCTCCAAAAATAAAATAATATTCTATTCATTTAGAAATGAAAATGTCTATCCAGTTAATTTATATTAGTTAATACCACAAAATGTTTCTTTATTGAGTGTTTTTATGAAGAATATTAGAATTGGTATAAGAGATTGGGATAATATAATATACACTCACTTAGATAACAAACTAGAAAAAATTTAATGAATGAACTTCCCAAACATGAGTTTCTAAATGATAAAATTTTCAATATTGTTTCAAAATGGTAACCATCATAAACTTTCATTAAAACTAAATAATAAATTTTCAACATGTCATCCTCATGAGTTAGTTCTCATGAATTATTTTTGACCATCCAATGTTTGAAATTTAAAATGGATGCACTATGTTTATGTTCTTGTAAACAACTTTTCTAGGTATACATGGAAATACTTTTTGTCTCACAAAAGAAAAGCATGTAACTAGGCCACCAATAATGCTTGATCTTTAGAGAACATACATGGTATTAGGATGAAATATATAAGAAGTTACCTTGGATGTGAGTTGGAAAACCAAGAGTTTGAATCCTTTTTCATACAAAATCACAATATTCATAACTCCACCACCCATATGACACCTCAAGAAAATGGAGTTGTAGGATGAAGGAATAGAACCTTACAATAAATTTATAAGAAAATTCTTAGTGAGTATGACATTACAATTTATATTTAAGATAAATATGTTAATACATCATTCTATATAATCAATATATTCTTGGTTTGACCAATCAATAAAATAACTCCTTGTGAGTTGTGGAATAATTGAAAACACAAGGATAATTACATCAATGTTTTTTGTTGTAACATCTATATCCTTATAATAAAGGAAAATACTAATAATTTTACCTCCAAAAGTGATCAAGGAATTCATTTAGGTTGCTCATTCTCTTGAAAATCCTATAGAGTCTTTATAAAAAGAAAAATATGTGTGGAAGAATATGTTCATGTAAAATTTGATGTTACAGATCCACATGAACCAACATCCTCCATATATAATCTTGAGGATGATATGTCAAATCTTGAAATTAATGCTAAACATTCTGACCATCCTATGAAATAATCCTTAATAATGAAAATTTCTATAAATTCTCTAGATTCTAGTCAAAATGAACTCAAACCTATTGAAGAAACTAAAATAATGAGAACTTATTTTCCAAGACTTTTTATAACTCTTATAAATTATCATTTTGATGATATAGTTCAAGACATTGATAAAAGAAAATAGAATTGAGTTTATCTTAGAAATTATGTTGAACATCAAGTCCTTATATCACATATTTAGTGTAAAAACAACAATGATGCTACTAATGATGAATTTCGGGTGATTGCTATGCAAGATGAGCTAAATTAGTTTGAAAGGAATATTGTTTGGAAACTTTTGGACAGACCTGAAGACAGTTTGAGGAAAGGCACTAAATGTGTGGTCAGAAACAAAGTATATGACATATGTAACATAGATAGAAATAAAACTAGATTGGTTTCACAAGGTTATAGTCAATAATAAGTGATTGACTACAAAAAATATTTTGAACATGATTCTAGACATGAAGCCATTAGAATATTTTATTTTGCTTAGTGGTAAGCACCCCATAAATCTACATGAAAGATGGGGGTTCAAACCCCATTGGGAATAGGTACTGTAGCAGTACTGTAGAAGCGGTGGCACTATCGGGGCGGAAGGACACTGTAACGGCGGCAGCGTACTGTTGCAGTGGTGGTTATTGTGCATCGCTGTAGCTGAGAAGGTACTGTAGTAGTACTATTTACAGAATTGGCTTTGGGCCAAAAAATGGTCCTTCGGGCCATGTAATGTGCTAAATTCCCACTAAACCATCATGCTATGAAATGGGACTCCCTCTTCCTAGTCATAGAGGTCATTTCTTTGCTTTTATAATAAATGAGGCTTTAGCCCCAACCTTTAAAAAGATGTTGTTTTTGTTCAACGACACATAGATTTAAAAACACTCACATTCCAAATAATGGTTTAAAAATAAAAAAGTATTTATATGGATTGAAACAATCTTCAAGATATTGGAATGATATATTTAGTATTTTTATTATATAAAATGTTTTTAAAAAATCTATAGCTTACCATACTCTTTTTATAAAACTAATTTCTAAAGATGTTTCAGTTGATAAAATCTATGTAGATGACATTATTTTTTGATCTTCAAAAAATTCATTATGTAATGATTTTTCAAAAATGAAGTAAAATCATTTTAATAGGAATATAATGGGTGAACTAAAATTCTCCCTTCAATTTCAAATTTTACAAAAAGAAGAAGGTATTATTTTAAATCACAAAAAATTTACAAATGATCTAATAAATGTTTTTGGCTAGGATAGTAATAAATGTAGTGATACTATAATGAGTACTACCTGTAAGTTGGATTATGAAGAAAATTAAAAATCTATTGATCAAACCACTTATATTGGAAAGATTGGAATTTTATACTATATAACAACTAGTCAGACTAATATTATGCTTAGTGTGTTCATATGTTCAATATTTCAATATATCCCCAAGTCGTCTCATTTAAATGATAATAAAATAATTTTCAATTACCTCAAACATACAACTAATTTAGTACTTTTTTACCCTTAGGGAATACATTTTTACTTATTATATTATTCTGATTCTAATTTTTGTTGGTGTAAGTTAGTTTGAATATGAAACTCTAGAACATGTCACTTTTAAATAATGTCTCTAGTATCATTGTGTAGTAAGAAATATATTCTTTTCTATTATCTACTACCAAGGATGAATACATACATGTTAATAGTTGTTGTGAACAAATTTTATGGACGATAGACACTTTACAGGATTATTAATATCAATGTAGAAATGTACCTCTAAATTATGAAAATACTCATTCTATTACCATTTCAATGAATCCAGTTTCACATTTCATGACTAATCATATTAGTTTAAGAAAATAATTTTTGAGGGTACATTAAGAAAATGATGATATCACAATGGAATTTATTTCCACTGAACATACACTTGCTGATATATTCAGTAACCCATTAAATTCTGAAAGGATAAATTACATCATACATGAGTTAGGGAAGATAAGACTTAAGTGAAATTTATATGGTTTCACAGTTTATGGTTTAATTATTCATAGATTCACAATTTAATTTCTAATAGTTAATTTATCTCAGTTATAGTCTCAAAATTGATGTCTTGATGATACAGTTTCACCATAATGCAGACACCGTGAATAATTGTTCTCGTCTCACCGTAATGACTCAGACTTCAATTTTTTTTATATCATTTTCCCATATCATATTATTGATTATTTTATTAATTTTATACCATATATTTATTTATTGTGAAAATTTAAATTAGAAAATTATACAAAAACTTGATATTTTCACTCCTCTCTTCAATCGAGCTCTGTTACCTTAAAAATTAAACCCTTCTCTCTCAAACAGTTATACCACATTTAACCTCTCATCTTTCTCGAACCCACACTACTTGCCAGAATTTATGTGTCCATATTCATCATCTACTAAGAAGAGAGTGTCTTAGAAGAAATTGAAAATGTCTCTAAAACTAATGCTTGAGAAACTGCTGAATCCAAGCCTTGCTAATCAAATAGTTGTTCTAGAAGAATATGTCTATATTAAGTGGATACTGACAGCCTTGTCACTTGTTATGGAAGTATTGGATGAACAAGGGTGGTTTAACAATTTAAAAACATAGATAAGAGGCATTTATCTGAATCTAGTTTCTATGTTTTATCATTACGTTCGGTTTTTTTTCTACTCTGATGATGATTTTTCACTAATAAACTTAGTAAATAGTTAATGATGTATTTATTATTCATGCTTGTGGGATGTATTAATAGGAACACCTCATAATGGAAATTTTTAGGAATACCAATGAGGTCCTCCTCAACCTAGTATTGTTTTTATCCTAGATGAGGATCTTGGATGTTTGACTATAAATAATAATAAGATAAAGGAAATTTATGTTGTGTTGGATGGTGAAAAAATATTATTGTCATGTTTATTCAACATCATATTTGTCTAAGGTAAGGGGAAATATCAACTATAATTTATGAAGATGTATTATTGATACATCTTATGAATAATGGGAAAAACATCAATCTATGTATGTATATTATACATCACATGTGTGATATTATCATCACAATATCAAAATAAACATCACTATTTTATTCAACATCAATTTCTGTAATGTTGTTATAATTGGCAGTGGTTGGTCTGAATGATAAGGTAATTGATGGTTATGAGTTTTTTTATCACAAAGGTTGCGTTTAGAATGATGAAAATTACCTGGAACCCATGGAAGAAATCTTGGGTGGAAGATAATGAAATAATTAATGAACAATTATTCAACCTTTTTGAAAACCAATCATGACCTTAGAATGTATTTGAACCTAGTATTGAACCTAATGAGGATTATAAATAGTCAAATGATGAAGAATAATATGATGTAGTTTCATTTGATGATGGAACTATATAGATGAAGAAGACAGTGAACTACCGGTTCAACAAGAAGTATTTGAAAAATATATACCTACTAGAAATTGATGTGTTGATATAGTTAAAGACCATACTATTGAGTAAGATATTATTATTGAATAAGATCCTGATTATGTGGTACAATCATAGAAATATGTTTAAATTTACAAAATCATTTAAACTAAATAATTAAATGAAGAATCTTTTTAGATAGCTAGAAAAGAGATGGCTAATCTTGATAGATATGAGAATTTGGAAATGGGTCAACAATATAAATCTCTAAGTCCACGAAAAGATTCACATATTAAGGGGGTGAAAACCCTAATTTGGAATGAATTTATGTGACCATCCCTCTGGATTTATGTTTAGTGGACACCTGTTACGAATTTCCAGAGTATTTTGATTTTATTTATTCTCAAGGAGTCTAAGTTAAATCAATTGATCACCCACAATGTTTAATCTAAATATAATAATTGTTAATGAAATTATACTCTCAAAAAATCATAACCTGTTTGAGTTTCTACTTCTGAACCTATCCATGAAATTGTTTTTTTAAGTAATGATGAAAAAATAGACATTGGAAACACCTAGTTATTTGGATTTGAAAGGGTCTGGAAGTCAAAACCTGCCCCTGTAACTAATATCTGTGATGTATGATGATGAATTTATTATAGAATAAATAATTTGGAATATTCAATCAGAGTTGATTCATGAAATTTAGGATTTTAGGATTGAGATATATATCTGAGTGATTAAGAGAAGTCTCTAAAATAAATTGTTAAAGATATACGTATAGTCATACAGACAAGTAATTTTCATTTTTCTCATCTTGTTGAAGATGTTGGTAATATGTTCCTATAGAAGGTTGTATCTCTAATAAAACCAAAACTAATAATTGTATTTGATAAAGCTATTTAGAGCAACCCCATGATATCCAATGAGATTTTTTTCATGATGCTGGACTCAATAATCTTCTTAAAAAATATAAAGGATGATAAAAAATAGTTCTAAATAATATAAATTATATCAAAATAGATATTATAGCTTCATCCTTTTATAGATAGTCATCTCATACTGTGGACAATGACCTATTCATAATAGTTTTTATAAAAGCGATTCAGTCAATATTGAGTGGTGTTGCTAAATAAAGTCTATATTCTATCATCAATAAGACTGACCATGTACTTAATTTGGGGACGGTCCATTCAAATATTAAAAAGGATTCTCACGAAGAAATATATAATAACGTTGAGTTTTAATTTAATATAATTTATTCTATGCATGATCTGAATATCAATTTCAAGTATCTTATTGTGAATATAAAAATACCCCCAATTAAAATTCATGTAACGAAGGTGAAAGACTTCACTCCTTTATTAGACAACTTTCTGGAAAACAAATATTTCATTGAAAAATATATCCAATATGAAGGTGAGATGATCAATGTTTTCACATAGTTGTTTATCCCTTATCTACATGTGCAAATTACATCCATTTTGGCTACTACAACTATCCCTTTGCAGCCTGGTTCAAATTATTTATCCTCCACTACCTTTTCTCTAGCTATCATGTCTCATCTAAGGCTCTGAGCAAGATCATACATAATATTATGGAACAAATATTGCCTCAGTCATCCACTATTCTATCTATTTCACCCTATGTCTTTGAAAGTGTACCATTTCATAATCTCACTACTGGATCAATTTCTTCTACCACTTCTATATCTACACCTGGGGCTCCCCCTGATATCTCATCCGAGTGAAAAGAAATGACTCATGGTTCTGAAAGGTATTAGAAGGATGTATTTTGACTGGTATGTATTGTATTTTTCCTTCTATTTTTAATGAACTCCCTCATTATATTCAATACAATGTGCACTGTTGTTGTTTATTCTCATACGTTACTTCATTCAGTGTTTCTATTTTTATCATCCAAAAAGGGGGAAATAAGAGAAGGAATTTATGAAATCATTTATGGAAAAGGATCTTAATGGTAGAAGAACAATTTCTATACATCCTAATGCAAATATTCTCAAATATATTTTCCTTACCAAATTATATGGTTTTAAATACCATTATTTGTGATCACAAAAAAGGGTGAGATTGATGGACTCCTTAGGTTTTAATGCTCACAACTCATGTTTAACAAACCAAAAATCAGGTATGAATATTCTACAACATGATTAATTTTGTTTTATTTTGTTTTATTATGATAATGATTATTTCTAATTCATTTTGTGATAATTTCATCTTATGTCAACTTACATATATTTGGAAAAGTCTGTGCGACTATATATTTGCTATCAGTTTCAGATTTTTCTAAAGGACCTGACAAGATTTTCATCTTAACATTTTCAAGACACTATAACAAAACACCATTCGAGATTCTCAATGGACCAGACACTGTAACTTTTCCACTGGTTCCAGATCTCAAAACTGCTATGGAACTATGACATTTTCACATTGACTATCTCACTGTGATAATACTATTGGTTTCAAATTTCACAAAGTATCTACTACCACAATATATCTACCATTACCACATGCTACTAGTTCCACAATTGACAATGGACCAGAATCCACTCTAGTGATACCACTCATAGAAAAAGGAGAATGCGTTGTTCCATGTGACACCATTTCAAGACACAATCTATGACATTGGTATATAAATAACCATTTTTTGTCTCTTTCAATTAAATATAAAATTAATTCATAACGGTCATATTTGAGTCATTTAATTACATTTAAATATTTAACGATCCTATTTGGACATGTAACCTAATATTATGTGGTATGAGTTGTAGAAATTGTGCTCCATGCCGGCCATGAAAAATACATCCAGAAGATAATACACATGGTTTTCACCAAATGAATGTAAAAAACAAGTGAAATAGACAGAAAAAAATTGATAAGAACACAAGAAAGTTCAAAATCTTAAACATATTCACAGTAATAAATATAAGAAGAATGAGATCTACAAATCAAATATCATTTAAATGGAAACTAGAACATGAGATTCACGATACTATGTTTCCAAAATAGGATGTGAAAATGAAATATTCCACATCTTACAAGTCCAGAGATGCATAAAACACCACTAAGTGTATTTATAATCCGTTCTCATTATCATTGGTATGTTGTGTAATATTTTACTAATCATTTCAAGTAGTGTCTATATATGTGTTAAAAAACACTGCCACATCCAATGAACTGAAAGATGCAAGATATCCTCACCTAGATTTATTTTACACCTTGTGTACCCAATGTAGAACAGTAGATGGGGTCCCCTATGACCTAGCTGTTAGTTTTCCCGTATAGAATAGCGGATGAGGTCTTGTGATCTGGATAATCTTGTGTACTATTGTCAACCGTGATCTAGGGTATAGATCAATGATTTTATATATATTGGTTTATTGTAGGTGATCACCAAGAGGAGTGGATTAGGTATCTACATGAGACTAAAAAAACATGTTTTATCTTCTAGGTATATCAATTTAGTCTTACTATATTTTTAACTCATGTTTTAGATAACTAAATGTTTCATTGATACTTTGTCTTCAATATTATTTATAAATATTTTGAATTATTAGAATATTTTAAAAATTTATAACAAAATCTTATGTTTTTATAAATGAGAAATAATTAATCTTTTAAGGTAAAATTTGAATAGTCAAACTATTATAATTTTACTACCTTGGTTAACTATCATATTTTAAATTTAATTTGGGGAATATTTTAAATTTACTTTTTAAAAGAAATTCAAGTAGGATCACAATTCACCCTCATCTTCAGTGTCCGAATCTGACCAAAAATATCCATTGGATAATGATATTAATTATTTTATTGTGAGATGGATAATATTATTTCATTAGTAGAAGCATAATTATATACAATCCCAACAAATGAAGATATTGTAACATAAGACTCATACAATTTTCGTATCATTGAATTGAAATATCAATGAAATAATTTAACTCGATTAAACTCATAATATTTTGAAAATAAGGTTATTATTTTCATATCATTCTTTATGGAAATATATAAACCTCATAAAATAATATAGTTGTATAACATGATATACATCTCAATAAAGGATGACTGAAAAAAAATATGTTACCGCTTTGGTAGCAGAAAATTATTTAACCCTATGATATATTTATATCATCTAAAAGATATATATATCCCTTTTAATTAATATATATAAATATATCATAAATTAAATTAATTATTAGTTTATACAATACTTGACGATTATAAATTTGGAATAGTTTTTTATCTCTATGAAATAAAATTAGAATGAGACATATATTACATTGAGCACAAATCAACATGAATATTATTTATCATTGAAAATAGTAACCATATAATAATTATTTAATTGAATGAGAATCTATTTCATGTTTAGTATTACTTTAATTTCATATATTTCCATGTTATATATGAATGACTGATCAAGTATGACTTAGTCAGATGATTTGACTATATTTGGTTTCTTTTACAAAAATGACTTTTGAAGGATGAATATTACCAAAGAGATCGTTATATAAATATATCCATTGTCATATTAATGAAATAGTTATGATATTTACAAATAGATTATAATTTTAAATTAAATCGTCAAATATGGTTATAAAAATTGAACCAAAGGTTCAATTATAGAGACGTTCGGCAGTATGCATGTTTCAGTAACATTTCCATTATCAATATTCATTATATATAGAATATAAGTAAAATTTTGAATTTTAATAATGATAATTATATAATAAATAAAACTTAATTTTACTACATCTAATTCTATAAATCATTATTTTTATGTGGTGATGAAGAAAATGAATCACATTTCATCAAGGAAGTGGTCATCCATATGTCATTGAATGACATTATGACTTTTTCAATGAGTGAAAAGTAAAAAAAATTATAAAATATATTTTTTTAAAAATAAATAATTCATTAATATAATAATTAAGTATTTTATATAACATATATTAATTATTAGTACACTTAATGACTTCCATGAAATAATTGAATAAAAATCAAATCACATATTCTGTGAGGTTATAGTCCACCATACAAAAAAAGGGACATTATATTATCCTATACGATATGAAATTTAAAAATAGATATATAATATAATTACTAAATCTGTATAATTAGTTTAAATTTATTATATCTAAAATATATATTTGTCTTCAGGCCCAACCGTGAGTAGTGGAAATAGAAAAAACAAATAACACTGTTTCATGAGACGATAGTCCGCTGTACACATGGGTGATGATTTTTTATCCAATTTTTTGAAAGATGGAGATTATTCAGGTTATGAAATAAAAATAATAAAATATAAATATATTTAAAATATTGATGACAAATTATATAGTAATTATATATGAATATTTGAAAGAGGTGGAGTATGAAATAAAAAGAAAATTCTCAATGAAGAACAATGCCACATTAGTGGGTATCCTCTATTGACTTCCACCATTGACCAATCATAGTTGTATTTATGAAACACATAAGTGTAATAGGATTATAATATAATATATGGTTATTATTTAGGTAGGAATTTGATGAATCCAAAAGGTTTCAAAGTGTAAAAAAGAGAGGAATGTGGGTGGAAATTTATATGTGAGGGAGAAGACCAATATAGTATTTTAGAAAATAAGTTACTGATCCCTTGGTATTCGTATGTAAAAATGGTTAAAAATAAAACATTAGCTGACCTAATATGTTTATGGGTTGTTATATTTTCAGAATATTATTTTTATACAACTTTACATGTCATTTTTCCGTCTTATATTTTTAGTATAAATCCCCAATAAACCCATTTTTACAAAAATGTGCTAATTTATTTATACGTGATTCATAGTAAATTTTGTTAAAAATTTATTTTAAACATTTTAGATATTTTAAATTTATAATTTTTATAAATTTTTTATATTAAATTTAAATAATTTGAGTAATTCTATTAATAATTTATTTTGTAGATGCAACGAGAGAGCTTGTTTTTAAAGAGGAAATGTTCAAAATGATGGAATTGTTTTTAACGAAGATCAATATAAAATTGAAAAAAATTACATAAATAATGTTTTATTTACTTTTCATTATATAATAATCAATATATAATTTTAACTTATAAATATTTTAATTAGAAGGGTAGTTTTCAATTAAAAAACATTATTTTTCATAATTAATCACAAAATGAATCTATTGAAAATATTCATGAAAATTCATCCTGATATAATTTTGAAATGATTATTTAAAAAAATATATTTTCAAATTAATATTCTAAATTTGGACAAAATTGAAGTGAAAATAAAACCCATAGCTGAGACTAAAAAATGGGTTACTTGATACCTATATTTTAAAAGAATAAGATATTTATATTCTAGGTATTTTAAATTTAATAATTTATAGAAATAAAATGATTATATTACAATATTCAATATTATTTACCATTGACGTAAAAATAAATATTTTCCGAAGGCCCCAAAATTTCACCCATTATAAATTTTCATAGATGGCTTCCAAAAAAATATTTTTATCAAATAAATTTTCTTAAAGGTGTAAAAAATTATTATAATAATTTTTATGAAAATATATGGTATAAAAGTAACACATATCTTTATACATTTATGATTGGTGTTTCATGTTTAACATCCTATTGAAAATAATATTATCCCGGTTTCATGCACTGCATTTCATTGTTTTAATTAAATTTATTCAAAGATAAATATATTTTAATGTATTAGGGATTTACATTATCATTTATTATTATTTTCCATTTCCATTATACCATTAAATATAATATTATGATTTAAAAATATTGGTGCTGGGTTATATAATCCCTCCATTAGAAAACTACATTTCAAAAAAATAAAAATTATCTTAGTAAAAAACACAAAGTCACTTAAAAATAAATATTCTATAAACCCACATTGTAAAATGGGTTAATATAAAGCCCTTTTGATATTAGTTAACATGAAATTACAAACGAAATACCGATAACACATATATAGTTTACCAATTATGATATCAAAGGTGAAAATTTTATAAAAATTAAATAATTATAGAGAGTGATTAATGACATTGATCACAAAAATATGAATGATCCATGGAAATATAATATAATAAAAACATTGTATTATTATGATAAAAACAAAATTGGTTAATCTTCAATGAATATACAATGATAACATGATTGTAGATATCCTTTTCTTATAGTGGAGTAATTATATTACCACATATAATAATATAATATGAAATTAATCATAAATTACGAATATAATTTAATATTTTAATAATTTTCCAACATAACGATCTATGTTTCTCCAAACTATGACCATTCAGGATAAATTTATCATTCCTAAAAAACTTAAATAAAATTATAACAACCGCATAACAAGAAAATTGATGACAATATTTTATTCTTATTATTTAACATTATCAAAATAAAAATTAGTTATATAATTGATTAATAATTTCCAAAATTAATAAATATTCATATGAATCAGTAAAATTCATAAATATATATTGATACATGATATCATAATTAAATCACTCCATAACCCTATATTCTAAATAACCTCACCATCCTAAAAGGAATTGAGTGTATTAAACTCAAAAGTTATATAATACATTTTAGATTTTTATCCAAAATATATGTTTGGACTCTTTATAATAAACATAAATCAATTTGCAACCAGACTAAGTTTCAATAATGTGGTTATTTAGAGGATACATTTTTTTATCTATATACAATATAATAGATAACCTAATTTTCATAAATACATTAAATATAATTTTAATTAAATATAAAATTAATACATAATTTTATACTATACGATTAAAAATATGTCAACTAATTAAAAAACCTCTTAAAATTTCATTAATAACATGATGAACTAAACATTTAAAACATTAATTGGGTGTCTATGACAGTTGACCTATGATAATCCTTGATGTTATCAACCGATAATGTTATCCATAAATCAGAAGATAACCTTCCATGATAACATCCAAATATCAAATTTAATATAAACTATTAAATTAATAACAACCATAATATCCCATAAACCGAACTCCATGATTCAATGATGAAATGCTAGAAAATACAATTTTATCTATGATTCTACTAATTATGAAATAATTTTCCCATCCAAACATTACAAAATCAAATTATAAAATTGTATACCATTCATTATATATGAGATTTATGGTTTAGAGGTTTTTATTGTTATGATATACTCCGACGTCAATAATACCCATGTCATAAAATGATCATTTCTCTCACATTAAAAATATTTTATTATTTCTCATTTTATCATCATATCATCCATATTAAATCACATCTAGTCATAACTTATTAAATATCATTATACATATTCTAAGGAAAATGAATCTTTGTAAGGGTGATCTTAAATTCCCAGTAATTGAAGACATAATCATTTACAATTTACTATCATAAGTGGGCATTGAATATTATAATGGTATGATGAAATAATAATATTGTATGGGTGTATAATATGAATAATTAATATAATACTTACGTAGGTAACTGAACATTAAAAATGGAATGAGTCATTAAAAATATAAAGTTATATAATAATTGGAAATCATGATCCATGTGATATAAATCTGGATAAAATGTTACTTTATAAGCCCCTATAAAGTGTATGTAAAATTTATTGGTATATTAAAACATCAACATTATTTAAAAAAACAATGTACCCTTATAGTACAATTATAATTGGAATAAGAATACATACAACATCCAAAATAATTTTATATAGAACATAATCATTACAAAATTAATTGGAGAGATATTTGTGTGAATCCACCATATAGGCTCTAAGGGGCTCAACCGGTGTTATCTAGGAATCCACAACACATAATCACTAATGGTCTCACATGGCTATATATGGGCATCCTTGTAATATAATCTATAAAGGGATCACCAGATACTATCTCGGGCTCCCCACCATATAAGTTGTAATAGGTACAGTAGCAGCTATCTATGAACACCCATCATATATAACATTCATGAACCCACACATGAATAAAATACATATATATTTAGATTAATAATAAAAATCATTTAAATAATCAACATTGATTTGATAATTTTATTATCCCATGTAAAATAAATGGTTTTCTTGTCCATTTCTTTGAATCATTATTATAATGAGGAAATGAAATGAGTTTAATAAAAAACATTTAATTGTGGTTCACCCATGGAAGTGAAATTGGTTCTATAATAATTACATTAGATCTCTATTAACCTATGTAAAAAAATGTGTTAAATAATAATATATTTCATGCAATCATTGTCCATTTAGAGAATTAATCAAGATTGTATGATTAAAAGAAATCCCCATTTGATCATAAGTGACAATAAGGGTTGTTTACATTTATTATTGTAAATGCCATTAAAATATAATAAAACACATTTTAAAGAAATTAAATATTTCATTTATAAAATTAATTTTATGAAAACAAAAAAAATCAATTTTTTTGGAAATCCATTTCTATGAAAACTGACAAAGAAACATTATAGGAAGCTTAAAATCATATAAAAATTACATGATAATAGTATCCATTCCATTTTAAAAATTAAATTTTAATAAAATATTGAGAATAAGTTCATATCAAAATAATTAAGATAACATGTAATGGAATCTCAATATAACACATTGGTCATGAAGGCATAAATTGTTTTCTTCTCTTGGATGTTAATAAATATTACTTTAATAGATTCAGTAAATTCCAAAATGGGATTTTTTTATAAAAGAGCATATAGATTCCATTCAATTTTTCTTGAAGAAAATATATTTATGGGAAAAAATTATCTTCATAAATAATTTCAATAATGTTAATAATATTTTTTAAGACATTTCCAAAAAAATATTTTTTGGAAGAAATGAGATCTCGACTGAAGATAGAAATAAATTATTAGTTGGATAAAAATTCTCAATAAATATAATTATTAGAGAGTGTTGAAATAAAATTAATAAAATTATGTTTAATATAAATAGGATATTAAAATTAATTAGTAAATTGATATATGTATCATAATATATCCTCATTTTGGTTAAAATTATAAATAATCCTAAAAATGGTGATTTTGTATCATACGGAGCTTACATTTTAGGTAACATTAAATCAACATCCACTTTAAAGAATATCATTAAATAAAACATAATATATAATAAAAATAATTGGATTCATGATTTATCATTTAAATGGGGTAGTACATAATCCTCCAAAAAGAATATAGGTGTATAACATAAATACATCTCAATGAAGGCTAACTGAGACAACAACACCTTACAACATTTAAACCATTAGATCCATAGAACCCATGAAGAAAAATATCTAGAAAATAAATATAAATAATAATAAATTCATTTATAATAATAATATAATACATTAATTTTCATCATATACACCACACAACAAAAATAAAGTTTTAATATTGAATTTATCTCTCAGGAATAAAAGTGAGATGATAAACACCTAACCACATCTTTCATTCACAATGATTATTATTTTTTATCTATAAAATTGAGAAAATGGAAATTATATATAATTTTTTTTGAATCTTTTTCATGGTTAATATTATTTATATTTAACTTATTTCCATGTTTTATATGATTACTTAATCAATTATGTTTAATTTAGATGTTTTAATAATATATGGATAATGTGTCAAAATTTTAATTTTTAAATTGACTATGTTCAAAGTGGTCATTATATAATCATATATATAAAACTAATAATGAGGTATTTATCATATTTATACATCAATGATACTTTTATAATAAAAATTAATTATGTTCATGTAAAATTTTGATACGTTAAGATTATGGAGATGATATTTCTTATATACACATTACTAATGTTTCCAATATTCAATGATCATTATAGAAAGATGATATGTTATATATTGCCCTTATAAAAATAAAAAAATTAAAAATATATCATAATAATTAAGGAATAAACTTATAAATGTAATTTTTTTATGTGTTGCTCAAAAAATGAATCGCATCACATCAAGATGGAGGTTGTCCACATGTCCGTAAAAGACCTTATCATGATTTCATTGAGAGAAAATGTATGAATTAAATTTCTAGATTATATTTAGAGAACAAAAAATATTTATCCAATAACTATATTATTCTATTCATATCACTTATTTTTTTTGCTAGCCCTTATTAACTTCTATATAAAATGTAACTATACAATGAAATACATTGCTTTCGGTGGCGGTAATCTATCATATAGACATGAAATATTGTCATAGCCCATAAAATATGGAATATAAAAAATAATATATTATATAAATATAGATGTGGATAAAGTATTTAAAAAATATCATATATATAATAATGATCCACTATAATTCCCTATCATACGAGGTGGTATTGAGAAACCAAATGAAATAATTTCATGATATGGTAGTTCGTTACACACATGAATTGGGAATTAGTAACACATTTGATTAAAGAGGTAAATGATATATTATATTACATTTTAACAATAAATAACAAGTATATATATTATATGATGATTATTATAAACTAATTTATTAAGAATAATTTATGGACATGGAGAAATAAATATAATATAAAACCTAATTGAATAATGTTACATCATCATTGACCATCCACCTTAAGATTCTAGAAAAATCATTCATAGGTTGAATTTGTTAAAAAAATTAGGCTAATAAAACACAGTGAGGTACATTGTGTGATTATTTGGTAATGTATTGGATGTTGCAATGAAGATTCAATGTGTGAAAAATGGAGGAGAGGTGTTGGCTTGAAATATGTTGGGGAAAAGACAAATATACTATTATAGAAATGTATTTAGTCTTGTCATGTTTTTTCATAATTCATAAGAGTCAAAAATGGAACATTATCATTTCAAATAGGCTTAATTGTATAAATACATACAAAAAATGGTTTTTATTCAATTTTTTAGTTCATTATTATTGTTATCATTTTAGTTTTACCCTCCTCCCCTGGTAAACCAACATTTAGATTAAAAAAAATTATTAATTTTTATTTCCATAACAATTAATTATTTTAAAAATTAGTTGAAAATTTTATATAATTAAAAATTTATATTAAAAATATATAAATCATATTTGAAAATTTCCATCACATAGTAGTTTTTTTTCAAATATAATCTCCCAAAGGTGATGAAAAAATGAATTATAGAGAAAATGTTCAAATCATTAATTTAATATTATATTTAAGAAAAAATTAGAGATTTATTCTTGAGAAATAAATTGGATTAATTTATATATTTATTAATTTATTTTAATTTAAATCCTATTTAAAATCAAAATTTTCCTCAAAAAATATTAACCAAAAAGTGAGGTTTTCTTTAAAATTCATTATTATTAACTATTATTAACCAAATAATAATTTTAAAGAAATTATATAAAATTTAACCTAAAATTTATCGAAATTATTACTATAAAAATGATTTCTAAATTAAAATTTTATATAATATAAAAAATTAAAACTAAAATAAAACATCATGATGTAAGAAGAAACATGTTTTTTAGAGGGATATTTTTTAAGGATAACATGATTTAATATTATATATGTCTAATAATTATCATGGTATGAATTAAAATTAACATTTATTTTCATATAACATAAAAAATCCATTTAAAAAATTATTCATTCAGTATTAATGTAATATATTAAAACATTGAATCATTATACACTTTAAAACAATTTTTAGAAAAACACATTTTCAAACCAGAAAACGAACTCATATTAAAACCCATTTAATATTTATTAAAAAGAAATTATTTAAAAATAATATTAATACAAAATATTTATTTTAATTTTAAAATTATTCAGTGCATATTATGCATTTTAAATTACTAAATTCATTTAAAATAAATCATTGTATTACACAAATTAGTGTATTTTAATATTTTATGGACACATAAATATTTTATGAAAAGTCCAAAAAATTATCCTTTATTAATTTTTTTATTATAATCCCTTAAAATGATGTTACTTTTATCACATTAATTTTTTAATATTTTATAAACCTTAAGTTAATTTTTTTTTCTTTGATACGAAATAGAATTTCTTTTTAATGAAATCACATTTTAGAAGAATAAATTCCTATTACACCACGTTTTTCAATAATGTCTATTGAGTATAATATATATATATATATAACAATATATTCAACCCAATTAAAACATAACAATTTATTGGTTAGGTTATAAGGGTAATATTTATTTTTTCATTTATTTTTTCTGTTGCAAGTAAAAGACAGTATCGAATAAAAAAATTAAATGGTTTCATGTACTGCATGATATTGATGGGATTAAATTTTATTAAGTAAGTAATAATTTCAGAGTCATAGGGTTTTAAATTAAAGTTGACACTCATTTTTGGTTTCATTAATTCAATGGAATACACTTTTATTTCTGTAAATGATCGTAGGGTTACATTCATTACATATTTGTAATTAAATAATGAAATTTATTAAATAAAAAATTTAAATTATTATTATACTTTTTTTTCATTTTTCATATGGTTATTTGGATTATCTTTTTATGTGTATAATTACATTAAATTAATTTAGAACATTGAAACATTGTTTGTGTAAGATGTAAAAATATCAGGCAAATGATTTGAATAAAATTATATTTAATTTTATTAGTCAATTATACATCCCCATCGATTTTATATGTTTATATAAAATATTAGTGTTTCAAAAATTATATATTACAAAATCTATTTTATCTGCAAAATATTCACTCTAAAATTATATTAATAGTTTAAAATTGAAATTAATTATATTTTATAATAAAAATATTTTATTAAATGATTACAAATACATAAATATATCTTAATCAATAATTTCAATTAAATAAGAATTTCAGTATGAATAATGGTCCACTTATGGCTCAATTTAATTTTATAGTATCATTCTTGAATGATATTAGGTAAAAAGTACATATACCTTGGTAAAAATAATAATCATGAATATGCTTTATAACAAATAAATAATAGTGACAACAACAACGAAACATGAAAAAACATTTTTGGATGATATTATTTGAACACATAATCAAATTATATTCAAATTGTATTCTTTTTTTGATACATTAACAAGAAATAATTATATATTCTTTTAATACATTATGTACTTCCAATAGTTTCCAATCCCTTATAAAATGAAACATCATCGTCTGTGATCCTCAAAATTTTGGAACACTATATTTCAGTCAATTCATGACCAAATATATTAAAATAATCCCTGAATACATTGTAGAGGTTTTATATTTTTATAATTCAAACAACAGTTTCATTATTATGTATAGAATATTTGATTTCCTAAGAAAGTGGTATAAATTATAACAAAATTATTGATAATTTTTTATTCATATACATCTATAAAAAATATAACCACCTTGATATAATAACATTATTATATACTATAAAATGTGATGTTATTATTTTAATGAAATAACATTAAAACATATCCTTATTCAAATAAATGGTAAATGAATTGATTATTTTTTGTGTATAGAAGATTATAGCCTTACGAACTGAAGTAATTAAATTTCCATCATAATCATTCAAATATATTTATATTGAAAAATTTAATATATATATATATATTATATTAATGACCTTGTTAATTTTATAGAAAGATAATATAATGCATTTCTTACTTAAAATACCATCAATTGAAATTTGATAACATAATTATTTCAAATGTGTGTATTACCTTCTCAATAATTTGATATGAATCATTTCTCTATTATTCATTTCATATAAAAGAAAAATAATTATTTCATAATGTCTAAAAATAATTATGAGGATATTATTATTATTTTATAATGGATATAAAATTTTATCTTATTCCCAATTCACCATGCATTAATTGTTTTTGAATTATCAACAAATCATTATCAAATCATATAATTTAATCCCATTTGATGACGTAACTAAAAAAAACTGATATAAATGCAAGAAAGTCGATAATTGTGGTGTAATAAAAAATAAATTCATAGTGAAGTAAATAATTAAAATAATTTTAATACTTATGATTTTAAACAATACGATGATTCAGACATAACAAAATAGACTTTATTTTATTATTCCATTATTAATGCTTCTCTAATAAATCAACTTCATCAATGATCAGGTTCATTTGAATGATTGATGAATAATATTTTTTTTGTTAAATAGAAAATTTTTATAATTTTTACCAAATTTGAAATTAATTAAATGTGTATAATATAGAATATATTAATAATTTTTCATACAAGTCACTTTTGGCTCTTTTTTAAAAATGTACGTCATGGTTTTATATTATCCTATATGATGTGAGAAGATTTTTCTTACATTATGAATTTGCATGGACTTGATGTTTTTTTAATGGTTATATGTCTATTTTCAATTGGAATTGTAATGTCCAAAAAACGGGCCCCATACAATGGTTCCTAGAGCTATTAGGTTACAAGACAACAATCACACCTCCTCTTATACCAGAGGAATCATGCCAGAAGCGAGGGATTACAATAGTTATAATGGACACACTATAACTTCATTATAAAAGTAACTCAATAGAATAAATTAACAATAAATATAAAAAATTATGTAAAACAATAACCAAAATAGTATCCTAACTAATATATACCAATATCACGTGATAAACAAATAATAAATAATACATAAAAATAATAGTAAACATGTTTGGCCATATATGTTTCCTGTGTCAAAATGAAAAACCATAATAGAACTATAATGACACTCCCATGTGGGTACCAACATCAATTCATGTTCCCTCATCCATGATCCATCTCAAATCATCTATATATTATCATTTTATTTCTATTATCCAATCATGTAAACATGATTTCTATTTTGGCACCAACATGAATGCTCAGGTGTGGTCTGAGTAAAAAATAGTTATCCGCTACCTATTTCTTGTATGAAAATATTTAGTATATATTAGTGTTTTTAGGTTTATAAATAATACTATAAAATCTGTTAGTTATAATATTTCTTTATTCATGAGTTAACCATAGAAATTTCTCTGGTTCACGATGCCACACAAGACATAAATATCTTCCATGACCCAAGTTGAAGTTGGAATGATATCACATTAGAATTAACAATTAATTTTAACATGGTATTAAATAATCCATTAAATATAATATTCATATCATGTCTACATGTAACCATTGGATTATTCCAAACATTCTGTTATATAACAGCACATCAGTAACAGAATGGTTTTTAGAAGAATATTTTTATGTCCCACAACTCATTGTTATCACGAATTAGTTTTTAATATATGAGATATTAAACAGTATTCAAAAATTACACCAACATATACCACTTAATCACATAAGTTTTTTTGGAGCATTAGACCTTTTCTCATACACATATATCACCTGTATCACGATATAAAAATTATAATGATTTCATATAAATCATGTTTATGAACCATTAAACATATTATCATTCAATATCAATAAATTGTAAATTTCTAAATAATTAAACAAGAAAGGTTCATTGCATTAACTAAGATAGAATAATATATAAATTCCCCAATATCGATTTATCAAAATTTAATCACATATACCATTAACCAATATTATTAAGTCAACATCTGTTAATTTACATTAAAAAATAATTAATAATAACCTGAATGTAATAATTTTATAATAACAATAACAACAGAATTACATAATTTTAATTAAACAAATTTAAATTTCCCCAAGAACAACCCATTAAATTATCACATTAAAATTTAATATAATCAATTATCATAAAGTCTAAATTTCTCAAAAACATAAATTTAAGTTTAAATATATCATAAAATCAAGTAAGAAAATTATTACAATTCTAATAATCATTTGAGAACATAAATCTCGATCATTCCTAGTGTTTTCTAAATGAAAAGAGATGAAATTGATGTGGAATGACCAATTTCACAATGAAGAATGAGATATATAACTGAAACATAGATCAAGATAAAATGGCTTATGATATATCAAAAACTATTTCTAAAACCATTTACAATGGAGAATAAAAACATTATAATTCATCCATAAAGAGGGTTGAGATAAAGGGAAATCCACACCCATAGAGATTAAATACCAGATGAGTTGAAAATATATCAATAAAGTCATTAATGTAAGATAAAAGGAGATTATATAGCATCCAGAAACACCAGGGAGTTTAAAATTTTGTATAATGTGTCCAGGGTAGATCCAAGTCATGTTTTTTAATATTGGGGATCCATGATTTTAAAATAAATAATCTGATAAATGAAAAACCACCAATACAGTAACATAGGATGGTGGACATGGTTCTCTAAACTATGTTCCCTAACCATGATCGTATACATAGGGGTGGATATTTTTTCCAATGAGGGACTATAGTTTATTATATTATCCTCCGTCAAAAAATAAATAAATATGTTTTTCATATGATTTGGTAGGGTTGTGCATGGTTTGGAAAAATAGAGTGCCAACAAATCAAAACATCATTTCCTATATAAATTTTAAAATTTTTCCAAAAACATCTACAATGTAAATCCCAACAAAGATATACCATAAATAAGATAAAAATTTACTTGTAAAAAATCCAAATACATCTCCAAAAAAAAGTTCAGTTCTTATAATATTCCCACATTATAACAGAATCTCATGGAGTTGTTCACCCATGCATCTCTATGATCGAGAGTTAAAATTATTCAGCCACTGATCCAACATATATACTTATATCACCCATGTTACACATTGAAACGTCCATTATCATTGAATACTAGAACAATCATCAATGTATTCACCCAAATCACTTTCTCACTAGAATACAAAAAATGAATTTGATTCCGATGAATGGACACATAAACCTCGATATCAATATAAATAACATTAGATGGTAGGGGTGATACCATCAAAGAACTGACACATGAAATACATCATGCATAACACTATACCTTTATGGAAGATCCAACTAGTATTCCACTAACAAGATTCCTTCCATGAACTCAAAATCCTAATAATCATTTCTTCCAACATTCGCATATTTTAGATTACTATGCTGACACACAATTTGATATACTCAAAGGAATACATGATTTCCCACTATATACTCATGGGGTCATTTATATATTTTATAATATGATTTCTTCACACTATGGGTATAAAAAATTCATTTCTAAATCAGATGAACCTATTTTGATTTATCCTATATGAAACATGGTCTAAACATCTCTGACCCACCTACCTCTATCCAGCATAGATGAGATCTTCATATCCTACCACAATAGGCCACATATAATTCCATGTGAATAGTTATTGATAACTTTTTTAAATTAAAAATGTTTCATTTCTACATGCCTCTCCAAATACCCAATAATGTGAATCACATAAACCTATAGAATATCATCCAAAAAATCATTGTACTCTCAGAAATCCAAAGTGTATATGGGTTAAAATATGGAAAATGTTAGACCTATTCTTAAATAAGTCTCATAAATACTTTCCATGAATATATGTTAATTTATATTCAATCTATAAACCTATACACTTCGTCACCCTATAAAGATAGACTATTTTCCAAAACCTCTTGTATCCCAACAAATACATTGAATTTTTTCCCATATTGGAATTAAATGTGATGTTTTCTCTAATCAGTCCCTGATCCCCAAAGTAACATTATTCCAATATAGCATCAATTTATGACACAATGAATTCCATAGTGACGTCATCACACATTCTTTCCCAAATTGGCAGTGATTGAATCAAATGGGAACTCTTTTATTCTCAACATAATCCTTTTGAGAATTTTGTCATTTTTTATAAAAAAAACTATTTTATTTTTCATTCTTATGAACCAATAATGTCGTTGTATTTCATGGTAAATTTGGTTATACCCGGATGCACCTACAACTTCATGGAATAAAATTTCCACATCAACTCCCCTTGAATATTCTAAAGAATAAATACTTAGACCCGAATATTGATGATATCATCATTGACTATATTATAATCTAATAGTGACTACCCTCCCACAAGGATTTAACTCAAAGCAAAACATAATAGATTCTCATACTGCCTCTCCCTAATATTTTCCAAATATGTGGCTATATAACAAATGAGATGATAGAAATACTCTATTAGCTATCTTGAAGCGCAAAATGAATCTCAACAAGGAAAATAATCTTCTTAAACTATAAATTAGACATTTTACTACATGAGTCTATGTTTTCATAATAAAAGCAACTTCAACACTATTTCAGATTCTAGAAATATTTTATATTTCAAAATAAAATGATTGTATATATCTATGCCACCATCTTCTCGTGAGATTCATGTCTCTTTGAAAACATATATAAATTTTTATATTGTGATTATTATACATTGTTATATTTTCACCCAATATAATATTATTCCAACACTTGAACACATAAAACACAATATCTAACTTGAGATCATGTGCATGGTAATTCTGATCATGTAACCCCAATTTTCATGATGTATACTCTATAAATCATTCTACATACATAAGAAAAACTCCAATTCTAATCCCATATGCATCCCGAAAAACTATAAACCCGTCACTAAGATCAATTTTGATCAATTTATAATTAGAAGTAAAACGTTTCTTCAATAGCAACAATGCATTTTCACATAGTCCAAACCATTTCAACGTAAAAAAATCATCATTTGTCCAAAACAGGTAACTTGAAGTGGAAAAATAATTCTCAAACCTGTAAAAATACCATGATAATACTATAATGAAATAGATATCAATGGTATTTGATGGATTCTCTAATGAAATAACATCATGGATATTATCAGAGTCCACTGGGAGTTATTATTTCAATATCATTTGATGAAACTAATATACCTAATCAGTCTTGAATTGAATGAATAATATCTTTTCATATAGATGATTATCTCTTATTTTACGTTAGATGATGTTATGATATTGGGAATAATCACCTTGATTCATTGAGTACACTAATGTTTCATCCAAAAAACAAGCACAAACGGATCACGTAATAGATAGAATATTCAGTTGTTCAAGGCTATTAACATTATTGGAGCAATGTACATCCTTAACGAAATCTAGATTAAAAAATTTAATTCATCACTATTTGTGAAATATATTTCATGGATTCCAGAAAATTTAAATATCAAATTTTGAACCCCATGTATCTGTTAAATATTGTTGAATAGACAATATACTGTTAAACATTCAAAGAGCTCCACTATTAGTGGACGGGGATTCAGTTCTTCAATATCAATCTGTTCATCTACCAGTTATAAATACACACAAAATATCTTGTAATCCTTATTTTTTAAAAAATAGCAGGGATTCCCAAAAACATGTAAATAGACAGATAAACTACATATCACTAGGCTCTCATATTTACCTCAAATCTCTCGAATCCATTTTTGTTCCATAAAATACGGTGTATTTGAAATCAGCTCTACTCTACGAAGGAGATAAATACTAAGCAATACATCTATCTCTGGTGGAAATCCTGATTAGCTATAAGGAAACACATATTGTATCATTTCCAATATAGTTGGAATGAAATAAGGCATTACACCCCAATCATTCCTCACATGAATCAATGCCTAGGTATTAATCTCCAATAGTTGGTGATTAACTGGCCCTACATGGCCCACCTTGATAACCAACACTCAATTATAAACATAATTACTACACGTAGGGGATATAAATTCTAAAAACACATGTTTACAATATTTTTTGTCTTTATAATCTACCGTATTTCCAACAAAAAAATTATTTCAAATTTTGACATTTCATGATTGTAGATATACCACATGATACAATATTCATTATCATCGAGGTAAACCCCATGAATAATAACGTGTTTAACAATTTTACCCCAAATAGATTAATGGTCATCATAATCCCACATAAAAAACCCAATTTCATAATTATCTATCTTACTAGTTATGTACAAATAAAATTACGTGATTAAAAAATATCAAATTGGGTAGTACATTTTTTTCAAAGCTACAAGAATTGTACCTCTAAATGTTGATGGTCCATCCTCATTATTAAAAGTTTTAAGATGAATATAATGGAACAACTATTCCCATAAAACATATGTTGTAATATAATATCATTTATATGTACCACTCTACCAATACAATATATCTTACCACAGAGTACAAGATTCAATTCCTCAACATCAATAGATTTTGGAAATCCAACTGCGAGTCTTATATGGGGAAATTGGCTACATTACAAAATAGAAAATCGACCTAGAAAAAACATCATTGACTATATATCATGGGTTAAATTATTGTCATTATTAAATTCCATTGTTATGTAAATATTGGAAATCTATCATTGGTTGAAGACACTATCAATGAATGTTTACATTCATACAACAGTGGTGGTAGGTTACTCGTGTAATATACTCATTTACTACACCTTCCACATATCCACAATACTTTCTAAATCCCCAGCTAATATTATCGAGATGACACAGCCAACTCAAGGAATAAATACACACATCTCATCCAACAAATACCACATTCATTCCAATTGATGTATAATTCAGTTCCCCTATGAAATGAGAGCTTGATTTACAAATTCATAAATATTCATTAGCCTGATGTTGTAAATATGAATCCCAATTTTACATCTATACTCATCCTTGAAACACTTTTACATAGTATCCTAATACTATGAACTAATGTAAAATATTCTATAAATTAGTAAATCATCTTATGTAGTCCAATGTGGATAAACTCACTTGAGTAAAACTATGGAACACAATATCCCATTCTTTACCGAGCCTCTTACTATAAAACATCTCAATTGTATTCTCATGAATGTACTTCAAATACATATTCTATGGTCTTCAATTCAATGTATGGTTTTCCCAAAAATTCATCACTTGTCCACAGATCATATATGTAGCTACTTTGAATGACCTCTTAATTGAAGTCCTTTTATGGACTTACACCTACATAAAAGACTAAATCAATAAGTGAACTACATTAGTTCCACCATCTATAATAATAGTAATATGGTGTTGAAACTATAACTCTAGTTTCAAGTTAGACATGTTAAAAACCCCTAATTGGGTGACATTCCATTATCTACATAAATATTGAAACATTATCATGTATCTTATCTATGTCTCCTCTATATGGAACTATTATGCCTCGGGTTCTATGGCTACATGATCATTTTAGGTATACATCCCTATAGTAAAATCTAAAACAACCATCACAGATGAATATATAAATAATTCTATAAAAAATAATTGTAAATATTATAAATCCTAACATAATTATATTTATTAAAATAATTCAATAAAAATTTTATCCTTCTTTTTTCACTACATTATCAAATGTTCGGTTCAATTCAACTATCACCCATTTTTCAAATTTATCATGGATCACATTGGGTAAAACAGATTCAAAATTAAATTTTCTCATCATTATATAATTTAGTCATTTAAAATAATCACATTTTTCTTTAATTTACAATAACCATTAACATATTAGACACCATGTTGAGCTAAATTATTCAAATAATAAATAAACATTTCAATTGAATAATTTATTCAAAAAATCTACTATCAAGTGCATGCCTAAAATAATACATGGAAAATTAATTCAATATTCTTATAATGATGCACATATACAAAAAATCGATTCTATTATATTCCAGGAGTAAACTATAAAAAATTATCAGAATCGAGAACAACAAGAAACAATTGAATCACAAAAGGTGAAATAAAATTGAATTAAATAAACACATATCAAAAACACTAATCATCCATGGGTACATGGTTTTAAACTAGGTTATAAAATCTTACAAATGATCATATGAGCAAAGAATGACTTGGCATAATGAAATTTCTACCATTCCAAAATAGTGAGACATGATAATAAAAACTAAAACTCCTTTCATGCCACCTATTAATGTCCTGACATGGGTGCCTCACACCTTTTCACCGAGCGTATTGGTTTCATGACCTCTTGTATTGAAAAACACATATCAAAGGATCCAGACTACTAGCATGGGTATAATATAGACACCATGTGGATATTATACCACCTTTATCAAAGTATCATAATTGCAATAATACATAAAAATATTTAAGATGATGTAAAACAATATCCAAAATTATTATATAACCAACACAATATTGTACCACGTGGAAACCAATCTAGTAATAATAATAAACCAAAATAGTAAAAAAATTCTTCTACTTATACATAAATTTTTAAAATGGAAAACCAAAATAAAGACATAGTAATACTCCTTTGTGGTTCCTGACACAAATAGTAGTATCCTATCCATGTACCACTCCAACACATTCTTTAAACATCGGGATCCTTCCCTTATCCCATCATGAAAACGTGATATCTATTAGGGTGAGAATCAAGCATCCTTAGTAGGGTGTGATTGAAACTATGTAGGACCCCACAAAAAATTAAAAAAGAATTTCATGTATATAATAGTGTATGTAGTTTTATAAAGATTAAATTACAAAAATGATAAAATTTACCACATTATTGAATCATTTGATTAACTATATAAATTAAATGAGCTTAAAATGACACAAGAACTATTAATAATTGTGTCATCCCATGTAAATATTTTAACCATATAACATATTTACATTATATAATGGGCTTCAATTGTTGATTAAATTTTAATTTTGTCTTATTGAAACTTTAATTTCATCTCATTGAAACATAGAACCATTGTCTAATTCCAATATTTTTATTGTAGAATGTGATGTATAAAACCTCTTGGGTATTTAAAATATCAGTTGATTTCATATAGCTCATTGTTATAACATATGGTCACTAAAAGAATTATCATGTTTCCCATACACATTTATTATTCAATCACATATGGTATTTTGAACAATTATACCATATACCGCATACATATATGAGTCAATAGGATATGGAATTTTGAAGTATCAGTCCATATCCCACAAATGTACATCACATATATCCCAATAATATAATTATAATAAGTTCATATACATCATAGTTTATAATCTGTAACCTTATTAATAAATAGTTACATTAGTATTTACATTTTGAACTTATT
Source organism: Viscum album (assembly GCA_963277665.1). Lineage (NCBI taxonomy): Eukaryota > Viridiplantae > Streptophyta > Magnoliopsida > Santalales > Viscaceae > Viscum > Viscum album. The sequence goes on along the minus strand of OY728148.1, from coordinate 63,141,958 downwards.
AAAATAATGCGGTTTTTTTATTTAATTCACATGGAATAATATGACGATTCGCCATTAAATGATTTTTTAATATTTAATTATATAGATGATACAATAATTAAGGATATGTAAACCATCCATTAATTCCCATTTCCATCAACTTTATAATAACCCTAACAAAAAACAACATAATTTTAATGACCCACCAATTATATAATCCTTATTAATCGAAGTTTATTTTTTATAAATTCAACACATTACATTATCACAATGAATTTAATGTTAATACATTCAATTACAGATGCAAAATCCCAACCATTGTAGTTGAAATTTCAATATATCATATATTAAATTAAAAATAGCAAGATTATTGTAATTGATATTTACAACACATAACTGAAGATTAATGATTGTGTTCTCCAAATGAATATAATGAAGAAGAATTATCAATTGTGCAATAAAGAACTTTAGCTATAACTAAATCCTAGACAAATATTAGATAAATTAAGAGACATAAAAACACATATCTATAAAAATTCTTAATGGGTATTGAAAAATCCATCATGTTTTGTATTCTAGGAAGAAAGGGGGATAATACCACATATGAATGGCCTAAATAAAGGAAGACCTACCGAAATGTTAATCTGGTATACATTTCATCAATAATATTCTTTGTGAATACTAGGAAGCATTTCAATAGATAAAAAATTTATGGGAACATATTTTGGGTCAATTAGTTTTGAATTGGTGTTAATAAGAGGGGGTTTAAAATTTAAAAATAAATTTTCGAATAAAATAAAAGTCATGGAAATGGTTTCTAAGAGAAGGGGACACAACTTTCCAAAATGTGTACTTCACCATAGGGGATTATGGCTCCTCCAAAGTGGTAGCATTGTTATAAAAACCATTCTATAACATTGATAATACATTATATATTGGTTTTTAAATTTTTTAGATGGTGTTTATATGTATTTGAAAAACCATGAACCAAATATAAATAACTACAATTTTTTCCAAAATTATTAAATTTCTCCTTAGGAATTGAAAAATAAATTCGTGAACATGATATAACATAATAAATGTAAAATTTTACATATATACAAGATCCTAAAATATCATAATATTTATGAGTTCTTACAAGTATCATTTAGATAATATATTGGATTACTTTTATATTTAAATATATTTCACAATCTTGGAATTTTTTCAATATTTTAATGTAAAAATGGAATGATTCTTGAATATGGGTTCCAAAAAATTATCCATAAAATTAATCGGTAAATGTTCCATGAAGTTAATGTAAATTTTGTTTAATATAACATCGGTGTTTTCCTTATGTAATTAATTGGGATCCAATAATATATTAATTGAGTGAACACTAGTTATGATTATAATTCATTATGATTCCATCAAGTGGTTTTTTCAAGATAAGGGTTTCAAAGGATTTCATGAATTTTCTATATCATTTCTGTACTTTTCTTAACAATATAATTGATTATGTGATAATTGTAATAATTTTATGTGTTTTCATGTTTTCTAACGTAATAACTTATTTTTACTCTTTTGACCCTTATAGTGATTATTATTAAAATCCCAATTTTATTAATTTTTTCCATAGTGTTCAGGGATGAGTTTGAATACTTATGATTACTAAATATGGAAAAACTAAAAGATAGGTAGATTTATAAATATATCACTTTCATAAAAACATATTTTTATGTATATTTTTTTCATAATTATATAAATCACTAAACATAAAAGGCCATTTGGAATGTAATTGATCAAATATTTATATTAATTTTTTGAATACTTTGGTTTACAAAAATCACGTCGTATGTATTCATATTAAAGTTGAAAATAAAACAGTTTTGATTATTTCTCCAAACGAGGGAGTATGAGTTAGGGAAATTATAATATTCAAAATAGTTATATATATTAACATTATATAATTTTGTAAATATCTAAAATGAGTCAATATTATGTTATATTAATGGTTTTTACATAAATCATTCCTTACATGAACATTAATATATAATTCAACAATGCTGTAAAACCAAACCAAATATTAAGGTGTTATAATGATTAAATGATTTTGAAAATGTTATAATATTGTAATAATATTAGTATGAATAAAATTGTTGTAATCAAAATAATCTTTTAATTTTCATAAATAAAATTATTGAAGTGGTGTATAAATATAAATTATAGAAAATTTCTAAGTGATGTTATCACACTGTATGGAAGGGAAGAATATTCTCTTACTAATTATCACAAGAATAATTCATTTTGGACTGATTATTTAGAATAGTTGTTTGAAAATAAGCGGAGTGATAATATAAATTATAAAAATGGCATTGATTCATTAATAAACTAATGGAGGTGTTCTTTGTCAAGGGTTTTTATGGGATAATTTTATATGTTATTTTGGTTGAATTTTTTAGAAAACAGATCTCATACTATTTTAGAAATTCAACGTCTTAGAAACACATGATCAAAACTAAATAATTAATTTTTGTGGGTCAATAATTTTCCCATTAACTAAATATAGACAAAATTTATAAATATTTTAAACAATATACAATATTATATCCAATTAGATTATTTTTCCCTTTCTATTATAATTTTATTTTTACCTCAAAATCATTTTTTATGGATATATATAACATTATTAAAAAAAATTTAATAATTAATCAAAAGAATACTTTTTTTGATATTAATATTTTGAATTTGATAAGAAATAATTTTAATATATGAATTCATCAGGCAACAAAATTTTAAATAAAATGATTTTATTCATTAAAATTAAAGAATAACTATTCCGTGAAATTTAATAACTATTATAAATGTATTAATTTATTTAATTTGATTTTAAAAATATAAATATACCTCAATTCATTGACTAAAATATGTATATATATTTATTTTATTATGATAAAAAGTTATATAGAAAAAAATAATGAATTCAGTTAAAACAATCATTTGTAATATTAAATTATACTTCATTCCATTATGAAATACTAATAATAAATTTATGAATAACCATTAATCTATTTATAATCATAAATAATACATTTCATTAAATAATTTAATAGATCTATCAAAATTTTAATATAATAAATTGTATAAAAAAAATATCAAAATGATACATATATTTATTTTACCATATATAATATATTTATGAACTGATATATTTATTCAATTATAAATATATTTCAAAAATAATTACACGAATTTTATCAATGGATTTTGCAGACAATATTTTCTAAATGATATAAATTTAATAAAATTAATAATAAATTAAAATATTTGTTTTTCAATTTTCCCACGTGAATAAGTATACTCTAATTAAATTCCAAAATCACATACTTTATTTAAAATGTATTTTAAATAATTAAAATGTATAATTTTATAATATCAAAATTAAAATTCCAATATTTACTATATAATGTTAGTTCTAAATATGTATATTGTTTATTAATGTTTTATTATATAAAAATATATACTTTAACTATTTTAAAATAATACATATATTACCCATGTTAAATTTAATAAATTCATTCCACATTAACATATCAAATCCCACATATCATTAAATTAATATTACACAGAATTCATTCCCTTTTCATGATGTTTCAAAACATTATAGTTTTATCTCTATAGAAATTTATTCATAAAGGTGAATATGATTCAATAAATTTATTTTATATACAAAATAATATAATTTTATATGTATTTTCCACAATTTTTTATGAAATATTAAGGAATATAATCAGAAATGGAATATAATATTTTTTATATGTAATATACAATTTAATGTATAATTATTTTAATAAAAAACAATAAATGATTGTTTATTTTTTAATTTTATATATTTAATAATTATAATTTTATTTATTATAAAATGAAGATGAACTAATATTGTAAAATAAATTTCAAATATAAACTTCTTTTTGTTTCCAGGTATCTCCATTATTCACCATAAGAAAATTATATTCCTTCATTTCACAATTGGATATTATTTTCATGAGAATTTTCTATTGTGTTGAATTATTCAATGAAAATTAAGGAGAAATGAATGAGTATTATTTGGCACGCCACACTAATCCCTTTATATATAGCTGTGTACTTCATTGGGGATATATTTTTTATTTAATTTTTAATATGATATATTATTGTAGTTTAATTATTTTAAATGTATATAAAGTAATTAATGTATAAATTAATAAATATTTAGGTTTTTTTTAACAATTTAATGTTTTTTATTATTATATTTTATGATATAATAAGTTTTTTTTAATGTTAATATAATTATTATTTAATGGAATGTTATTATTATTGTGGATGTTATGGAGTCACTATATGAAGCAGAAGAATTTTCATGGAATTTCCCAAGTTATGTAAATTATAATTTGAAATAAAACATCACTATGATTATATACTTTTCAAATAGTGTAGAATAATTTCAATGTGTATTATGAGTTATATTCCAAAAAATAATAATTTTCAATCTGGTTATAATATATCATATCATTTCGTAAGTTATATACGGGGGGACATAAATTTATCATCTGGTGGGGGGGGGGGAGAAATACCATAATAATATAAAATGGACTTTGATTAAATAGAAATGATATATGTGTAGATTCTGATTTTTTTATAGAACATATGAGTAAATTTTTGAGGATTTATGTTTAGATATATGGTTAGGTAAATCCTTATGTTGAATGTTTTGAGGATGTTTAAAATGTATATATATATATATATGGGTTGGTAAACCATTCATTTTACCAAAGAATTTATGTTTTTAAGAATGCATATGATATACATTTAACTTTTTTTCATATGGACCCTGAATTAAAAATATTTTTCAAGACATTAAAAAATTGAATATGAATATTATTTACTAAAAAAACATGATTTTACAAAATAAATGGACGTTGAATTCTAAGATTGACATTCTATGAATCCTGAATGTTATATTTAATTCACCATTTATTTGAATATTTTATTATATATATTAGATGAATATATGTACACTTATTTTTAGTAAAATTTATATCATTTGTTTTTCCGAATAACCATTATATATATATAGTCAATGAACTATATGTAGAAGATTCAATAATTGATAATGGTATTTAAATTTTTCATAGTATTGGATTAGTTTTAATATGACTGACATGTAAATTAATGAAACAAAACTATAAATTATATTGTAAAAAATCATGGTTTGATAATTTATATTTTTAATTATGAACTGAGGTACTTGATATGTGATATTTATTTATTATATTATTCATGTGGTTTAATGGTGAATGATATATGTAATATGAATTTATTTTTAAGGGTTTTTAATTTTGATGATGGGGAATTTGAAAATTTTGCATATAATACAGAATATTGAAATTAATTTTTCTTAATTTACAAGAATTTATTATACAATTACTATCAGTTATTTTTGGTGGCTTTTAATTATATGTTCTTTATCGAATGTCTTATTCCAAAAGTAGTAACTTTAATGTGTTATTATGCATACTTAAAAAAGGTTATGTATATAAATTTAATGGGATGAATATAATTTTATATATAAAATTATTGAATGTAAGATTTGATGACAGATTAATTAGAGGTGGTATTACAAAATGAATAATAAGATATTATATTTGTAGTTAATAAATTATTATGTTTCTATACATATTTATATTTTTTGTATGATTTATTAATTTATGTATTGACGCAGAGTAAATTATTGTTTTCATTTTATTAATGATATTATAAAAATGAGATATCCAATACTATAATATAATATCCTAACAAGATATAGAACCCTTTTATATTATTAATTAATCATTGAAATTATTTGAAAATAGTAATAAATTTTTTTATGGTTATTTTAAAAATAGGTTTTCTCAAAGTTAAGAAAAAAAGATAATGGTTAAAAATGATATGAAATAATTTATACATTGTTTTTATCGATATTGTATCTTTAATTTTTCTAAATCTATTTATATTGAGGCATTTGATTGAAAAATTTAGGATTTATTATTTCTTCTAAAAAATTCAAAATGCGTCACATCCCCGAATTATAAAATAATACAACTTCCCCTATGAATTATACACTCCCAGAAACCATTTTATACTCCTTTTAAATATTAAATATTATCTTTAAATCTCATAAATGGTTTATTAAATAATTTATTTCATTAAAAATCCCATCCAAGTATGTGTTGGTTATAATAAAAAATAGTTGGTCTGAAGACGAGGCAATGTTATTAATCGTGCATTTTATTTTATATCTTAATAAATATCATCCAAATATTATTAAAATATCCATATTTGAAATCTGCGTAATATTAAATATAGTAATATATTTTCTTATTATGTTCATGTGAAACAGTCATTTCCACCTACCTCAAATGGGAAATAAAAATGTTGATTATGTTTACGATAGACTACCCCTTATGAAACTGATATAATTTTCATAACATGACTGATTATCATAGATGAATATAGTGAATTATTTAATAAATAAATTTTATATAAATTAAATAATTAAACTTCTAGAATATTTATACCACTTACTCCTTACTTTATATTCTAAAGGGAGTACGATAACTTCACTCTTGTGTACATCAAAATACCACCTCCCAAAATGTTGTGATTTGTTTTTTCAAATAAACATTACATAATAAGTAAAATAGATTAATCTATCATGTATATAGATTTTTTAACATATTTATCAATATAGAAAATAGAAATATCATATTATTTCTTAACATACATCCAATGAATCAATAACAACATTGATTTTATGTTGAGGAGATTATAACCTTACGATGTAATGTGATTTGTTTTTTTTTCATATTCTTTTTGTCGATTGTAATAATGATTACTTTTATGTTTATATAAGATATTTATTAAAAACAAATAATTATTTGAAAAAATATATCATATAATGCTATTCATTACTTCTCATTAAATAAATGATAATGTCACTACTGCGTCCAATGGACTACCTATACATGAAGTGATGTGTTTTGTTGTTTTTAAAAAATCAAAATGATGATATATGTATGTTTACATAAAAAATTAATACGATATTTAAGAAATAATTAATTTTTTATAATTATATTTTAACACTTACAAAATTTCAATCACATGAATTGAAAATTTTAAATGTTAGGCTTCTATACATATGGCTTTTTATCCCCATGTTTGTAACATAGATATTTTTTCATAACCATAATTAATTATAAGTTTTAAAAGTATAATTTTTGTACATAAATGATAATTATTTCTTGAGTATTATTTAATAAATTATTATTGAATAATATTAGAGGCTTTATTCAGTTTTGCAATTTGTTTCTTAGATATTTCAGTAAAACAACCTAAAAACAGAAGACTTTAACATAAATTAATATGTAATTCAACATAAAATGATTAATAATAGAGTATTTGAATAAAAAATATAAAAAAGGTTTATAATAAGTTAAATTATAATCATATATATACTTTTCAAGATGACAAGGAACAATAGATGATTTTTTATCAAGGGAATAGTTTCATATTAAACATATTTCATTGTAAAAAATGATTATTATGCCAAAATTTACTATGATTTTTGGAATATATTTCCCATTTTATTAATATATCAATAATTAGTCCATCAATATACTATTTTAAGGGATAATTTATCTTATTCATTTATATGTTACCAAAATTGCCACACAGAAATATTAATTTATAATAGAAAAATATTATTTTTCTAATAAAATGATCCATGACAGAAATATATATATCATTTAAATTAGGAAAAAAAATACAAATCAACTAATGGTTCATATGTTACCCCTATTTATTCCATAATCAATTGAAGCATTCATAACCCAACATTAGTTAAAATCATTCATCTTAAGTTGTGTAAATAGATTCATAAGAAAGGTTGGGGTCATAATCTCAATAATGTCATACATGTTAGGTATCAATCATTGATCGTATTAAAGAATATGATCATAATAAGAGTATAAAATAATGGAAATGATGGATAAATTATATACTCAATCATTAATATATCATAAACATGAATTATGGAATCATTATTTATAATTTTAATATACATAGATTAAATGAATGGAAAATCATCATGATTTAGTCGAGAACCATAATCCCATGCCAGAAAAGTGTTATACTCACATAGGTAGAATACTTATTAAATAATGAAAAAGTTTACTACCATGCCCATGAATCTATAATATATTCAAAAACAAATAATTCATTGCATATTAGATGAAGAACTTCAACTAACATTCCATAATATTAGAAGACCATTAACTTACATCCCATAGTTATCACATGAGATTGCAAACATTACCCAATCAAATAGAGAGGGATATTTTTCCCACGAATAAAAAAATTAAAATAACATATATTGTGTTGAGAAACCCATATATAATTCATTATATCGAAGGCCAGGAATAATATGTGTATCTTAACCATATCATCATATCATTACCCATGGAAATGAAATATGTTTAATAAACAATTTATCCTTTTATCATAATCATAATCTATTTAGAGAATAAATAATAGTGGAATACAAGTATCATATCCAGAAAATTTTATATTTAACAAAAATTATTGAAATATTAAATGGGAAAATATATTTATTGATCCCATGTAATAATTCATGGGAAATTAATATTTCCATTTTGAAATAACATTTTTTTATTATTCTATGTAATTATAATGGTAAAAATACTCCAAAAAAAGATCCTTGTAAATATGAAAATGAATTGTCAATAAAAATATTAGTTACGGTGGAAGGAAAAAACTTATTTCTATATAATCAGAAGAAAATCATTTCACAATGCCAAAATCACCTTTCTTAGAAAAAAGAAAAAACAATTTTTTTAAAACATTTTGTAAAAATTAAAATTTAATTAAAAATTTATTCAATCTATCATTCATTAATTATTATTTATATTCCGGAAATTATTATTAGAGAACAAGGAAATGTAAGGGAAAATAATGTAATTCTCCCAATTGGGACTAAAAAGTAATGATTCAATATTTCTTACGACATTATGATGTGAATCCATTATATTGAATTTTTCATGCTTTCAAATTACTCTCACAACCTGTATCTTCAATACAAATTTCCTATATTTCTGAAATGAATTAATTTTTATAGATATAATATTATATATTATCCATTTATAACATTTGAACACCACCTTTTGACAATAATTCATTATTAAAAACGTTTTTATGTTCTTGACTGATTCGTTTATTATGATACTTTCAATTATGTATTTCATATACATGATCATTTATATTGGATCTATGGTATAAATAATATTATTACATATATATTTATTATATAGATATAATATGACATAATTAAATTATAGAGAAGGAAAATTTAAAAACAACTTTCATTGAGATGGTAGGACATATGTATGCCTTAATATTTGTCCCATTTTTTGATAGATTTAACGAAACAAATATATTTGTTAACTAAAATCTTCAAGAAATTTATTATAAAATATATGTTTTATACATTCCTAAAATTAATCCTTATTATCACACACATAATATAAAATTTAAAAATAAATCACATTTCTTCATGGGGTGGTATTCTACAATTGTGGATGAACGCTGTTTTATTTTTACAATAGTTGTGATAATAAGAAGGTAGATTTAATATTATAATTTTAGAGGTGTAATTTTTTATAATTATCATATATATAGCCCAAAACCTCTTTAATATGCATCAATATTTTATTTAATTTCAAAATAATTTTTATCTGCTACGAACCGACCTGAGTAAACCCTGAACCGGTCTCCCAGGCCAGTCTGCGACATGTCCCGAGAGGTGTTCCCAATCCTCCTGAGATGGAGACAAGCACATGGGGCATCAATAAATTACACAATTTAATGATATAACCTAAATATATACAATCAAACAAACATCAGAATCAAACATACACACAAAAATACATTTACAAAAAATCGAGATGAACATTTTATGTACAAGTAACTAAAAGTACAATTGAACCAACAACTCAGCTGACCAAACATTATAACCAACTAACTCCATGTTACCCCTCTGGTCACTCTCCAACAAAATTATCGCACATCCCCCAAGGAGATCAAAATCAGATTGAAACAAGTACATGGGTTAAAAAAAGAAGAAGACTAGAGGCGTGAGTATTAAAACTCAGCAGGTTAGCCTGATATTCTATTCCAAATTAACATAATTTAATATTAAATAAACATCAATTTTATTTTTTAAATAAAATATATAAATGTATTTTTTCCAAATGAGGTTTCATTCTATAAAAATTAATAAGCAAAAACTTCCATTTTATAAATAAAAATGCTAGTAACAATTTTCAATGAGGTGCAACATAAATATTTAAATAGTTTTAAAGAGTGTTGCTTTAAATAATTCACACATTTAAATATATAACAACTATACTGAATTTACCAACCAACCATATCGTATGCCAGTGGTGTGTAAAAAATAGCCAATGAGCATTAGTCATGGGAACACCCCTAGGCATTAGTTAGTCATGAGACCTAGGTATCTCGTATCCCGGTGAAGATAACCATAATAAATATTTGTTCTCGAGCACATGAGCCACTAGTAGGGAGCATATGCAATACCATGTGGTCCTCAATAAACATCATCATCGTAGTTTTTTTAGTTTTGTCGATGTCAAACTTGATATATGAAATAGGGGCCAAACCCAATGAGATCACTAGAATACATGTACACATCTCTCTAGATAGATTCCAAGGATTCCCTTTAGTGCTCAATCGAGTTAAAAATATTATGAAATAGTAATTCAACATGAAAATTCAATTCCCAAACCATAAACACACAAACAAACCACAAACCTGCTTCACATTTGTCTCGCGGATCAATAAACCAATTAAAATTTTCATAAAATAATTTTGAAGTGTGTAATGAGGATTTGCACATAAAACACATTCAAAAATACCCTTTTAAGGTTAAACGCACAAAAAAACCATAACCAACCATATTTTCAGCCCTATAAACATTTAATAAATTCTTTTCATGAACCATAATGAAATCTCAATTGACGCAACATGGTATATACATGCAGAACACTCATTATCCATTTTTTTGGAAATTCCAAATGAGCCTTTAAACATTTTTACCAAACTGAAAAATTTTCAAAGACACAAATAAAACATTTAATATGGATGTCAGAAACAACAGTTTTACTTTTCAAAACATTGGTAACCACATTTAAAATATTAACAATTCTTATCCATTACTCAACCCTTTTTATAAATGTTCCAAACTGGCCTTCCATTAGCAACTCATGCCAAAATACCTTAAAACCAATAGTCCTTCTATATAAATAAAAAAACCATATTCAAATCCACATAAGGAACCCAAAATTAATTTCCTTCTCCACGTAAAATATTATTATAAATCCATACCAATCATTTTAAACCACACTCAACACAAAAATGCCCGTTGGGAAACATACTGAACACGGGGCATGCAATTTTTTAACAAAATATTATTTTAAGCACTCCAAAATGAATAAAACATCAATGTAATTCCCCATATTTATTAAAGATATTTAAATGTGTTCATAGTACCATAATAAATGTGCATAAGATATGAAATCATTTGAAAAAACACAAGGTTTGCACTATATTAACAAAAATACCCCACATTGCCAAATTTTTTTTTAAAAAAAGTCCCACGAACACAATAAAAATTACACATAGAATAAATTAAAATTTTAAAAGTATGTCAAAGATTAAAACAGAATTTAATAGATTTATCTTAAATAATAAGGTCAATTACAATGTAAATCCTACCTCAAATCAATGGAGGAATGGTAACGCACAACTGAAATCACCTGTCGCGGGATTATAAACCCTAAAACTATATATAACATCCTAAAATGTTTATAACCCCCATAAAAATTAATTACAAAACAAAACCAAAGGTCGTTAATGACCAGGGGAGAAAACATAACAAGGGAATAATGGATGGAGGAGGAAGAGGGAGGAGAAAGGAGGAGAAATCTCACATTAAAAACTGGAAAACTCGTTGTATTCCCTTAGATCTATGCCCCTAGAGAAAACATAATGGCATGAAATATCATAGATAATAAAATAAGTACCAGAAAAACCTTTTAAATAAAAGTTAAGGAAAATAGACTACGAATTTAATGATTTCTGAATTTCAAAAATTACCTTTAGCTAATTTAAATTATATAAGAAACATTGAGAAGTTATCACTAATTTGTGAATAATATGAGCTCCAAAGAGGGAATATAAAACATGGAGTGGACCTACATTTCATGGGTTCAAGGGTGAGGTATAATAATTGATAATTATAAAAAATTAAAAAATATATAAAAGAAATTAGTTTTTTTAAACTGGAAATGGGCCCACTAGCTGGCCTAATACCTGAATAAATATTGAACATTCACCATGCTTATGAATTTCTAAGTGTTCCAAAATGGTATTTTGGTATGAATATGTATTTGGAGGCCATGTGAGAAGTGTAATGAATGAAAAATATTGAAAAATGAAGTATTTATAAAAGAAAAAAATTTGGATTTTAAATCTATAAATAAGCTCATGTTTGACCCAAATCACGAAGTAACCACCATTTTCTCCAAAAAACCCAAACAAGCAATGGGTCACCGAATGTAGGGTGATTAGAAACAGATGAAACATAAAAACTCAATATTTATCTCACCCAAGATCCAAGAAAATTATCGATATTTCCAAAAAACCAGATTAAAAAAAAAACATGAAAAAACAGGTGTGACAATTCTCCGAGCTATTAATGCTTTCTACCCCCGGAAAGGCACAACACATTCTAGCTGATTGGATGACACCTATGGATTAATTATCAATATGGTCCCGTATCTAAATCTAATGACACACCATACACTATTAATGTATCATATGCCTCTTACCTTAACCAAAACACTAACTCTCAACCAATTCCTGAGAATCAACCAAAATATCGAGTCTGTACCTCCATAACCAACCCACGAAGACGATTCTTGGGCATTTCCCCATTGAACCCGACAATCACCCAAACCAAATAACACTCAAAAAATCATATATTCCAATGTATTATTTAATCAAATCCTTACCATTATGATACAAATATCATTAGACTTGTTCTTAGGATTAAAAATCAATGATTCTTGTTGTGGGTCTCCGCACTATTAGAACCCAAATATAAATGAACAAAAAAGAATTCAACATTAAATATAATTGGTACTCACATAAATAAGTCCAAACCCCCCCCCCAATAATAAACTACCTACCCATGTTAATAGAGTTATAACATGAACATTTAAACAACCCACTCTCGAATAGAGGGTACATGAACTGGGTGAACACTTTCGGTACTACTCAAAACCCCCACCACATTATGATGGGAGAGAGGAGGAACCAATCATTGGGCCACTAAAACCACAAAGAAAGATGAACCACCCATTAAACTATATCTATTAATAAGTAATACCATGACCGCACCCGATTTACAGAGGCGGTCCACATATGGGCATTGAATAGAAACCCACATTTATAATGTCATAACCATAGACATCGTGTGATGGGTAAGTCGACCATGCTCGTTGCAACAAGAGGAAATTAATAGTGACAAAGAACCATAATATAATATAATATAACATTCAAAAACAGTGGAGGAAAGAGCATATTGAATCTCCCCACACCTCTGGTGATTTCTTAACTGCATGAAAAGTTTCACTCTGAGGCCTATGGCTGGAGCCCTAATACATGAAGCATTTACGGCACCATAGTCAAGTTCTCAAGATCACAACACCCCAAAAAAATCACTTTCTTAACATAAAAAATTCATCAAAATATTAACTCATTGATACCTAGCAGTATTCTCTTTCACTCTATAAAAATACCATAATGGACAAGGAATCTGGTGAAACACATCAACATCACTGAACAAAACTTCTATTTCCAATAGAATTATCATGAACTCAAATAACTATAATTCAATCCCAAAATCATCTCAATTCTAAAAAACTGGAAGATGAATCATCATAAAAGTTGGATTTATTATTTTAAATTAATCCTTAGGTTGATCAACATGAAAAAATTTCAACAGGGAACTATCCATGGCCACATCAAAACATCCAAAACATCTTTAGAAACACACTGAACATTACTATGAAACCAAGACACCAACAAGATCTTATATCAAGAAAAAAATGCCTATAAATTTCATATCAAAATAAAGCATACTAAATAAAAAATTCTTCAAAGACATAATAAAATAGCCATATAATCATCAGTTTATTAAAAATTCCACAATTTTTATCTCAAAAAACATTTCAAAAACAAACTAACATGGTGGGTTTTCACATTCACCAATGGTGTTTCTTCATGTATCCCTCATATGAAAATTTACATGCCAAATGAGGTACCAATACAGCATGAAATTTAGTGCATACTTATAGATATAAATAAAACTATAAATGTGAGCACCCATTAAAACACCAAAAGGATAAAAAAACATCATTCCAAAAAACATGTGCCTTCTAAAGGAACACCAACCACCTTATAAAAATACCATTTTCAGATTTTAAAAAACAAATTACACTTAATTAAAAAAAATTCTTAAAAACGTACCACATTTAATTTATAACAACTTTCAAAATAACCATGATACCCCAAACATCCCCTTCCCATTTTTTATAATTTAACAAGGTATATTTTCATAATTTTATGCCCATTGATATCAATACCCTTTCTAGGAAAAAAGCTTCCCAAAAATAACTTCCAAAACCAATTTATCAGATTCAAACACTTATCAACATCCAAAAACACTCCATTTAAATAAATATTCATAATCACCTTAAAATAAGGAAAACATTCAAACCATTTTGATTTTTACAAATTATATGTTTATATTATGGAAAATCCAATCCCTTTAAATCAATCCCACTTCCTCCCCAAAAAATGTTTCAAAAAAATAAAACCTTCCAAAACCATTATTATATTTGATTTTTGAAAACCCCTTTTTCCAAATTTCAAAATCCATTAATTCCTTTAAAACCAAGTTCCATAATTCTCACAAAAATAATTTCAAAACAAAAATTCAGATTTCAAGAATGGTCCAAGGGACCCACAGAAGAGAACTAGTGTCACTGGGTGACTTGACCATATGGTTGGTGGCCATAATTCAAAAACAAAACCAACATAGAGATACTTATTAAGACCATTCAATAAATACACATGGATTTCTAGGCCTTTTGAGGTCATGGAGTCCATTAGTCAGACCCCCCTTGTCATATCCCAACACCAAACAATGAAAAAGAACAAATGACAGTAATAAAACTTGACATCCCATGAATACCCAGTGAATAGAATGAGAAACAATTCGCAATGATCTTCCCAAAATAACCCATCAAGACTAAACATTCCAACTCCATCAACCTTGGAATCCCCCAAATAATAAGGGCGTCATACAAGGAATGGTCTGCTAAGATCCGACCTCCACTAATACAATTTTCTCATGTACCGACCCAATTCAACCCTGAACAGTACCCAAGGCCAGCCCATAGCATGTCACGAGAGGTATTCCCGATCCCCTGGGGATGGAGGAAAGAACCAAGGTAATGAATATATTAAAAAGGAAATAATTTCTACCAAAAATAATGAATCATGAAAACAATGGAAAAAAACAGACAGCCCAAAATATATTTACATAAAAATTAAACTTAACATTTTTTGTACATGAAAATGAAAGTACAATTAAACCAACACCTCAACTAACCGAACCTGATAACCAACTAACTCCAGGTGACCCCACTGGTCACTCTCCAACACAATGATCCTACACTTCCCAAGGTGATCTAACTCATGTTGAAACTTGTACAAGGGATAAAAAAGAATAAGACTATACGCTGTAGTATTAAAACATAATAGGTTATCCCAGTATTATTTTCCGAATAAACATACATTAAAATAAAGTAAACATCATTTTCATGTTTTAAATACACGATATAAAATAATTTTTTAATTTATGTTTCATGCTATAAAAATTACAAAACCAAAATATTCATGTTTTATAAATAAGAATGCTAATAAATTTTTTTAAAGAGGTGCAACTGAAAAATAAAACAAGTGTTCAATAAGAATACATTAAAGAATGTATAATTTTAAATAAATAACACATGCATCAAATTTACCAACCAAACACACTATATTATGATGGTGAGTACAAAATATCCAATGAGTTCAAATCACAGGAACAACTCTAGGCACTAGTTAGTTGTGAGCCCCAGGTACCTTGTATCTTGATTTAGGTAACCATAATAAATATCTGTTCTCATGAACATGAGACACTAATGGGGGAATACACATAACCTTGTGGTCCTCCAACATTATCATAATAATATTTTAGTTAGTGTTCTCATCGTCAAACTTGCTACATGAAATAAGGGCTAAAACCCATGGGATCACTAGCATACTAGTACACGTCCACCCACCTAGATACCTGGGATTACCTTTACTGCCTAATCAAGTTACACATATTATAAAATACAATTTCAACCTAAAAATTCAATTCCAAAACCATAAAAACACAAACATACCAAAAAAATTCTTCACATTTCATTCATGGATCAATAAACCACTAAAAATTATCATAAAACCATTCTGAAGCATGTAATGAGGATTTGCAAATAAAACTCATTAAAAACACACTTTTAAGGAAAAACACAAAACAAAACCATAAAAAATAGTATTTGGAATCCAAAAACCTTTTAAACAAAAAATTTCATGTATCATAATGCATCCCGAATTTACAGAACATGGTATATACATGTAAAACAATCATTCATCATTTTTAGGAAAGGCCAAATGAGGCTTTAAATATTTTTTTCAAACTGAAACGTTTCAAAGGAAGAAATAAAAAATTTAATAATGATATGAGATCAAAAAATTTTGAAATCGAAAAAATTGGTAACCACTTTGAAAAAATTCATATTGCTTATTCATTACACAAATATTTTTATAAAAGTTCCGAAGAGGCCCTCCATTAGCTATTAATGTCAAAATATCATAAAACTAATACACATTATTTAAAAAACCAAAAACACCATGGAATCAACATAAATATCCCATATATTTTTACCTGCATAAAATATGATTATATAGCCAAACCAATATTTTCAAACCACACTCAGCACATAAAATCCAATTTGGAATCTTACTGAACATGTGGAATGAATATTTAAAAAAAATCATTTTAAGAATTATTAAAGGAATTAAACATAAATTTAATGCAATGAATTTATGAAAGATACCTAACCATGTTCACAAAACCACAAAACATGTACAGATTCTAACAAATTATTTGAACAAGCACGCTGTGGGCACCACATTAAAAAAACTACACCATTTTACCAAAAACAGGGTTGTAACCGCTACTTGGCACACTATAAAAATTACCCAAAAGAATAAATTACAAATTTTATAGTATTTTGAAGATGAAAATATAATGAAACATATAGATAAAAAAATAAAAAGGTCAATTTCAATGGAAAACCTACCTCAAATCCCTTGCGGTATGGAAACACAAAACCAAACTCACCATCTGTGGGTTTATAAACAATAAAACTATGAATGAAATTCATAAATAAATATATACTCTATCAAAAATAATTTCAAATCAAAACCCAAGGACCTTAATTACTAGTGAGAAGAAATAACTGTGAAATAATAGAAGGAGGATTTAGAGTTTGAAGAAAGGAGAAGAAATATCACCTTGAAAACTATAAAACTTCTCCAATTCTACTAGATCTACACAAATAGAGGAAAATGAATGTCTAGAAACATATTTAATAGTAACATAATATCTGAAAGAATCATTTAAATAGATTTGGGGAAGAATAGTATGAATTTAATGATTGATGATGGAGATGAATTACCTTTGGAAAATCTGGCTGATTTTTAAAACATTGAAATGATTACCTTAATCTCCGATGAATATGAGCACTAAAGAGTAAAAATGGAATATTTGGGTGGGAATAGGTTTCTTGGGCTCGAGTGGGAGGTGGAATTGCCAAAAAATTATCAAAACATGAGTATGTTATAAAAGAAACAAATTATTTATTTAAATCTGGAAATGGGCCCATGAGATGGCACAATACCTAAATAAATAGAAAATATTCACCATGATTAAGAATTTTGATGTTTCTTAAATGGATATGATGGTTTGAATATGTCAGTGGAGGCCAAGTGGGAAGTGGATTATATGGAAAATCTTGAAATTGAAATAGTTATTATAGATGATAATTTGGTTTTTAAATCTGGAAATGAGATCATGGTTGGCTCAAATCAAGAAGTAACCCCCTTTTTCTCCAGAACAACAAAACATTAACTGGGGAACCCGAAAATGGTTTCTTAGAAATATATTAAACTTCAAAACTAAATTTTTATCTCACCAAATACCTAAGAAAATTATTGGTATTTCCAATGAATCAGATCAAAAAATGACATGGGAAATCAGGTTTGACATTATCTCTATATGGATATGTTAATTCATGTGTATGAATGAGTAATGTATTCACATAACAATTAATGAGAATGTGGACATATAAATGTGTTTTAATAATCATGTTAAAATTTAATCATATTTATGATATTCAAGAAACTATTTTATGATAAAAATATTATATTTAGAGAATTTAAATAAGATAATAAATGAAATATTTCAGTTTAGGATATTGCGTCTTTTGGAAATAACTCATTACGATATCCTCTTGTGATATTTATGGTTGGTATATTTGAAAGACTAGAAACTATTGAACCTGGATATATAATTTATGAAGATAATGTATATTATTATTTTGAATATAGATGGATAAAAGGGAATTATATATGTGAGGTAGAATGATGACTTTTATACTTTTATTGAGGGGCTAGTTTTTATATTCTCAAATAATTAAAATATTATAAATTTATTATAAATAAAAATAGATACAAAGAGATTATAAATAAGAAATGGAATTATTTTTTGACAATATATATAACCATTTTTAATATTTTATTATATTTTATTATATTTTATTATATTATTTTATGAAATATTGTTCAGTTAAAATACAATTATTGAAAACATTGACATTATTCTCTTTTTTTCAAAATTACAAAATAAAAAATTTTCAGTGTAAATTAAATCATTTAAATTAATGGTTAAATGTTAAACTGGCCTATAATATAAATTTTTCACATCAAATCTGTAATTATATTTATTTTATGATCTTAGAAATCATTTAACACATATTTTTATTAATGAAATAGATATTGAATCAGAGATTCATAAGAATTTATGGTAAGTAAAATAATAGTAAATATAGAAAAATATTTTAATTTAATTATTCAAAAAATTACTATCACTATTTTTTCATAATTTGTTTCTTACCAAATATGAACACATAATAAGTATTAAAAATTAATAAAGTGAAATTTTTTATCACTTAGTATTTTTGAAAAATTTATAAGTCAATTTCACATAAACTATTACTTTGCTCAACTAAAATTAGTTTATAAGCTGTTAGTGATCGAATTAAAAGAATTCAGATAATAAATTTAATGAAAAAATCTATCATTATTAACGTATTTTAACTAATATTAACATGATTTATAGTTTACAAAGATGACATATATTATTACGGTTACAATTCATTTGTTCAAAAAATAAAATATGCCAATTTAACAAATATTTACTAACTTATTCTATTTATTTAATAAATTTTATAAAATTTGAAAACTAAAATTGGTCGAATGTAATTTTAATGTATGTCTGAAAAATTGAATACAAACATCATTTTATGAAAAAACATGTTTATGTATAAAAGATTATTTATTATTTTACTGTGGGTTATAAAAAAACAATAGATATATGATAAAATTATTCATAAATATATAAAAAATAAATATCATTAAATTAATTTAGTAGTGATTAATTTTTTATAAATTAATATATTTTCCTCATAAATATTATTTTTTCATCAGACAAAGAAATAACTTTTATTACGAAATATATTTTTTAAATTAAAAAATCTTTGTATTTGATAACAAAAAAAGTATTTTTGTAGATTTTTATGCTTATAATATTGATATTATATTTATCAATATTCATACCCACAAATACTTTATATATGTGGTAAATTATAGATTATAATTTATTATTTTTTCATTTTTTGTTTAAAATCATTTGTTGCATGTAGGAAAATATATTCAGGAAATATAATTATATAAGAAACAAATTATTATAAGAATATAGCTGAGATAAAATCTTCCACAGCTAATATTAATTCTACCTAAGAAATTCATTATTAACATATATAAATTTTAGGATATTTATAACTCATCACATCCTAAGGTTCCCATGTAGCTTCCTAAAATTAGAGCTTCCATAAAAAAAAATCAGTATATATTAGTGGCCTTGTTTAATTTTATTTTTTCTCTAAGATCCAAAATACATAATAAATTTTAATTTTATGAAATATTATTTATAATGATATTGTCTAATAATTTTGTACATGTGGAGGATGATGCATTTTTTTCCTCAGGAGAGATACAAGGAAGACAATATGAAACCTAGAGAGACTCTATAGAAGCACCAATTGATAAACTACCATCCATATACGATCTAAAGATTCAAAAGAATTGATATTCTAATATATTGAATGACCATATTTCCAATTATAGTCACCTTATTATATATATAATATAAAAAAACAATCTGAACTACATATACATTACATAATTATTTGGTAATTCACAATCAAATGCCCAATTACTATGTTGGTTTAGTGTTTGAAAAAACATAGATTCATAAACATTCGAACATAAATGATTTAAGTTATCTCCCACTGGGGTCTTCATTACTATCACCATTCATAGATATGTCATACATAATATATATCAACAAAATTTGGGGAATAGAAAAATTTTTAATAGTGATTTCAGATGTTAGAATGGCTAATCATGGGAGATACTTAAGAATAAAAATGAACATAAGGTTATGAGAACACATGAAAAAAATTATAAGATCATACAATAATTATTACATATCATATCCATGAATCAATCTATATTAAAGGCCATTTTTAAAAAATTGATCTTAATGGAATCTAGTGAATAATCCATGAAATAATAACATATGAATAATACATAAAAATTACAGTATACACATAAAAATAATAATATCATCACTTCTATGTCAAGGCTCATTTCCAAAAAACAATAGTAAATTTCATGTGGGAAACACATTATGGGTGGGACACATCAACATTCCAAATCTGGATCGGGTTTCCCCATCATCCCATAGTAGATCTGTAATCCCCATTTTCCTAGACTGGAGCATGTTTACCTATCATCACATTTTGAATTGAGTTTCTTCATATAACCATAGTAGTTCAGGACACACATGTTTCTTGCAATAGAGTAGGATGTACCTATTTTACTTTTCTGGTTAATTTCTTTGACTTGTTTCCCATCATTTTATCATGATATATAAATTGATAGACAATGGGTTGGATTGATATATATGTACCACATTTGAAATAATAAAAATATACATACATATGCTACAAGATAAATTATCATGCATCATATCATCCCAATAAAAACACATGGGTTTCATAATCGTCACTTAATATCCTAGAAAATGTTATTGGTATCGTAAACATTTAATAATATCATTAAATATTTAAAAGTGAAATGTCTTATAATCATTTCATCATTGTATAACAATCGAAATGATGAGTGTTGAAAAAGAATATAACCCATGGATGTGAAATGGGTTTCACAATGATTATTAAATAATTACATAAACAATTAAATAAAAATTACAAATATTACTTTTGGATAATATCCATAATAGATCATAAACATTAAAAAAATTCATCTTAGATGGATAATGATTTTTAAAGATCACATTGTACATTTCATAGGGAAAATATCATTTCATGGGAAATTCATTAAATAAACACATTTAAAAATTAATATTCAATTAAATATATAATACAAAATTCATTTAAAACATATATTCAGGGAAATATAATTTATTATTTAAAAATATATTTAAAAATAATCCATTTTAAAAATGATGTTCATTGAAAATCTCGTTAAAAAGATATAATGGTATATTGAAATTTTTTTCATTGATAAATCAATGAAAACATATAAATAAATAATTAAAAATTAAATGTTTTTTATTTTATAAAAATAATTCATTCAAAAAATATTTTAAATAAAATTTTAATACTGACTTATCTTTTATTTATTTAATAATTTTTTTGAATGAACACATATTTGTGGCTAAAAAGAGAAATAAATATGGATTTGTGCACAAAGTTAATGAGTGGTGAATAAGGAATTTTCACATGAATAAAGAAAGTGAGATGCGAAAATACCAAAATTAAGTGTCGAGTTCCATCATACATATTAGAACCTCATTTATGATTACTATAAGTTTGTTACCAATATAAAAGTGAACCATATTATTATATATAATAAAATAATTTATTTAATTATGACATTATATTTTCTGTTTAATAACAATTTCATGTTAATGTTATGTTTCAGGTAATATCTAATTTTTTAATAAATATTTTAAATAATAATTATAGATCCTCATACAATGATCATAATTTAATAATTTCATGAATTTAATATATGATTTAATTATCAAATACATATACAATATATTATTTTTCATTCTTATACATAATACACAGGAATATAAAATTGAACACATTGTTCATGGGAATGGTAGGTTTTATGTATGCATAAATGTCATTTCTGTTTTAAAATTGTATTAAAAGAATGATTAATAAATTAATATCTATTTATATATGTTATAAATAAATTATAACTAATATTTCTTGTATTTTATATATTTTACTAATAACATTATTAATACTTTCAATATAGAGTGTGACTGAATCACATATCCTTGAGGAGTTTGTAATCCACACAGCGAAAAATGATATTTTCATATTGAGAGAAAATGTAAATAATGATGTTATGTATTATAAAATAGTTCCATAATCATTAACAAATAAAAATATCATATATATCATATTAAAACATATATTATATCATAATTCACATCCATTATAGGTGGTAAATGAAAATTTTACAACACTGTTTCATGAGGTGGTTGTTCGATGTACATAAGAATGGTAAGTTCACTACTCATTTGATAGATGGGTGTGTATTTGTATGTTTAAACCATATAATGAATAAATATAAATATAATTAAGATACATCAGTTATTATATGATAATATAATAATAATATTTTAGGAGGTGTATATTGAAAAAATCAAAGGATATTTGGGAAGGATGTTACATCTTCTTGAAGGTAACTCCAGTTAGATTCACCAAAGTGTTTTGTTAGATGGATTTATGCGAAAAGGGAATAATATGATGAAGTTATGTATTTTTTAACTTTATATTTTTATGGTTTATATGAGCCATGATGGCATAATATGGCTATGAAAGGGGAAGAAATAATTAATTATTATAGAGGAAGAGGGGTGATATTATTATTAATACAAAAATGAATACATAATTGGGAGGACTCCCTTACCTCTATTCATAAAAAATTTAAAAAAAATCATTAATTTTTTAATTAATGTTGATAAAGACCTATGTCACTTAAATAGAAGATCATTTTTTTACTTGTATAATTAATATGTAGGTTTACTGAATTTTATCCTATTTCTTTTCTTTAATTTTACTTTTCTTATATTCTATGTAATTCAATAATTAAGTCTAATTTAAAGTTAAATTTATTATTTTTTATATGCATTATTAATTATGTATATTATAAAAAATTAAATAAAATAATAAATATCATGTGTATTTTAAATTAATTTTAAAATAAGACCATATTATGTGTAAAACACTACATTAACCTGCAAAATTATAAAAATGTTTTTATTATTTAAATGATAAAATGTTATTTATAAATGTTAAATTGTTGATTTGATAGATACTATTTCGTAATTATCAAAATTTATAAGTAATTTGGTATAATATGTTATTTAGTAAATTTTTTAATATTAAAATAAAATATCAATTATTTTGAAATAAAATTAATGTCAATTTTTACATATCTTATATAAATAAAATATAAATATATCCCTGAAATGATGGAATTTAAATAAATTATGTTTTCAGTTGTGTATCATTATATAATCATAAAAAATAATGAGACAGAATAAATAATTAAATTTATATTAAATTTTGATGTTATTAACAAAATTTGTTTTAATTAATTACGAACTAAATAATCACTTTATTAGAGTTTCTTTTGAGTTTAATGTAATTATATATTATATATAAATTGAAATTATATTTTCATGAAAACAACGACTCATTTAACATTAAATATAATTTTGATAATGTTATCTACATTTCTTATTCCACAATTCAGTGCTTTATAATATTTAATACAACAAAAGTACATTTTTAATATTTTTTTATTAAAAATCATATTTATTAGGTCACCTTCAAGAACATGTGTCTAAATAAATCAATAAATTTCAAATAATGGATAATATAATCTTAATATTGGTATCCAAAGTAATTTTAGTTGTTTTCTAGCTCATTATGGTCATTAATTTTATGTATTAGCCTCTTGTTAATCTTAATTTTACTTTAATTACATTAATTAATTTTAATCACTTTCACGAACAGTTTTTTTGAAAAAATTATATATTTTCATATTAGAATATTTAAACTAAACAAATTACATGTTTTTATATTAATATTTCACAATTAAATTCATAGATGTGTAAAACATAAGTTTATTTCTCATCTTGAAGACATGGAGATAATGTTGGGTTATAATATAGATGGATGTATATCTAGTTTAATATTCCACAAAAACCAAAAATTATTTCCTGAAAAGAATATTTGTAGTTTGTGTTGGATAAATGTTATTTGTGTGCAATTTTTGTAATTAATTATATGTAGTGACTTAATTAATAAATTTAAAACATGATATATACTTCTTGCAGGAAAAGAAGAAAATCAAAGACATGTATACCTTAAAATCAAATATTTTTTAGATTGTTTACAAGATTTTCGTCTTTAATTTATATATGTTCTTAACGGGACAGTTTTCGGAACTTCTATACCATAACCATGATTTATTATCCTTTGTAATATGTAAACATATCTCTTTTATACTAATTCCTTGTATGTTTATTGTGTATACATTCTCATGTTGACGTGAAAAAAATATTGAATTCATCATTAGAATTGATTACTATAAATTTATATGTCCTAAAATTCCAAAGTCAACCATAATAACCTAATTTAATTATTATTTTACAGTATATCCTATGTTGTTTATCATATAAAACATTTTATATTAAAATATTACTGATAAAAAAAATATTACTAATATTGATATATCTCATTGAGAATTATCTGTAATGATAACTTTTCAACTGTTCACCATAATGATTTTTCAATTAATTAATTTTTACCAATCACATTTTGGGAACAACCACTATCCATGTATTATGTATTCTTGTTTTTTGTACATCAATTTTTTTTTAAAAAAGGAATTATATAGTTTTGGGACCCAAAACCTTCTTGGGTATGGAATTTTTGAAAAAAATTTAGGAAACCATATTTGTATTGAAAAATGGGGTTTTGAAACTGTAAGGATTGAATTTTAATTAAATAAAAAAATTCATAATTTTCTCTACTTTGATATATAGTTAAAAAGGGTCTGGTTTATGAACAAATATGTTGTCAGTAAAACAGTTTCTTATATGTATATCTCATTCCTAAACTGTTAACATTTATATGGATTTGATTATAAATTTTATAAAAAAAATTCCATACTAACATTAATGTTTTATAATAGTTTATTTAGTGATTAAAATTAAAATTTTTGTTTTACAACCTCATTTTAATTCACATATGTATTGGTTTTGGAAATGATATTTTCAAAGCTATTTTTTTATTTATTTTTTTAGAAATTAATTTCAATAAATATTTATAAGTCAAATAATTTTCTTAATAACTGTCTTTATCAAGTTATTTAGATAAATATTATATTTAATTTGAAAAATATCATTTTTAATCATATTTTGAATGAATTTCATTTCCCTTATAAATTTTATAACATACGTTATAATTTTTATTTTAAAAATATTCTTCAATGAGAGAAACGTATTCATAAGAAGGTAATGTATTATAATCACTATCTGCTAAGTATTCTCTATAATAAGATATATAATTCATATCATTACAACTCTTTTTATTTAATGACATATTACTAAAATAATTGACAATGTGTACCTCGTACATAGACCATTGATTTTCAATGGGTCATCGAGAATTAAAACCAAAATTCATATGATCTGGACATTCATTATGTGAGGGATTTTGTAATCAATAACTTCCACTAGAACTCCATGTTTCGGAAGATTTTTAATCATTAATTATTTTTTAAAGATAAAACTTTTTTTGATTTATATTAGAATATCTACCCCTCATATTTTTTCTTTTCAACATGGAAAAATTTTGTCAGATATGTCCAACTATTTTTCATTAATAAAAATTTTCTTCATATTATTTCTTTTATTCCATGTACATATTAAATATATTTTAATAATTCTAAAAATTATTTTTACCTACAATATTATTCATTATTTATTCATTATTTGATAATTCATTCTAATATTTTTATAATCAATTTATTCATTCTGAGAAAAAACTAGTTTCTTTCTAGAAGACTTGATATGTTTCATAGGAGTCTGAGGATTTATTAGGATTCAAGAAATGGTTATTAAAACTACACACTTATTTTTGTTTTAATTGTTAGAATATATTTTTAATCTACCATTAGATTAAAAAATGGTTCCAAATAAGTCATAAAGATAACAATTTTTTATCTTCCATGATTCATAAACCCCTATCCTCTTTGATTCAATCTAACTGGGAACAACATAAATTCAATATGCATTATATCATCTAAAATTTTCCCAATAAATTGTATATTATTTCCTATTTTCGAAATACATTATTGTAACTTAGTAATATCTTCTATAAAAGGTAATTCAAATTCTTGAAAGATAGGTCTCAACATTTCTCTTCAAGTTTCAACAAACTTTGACGTTTCTAAATGAGTAATCATTATTTTATCACAAATAATATTGGATTATTCAAGTGAATAAATATTTAGATATATGTTTCGAGATAAGAAAAATAATACAATATTTCATACATTTTAATTTATCTATCATTCTATCACTAATTTATTTTTAAATTTTTTGATTTAATTGTTAGGAATTTTAAAATATCCAATGTGAATTAAAAAAATATACAACTAGAGTTTCAATTAAATTTCTAAAAATTATATCCATATACTATTCATAATTAGTACCATAAAAAATTGGTAGTCTAGTAGAATTGAGATTATTAGTGGATGTAACATTTAATCGTCTCATCTTAAAAATAATACGAAAACTTATTTTTCCACAATAAAAAATATTGTGTCAGGTATTTATAAATTTTTTATAATAATATATAATCAATCGTAGAAAACAAATGAATAAATGAACAGATAATGTGTTTGATTAGTGGAATCCTCTATTAAAAATGAATGTAAGTATCAAAATTATTGAGACATGGCTATGACTAAATTTTTTTGATCAAACCGTATACGAGGATGAATAACTATAAGAAGGTGGTGAATTGTATAATTAAATAAAATACTTTTTTTCCTCAAAATAATCTTATTTTATCAAGGTTTAACTAATCTTATTCACAAAACATGTTTTTGAATTCAAATAATAATTGGACATGGACCATTGGTCTGATAAAAAAATATCATAATATAATAGATTTGGATATGCAAATCCATAGTTCACAGTGATATTATATATTCACATTTTATATAATTATAATCAATAATAAGTGGTAAATGTAAAAAAAATTTATCATATTCACAAGTTAAAATGAATTCTCATAGTATATATAGATGAATCATAATAACAATAATTTCGAAAAATCATTGTTTTACAAAATAAATGATTCTATATTTAGTCATACTTAATCATAATCATTTTAAATGTCTATTTATCATAAAAACTATGATATATGATAAAAAATTAAAAATATTAATATTAAAGGTTTCAATTTCTATTTCAACTGGAGTAGAAATGACAAACATGTTATAGAAAAATTATTACAAAATAATTTTATTCATTTAACCAAAAGAGATGTGAATCTAATAAAAATTGATAAAGGTACCTAGTATTATACTTATAATAATTCATGTCATTCCCTTAATATGTATCACCATCGATATGATGATTGGTCTATCAATTTATCCGTAAATTCCCTTGATATGATGATCAGTTAAGCTCACTATCCTTGTGAGCCCACGATATGATGATCAAACATTCCTATTATCCCTATGATCCCATGATATGATGATTACTCTTTCTATATATAAAATTGATCCCTTGATACTATAAAATGATTCTCTATCAAACTATCCACAGTGGCCCCTGATACGATGATTAGATTATACATCGATATCCTCGCAATCCATTGATAAATATGATCAGTTCATAGATAACATAGCCTCAACATCCCTTGATCGTATTCACAATCAGATGCATAATGAAATTAAAAAATGAACTCAAGAATGTAACATATAAAATTAATAATATATTCACCATTTTAATCTTCATTTCTCTTATACAGTGTAAAAATCACAAGAGTGTTCTTTTTTATCATTATTGCGAATACTTAAACTGAATATATATATATATAAATATAAGACTCAAATTGTCATCTTGATCATACTATAATCACATTATCTCCACAATTATCTCATGTACTTGGACATTTATCTATCTAATTTTAATATTATAATATAATGAATTATATCATCTTGGTATACACCAATTACAGTGTATCGTGTATTCCATTACAATGGAATATGTTATCAAATATTTTGAATATAAATAAGGATAAATATAATATATTTAATTGAAAATAGAAATATTTTTCCAAATATGAGCATGATTATGATAGAATCAGTTCTAATTCGAAGTCTGATTATAAACCCTTTGTTAGTATGAGGAAAAGATAAAATTTCCTTAAATCAGACATAATAATGTATAATCAAATAATTTTTGGATATGTACTCATTAAGATAATTGAAATTTATAATGTAAATTTATATTCAATAATACATTAAAACAATTTAAATTAATGGTAAAAAAATATGTTTTCTTTAAAAAACAATAGTCTCAAATGAAATATATAATTATGTATTTAAGCAAGAGGTTGTGATTTTCCAATCAAATGGAATGAAAAAGTCAAGAAAATTAATTTGAATCAATCGGTAAAATATATCAGCTTATTTAGAATAATCAAATGGTATTATATATAAAATGTATTAATTAAATTTATACATATAATATTCCTTGAAAATCGATAGTGAATAGAAATCTCATTGTTCATGTGGTGGTTGTTCGTCATACATTAATGATGCATTTTTTATTTTTAAATGCAATAGAATGTAAGATTTTATATGTGATATAATAATTAGAGAGGTATGATTATTTTATAAATATAATTTATATATATATATATTAATTGAATACATTTGTATTACAATCTATTTAAAATGAAAATAAAAAAACACATCACATTAGTTTGTGATGAGAATATATTTTCTTCACATGATATATGAAATTGTTTTTAAATAGGTTGGAAGGTAAAAATAATGACGTGATATTAAAATAATAGAAGTATATTAATGAAGTAAACATAGTATTATTACTTTAAATCCATCTTTATATAAAAAATTCCGAAATAACGATGGAAAAAATTTCCTTTATTTGTGAGATGGTACTCCTCCATACACAAGATATATATTTTCTTTTCGAATTAGATGAAATATGAGATATATATATGTTATGATTTCAATAATATAACTACGATGTATATATTAAATAAATTTTATATTATGATATAATATTTGAATTATTTTATAAGGAGTTTTATGAATAAATGAAAAACACATGGTTAAGGACTTTACAACTTCCTCAAAGATTCTTTTTTGGTTTATACCACAGTCCTTCATAAAAGAGTTATTATATAATAAAATAAATAAATGATATTCATAGATATATATGAATTATATTTTCATAGGTAAATTTCAAACCAAATATATATGTGAGTGTGAAGAGGAGGGGAGTGCTGGTGGACTTCTAATGTGGGGAAGGATACAACAATGGATTTTTTGGAGGGAAAAAACGGATAAAAATACTATAAAATTTCAAAATTAACGAGAATGGGAAGGTATAAAACTATATAATCAATGTGGTAGAAATGTGGATATAAAATATGATTATGAAATATTTTGGATCACTTTTAACCCTTATATTTTTAGTTTAAACCCTAGTGAACCTTTATTAACATTAACAACAAATTTTTTTAGTCCTTACTATTCATCATGACCAAAAATTAATTTAAATAAATTTTATATTATAATTTATTATTAAAACAATATTCAGAAATTTTTTTGTTCTACCCACATATTTGGTAAAATTAAATTTAAAATTTGACACTCATATGTATAAAAGACTGTTTCGCCAATGTAAACGTTAAAAAGATTCAAGATATTTAATATCAAATTTCAGTATGAAGTTGATTAATGTGAAATGAATTAGTAAAATTGTAATATAAATTAATATTTTTCATTTAAATTTTATTTTATATAAAATATACATTTTAAAATAACATAAATGAAATTTTGGTTTTTAATGAAAATATGTAATTTTCAGTATTCATCTAAAAAATGAAATTGTTCATATGTCACACATGATATTCCATGTCTTTGTTTTGATAAGGTTCATTTTAAATCCCGATACTTTTCTTGAGTCTTATGTGAGATTAATGTTGAGTTTTATGTTTCATTTATGGCTAATCTGCTTAATTTGGGTTCCCCATTTATTGTTTAGATGTTTTTGGAGACCAGGTGGTTCTTCATGATTTGGGCCAACCGTGAGTCCATTTCTAGTTTTATAAACCAAATTTGTTTATTTTATAACTCCTTAGTTTTTCATCCTTTTCACCCATTCCACTTCACACATGGCCTCAATGAGATATATTAAAACTACCATATCCTTTTGGAACCCTTATTAATTCATAATCATGGTGAAGTGGGGTTACTTATTTGGGTATTGGGTCAGCCCATGGGCCTATTTCCTATTTAAAATAAATGATTTTCTTATTTTATATCTAATTTAATATTTTATGATTTCGGTGACTCCACCTCCCACTCGAATCCAATACCCCTATACTCACCCCCATTATAGATTTACCTTTTTTAGAGCTAATATGAGTCGCGGATTAGGGTGATCATTCTCAGGTTACCTCAAATCACCCAGAATTGAGGATATCAATTGTTTCATATAGAAACCATTCCATTAGTGCTATTTTTATAAAAAATATTCTTTAACTGGTTCTTGATGACCATTGGAGACTCTCCAAGAAGTTCCAGCCCATTACCTATACTCTATGGGTGTAGATACAATGGAACACAATGAGTTTCCTAGTGGAAAAGGTGAGATTCCTTCTCCTTTCTCCTCTCTCTTCTTCCTCCTTCTATTATATCATTGTTTTATAATCCCCCTTTTCATGATCGAAATAGGGTTCTGTTATAATATGGTTTTTGATAGATTATATTTCATTTAGATTTGGTATTCATAGTTTTAGGGTTTATAATCTCGCGGTGGGTGATTTCGGGTGTGTGTTTCCATTACACAAAGGATTTGAGGTATGATGTTCCTTACACAAGACTTTATATTTTAAGTTCATTCATTATCGTACATTTATAACATTATTTATATGATATGTTCTACTGTAATACCTTTGTTTTAAATGTTTTGTGTCAAAATTATGTTTTTTGACTTATTTTGGTAAAAATATAGTTGTTTTGGTATAAATGTGCACTCCTCTTATTTGATAAAATATTCCATGAGCTTCCGAACTTGGTTTCTAGTATTTTGAATATGATTCAGTAGATTTAATAACTTTATGGCATGAAAATTTTATTTTATCCATTTTTTAGTGCTTAACAAAAGTTTTTTTTAAGAGTGCATTCCATGTATTCTTTATATTCCCAGTTTGGATTTTATGTTTCTTGTGCAATCCAAAATGATTTGTTTGGAATTATAAATAAATTGAAAGAATGTAAAAAATTATTTTGGGGTCCTTTTATGGCTTTCCAATTTGTATTTGGTTTTAAAAATAAATGGATTTTGGTTTACAACATGTTTTGGCCCAAGTTGCTGGAAAATGGCCAGTTTCATATTATTATGAAAATGGTTGTGTTTAGAATATGTATCCTGAGTGATTTATGGAATTTATGAATGCTGTTTGATGCTTTATATGGTCTTTATATACGCTTTTAAATAAATTTAAATACATATCTTTTTCAAATGATTGTTTTGGGAAAATGTTTAAAGGCCTGTTTGTCCTTTCCTTAAAATGAATAATGACTGTTATACTTGTATATACCACATTTTGTCAATTGGGATTGTTTCATCATCCATGAAATGATTTTATTAAATTTATTAGGGCTTCCAAATATGGTTTTATGGTCTTGTTGTGTGTTTATAATTCAAATAGTGTTCTTTGAATGAGTATTATGTGCAAAGCCTCAATACACTCCTTGAAAATGTTTTATGAAAAATTTGTATCGGTTTGTTGATTCGTGAAAGAAATGTGAAGATGTTTTATGGGATGTTTTTTTTATGGTTTGGTAATGGAATTTGGTTTTGAAATGTGTATTTTATATTATTTTTAACATCAATGAGCACTAAAGGGAATCCTGGGTATATAGGTGGGTGGACGTGTACTAGTATGGTAGTGATTTTTTGGGGTTTGGCCCCTATTTGACGTAGCAAGTTTGACTATGAAAAAACTAATAAAATATGATGATCATGATGATGGGGGACCAGTAGGTTATGGGTATGATCCCAACTAGAGGATTGTGTGCACGAGAACAGATAATTATTATGGATACTTTCACAGAGATACGGGGTACTTGGGGTTCATAACTAACTAGTGCATAGGTGTGTTTTAGTGAGTTGTACTAATTGGCTATTTTGTAATCACCATCGACATACAATGTGTTTGGTTGTTAAATTCATTAGTGTGTGTTATTTATTTAAAATTATACAATCATTAAAGCAACCCTCATAAAAACAATTTTCATTTTGAAGTTTCACCTCTTTGAAAAATTATTACATTCATTTTTTGTTTATAAAACATGAAAGTTTTTGTCTGATAACTAACATTGCATGTAACCTAATTTGAAAAACATAATTTTATATCTTTTATTTAAAAGAAGAAATTGATTTTTCTTTTATTTTAATGGAAGTGCATTGGGAATAGAATATCTGGCTAACCTATTGATTTTTAATTCTCACGCCTATAGTCTTTATCTTTTTTTTGCCCTTGTACAGGTTTCAAATTGAGTTCAATCGCCTTGGGAGACATTTGATCATTGTGTTGGATAGTGACCAGTGGTGTCACATTGATTTAGTTGTTCATCAGGTTTTTTCAGTTGAGATGTTTTTTTTTCTACTTTTAGTTTCTTGTATATATAATGGGTTGTTCCATTATTATATAAAGTCATTTTGTGTGTCCATTTATTTTTGTGGTTTGTTTGATAGTTTATATATGGGTGAAATCGTTACCTTGTGTACTCTATTGATGGCTGTGGTTCATGTTACCATCCCGGGAGGATAGGGAATGCCTCTCAAGACTTGTCGCGGGCTGGCATGGGTGACCAGTTCAGGGTCGACTCGGGATGGTTTGTGACAAAATTGTTTCAGAGCAGGTAAACACTTATCAGGACTTTATTTTTAGAGTTCCCTTGTTATTTTAGGTATTTCAAGGTAGTTGGAGTAGAATTTTTGGGACATGAGGGGTGTGTGCAGGAATATCATCGCGAACACTTGCTCATTATGATACTCTGGTTTCCATGGGATGTCTAGTTTTATTAGTGTCCTTTGTTTTTGCTGATTGTTTGGTGTTGGGATATGACAAGGGGAGTCAGACTAATGGAATATGTGACCTCACAGGGTCTGGCATGCCAGGTGAAGCTGGGGAATGGTCCTAAAAAATATCTATGTGTTGGTGTTGTGTTTAACATATGGATTCCAACCATATGGTCAAGTCACCAACCGACACTAGTTCCCTTTTGTGGGTTTCGTGGACCTTTCATGAATTCTGAATTTTTTTTAAAATACATGTGAGTGAATTATGAAAATGGGTTTTAAAGGAAGGACTATATTCATAAAATTAGAAAACGGGTTTTCAAAAATAAAATATAATAATAGTTTTGGGAAGGTTGTGATTTTTTTAAAACAATTTTTGGGGAGGAAGTGGAAATGATTTAACAGGATTGGATTTTTCCTAATCTACACTTGTGGTTTGTTGAAATAAAATGTTTTGAAAGTGTGGATTATTTTAAATTAATTATGAAAAATTGTATTGAATGGTGTGTTTTGGGATGCTGAATAGTGTTTTAATCTGATGAATAGGTTTTGGAAATTCGGTTTTGTTCGGGTGGTGATTTTCTAGAAAGGGTTTTTGGTCTTTGTGGTTTCCAGATAATGCAATGATATCTTGCAAAATGTTTTTTAAAAAAAATGGGAAGGGGGTATTTGGAATAGAAAGGTTGGTTTTGTAAGTTCTATTAAATAAAATGGATTATTTTTTAATCAAATGGTACTTGATGATGTGTGGTTTGTTTTGTGGAATATGGTAATAATTTTTGACTTGGTGGTTGGTGTTCCTTTTGACTGTACATGATTTTTGGAATGATGTTGTTTTGTTTTAGCCATTGGTGTTTTCATGGGTTCTCACATGCATGGTTCTATTGATATCTGGTAGGATAGACTATATGGCATGGTTGTTGAGTGCCTAGGGTGGCACATAAATGTTTATGTGAGTGAGACGTTATGAAACAGCATTGGTGAATGTGAAAATCCACCAATTTTTTTTAAAAGAGTTTTTAGCTGAAAAATTGTGTTGTTTATTTTGAAACAAAAATTATGTGGATGGTTTATCCTATGTCTTAGTAGGGTTTTCTATTCAGTATGAGCCCTTATTATCTATAATTGATACTATTGTTTAATCTTGAGATGGGATCTTGTTGGTGGCTTGAGTTTGGATTAATTTTCAGTGGGTTTCTAAATATGTGTTGGATATTGTGATGTGGCCATAGATAATTCTCTGTTGGAAATATTTCCCACTGATAAACCTAAGGATTCATTTAAAATTTCAAATACACTACTTATGATGATTCATCAACATGTTTTTTAGAATAGAGAGCTGTTTGGGATTGATTAAATGTTCTTCTAGGTCGTGATAATTCTTTTGGACATAGCAGTTGTGTTGGGTGATGTTTATGTGTTTCTCCATATTCCTTGCCCATTCTGCCCCTCGATCGGAGTAGGAAAAAATTTTGATATGAATATATGAGTTCCTATTTAGATTAAGGTGTTTTTTTGATCATGTGAGTTTTATTTGAGTTGTGTAATCCTTAGAACCCTGACTGCGGTGCAGCAGATGCTTCAAGAATCAGGGATCCTGCCATAGGCCTCGAAGTGAAGCTTTGCACGCAGTAATGAAATCTACAGAGGTGTGGGGTGCATGACCATCCTCCTAACTCCACCATTGTGGCAAGGTTGTTTTTATTTTTATTTTTTGGTTCCTCATTACTATAAATTTCTATTTTTCACAACCATTTTTGTGGACTTACCCGTCACACAGTGTCTATGGTTATGCCCTCATGGATGGGGGTTTCCGATCAATGTCCCTTTGTGGACCGCCTCTGTAAATCGGGTGTAGTATTGGTGTTACCTATTCGTAGGTGGAGATTTTTGGGTAGTTCCAAGGTTTCTTTTGTGGTTCTAGTGGATATATTTTTGGGTCACCTTCCCTCCCCTCCACGAGTGGTGGGGGTCCGGATCTGTGCTGATAGTGTTGTCCATGTTATCGTCCCCTCTGTTAAGAAGTGGGTGGTTTATATATTCATGTTTTAACCCTCTAAATTTGGGTTGGTTGGTTGTTGTGTTAGTGTTTTGTTTTTACTTGTTAATGTGAGGTAATGTACACTTATTGTGTTATTTTCTTCTGTTGTTAGTTGGGTTCTAATGGTGGGGAGACCCACCATAGGTCTCATTGATTTGTTTTCTTCCTAAGAACTTGTCTAGTTCTAGTTATTTATTAATGGTGGGGATTATTTTATATACTCCCCTAGAGTCTTTGGTTTTCTTGAGTTCTCTTTAGTTTGGGTGATTGTTGGGTTCATTGGGATAAATCCCAACAATCAGGTTCTTTTCTTGGTTGTAGAGGTGGTGGCTTGATATTTCCATTGATTTTCACACAAAGTGTTTTTGAGTTGGTGTTTTTTTGGGAAAGAATTTTATGTTATGTTAATGAAAAATGATATTTCACTATATTTATAGGTTACATATTGTTGATAAATAATCCTTAGATGTTTATCTTTTATCTGGAAAGTGTTCTGCCTTTCTGGCGGCGGAAAGCATCAATGATGGGGAGAATTGTCACACACTATTTTTCATGTCTTTATTTTGATCTGGTTCATTTGAAAACCATATAATTTTCTTGGGTCTTGTGTGATATTAATGTTTAGTTTTTATGTTTTACCTCTGTCTAACCACTATAATTTGGGTTCCCCATTTCTTTTTAGGGGTTTTTGGAGAATGGGTGGTGACTTCCTGATTTGGGCCATCCGTGAGCCCATTTCCAGTTTTAAAAACCAAATTTGATTCTTTTATAAATCTTTTTATTTTCATTCTTTTCAACCATTTTACTTCCCACATGGCCTAAAAAGATATATTAAAACTATTATATCCTTTTGGACCCATTAATAATTCATAATCATGGTGAATTGGGGTTACTTATTTGGGTATTGGGCCAGCCCATGGGCCTATTTCCAGTTTTAAAAAAATAAATTGTTTATTTTACGTCTAATTAAATATTTCATATGTTTTAGTGATTATACCTCCCACACTAATCCAATATACTTATGCTCGCACCCATTATCGATTTTCCATTTTTGGAGGTCATATGAGTCAATGATTAGGGATATTGTTCTCAGGTTAACTCAAATCACCCATAATTGATAAGGTAAATTTTTTAATACATAAATCATTCCATAATACTATTTTTCCAATAGATCATCATTACCTGGTTAATCCAGACCATTGTAACCCCTAAAATAAGCACCATACCATTCCATATTCTCTATGTTTTAAGATACAATGGAATACAAAGAGTGTTTCCAGTGGACAGGGGGAGATTCCTTCTCCTTTCACCTCTCTATTCTTCCTCCTTCCATTATATCTTGGTTTTATAATCCGCACTAGTCATTATCGACCTAGGGTTTTGTTATAATATGGATTTCGATAGATTTTAAATTAATTTTGGTATGTTCTTCATAGTTTTTGTTTTTATAATCTCGTGGTGGGTGATTTCGGGTGTGTGTTTCCATTACGCCAAGGATTTGAGGCAGGATGTCACATACAAAAGCTTTTTTAATTTACGTTTAATAATTATTATACTTTTTAACATTATTTATATGATATGTGCTGCATTGAAACATTGGTTTTAAAGGTTTTGTGTGAAAATTATGTTTTATGACTTATTTTGTTTAAAATATAGTTGTTTTGGTATAAATGCTCACTCCTCTTGTTTGATAAACTATTCAATGAGAATTCGCACTTGTTTTATGGTATTTTGAAAATGTTTTAGTATATTGAAAATATTAATGGAAGGAAAATGGTTTTTATCGCTTTTTAATTGGTTAACATAAGTTGTTTTATTTGAGAGTGCATGCCACGTATTCTGTAAATTGCCCAGTTGGCATTTATGTTTCTTATGAAATTTAAAAATATTTGTTTGGATTTATATATACATTGGAAGCATGTAAAAAATCATTTTGGGAACCGTTTATGTATTTTAAATTTGTATTTTGTTTTAAAAATAAAAGGATTTTGGTTTACAACATGTTTTGTCCCATGTTGCTGGAAAATGGCCTATTTCACATTCTTAGGAAAATGGTTGTGTTTTTAAAATGTAACCTGAGTGTTTTATGGGATTTATGAATGTGGTTTGATTTTTTATATGTTGTTTATACACCTCATTAATAAAATTGAAAT
This sequence comes from Viscum album, assembly GCA_963277665.1. Taxonomy (NCBI): domain Eukaryota; kingdom Viridiplantae; phylum Streptophyta; class Magnoliopsida; order Santalales; family Viscaceae; genus Viscum; species Viscum album. Next base: position 63,103,656 of record OY728148.1, on the reverse strand, counting down.
GCATAACTTTTTCTAATGATTGTTTTTGGAAAATGTTTAAAGACCTGTTTGGACTTTCCCTAAAATGAAGAATGAGTGTTTTACATGTATATACCATGTTGTGACAATTGGTATTGTTTTATCATCCATGAAATGATTTTATTAAATCTATTTAGGGCTTCCAAATATGGTTTGTTATGGTCTTGTTTTGTGTTTATAATTGAAATTGTTTTTTTGAATGAGTTTTATTTGCGAAGCCTCAATACACTCTTTGAAATAGTTTTCCGAAAATTTGTAGTGGTTTGTTGATTTGTGAAAGAAATGTGAAGAAGTTTTATGGGATTTTTGTGTTGTATTGGTTTGGTAATGTAATTTAAATGTGAAATGTGTATTTGATAATATTTTTAACAAGATTGAGCACTAAAGGGAATCACTGAATCTAGGTGGGCGGACGTGTACTAGTATGCTAGTGATTTTGTGGGGTTTTACCCCTGTTTCACTTAGAAAGTTTGAAGATGACAACACTAAATACACTATGATTATGATGATATTGTGGGACCATAAGGTTATGGTTATGATCCCTACTAGTGGCTCATGTGAATGAGAACTGATATTTATTATGTATACTTTCCCCGAGATATGAGGTACCTGGGGATCACAACATACTAGTGCTTAGGGGTGTTCCCGTGAGTTGTGCTCATTGGCTATTTTTTACTCACCGTAGGAATAAGGTGTTTTTTGTTGGTAAACATAGTAGTGTGTGTTATTTATTTAAAATTTTACAATTATTAATTCATCCCTCATTAAAACAATTTTCATTTTGAAGTTACACCTCTTTGAAAAAATTTTACTTGCATTATTTTTAATAAAACATGAATTTTTTTTTTCTGATAACAATTATTGCATGTAACCTCATTTGAAAAACATAATTTTATAAATTATATTTAAAACATTATATTGATGTTTATTTTATTTTAAAGGAAGTGAATTGGGAATATAATACTGGTCTAACCTACAGAGTTTTAATACTTACGCCTATAGTCTTCTTTTTTTTAACCCTTGTGCAGTTTTCAGCTTGAGTTTGATCGCCTTGGGTGACATTTGATCATTGGTTTGGAGAGTTACTAGCAGTGTCACATGGAGATAGTTGGTCATTGGGTTTGTTCTGTTATGTTGTTGGTTTTGTTCTACATTTAGTTTCTTGTACAAATAATGTTTTGTTCAATTTTTATATTAATTCATTTTGGGTTGTCAATTTATTTCCACTGTTTGTTTGATAGTTTATATATGTGTGAAATCATTCCCTTTTGTACCATATTGATTCCCTTGGTGCTTTTTTCCATCCCAGGATGATCGGGAATGCCTCTCGGGACTTTTCGCGGGCTGGCCTGGGTGACCGGTTCAGGGTCGACTCGGGCTGGTTCACGACATCATAAAAATTAAAAAAATTCTCTCAATTTATGTTTTTACATTAATATTTATAAAATGTAATTCATAGAGTCCAATATATTTCCTAAAATTTATAACAAATTAAATATAAATTAAATTTTGAAACTATTAATGGAATATATTTATTGAAAAAAGATGTTTTTATAAAAATATTTCTATTTCTCTCAAATGATTAATATTTTACTTTTAATAAATAGAATACACATGGTATGTTTTATAAATCGACAACTATATAATTTTTATAAATCAGTGTTTGTTATTCATCTCATTTAATTTATGATCTATTTTATAATAGAATTTTATATTATAAATTATTAAGAATCAAGGTTTCATGTATCACAATCCATCAAAAGGAATAAATTTAAAGAAATTTATTTCATAGTTCATTTATGTTATGTGTTTCATAATTCATATATTACTAATAATAATGATAAAATTTTATAATTTCATGGTGTTATATTAAACCACAATTAAATATCATCCATATCCACATTTAGTTTTCATCATGGTAATAAAGGGGTTTACATTAAAAAATGAATTTATTATAATAATAAATTATAGAAAATTCTAATTCAAGTACCCTATTGATAAGAGATAAACAATGGTAATAAGTTATTCTATAAAAACATATAATTTTTTATCCAAATTCAAGATCATTTATGGGCGGTGATGATATTTTAATGGAATAGAAGAGAAATTTATTATAGCATGTGATTGAGATAATTAATCATAAGAAGGTGATGGAATAGAAACCCATATATCTATGAATAGTTAAGAGACTAATTTATTCATCATATATAAATGTAATATGATATTACATCTATTTTATAAAATATTTTTAAATGTTTTGGTATTCAACAATGTAGGTTAAATATATATCATTCTATTTAATAATCAAAATTCCATCCTTAGGCTTCACATAAATCAAATTCAACTTAATCCATTACACTATTTAAATAATATAAAATTTATTTTTTATTCTTAATGTACAAAAATTATCGTTTAACATATTAAAGGATATATAAAATAATGAAATTTTCATTCTCCTTCCAGTATATATATTTTTAAACTAAATATGTTATCCTGTGTTATCCAAAAATATATTGTTTTTTTAAACATAAATAATAGACCAATTGTCAAAAATAATCATATTAATAAACATTTTACCTTAAAACTTACACAAAACTTTTCTAAAAAAATTTAAATTTATAAAATATAGGACTAGGGTCATACAATTTAAAAAAAATATCATAATAGATATTTACTAGAAAAACATAATGTAAATGAAAATGTCCAAGAAAAATATGTGATTGCTTTCATGAACTTAAATCCTTCATAGATCATTAATTTTTATAGAAAAAAAATCATAATCTCTTATTTTTTGAAATAAAATATGATATTATACAATATATTACATGTTTCAAAAAATTCATTAAACCTCATAAATGTTAATATCAACCACATAATAAAAAATTTAATTACTAGTTCAATGTATAACTACATAAACCACATTAAATTTTCCATATCAATATTTATAGAAACTAAACATCATTGTATAAAAATAATGTATATATTTAGGGTTATAAACCCTCAAAAATTTTATTTACAAAAATTTTTTTTTCCATTGAATCAAATTCTTTCCCATTATTTTTATTTTTAATATTCATCAAAATATATAAGGAAAAATAAATACAGTACAGACCGTATAAATTTCATGATTGTCATAACTAGAATATCATTGATAACATAATTCATGAATAAAAAAAATAGGACCTTTTATCAGTCCTCATTTTCTGAAGTAATATAATAAAAATTTACATGATCTTTTTTCTTATTCTTAGATATATTCTCTTGACTCTTGTATAATCCATTTATGTAGTTCCTCATGCCCTTAAAATTTCATAATTTTTCATTATAAACTTATTTCATTCTATCTCAATAATGAAAATGTTATCCTATATCTAAAACATTTTATAATACTCTCATTCTTTACAATCATGTAAAATGATCTTTCTTTACATCATTATCACATGTGGGAAAATCCATCTTTCCATTAATAAACTTATCGGCCTTTTACAGTTCCTTCCTCTTACTCTGTTACTTCTATTTGAATCCATAATCCCTTGGTAATAATATTTTCATCATGAATATAAATTATAATATATCCTTGATTGATATGATTTATTGGGAAATAGTTTCTTATAATTAATTGTATTTAATGCATCAATGAAGGGATTAATCATGCAATTTATAATATGTAAATAGTCTACAAAAAAAATTAATAACCATTTAAAATTGGATTCATACATATATTAATTTCAATATTATATTTTCCATAGAAATATAAATTATCTCTCCATTAATTCTCAATTATCATCAGTAAAATAAACTTATAAAATAATTATTATAAAATCATTACATTATTTTTTATTTCTTATCTAAAAATATGGTTTCGAATAATTGACATCCATTTATTTGCATCTCATGAATGGTGAAACAAATTCATGACAAAAATTTCCATTTCATTACTACCTAATATGTTAAATATATAAATAATAATCATAGCCTTTAATCATATTAAATTGAATTAATTTTCCCAAAAAATATGGGGTTTTCTGAACAATAAATAAGCCTAACAATGTGGTCCTGCATTAAGGATCTCTATGAAACTCTATCTAATAATAGTCGTTACTTATAAACTGATTCAAATTCCCAATATGGTTATAATTTCACCAGTTATAGATATATCTACAACAACATCCTCATTATATTACATAGGAGGGAATTTCATAATAGAGTCTGGTCTTTAATCCATTTCCCATTCCTTTCACTTGACAACATTTATAAATAATGTATTACAAATTAATAGATTATATCATTTTGAAACAGAATGTATAATCTTATAACTGTTGATACCCATTCCATAAATAGAAGCAATTATTCATTGATCATCTTATAAACATAGTAAAATTATCATCATGAATTTTAATAAAAATTTATTAATTTTATATCAATTTATAGGGAATTTGAATTAACCCAATCTTATATTGTTGGAGTTAAAATCTAGGATAATAGTACATTCAATTTTCTTGTACCATGTAACTGTTGATTCATGCCCGAAAAACCTTTTATAATGATATAATTACTTGGTAGATAGGATTTAGAACCATGTCCACATATTGTATCTGTATATTAATAAACTTATATATAATATATACATTAATATATCATTGTGATTTTATCCTATACACATAATTATCAACAATTACATCTATAGGGTTCAATTCAATAAATACTGTTTTTTTTCAAATATAGTAACCATGGATTATAGAAAACTAGAATGGATACCAAATGTATAGACACCAAACCTTGTAACCATAAAATTTTGATTACATTATTAAATTGCCACTAGATTCAATAAATCACATCTCAATAGATAAAATATTTTATTAGTATTTGTAAACAATATATATAACTAAAACAATATATTAAATTTTAATTCATAGAATTCAGAATTTTTTTAACTCCATATTTCCACTATTAATATAAATCACCCATCAAAGTTTCATATACTAAAATTTAATCCAAACTCATTCTAACCATCTCAAAAATCTTCAAAAATCCAAATGAAATAATATATGAGACATGCATCACAAAAATAGTTTAATACTCTCTCCCACACATCCATATGATTAGTTACCACATCGAGCCACTATTTCTAGCCACTTGTTATATATTCCATATTATAGTAGGCCACAAATAACATGGAAATGGACTCACCATTATTTTGTCATCATAATAAATAAAAATTTTCTGACACCCTCATCTAGGGTATAACATGATAAAGATGGAAGATACAAACCAAAATCCCACTACTAGGGTGCATATCCACTATGAAAATATGCACACCAAACCACTCCTAGGAGGTCATAGACTTGTGAACAATCCCAAGAAGACTATCCATATCAGTTTTATGGTCCAATAATCATGCCACCCTAAACCAGTAGTTTAAAAAGTCCAACCATACATGATGACCACACATGTTTCCACAACACCGAATGCCTCGTCATAGATCCACATAACAATAAAATAGATGAAGATCCATAAAAGCACACTATATAAGTCATATAACATGGAAATAATATGTACCTATAATAATGCATGATTCTCCACATTATTATACACGTCTCGAGACAAAAGTAATTCAAAAAAACATTATTACATGCTCGAATCCTAATATCCATCATAAACATAAAATCCAAACAATATGTGAGTCACTCAAAGAGAGAAATCATATACATTCATAACATCCCAAATCATTATAGTATTCTCAACCCTTTCTAACATGGGCATCCAACTGTAATAGGTGTTCAAGATGCACTAGCACACTATCCAAATAAAGATGTGAAAAATTCATATATATGTATTCTATGAAATCCCTTATTTTAAATAATATAAATTTAAGAACTCCAATAACGCATTATAACACCCCGACATAGATTCCACTGGAGTGGTGCTCCGATGGATTTTTTTAAAATACCTCAGGTGTACATCTTTGATTTTAGTGGCCGTAGACAATCAATATGGGCCTATGATGGAAAATTGTGGAGAGGATACACACATACCATTGTTCACAATTAGAAGAAAATAAAAATATATCATACATATTATAGAATGTGGAAATAATAAATCAGATAAAACATGGTATAATAATATGAGATGCAATAAAGGCCAGAAAAAACATGTCATAAATAATATCAACCAAGCACTAGGAAAGATATAGTATATACTGAACTATACTAAACTAAAAAAGAACAATGATTCTCAAAGGTAATAACATCAATTCACTAGGATAAACTCATGGAATTCTTCTTGATCAATAATATAAAATCAAGGCATCATCCTATCCCATTTCACAAATAAACATTTGAGAATACCATGGAGTACCAAAGTGCATTCTTGGTCTCATCAGAGTATGGGTACAACATTGTTTTTAACCACCAAAAGTGTCTAAAGAAAACAATATTATGTAATATAGTTAGTGAAGATAAATACTGGATAAATAAAAAATAAATTAATGGTATAAAATAGAAAAAAATTTACTTATCAGCTACTACCCATTATACAATGGGTCCCCTAATATAACTAAGGCCCACTATATATATAATAACATAACTAAAAACCATAAATCTCCACATAGGTTATGCCCACATTTTTTGAACCTATGGAATAATAAAACCTACATCCATGGGAATCATGTAATATAACTATGGATTAAAGGCATATTTTTAATTTCTAAAATCTATATAAATTCCATCGTCCACCAAGAATCAGGGATTGAACATGATTCGATAAATATTTCCTATTTGAAACAACCAACACCAATAAATAACACCATGTATATCCATCTCATCTCCTAACATTACAATATTTCTCAATGTCTCCATCCATGATCAATTTAAAAATAACATATATTGGTCTAATAATGTCATTCTAGACTTCCCTATGGAGGAGGATCAATAAATCAACAATATTTAAAAAAATAATTAGTGGTGACTAGATATCAGTCATTCATACCCATGAAGGGGGATCCTCAGTTGAACATCCTTTATACATATCATTGATGGGGCCTATTGAATTATTCCATCCCAATCCAAGGTGGATGGACGTTTCTCCAAGGTCATTTTCCATATGGTATACCATCATCACCAGGAGACTCAGTCTTGTGTTCAAACAATGATTTCTACTATTATGTTCCAAACCATTAGTTTGACAACATATTTGAAGCATAGTACTCGTAGAAAAATAATTTTTTTTGAATATAAAATATTCCACAATTCAAAAATTACTTATTCATTGTCCATTAATCCTTCACCTTATCCATTTTATCACTTTTAAAATTCCTATATTCGGTATCACATCTATAAAAAATCAAGGTAATTTTTTTAAACCATTCACAATAACTAAGGTCCATATTAACCCTGAAAACTAAAACATGAATCACAATGGTCCATCCATTTTTTGATATTCTAAATGAAACTAAAAAAAAACTGTAATTACAAATTTAATAAAACTTTTAAAAATGGTTCTTCATCTTTGAAAAAGAAATAGTTCACAAGGCCAAAAGATCCCATCAAAACCATTGAAAATTACATTAAGAGTCTTTAAAAAGGATTTAAATACACACCAATTCCAAAACCACATTTAAAATTCATTAAATATAATTTTTATTGCACATGGAGTCTACCCCCATATCAAAAAATGTCATTTTGAATCATAGATGTACGTCGTTTCCATCTTAAACTGGATAAAAACAATTACAAAAATTTGAAACCAATTTATATCCCACATATTTATTTCTATATGAAAATATCAAATAAATATTATTACATCCAAATATTGGAACAACACAAGGGTGAACCGAATTCTAGTATCACTTCACTAGAGATCAAACAAGACCATTCAAGGATCCAATGTAATACTCTAGGAAAATCCAGTTTATCAAAAATTTTGAGAAAATATATCATACATGGGATATTATGTATATAACACATAAACATCACAATTAATGAAAAATATTGTCGGTAATTCTATTAAAACACATATATCATTTAATAATTTTTCTAACACAATTCTAATTCATGATGTATTTGCAAAGGTCTTGTCAGGAACTATCCAAACCTCTCGAAAACCAATCATGATCATATCAATTACCCATGACAAAATGATGTAAATAAATATTAATCATATCCTTTATAGTTAATTAATAAACCAAAATCAATTTATAATTATAGAAAAATTATCGAGTCATCATGACGTAATGAAACTAAAGAAAACCTCTCACAAAATACCTATGGACTAACCTAGACCCAATCCTGGAAAAAATCCTAAGATATGATAACATTTAATATAATTAATTAATGTAAATACTTGGATGAAAACTATGGAAATTAACTATGGTCATATATATTTATGAAACAACATGAATAAAAAATGGGTAACTCATCTCAGGATCAACTCAACAGAATGTAACCAAAATCACAATTTTCATTGATGATTCCACTATGATACAGTTGAATCAAAATAAAATCCCCAAATAGACACATAAAAATTTTGGATAAACCATGGAGCAAGGTAATGCAAAATAAAAGGGAGTGAAATCCCACATTAAACATTGATGAGACACAATATATATACCCCTAAAATCGGGGGAAATATGAGAAGGAAGTGTTTTGTGAACACCTTGATCATTCCCACTGAATGGGGGAGAAGGGTGTAGGGAGTTTGAAATCCCATAGGGGGAATGTTAGTCATTCCCCATTTTTTAATGATATCTGGGAATTTAAATGATTTGGCCGTATTGTTTTTGAAATTCTGATCCACTAGTGGTGTTATCTCTTTGCAAGGATATCCGCTCACATGGTTATGTTGGATCACGTTTAACCAAATATGAACAAGAGGGGGGGGGGGGTGAATTGTGACTTTTACAATTTCTTCAAGAATCGTGATGATTTCCAAATATGGCCATTATCATTATCAGAATCCTTTTGCAGTGGAAAAGAAATTGATTGAAGGATGAATGAATGTATAGTGGTCCATGGAAAAGAGGGCCCCTAGTCCACTCCACAAATTCTCTACTCCAAGAGCATGGTGAATTTCACTATCTTGCCCTCTTATCAACAGAACATCCATAACTAAGTGCAGGAAATAGACACCATTATAAGATAAGTATAAAAAAGAGCCTTCTGGTTCATATGCAGAATAGGATTCACATCCTAGTACAAGAATTTGGTTACTCAAAATAAAAATATTATTTGCATAAAAATACATTCTAGTTTTTCATCACAGTTGCAGCAGCACAACATTGATAGTATATGGACCGTTGTATTCAGAAAATATGATCAATAGGTATCACAGTTCCAAGTCGATCTAGTCTCAAATAGATCTTGAAATAAAAACACAAAAATTATCAACAATAGATTCAATAAAGATCATTGATGTATAATAATAATCTTTAACTCTTCTCTATTTATTTATAAAAAAATAGTCTGATCGGTCATGATATCCGCAGATCTCTTTGACTCATATAACTCTTTAAAAGTTCTAGTTGATAAAATTGAGATTTTTTTCTTCTAATTTATTTTATGATGATTCGTCTCTCTGTATGTAATAAAAAACAATACAAATATATAAATAATAAAAATGACCGTTTTTCTTTAAAATTTATATCCACAAATGTCTCCTTAAGAATCATGATATTCAAATGTTTTAATAATAGAGAAGTCGTAACATCCCTTAAAAATCGGAATCAATTACTCATCTTAAATCAATCCATTAGAATAAAAAATAAACTACTTTAAATTATTCAAAGAATTTATTTAATATCAGGGTTTGAATCTGACTAAAAATCAGCCTGATTTTCTATATAAAGACCATTGCATGATAAAGTTGCATTTAAATCCCCGATACTAAACATATGGTTGATGTTACAGTCTTCAAACATAATTTTTATCTTAAAAGTAAGGTTCATCTCAAACATAAGGTTGATCTCAAACATAAGGTTGATCTCAAATGTATGGTTGACCACAAACATATGGTTGATCACAAATGTATGGTTGATCTCAAACGTAAGGTTGATCTCAAATGTAATTTTGATCTTCCACACTTTTTTCTCCTGCTTTCAAACGTATGGTACAATATTCATACAATCCACATTCGAAAAATGTAATATACACGATCCATACTTTTAGATAGGTCATAATGTTCATAACAAAAGTATAGTTGATGATCCATAATTTTGTGATGAATGTGTATGATTCCATACTTATGTAAATTTCATTTTCCGTACATTTCCGATATAAAAAATGTAAGGTTACTTTATAATAATATTCCAAACTCTTGAAAAGTAAACATGGAAATTTATCCTTACGCTATGCTCTTCAACATATGGTCTAAACAGTGTTTTCAAAACACGCTAAAATGATTTCCAAACAACACAGTGTATGAATAGTGTTTCTAGAACATGCTTAAATGTTTTTGGAACACTTTTAGAAATAAGGGTATGAATAGTGTTTCCAGAACACGTAAAAATGATTTCCGAACACTTTTTCAATGTAGGTTATTAATAGTGTTTCTATAACATGCTAAAATTATTTACCAACACATTTTAAAATATTCTACATGGATTAAACGCTATAATATTTTTCAAAAAATAGAAATATATAAAATATTTATTACATGAAATATACATAGAGTAAATTCATTAAAATAACAAATAAGGGTATTTGTGAGCATGAAAATCATCATAAAGAGATAGAGTGCTGTTGGAACAATTCTTGCTCAACAATCTCTCCTAATCACTATAGATTACAGTATTGTTGGAAATAACACTTTCTAAACAAACTCCCCGTTTTTATGATCACAAAACTCATGAAATAACCCATGAAACTATTTTTATTTCAATTTTATTTTTTCATGGATAGAATAATATTTTATTTTTCCAATATTATTTCGACATGAAATAAATAAAGTGTCATCCATAGTTCTCCCATATATAATGAGAAGACATCTCACCTTCTTATAAAGTAAAATGATGAAAATAATATTTATTTTTATACAAATTTCTCTAATAATGATTGAATATAAAAACAATATAAAATGTTGTATTGTATCCAAATTTCACATCCTGAGAAAAATATTTATTAATTTTTTAACATAAAATGTTGTGTTTATCTAATTTCTCTTATTTTTTGTGATATCATAAAAATGCTAAAAGAAGGAATATAACAATTTTAATGTAGAACTAAAGTTATGAAAATGGTATCCTAAACTGTTGACCAAAAATTGAATTTGTATGTCGTCATTCTAACATAGATAGAATAGTAAAAAATTAAAAAACATAAAAAAATGAGATTCAAAAAGATATATATTTTTTGAAAATAAATGTATAAATACATAATTGATACAGAAATCAATGTCAGGCTAAAAGAGTTGAAATCAAATTTCAGCACTTATGAACAACTTCCTTTAGCTATAATAACTGCACTATCAACCTCTTCATGAGTCCATCTCCTATGAGAATTACCATATCACTACATACTGGTGTCAAATGAATATCTTCAATCAGATTGGATCTGAAAAACTCATGCGATCTTTATTCCTTTTCCAAAAATTGATATAGTTTGTGAGTGAACCTGTTCAGTAACTTCTTTACTCTAGGTTCTTTTGATGTAAGATGATCAATAAGATGCTTTTGATTATCCAAATAATAGACAATGGATCACTATTACATTTTATATCAAGAAACTTGTCATTTTTATAGCTTATAACAGTTTTGATGCCATGAAATCACTTGATCGTATTTTGTAAAATACCTGATGTACATGATTAATTTTCCTTGACAGTTTTCAACTATTTCAACAAGAATGTTTTGAAGTCTTCTAAATACTATTTCAATACAATTTCATATTTTAATTTTCGATCTTTGGATAACATCTCTTTAAAAATATCAACTTCAATTTTTGAAACTGAACTTTCTTTAAAATTTGGAAATGATTGTCTATCTGTCTCTAATTCTCTTTTTTAAAGATGCATTTTCAGCATGAACTCTATTAAATTTTTGATTAACTACTCTGCATGATTATTATTAGAATCAGAGGCATCATATGCTTGATTCTCAAAATGCATTATCAAAATTATTGGAAATTATTGAGAATCATATCTTTGATCTATATTCTTCTTCTCTTGTTGCTCAAAAAAAATTTCCTCATATTCATGAACTGAATCATCCATGAAAAAATTTTCATTTAAAACATATCCTTGATCTTCAGATGGAATCTCCCATCTGTTAACATTTTCATCAAGTTGTTTATCCTCTTGAGAATCCCCATTTACTTCCTCTAAAACAGGTTCTTCTTGAAATGTTTATTTCTTAATCACTTCTGAACGTTGTGAAGACTGTTCATGAATAGACTCAGTTCGAGCCACTTCATCTTCTATAGGATATACCGTTTCCTGAGGTACAACATACACTTCAATTTTAGGTGTCACCTCAATATGAGAAACAACTTCCCTTACAGATATATAGCTGAAAAGAGCTTCTGTTGTAAATTAATTTGTTTCAACAGGCCCCTCACTAGCTTTAGCTACTCTATTTCATTTACTCTTAAGTTCCTCATGGATTCCCTCATTATTACATTCAACAACTACTTCAAAAATAATTCCTCTTGATGTTTTTGAAACATCAACGGTCTTTGATTCATCCATTACTTCATTGGTTTCCCTAGTTTTCTCTCCCTGATCAGACTCTTGATCTTCATCTGCACTAGTAGGCATAAGAAACCCTTTCATAGTGCTCCAAAAAATACTATTATTTCTTAATGTACCACCATTGGATAAGTTTAAATGATGGAATAACACTCTAGAATCTACTAATCTAACCACATCTGACTTAAAGAATAATTTTGAAATAATCCTCCCGTAAGGATAGATGTTAATTCTGGCCTCTGTTTGACTAAAATAGTTCAAATGAAATCTCATGTAAAGAAGAAAATTCATCATGATATCACCTAGAAACAGAAACATCAAATACATATATGGATATTAAATCCTCTATATTTCAGACTTCTTTGGGGAAATCCTTGTCTGAAAATTTTTTACATGAATTATCTGATCAGGATCTAGATCCTTAACTAACATCTTTCTAATATTCGTAGAACCAAATAAAAATGACATAAAATCCTCTGAATTATGTTCATTATCTCCAATTGATTTCAAATCAAGGTAATAAAATCCATCATGAGTGCAGTTTAAGATTCTTGGTATTTCTCCAGATGAAATTGAAAAATCCTAATCTTCAATTTTAAGGAATATGGTGTCTTCTATTTCTCCAAGACTGAACTGAACAGAATTAATTAAATCTCACAACTCTAACTAATACATAAAATCAGTTTTTCATCAATGAATTTTTGTTCATGATTCTGAAAAACCGATGATTTCTTCAGCATTATATTGGGCTCGTACAACAATTCCAAATCAAATACTTTTATCTGTAAGATAGTCCTTCCTACAAAACATTGATGGTTGGTGTTACAGGAATCTCTTTCCTAGATCCTCTTTGACTTGGAAATTGCTATATCACTGTTCTGAAGGTTCTATGGTTTTGGGTTTGGAAGGTTCAGTCAAATCGATATGAAGGCTGTAAGGGTTTCATTGTTTCTAATGGTTTTAAGAAATTGACTGGGTTTGGAATTCGAAATGGGTTCTGAAATCATTTATTCCCATAGCGTTACGTACAGAATAATCATAACATTATTTAAAATAATGGAATGACAGATTCAGAAAAAATAGTAGTATAGACATAATTTTAAATTATTCTTAAAACAAATAATTGAATTGTTTTAAATAGTGAAGATTAAAATAAATTAATAATTACTATAATCAAATTAGTACAATTAAAATTAAAATATATTTTAAAAATATATAAACCTAGATCCCAATTAATAAAATCAAAACTTGCTGTGGGATGTGGTTTATTAAAAATATCAGTTAATTGAATTTTATTAATTACAAATTCTAAGAATATATCCATTTTAAGAACACGATTTCTTTGAAAATGATGCATGATATCAATATGCTTAGTCATAGAATGATTAATAGGATTTTTGAAATATTTCTTAAGCTTGTATTATCACATAAATTAGGTGTATTATTATTATTTATTCCAAATTCTAGAAGATTGTTTTTATCCACAATACATGTGCACAAAAACTACCTGTAGACACATATTCTACCTCAGCTACTAACAAGGCAACTGAGTGTTGTTTTTAGAAGACCATGACATAATAGATTTTACTAAGAAGTAAAGGTTTCATGAGGTGATATCTAATCTATATCTTCCAAATTCAGCATCTCAATATGAAATTAAATTAAAATAATATGTTTTTTGAAAGGGAGTAGATTGAAAAATAGTTATTTTTAAATATATAAAAATTATTTTGACAACACTTATGTGAGATTTTATAGGATTTGATTGAAATCATGAACAAAGACATACTGAGTATATTATATCTGGTCTACTAGCTGTAAGATATAATAAAATACCAATCATACCTCTATAAAACCTATTGTGAATTGATATCTCAGTTTCATCCAAATCAAGTATTCTATTAGTACACATCAGATCTGTATATGTCATTTTATTTTAATGTCCAAATTTCATTAGTAAAACAGAAATAAATATTCCTTGATTAAAAACATATCCAAAATATTTTTGATAAATTTTTTGTCCTAAAAAGAAATTTAATTCTTCCATCATAATAAGTTCAATGTATTTTTTGTATTAAATATGATGAACTCAAGACAATACTTTTTGTTTGTTGATCCAAAAATTAAAACATCATCATGAATTTGAAGCAATAATAAATTTGAGATTATATTTTTCTTGAATAATTTTTGATCTTCCATTCTAACAATAAAGTCATTTTTTAAAATGAATGAACATAATCATTAATAAAAAGCTCTAGTTTCTAGTTTAAAGTCACAAATAGCTTTAGTATGTTTAAAATGAGAATCTTGTTTTTGAGAATTTTCAAAACCAGGAGGTTTCTCAGCATAAAGATCCTCTATTTAATGAATATTTAGAAAGGAATACATAACATCCATCGGAAATAATTTATCATTAATATGAAATGCATATGCTAAAATGTTTGTAATGGATTCTAATATAGCTACAGGTACAAAGGTCTCATCATGATCTATATCTATTTTCTGATTATATACTTTAGCTACTCGTCTTCATTTAATTTTAGTTATAATTCACTGAGTATCATTCTATTGCTAAAGACCCGTTTAGTTCTTATAACATGATAGGTTTATGGTATTTCAACTAAATTTAAAACTACATTTCTCTTGAATTGGTTTAGTTCTTCTTGAATTACTATCATTCAAATTTCATCAACTAAGGCTACTTATAATGTCTTAAGATCTAATTGGGATAGAAAGGACTCAAAACTCAACTAGATTTACTATATTTTATCTAGTATTTATTGATGTGTCTAGGTCCCCTATAATAGTTTCTAACGGGTGATTTTTTAGGGTTCTAGATTGTCTTAGTAATACACAATTATGTTCATATGTGTCATTTTCTTCTGAAATGAATTGAATTTTATTTATATCTTTTTCAAAATCATCTTTCACGTTCTCAAGTCTCATGTTTTAATTATATATAGATTCCTTAATTAGATCATTACTTTTTCTCAAAAGGATCAGATTCATCAAATTTTCCTTGGATAAATGCTTCAACAGTCATTGACTTTTTAATAAAAATTCTATATGATTTGGAAGTTTTAGAATATCCTAAGAAAAAGAAATCATCATATTTTCGATCGAATTTGCAATGATTGTTCATGGTGTTCAATGTGTAAACCTTGCATCCAAAAACATTAAAAATAAATTCCTATTGGTTTTCTATTATTCCAGAGTTCATAAGGTGTCTTTTTGAATATAAGTATAAGTAAAACTCTATTCATTATATTTTAGGCTATATTTACTACTTCTTCCAAGAAATGGGTAGGGAGACTATATTCATTTAACATTGTACTAATAATTTCATAAATAGTTCCATTTCTTCTTTCAAAAATACCATTATATTGAGGTGTTATTTGTGTATAGAAGGTGTGTTTAATACCTAAATCTGAAAAAATAATATTTGAATTCCAAATTCTCAAATTCTCCACCATGATCACTTAATAAGGAAATTATTTTAAAACCTTGTTCATTTTGAACTTCTTTTAAAAAATATTCAAATATAATAAAACATTCATTTTAATATTTTTTTAAATAAATCAATGTAAATATAGAATATTATTCAACAAAAACATATGCATATAATTATCCCACCAAACATGCTATTCATGAAGGTACACACTAATACATGTGGGTATGTTCTAGAGGATTAGACGTAGAAAATTTTGTTAATAGATTTGAGAGTTTATTTATGATTCGTGACAAGTTGGCATGCATCGCAAAATATGTCACTATAAAGTTTAAGATTATGAAAATCAGAAACTAGGTGTTTCTTAAATAACTTATGTAAATAATATATATTGCAATGTTCATGTCCCATAAGCCAGATCCATGATTCATTTATCTTGGTAGATAAACAATTTACTTTTTTTATACAAGTAATTTATGTAAACAGTATAAACATTATAAATTATGGGTGCTCTAAATTTAATAAATTTATCAATAAAAATAGACCAACAGTTGTTAAAAAATCAACAAAATAACTATCATCACATAGCTGAAGGATTCTTATCAGGTTGTGTTTAAATCCTTGTACATAGAGTATTTTATTAATTGAAACAACTTCTGGATCTCCAATAGTTCCAATTCCAATTATATTATCTTTGGCATTGTCAAAAAATGTGACTAATCCTCCCTCCATTCGAGTATCGTTTTTAATGTTTCATGAGTTCCCACACATATTCATGGAGCAGTTACTATGCATATACCATATTATAGTTTGACTTCTGTTACATGCTTCTTGCAAAGGTATTCAAACAATAGTTTTTTTGGTACCCATATTCTTATTTTGTCCAGCATTGTTAAATAAAACTGATCTTGGAATCCAGACTTGATTTGTTTTTATATAACTAATAGAATCATATAAAATGCTTGCAAAAAATATTTTATTACTCCCATATATTTTAGGATTCCTTAACAACAGTTTTTAGACATGTGACCTTTTGTTTCATATTAGATTCAAATTATACCTTTTTTACTTGACAAAATAATTTTTATACTATTTGGGTTTGTCACATATACATCGTATTCCATATCCTTACTTTTTAATCACATTCTTTTCATGAATTTTATTTTGTGTATTTTATCGATTTGTAAAAACAAGATCTGCATTCTTATATTTCATTACATCTGTTTTCAGTGTTTTTATTTTTGTTTTTTTATATGTAAAATTTGTGTTTGATAAGCTATATTTTTCAAATAACTTGTGATGTTGTTTTAGGAGAGTGTATCTTTCTCCTAAAACAGTAGTGTGAATATTTTTCATTAATTTCTATTTCTTAAATAAGGAATCATATTTATCTACTAGAATATTGTGATAGGATGAAATTTTGACATTTGAGGAACTAGAATGATAATCTGAATTAGATGAGTAATAAAATTATTCCTCATCAGCTTCTTCTATAATGCACATATTTTCTTTTAGATTCAATTATTCATTTCCTGGGTCATAATTTGATGTGCTGCTGGAGTCTTCAGAAATACTCCAAGTATCATTCATTTCTCTTTTGTCTATCTTCTCATAATCATTGTTTTGTTTTATTATTTTATCCTTTTAATTGAGGACATTTAGGTCTTATGTGAGCCATATTTTTGTATTTATAACATCTTACTTCTTTTGGATCTTTTACATTTCTCTAGAAATATTTTCTAAATCCTTTATTATTATAATATATTTTTCAGAATTTTTTGGCCATCTATACCAGTTTCATTTCTGAATCAAACGAGTGAGAACTTTCTTTCTTCTTGATTTCTAATTTCATCTTTTTTCTCTTCTTCTGAGATGTTTTTTATAGTGTTTTCTCTTTTTTTAAGACCTTGTGCTAATTATTTTATACTTCCATCTCAAATTCATACATTATCAGGGTTCTAATAAATCCTCTCATAATTAGATTTTTAATATGTGTTGATTTTTTAATTTCTGCGGATATCCTATTCCATATGGGTTGTAGTACTTTTAGTACTTTTCAGGCTTGATTTTCTTGATTGATAGAATCTCCAAAGGCAATGATGTTGTTGACAGTCACTATGAGCCTTCTATTTATCTTTGTGATACTTTCACCATCAAGAATTCTAAAACTATCAATTTTTTTGTAGCATTCCTCATTTTTCTGACATTGTTAGTTCCTTTATATGAATGTTTAATTATCTGCCACATCTCATATGCAGTTGAACATTGATATAATTTATTGAATTAATTTGGTCCTAGACCAAAGATGATAGCATTCATAACATTTGAATTTATGTCATACTCTATGTTAGTAGTTGCACTCCATGTTTCAGGTTTCTCTAAAATATCATAATGAGTGAGAATTTTTTAGTAGAATATGTATACATGATTTTTTATATAGATGATCATTCTTGAAATCCAACATCAATAGTTTTCTCCATTGAATTATAGAGGTCAAACCATTGACATTCCCCTTCATGTATCAGTCATTGAGATAATTGAGTATAATCCTTTGAGATACTCAGATTATTATAAATTCATTAAAATAATTCCCTTCCAATGATATCAATTTATGGATTCAGTTATACCAAATATGCAAAAGAGAATGTTCAATTGTGACTTTTATAATTTCTTTGAGAATCGTGATGATTTACAAATCATTCCATTAAAATTATCAGAATGTTTATACATTGGAAGAAAAATATATTGAAGGATGTATAGATGTTTAATGGTATGTGGAAAAGAAGGCCTCTTGTCCACTCCACCAATGATCTACTTCATGAGCTTGGTGAATTTCACTATCCAATACAATTTTCAATAGACAGTCCACAACTGAGTGCAAGCAGTTGACAAATTTACAAGATAAGGCTAAAATGAGCCTTTTAGTTCAAACATTGAACCGAATATACATCCTAGTGATAGAATTGGGACACTAAAAAGGAAAAGATTATTTTTCTTAAAATACATTCGAGTTGTTGGTCATAGTTGAAGCAACACACAACTGACCATAGATGGATCATCATCGTCAGAAAATATGTTCTTCATATAAGAGAAATTCTGAGTCTATCCTATCAAATATAGATCTTGAAATAAAATCCGAAACATTAACAACAATATAATCACAATATATTGTCTATGTAGAATAAAAATCATTAACACCATTCCTTTATTCAAAAAAATTGTTTAATAGATCTTGATAGTAGAAGATATGTGTGACTCGTATAACTCTGTAAAAATTGTATTAAAAAAACATGAGAGTATGTTCTTGTAATTCATTTAAGGGTGATTTGTCTCTCTTTCTTGAATTAAAAATAATAGTTATATATAAATAATAAAGATGATCATTTTCCGTTCAAATTTATATGCACATATGTTGCCTTATGGATTGTGACATTCACATGTTTTAATAACAGAGATGTCGTAATAAACCATATAAATTGGAATTAAAACCTCATATTAAATCAATACATTGAATAAAAAATATATATATTTAATTTTTTTAAAGATGTGATTTAATATTGGTCTTTGTATATGACTAAAAATCAGCCATATTTTCCACATATAGACTGTTCCACAAAATAGTCGTATTTTAAAACTCTGATAATAAACGTATGGTTGATGATATATTCTTAAGACATATGGATGATCTTAAACCTAATGTTGATCTCAAACATAATGTTTATCTCAAATGTAAGGTTTATATCAAACATAAGCTTGATCTCAAATGTAAGGTTGATCTCAAACATAAGGGTGATGTCAAATGTAAATTGGTTCTCAAATGTAAGGTTGACCTTCCATACTATTCTCTTCTGATTTCAAACATATTTTATATTATCCGTACATTCATCTTTTGAAAAACGTAAGATACATCATCCATAAATTTCGATAGAACAAAATATTCAATACAAAATTATGGTTTGTTAACCATTAATTTGTGAAGCAATTTATAGTTTACATACTTAAATAAGGTTCCTTTTCCATAATAATCCGATATACCAAAGGTATGGTCCATTTATCATAATTTTCCAAATTCATAAAAAGTAAACATAGAATTTTATCCTAATGAATCACTCTTCAACATAGGGTATGAACAACACATCTAGAAAATGCTAAATGATTTCCAAACACTTTTTCAATGTAGGGTATGGAAAGTGCTTCCACAACTAGCTAAAATTATTTCCGAACACTTTGTCAACATAGGGTATATATAGTGTTTCTAAGACATGCTAAAATTATATCCGAACACTTTTTCAATAAAGAGTATGAACAATGTTTCAATAACAATATAAAATTATTTCTGAACACTTTTACAAATATTCCATGCAGATTAAATAATTTAATGTTATTCCAAAATAGAAATATAAAGAATATTTATTTTCGAAAATATACTTAGAGAAAAATCATTTGAATAACCAAAAAGTGTATTTGTGAGCTCCAAAATAATCATAAAAATACAGAGTATTGTTGAAACAATATTTCTCAACAATATCCTCTTATTATAATAGAATATAGTATTTTTGGAAACAACACATTCTCAATAGGTTTGGCCACATTGTTTGAAAAACTATGAACCAACAGTGGTAACCCCTAATGTGAACCCTTTATACCCCACATGTTAAGGATATACTATTGGGAAATAAGTGTCCCAACTATGTTGTTGGAACCTCCCCAAACCTAATACAATGAGAATGGGTTTTTGCAAGCATACCCATCCCACTCAGTAGTCTTCAAACTATCCTCACCCTCACATGGTTTCCCTTATTTCATCAGAATATTTTCAAAAATTCCTACCATATTAATGAAACATGACCATTCAAAAATCAATTTGATCGATAAACGTCATGATCCGCATGGTGTAAAGTATTTTCTCCTAAATCGTGCACACCAAACCATTCTCCCCTTCCATAAATTCCCTAAAAAGTCTACAAATAATATGAATTTTTAATGATCCTATCAAAACGTCAGGTACCTCTTGAAAATCCAAAATATTTAAAAAGCAAAACATTAAAAAATTAAAATTCTAAAAATATCATTATGAGTATTAATTGATCATTAATATCATTTAGTAATGAAAAAAATCTATAATAATTTATATATATCTAATAAATCTATGGGAGGGATCACAAAATACTACTCCCCAATTTCTTCTCTCATGCATTCAATTCGGTAAACCACCATGTTCTTACCACTTTCACTTACATAAAGTTTTATTAATATTATATATTTCTTTAATATGTTGGGTTGATAAATATTTGACTAGATTTTGACATATATCACATGCAACACAACGCCTCAAAATCATTGATCTGTCTTTTTTCCAAGGTTTTCATGATCAATATGACCCCCATTTATGTACCTTGGGCCACACACCATCTGTTAGAGAGTCATGATCCCCATGGAACAAGTCAATTCACTGACATAATATACCATGACATAATTTTATCCATCAAAATTATCATTCATTATAAACATGGACATCCTAGGATTATTCTAACATAATGCATCCACCTAACCCCAGATTGTTGGGTTATGGACAAATCAATGGATACATATACAACATTTATTTCAACTAAATATAAATCCACATTGTGAATTGGGTACTACAATCATAACATCATAACCATTTGTTTCAAACACATAACCCCCTTGTAGATTCATTATTATATATCATCATGGATAGAACATTAATGATAATAAGAAATATCAATGTTAATGTGTATGTATAGGGAGAATATTGATTAATGACATTTATACAAAAACCAATTCATACAAAATGTAGATATATTGTTTAACTAAAACTAAAAATTATTTGAAATGATACAACAAATAGGCTATTAGAGGCTACAATGATAGAAACATAGAACACCACACCAACAAAAAAGTACATATCCTAATATTGTTCCATAAAACATATTTACATGTTTTCCAAAAAAAAACCATTCCGAAACTCATGACTACACAATATCTATACGCCAACAATATTTTGAACACATATTTGATACAACATTATTATTTTAGATACATGTAAGGACCTACTAGCTTGTAATAATAATTTATGACACCTATAGAATATATCTAATATTCAAGTGCATGGTGACCATCATTGAGAATGAATATATTACACATGATATGCATATGAATAATATGTGTATACACATGAATTAAAATACCCATACAATGATTAATGGTTCAAACAATAGATATCATATTTCACACATAACATCTTTCTGATGTCTTACTATGAGAAATGTACTAAAATTTATCATGATACAAATATAAGCCCACAAAAAACTATAATATATTACAACCTACTATGATAGTGGGGAATACTTTCATGGGTTTCATCTGCTCCACCATGGCCTATCTAGTTGATGTTATGATAATCCTATATATGTATATACATGGACTGCAAAAAATGGATTATCATTTTTATATGAAATGACATGTGTAGGAAGATCCCATAAAGGTCTAATTACAGTAATTACAACTAGAGAACATCAAACTGCACATGTATAAATCATAATGAGAGTATTCATATCATAACATGGTATGAAAATAATTAATGATACATTTAAATAAAAAAATAAGAAGTACATAAAATAATGACAGAGTCAATATCTAAAAATGAATCAAATTTTACACTCAACTATAGGAATCCAATTAAAGATTCACGTTAATGTACTTATATTGGATTCTTCATTATGCTGTATGCTATAACTAATGAACTTATCCAAGTGGTCATTATCATCAAGTCTCAACAATGAAGTTACACACGAAAACATTGGTGATATTGACTAAATGATAGGGGATCACACCAAGGACATATAAAGGACACCACAAACCGTAAAATAATAACAAATTATGTTTGTGAAACTATATATGATGATAAATTTAACCCTACTAGATTAGCCTACTATATTGGGAATCAATTTGTTATCCATGTTTCTCATGTCGATAACACGAACACTACCCAGGGTGAATGATGGAATAATAAGGTTTCACACGACATGTCATACAGAGGATCACCAAATACTCTATATGGGATTCATCCCATAAATATGATCATAATCATGAACAAATAATGATATGTTGAACTATACCTTCATAGTAATTATCAATGGCTAAATACACAACTGATACAATTATACAGTGCAATATTCATAGGTAAATCAGCAAAACTCAAACTATAGATCCACATGTGATGATTGATTTATGAACCCTATGAAAAATAGAGTATAATAAATTTACCATGATATTATATAATTTATATACCTATATATGATACTTATCATGTCTTGTCCTCATATTAATTTAATTTATTCAAAATAAACAATTTTTCTCATATGGTAATTAACATGTATATTTCTATCAATCACTATATATGATATGTATCCATTATCATGTATATCTGGTCATTCCCATGTACTTAATTACATTAATTTGAACATTTTTTTTCATGTGTACATGGTTGTGTTTGAGTACGAATCCATTTTCTTATACTTTACATGTTCATATGTTCTGAGATGTGTCTGTGCTCGTCTACCTTCCATGGTACATTCTATGCAGATTTCACTTGGTTGGATAGTTTGAGAATGGTGTTAAAAACTATGTGACATTTTTATTAACATTTAAATCCTAGAAAAAGGGACACTTTATTGAATGTTAAATTTGTACTACATTCCATGTGATCATGAATTTCATAAAAACATTGTTCTATTAATGTGTATTCTAAATGATTCTAAGGTGTGATCCCGTCTTGATTGTGATTAATGTTCCAAAATTTTATTCTGATTAATCTCTTCACCTCCATCCTATAAGATTATATCAATATCCACTACTATGTATACCCCTTCATCACACCATTTATTCACCTCGCCAAATCAATTGAAACAGATCAACCAAATGGTATCCCAATCTATCATTTTCACTATGAAATTTGATCATTTTGTGATTCGTATTTTGGATCCTTCTAAAAGGATACATTTTTCAAATGATAAAACATGAATGTATCGACTTATAAGTATTTTCTAACCCACTGACAAATAAATTCCAGTGATAAATGATAAAAGAATATGGAAATAAATGCATGACAAAAAATATTATGATAGAACCTTAACCATTATTCAAGAATACCTTGACATAATTATATTATGTTAATTAATTAAGTATAAAATAGAAACAAATAAATACATTAATTCATAAACCATTGTATGATAAATCATTACTTGATATCTGTAATTGACCTACAAAATAGATTTTTGATATGAATATGTTCATCTTAGATAACATATATTTAATCATAATAATTAAAAATAAATAGAACAACCTTCAAAAATTTTGGATCAATTTTTGGTGGTTAACACATCCACTACTTATGAATATCGTAATTCAAATGTGTTTTCAATCTATCTCCTAGTAAACAATGATCTATGTATTATTGATGATCACTCCACAAATGATGGAAATGATTTCACCTCCTCCACTAATAATTAGAGGTTTATGCTATAAATTACATAAAAGAATATTAATAATTAATTTATTAATTGGATTTTATTTCATTCATTGTTAGATAAATAAATAAAATTATAAAATTAGTGCACATAATGCACCCAATAATTGGTTTCCTCATACCTAATTCCTAATGCAGAAAAACCTTGACTCATGCCAAGGATAAACTCATATTAAATACTCAATTATAGTTTTAGATTTCTCATATGAGACTTCATTTAGGATTTATAAAATTATTCTAATAATAATATAATTATGTAATATAAAATACGTAAATATTATTATCATATCTACATCAAGGCCCTTAAGGGCTAAGAATCTCACACTGTATAAGAATGTCGTTCAATATATATATAATATTTCTTTATAAAAACATAAACCACCAAATAATTGATATAACCATATCATTTCACTCTATGAGTCTTATTGTCCAATTTTATTTCATGTGGATAGGAAAATATATTATAAAATATTCTTTCCACTAGTGTCTCATTATAGGGCCCCTATAAATCCTCTAAATCTATCAAATCGTTGATGTGTTTTTATGAGATTTTGTATAGTCCCTTTAAAATTTCTCCATTGATAAATTTTGAAAATAATGGAATAGTTATAAAATGATAATAGCCTTCAAATATAAAATTTTATCCAAATAACTATCATTTATTACAATATATTATTTATGTTATGATTTTTCCATGAGTATCCACATTAATAATGAAAACATGGGTTGTACCATTTTTTTGAAATTAATTCCAAAATCTGAATCTTTGGACCCTTGAAACTAATTTCATTTAAAATTATTTTGAAATATAGTTATATTAAATCTATGTATCTTCACACAAAGTATCATATTTTTTAAACAATATTTCTAAATTTATCTTTTTTTATTATTCCTGTTAAGAATTTTTAATGATAATCAGAATACTGGTAATTAATTTTATAAATTTAAAAAAATTAAAAAATTAAGTTAAAATGTGTTAGAATGAATAAATTTTTAGTAATTGTGTGTATTACAAGTTTCATCCCACCTTATTAATCCCATTATATAGTCAAATGATACTCTCCCCTAGTCACAACACTCACAAAGTTAATGAACTCCTATAATATATTTATAATTCAGATTTACATTACGAGTCATTGAAACTGGCCTTGTGAACCATTTTTTAGATCTAATATGTATAAAAAAGTCAATTATTAAATTTTCATCCTGATAAATCTCTTATTAAAATAAATTACAGAGTAAGAAATTATTTAGTGTAACAATCAAATTATTGGAACCATGTTTATCCTTATATATCATATGTCTAAAATTGTGTAATAATATGGTTATTACCACCAAACATATTGTGACTCAATATTTTATACATTCCTATCACATAATATTTTAAATATTTAATGAATTTCATAGTCACACACATGAGGAATAATATATTTTTGTTTTTTTCTGACACCTGATATTGAATCTTTCTAATTTCATAAACATCACAAACTTACCATAGTAATATCATCTCATATAATATTCATTTGTTTGAATACCCTTCACAAAAAATTAGCCATAACATGAGGGTGGAATCATAATATATGGTGATCACATATAATTATTTAGTGTTAATATATGATATCTCAATACATTACTAAATGAATGCATAATATAATAAAAAGTGTGTTATCATTAATATAAAATTGTAAGTTCAGAACCATCAATTAACATGTCATAAAATTAAATCATGAAATAAAACATTATAATTTCTGAATATTTACCCACAATTGATTGAAATCCTCCTAAATCAATCATTATAAATAATTTCATTTCCTAAATTTGTGACCCAATATTAAATATTTAAAACAATATCATATTCCATGGTTAACTACCCATGCCATCAATATAGTGGATCTGGTACCATCACCCATTTCCTATTTTGGATCATGATCCACCTGTATCTGATACTGGATCAGGATACACCAGTTTCATATAGGGGATTATAACTATCCTATTTTAAATAGTGTATCATGCCCATCGATTTGTTTTTCATTATTATATAATGAGTTATAATTATTCAATTAGTGACTCAGAGTGAGATATAGATCCCATAGTTAGATTATTTAAAATCATATATTTGTGTTCCACATGGTCATAAAACAAACATCATATCAGAAATCATGAAATTTAATGTCTTCATTAATATTTTAACATAACATAACCTATATAAAATAAACTAGTTTCATAATAATTTAAATTTCACATCAATGAATAACCCCTATAAAAAAGAATTGGGTTTCATATGAATTTTATCATGTTATATCCATTTTAAGGAAAATGATTATAAAAAACATCTTTCTATCGTAAACATAAACAATTCAGTGAAATATAAAGAATAGAATCATTTTGTCATATCCCCCTTAAATAAAATTTATCATCAAATGATGTCATCGTAGATGGAAATTGATATTTTAAAAAACATGGATCATTTTGTGAGGTTAATTTAATTTAATTTAAAAAATCATATTAAAACTAAAAACCCATAATAAATTGGAAATGATATTCAATAAAAATAAACATTGAAACATAAAAAAGATTATTTAAATTTTATAAAATATTTCATGAAAAAAATTATAAATTCCCCATTGAAAAAAAAATTGAATTATAAAAAAATTTGATGGATATTTTTTTTGAAATAACAATAAAAACACATAAAGGATTATATAAATTATATAATGTCGATGATATATATGTTGTAACACATCCACAAAGAAATTCACGGATGGATGGCCGTGGTAATTCTCATGTTTCCAGGAAAAAGGTTCAAAATTATGTATTCTTAGATCCCAAGGTATCTAAGAAAGACAGTTCTGGTGAAACTAATCTTTTTAGATAAACTATGTCTGGTAATGGTTATAGTGGAATACATATAAAAAAAATAATGATAGAGACAAGATCAGATGATATTTATGACCTCATATATGCTTTTTCCAGCATAAAAAGGATGGTGGGTAGACCCCCCAAACCAGGAAAGCTTAATGATACAGGTTCCAAAAAAGTGGGAATAAACCCCAACCTCATGTTTAAATAAAGATTAAATTCTATAAATTTCAAGGTTAAGAAATTGAGTTTCAATTATATCCCTTAGGCTTTTTAATCATCCACATATGACTATTCAAATAGGTATATTTGTTCCAAAATTAGTTTCCCTTCTAACATTTCCAATCTAGAAAACTTGGGTTTCCTTGTAGTTATCTCTAGCAGTAACCTATCAAGGGTTAAGAAGCTCTATTTTATGGGTGATTTCAATATTTTTGACATATACTTAGTTGCTAGAAGTGAGAATTATGTTAAATCCTCTTTTAAGTATCTTTGTTTTCAAAATTCCTTTACCTTTTTTCTCATTACAATTATCATGATCATAGAAGATTATGGCTAGATATTGTGGATCTCAATTAATATATTTCTGATCCTTATTTTGAACATGATGACTATAATTATATTATAAATCCTTATAAAAAGATGTGGGACAATTTTAATGATATTTACTCAATGTAATTCAGATATTCCATTGACTCTAATGTTCTATTTGATGTTAAACTGGTTGAGGATAAATATAATTGGTACAAAAAGTATCTAAGTATGTATTTTTCTAGTAGTAATGACATGGATTTTGTTAATGAATATTTTATTGACTCTTGGGCCTCCATTTATGGAAAAAAAATTCAGGAATAGACTTAGATAATCATCCCATTTTATCTGACTTGGTGATTATGGATCGCATACCACATTTTTCTTTTAGGTTCAAAGGGATTGGGTTTTTAATCTAAGTGTATACCATTTGTGAAAAAGACATGGCATTATATGAATTGAAAGAAGGATGAATTTTCTTTTTTTATTAATCTTATTCTACATAAAATATCTCATATAATTTTGATCAAAGATCGGTACAGTTACCTTGATCTAGAAATCCCCTCCATTGAAGTCTCTCTCTGAAATTTGTAGAAGAAAAGAACACTGAGTGATTTATCTAATAGTGTTCATGGATAATCTAAGTGTGTTTCTAGGATGAATATTATTTTTAATCTAAATTATGAATTAAAAAAAGATATTTTTAGGGATAAATGGTTGAATAATGGTGATAGGAATTCCAAATTTTATACATCACATTAGTAAATAAGGAAGGTCTGTAGGACATTACCTTTGATAAAATTTGGGGAAAATATTATTGACATCATGTGGTATTTCTAATCATTTAATTTCTTATTTCATAGATATTTTCAATGGGCCTACCCTTTCTAATGAACCATTGGACTGTATCATTCCATGACTTTTGGATCATCAGGACATCACCATTCTTTCCTCTATTTCCTTGAATCATGAGATTAAAGAATTGGCATTAAGCCTTACTTCTGAAAGTTCTCTGTGACTAGATCATTTGGTAATCTCTTTTTAAAACCATATTTAGACATTATTTATAATTATTTATAGAGGATATTCATTCATTATTTATTGGGGTTTCTCCCCCCCGTGGTCTGAATGCCCAGTTTCTATCGTTAATTCCAAAGGTGTAAAATTCAATGAAATACATCTTT
The DNA here is from genome assembly GCA_963277665.1 of Viscum album. NCBI lineage: Eukaryota > Viridiplantae > Streptophyta > Magnoliopsida > Santalales > Viscaceae > Viscum > Viscum album. The sequence continues at coordinate 63,074,393 of OY728148.1, read as the reverse complement.
TTCTGCTGGTTTCATTGGTTAACACAATCTAAAAAAACATTTTTAAAATTATAGATACAATTAAGGATTTGATTTCAGGAAGTTTTTTTCTCCCAATTAGTTTTTTTAATTTGTAGTGATTCATCCATTACTCTCTCGTCATTGGTTCAGAATGTATTAACCAGTGAAATAAATCCACTATGTGTGGAATTTTTTTTCTCAAGCATGATGTTAGGATAGGCATTGAAAAAATGTACTGGAGATTATTTTTAAAGGTAGTTGATATGTTTGTATTTAATGGTGTCATTATTTCTTGGATCAAAACCCTTTTTGACTCTAGCCACAAATCTATCCTCAATAAAGGGTCCTCAGAGGGTTTTTTTTTGACTACTTAGAGGAGTAAGACAAGGTGATCTTATTTATGGTATAATTTTTTAATTATAGACAATTAACTGAACATACATCTCTCTATCATGGAATGAAATTGGAAAATTTAGGCTATTAATGCTGGTAGAGGTCTAGTAGCCCGTAGTCACTCATTGTATGCTGATGACATTATCCTATCCCCCTATGAATGATAAGTAAATTATAATAAATATAAACTAGGATCATTATCACTATTCTTCTCTATCAGGTTATGAAATAATATGGGATAAATTCTCTGTTTACATTAGTATGAACATCTATACTCCCAGGAAGACTGATATTATTAGAGAGTTGGGAAATCATGAGGGGGTACACCATTTCAAAAATTTGGGGGGTTCCTTTATTTTCGAGGGAGGACAAAATATTTCAATATCTCATAGATCAATAGAAATGTCTCAAAGAAACATTCCAAATGGAATGCGAAAACTCTCTCCATGGATATAAGTGTATTCTTGGTAAATTATTTTATTGTTCCATGTTTTTAATTCCTTTTTGGTGTATAAATAGCATATTTATCCTAAAAATAATATCAATATAACTCTCAAGAACATCTTCTAGAGTGGAAAAATTCGTGATAGGAAATTGGATATGGTCTCTTTTGAGTAATTATTGTAAAAATTATGATATAGGGGTTTTAGGAATAAAAATTTTTCAGTGTTTCAACAATTTGTTACAAGATTCTTTTATATGGGGACTCATCAATACCAATTATGAGGATCTTTATTTCCTTCAGTTTAAATTTATGATCATCCTTATGATTAGTGCTTTTAACCATATTTATTCCACTATGTGGCATTTCTTAAAGTTCATTATTGCCTCAATTGACTCTCAATCGAGATGGTTTGTTTCCAAGGATTCAGATCGTGACATTTGGAGAGACAATTGGATAGGAACCCTCCTTGAAGATTTGATGGAGGATGATTTCACTATCATGGATTTGAGAATTTCTATTTAGGATCATCTTTTTGATAATTAGGTTCGTTTGAATCATATTGAAAACATTGTTAAAAATTATTGATTCTCTAACTAGGAATATTTATGAGAATGTTATCATTTTACTTATAATTTACTTGATTTTAATATTTTTTGTTGGATTTCATTACAGTAAAACAAGCACTATCGGTGGATGGAGGGGATGAAAATGAATTATTTCCTACTCTTTCAGTTCATATTATATGGGATAATTTCTTATCATAAAATTCCTATAGATTTTTATCTTCAATTTTATGGAATCTCTTTGTGATCATCATGTTCTCATTGTTACCAACATAAGGGGGATACATATCACCTCTTCCTTAGTTGTGTTTCTTATACTACAATGTTTAAATCCATTGAAGATCTATTTGAAATCTATCATCCAAAGATGGAATCCATTAATGATTTAATGAAGAGCAGGTGATCCCTATCCCTTTAGTGTAAGCTTATTGATCTTTTCATGGTTGTTGGATAATAAATGCTTCATTATATCTGGTATGCCCGAAATCTGATTCTACATACTGGCGAGTCATTCTCATCCCACACGTCTCTCTCTTAAGTAATGTATACTATTCATGAGGATATAATCCCCAATAAACACATTTGTTCTAATTCAATACATGACATGACAATTCTGAACGTAATTGGATTTTCTAGTTATTTTCATCAACCATTTGCTACACTAGAAGTCTTTTTGCAATGACCAATTTTGTAAGGATTAATGTCATATGTGATTGAGATTCCTGAGTCAATACATGTCCCATTGGCTATAGTTATATCTTCAGGGACTATCAAGGCGGTGTTCATGGATTTCATCATGGTTTTTGTGGTTTTCCTCTTCAATTATGGCAGAGATTCGTGGTATCATTGCAGCAGTAGAGAAAACAAAGAGACATGGGTGGAATAATTTTTTTATTTGAAATTGGTTCTACTACTATTTTTTGCTATTAGGTGGGGATTTTTCTATATATATTGGAATGTTACTTATTATTGGATCATAATCATATATTCTCTTCACTCCATGAACCATATCATTTCTCACAGTTATAGAGAAATGAACATAATAGAGTATAGCCTTGAAAGCAATGGTGTCAATAGTGTTGATTTTCATTGGTATGATTAACTCCTTAATAAGTTATTTCCCCTTCTTAATAGATATTGTCATAAGACTCCTATTTTTAGACTTCTGTATGTTTGTTCGTTATTCAATAAAGGATCATTGTTTTTTGGTCATCGTCTCATCTATTTAAAAAAGATCTAAACATTTATTAGGAAAAAATATTATGAATCATTTCAAATAATTTTATAAAAAATAAAAATCGGATAAAATTTTATTTAATAAATAATTTTATTGATTTATAGATGATTATTGAAAAATTTATTAAAAAATACAGTTTTCAAATAAAGAAAATATTATTTGGTGAATGAGAAAAATCTGGACAATATTTATAAAAAATATCCTTTCGGACTCCTTACTTTATATTTTGACTAAAATAAAATAAAAAAGATGTATTGTCATGAAAAAAATTTAATCAGAACATCAGTAAGTTTCCTTATATATATATCATTGGAATAAAATATTCGAATCATGATCATAATAAATCCTAATAAATAGTGAGATTTTAATATAAAACTTTTACCACATTGGTATTATTGAATCATAATCCCCAAGAATTAATAACATTATGTAAAACATATCATATCATTTATATAAGGATATTTAAGATATATAATTTCATATTGGTTTTACATACACAATCTATAAATTTATAGGTTCATAATATAACATAGGTCCTTATAAAAGAAATTTGAGAAATAAATTAATTACTACTTTTCTAAGTATTAGAACATAAACACAAAGCAAAATATATCTTTAAGTAGATATATAATTATCAAGAATTTGAAGGATATTAATCAAAAAATAAATAAATGGCTAGTATCTAAATCACATAAAAGAAACACATGGTGAATACGTCTTGTATCTAATAAAAAATAATAATAAGATGATAATCTGGTACATTACTCCACTATATATGACAAAAATATTCTATAATCATATATATCAAATATAATCTTATTATAAATATATTAAATACCCATTATTATAAATATTATACCATATATTATATACTTATGACTATAAATTAACTACATATTACTAATTCCCTGTCAATTCATTTTTCGGGTAATAACAGCTTTGTTTGTTATGTATATTATGATTTGGTATATATGGTCTTGTTAAATTAATCATGGTTTTGTAATCAATATAATTTAAAACATGATATAAATATGGAATATTTTTATTATATATGTATGTATAGTAATAAATAAAATTTAGACTAGGGAAATGAAATACACCATTCATTGTGTTGGTATGTTGTACGTACACATGACCAAAATTCCCATTTTCTTAAAGGATGTAATGAAAAATAGAAAAAAAGATATTACATGTATAGAATTATTCCAATTTTGAATGTAAAAAGGATTATATGATATGATGATTCCAAAATAAAAATTTTATCATATATTACACATATAAATATTATCTCAATAATTATATCATACGATGATAAATGACGATGGAAGAAGAATAACACTCATTCACAAGGTGGTAATCCTCCATACACATGGATTATTATTTTGTTTCCAATTTGATGGAAGTGTCGAATAATTTAGAATATAAAATTAATAGAAGAAAATAATATTATATAAATTATACTATAAATAGTACATCACTTTTTTTACTAATAATTGATGGATGTTGTAGAAGGAAAAAATAAAATGATAACTTAGGAATGCTAACATTACATCAGACAACTTTTTTTTGGTTTTTACAAAAAACCTATTCTTATGATGGTTTCCTGAACAAATAATTATAACTAGGATGAGTATATATATTTAATTAGGTAATTTGGGATGTTTTTTCTATGATAATAGGGTTGTAATTGTGATGAGGATTGGGGAGTGGTGGCCTTTTATAATTGGGTGAGTGGAACAGATTTAATTTTTTTCATTTAAATTTTATACCCATGTTTCTAACACTAGAAAAAGCCACATAATAGTTTATTATCATACCTAGAAGATTTTAAATATAAATATTTACATAAAATGTTAATTATAAAAAATTTAAGTCATTTTTAATTCTTATATTTTTATTTTATTCACCCTGGAATCGAATTTAAACATTTACTATGGTAAATATTTCTAAGTGGTTTTACTATTATTTTAGGTTTAGAATTTATTTTAACATATTATATTATATGGAATATTCTGATTCCAGATATTAAATCCATATTTCAAAAACCTAACACATAGATATTGTATAGTTTAATTTCAAAATAATGATTAAGAAGATATAAGAAATAATTTTACCAAATATAAAAATTTAGAATGATTTTATATCAAAAATCAATACGAAATTGATTCATATGAGAAAAATTGGATTAATAAATATATATTTGAGTCATTTTAATTTCAAAATCCTATTAATATGTTTCAATATATCCAACTATTATAAATTAAATTAAAATTATTAATAAGTATCAGTATTTGTCAATGTTGATTGAAAATATTTTCTTCTCAGAAAACTCTAAAAAATAAAACAAAAGTTAATTTTCATATATTTATTTAATAAATAATAATTTCAACATAGCCAATATATTACCTTTAAATAAAAATAATTTTAAATAAAAATAACTTCACAAAAAAAGTAAATATTTTTTTTAATAATAAGGTTTTTTCTTCTTACATATTTTCTAGAAAAGAAATAAGGTGAATCATAAAAATATATTGAATATGTAATATAATAATTTCCTTAAAATCATTCACCAAAATTGATATATTATTATTTTTTGATGTAAAACATATTTTAAACTATAAAAATAGTTTCTCATATAATTTTTTCTTTTATTTACAAATATTATTTATTTTAATTTCTAAATAACTAGTCAAAAAATAATTCATTTTATATACACATGTTATTAAAATATTCTCATAACATATTAAATCATATTTATATATTCCATTTAAAATTTTAGAAAATAACTATCATATTAAATAACATTATTTTAGTAGTAAGTCTTAATTTTTAATCACTTATTTTCATGTACTGAATGAAAAATTGAAGGAATCTTCTAAAAAAAATATACTAAAAATAGAAACATTATTCAAAAAATAAATTTCATCAAATATTAGGGTGTTATAATATACCCCCTTAAAATTAATTTCTTCCTTAAAATTAATTACCTTTTTAACAAAATCTGAGGATACATCTTTCTCATCACATCCATAAGTCACATGTAGCTTCTAAAACATGATGGGTTTTTTATAAAATATTTACCAAGTGAATTATATTATTTCATAAAATGTTATCTAATCAATCTAAAACCTCCATTGACTATTCCAAATATAAAATATCATGTTCATGAAGTACAACCTCTATTTTTATTACATGAGATGGATTTGGAATGAAAATTTTAATTTATGATACATAAAATACATCCCGAACTTGGTATATGTTTTGTTGATGTGTCCATCAATAATATATGGTCCCAATAAAGTGAATAATTTCAAATAGAAAAATATTAATATGTAAAATCATTCCCTTCATTCTAAATATCATTTATTTATTCTATGTAGACAGTCATAGAAATACTTTGTCACCTAAATCAAATTTTTTATAATTTCAATCATTATAAGAAACAAATATATATAGAATTTAGGATTTCCAAATTTATTGTTGAATTATTGTAACCATATTTTCCATTTCATTGTAAATTTCACATCCCAGTTGTTTTCATTCTCCAAATTCATTCTAGTACATTGTATATTTATGGTACTATCTATAGAGGTCTTAGTAATTATGTATCTTAATTCTTGAGAAACATCTATTATAAAATAATTAATCTACTAGAAGACGTTTTTGATCATATGACCTTTTATATAAATACAAAAATATTTTTTAATATCCTATATGGTTATATTCATCTATCATAATAACTATCAATTTAGGAATGATAATAAGTATTGAAACTAAAATATATATCGTGAAAATTATAAAAAAATTATCAATACATCAAGGTATATATTGGATTTGGAATAAATATAATTTAATGTGATAATATATGAAATCATAACACTTTTTCAATGTATATTTGAGAAATACAATCTAGAGGGAAAAATTATTTGATATAAAAAAGTGTGCTGAATTCCTATGGTGATGAACTACAACCCATAATTACATAAACATCAATATATGATAAAATCGTAATGGTTTCCTATAAAATTAATACAATTTCTACATATTTTAGATAAATTCCAATAAAAATAAAATTTTCATTAAAACATTTAATAATACAAGTGGTTTTATTTCCATAAATATCCCTTTAAATATCTCAAATGAAAACAATATCCCTTCATATAAAATTTCAAAAATGTTTCAATGAAATTAACATACTATAAATCTTGAACTCATAAACCTATGATATATAAAAAACTATTAATTGAATCCTAAATTCAATCTTATACACATCAAAATTTTTTGTGACCCTTTATCCCATGTATAATTTCTAAACGTATAATAATATTTTTATTATTGGAATCAAATGTTTATCCTTGTATAGATATAATATTTCAAGTGGTTTCTTTATTTTTAAAAGATATATAGGGGGAGATAATACACTAAAATTATACTTGATTATGAAATATAATATTTACATAGGCATCATTCATTCAAAATATAATGATAAAATTTTCAATGAAGGTGAGAGGATTAGGGTTTCATATTTATCATTGATCACTTCATCCATTTGGAATATATAGGATATTAATATGTCTTATGAATTTAGATGTTGTTTTTTCATATCATCAACATTAGCCATTGTATTGGGTAATTTGTTAAAATATGTACCAAAATTTGTGTACATGAAATACTTGATTGTGGGTGGTATAATATATTTACATATATCTATAATTATTTCATAAAATGGACACTTAACATTTCATTTTTTTTTCACCATATAGGCATACCACATGTGTAACACCTTTTTATTCATGATGTGAATTAATTTGAGTTCTTATTCCAAAATTTATATCATTTAGATGACTGAAATTTCTTTTTACCATTATATTTTATCAACATCAACTGAGGATTCATCAACCGTTTTTAATTAAAAACATGTAAATGGATTGAATATTCAATTTCAATATATAACTTCATCAATGAATGAATTCTACACAGTAATTAAAGCTTCTTATTCACATCTCGATTTTATTAATTTGTCTTAGTCAACCATATAATCAATGAATTTTTCTTCCTATAATTTTCATTAACCCAAAAGAATATCATGAAAATCATTTATAATTAGATTCATATTAACTAATATATTTACCATAATTTTGTTTTATCCTAATAAATTCAATATCCATACTTGTTCATTGAATATCATGGAAGTACATAATTATTCAAATCCTATAAAACACATCAAACTGAATGGAGTCATTTACCTCCACTATAACCAAAATAATAATAAATTTTATCTATTGATGATATTGTAATTTAAAATTATAAGAAAACCATAATAAATATTACATGCTCATAAAGTTGGTAAATTGAAATATATTGTCCAATATATAGTTTTATTGTCTTGTTACTAGTATATGAATGAAATAAATAAAAAATGGATGAAAGTTCCAAATAAATGACTCAACAACACATTGATTTTTCATTTTCCCTATAGTATAAATTTCATAATTCCAAGCATGAGGAATATTTGTCTTCATTGAAATGTAATTTTAAATTTCATATCTTATTACATTCAATTTATTAGTAGGATAATCATTTCATTTTTTTGATACAATAAACATTAAAAAGATAACATTTAGTAACATTAATTGATTAAAACCATAATAAATATTGATTAATAAAATAATTATTGGGTAAAACTATGTAGTAATGAAAAATAAATTATATATAAAACTATGTGATCCATCTATTAAATCAATATCAATATAGGATTAGACATGGTAATTCATGCTGATTATTAAAATCATCATGATTTGTTTTAATAATATATAAATTCCCAAATCATATCCCCAGATAGTTTCAATACAAATTAGTAAAAAGTCCAGTTTACAGGGACGAGGGTATGATAGAGTCCAACTCAATGTTCACTTTTTGTAGTCATTATAGCTTGGAAAATCATTTAATTAGCTCTATACACTTTCAGTATCCATAAATGGTTGTAAATTCAAGGAAACTAATCAATATAATCATTACCAAGTATCCATAACATATTCATATAAGTTAAATAATACATAGACTTATCCTTATTCATATGCTAACAATTTTATCTATTGTTTTCATATCATTGTATTCATAGGATAAATAAACCTATCTCTTATAATTCATAAAATAGTGTTCTAGAGTTATTTAAAGTAGACTATAATTAATACATTTTATGTAACTCCATGTGTGACTACACCTATTATGGGGTTCACACCACTTCCTTAGTAGAATTCCATTTCTAATGAATCCCTTGTAATAGGATCTGTGCTTCATTCAAGGCTAACACGTGATAGTTCCCCATATCTGGATTCAATCCCTTTCCAATGCTTCCAATTATATATTCCATGTAATTCATAGATAAATATCATATCCTTTTTTATTAATATTCCATAATGTTCATAAAAACATGTCTTAGGAATGTAATAGTTTAGTTTATTTTGAGACTATTAACACGATATCCATTTTTTATGAATTATCATCAATATATAAAACAAATTTATCCTCAAATAGTAATAATATTTTCAATACCCTTCCTAAATTATTATATATAACCTTGTGAAGGAAACATAATAATGTGTGAGATCATATAATCCGTAAGGGTAAAAAATTAAATAGTAATATATGAATAGAGTCTGTGTTATTAAAAATAACTAAGGAAGTTCACACACAATTTTTTAGTGATAATAATAATGGTTCATTGTGTAATACTATATGATTACCGAATACATTTCCTATTAGAGTAATAAATCAATATAAATCAATTATTACACATAATTGTTTTTAATATTGTGCAATGATCATAAATATTTTAACCATTTCATTTATCAAGGTTAACTATTGAGAATAGTCACATTATGGATTAGGACTCATCACCTATTTCACATTGTATATCAGGATACACATGTTTCCCATAGTAGAATGGATGAACCTATTCTATTGTGTATCATGTACCATGACAATTTTCTCATTTTTATATCTTTTGATATTAATCATTACCTTTCTAACTTTATGGATATATAGGTCCCACATTTCACATAAAACCATAGATATTTATTCTATAATTATATATAAAATTAATCATAACAAATCTATATAATAAAATTGTCATGAAAAACATTAAATTATAACATAACATGTGTATATTAAATATGTTCCATCATCAATTCATCCAAACATAACCTGTGGAAAAATAAGTGGATTTCATAAGAATTGTATCATGGTATGAAACATGAATGAGGAATAGAATTCAAAAACATATTTTCACTATATTTATAAAACATTTGGGGGAAAATAATATTTCTATCAATGGGTAGAGTCCCTTATATTTCAAAACTAACACCAAAGAATTAGATCATATAAAGAAAATTATATTGAAAGAAATTCAAAAACATTATTAAGGAAAATATTTTTTCATTGGGAAAACATTTTAAAAACACATAAGTCCTTTTTGAAAACCATTTCCTCAAAAATAATCACTCAAATACATATTTTATGATTTAAAATTCACATAAAATATATATTGAGGAATGTAACCTTTCGTATTTGAAAAATAAATTAAAAAACATTATAAAATTAATATCAATTACATTAAAAATAAATATTAAAAATTATTAATGAATTTTGAAATATATTACTATCCACGATGGTTAGAATTTCATTCAATACATGCACATTTAAAAAACAATTCCTTCTATACATTCAATAAATCCATATATCCATTATTTGGAAAACACATTGAATATTCCATTCCCACCATATTTTATGAAAAAAAGAAGATAGAATATTTTATTTAATATATAATTTTAAGAATAACTAAATAAATTTTGAAATAATTCATAGAAAACATTATTTTGGAAAAAAGATGTTATTGACCTAATAAAGATAAAATTAATTTATATCATACACATATAATTTGTAAATATATAGTACATTGAGTAAACATTAGGGGGAACATTTATTCTCATGAAATAACTTTATTTGATAAATATTCTTGTGTTTCATAATATATTGATCATATGATTTCACTTTTCAAAGAATATTCATAAATATTCATTATAAAATACGATATTTTAACATCAAACTTTTACCACATTTGTAATATTGAATAACAATTCACAATAAATAATTTTATTATATAAAATATTAAATATATCAAAACTAATGAGATTAATTATATTTTAAATGTGAATGGGGTAGTATATACACCTCATATAAGAATAAATTTTCATTAAATAACATAGTAATCCAAGAAGGCAATAAGAGAAAAAAATACCATAATGTTTTTGGATCTTTTAAACAATAAACCCCAAAAAAGAGATATAAGCAAATTTATATAAAATTAGAAAATATTTTTTTTATAATAACAATAAAATACATTAATTGGATAGTTTATACCCCATAAAAAAGATATATGAAAGGAATATAGATTTTATCTCATAAAAAGTAAAATTGAATAAAAAATCTCATACCTTATGTAATCTATTACATATTACCAAATCAAACCTACTATAATATAAATATAAATTTTTTACATATTTATTATATTACCATAAAAATATATATATCACACCATATATAATTTATGTAATATGATTTATTACGCATTTATGAATAATTTAATCTTAAATTCATGTTTTTAATATTCATTGTATTGTTTTCAGGTATGTTTTTTATTTTACATTTTTGTCCTAATTTATTTATTATGTTTCCATAAAATCAATAATGATAATCATGACATAAATATAATATATATTCATTTTATATTTAATTATAATAATACATAAAATGTTTATATGGAATTTAAAAAATATTTTTCATGGAGGCGGTAGGTCATACGTGACCCTGAACAATATTTCTATTTTCTCATCGAATGAATTGATTGAAATTAAAACAATATATTACAATTATATAATAATTTTTATTATATATAAATACATAAATATATATTTATTTGATAATGTGATTATTACTCTCCATGTAAATCAAATGTGATGAATAGATAAGATCATATTTTGTGGTTGTAGTCCATCTTACAGACGAGAAACATTGTCATATTTCTATTGAATAGAAATTAAGTAAAAATTTGATATATCATGATTATATAAGAATTATAAAATAATTAATTTGATATAAAATAATTAAATATAAAATTATATATATATGTATATTTGAGATTAGTGGTGAGATAAATTGATTTACATAAATTCATGTTGTTTTAGTCTTCCGTACACAGAAATAAAGATCCCATGACCATTTTATGATAAAGGAGAAAGATTTAAGTTATTCAATTAAAATAATAAAATATAATAGTAATCATGATACATATAATAATATATGACCCTGGTTTAATGGAAATATATGGAGGTGGGTAAATAAATAAAATAAAATGCTCGATTGGGGATATTTCCTCATCTTCAAAAAACATTTACTGGTTTTAAAAAATGGAATCTAAGGAAGAATTATGACGAATCTAATGAAAATACTATAAGAGGTGTAATTTAAGAACGTGATTTAGTATGTTCTTGGTTGTTTGAATTGGTTTTGGAAGTGTGCGGGGGAGGGATGATGGGGACATTCCTTTTATATGTTCACCAAGTTTACCCAAGTAATTTTGAAACATAAATAGGATTACCCAATAGTATTCCATGAAAAATCGATTAAAATCAATAATTATCAATCCTATAATATATAAGGATTAAATATGTCCATCTAATGGGTTTTATAATTACTCTATGTCATTATATACATTATTTTTAAATTTTCTTCTAGTAGTTAACAAATTTTAACATAACCGTCATAAATAATTATTTGTGTGTATATAAATAATTGTGGTATAAAAATATATTAATAGTATTATATAATATAAATTATTATGATTTCAAATATGGAGACTTTTTCCCAAAATATTCTTACATAAGTGGTAGAATTTAATATCAAATTAAACCTATAAATTCCATGATAATTTAGTTATTAAGTAGAGAATATTTTGAACACATTAAAGAGTAATATATAAATATTAAATATTAAATTTATTCTCATGACCTAAAATTGATTAATAGATTTATAATTGACAAGATTTTACTTTGACAATTTGTATAACTATTTTAATTATTTTAATTATTTAAAATAAATGTCAATTCTTCATAAAAAATGAAATCTCACTATTCATTGAAAAAATTTATTCACTTAGAAAAATATTAAATTCATATTAAGATAATTTTAATATTTTTTTATAAAAACAAATTTTATATTTTCAAAACAAAATTAAAAAATTGAAACGTAATAAACATGAAATAAGTTAGAAAAAATAGAAAACCCATCTTTTTATAAGAATATAGTTTATAAGATAAAAATATTTTTTTTACATATAAATTTTCTATAAAAATAAATAATATAAATTTTAAGAATAAATTGAAAGTATAATATATAAATATCTTAATTCCTATTCACAAAAATGGATATATAAAATTTAATGAGTTAAAACATGTTATAGTGAATACAAATAGAATTTTAGAAAAACAAAATCAATTATTTTCAAAAAAAATATATATTATTTTTAATTAATTAGAAAATAATGAATTAATTTTATATACACGTGTAAGAAATATAATTTCATAATATATTCATCCATATTCTTAACCTCCCTTTCAATGGTTATTTTATTATTATCATATTAAAAAAATATTCTTTTCACAGTCTGTCATATTTCCTAATAACATGGTTTTTGGTGTAAAACATGTTGAACTCATAGTTACATTTAATGAAAAATATCCAAATTATTATATTTTTTTAAAGAAACTTAAAATTTCTCATTGTGATACAATACTCTAGTTTTATATATGAGTAATCCAATCAATGTTATCCTCGTGAAATATTGTATTGTATTCTTGATTATAATCAACTTGTTTGAGCTTAATCCCATACATTCATTTCCATATTTAATTTTCTATATTACAATCATTTTTTTATTTACTAGTCATATGTTCTTGTAAAATTCACCTATATATCTTTTGAATAATGATATCAATTTCATAAAAAAAATATTTTTATCCATTTTAGTGGTTTCTCATGTAACACATACATGAGATATGTATTTAATATATTGTTACATCAATTAGTTTTAAATACATATTTTATCATTAATTTAGAGTTGTATTTTTTAGCATTCACACAGAGGTCACATTAAAATTTAAAATGTCAGATGATATTGGATAATAATAAGAATATGATTATAGTGTAAAAAGATACAAGACTAAAAAGATTCTTATAAATTAATATAGAAGATTAATTTTAATATATAAATTTTTTTCTAAAATATTTCTTTCATCCTATTATAATTTTAATAATATTGATTATTATGTTATGAGTTATAATAGTCCAATTTTTTTAAATTTATAATATAAATAATATATTTAACTAAATTACATTTTATAATTTTTTTTTGTGATTTTTATAATTTTATGTAATAGGATTTATAATATTTATTATTTTTTTAAATTACTTTATAAAATTATATATTCATTAATATATATAAATATATGATAAATAATCTATAAAAGGTCTTAATAGATCAATTAGGATTTATCAAAAAATTATATTTTTTATAAAAATAATGTCGAAGGAATTTTAATGTAAATAAATTATTATTATTGAAACAATTCATGATTTCTAGGTTACACATAAGTTTAATTAAAGGAAATAACTCAATAATGTTATAAATAATAGTAGGAGCCAAATTTTGGGCATATAACTATTAGAGATAATTGTACTGTCATTGGCTGGTACTACATCCAAAATAACTATTTTGGTCCTATATGTCAATATTGGGACCACATAAGGAATTTTGGTAGAGATATAAATATATTTTATAATATTAAATAAATATCTATGATAATTTTTATAAAATTTGATAAGTCAAAAACCTTATCCAAGTACATTTTCTAAACATCCATTCCCTATAATTTACTAATAACCATTTTCATTTCGCAAAACATGATCTCAATTATCTATATATATATAATTAAATGTATTCTTCATATATGAGTATCATATTCAAATTATAAGTAAATTCCATAATAAATTTATAGTTTTTCATCAAATTTCATTTCATTTCTTCTAAATAATAAAATATATACCCACATTAATGGTTTTATAAATTTTTTTTTAATCATTTTGATACAGTTTTTGAAATTATATGAAAAACCACTAATAGTAATTATATGAGAATAAATTTTTTATATGTTTTTATCAGTTTTCCATTTTTTGTATGGGAACTAATGAGGTAACCATAAAATCAAGCGACAACTAGGCATAAAATATTTTTTATGATAAAAATATATCTCATTAACAGTGTTGTTAAATTACATAGTTCTCCAAACATAAAAGAATTAATTTATTGGAATTTATTAATTATAAATAATAATTTTAATAATATTATAAAAAATTATATATATATATATACATGGATAAGTGTAATTATATGAAATATATGTTTTATGGAATTTCTTAATAATTTATAATATATTTTGGAAATGTATAATTAATTATAAATTAGTAACATCCTTGAGGATTATGTCATTTTTGGATATTGTTATTTATGTTCATATATTATATATATGTGTGTGTTAGTTGTTAATAATTTAAGTTTCTTTTAATTATTTTTTTGATAAAATATTATTTTAAATGAAATTTTTTGGATATTAACTATTAAAATTTATGTAATATCAATATGTCAATCTAGATGTAATTAATCAATTATTTGTCAAACTAATATTTATTATTTCTCATATTTTTTAAAAATGATTTTATTTTCATATATAAATATAAATATATATATATTATTTTTTAATATAAATAATTTTTCATGAAGTCATATTTTTCATATAAATAAACTAAATTCATAGTCAAGGTATAATTGTATTAGGGGCCCAATAAGTATGATGTGAATATCACATACTATATTGGGTCCTCTATGGAAAATTAAGAGTCAACATGTGACACAAATATATATTATTAACAAACTAGATCATAAAAGCTGAAAAGTATAATTGATTCCCATATTTATAAGTAATTTGAGGATAGTAGTCAAACAATTCCACTACAACAACCAGACTCAGATCACCTCTAATATAGTGCAAATATTTTTGGGTCACTTGACCACTAGTGAATCTCCCCAAATGTCAGAGGCTGATGACTAGTAGCAAGTTCCTTGGGTGAGTTAGTGGGGAGACTATTCCCTCATATATCATAGTATGAAAATAATGTATCAGTATATAATTGATAGTAAAAGCCTTATATAAATAGAAAATAGTAGAACCAGTAAAAAATAATTGAAAAGAAGCGAAAGACAACAATTAAAAATTTTAAAATAGTGGAAACTCCAAATTATACTACAGATGAACTTATTACTTATTGGTGACACATAACATAAATTCGTAAAAAATATAGTATGATTTATATCACAATAAAACATTAAGGAAAAGGCACAAAATGCCCATGTTTAATACCCACGAGCATCCTGACCTCCAACTCATTTGTTTACTCCTAAAATCCAAGTCGAAGTTGCACAACATAAGAAATCAATCATTATCCCCAGTCATTCCAAGAAGAATGCACTACTTAGGTTCCCATTGCAATGGAGGCCTGAGTAGTGTTTGAGAAATAAATATATGTAGGTTGGTAACATATCTATCCATCCCAATCCTGAAAATGAAATATAAATAAAGAAGTGAACAATAAAAAAAATGATAAGAGATAACAAGTTAGTAAAAGAAACATGGTTCGGGTTACTAAATGGATATCCTTAATAGAATAATTAGTTTGGACTATTCTGGAATTTAGAGGAATGTACCTATACAAGCATAATATGTGTACATGTTCCAAAAGTAATAAAGAACTCAAAAATTTGAAACAAAAATCATGTGCCTAGGCTTGAGGTCTAATTCCAATGACACCACATAAATGGGATAATTAAAAAGAGATAATAGTCACAAGTTCATGCTATTAGATAAATTGAATCATCAAGTATAGCACAATAAATTCAAAAAATGATGTCATTCAATTAAATTTAATCAAAACTAGAGTTGATGTCTAAGACGATCCAGAAGGTATCACTACGGTACATCTTACAATTTATCTAATACCATTGATCCCATCAATGGAAATATTTTGAAAGACCATGTGTCACTCATGACATGAGGACTCTAATTCTATCCCAGGTATATCACTAGAGGCCTTATATTCACCCAAGGAATGGAATATCCATCTAGGTAATGGGTCCATCCATGGTTTCTCCCCAAGGGAACTGATATCACTCAAGAGTATAATAAATCACTATGGAATACCTAACATGTCAAGACAAATAATTTCCCCGGATGTCATGGTATAACATAATGAGCATGTGATTTCATCCATGATTCCTTAATTTAGAACTAATGTTCTCCTCTGGACCACATAAGGTGAACAATAATAGCCAAAACATATTCCAATTAAACCGTCAATACATATATCACATAGAAAGAATATGAAAAAATTATTCTAATCAGACAAGCACCTTGATCCACATGTTTTTTAATCAATCAAGTAAATAAAAACAAGACATCAACATGGAATAATGCATTTAACATAAAAGTATCCATTTAATAATTACATGAAAATGATTTAATATTAAAATTTCAAGAATATAAGAATAAAATGAAGATCATGCCACTAAAACATGGAATAAAAATTAGGCACTCACATGAGTAAAAGAATATAAAAAAAGTACATGACATCAACGTGCCCCAAACAATAGGATATAAATGACATTGAATGATATAGGCTAACAATCTAGTTCAATCATGTCGTTCAATAAAAAATCATATTAATTTTATAATATATTTCATAAGGAAAAAAGGAAATTTATTCTAGAAACACACAAAGTGAAGGCCAATAGGAAAAGTGAACACACACATTGGGGTTTTCTATAATGAATACCCATAACATGCATGTCAAGACAATTGATAATGAGGAATCATAGAAAGGTTGCAGTGAGTGGAAAAATTTTGTGACATGCCATAAGTGACAAATTAATGAGAAGAGGGTAGGAACTATAGATGGGATCATAATTACATGTTCATCCACACACATATGTGATGTCTTGGCTCATCTATCATTTTTGAAGGAATGAACATCATATAAAATTTACTATGAATTTTAATGTACGAAACTTTTATTTAACAATAATAATATCAATAATAAGAGAACTAATGAATTATGGAAGGAAAGGATAAATTTATATCATTATATATTTAGATTGAAGTCAGCGAACCTCAAAAGAGGCATTCCATTAAAAAACATTGCCTTTGTTTATAAAAAAATTCCATTTTCCTATATAAACCATTTATTGTTGAATTTTAATTCAATCTAAACTACAATGAAATAAGAAGTATCTTATTTCAATTTAAGGAAATATTGAATTAAAGATGCATGTTGAGGGACCTAACATCAAGAAGATCAAGCCAACACTATTCATTCTATGCTTTCTAACTCATGAAGTTTACATCTGACAATCACGAACCTCCATATATAAATATATGTATTTATGAGCATATATGTTTATATACATGGATTATTTCATGTGATTCCCCCACCATGATGTAACACACATGTAAAAGATATATATATATATATATACCTGGGGGAATGTGTTAACACACTTAGAATCGTTCATGAAATATGACAACAATACCGACTATATAGAGGGTGTGAAACAATGTAGTGGTATAAAACCATACCCGAATACATTGTTAGGAGGACCAAAACCCTTGGAACCACATTACCATTAGCGGTTGTTTCCACAATACATACCAAAGTTTATTGAGACATACTCTTCATAACCTAAAACTAGAATAAAACCCAAAATACAGTATAAACCCTTTCATTGGATTCTTTCCATGAAATTTTGGGAGATGGATAGAACAAATTGGCTAATATAAAGTAGGAAATTAAGGAAGAAAATCCTAAAATGAGAACTTGAAACAAAATCATGATAAAATCTGGTCTGAATTGTTTGAGGAAGATGAATGTATGGATAAGGGCTAGTGTGCTATTGGTTGTAGGTCCTGGGGATTCATCACACAATCGAGATGTGCGCGCTTTCTGAGGATCACAGTCAGGAGGGGTTGTGTGAGGGGTGATGCACAATGAAGGTGGTGTGCACTAGAGAGAGGTCACACAATGTTGGATACATGGAAGCAATGTATGACCACTCTAAGGGACTACATGGAGGGGATCTCATGCCATGTTGGGTTATAGAGGGCCAATATTCATCACGCTCTAGTAGGGGGAGAAAACCCCTTTAATTTTTTTAAACATAATTTGAAGAAAAATAAAAATTAAAATAAAAAGAAATAAAAATAAATAAAAAACATAATAATACTAATAAATTCTAATAATAATTATACTAATACTAATAACAAGAATAATTATAAATTTTTAAATATTATTTAATCCACTATTATTATTTCTCAGTATAATTATAATTTCTTTAGTTTTCAAATTTAATGTGAATTTAAATAATTCAATTACGTTAATTAAAACCATACATCATAGTTTCAAAAAAAAAGAGAAAAACGTTCTAATGCTCATTTTTTAAAATTGGCTTTCCCAGCTAAAAAAGAAATTTATATTCTTTTTCTTTTTCACCCAGTTCAAAACATATGATGTTACAATGTTCCCACCTTAGAAATTCTCATCCCTAAGAATCCTTATAGAACAACATTAGCCTCACCAAATATACGAGGGCATAATTCATCATAAAAAATCACACAATGAATCTCCATACTCTAAACACACACTCATTCATTCATTAGACAAGCCGCACATAATCCATTTGGATCAGATCCAATGCTCATTTTCAATCCTAATCACTGAGACATCACTTATCGAAGCATGTCTATCTATAGAGATGAACATGTCATCTTATCATTAAATATATTATCAATGTTACTTCACACATAAGGCATTAACATTTAAAATGGGAATAAATTCGATCGAAAACACCTTCTAGTATCAAAATTTTATACAAGATACTCACTTAAGAATACTATTGATGATTCTATCTTGATTTTCTAAACAAATGAAAACCAGTCAATTCCAATCAACCGAAAATCCCATGTCGATCCAAACATTCATGAAAAGAATTGGCCAGAACAGACATCACCAATCATTCCTAACAGCATTCCACAAATGTTCCTTCACTGACCGCTCCATTGAATAAGAGGGATAACTATCTGGTCCACTCTGGATGATTGCTCAATAAGATAAATTGCATAGATGACAATCATTTTATGATGTGAACTATGGTTCCTTCTTCTGATATATCTTTCATACACCACGAACACAACCACAAAATTCTATGTTGAACATATGTTGATGTTTCTTGATTTATTCATTACTTAACCTTACAAAATTTCCATGTAAACCTAAGATTGGAATGATCAGAGTGAATGAAACTAATGCAATGAAGTTCATACTCCATGTTTATGAATGAGACATTGGTATAAATACAAGGTGTCCCCATCTAATCATTTACTAGGCCCAAAGATGCATCAGCCAAGCAGTCCAGTTATAGTAAAAGTATTATGATCAAGATTTTTTTCCTCTCCTTCCTACAAAATAAACTAAGGGTCTCTTATGAAAAACCATGATTTGGTAATAACCGTTCAGTTAATGTCATTCCATTAAGATATTATACAACTTAGTTTATAATGTATCATAGTTTAAGACCAACACTATCTTAGTGCATCAAGGAAAATGTCCGAATAGGCTACATACATGTCACAAATATATGGCACACTAGATTAATTTAAATGGATTCCAGTAAAATTAAACCATGTGATGGAAATAAGAATCATAAAACCATAACTTTTTGTCATCAAAGAAAAATTTCATCTTCACCATTCAATGCAACATCATTATCTAATAACCCATCCTTTACCACATGAGACATCTCATGATCATTTAAGAATAAGTATATTTTTACATCCATGATGAATGGGATTACTCTAGGGATTCATAAAATTCTAACTATACCATCATCATGTTTCAAATAAAGAACTGACATGATTTAAAGATCAAAAGCCTCATGAAATTTATTCTATGCCAATAAATCTCTAATGGTCCTCTTTGGTTGAGTTTTATCTACCCCGAAGAACTTGTATTTAATAGAAACGAATTAAAATCCCAACCTTAAGATTATTCTAATCATCAAAAAGAATATATTAACTAGTCACTAAAAAGAACAGTCATTTAGTACCAGCATAAATGAAAATGTTTAATAAATTGGCATGGAAACCAAAAAACAATTGACTAGCATGTCAAAACTCTCTATTCTCTCGAATTCATCTGGAGCATTGGGATGAACTTGGTTCTTCTAATGTACAGGTCTCTCTACTTATAAGATGACCCAAGACATGTTTGATTTCACAATGTCTAATGATTACACTGAATGTTTAAATTTTGTAAAAATAATAAGAACTCAAAAAAAAAATGCATAATTGGGGACATTTTACCCTAAGGTGATGTAGAATAAAGATGACTTTTATCTCGGAGTACGACATACCATGTAATCCCTCCCTGTATATAAATATGGTTTAATGTACTACGAATCATATGACAATGCCTAAGGCATGTCTAACCTGATGAAAATGATAATTACCTTATGCTCAATCCTGAAACAAATGACAAGGATACCATGACCATTTGTTTGAAAAAATCGTTCATTTAGAATGATATATTTCATCTAGGAACAACGACATGTGAAAAAAATAGAAAAGAATAAAACACCATACGTTAGAAAGGGTTTTATGTTTTAAGAGTTCTACTACCACGACCAAGCTCCATTCGAAGAACAAGCATCAACCCTAACTATGGTTTAAACAGAAAGAGTCATAAGGATTAAAAGTTGATCATCAAGCCATTTCTAAATAATAAATGACTATAGAGAATGCTTTCACCTCAATTTTATGGAATCTCATTGGAGAAACTCAAACAACACATACATTTGGGTCATAGGGAGAGGTCACCACTACAAGTTCCACATGAAATCCCATTACATTTCAATTAATTCATAATATAAGATGCACCTATTCAAGAGCCATGTTATATGTGAGTCCATCATCCAATCCATAATGTGATCAGACACATTACGTGTGTAATTATGCTACCATTTAATTTTATATAATAAATTTTTGTAAAAGAAACCAATTATATATCAAACAAGATAGAGTGACCCTTTATTATTCTAATAGATAGAAAATTGCTGAAATTGCTAAATCATTGAATTTTAATCACTGCAAAACGATAATAAGAACAAAATTTTGATACAAGGCATACGTGCTAGAAAACAAGTTTCATGGAAACATGATATAATTAAAAATATATCACTGAAACATGTTATATAAAGATAAATTCTAAATAAATATAAGACATGGTATACATTCAAGGAAGACTATTATATTTAGTAGGTAAATCAAAAATTCAACTACATTGAATAAAACTATGCACAGAATGTGATTTTCTATGTGCTTAATATAATCCAAAAAATATTTAAACCTTGAGGAACTATGTGAATAGAAAATTCACATAAATTAAATATATCATAATTAGAAAAAATATAAATCACACGAGGTGAATCAAATCAACTTTATTATAAAAATTAATGAATATTGATACCTAGTCCTGGCCAATTAGTCATTTCACATACATGGGGTGATCAATCCTGCAGAAAAATATTAACCATCTATTGAAACATTATTAGTGTCTTACCTACCATACCAAAATAGTAAGAAAAAGTAAAATAAACCACCTCTAATACCACAATGAAACATCCTGACCTAGTACACCTCTAAGATGGTGGTCAGACTGGTAGGTCACATGAACTCAAGGGAATCACTCATAATGACTAGTAGTGATGGCTTATGGTGTGTCTGTGGGGGAGACTATGCACTCATATATTATATTATACATTGAGAGTAAAAATATATAATATGTTTAGAATGTTTAAATGGAACAGACATTAGAATAACCAGTAATAAATAATTTTAAATCAATGGAAGATAATAATAAACAATTTAATAAATGATTCCAACACCAGATTATAAAATTAATGAATTCATATTATGGTGAGGATACATAACTGAATGTAGTAAACCATACAACTTTCTATAAAACATTGTAAATTAATAAATAAAACCCATCATATCCCCAAGGATGGTATCCACTAGAATCCGAAGCTCTATCTCAGCCCTTTTCTCCTAAAATCTTGGTACAAACACCAAAAAATAAGAAATTAATCAGGGTCCCCAATCTTGTGAACACAAAAGGTCTACTCGGGCACCACAATGTAAATGCTCCTTGAGTATGGTGTTACATAATAATATCAGTAGGTCAACACAACCAGTGACTATCCAAATCTTGATAATGCAATATAAATTAATAAGTTCATCATATAAAATAAATGGTGATTGATAAAAAGTTGTTAATTTCAACAGAGTATGGGCTCTTAAATGAACAACCTTCCCATTCAACCTATTTTTTTTCCTAAAAAAAATTTAGAGGAAGTTAATTATGAAATAATGAAATGTGTACTAGTTACAAACATAATAAGGGAACTTGAAATGGTTAACCATCAATCATGTTCTTATGTATGGGGTATAATTCCCATTTCATCACATAAGTAATATATTAATAATGTGAGAAAGGTCACAAGTGTATCATCTAATATAAATATAAGAAACTATTATAGAATACTACATTCAACCAATACATTCAATCAATGAAAATAAATCAAATATGGAGTTGTTGTCTGCACGTTTCTCGAAGTAATTGATATGTTACATCCTTTAATTTATCCAATGCCACTAATCTCGTCCATAGAAATATTTTGAATGACCACGTATCCCTCACGTAATGGTTAGAATAAATCCATATTTGGTATCCCACTAGAGGACTGACTATCACCCATGACATGGCATAATTATCTTAGCAATGGGACCATCCATGGAATCTCCCCTAGGGGACCTGTATCACTTAGGATTATTTTAAATCTCCTAGGAATCCTTCTCCTAGAAAGACAATGCATCACCCCCGATGTATCATTTTATGACCACCTGAGCATTGGATTTTATCCACGAGTCCTTAGTACGGAAGTCATCTTCTCACCCATCCCACATCAAGTGAACCGTAATAGCCTACACGCATTACCTGGAAGACATCAATACATATATCATAATTAGCGAATATAAATAAATCATGCTAATCAAACTAGCACCCTTAGAAACAAGCTATTTATGATGTCAGGTATATCAATTCAATACATCAACATGGAATAAAAAATTTATCACAAAATATGAAGGTAAAAATTTCATGAAAACTTTACTATTTTACAATCCCAAGAGAACAAGCATAGAATTCAGATCAAGCCTCTAAAATAGTGTTAAAAAATTGGCAGTTTCATGAGAAATGGAATATAATTAAAAGCACAAGGCATCAATATGCCTTGAACCATAAGATATAAATGGTATTAAATGAAAAACTATAACAATCATTTTTGATTATTTAATTCAATTCAAACCATCACATTACATTTATAAAATAATGCATAAGAATAAAAGGCCATTTAGGGTTGGCACACCCAAATGGTTAGTGAATAGGTAAGGAAAACACCCCGAATGGGTTTATATATTTGATAAAGCCTGAATATTCATTATAGAACAAACAAAACAATCTATTAAATGATAATGAGTAATTACCATAAGGTTTCAATAAGAAACATAATGGTGGGACATGACATAAGTGACGAAGTAAAGGGAATATGAAAGGTTCCCTAGATTGGGAATCCTAATTACATATTGATCCATTCATGTAGAAGTTGTTTTGGTTTATATGTCTATTTTCAAGGAAGGAATGTATTTTAGAAATAACCAATAAGGGTGTAGTACAATCATTACATTTAACGATTATAATCTCAGGAAATAAGAGACAAAAACACATTAAGGATGGAGAGAATAAAAGTCGATCACTGAATTTTTAGATTGAAGGAATTGCAACTCAATAAGGGTGTTTTATTATGAAACTATGTCATTTATTATCAAACAACATATGTTTTTCATATAAAAAATTTATTTAATAATTGAAATTAAATATAATCATGAATATTTAAGAAGCATCTAAATTCAATTTAAGTCATTCATGAATTTTTAAGTCTAGGAGAGGAAACCTACAACAAGAAGATCAAACATAATATTAGAAATAACCACTTTTTTAGTCATGAAACAACTAGCTCAAACGCATGCACCTTCAAAACCACACATAAAAACACACACACACACACACACACACAGATATATCCTTAAAATGCTACATGTTATCTTTAGTTTATTGAGGAACATGCACTCAAAAGATATATATATGTATATATATATATTACTATAATTATGTTTTCATTCACATGGAATCATTTGTAAAACCATACAAAAATTATCTTAGGTCAAATAAACACCACTAGACCATATGTTGAGGGTTCAAAACAACAATGTGGTATAAAACATTACCTGAAAACATTGGCGAGATGACAGAAACACTTTTATCCGCTTATAATTTGGCAGTAGATGCCACAATATAGACCAAAGGGTCTTGATAGATCCTTTTCATAAACTAAAACAATAATAACATGATAAATATTGATTTAACCTAAAAATATAGTTTCATCCTAACACCATAGGGAAATGGATTGACCGAAATCAGCCAATGAGATGTATAATATCAAGGGAGAGGGTCTTACATTGATGATTCCAAGTATAATATTGAAGAATTCTGAACAGATTTGTTAGCGGAAGAGTGAGCCAAGGAGAAGGGTGCATGCTCAATGGGTTTCATGTCTAGGGGGTTTACTGCACAATAGGGAGGTTCATTCCTATTTGATATGGAAACAATGAAGGGCCATGTTAGGGGTGATGCATACTAGAGGTGTTTCACATATAAAGGATGTTTTATGGAGGGCGCTTTCATCGAATGGTGGTCCGACCACGGATAGTGATGTAGGGGGCGCATATTGCTCCTTGTATAGTTTTATGGCGCTGGTGTAGGTTGTGCTTCTAGGAGGGGGGATGTGGCCCCTCCAATTTCTATTAAACCTAATCTAAAACTAAATAAAAATAAAAAAATATCTAATTATATTAGTAATTACCAATTATTATACTGATAATAATAATCATAATAATAATAGTAGTGATAATAATAATTAATAAATTATAATTTTTATTTAAACAATAATTTTTTCCACTTAATTGATATTTAATCTATTTTATACTTTTACATTAATTTTATTTAATTAATTAAATTTAATTTCATTAATTAAGAAAACATTTTGTTGCATCAAATCTTAGAGAGAAAAAGGTTCTGATGCTCAGTTTAAAAATCAATATGCCCAATTAAACAAAAAAATTAATCATAATATTATAATAGTTATGTTATTATAACTTCAATTAGAAAATTATATTTTTGGGTTTATGATTTCTCTTTAATATCAACATATTGACGTGTAATAATAAATGAATACTTTATTATCATCAATTTTTTGAAATATAAGAATGCTCTAGTAAGGATTTATATTCCTAGATCGTGATAATAACATCAGTTATTAAATTTTCAACCAGGTATATATATTTCTATATTATTCACTAAATTGAAGTATTTTGTATTTTCCTCCACATAATTTAGAATTAAAATTTTATTTTAGTTTATGTGTTAATTTATATTTTACTTTCTTTGGGAGAATTTAATTATTATAAAATAAAATATTTGGTGACATGATCATATATATATAATTGAAATCACCGTCATTGGGAAAAAATTAAAATTAGGTAATAGACTTTTGATCCATACAAAATAAATGTTCCCCATCATGGTTATTTTTTTTTGTAATTAATTGACTAAATAATGGTATTTTTATGTGTTGGAATTATATATAATGATGACTTGTTGTATTATGTGCTGAATATATGAAAAATAATTATAATCTATTTAATCTATATGTACATTTTTAATGAGTTAATTTAATTAATTTACACATTATTCAATCTATTATTAATCAACTATCCCCACAAAATATAAATTAATCAATCCATTCCCAAATAAATATGATTAAGTGGGAGGATTGCTTATGTATTATGATGGCATAATTATTTAAAATATTTGGTTTTTCGGTTCCTTGATTATTGACACATAAAATATGAATATAACACCACTTATATTTTAATTTTTTATCTATTACTATGTATATAACGACTAATATAAAAAATAATATAGTGAATATATCAGAGATACAATCATGTTAATCAAAAAATATTTAATTTAAATGAATAAAAGAAAACATGTATTGAAATAAAATATGACCAATATAATGTATGAACACAGAAAAAATTAATGGATTGATATTCATCAATAAAAATGAAACCTAATGTTTAAATGTTCTTAAGAAATTAATACATGTAAAATATATATTAATTTATAATGAGATATTCAATGATGTGTGACCTTATTATTATCAAAAAATTGTAAGTTACCTAATAATAATTCAAATTTAACAATAAACGGTTTTCATAGTGGAGTTATATCCTCCTTGATGTTGAGATTAATGTCTTCCCTTTTTCATTTGGTTGTGAATTTACCAAGATATTATCCTCCTGATATTACTCGTTAAATATCATTTTTTTATTTAAATCCTTCCATTTTCAGTGTCCCATTGATGTGGATTCTTTGTTGGTCAATTTTTTATAATAGGGAACACTATATATCAAAAAAAAAATAGTTTTAAATATATTTTGACATTTGAGATTATTTAAATACCAATCCATAAAGGTTTATCCAATTTAAAATTAATTCTGATGGAATAAATATTGATTACTCACGGTCTATTTAGTAAAAAATCATGTTTGGATAGTCATTTTGAAAACATTGTGTCTATATTGTTTATTATTTTTAGGTAGGAAATTATTACAATCGATGTATACGTTGTTATGGATTCAATTATATGACATATTTATGATGAATATAAAGAACTAATATTAATTTGGGTTTGGTTATATCTGTTAATTGAAGAGTGATGTGTCTCAATAGTGCCAATATTTATTTTTGAAATGTTATATTAGTGATGGTTATGTGATTTTCTAGTAGTGTTGGTTTCTTCCCATTCTCTAATGTTTTCATGGATCATACATTTTGGTTCATCCAATTTGGGATTAGCATTCATGTTGGATATCTGTAATTAAATTTTTTTCCATTCTTTTATTAGTACTCTTAATAATGATCTTGTTAGCAGTTATAATATTGGTAGGAAATGAAATATACTGGTATAAGTGTATTCTATATGTTTTTTTTCTATGTTGATTTCTTCACCTCATTTTACAATGAATCAATGTTATTATTTATCATTGTATTTTTTCTATAGATAATATTCATTTAAATATTAGCAGCAATAGTTTATCAAAATATTTATGTGGTTAGGGATGGATTTTTAATTATTATCCTAAAACCTTTAGAATAATTCATTAATTTTATTATGATCAATTATATTAGTTTTACACTTTTTAATTAAATTTCATTTTAAAATCATAACATTGATATATATAGTTTTTTGGAAATTTATTTTTTTAGTCTTTTTATTAGGTGTAATGGTTCCCATTCATCCTGAGAATATAATTTTAGTAAAATAATATAAAAAATACAATTCAAATTTGGAAAACAAAACATTAAAATAATCATTGCTTTTTATATCCATGTGGTATATATATATATAATTAGATCATATATTTATAATGAAATATGAAAATTAAAATAATGTGAGTAAGAATGGGAAATCAAATAATATTGGAGTATTGATTATGATTCAGTGATAGTTCATTAGAATAAAAAATATTGTAATCAAACTCAGGGAAAATATTAAAAATATAACTATATAACCAAATGATTGAATTTTTTTACCCTACACATTGAACCTCAACTTGTTGGATAATACTCATCTAAAAATAAATGTTGAAATGTTCTTCAATTAACCACAGTACCCAATCCATACAACCAATATATGAATTACATAAATGGTGAGAGGAAATAATTTGTATGAACATGATAAAATACTCCTAATTTTTTGGAATTATCGGAAAATACCATGTTAAATATTTTAACTAATTTATTTTTCTTCATAAAAAATATATAAAAAACTAAAATTATGGGAACAAAATCCAACATCATTCCTACCAATGAGAAAAATTTATGGTAGGTTTGTTGTTAACATAGATATGATAAAGTAAAAGTCATTGAAAAAAATATTATGTTTTATGAGAGAGGAACTAATAATTTTTTTTTGAAATTATTGATCTATATTTACTACATGATTTAGAAATATAAAATTGTATGTCCAAATGCTCTGTTGTAAACAATTTTAGTACAACTTGATCCCAATGTTATAGTGTACATTAAATATATTAAAAATTAATATGGTATTAGAGGGCCACAATACTTAATTGTGTCCATAGAAATTTCCCACCATGTATACAATTTTTATCTTTATAATAAATCTATATAGGAAGAAAAAAAATTTCATTTAATTTATTCATTAGATGACATGCAATATGTTTCCACACTGATTCTTCAATCTATTTATATATTTATATTTTGTATAGTCCTCTGATTATGTTTATATAATCATCGTTATTGTTATGGAATCAAACTAATCCTTTGAATAAAATAACATAATAATATTGGAAAATGGATTATTCTGCACTAAAGTAGTATACTTTCTTCCATAAGAACCTACTATGTGTTATGAAATAATATACATCAGAAATTTGATCTTCATAATCATCATGTCATAGCTCATATTATTCCCACATCACATTACACCAAATAACATGGTCTATCAATATAGAAATTAGATTTATTGTATCAAAAAATAATATACATGGTAATTATAAACCTCCTGTAATGTTTTTATCTACCTTATTAAACCAAATAAAAACAATATCTTTATGTATACATCGAAATTGTTTCTCAATCATAATTCCAGAGAAAAAATTTAAATGACCCTTACAAATCACTAAAATCAATAAGGATTATTTTTTGTACATTCAAAACCATATTTTAAATATCCTATCAATATCATAAAAATAATCCCTAGAAATAATGGCAATAAATTAACATATTAATGTATCCTTGATGTTACATGTATGAATGAGAAACTAACCCATTAGTATATATCAAACATTTATAAATTAATTTTCTATTCAATATTAAAATTTTATATATGATTAGAGGGTTTTATTATATATCTATATGTTAAATTTTATGTATCCATAATGTTATACTATTTTCCTCATTAGTGGAACAATTTCTATAATATCTGTAGGCCTTAATAATTTTTTCTCTACTACATCACATTAAATCATATGTGTCTAATCATAAGTGTCTATCACATGAAGTAATAAAAAAATTGGATTGCCTATGGTAGTAAATATAAATTTTCATGACATTTTTAAATGATTATTAATACATTATTATATAATAATACTATTATAAATTCCAAAATGACATATTTAAAACACTAAAACATCAAAATAAAATAGTCTCTCAATGAAAATTAAGAAAATATTTATTTATAATTAGAATAAAATATTATATTTGAACATTTTCACAGTAAATTAAAAATTTTGACAAGATAACATATGTCTCATAACCTCAAATTAAAATATAATCTTGTGGGGTATAAACAATTAATTTCAAATATAAAATATAGAACAATATTATCAAAATAACATTCCAATATGTTCCAAATTGATAGTATACTCCTACGAGTGTATTTCATAAAAAAAATTATTTATATAAATATAATCATATATAAACGACACATTAATATTCCAAAATATACTTTAAATATAACAAGGTAATAATAAACCCAAATATAATCATCCTAATAGTCCAAAAAAACATTATCATCTATTGTTTTTCCAATTTTTTATAACAATGTATTATTAAAGGAAGGTAACGATTTATAAATAGAAAAAATGTAATCCATTATTTGAAGGTAATGAATTTATTAAGCTAATAGATTCTATATATATATGTGTGTGTGTGTGTGTTTTTATACAAATGTTTAAACAACCTTTTATCAAAAATGAACTGAATAAAGGATAATATTTTCTTATATTTATTATAATTTGAAAATAATGAAAATATATAAATGAAACATTTTATGGCTATTCAAATTGTCATGGAAATAAACCATTATAACTAATTCTCCACTTATATTTATATTCTTCTTGGAATGGGGAAAATTTCCTCGAAACAAAATCTATCTTAATACATGAATATTAGTATCCACAATTTTCATCTTCATGGAATGATATCTTTGCAATATTAAAAATAATTTTTTGAAGCATCAAAAAATATTGCTAATGTTAATGGTTGTAGATTCTATTCAACTATCACAAATGGTAATGAATATTCAACATTATCCAATACTATGGGTTTACATAATAGAAAATATATATCATCATATACATAGATGAAATATAATCACACTTAAACTATTGATGATGATCCATTCCATAAAATTAATATGTAAATTTATAATTTAATAATGTTGAGAGGAGTAATCTTCTATTTTAGTGAATATGTATCATAATTTATAAACAATGAATTAGTATATATACTAAATAATTATCATTGTGTATCATGTTTCTTTTCATTCACCATTGTATGAAAATGACTAATGGTGAATTTTTATAACATTCTTGATTTAGGATTTTGATATAGTTAGCTTATAAAATGTCCCTATTACAAAAATTTTGGAATGAGTTGTATCTCTATTACTGATTGACATTTTTTATCTAAATTGGGTCCTTAAATATAATTTAGGTTCATAATGAATCATGAAATATAGATTCAGTTGAAAAGACTTTGATATACTCATTTATGAAGAAGAACTATTATTTATGAACTCTTATGGAAAATATTAAAGATTATAACATTGAAACCCATCTCATCCACCAAACAGAGTATCCAAAATAATATTTTTCCTCAACAGATATTATTAATTTATATGTAAAACAAATTATTGATAAGAGAATCAAATAATTATTTTTAAAGAACACAATTTCCCAAAGATTAAAAGTATATGAATCTCACTTAGGGAAACAAAAAATATTAACCTGAAAAATTAAACTAAAAAATACATGATGAAATGACATACCAATTAATACTATTTTTATTAATTGTGTAACTTCCTTATAATTATTTTTAAATGTTGAATATTCAACTAGAGATAGATGATTTCTACCAACAAAATAAATCCTCATGGTTTCTATTAAAAAATATGTGTTTCCCTTGATAACCATATATATTTGATGTGATATTTTATATATAATACTTAAATTGATGACACATCCATGTTTTATTATATATATAATAAATAATATTATATTAGTTGAATATAATAACATACATTAACTATCTATATAGAAAATAGTAAAATAATAATAAAGCTATGATCTGTGTCTTTTCAATTAATTTTTAAAATATAGTGTGTTGTTTTCTGTAAGATACTTAGGTTCATGGGATACATCGTGAATCAATAGTGGAGTCTATATAAGGGAATTGGTTCCAGAAAATTTAATTATATATTTTACATATGGAAATAACCTTTTC
This sequence comes from Viscum album, assembly GCA_963277665.1. Taxonomy (NCBI): domain Eukaryota; kingdom Viridiplantae; phylum Streptophyta; class Magnoliopsida; order Santalales; family Viscaceae; genus Viscum; species Viscum album. The sequence goes on along the minus strand of OY728148.1, from coordinate 63,041,989 downwards.
AATACCAATTTATCTCAAATATTTCTTCTAATCTCTAATAAACCAATGATCATGATCTTTCTGAAATATCCCATATCCTGGAAATATAATCATTTTATCATTAAATTTATTTTAAATTATCTTTTTTTCATTGATTTCATGGATTTGTGACCAAGCATGTTATAATTTAAAATAAGGATTATTTTTAAAATGAAACAAATTATCATAAAACATCATATATTAGGCTAGATAATGCCAGGTGACATTAGATGATCAACATTCAACACAATTTACCAGAATATAATGTATATTAATATCCCACATAAAAATAATCGGTCCATGGATTATTTATATATATATATATATAACAAATAAATTTTGATGTAATGAATTATGATAATAAATAAATGCACAGATGGAAAAATTATTTTTCATAATTAATTTCGGAGGGAGATAAAAATTAGAAACACTTCTATATAATATTAGAGAATGTTAAATTATTTATAAATATCAATATTAATAATAAAAATCATTATAATACATAGAATTCAAACATCATAGGTCATGTAGATGTTGGGAAAATGCATGGGATAATGTTATGATCATTAGTGAAATATATGGATGAATAAAATTATATAAAATACTTTGGGGTCACAAATTCATGAGACCCATATCATATTACCCAATCATATTGAAATACTATTATGTAAATACATTATGGTGAGAATATATTAGTTCTGTGAAGGGGATGATATTATATTGTACTCATGGAATTAATGAATTATTGTGTTCCGTTTTCATTTTTGGAATATAATATTATATCGAATGAATATAAATGATTTATGGGAACTATTTAAATTGGGTAAAAATCTCAGATATACTTTTTGTATATAATTATTGAAATTTATAAGTCGACATGAACCGTCACAAATGTAAAAACTACTTCAAAAAATAAGAATTCAACTGATTTATATATACTAGAAATAATAATTAATTCTATTTAAAGCATACATTAAAATTATTTATGCCTCTAAATAAAATTATTACTTAGTAGTATCCTACTAAGAATATAGAATACTGCACAAAAATGGACATCCTCGAATGAAAAATATTTAAAAATAATTATATAATCACTAATAATAATTTATACTCTACTTGAAAATATATTATCTCATTAATATATCATACATCAATACATATAAATTATGAATAATAATTTATATGACTCAAAAATAATAATTTTTTTAAAATTGCAGACACCAGAACACAAAAAAATAATCTATAAGAACCAAACCATCATATGGTTTTCTACATGTTATCCATGGGAACCACTAAATAAAAAAATTGTGTACTATAACATTTAGTAAGATATATTCTATCGACATAGAAAATCACACCTTTATGAAAAATAACAATTTGAGGAATATAAAATTTAAATAATGTGTATCTATAGTGTTGGAACACCATACTCCAAAGTATCACAATAAAGTAATTACAAAATTCACTTTTTACTACATTTAATGAACTCTATATCAATCTAAATTTAAATTGATTTTTTTTATAAAAGGGTATGTTAAAAAAATTACATGATCTTATCCATTATATAATTTTTTTAGGATTTAAATTATAAAAAATATTAAAATTTGATAAAATATATTTTTACATAATGACTGTATATGTTTTTAAAATATTAAAGACATATATATATATATATCAATTATATATTATTTATTACTTTTCTATATACAACTACCTTTAAATAAAACTACACATGAAAAATAGAAAAATACCAATTAGAATTGATGATAACAAAATGCAAATAGAATTGGTATATGTAAAACCCCATATAGTTTGTATGAAAGCCAAAAAAATTCAAAATTATTTATACACATCACTATGATAAAAAATAAAATAAATAGGACAATAATATAAATATATAAATAACACAAATTAAAAATGTTTTACTACATGAATCAAAATGTTAATATCCAAATGTCACATAATTTTTATCATTTGAAGTATAATTGGTCATAGTGGGATGATCAGATATTAACATCGGTGTAATAAATTAATATCGTATGTTCCATTCATAAAAACGTTACCTCATATGATTCTATCACATCACCTCATAAATTTTACATTATAAAATATAATGTAATCTATTATAGATGATAATATGTGGTGTAAAAATAAACATTAGGAAGCTTCAAATATGGTTATAATCATAGTTACTAGGGGGGGCCATGAAAACCCTATACTAAGGTGTGAATTATGATTTTATAATGGCAAGAAATTAATAATGTAACTTCCCAAATAATCCATTTTCTCACACATAATAAAAATAAAAATAAAAGTCCCATTTATGATTTTTTCAATCCCAATGAAATATTCATTTTCATCACACATAATGAAAAGAAAAAAATAAATCAAAAAATAATGTGGATTGACATTATTGGTGTTAATTATATCATAACATCCTCTTATTTAATACCCAAGAATATTATTAAATCATAAAAATAATACTATTCAGTAAAATCATCATTTGAAATACATTAATGAATAAAGAAAAAAAGATAAAAAATAATATATTAAATGTAAATATTAGTCAACATATACATTACCCTAGCTCTAAAAATTTATCATGTTATAATATTCTATTGAGTCATACAAGAGAAATTTTATATAGAATCTATTTGATTCAATACATGAAAAAAATTAATATTAATTTCGAATACATAAGATTAAGTTTGTTATCAATTAATTATTAAAAGAAAACATAGTCATTTTTTATATAATCAAATCATACATAAATAATAAATCAATGAATCATGAATAAAGTTTCTGATGACCCCCACCCATGAATTATTCAATAATGAAAAAATATTAAAATAAATAAAAATATTATAACTTCATTAATGAATTTTTTTAATAAATATCGTATATTATTTTAATAGTTGCCAACAACCTTATTCAATGAATAATAAATTAAATTCCACCAAAACACAAACCAAAATTTTCTATGGATATATATAAGTCTATAAAACAATAGAGGATGAAGAAAAAATAATGAATATTCCCATAATAAAGATTAATAATCTATTGTTTTAGAGAAATAATATTATATATTTTAGAAACTATAACCTCTTTAAGAAAAATTAAGAAGGAAGAAGATAGAAAATAAAAAATAAGGGACTGTATAGAACAAAATAAAATGAATACATTTATGAATTGAAGGGATATATAGAATAATGATCTATGGAAACAATGATCAAGTGTAAAGTGTTCAACAAAAAACCATTGATTAATTTGAAAAATAAAAATGGGAATATTGTGTTCCAATTTTAATTTATAAAAAAATGAAATAATAAATTAATTGACACTTAAACCCTTTTCTGCAAAATCATCCAAAAACTTTTTTATAATGTTGACCACTCAATAAATCCAACTTACATAACCAAAATGTGTAGACCAAACATTATTCATAATAGTACAATATCCATGTGTTAGGAAATGTATAGGGGAAATACATGATTCATAGATACACCAAATAATGAACCAATAGTGTGACCTTGAAATATCTAGAAACATCTAAACAAAAAAATTAAATAATCCAATAATTTAATGAAATTTATATTAAAAATTAAAAATTAACATTGTTGTTCCACAATTGTTCCCAATATTCAACATTCTAGAGTTATGTAATTTATGATAACTAAATAATGTAAATAAAATAAAAATAACATTACCCAAATATAGTTTTTATTATATATAATGATGATCAATCTATTAATTTAAATACTAGGAGTTAAAAAATATAATTATTTATTTAATCTATCTAAAATTTATAAGTTTATATAGAAAAATGAATTCCATGTTTTATCATTAATTTAATATATGATGTAAAAACATTTCCTAGTGAAAATAAAAAAAATGGTAAAAATAATTTTAAATCAATATAAAATATGAACACTAATATATTAATATTATAAAATATTTTATTATAAAAATTTAACGTCAAAAAATCCATTATTTTAATGAGATACTATAAGACATGACCTGATTCGATTTATATAAAAGGAGAAGCTCATATGGATTATTCAAATATAAAAACATGATTTATATACCTTTCATCATGGAATTAATAGTGTTTAAAATTAATTTGACATTCAAATGATATAATGAATTCACACAATTGAATGAGATTGTTAAAATTATAATTTATGGTATTAGGTAATTCCCAATATTCTAATAACAATGGATGGTATCACACACTGTACTAGTTAAATCATTCCAAATAGTCTTACAATTGAAATGATTTTGTAATATATATATTTATGAGATGTATGAAACCAAATATTTGTCACATAACAATATATGTGTTATATTTTCATAGTGAATTTTGTGGATTTTTTCTACCATATGAATACAATTACAAGATTCAACACATCCTCATAATCGAGGAGGATAAAATGAAAGATGAACCTATCTAACTCTTTGGACAACTATAGTAAGGAAGAACTCATAATAGTTTTTCAATAATTAAATATAGGTACGTCAAGGGATTAATTATATTGTAAAAAATAAATTGATCAAATTTTTGGACAACTCGAATGAGATAAACATGATTGAATAAAAAATACCACAATTTTTAAAATCAATATAAAAATGTACATTATCTTAGAATATTTTATTGTTATCATAATTAAGTCATAATACCTCTATCATATTATATTTATATTGAATATTGTTATTATTTTTTAACTATATAATTTTTGTATAGTTCATCGTTTTATTATAACCCAAATGGCCTCAATGAGGATATGAATTTGTAGTTCATGTGTAGGATGGTCTTTAGTGATCTATATTAGATAATTAGAAAAGTGGTCCAATTCTTTAATACATAGAGAAGTTTTATTATAATGTGTATACTGATAAATCTTAATCTCACTTTACTGTATATAAAAATCATAAATTTATTTATTTCATTAATTTTTAATATTACTAATACTAGATGAATCATTTTCACCACCCATCATAGTATAAAATTTCTAATTTGGTTCCACCAATAAAACTATCATGACATCAACTATTTTAATTTTGATAATGAATTAATAAATTTCTAATCATTTGGTGGGATAATTTGATCTATAAACATGATGATTTACCTTATTTATATAGTATAATCCAAGGATATTGAAATAGAAAATCACTGAAACTATATGTTAACACATTAACCATTTTTTCTCCCCATTGTAAAATTTTAAACGGAATATATAGTTTATGCCTTGATCAATAATGTTTTTTGAATAATTGATATGATAAAAATATTAATGACTTTAGTATGAAAAAATTCTATTAGAAATTATTTAAGAACTACTAACATTCACCTGTATTGATATATGATGGAACACAGCGGAATGTAAATAGGTTAAAGAAAATTAATTACATGACTCATGTTAAAAAGTTGAAAATTTATTTATATGATCCACACATTTTATAACTCCATATATAATATTTATTTATATGAGAGTAGTGATTAAGATGCATGAAAATCTGGAAAGTATGTCATACCGCCTTTTTTACATAACATTCCATTTTATATTTTAAATATAAGAACATTAAAGAGTAGTGTCTTTGAAAAAATGTTCTTAATACATGAAAACATAAAAAAATAATTTAATTGCCTTTAAAATAATATTTAAATGTTCATACAATGTACAATTTCTAAATCTCATAACCTGGATACATAAATTAAAGGAATCGATGAGCAGAATGCCGAGTAAAGAATACAAGTGAAATAGTTTGCATGTGAACATGAGAGATATCAATAAGAAAACAGGTAATATCATAAATGTAAAATAAAGAGGTAAATAATAATATTAATAACATGTAACATAACAGGGAAATGTGTCTACAACATTTAATTTATGCATTCATAAGTGTATCACCAAGGTCCATCTCCATGGTGTCCTTAAATTTACCTAGGTTATTCCCTAGGGTAACGTAAAACATCACACTCTAGAGATTAATTATTAACCTAATGAATATGAGTTCTATTAGAGTTAAATATTTGAATTTTTTTTATGTAATACACATATATCATAAGAAATCAATTCATAATTAACCAAAATTTAAAAAAGAAAATGGGTTTCATATCAAAATCGAGATTTTTTTATAAACTGCTAAAAAACAAGATCAATATGTAATTTCTAACCCATGGAAGGATACTGGGGGATTTGTGTTTGTAAATTCTATAATTAAATATATATTTTTCCATGATCAATACCACTAGAAATTAATTAGTATGGTGTATTAACATAAACAAAATAGGATAATTTGAAGATAAAAAGAGATAGATTTTGAGACGAAAATTCAACACCATATCAAATATATTACATGGTTTTAGAAAACATTAAAAATATAGGGGATAATGGTAAACCAGTCATAAATAAATCATAATACAGGATATAGATATAATAAAGAGTAAAAGAAATCTTGTTATGGATATTTTAATGACATACAACATTATATAGAACCCTGATAGAAAATAGAATATGTGAATTGTTTTTCGAAAATTCGGCAGCCTAATAACATCACATAAAAATTTAGAAAAGGAATTGAATTGAGAAAAATTCCATTTCACCATATAAAAATCAAGAGTACAGTAATATGGATACAATATGTCATACCCCAACATATGAAAAAGGATATTCAAAGACCTTACATAAACAATGGGTTGGATAAGAAAAGATGTGAAAAGTTCCCTTACCTTGTAGAGTAACTTCAATAACCCAAAGGATGTGACCTTGGAGGTTCTGATGGAAACTTGGGGTGAATAATTGGGAGTTAAAAACACCATATCATTGTTTATGAAGAATTTTTAATGTATGGAATAACGTAATGGGTTGGAATTTACAGAAAAAGTGTTGGAATATTTTATTAATATCCCAATAACACCTCAATAGTTTTATTTTCAAAACCATGGGCTTGTCCATGATTTTTTCCCATGGTATTATCCACAAGGGTCACCACATATCATATTTTACAGTACACAAGTCAACCAGATTTTTACATTATTTAATACAGAATTATGATGTCATAAAACAAACCGAAAACCCATAAATTGTATTTTTACTATTCACACAAAAACAAAACACATTATCAAAAACCCATAAATTCATCCTAAACTAATATTGAAGTTCTGAAATTAAATAATGATCTACATTTTATGAAAATAATATTATTAATATGAGATATATAATTTCAATGAAAAATTATTATTTTCCCAAAATAAATAATAACACATAAATAATAATTTATGAAACATTAATTTACTTATGCTATTATATTAAATTAAAATTATAGATGCCAAAATTATTTTTATACATTATTAAGTGAGGATACTATTCTATTGGTCACATTACTATTCATAGAAGTAATATTACTATTCATATATTACTATTAAACAAAAATTATGTCGATCATATTAGACTCTAAATTTCATACATATCACAATAGTATAAGACCGTTTTTGAATATCATAACAAATTATTAATTATTTAATGTACAAATAAAGATTTTAAAATACTCACTTTTTTATATATTCATCAATAATAATAAATTTCATAAAAATTCAAAATATATTTATTTTGACATTTGAAATTAAAAAATTAAACCATAATAAGAAAAATTAATTAATATATACAAAACGATTACACAATGTAACTAATTCCACATTACATATCCCCTTATAATACATCCATATGACATACGAGTAAAGTGTGAAATGTTTTTTAGAATCACGGGGATTATTAGAAAACATTTCATATGTGGTGATTTCTATCAGGTTGAACTTATCCATAAGGCAATTACGTTCAATCTTAACATGTTGAAATGAGTATTGGTCTTGGTGCAGAGAAAATCCCAGTGATGATACCTCCTTCCAAAGCTCCAACACAAGGGCTTTGAACAACCCATGTCTACTTGATTAGTCCATCGACTCATCTTTCTATATTAATTATCCATGATCATGTGTATTTATAAATAATAATCATAATATTATGAGTATAGCTTCCAGTGTTCATATTGACCAATGGTCATATAACAGTCAAAACCCAGTTGTCTTATTTTAGTTATACTAATTTAATTAAAAAAGATTATAGTTTTCTGCGTAAGAATTATTTAAAACACATCTTTAGGAAGGAAAATATTATTCAAATGTTTGGTTCGTTACATTCTTCCCCCATTATGAAATTTCATCCCCAAAAATTAAACATGTACCCTATAAATATAAAATCTGTGGGTACACATTCTTCATAGACTCCTCTAGTTCCCATGATGCCTCTTTAGATTTTTGGTTCCTCCAAAACACATTAATAAGGAAGGTTGTCTTGTGCAGTATAACCTTTTATATACGATACAAGATCTCTACAGGATGCTCCTCATTAGATATGTCATGTTCTAGTGGTACCACCTCTAGATTTAGTATATATGTAGGGTAAAGTATATACTTCCTCAAGAGGGATATGTAGAAGACATGATTAACATGTAAAATATTTGGAGGAAGTGCAATCATATCGGCCACTACTATTACATGACCAATGATATCATGGGTGCCAATGTACATGGGATGAGAATATCTTTCCTCATAAACCTCATGACTCTTTAAGAAGGAGATATTAGAAAAAATATATTTTCACCAACATCAAACTCCAAGTCTCATCAATGGTTATTGACATAGCTCTTTTGATTACTCTGAGCATCCTTAATGTGTTGTTGGATGTCATAAAACTTTTTTTTCATCTCATTCACAAGATCAGGTCCAAGAATCCTTCTCTCTCCAACTTCACCCCAATAATTTTATGTTATACATATCTTCCCATATAGTTCTATATAATGTTACATTTGAATTATTTAATTGAATCTATTATTGGCAAAGAAGTCAATTAATTAGAGATGTTGATCCCATCCACACGTAACATCCATTGATTGTTTTCTGAGCACATCACGAGTGTTTGACTAGTCCTTTTAGACGAACAATTAGTTTTGTGGTGAAATTCCATAATGAAATTAAATTCAGAACTCAATTCTTGTTGAATACATATACATAATTTTTATTTGAACCATTAATCATGATCATATTCGATATAATGTGGAACTCCATGTTGCCTCACCACTTCTTTCATGTAAATCCTGACAAGTTGATCAAGAGAAATATCTTTTCAAAATGATATAAAATAGTAAGTATTGGTGACAAGGGTCACTATAATCTATATTTCATTGTTTCCTTTGGATGTTCTCAGGAGACTAGTGACAATGTCCATAGTGATATTGTCCCACTTCCTTGTTGTTATGGGTAGTGCTTGTAATACCCATTTTTGAAGATGTTGATCTACATTCACTTGCTGACATATGATGGACCTTATAGTGTAGTCAACAATATCCCTTTCTATATTATCCCACCAATAATGATCACTATGGTTCATACACATTTTCTTGCTTCCGTGATGTATTGATAAATAATGCTTATGAGCTTCATCCATCAGCTACTTCTCTATTTATGGAATAGATGTAACACTTATTCTTGTACCGAATTTCAATACACCATCTTGATCAGTACTTATCTCCAGAAACATCACATCCTTCAGAGCCTAAAACTTATTCTATAAAAAATAATCTTCTTTCTAATATATCATGATCTTATCTAGTAATGATATATATTAAATCATTTGGAATAGGGTTGGTAATTTAACATCTTTTATAATTCCCATGTCCATTTTAACTAGATCGTCGATCAAGGGCTCTATTTGAATCATAATCATGGACAAAAAAACATGGGCTTTACTACTTAACTTATAAACATCATTGTTCTCTCTTTTGGTGTGATAATTAATTGAACACTCATCATATTTAATATGTTTCAACCATATCCGGTGTCTCATGTTAAATTTCATTTGTGTGAAAATATATTTCAATCATTTTTGGTTTATTTAAATATCACATTTCTATGCGTATGGATATTTCCTCCCTATCTATAGAGAATCCCAGCCTTATCAATCCCAAGATAATGTGTAGGATATTCATTCTCATTAGTCTTCAACTCTATAGATTCTTAAGCAATGTATTTGTCTTTTTTCTAGATGATTCAACCAAACCCTTTTAGAGAAGCATCACTAAAAATAATGAAAATTTATCCACATGAGGATAGGGTTAACATGGGTGAAGTAAATAATCTCTTCTTCATATCATGGAAACATTCATGACACTCCTTTGTCCAAATAAACTTGACCCATTTTCAGGTAAATTTTTTTAATAGATTATAATTCCATGAAAATATTTTCACAAACCTCCTATAATATGACAGTTATCCATGGAATCCATTAATCATGGTTATTATTGTAGGATGATGCCACTGCTCTAACCCCTTAGACTTTTTAAGGTCAATAGTGATTCTTAATTTATTACCATATTCTCCAAGAAAGCAACTTTTTGTAACCAAAATTCTCCTTTTGTAAAATGTACAAAAAAATATATCCTTCAATACAGTTTTTAAAATAACACATAGATGATCCTCATGATCATCTTGACATTTGGAATATATCATAATATTATCAATGAATTCAACAACAATGTTATAAAGGTTTTCTTTAAAGAATATATTCATCAAATCCATAAAAATATCAGTAGAATTAGTAATGAAATATGGCATTACAACAGTCTCATAATTCCCATATCATGATCAGATGGTGGTTTTTGGAATATCATCATTATTCACCCAAAACTGATGAAAAAATGATCGAAGTTCAATCTTGGGGAATAATTAAGCCCCATAATGTTAGTAAAATAATTATTAATTATTGGAAGAGGGTATTTGTTCTTAATAGTGATCTAATTTAGTTCTCTATAAAAAATGAATAGCTGCATTGAATTATCCTTCTTCTTCACAAAGAGACAAATTTCATTCAATGGAGACACAGTTGGTTAGATAAATCTATAAAACAAAAGATATTTAATTTGATTCTTTAATTAATCTAACTCAATATTTCCCATCCTATACAGGGCCATTGATATAAGATGATATTTAGGTATGTGTTCAATGGAGATCTCTACCTCTATATGAAGTGGAGTTTTGCGAAACTCGTCAAGAAATACGTCAATGTATACAAAGATTATAAGGAAATTATATATCCTTATATTCTCACTTCCTTATTCTTCATCACAAATTAACTCCATAAATAACGACATAAGTGGATCTTCTAGAACATGATTAGGGTGATATGTCTCTCCATTGAAGATAAATGTTGGTTTCCCTTTAATGTTTATTGAAATTTCTTTTCTTCAGCATTTAATCATATTATTATCCTTTTAGAGCCATTCCATCCCTAGTATAATGTAGAATTAAAAAATTGAATGACTACTATATTTGTGATGATATTTTTCTTACTAAATAAAAAACAAGAGTTTGAAATACTATTGATTCATGGATAACCCACCAGAAGTGTTGATTGATAACTGTACTTTTAGAAAATTAGGGAATGATTACAAATTCCTTGCAATCATGGAGAAAATAAAGCAATGTGTAGAACCAGAATTGAACAATGTAATTTTTAACTATTATAGAACATAATATGTACCACTCAACACTTCATTTGTCTCTTTAACATCATCCATAGTGATAGAAAATTAACAACATTTTTCCATTGTGATTTGCTGAGGTTGATGGGGATTCCCCCTCATTGCCCTCGAATTTGGACAGTGATTGGAACAGTTCCTATGTTTTCCACACATATTGAATTGGACATTAGGTATCGACTACACCATAATCCCCTTACAGTTAGTATTGGGAAGATTAGGTTTCAACTAACTATGAAAATTCCATGAAAACTGGCCATCTCTTCCACACATGTAGCACTTCTCGCTCCTTAGCTAGAAATTTCCCAAATAATTCATCCCACACATATTTAATATAGGATATTTACTTTTTTACCTATTACCAGATGAATGATATTCTCTATGTTGCTCTCCATTAGTCTCTTCTTGTCATTGGATTTATGAGACCATTGTGTCTCGATAAACTCCAATTTTACTTTCTTCTCATTCTGTATGATATTTTCACAGTGACCAAAGTCTTAGTTGGATATATTCTTCCACAGATGATGTCTTAGTGCACCAAAGAATCTATAAACATTCTCATTAAGATCCATTAAAATTATCGATTTGTATTAATAATTTCTTGTGAATTTCATCTCGTATCGTCAAACAGATTCATTATCATTCTACTTGAGCTCACGAAACATCTTCTTTTTTTTCTAATAGAACGAGGGTAATAAGCCTTAAAGAAGTTCCCTATGGAAACGTTTCACTCCATATCATCAACATACTCTATTGGAATCGTGTTTTTAATTAGTTCCCACCATTGATCATCATATCCCTTTATTTTGTAAACAACCAGGTTGACCTTCTCCTATTATGAATAGCGGAGCAATAAAAATTTATTCTAACAGACAATTAATATTTTTTTATTTTTGAAAAGGACACCATACAAAAACCCAATGAAAAAAAACCACATAGTTGTCTAATGTAATGTAAACTCAGAGAATTATTTAAAACAAACACCATCCCCTCCTTAAGAAAATATCCAAAGAAAAACAATGAAAACATACATTGATTATATGATTCCATAGATGCCAAAATTTATAAAACCATGTTCCCCTTCCTCAATGTATGATAGACCTCCATATGGTTAGCCATGACAGAATTTCACTTTCTGATAGTATATGAAACATTCCAAGGGATATATCCCATACCCAATAGAGATTGACACATATACATGGAGTCCTTCTCAACATCTTAACTCTGATCTTAATTTTCATGCATACCACTAGCCCGGCCACCATGGCCATTACATCCTCCTGCAATACATATCCACTTCCATAAGAGGCAGGGAACACTATAATGACTGAACCCATCTGATCTCTCATGACCCCGCCCCTCACATATCCCCCATGATAATCAACCCATCTGTATTAATCTTTTATCCCAAACATTGAGGATTCCATAAAAGCCACCTTCCCTTCCCTAGACTGTGCACCTAGTTTTTTTTAGTGATTTAGAATAGTAGATTTCACCAATGAATGTAAATGACAATTTGGGCACAATCAAATCAAATCCAGAAGGATGTTTTTCATTCGGAAAATAACACTTACCTGAGACCTCAGGTTGTGGTAATGATGCGCTGCTTTTCGGTCCTGCCTGATAGTCTAGCAACAAGCAACAAGTATGATGATCATGGATTTCCTCTCATCCCCATGGGTATCATAACCCCTAAACCATGATCCTAAAAAAATTTACTTCACCCCACTAGATGAATCCTAGATAATGAACACCACAAAGGTCTACCAAATCCCCATAGACCACTCATGTTCATAAAAGAAATGGCCCACTATTTCATGATTTGGGGCCCCACAACACCCGCACCTAGATGCCATATTCACACCCATACATAGAAAATATTCATCAGTAGGCAATGAGTTGTTCTTTACACAACATGAGATAAAATTAAATATTGATGGAATCTACTTTCTCTATAGAGTCACTCTGAAAATGTTTTCATTTGACATTTGCCTTTTCACATGAATGATATACTTAATAGAAAAAATACATGACGTCATACTTGTGAATATATGTTTATCAGGATCATCACTGGTAACAATTCTATTTACAACAATGAGTTTATTATCATCTATAATGGCTTGATGAAAACAAGGATAACCACTAGAATCTCCAAAAGAAATTTCTGTGGTGGGTATCCGGGAAATATAGAATTCCCACCCACAATCATGCTTCTATAAATTGATCTTCAATGTTCCCAATAACCACTAAGAGTGATGATTCAAAGCCTCTATGGAATGATTAATCATATTATATATTCAAGATGTTCTCAGTTGCTGATCTCTCATATTCTTGTCGTATATGTCTTGCATTGTTCTGCACCTAAAGGACCGACCATCCATAGCTTCCCACATAATATTTTCATGAAGCCCCTTCATGGTTGAGGAGATACACCACTGGTTGATACCCCCTTTGGAGAGAGGTAATGCAAGACGTTTCCCCAACGCCCAATGATGTATGCCCCCCATCATCCCATCCCATATAAATGACATCATACTCTTATCCTATCTAGAAATTACACTTTTTGGGAACCATTATGTTAGAGATAATATGCATGATAATGGAGACCAAGACACTATTTACTAATGATATACAACCTCTAAACGATTGGAATATATTTTTCTATTTATAGATCTGCCCAATGATTTTTCTGAAGAGTTTACCAAAATGATAGACCCTAAGAGAGGAGGGAATAACCAGAGCCCCAAGGTACTCTATGGAAAAGTAGCCTCTCTACATACTCAAACTAGCCCCACATCCATCACCCATTAATTAGAGAAATTCATGGTTATATAAAAATAACATTTCTTTTTGTTCCCTAACATCCCACTCCAATTACATTAATCCCCTAGAATACCATTCAACCCCTGCACAGAACATCTACTCCCATTGATAATGAAAATTGTTTCATATGCAAACATCATGTGTGAGATACCCCTTGTATCATGCCTATTATGGTAAGGGATAATTTTACCAATTTTAAGGCCTTGATAAATAAACTAGATAAAAGTGTTTTGAGTTAGAATGAAAAGTATGGGGGTAAACGACAGCCTTACTAGAGACCACAACATGTATTGAAAAAGAAAAATTTCTTACCCATAATACAAGTCAAAATCCACGTCGATTGGATCCACTATTCAGAAATAAATTGGTTAGTTGACGCACAGATGTTTGGTTGTTGTTGACATATAAAAGAATCAACAAAATGGTGTTCCTTTTGTGGTGAAATTGGTCAATCATCTAGATTCAAGATATTTCACAAAACTTGAGTTAGTTGGTTCATCATTCTCATGATATTTCCATTCCAGCTTTTAATGGAGGGTCGTCAATGCATTTTCCATTGCAGTCACTATTTTGTGTGGTAACTCTTATTGCCCACTATTTTCTAAAAGAATAAAACCTATTTGAAAAGGTTACTAAATTTATGAATCATTTAACTATAAAATAATTTATATTCCCTACAAAATTATGCATAAACATATTATTCATTGAAAATAATTACATTTATCTATAAATCATTCCCAATGATTCACAAAAGGCATGTGATTAACCAAAAATATCCCCAAGAAGTTTGAAATTAAGAGTTCATAGAGGCCAGTTGTCATGTAGCAGGATACCCCAGGTAAATCCAGAAATGCTATGTTGGAGTTTTCACTCCTATGTACATCTATAAAATATCCTTATACACTTGTTCATATCGAGAAAGTGATTTATTTATTCATAAACCACATACATAATATTTTAGTAAAATACAAAGGATATTTCATACATTTTATCTTTTCTACAAGGTTATTCCTAATGTTTTCATTGAATAATTTCTTAAAATAACTAAACGACTCTCTGACACCAACTATAGCATCCTACCTATTAATTATTTAACTTTTCATTTCATGTTACAAAAAGATTATCATTAAAATTTAGTATCTTGGTAAAAAGTCACATATTACAGGAAAAAAAAAATTCATTTAATCCCCTTTAATAGATTCTTGAAAATTTAAACATATGTAGAACTACAAAATCTCATAACCTAGAGACATAAATCAAAGGAAAGGTTGAGTAGAAGGCATAATACAAAAAAGATAAACAATTTACATGTGAACTTGAACGATATCAAAAAGAACATGAGAAATATCATAAATTATGATAACGAGGAATATAATAATATTATTAACATGTAACATAACAAGAAAATGTGGCAACAAAATTTAATTTAAACATTCATAATAATCTCACGAAATTCCATCCCTAGGGTGTCATAAAAATTACTAAGGCTATACACCAAGGTATGACAAAACTTTTAATCTCTAGATATTAATTATTAAACCAATTAATTATAGTTATATTAGGTCACACAATTAATGAGTAATTATTTTTATGTGATTCACATAGATTGTAATAAAAGAGTTGATAAATAAATGGAATAGAATTAAAGAAATGGTTTTCATATCAAAATCATTTCATTTTAAAAAGTGATTAAAAACATGATCATTATGTCATTTATTACCCATGAAATGGGAATGATAGTTTTATGTATCTAAATTCCATAATAAATTTTTTAGTTTTTATGTGATGATGAATACACTTTTAAATGAAATCGGATTGTATATTCAAATAAATAACTGAAGATAATTTATTGAGAAAATGATATAGATTTTGAGATAAGCATTCTACAATATAACAATATTATAACATGGTTTTAGAAAAAATTAAAAAGTAGAGGTACAATGGTAAATCACTCATTAATATCACCTAATATATTATAGGGATGTGTTAAAAAATAAATTAGGTCACCATATAAATATTTCAATTATATACCTCATGAAAAATTAAACATGATTGAAAATAGAAGATGTGATTTATTTTATGAAATTTTGACAGCCTATCTACGTCGACTATGAATTATGAAAATGAATTGATGAGAGAAAAAATGGAACCTCATCATATGTAAATAAATATTATAGTAATATGGATTTATAATATTTAACCACAACATATGAAAATTGATATTCAAATAAATAACCTAAATGTAGTTTTGAATAAAAAGGAGGGTCAATGGTTCCTTTACCTTGATGAGTAACTTCAAAAAATCAATGGTCGGGTCTATAGAGGGATTAAGGGAACATTTTTAGGACTACATGGGAGGTAAAAAGACCATATAGATATTGAGGTGGAATTTGTATTTTATGGAGTGAAGGACTATGTTGGTATTTATAGAAAAACTGATGGAATAATTGATTAATTTCCAAGGGACCCCACATTTGTTGTATTTGCAAAAAAATGGGCTTGACCATGGAATTTGATAATTTTATTAGCCACATGGAACAATTCATATCATATTTTATTGTTCAAATTTATACATGATTTTTACATTAATTAATACATAAGTCTGATTTCATAAAACACAACTAAAACTCAAAAACTGTTTTTTAAATATTCACTGAAAAACAAAACATCTTATAAAAATCCCATTATTTTACCAATACCGAATATGAATGTTCTGAATTCAAAAATAATATCGTTTTTCGGAAAATAATTTTTTTAATTTGTGATATTTTACTTTTATGTAAAATTATTATTTACCCAAAAATTAATAATACTTAATTATTAATTTCTGAAATAATTATTTTTATTTTCTATTATATCAATTTACTTTTCATGGTTCTTAAATTATATTTATACTTTATCATGTGAGGTAACTATTCCATTGGTGACACTACTAATCATAAGGTTAATATTACTATTAATAATTTATAATTCATCAAAAATTATGTTCATCTTGTTAGAATTTAAATTTCATACTGATCACAAATTTGTCAAACCTTTTTGTGAAAATCAAATCACATTATAAATTATTTAATGTATACATTTTTTTTAAATATAGTTTTTTATATTCATTAATACTATGAAACTCAATAAAAAATATCCTATATTTATTTGACAATTTAAATTAAAAAATTCTACCCAAATAATAAATTAAAATTTTATTTCTAAAAATGGATTACACAAATATACTAAGGCCTTTTTACATAGACCCTTATAGCACATGCATAGAACATAATAGTAAGGTGTGTAATACTGATATAATCTTGGGGCAGCTTAGACAACATTGCGTGAGTGATGATTTCTTTCACATTAAACAAGTCCCCAATGAAATTATATTAAAGCATAATATATTGCATCTCTTCAAGGTCTTGGTCTAGTTAAAGGCCCAATGATGTTACTTCCTTCCCAAAATCTGAAATATGGGCTACTTAAGGCCTAAGTATACTTGATGAAGCCATACACTCTTATTTATATATTAATTAACCATGATCATTTGTATTTGTAATATTTAATCACAATGGTAAGCGTATAGTTTCCAATGGGAATATCAACCAATGATAATATAACAGTTGACACCCATTTTCCTATTTTATTTATACTCACTTAATTAATAAAAAGATATATCATTAGAGTGTAATAATTGTATAACACAATTTTTCAAGAAGAAAACGATTAATAAAATGTTCGTGTCATTACAATAATTTTCCCTATGGTTGTGTGAGTCGAGAAAAATAATATTGGAATGAACATGTGTTGGAGTGTGAGGATAGTCAAAAGTATAATAACATTTTTGGGAATGTGAGTTGTACCTAGGAGGTTGACGATGTGTCTATCGAGAAATTTGTGGTTCCTGAAGGGATGTTAAATGAAAACCATGTTAAGGATGGATTCATGTTCTTCCATTAAGACCAATTTTTAACATTGGTATTATAGTATGATCAAATACATAAGTGTAGTGGAAATTACTATGTTGAGATTTATATTCCACAAAATAATAGTGTACACTAAGGGGAGTGGTGGTGAATATTTCACAGTCGAATGTTAAAAGGTTAATAAGAATAAATGATATGACTCATATCTACAAGATGATTTTTTTGGAAGCCTACCTGATTATAATATAATTGTAAATCATTCATATACTACAGTAGTTATCATGATGTATGACTTTATGGGAAGTATAGTAGTGTTTATGTGAGTGAAGAAAATACACACTAGAAAGATCATGGTCTAGCATATGGAATGAATAACTAGAATGACAAACCATTTGAGCACATGGGTGGACCCTATGTAGGGGAAATGTTCTTAGGGTGAAACTTGTGGTACGTATTGGTCTATGATACAATGACCTTGTTATGGTGGTGTGTATGTTCTACAAGTGGTTCCATGATGTTATACATGATAGCTTTATGGATAATATTCACTATTATCAACTCATCCATGAGTTATTTTATTACACATCAATAATATAATTATTATTAACCACTAGATTATTTTGTAAACATTACTATGAGCTAAGATGATCTCACCATGTACAGTTCTCCCCCAGAGAAGATGGTTATTATTTTAAAATAGAATGTGGTAAAATTAATTCATTTATTATAATGTAACTTCTCACATACCTAATAAATAAAAAATTTATATATCGTGAATTTTTCATATTTTTTTTCATTAAATACATTTATAGTCCTCTATATATACATTAGAATTACTGAAAATTATTTTTACAGCATTATAATTAGTAAATTATGATAAAACTGATATTTGAAATTTTATTTCACTTATTAATTATATACATCATTCAGAAAAATTATTATTTTCCATTTCATGATTATAAAACTAAATTAAACTCAATTTTAATTCATAATCCCCAAATATAAAATTTCATGGAATTTAGATTATTTAATATAAAATGTCTTCTAAATTTAATTATCAATTAAAAATTAATATTTATTCCATGTCACCTAATAATGAAATTATAATATATCCATATAATACATTTATTATAATTTATAATAATTAATAAATAATGATATGCAACCATTGAAAAATATTTATAAGTCTGACATTCATTTCAAAAAAAAATTCCATATTTTTATATACATAAAAAAATCAATACAGTTATAACATAAAAATATCTATCATAACATAATTTATAATTTTTTTTGAATACAATTATATCAATGATTCCTAAATAATCATGTCATATAATACCCAATTAATGCTAAATACATAATACATAATCTGAATATAAAAAGTGTTGATGAAATATATGTTAGATGGTTTTATGAGTAGAAATTTTGTCCACTTTTTTTTGAAGATTGTGGTATAACTATAGAAATGTCAAATAGAATGTGAATAAAACATTGCACACGATTTTTAATATCTTTCCACACCCATCACTATAACAGTGAACATATCATTCTACATCAACATAAATAATGAAACGCGATATATATATATATATATAATTCTCAACAAATTTAAGTATGCATTTAAAAATAATCAATTGATGTTA
Organism: Viscum album; assembly: GCA_963277665.1. Lineage (NCBI taxonomy): Eukaryota > Viridiplantae > Streptophyta > Magnoliopsida > Santalales > Viscaceae > Viscum > Viscum album. The sequence continues at coordinate 63,022,002 of OY728148.1, read as the reverse complement.
GAAAAAAATATTAAACATATTAAATACATACATATAGTATACCCACTTTGTCTCATTTTTCATCTTGAAATGAGTTTATTATGATCTTCCTCATGAATTACCTTATGGGTTCTGATGAACCTTAGTCTTGGATAGAATTACATATAAAAAACAAGAGTAATGTGATTTTATTTCCTAATGAAAGTATCCATTTCCCTCAACCACATCTCCTAGATTATTCATCTATACAGTTAAAAATGTATACTTTTCAGTATATTACAAAAACTAAGAGCAAATGCATAAAAAATATTACATTGAAAGGATCACTCCACTATCTATTAATAAATATGATTTCAACTCTTACTGAAATTTTTTCATGGTACGTCATTCCGTTTGAATTTTTTAAATAAAATAAAATTAGTAGTAAATCGACTAGTAAACCAACATATTTATAATAATTATAAATAAGCCAAAATAAACTCCATTAATAATCATCATATGTAATAAACAACTATGAATAATATAAATTAAACCCTAAAATAAATATGTATGAAGGGGTAAAAAAATAAACATCGTCAAATTATCAGTAAGAATACAACAATTATATAACTATATTGATATAACCCATGGTCACCTATAAATCAATAAATCCATAATATAACATTGTTGATTGTGAATTCTATTGGAAAAAAGGACTACGATAAACACTAGTATAATTAAATGAGAAGTATATAAATTCTAGGATAAATATCTAGGGTCTGAGGTAATTAATCAATGAGATATTTCAATAGTATATATAAAATTAGGTTATATATATATATATCATAATAAAATTTCTGAAATAAAATTAGAATATATGTTTAATCATTTCATTTCATTTAATATATGTAAATAAAATTAAATTAACAATTACAAATAATAAATCCTATAATTTTGTAAACAAAATAAATTACAACCATTTGAAAATGTTATTCAGTAATATTAATATTAATTAATTTTGCATTTATTAAAAATTATTAAGGGGTATCCTCTCAGATTTTATATATTGTACATAAACAATTATAACAATCCAATTTTAATTTAGAAAAAAAAATAATAATGAAAAAATTCCAAATTTAATCGATGATAAAAAATTATTCCAAGACATTCTATATATAGAATATATTAGATTATGTAAAAATGATAATAAATGATATATTTTATAATTTCCAACTCTCTAGAAGAGAATATAATGTAACACTACTCAATAATTGTGAGAATAATTGAATATATCAATGGTAAAAAACATTAATCACATTTACATGTACAAAATTTAATGTAATGAGTATCACATGAAACCTACTTTTAACTAATTATACAATCCTATAACTTTAATAATGGGTCCAAATATTAATCTATGTTACATATCTAGAAAAATTTTCACATGGAGCACTCTAATAAAGCCTCTTAAAGGTAATATTCATTGAATAATAAAATCCATATTATAAGGCACTATCAAATGCATAATAAACAATATTATATAATTAATATATTATCACTATCATTTTTACGTACTGTTCTGGTGAATAAAATATATGGAGAGGAGTAAATTTTTAATAATAAGATCGAATAATTAAAAACCATTATGAAACAATAACTATCCATACTACTAAAATTTAATTCAATATAATAATATTTATCCCAAATTTTATTTAATCTTAAATTAATCATTAAACAATTGTGATAATCATTAATGGTTTTCTCTATGTGACGAAGAACAATTGATGTTTAAAAAAAGTACTTTGATATTATAAATTTTGTATAATTTCTTATATGTAAACTATATGTAAACAATTTATGAGTGATACGTAAAATTTAATAATTGATATAATTCAATGTGATATGAAGTTTGAATAAAAGTCAATAAAAAATACAATATAAATGTGATTTTCAAAAATACCATTATTTATATTCTAGAATCTACTTTAGTGTGATTATTTAAGGTTGAAAAATATATCAGCCTTTTTTAATGACAGTTAAAATTAAATCACCATAATTGTTTTTATTAATTTTTTTAATTAAATAATATGAATTATCGTAACACAATTCTACAAATATAATTGATATAAGAAACAGTACTTATGATCCATTGAATTATGATTTTCATCATATGTTGAAAAACATTCACCAAAAGGAAAACCATTATATAAATATATATGAAAAAATATATACGTATAAACCTAATGAATAATAAAATTACAAAACCAATTCACTCAATGTCATGTCATATAAATTGAATCTTCTGGGAACACAAATTGAAATTATATATGTATAATATTTTTCCATAATTAAATAGATTATAACCACAAACTAAGGATTCCAAACCCGATAAAATATGCAATATCAATTATAATAAAAACAACATCCTTCATCACAACAACCATGTCCTCATATAAATTGAAATATAGAAGAATAGAGGATAAGATAAATAATGGAGAGAAAAATAAGATATAATATTAAAAAAACAATGAATGTATTGGACATCTAAGTGATTTTATATTGATATATAGTTTATGTGGATATACGTTTTTTCATAATCACATTATGTTAAATGTAAAAATATGAGTGGAGTGGGAAGAGAATCTCATTTGGAAGCTAAAATTAGAAATTTAAAATTTTAAAATATTTCATTCTCGCAAGGTATGGTTGTGTGATATATAAACTTATACACAATGAATGAACACAGATATAGACTAAACTATTATAAACTATTTAAATAAATAAAATGGATCACCAAAACAATTTTTATATTGAACTATATGTTGGCTATGGATTTTTTAATATACACAATTAGGATAAAAGTGTATTCTTAACCATATCCCACACATGTGACTATTAATTTCCAAAAATATACAAAATAGAAACTTTTTAACATCAACAATTTTATATAAAATAAATATAAAATATATAAAATTGTGAAATTATCTTTTTCAATAATATTCGATCATATTATATTTTTTAATCAACACCGCTAATCCAAATTTGAATTCTTATGTGTATGCTAATTTTATTATAAAAAATTCATAAGATAATCATAAATTATTGGAAATCTCATGTTGATCTAATTATGATCATAGTGGTGTAACATGTATTTTTTAATAGAATAAAAATTCTTGACGTTTTGGAACACAAAAAATAAATACACGGGTATATATATATATCATAAAACATGGAGTAAATTCAATATTTAAACAAGTATTACATAATTCATATAACAAGATATAATGCAATTTCATTCTATAATTCTTACTAGATGTGGGTTAATCAATATAATACTTTGATCTCTTATATTATAATATCAATTCAAATGTGTTTCAACTATTGATGATTATAATTTTTATAAATATAATTAAACCAACACATGGTCAAAGAATAGAGGATTCTATGTCACCGTGCATTTTCATCATGGAAAAATTAAATTGATTGGTAACCATAATATTTCAATGAAGGGTGGTGAATTGTTATTTTTTAATGAATTATATGATAATCATACAATATCAAACCTCTTAATTTTAACGGATATTCATTTTTAAAATGACAATAAATCATTATTCATGTAATGGAAATATATTTAAATTTTCATTGAAATTTAGTATGGGGGGGGTTGTAATATTTCAAAAAAAATTAAATTTAAATGATTTTATTTTATAAGGGATATTATTATTTATTGGAATTTATTATTTATTAATGAAAATATTTTCAAGTTTATTATTTGGGTACTATTGTAGAGGCCATGTTTTTTACATTTATGATATTTCAAAATATCTATAATCATTTTTCAAAGACAAACACAGTGACATTTATAGTGTCCCACCTCGAATGCCACTCATCGGTGCCCTAAGATGGTTAGCCATAAGACGTGAAGCGCTCCTCCCTAAACACTATATTATGTTGACTTGATTCAGTGGCCTTTGTTATTTCCATAGGGATTCTATTAACTCATTGATTTGAGTGCATCAAAAAAATATATAATGATATTTTTTTATAAAATGAGTCATAAAAAACATAACCACGCATGAAAAGAAGAAGAACAACAACAAAATAAACAAATAAGTAGTACATCATGATGATGTATTTTCATCATTAGGGAATAATTCCCCTAAATTATCAAATACATGGGGTTTATTCCATGAGTTACATTCCCTGATTTCTCATAGAGGCCCTCACCACCTAGGCAGTTACTCCACCTAGTCTAATAAGTTTCAGTCACACATGATAGTCCCAGATATCCCATTATCCCTAATGGATAAATGTTTCTCCATAAAGTTGTTTTAATGACACTCAATGGTGATAAAATTCATCTTGGGTCCAATAAGGCAGAAACCGTTCCATAATATGAATAGACTTGATGAATGTCATCTCAATTATGAAGTTACCTAACATAAAATGATACACAGCTATTTCAATGGGGATCTCCTTGCAATGGAGCATACCCTATACATGAAATGCTAACGTTGTGTCAATGGTTATAAAACTATTAATGAACTTTACCACTATGACCAGAATTACCATACTTGTATCAGATTTAAATGACTGTCATGGACATGTATTGAATAAGGTAGAAACTAAAGTAGAGACTTCCAATATAGTACCTATATATTTATATGGACATGGAATCTACACTTCATGAATAGGATGAAAAATAAAGATCAGGCCTAAAATATGGCCCTTAGACACTACATGAGTAGCCTTTGAAATCCCACTATGAAAATGATAAAAATATGAAGAGTGAATTACTCAACCAGTAATAAAATCTTGGTCTGAACAGCCTATAAAAGAATAAATTACTTCATAACATGGTTTCATTGAACACAATCCCAATACTTCTCCAAGAATCGAACCCTTTCAAATGGAACTAGTGAAAAAGATCAACAAAAACACTAGAGGTGACCCACCCTACCGCATGCCCGACACTAAATAAGGTTACTCACACATTAGGGATTTCGTTACATTAATTTCCACACTAGTTTCACATACATGGCTTTTAGTTCATTCCACCAAGATGGTAATTTCACACATGTAATGAAGAAATATTTCTTCTTTCAAGTCATCGAAGCACTGATCTTCAGGGAATTTGAACTACTCTACTACATGTCATCATCTTCCCTCCTATTATTATCAATGATTAGGGTTTATCACATTATCTCAAAAATTTTGGTTAGCTGAAATACATTATAATGAGTGAGAATGAAATGATCAATTAAATCTAAAAAGAAGCTCGTAGAAGTCATCTCAACAATTGTCATCTTTGGAGAAAAACCCTTCAATTTGGTAAAGATAGATGATTATTCTATAACTAACAAATCACATATATCATGGTGCAAGAACTTGAAAACATGATCTATTCTATGATTCTGGTGGAATAAATCACTGATTAAAGATACCCTACAATCTACCCTAACCATACCTTGGTGTTGAATATATTGAGTTAGAATGTCCCGCCAATTCTCAGAGGAGTCACACTACTTGTAGGTCCCATGATTAACCCTATAATCTGGAGGTATCTAGATGTGCAAAAAGATTGAAAACATGAATTTGATCCATGATTAAGATAGATTTATCCCTCCATCAAATGAAAATGTTATAGGATGTTTCTAATGGAACTCATGGTTTAGCTCGAATATAAAATGGTTTGGACAAGGTACACTAGGACTAATTTCATAGTGAAACAAAATCTTTCATTAAACATAGAATGAACACATTATAAAAATCAATTCACACGTTTCCTTGGGTTTAACTATGGGAGGTATCATGATTGGATCAGGTACCACATCCTCTGATGTATGATCATCACCAATTTTTAGTCACAAAAATGAGGTAGTTGCATTGTAATTACACAACAAATACCACATGTAAGCCTCATAATTAATATTTATTATATAGATAAAGTAATAAGTTAGGGGAAGTATAATAATTCCTCCAAGAATGCAACAATATTTATCATTCTCCAAGAGATAGGCATGGGTGATAAAATCTTGTAGAAAAAGTATCAAAGGAGACATGACATACATCACACTACTAAACTGAGGTTTGGTCTCATATAACATAAGGACTCATTTCATTTGATGGTTCATATACATTTTTATACATTTATGTATTTCAATATTATATTTTATATTGTTGAATTTAATGGATAAATATCTCCAATTTTCAAGGGCCCATAAACCTTATATATTTAATTGTGGTTTCATCCTAACTATAACACATCATAGGTTATGAGACTGATATTCCACGGCTCAAGGTTCCTCATTTGGATTAGAAACGATTCTCCTTTGACCTTTTTATGAAAACACTATTATGTTAAGACATATCATTTAATTGAAAATTGGGGTTTCTCAATCCAATAAGTTAACATAATATATTTCTATATATTACAATAATAGCCCAAAATTTCATAATAAAAAATCACAAGAACCAATGACACGAAACACATGAAATTCATAGGAAAGGTTAATATGGAATGGAATAATGGATGGAAATTTATATACAAAAGATCCTAATATGATATATGAAATTTTTATTCCCTCATGTAATCATTCAATGGTATTAAAATGTCATATTATTAATAAAAAAATTATAACAAGATTTCACAATACAAGTGTGTCAGCCAATGTTGAAATCCATGAAACTGTTATAATAGAATCAACAACAAATTTTATATTTCCCATGTAATTTGGATATCCTCTATATGTGTGGTGGGTAATCCCTAACATATGTTTCTTAACAAATTATAATGTCATATACTCCTTTATAACCAATAATAGTAAGATGAAACTAAAAATAACTATATTACAAATTTGTAGAACCCCATCTAGGATTCAACTCATCGGTTCCTTATGACGGTTGGTCACAAGAATTCTAGAACACCTCCCAATACACAAGAGGGTTCCAACTAGCTATGACTGTCTTAGGTATGTTAATTGAGATACAATTCCCTTATTGATCAAAATTGAACAAATATATATATATATATATATAATGTACTGAAACAATGAAATCTAAAAATTAAATATAAAATAAAAATATGAAGAAGATAGATAAATAAATATTAGAACATTATTGTTATTTGTCGTGTAAAATACAAAATGAACTTATAAATGTGTAGGATATAGAATCATATATAACTTGATTCAAAAATATTTTAAAATTGGAAATATTTTCATTACTAGAATCAGAAAAATTATCTCAATAAACTTCTCCCACATCTCTATCATAGTAAATAATGTAAATCAATAATTGGATGATTTCTAGTTCCCATTGTCCACAACTGAATCCATAAATTCCACATGGCTACCAAAGGCTCCCATGCTGGGGTAGAGATATTATCTCATTAGTCTAGAACTAAAACATTCTATGTTAATACATAACATTCATTAAAAAATAAACATTTGTTCATAAAAATTTAAATGCATGACATAATAATAAATAAAATACTTGGACTATTTTACACATGGATACCTATCAAATCCACCTAATTTATCCTTAAATTGTTTTTCTAACCCAAAATAACATGAAATGATAAAGTGAGATGTATAAATATACATGTTTGGGACTTCCTAGTATTAGGTTACAAATCCATATGAGTTTCAAAACCATGGTTCAAATCCCTTTTTAAAACATTTTATTCCCATGAAATAAATTCAACTCAAAAACACTTGAAGGGATCATCCTAGGTCAATATTGGAGTATTCCATCCATGGAGACCCATGAATGAAATCCAATGTGTCACTACAATTATGTTTTGAGAATTAAAAGCACTATGTAAATTCATAGCATGTTATTATAATAACATGTGTTGGCTTGAGCCTCTCTCATGGAATGGTACAACCAATCATTTTGTCAAGACCATCCAAGGGGTCTATCTTAGGTAACTATATTCATTCATTTAGAGGTGAAAAATAAACAATTCCTGGTGATCCCATCTTAGACATTTTTGATTTCACCTCTGAAATTTATAATATATATTACTAATAATATAAAAAGGATATATATCCCATCCAAGTGGTACTTAAATAGGAACATCTAGTCATACCCTCTGCACTAAGGTAGTGTATCTAATAAATAAATACATATATATACATAACATGTCTATAAAGATGATACCTGGAATTAGGTTATGGAATTTATAACCTAGAGGTTATATTGTACAATTATCTCTCATTTAAAAGACCATGTATAGCAAAATGTCATAGTCCATAGTAAATTTTTGAACTCATTTGATTTTACCATTTTAGTAGGAATGATATTTGGGGATTATTTCACATGGAAGATATCCAAACTCATTAAAATATTAACAATTCATTGTTCGAATTATGAACCAACACCCTAAAGGGATGTTTTGAAACCATTGGAAATATTATAATAAGGATCGTAACAAAAACAGACCCACATGGATGGAACATTACATGGTGATCATCCAAATGTGTTTATTCCCAACTCACTTAGTGTATAATGACATGGAATGTTATTAAATATAATTTAAATGTAAAAGTAGTTGTAAATGAATAATTTTATGTCTTGAATCTCTATAACGAAACAATTGGTGAAAAATTAAAATAAAATAATGTTCCTAGACCACCTATCTTATTTTCATAGAGCTTCTAATATCTAGCATCAACATTTAATTCATGCTAAGATAGAAGAAATCATGGAAGCCATCAAATTCCATAAAAATGGGGAAAATAATGTACCAAAACAACACAATAGATATGGTAATGAATATAAAATTTAATATATTTGATTCTAGATCTTACATCTATCTTCCTAAAGGATATGACGATAAACAAATTTAATACCGAAGAGAAGATTTTCTTTAATTAATACTATGAGAGTGAAAGAAATATTTATACATAAGAGTGGATGTTTTCAGCCACTAGAGATGACAAGGTATAATGAATTATTTTCCTGTATCATTTCATAAGAGTTGTTTGGTAATTTTACTTCAAATGAAATTTTTCCAACCAAAAATAATTATCTTATTCAAAGGGGAACATTACAATGTTATGTGAATGCATTAACATATAGTAAAAAAATCATGAAAACCCACTCTATCAAAAAATTGAGAATGATTCAAATATCTATGAGTCCTCAGATTGATGGTTTATGTAAATTCATGCACTAACCAAGTGCAAATTTTCTAATTATCCATGGTTTATAGAAGACATGTGGATTTGGTGAGACTGTTTCTTCTAACCATGCCGCCCACTATTCTCTTCAAATTTGTATTTCTGAAATCTGAATGATCCCCAGAAAAAACTAAATCCACATTTTATTTTATTGGAATCGTAAATATAGAAAATTAAAAGGATTAGAACCAAAAAATTATGGTTCTTACCTTTTTAAAATGTAATAAAGTTAAAACAGGTCACGATTCCATATCCTAGTATTCTCAGAATTATATTAATAAAAATATTTATTATATTTTACATTATGTGAAATAATTTAATTATTATAAATGTGATATATATTAAAGGATGTCTCATATTAAAATTATTAAAAAACTATTGAATTCAGATAGTGGGGATTACCCATAAGCGATACATAATGTTTTTAGTGGACATTCAGATAATGTAGATGTTGGAGGGTGTGTTTAAATATAATAAATATTTTATTTTAATTGATTTTAATTAACCCAAACCTTATTTCATCTATATATACATCATTATGATAAATTAATAGGGTCTTCCATACAACCTTGGAAGAATTGAGAGGATGATCCACTTGTATTCATTGGTTGATCAAGATATGTCAATGAATAACAACTTGATTGAGATGAATCAAGGCACAATGAATTATACATGTCTCCCAACATGATTGGGAGTAGTGATATTATACAATGATTTATAATAAATTTTGATGGAGTCTTCATTAGTTTAGTTCCACCCTTATCATATTTATAATGAGCATTATTGTCTATATTCCATTGACCTACCAAACATTTGAGCATTTTCATTCCCATGTGTGTCAAATTTAAAATATTTGTTTGAATAATTTTCATTATGTCAATTTTATCACACATGATATCCATAATTTAATTACATGTAAATGAATTCGTGGAAAATTAGTGATTCACCTATTTTTCTCATTCACACTATTTATCATTGTGATCAATATTTATTTTCTAGTTATGGGCCATTTTGTCATTTTTCGGTAGGATAGATTACAATAAACCCCCATAGAATCATCGTAGATTGGTTTGCAATTAATAGATAAAATGTTTTTGTATTTTGAAAGATGTTTTCATGATTTTTCATGGATTCCCATGGATATGAGATTTCAGGCCAAATTGATGGCAAACAAGACATGTCAAGTGTGTGAATGACCATTGTTGATTGCCAGATAAATATTTATCACCACCATAGTAATAAAATTTATTAACAAAATTATCCCAATTCTTCATTAAATAAGTATCAAGTATGATTGTTTGAGGATAATCCCTATCTATAATTGATGATATTATTCTTGAAATCCATGGAAAAACTGACATCATGTCAAGTATTATTAAGAACACATGGCTTGAAACCCCATGGATGTAGCAAGATGAGTTGCTGGTGAATTAAGTATCACATGTGATATGGGATCCCAAAATTCCATGTGACCCAATAATAGATTCTTACTGTGTATTCTACGAGTACACTGACATGGTAAAAAAAATACAAAGTGAAATTATACATGGATCTGGACCGAAAGACATGGGCATGGCCAGGAGAATAGGGCTTAGTCGCAGGTGTCTAGGACCCAATGTATGGTCCACATTCATATCATAATGGTCTAAATGGATAGTGATACTTGTGATGAGAGGTACTCATCAAGGGATATATGTCAATAAAAACACAGTGTGAACCCTATAAAAGTCATGTATTCCCAATTTATTTTGAAACATATAATTCTCATATATCTTTTACCTAAACAGTGAAATCGAAACCTGAGATGAATGTCCAATGTTTTTTTTTCAATTTAATATGTGATGGTGTAAATTTATGTTTAATTAGAGACAGGATGTGTTGTTTTATGAGTTTTATTATTCATTAGGTAGTTCTAAATAACAAAATAGACAATACAAGATCTTCCAATTGGATTACTCCTGCTTGGATAGGGTGTTTTCCTCTATGTAAAGAGTGGTACCCTCCTTATTTATTATTTCATGGGTCATCTATATATCCATCATTATATTGGATCCCTCCTACATAGTCATTTCATGATTGCAATACGTCTATATTGGAACCTTCTACTGGGACAAGGCATGTGTCCTCTACCATTATACATGAATAATCGTACTAGGAAATATAATCATTAATCTACCTAATGAGTTGAACTATCATGATATATCCAAGAATGATTTCTTTATCTATATACATAATAGGGGAATAGTCCTCTATATTCCTGAAAATTCTTCTCTACCATTAGATTAAAACTCTACTATAGTTTTAAGAAATGTACCCAATACAATTAGTGTTGAATCATTATAAAAAATTAGGCAACATGTCCTAGACCATTATATTGGAACCCTACAATGGATTTAGGGTTGAAGTATTTAACCATTAAACTATTACCCACCTATAGATTTGGGATATGAGTCCTCTTCCATAGGGATTCCCCTCCAAATTTTGATGGTCATGTGTACTCTATTTATTCGGTGGAACCAATATCTTCAATTAGAGAATATATTCTCTTCATTGAGATTATGTACCATATATTATGTGTAACAATATATTTGTGTTACCCATCTTGGATAAATCTTATATATAGATTCACTAGATACAATGAATTATTGATAGTCCTATGAAACTGATGGCCATTTATTTTATTAGGTTAAGTTGTGAGATATTGATCACATTTCAATCACATATAGGATTAATTTATGAGAAAATATTTTTATTTTTGTTTTCTTGTTATATCATATTATACATACATATACATATTCCAATAATTTCTCTGAGTTGTCTCCATTCAAATTTTGGTCATCTTACTTGGTATGTATGTCATTAAACCTATACAGTGTTTCCCACATGTTTTTTTTCTAATATAGATGAAAGTTATGTCAATGATTATAATAGAGGATCATTAGGATAACATATTAAATTTGACCAAATATAGTGGCCAAGGCATGTATATTTTGAATAATTATAAATGAATATTTTTTTTCCAAATTCTTGTAGTACAAAAATCATTTTTGTAGTGCATGTGTTTTCAATATTTACTTTCATTAAGATCATGCTATTATATTATTGTACTCCCTAATGGTTTTAAATTAATTTCTTATTCTCCATATTTTATAAAGTTTCTTCTTATTCCAAACACAAAATTTTAAAATATAAATTGGTACATTGTTTCAAGTACACTGGGAAAAGATCCACATTACTAATTACACCTTTCAGTCCTTATTGAACTCCCATATCCTAGGGATGTGGGATTAAGGTTGTTACTTCATATGTTTTGTTGGATCTGGATGTTACATATAGTTATTAGAGTAGTTTTTTCTGTTGGATGTTTTTTTTTGTTTTCCCTTTCAAATGAATTTTGTTGTCATGCAGCGAACCACTGTAAATGTGTAATGGGAGAGTCTATTAAGATAGAGAAAAATGTGTAAAATAATAGATCAATGAATAAATTCACCATGAATTTGAGTTCCAATTTTTTAACTCCACATACCATCACATTTTTTATACGGATAAATGACAAATAAATAATTTATAATTGAGTATTTTTTAATATCATTGTAGAGTTTTTTCTCCATAATAATATATTATCATTTGACTGTAGAATTTTTTTTTTATATTTCAAAGATTTTTTAATAAAGATAGACATCATGGTTAAAAATTATATATCATAATAATGATATGATGAGTGATGGTGAATCAGTTTAGTGGTAATAACATTAACATAATTCTCTTGGTGGAAATTTCATAGAAACACCACCTATCAAGCAGTATATAGTACCATTAGAAAAAGATGATGATATGCACAGTAATAGTAAAATCCATGTGTTCACCCAACGGTGAATGATGAGTTTCTACAATGAGAAAGATCCCATTTAATTGTAGGATTTTATGGATTATTTGAACCATTATTTCAAGATTATACAAAAACATAATTATTTGGTGGTTTCATAGGATACCATTTTTCCACTCTGTATCAAGGTTATATTACAATATTGTCATGAAAATTAAATATGATTTTACACTATGATGGACTGACATCCTGATTCTTTTTTATGAGTATTGATACCCCTCATTGATGATCTATGATTAGAAATATGATTTTCAAATTTTGTATAATGTAGGGATGAAATTTACTACATGTTTCAGAAGGTACACTAACCATGTATGATACTCTCCCAACATTATTTGAGATGGATATGTCTAGGTGTGGATGTCTAAGGAAGGTATCTATGGGACATGTTTTTAAGTGGGGTACCCCTATGAATCAACAATTATATCATATTATTGATGTGGTTTCATGTTATGAAGAGACTCATGTGAGATGGATGCTATGCAGTTGGAGCTATGAGTTCACATCATGGATCCCCATTATCTACAGTAACTATAAATACCAAATCAATAGGATCTCAACATCATTGATATTTTAATGGCCACACTCAGACACATAGAAATAAAAAATACATAAAACACAAATAACCAAGGTATCTAAGATAGGGGATGTTTTATGCATGTTCTGGGTGGGGTGAAATATCACATAATTTATTGATCAGTCATGATTAAGAGAACATAAAGATAGTTAATGGACATCCATATAGGATGATTAAATATTATCATGAATCTATTAGAAAAGTATGTGGTTTCCCTAGATAAGAGAATATGGAATATGATCATTTGGTGCTCTAGAAAAATGTGGTTTGGATGCTGGGTGATGTTATGAGCTCCTTTGGGCACAACAACCAAAGGTCCATGTTGTGATTTAAAAGATAAAGGTTCGGGATGTGGGATACAATAGGATATTTTTGAATATGACTTTGTCTCTATTGAGATTATTATAGGTGTGATATGTTTTTATTATACTCTTGCATCAGTACTAGTATACATTATTTCGGGTAATTACATCATCTCGTCATAAATAGTGAAAGTGTTGTTGCCCTTTATTGAGATTTTTTCCCAAAAAAGTATTCAATGAGGTTCCTATGGGGATAAAATATTTTATATGATTTATATTCTAATAGTGAATGAGAACACTTAAAAGATAGATTTGTTTTTGGATATTTTGGTGATCAAGATGATACCTTTTGACTTCAATGTTGGTATGAAATATTTATTGACATTTCAAACACATATTTACTATCAAAATGGTGATTCAAATTCCCTCTCACTAATTGGGTGATATCATGATTTGTGGGAGTTGGATATAATTGTGGGATAAATTGTATTTGTGAGAAGAGTACAACAAACCATCACCCGTCAGTTAAAGAGTCAGTATCTTGGTACAGATATATCATTAAAAATATACCTTCATTTAGTGATGGATGATTATATGGAATTATTAAACGAGAAAATTTTGGGAATAAATCCATTGCAGGAGGTAGAGTATTGCATCAAACTACACCTTGGGCCCACACCGATATGTTATATGGCATAAAACATTTTCCCAATCATGCTCCAATAATTTAGGATGATGTTAGAGGACCTTTGAGAGATAGTTTTTTCATACCTTGTGTTTCACCTAGGAATATTTTAATTTGTTAATGGAAAATGAGTATGGTATCATGGATTTTTTTTAGTATTGTAACCTAAACATGGACATTAGGAAGAAAAAAAATGTTATGAAAAAAATTTATGACCATTTTTAAAATTTTGAAGGCATTAGATGGTTATTGATGATCGATTAGAGGATTGTTTAATGAAAATTTGGAGTTCATGAGGATGGTATTTCGAATATTTCATTTTTCTATTGTTACAATCACAAGGAGATCCTAGTGGTGCCCTATTATGCGACAAATTCTCTATATGTTTTGATGGATTTGATGATATCGATCTTCCATACATAAATGATCTAGTTATTTTTTATTAAAAATAAAATACTCATATAATCATATATGGAAGAAGAGCATGCAATTCCCATGAGTTTTGTTCTGGACATTCATTAAGAGCACCATCATAAATTAACTAAGTCAATGTTCATGTTTTGATCTAGATGGTCCCCTTTCTCGGGAGATCCATTTTTTATCCTGGATTAGTAATGGACCAGATGCAAATTGATAAATTTATTTATTTGGATCCTGCCAAGATCATTTTGGAGGAAAATAATTTATTGTATTGGAGGGATAATATATGAGCATTGTGGGAAGCTTGTACATGATTATAGAAACTTAACCACCATAACTAGGAAGGGGAAACCATTATCTTGAACTTATATATGATAGATATCCATTAAAAATTGTAGTATAAGACTGATGACGACACCTATTTTGAGACCATCGAAGAGGGGAGTGAAGAATGTAGTATATAGAGATTCTTCAAGATCATGGATCAACTATGTGTTGTTGTAGAGGCTGATAAAGGTAATATATGTGTTGAAATAGTAGATACCACAGAAGAATTACTATGCTACTCATTTAAAATAGTTGTTATTGGTAGTATATTCTCTAAGAATGTTCAGGAAAAAACATCATGTATAATTCATTATTATTTACTCAATCCATCAAAGTATCACATATGTCTTCACATAGTGTTATTGGAACCTAATATAGAGGCACTGGTTGTGGTTCATTAATGATTATTAATTTTATATAGTCTATACTCTATGGATGATCAATGTGGAGGAAAATTCCTCATTGAAGAATCACATTGATTTTTTTTATAAAGGAGGAATAAAAGTAATTTTTATTCATTCAGGTGGACCTAGTTTTGGGAGGAGGATATATCATTTCATCAATCAATGGGTTGGAATACTCTACATCTTCATAATATCCAAGAGTCCTATTTGGGATTCAGTTATTGTGATACCTTAAAAATAATATATCATTAATAGATTTTGTATATATATTTTCTTATGGATGGATCAAATCATACTTTTCCAGGGATAATTTGTGGTCTCAGTCATGATACCAGAGGTGGTTATGAGAGAATTTAATGTTTATATTTTGTTTAAATCCATGTATTGGAAAAGTTTATTGAGATCTTATGTGGTAGTTTTGTTTTGCTGGAATGAGGTGAAACATTGTTGTGTTCGTTTCTTTGTCCCTCATGTGTCTATCGGTGAATGTTGAGCAGAAGGTTCTAGTAGGATTATTGTATCCTCTAACATCCAAGAATGAAAATTGGATGTAATATACATGGAATTGGTTATAGGGTTTCCATTGATAACAAGATTCAATGATCCCATATGTGTGAATGTTTACCGACTAATGATGTTGGATCAATTCATTTGTATTAGAGAGAATAGTTCATTGAATAATTTTTGGATGTTTTATGTATAAGATATCGTTTTTTTCATTAGTATGACTTATAATTTTTATAATTATATGATGTGAATATTAAATCATGGTGATAAATATGCCTATATGAGAATTTTTTTACCAGAATGATGTTGTGTAAAACCTTCCACTATGATTAAGATGTGTATTTTGAGTGCACAATCCAAGTGATAGAGAATATGTTGAAGGACTAAATCATAGTCATTTGTAGGAAAATTGAGGATCTCCTTACCTTGGAGAGGTTTTTATATATTTATATCTATCCCACTACTATCAAAATGGATCTTTTTGAGGCCTTGTATGGAAAACCCTTAATGTTACTCTTATTCAGAATAATGATTTGTGAGGTATCTCTTAATAGTTCATAGATGATGCACGTGATGATGGAGAATTTTAAGTTGATCTATCAGTGGAAATGTAAAGCATAGATCAAGCCCAAATTTTATATTGATCTATTTCATAGGCACTTGAAGATCGATTATGGAGTCCATATTTTCCCGATAGTCACCCCTTAATTAGGATTTCATTGACTCGTTTATGGATGGAAACATTCCAAAATGTTAAATGGGGCATTCAAGATCATGAAAAGGGTTTACGAGGTTTCTTAGTACCTCACATTACACCCATAGTTAGACTACATGTACAATTTCTGTTATGTGTAACATCATATGAGATACTTTTTTAATTCCACGCATGTTATTTAATGGGATGATCTATACATTGATGACAGATACAATATTTTATAAAAAATGGAGATAATAGATCAGTATGAGAGTATTAATTAAAGAAATACCATCCCATTAGTTCATGTATTGTGTCAATACATGAGTAAGGAGATGTGAAACTAGGAATGTTGGAGCAATAAAGTCTTAGTATCACAGCCATTGTGTTATTCATTTTCAATGACAAAAAACATAAAAGATAAAGTAAATTAGATACCTTTTTTTCACCTATAAATCATTTTAATATATCTATAAATATATTTGATCTAGGAACTGAGGAAATGAACTATTCAGAGTCCTAATGTTCCTAGAATTAATTTTACAAAAATATTAAATATTTTGTTCTTGAAACACAATTTAGAAAAACAATATATCTCTTAAACAGAGTCGTTTTCTGAAATTATGATACCACACTTGAATTCATATAATGGTATGTACCCTATAAAAATGTAAAATATTTTTGGATCAAGTGATTCAGATAATGAGGGCATTAGGGTTGAATTTAAATAAAATCAATAAATTATTTTATTTATTTATTTAAATGACCTATTCCAAATTTCCACAATGAAAATATTGTTACAAGGAATCTACATGGTTTTCTACAAAACTATAGGAACATTGAGAGAAGGGGAATCCATTATTATATTGTGTATCATGATTCTATGATACCGAATAATTAGATCGATTATATTTGAGGTGCTCTAAATGTAATGAATCTTTTTTATTCTATGGATATGACATTCTTTAATAAAAATTCAATTTTGATTCAATGTATGACTCATAATTTTTTAACAATTACCATTTGAATAAATTGTTTTTAATTTTCATTCATATTATTGTTTCCTAAGTAATATTTTAGTCTTTTTATGCACACATATATCATGTTTAAATAATTTATTCTATCTATAATTGTTGTACAATTTTTTCACACTAGCTCTCCACAATATACTTTATTGGATATGAAAACTATGGAAATGATTATTATACCTTTTTACTTGATATTTTCCATACATCATTTTCCCTGATAATCATCAATTGTCTATTGAGGTCTCAGTTTACCCTTTCCATGCGGGATCGACAGCGATTGGACACTCGGATTCACAAGATATTCACATGAAGCTAAAAAATCTAAAAATTGATGATGGATATATTTTATTTTTTATGAAATGGTGATAATTACCCAATATTAGTTATCATGTAATGATTTTATATGATGGAGTGTGTATGAGGCATGTGAATGTGGATCAGTAGATATGGATTTCTGACCACTGGGGGATGAAAATAATGAATTGAAACCTCTACCATCATTTTCATGTGTTGTTAATATAAAAATATAAATAGTGAATGTAAACCTAAAACACATGAATGAAATATATATTTCCGCTAAAAATCCATCAATATGCCCAGTCAAATGGAAATCAGAAATTAAGTAGTCCCCTAGGGCATTATATATAAATTATATGTTAGAAGAATATTACACCATTAGTGTAACCCCCCCCCCCCCCCACCCCAAATATATGAAATTGTGTTTATGACCTCACATTTTCTAAAATTTTATATTGTTATAGTAATTTCCATGCACATGACTAGTGTACAAAGAAATCTTGTAAATTACACAGTATCATCCACGAAAACTCAATTTGATACTAAGTTTCAATGATAGATCATGTAGTTTCCATAAACAGTTTCAATGTCAACATGGGTAGTGTTCAATGTTCTTTTAGGGACACTAATACAAAAGGGATTTCAAAAAAAAATCCATGTGTACCCCTTACACTATAGGTGTACCATATATTTTAGAAACATCTACATCTCATGCCTTTTAGGTGGAGTTGTATTAAAATGAAGAAAAATACACAAGAGGTTTGTGTGAGTAACTATGTACTGCTCAAACATTGATAGGACCTGACCATAATTATTTTTATGCTGTAGAAATTTAATTTTCTGTTTTCAATTATGGAATATAATAATAAATTAATGGAGATGAACATAGTGATGTATTGTGGTTCATGGAACAAAAATCACCTTCTCTACTCCAACGTAACTCAACTCCATTATCATTGTGACATTAGTATCAGGTAATCTTATCCAAATAAATATTAAACAAAAAATTAGTACTGGAATATGAAACCTCACAAGGCATTAAAATGTATTTTTTTCTTTTAAGAGGATCAAATCATCCCTAGAATTGAAAAAGAAGTGGACACATAACTGTTACTTGGTACAATATTCCAAGAAACAAATGAATCAAGAAAATTTTATTTGTATTAATATATAGGATAAACATCACAATTGTTGTAAAAATTGATAGATATATTTAGATAACAAATATCAAATGATATCAAATATATTCCCAATGTTTTCACTACATTTCGTCAAACAATGTTAAATACCCCCGATATTTATTCAAACGTGAATGTCTTCACTGTGTATCTTATCCAAATTATTCATTGTTTTTTTATAAATTGATGTAACAAATAAATTTTATAGAGGTGATGATAAGAACAATAATTTTATTAGATTGGTCTAATCATGTATGTATTAAATATGTTTTTCTGAAACCAACAACACCAATAATTTCCATTAATTTTATAAAAGTAATTATATATGTTTTATTGCATTATTTCAGTAAATATTTCTATAATAAGTGTTTCTACATATTTAAATAGCATGTCAAATGACACCAAGTAAAACAAACTCCAATAATATTGCACAAAAAATGATGAATATCTGATATAAAAAACATTCAATAGAGTTGTATCTTCCTGTGAGAATTTTAATGGTTTCAACCATTTAATATGTGCCTTTATATAACTCATTATGATCCATTTAATTGAACTTAAATGATATTTGAGTAAATTTTAATGTTTTCCTAGACTGTTATACACATCACATATAATATCATAGATTTAAAAAAAATTTATTGAATAGAAAAATATAGTATTCGTTCATGTTTTGAAAAAAATAAAACATATTTTGGACAACAAAGGTTGGATTGTAAGAGTATGTTTTTTTGTATCATACATTTTTATCATCAAACATTGGTTTTCATACAAACGTTGGGTATTTAACCACACATCCCCTTTTCTCAAATGTAAGGATCCATACAAATGTATGGTTGATTAGAAATCATTTCTCGACAACTGAGGGTATATGATCCATACATGTTATTAAAAATGTGGGATTTCTTCCATAATTTATGCTTGTACATATAGGGTATGAAGATTGTTTCCAAAATATGTTAGACACATTTTTAATAAATCAATTAATATTCCTCATAGATTAATTAACTGAATATAATTATATAAAATATTTCCATGAAATTTAATTTTGTGAAATTCACTTATTGAAAAGTCATTATTAATATAAATGTGGGTGTTTTATGATCATAAAAATGAATAATACATGTAAATAATTGATTTATCAAAACATGTCCCACAATCTCCCCATTTTTTAACTATAAAAAATATCATAAATAAATGAAATTTAAATAAAATTCATAGAAAAAGAATAAAATAAATTTCTAAACTTTTCATTTTATAATATTTCTTCATTAAATAAAAATTATCTACCATTAATAGGATAAAATCATTCCCTCTATTAAATGACATTAAAACCTTATATCCTAAACAAAGATAAACATACTAAATTGGAGAACTATAAAATTATTCCATTATTATACCTCTTTGTGAATTGTATTTTGTAGAAATATACCACTTAAGAAAATGATATCAGAAAGAAAAAATTTCTCTAAAATTATAAAAATGGTAATAACATTAATAATTTTAAATATAATAATTATAATATTAAAACATGTAAATTATCTCACACATTTTATCATAAAAAATTATAGGAGTAACAATTAACTCTGCATAAATTAATGATTTCGTAAAAAATATATAAATATTTAAAAACGAGAATTTATACTACTTATATAATTATTTGTTTTAAACTCACCCTAAAAAATATAATATTTGAATGTTATAATTATTTGTTTCATAATTAAATAAAACAGTTTTTTTCATTTGTGAACTATAATAATAATAATAATAAGTATAAATTAATTTTGAAGCTAGTAATTACACAATTTGTAATAAAAAAATATATTTAAAAACAATACAATTAAAATTGATTTTTAGATGAATTCAATATAAATGATGATTTATGATGAAATATACTAATACTTATATGATTCCAAATTGATAAATTATTTCCTCAAAAGTGTTAAAATTCAGGATAGTTCTCCAAATTTGTTTTGACAATATTCAATTCTTTGAAAAGATGTAAATGGACACTGTTCAAATAGAAACAACATCAATATATCAAGATCAATGCCGGTAACAAATTATCTTTTAAGATCCTCCATTTCTCTTATAATTTATTTTTTTGAAGCTCCAATTTATACTTATAATATCGTAATATATTTTATATTATGAATTTCCTTTTTCATCAAATAAAAAATATATTTATATAAAAATGATTTATGTAGATCGACATATGAGTTTCAGGACACATCTATCTTTACTTATAGTTCAATTATTTTATCATTCAATGATCTCACGTTAATTAATATTTTTCAAAAGATATTTATATAATTTATCAAATTATTTATATAATTAATATATACTAAATATTCATATATATAATAAATAAGAATATATATTATAAATAAAGATATTAAATTACTTTTCAATATAATGTAATTAATGTACTAGAGTTATATAATTATTAAAATTAAATACATCATTGATCAATGATTTTAGTACTCAGGATTATTTGATAAAAAACTACTTCATTTTTATTTACACATTTTATATAAACTCGATCATATATCCATAGATTAATCATATAGTGGTTTCCTGACATAGCTTGGTGGTGAAATCCTAAAAAAAATTAAAACTGATGTACTTTTTAACCCTTATGATTTTGGGTCCATTATTTTTAACAATAATATTTTTTGGTAAATAGATATATTTATTTGGATTAATAATTTTCTATTCATGTTAATAGTTCGTTTAAAAAAATAAAAAAATTTATCCCCATAAATTTGCTATTTTGAAAATGGAACTTATTTTCATAGTGAGAAATAATTTCATAACAAAAAAACATAATAGTATTCATTTTTTACTTTTTAATATGGGAACAAAATTGTTATTATATAGACTCATTGTTACACTATTACTTTTTATTTCAATTTTTCTTTTACATATTTTTCATCTCCCTTGAATTGAAATTAAATATTTTTCTCATTTTTTAACACACTAGATGATTATTTTAAAACATCAACTTCATCAATTAATTCTTTACTCTTAATATTAATTAAATCAGAAGATATTTTAAAATAATTATATTTTAAACCCTAAAATTGTTTTGAAAATGTTATTATTTCTAATAAAACTACATCATATGATTTGGAAATTTATTTATGGTAATTTTTAATGATTCAAGTTTATATTTTAGAAAAAATAGATATTTATTCGTCTCATTATAAGAATATTTCTATAAACTCTGTTTTTCAGAGTAAGTTGATTGTACTTCATCAGTATTAACAATGAGACAAGATTTTTTTAACTCAACATCTAAATTTAAAGATGAATCACCATGTGAACTAGAATAATTACTACACCTACCCATTACAACCTTTTTTCTTCCCCTTTATTAATTTTATTTCCATTTATCTTCCATTATGAGGTATTTATCATTTTTTAACTTCATTCTTTAGCATCACATAATTTTTCATATTAAATAACATTATTTTTCTTTTTATATAGATTTTCAAATTATATATCAATATCTATAAAACAATTATCAAAATATTGGTGATTTATATAATATGATTCATCCACTTTAGTCATGATAAAGGATTATTCATGTTTTATATGATTTAATCAATAAACATGTTACTCCAATTCATACCTCATTAATGTCTTAATCGATTCCTTTATTGTTAAATTATTTACTTGAGTAGAAATTCAAATAGGTTTATATATTCTATTCCACATTTTAGCTATTACATTGAAGGCAATTAATATTTGATCTGATTATGAAATCGGGTGTTTTAAAATTGATTCATTTTTTAAAATATCTACCAAAATTTCAACCCTTTGATTGATACATTAATTCTCATTTATTCTAAAGTTGAAATAATTTTCTTCTCATTAGTATGCTTTAATTTTATGATAGTTATAGTCCCTTAATGGGAGAAAAAGTTTTTTTCACTAAATATGTAGTAGAAAAATGATATAGTCAACTGAATTAATTATTATTTAAGCAATTCAAACTAGTCTTCATCGCTTTGATACTGAGTTAGTAATATTTTTCTTCATTAATACTCCAATAGTCCAAAAAGTTTCATTTATAATATGATAAGTATTATAAATCATTTAATAAATCCATAATTATGGTTTTAATAATTAATAATCATATAGAAATTCTGCATCCAAAATCAATATCATTATCATAGGGAGAAAGAAACACCAAAAAACATTCTTTACAATCATCCATTTCACTATGTCTTAATGTAAATAATAAAATATTATTGTTAGATATAGTACACAGTTATTTAAATTTTATACATGAGTATAAACATTTTACAGACATTGATAGAAAACCAATATTCAATAAATAAATCACAATTTAATGTTCTAAATAATTTCCATGACAAAATAACATAAGATTCATTCCCTTTGATACTAATGGTTGGGTCGAGATTGTTGAAAAAAACGTCTAAGAAATAATAAGTCGGGGGGGTTGAACTGTACAGTACAAGAAAAATGAAAATTCCAAAACACAATTATATTAAATCATTAAAATATTAATTTTATTAAAAATAAATGAGGAACATAATTAAATAAATAAAATGAACACAGTGATGTATAGAGTCTCAGTGAAAAATGATCTTTTTCCACCCCACTAGTTCTAAAAACATTTTGCTTAATGGTTTTAATATCATTCCCTCTTATGTTATATACTTTTATCCATAAAACGAGTGTTGGGAGTAGAAACCTCACAGTATATTACAAATAATTATTGTACTTTTACAAGGTACTATTTATGAAAATATTAGTATACAAATTTGACAAATAACCATGTATGAGTATGAGTAGAAAATACTCAAATGAATCAAAAGAGATTGGTTTGTTTTATAGTAGGTTTCATATATCATAGTTGTAGCATCACCAAATCGATGTATTGAGTCCGTTAATGTAACACACCAACCAATATATATTTATCATTTACTTAGTATTTCATCAAGCATAATTAGAGAAAAATCTAAACTTTTATTTAAACAAGAATGTCTCTAACGTGTATATTGACAAAATGATTTTATTTTATTTCATAGGATGAAATAATAAATAAATATGGTAGCAGCGATAGAAAAAGAATCAATTGTATTATATCAGAATAAAAATGTTTGCCTCCAAATTGTAGCTCTAAATTCATGGACATAGACCTTTTCATTTATATATATATATATATATTTTTGTGTAACTATATATATATTTTTTAGTATATATTTCTCCGATGAAGAGATCCACCTATTTATATAGATGGTCAAACATCTCTAGGTCAATCCAGCTCTATATATTATTTATATTAAATCATGATTATTCAAATTTAAAAACAATCAAGAGAGTCGAAACATCCCATAAGATTAGTAACATTTTAATCCTTTCAGTATGATCAATTAAATAAATCATGACAATCCACTAAATTGTTCATTAATGGTCACTGAATATTTAATTATTTACTCTACGTCCATTTCATCAATCATAGAAAATATCCAAGATTTAATATTATATCATTGAATACTAAAACAAATGGATCGTTCATGTGACAGAAAAACATCAATCATAGGGATGACAATGTATCGGAGATTACCAATGTAGGGGTGATTTAACCGAATTAGTATTCTTAAAAATTGGGGTGATATACTAACTTAGGGTTTCTTAACCACACATTATCTTTTATAAAAGTTAGTTTTCCATCCGAACATAGGTTTGATTAACCATATATTGTCAATATCATTTGGTATATGATCCATTAGTGTTATTCCAAATGTATGTATTTTTCCTTACATTGTTACTCCACAAGTATGGTTAAACGAATGTTACTATATTTTTATAAAACATGTTTCTAAAACATCATTTAATAATATTAACAAATCACTTACATGAATATAATTTTAGAATAAATATTTCCATGAATAATAATTTCCAAAAATTAATATATAGAATATTTATTATTTTAAAAAATGTTGGTGTTCTGTGATCATCAAAACTGAAATGATATTAATGAAATTGTCAAATGAGCATATTCTTAGAAGAATTCTCTAAATTTGGAATCATACATTGGATTGTGAGTAGCTTATATTGGTTGTTATTCCCCATTAAATGTGATGGTTGAATTTTTAGTGCTTTTTGAAATATGATGTGTCGTATTCTGAGATTGAAGAAACATTAGGAGGAACATTACAATAGAAGTGATCATACATGTCCTTCACAGTGGACCACATATTCAAAAAAATGGCACGGTTCCTCTACCTAAAGAGTAAGGCCCTTAGGTGTACTATATAATGGGTCCTCAATATGTCAATTGTTATACAGGAACCATCATGTAGAGTCTGGGAATGGCCCCTCTACTATTATAGTGGAATCCTCCTCTTATGAATGGGTATGGGCCCTACATCTTAGAGTTCAACCATATTACTGGAAAAGGGTAGGGGTTCATTAAATAATATGCAGGACCCTACTACTCTGTTATGGAATGTGAAACACCCTGACCATATTTACCCATGGTCAATGCATTATTACATAATATTGGTCTCATCATAATAGATCAAGTCCAAAAGGCCGAATAGTTTAGTATCCATGGAAGCACTAGATATATATATAATATTTAAATTACATTTCGAAATAAAAACAACAACAACACTGTGTATCCTATGAACACAATTTTATCCCTTATCTTATCCCTACAAGTCACTTATAATATAATTCTTAACATCCTTGGGAAAAATATAACATTGAAAGGGGTGAGCTCATATGATCTATAAGGATAACAATATAGTAGAAATTTACATAAATAAGTATAAGTATTTAAGGAAATTTATAACACTAAAACACATGACTTTTAAAATTAATATTCAAGATAAAATTGAAAATACAAATCAAGTAACTCCATTTACTTATTCACATGGATATTCTTCTAGTTGAATGGTAACTTGTAATATAAATAACTAATTTCATAATGATAGAATGCATAATGTAGATCATCATAACCACATATTCAATGCCTCATTCCAAGTCTACAAAAAAATATTTTCTGAAGGACATGGCCAATACACTATCATGTCTCATGAGACCTATAGATGCATCAAATAGCTATAGCGGGCTCCACCCATCACTTACTAAGTCCAAGGCATTTCTCAGATGAAAATGTTGAGACATAACATAAAAATACATATTAAAAATAGCATACGAAATGTCAATACTTTAACCATAAACCATGAATGGTATAAAAATATAATATACATAGTGAAACATATCACAAAACCTTCAATACAATATGGAATATTGTATCATAATAAATCAACTTTAAATAAGCGTAAAATCTAACAAAGAATGTTAACATAGATGAAATAAAACCTATTTGAGATAAATATCCCATTATATTTTGAAATAATTAAAAAATCATGTATTTATAAAATAAAACAAAAATTTTGAAAATAATATTATAAGATTTTAAGTGAATCTTCAAATGTGATATAATGGTAGAAAATAGCCACAACCGCCATAAAATTTTAAAAAAATTATTTTCCTTAATTTGAAGAAAAGGTCATAAAGTACCTTTTTTGGAAAACGATAGAAAGGTTCCATTAAAAAATTTTTTATAAAAATTCAAACATGTGTATAAATGAAAATAAACTATAGACTAGGAAATAATAAAAATGTTTTGAAATAAATATTTTTATGAAACATTGATGGGATGATAAGAAGTCCTAGTAGATACTTAAGTATAAACAACCTTAAATAATAATGAGATTGTAAAATTAACCCTTAACTTGTTCTTTTAATTAGGCGAGGGTATGTTAACCTCCTGTATAATGGTTAAATCATTGTTATTAAATTATACAAGAACCACATACATAAATATGACATCATATATGATCCTCCAATATTACTTTGTGAATATTATTTCAATACTATCATTGTTTTGGCTGTTAATTGATTTGTTTTTCATTTATATATTTTGTTACATAAGTCGTGTTTATTATGGATAGGATGTATTTGATTAATATCCATAGTGATATTATGTTCTTAAAAATTATTTTTATTCATCAAATTGAAATTATTCTTGAACAGTTACGATGGGGAACAAAATCTTGTCCCTTCGTGGATACTGTAAGCCATATGTATGTACGAGCGACAATATCATTATATGATTGGTGAAATCATTTTTAATTGGATGATATATTATAAATAAAAAATCATTAACATGTTATATTTATAATTTACATTAATTAAACTCATTATTATACCCATCCAAATAATGAAATGTTGAATAACAAACTACACCATGACATGGAGATGGTAAGACATACGTACACACGTATGGTGACATTTTCATTCATACACTACGGGAAAAATGGATAATAGCGACGGGTTATTTGTGATGGGACATATTCCCATCACAAATACCTTACGGAATGGGTTATTTGTGATGGGTTTCTTTTACCCATTGCAAATGGTTTGGCACAAAATGCGCGCCAAACCACGTGAAATTTTTTTGCGACGGGGTTAGAGCCCCGTCGCAAATAACCAGCGGCGGTTAAAGTGTATTTGCGATGGGTTTTTTTTTAACCGTCGCAAATGGTTTGGCATGAAATGCGCGCGAAACTGGGCGAGGTTTATTTGCGACGGGGCTGTAACCCCGTTGCAAATAACCGGCAGGGGTTATTTGTGACGGGACCCGTTGCTAATATCTTTATTTGCAACAGGAATCTGGTCGCAAATAAGCCTGACACAATTAATCTAACCTATAAATACTGCCAACCGTTACAGTTTTTTTCACTCTGAACTTCTTACGGCGATCAATTGTAAATTTTTTTTTTCCGATTTCAAGGAGTCAGTTGGTGGTGTTCTACAACTACATCAGCTCGACATTGACATCAAGTTTATGGTTTTTAACTGAATTTTAATTTTATATTTATTTTATTTATTTATTTTAAATTTTTATAATTTTTTTCCGGATTTCTAATTAGAAATAATTATGAATAACTATTAATAAATAACACTAAATAGAGACAATTAAAAACTAATTAATTTAAAATAGTTAGCTGTAATTACAATTAATTAGCAGTAATTATGAAAAATTTAAATTAATTTGAATGAATTAATAATAATTAGAAATAATTAACATTAATTAGTAATAATTAATAATATTTAACAATAATTATCAATAATTAACAATAATTACCAATAAATAGTAATAATTAGTAATAATTATCAATATTTACTAATATTTACCAATAATTGTCAATAATTGTCAATATTTTTCAATAATTACCAATATTTACCAATATTTACCAATAATTGCCAATAATTGTCAATATTTACCAATAATTGTCAATATTTACAAATAATTAGGAATAATTACAAATAATTTGGAATAATTAACAATATTTAGGAATAATTAACTATAATTAGTAATAATTACCAATAATTAAGAATAATTACCAATAATTGGGAATAATTACCAATAATTAGGAACAATTATCAATAATTAGGAATAATTACCAATAATTAGTAATAATTAGTAATAATTAACAATAATTACCAATAATTAGTAATAATTAACAATAATTAGTAATAATTAACAATAATTAGTAATAATTAGTAATACTTACCAATAATTGCCAATAGATGTCAATATTTGCCAATAATTCCCAATACTTGTCAATATTTACCAATAAATAGGAATATTTACAAATAATTAGGAATAATTACCAATAATTACCAATAATTCAGAATAATTACCAACAATTAAGAATAATAACAAATAATTAGGAATAATTACCAATAATTAGAAATAATTACCATTAATTAACAATAATTACCAATAATTAAAAATAATTACCATTAATTAACAATAATTACCAATAATTAACAATAATTTTCCATAATTAAAAATAATTACCAATAATTAACAATAATTACCAAAAATTTGGAATAATTACCTATAATTACAAATAATTAACAATAATTAACAATAATTACCAATAATTAGAAATAATTACCAATAATTAGGTATAATTACCAATAATTAGGAATAATAACCAATAATTAGGAATAATTAGCAATAATTACTAATAATTACCAATAATTAGTAATAATTACCAATAATTACCAATAATTACCAATATTTACCAATATTTACTAATATTTACAAATATTTACCAATATTTACCAATATTTACCAATAATTAGGAATAATTACCAATAATTAGGAATAATTACCAATAATTAGGAATAATTACCAATAATTAGGAATAATTACCAATAATTAGGAATAATTAGCAATAATTAGGAATAATTAGAAACAATTACCAATAATTACCAATAATTAGTAATAATTAACAATAATTAGTAATAGTTAACAATAATTAACAATAATTATTAATAATTAGTAATACGTACCAATAATTGCCAATAGTTGTCAATATTTACCAATAATTCCCAATATTTGTCAATATTTACCAATAATTAGGAATATTTACCAATAATAAGGAATAATTACCAATAATTAAGAATAATTAGGAATAAATACCAATAATTAGGAATAATTTCCAATAATTAGGAATAATTACCAATAATTAGGAATAATTACTAATAAATAGTAATAATTACCAATAATTAGGAATAATTACCAATAATTACCAATAATTACCAATAATTAACATAAATTACCAATAATTAGGAGCAATTAACAATAATTTGGAATAATTACCAATAATTAAGAATAATTACTAATACTTAGGAATAATTAGAAATAATTACTAATAATTACCAATAATTAGTAATAATTACCAATAATTACCAATAATTACCAATAATTAACAATATTTACCAATATTTACCAATAATTAGGAATAATTACCAATAATTAGTAATAATTACCAATAATTAAGAATAATTACCAATAATTAGGATCAATTACCAATAATTAGGAATAATAACATTATTACATTATTATTACATTTTATTATTAATATTAAAATAATATAATTTTATATATTATATACAATTCTCCTTTCATCTGTGTGTTTGTTGTCTCCACATGTAATATTTGCATTCTTTTTCAAAATTATCATCCTACTCACCAATAGAGAGGTGAGAGTGAATACAATTATTACATGTGGAGATAGAATGTAAAACACACAGATGAAAGGAGAATTGTATATAATATAGAAAATTATATTATTTTAATATTAATAATAAAATATACTAATCATTTAATAATTTTATTATGATATAATTAATATTTCTGAAAAAAATATTAGTATTATTAAAATAATAAAAAATTTATATAATATTAAAATTACCAATATTTGTAACTGGTTTTGCATTATTCTTAACATGTCCAATTCCTAAAGGGTCAATTTTTAGGTCTATCCCAATAAAATGTTTGCGTCAGTCATGTCTGATGTAAACTATATAATTATCATTACTTGAGTGTTTTTTCTAACAAATTATTCAAAACCTGTAATGATTTTATATTTTATAGATAAATATGGAACAACGAGGTCGTCAATAGTCGTTATTAGATGACCGCATATGGATTAATCAACGTAGAAATCCAAATGGTTCTGATTTAAATCCAGTATATATGGAGGGTGTGGAGACATTTTTATCATTTGCGGCATCAAATCTAGAATTCTTTTCAGAAGGCACAATAAAATTCCCTTGTAGAAAATGTTCATTGTGAACGTTTGAAACGATTGAAAAAGTGGGGGAACATCTCTTCTGTTTTGGTTTTCAACCAGATTATGTTTTTTGGTATCTACACGGTGAACGCAGTTCCAAAGTAGGTGATACCAACCTGATTCCGGATCCACCCCGGTTTCAATATTTACTGCATGTAGTTGCAGGTTCATCTGTTCAACATACAAGAATCTCTGGCTGATATAAATTCAAATCTTGAGTTGCCACTGTCTGAATATTATGAGTTGTTGAGGTCTGCTGAGGATGCATTATATCCTGGCTGCAAGATGAGGAAATAAGAAGTAGTTGAAAATCTTATGGCTATCAAATCAGATAACGAAATGTCAATCACCCGTTTTGACCAGATATTTTCTTTGCTTAAAACACTGTTATCCGAAGGAAATGTTTTTCCTGCAAATTACTATGAGAGTAAGAGGCTGGTTCGAAATTTGGGACATACTTGTCAGAAGATTCATGCATGTTCGAATGACTGCATTTTATATTTTGGGGAAAATGAGTCATTGGATAGTTGTCCCACATGTGGGAAACCGAGATATAATGAAGGGAAACATGGGAAGTCTGGTTTGATTCCTGTAGAACAGTTGAGATATTTGCTTCTTACATCCAGACTATAGTGTTTATTCATGTCTAAGAATACATTGACAGTGATGTCATGGCATAAAGAGAATATTTCAACCGATAAAATCTTGAATCATCCATCCGATGGTGATTCATGGAACCATTTTGATAGAGTGCATCCATCCTTTTCATTAGAAGATAGAAATGTTCGACTGGGCCTTTCAACTGATGGTTTATGTCCGTTCAAATCTTATGGTAGTCAGTATTCATGTTGGCCTGTTTTTTAACTCCGTACAATTTACCTCCATGGTTGTTGATGAAGGAGCCCTATATCATTTTGACTTTACTAATTCCAGGAAATCCGAAGAATAATATTGATGTTTATTTGAAACCATTGATTGATGAATTAAGTTTATTGTGGAGTACTCGTGTTAGTACATACGATGTTGCTACGAAACGGAATTTTATACTGAGAGCAGCATTGATGAGGAAAATTAGTGACTTCTCGGATTATGGGATGTTATCTTGATGGAGTAAACATGGTCAAAAATCATGTCCTTACTATATGGGAGAGAACAAAGCATTTCTGCCCATTCATGGAAAGAAACCTTGTTATTTTGACTGTCATCACAGATTTCTTCCAGCTGATCATCCTTTTTGCAGAAACAGATCTCATTTCAGAAAAGGAACAGTTGAAAGGGATGGACCTCCAAAAATGCTATCATGTTCGGAGTTAAAATCAGTTGTATTTTCATTACCTCCCATCACTTTTGGTCCCACAATAAACCAACAGAAAATTTCTGGTTTTGGGAAAGAACACAATTGGATTAAACGTAGCATATTTTGGGATTTTCCATATTGGTCTGATTTTTTTTGTGCACCACATGTTGGACGTCATGGATATTGAGAAGAACTGTTTTAATGAGTTGTTTCATACAGATTTGGATACGCCAGGAAAGAGAAAAGTCAATGTAAATGCACGTTTAGATCTTGCCCAAATTTGTAGGCATCCAGAACTGGAACTGTTTGAGAATGTCAGAATAGAAAAGTTACTGAAACCAAAAGCAGCTTATACACTGTCTAAAAAAAACTGTTTATTATATTGTCAGTGGATTAAAGATTTGAGACATCCAGATGGTTGTGCTTCCAATTTGGGTAGATGTTTAAAGAATGGTGATATTAATGGATTAAAACGTCATGATTTTCATGTTATAATGGAAAGACTTCTACACATTGGATTAAGAAGTCTGTTGAATTCTGTGATTTGGGATTCCATAACAGACATGTAATATTTTTTTGGGGACATTTGTGCGGCTACATAAGATTATGATGCTCTATGCAAGCATGAAATAAGATGTTGTTGTAATTATATGTAAACTTGAAAAAATATTTCCGCCGTCTTTCATGGACTCAATGGAACATTTGATATTACTTTTTCCATATGAAGCCTAATGTGGAGGTCCAGTACAGTTTTGATGGATGTACCCATTTGAAAGATGCATGCAAAAATTGAAAAGAAAAGTATGTAACAAAGCATCTATTGAAGGATCTATTGCAGAAGCTTATTTGCTAGAGGAAATATCTTTTTTATGATCCCATTATTTTTAATCTGAGTATCCTTAAAAACACAACCGATTAGGATGGAATGAGAGGAATATTGATGAAATCGACAATCAATTATCTGTTTTCAACCAGCCAGAGCTTGGTATTGGTGGAGTTCAGGAACGCTGGATTTCAGATGATGAACATAACATAGCTCATACGTATGTTCTTCTCAACTGTGAAGAGATGACATCAGTTGTACTATAAGTGTTTATATCACTTATTATATCTTTTATGTTACAGTAAATGACTTTTTTTATAGGTTGTATGATAATCATATCAAGAAACAAATTTCACAAATTACAGCAGCTGATCTCGAAGAACACCGACAGAAAAATTTCTCTCATTGGTTTTAAAAACTGGTAACATAAATTAATTTTCATTTAGCAACTCATTCAATGTATAGTTTACTATATTGATAATTATTTCACAAATTTTCAGGTGTCTCGACATGAAGATAAAATTGACAAACGACAGTGTATATTGAGTAACCCACATTCCAAACTTTTTAAAACATATAATGCATATGTGGTGAATGGATTTTGATTTCATATACATGAATATGGTGAATAAAAAAAACAATGAACAGTGGAGTTAGCTTGAGAGGATCTCATTATCGATAAAATGAAATTGAATTTTATAGCATGGTTGATGAAATCATTGAACTCTGTTATCTTGGACAACATTACATAACCATGTTCAAATGTCGGTGGTTGGATACAGAGATAAGCGTATGTGTTCATCCAACTCGTGGAATCATCGATATTAAATGTAAATGTGTTCTCGCAGTAAATTAACCATTCATATTGGCTCAATAGGAACATCATGTTTATTACGCAAAGTACTGTTCTACATCAAAATAATTGACTGATTAGTGGAGTATAACAAAAATCAAAATTCTAGACAATCAGTTTAGTCAAAGTGAATGTACTTTCACTGATGTGCAAGGAATTGATGTTTTTCAAGAGAGTACTGAAAATCAATATTTTTTACAAAGATACATTAGTATCGATGATGACACCCCACATTTAAGAGTTGGTGATGAAAATGATGTTAATGATGTCACATATGAATTTCAAATGGTAAGAGATGAAGCAACTGGAACTTGAATGGATATCGATGATGTTGAGGAGGAATATGAAGATGACATTGAAATTTATGAAGATGATGATGAAGATGAACACTGATAGAATTCCATGGTAGTTATATATAATCATAACTAATATATATGTATATATAATAGTAATAATAAATTATTTGCTAACAAAATTAACATTTTCTGTTTTAGATGGATGACGAAACATTTCGTGAGTTGGTGGATGTTGTCCTGTCTTTCGATGCAGATGAGTTGCTGGCAGATGACCCTCAGCCTACAGGCGCTTCGGAGAGTACACAGAGGGGGCACAGTCTTGCACGATTGATGATTCCTAACCCCGTCCCCTAGAGACACCCACATCTTGGGTTTGATCCACACACACAGAGGTCTGATAACCTGTGTGATAACCTGTGGATTTGACTAAAATATCATTAATCTCATCACATAATAAATGTTTATTATTTTTACAGTTTTCCACATATAGTAGTCGGTCAGGGCAGCACTATTTTGTGCACCTATTTCTCTGAGCCTTGGACCACATGGGATCAGATTTCCATTGATGTGTAGCATGCCATGTTCGGCCATTCGTTGGTACGTACATAAATAAATAATTTTTATTTTGAAAATTATTTCATTTCAAACTTGATATTTTGATTTATTTGTAGGGTTTATGGTATCCGATCGAGGATACCATGCGTGGATCCATCCACGATACATTGGAGGCGGTCATGCGTGATTTGTTTCGTCAGTTTTTGCAAAAATTGAGGAGAGCGGCCATGAAGAAATAATGAGTATCCATTTTTTATGACTCCTATAGAGCGCACCGACCACAGTAAATTTCATCCCACGTATGGGATGGATTATGTGCGCACCAATTAAGTGATGCCTTTTAGAGGAGATCATCAGTGGGGAGGCAGAATCGGGGTATACATGAGGTGACTCATCGAGCTGGCAGTAGTACTTTCAGTACTCATAGACAGCATCTGGTACGTCCATTATTTATAAATATTTTATATAACTATAAATATTAATAGTTTATTTTTTATTCTTACGGGCTGTCGAGCACCCCGATCTTATGGAGTATGACATATATCGGAGGATGTATAGTGATACTGCTACTGGGGAGATCAAAGGTGATCGTCACCGTCACATCGTGGTCAGTATTATTTTTTTTCAAGTTTAAAAATTAACTGCATATAATATATTCACAATTTTAATTTTAAATTGCAACTACATGAGTCATGTGAGGCCGCAGCGTCACAAACCCAGCCTGAGAGTCAGGCCGAGTCATCAGATCAGACCAGTGGTCGTTAGTTTAATGACGCGACATGGATGCAGGCCACCCAGTAAGCCTTCGAGAAGGGTTGGGTAGTTGGTATCAGCTCTCGACTGACTCCCAGTGATTATTATGGCAGTGCTGCAATGTCGGTGTCTAGGTCGAGAGGAGATCGTGCATTTTCTTCTACTACACAGTATGATGATCAGTTGCGATCTCAGACTGCACTGATAGAGAGTCTCCGACAGGAGTAGGAGGAGATGCGTCAGCAGCAGCAACATGAGGAGGATCGTCGACGCCAGCAGCAACTGTACGGGGAGTACATGAGTCGGTGGCAGCAGCAGCAGTAGGAGCAGATAGAGTACATGCACCGACTCACTCGTGCTTTAGGGATTGAGTTTCCTCCAGCAGCATCTGCAGATCCCCCTCCCCTCCCCCCTTCCACCCCCTCCTTCAGATTAGAGTTTTTTTATGTTATAATGTTTGTTAAATCAAAATATGAATTTTTTTCTATTCGTAGTTTATATCTTATTATAAAATATAAATAATATTATATTTTGAAATAACAATATTAATATGAATAATATTATTATTTATATTTTATAATATTAAAATATATAAATATATATTAAAATTTTGTAATATTATAATTTAATTATATTTTTTTGTAATATTTGAATTATTTTAATATTTGAATGTATTATAATTTTGTTATATTTTATTAATAAAATTAACTTATTAATATTTATTTTATTTATGAATTATATTTCTAATATTATTATATTAATTAAAATCATTTATTAATATTTTATTATTATTTTTTTTGATTTATAATTCTATTATTATTATATTAATTAAAATAAATTATTAATAAATTATTATTTTAATTTGTGAATTATAAATCTATTATTATATTTATTAAAATCATTTATTAATATTTTTTTTATTTTTGAATTATAATTGGATTATTATTATATTAATTAATAAAATTATTACTAATTTATTTTTTTTATGTTATTTGCGATGGATACTATGCCCATCGCAAATAGTATTATTATTATATTAATGAAAATAATTTAGTAATATTTTTTTTATTTTTTTTAAAAAAATATTTGCGACGGGTTCGTCGCAAATATTTATTTAATAATGTTTTTTAGATATAACGACTAATATTTGCGACGGGAAATATTCCCGTCGCAAATACTACTTTTAGGGACGGGAACGTCGCAAATAATTGTTGTTGCGACGCCGTTTTCCGCAACGGGCTATTTGTGGTGGACCCCCATCACAAAAGCACATTAGCTACGGGATCCCGACACAAATGCCACGTCGTATATGTCCTTATTTCCAGTAGTGATAGGATGGATTGTATAAGAAACAAGGTTATACCATATTTATTTCCATGACCAATCTCTTGTAGAATGTTCCTTGAATACCCCAAGACCACCATTCATAGCCCTAGGGATGGCGACTGCCACCGAAAGGTGTATTCTCTAAAACGGGAAGGCATTTCCTTTAAACACGTACACCACACGGTCTGAGAACACAACAAGAAACTATTGTGATGTAATAATATATAGAAGAAGTGTACTAAAGGTAATGGGGTTGGAATACAAGCCCATCTTGAAAAGTACAAGTACAAATGAAATGTAAAAATTAGTGGAAAGGTGAAAAGAATTACTAGATTGTCATTTGTGGGTCCTACCAGAAGGGTAGGTACAGATCGCCTCCACAGTAATCCATGTGCTCTTGTGTCCTCCACATCACATCATGCCAAATGGTCCACCTATGAGCACCATCTTGTCTTAATATCCTCTTCCTTGATAAATGGTGTAATTCGTTTAAACTAGACACAACGAGGTGCAGGTGAAGCCCATGCAGGGGTTAGTATAACGATAATCATTAGGGACCCCGAGACCCCATAGGTCTCTTATTGTTCCTCAAAGTAAAATCCGAAATGTAATATATCTACTCTACTTCAGTATATTCTGATACATATACCTATCTTAACAAGATATACTCATCACCTACATGAGGGAAGTATACCAGAAAGGTAAAACCATGAAGGTAATGTACCACACAGTTAATGTACCACATAACATAACCTCAATTACAAGCACAATGTACAGAGAGCTCACACCATGATTTATTCTAGGGGTAGTGACATGTTACATCCCTAGCCCCAATTTCGATCACCTCAGCTTCTGGAGAACTCCTCCTATATCAAGTACAGTGGGAATTCACCATCACATCAAGGTTCTTATCACTCTCCTTGAACTGGTGTGGTACTCCTCCCCACCGCGTACCATACTATGGCTCTTTCAGGTCACATAGAGCCACCCACCCACATCGTGGTCTTCTAAGGTACTTCTCCCCATCATGTACAGCGGCCGCTCCCCACCGTGGCCCACCAGTTCATATAGAAACACCCACCCCATTCATGGTCTTCTAAGGTACTCCACCCCATCACATACCATGCCCATCGAGTAACTCCAAGTCGAATAGTCTACAGTTGTTAGGTCTCAGCCGGTCGCAAGGTTTCGTATGTAGTGAGATTGCGGAACCACTCCCCAAGACATAAATTTTATATCAACCATCACAAAGTCTCACAAAGAATAATATCTATGATCTTACTTGTAAAAGGGATTCCAATGAAATAGAAAACACATCAATCAGTCACCCGGTATGTGATTTATTCGGATTTCAATCTCGAGGGCCGAGTTGGATTCGTGTTCTGTCTAACATGGTTATACTCCCGGTTTCTCCAAATCTATAACAGTTTATGGAAAAGGGACAATATAGATCCAAGGGTCCCAATGCCGCAGACGGTTCGTCAAATGGGCATTTAGTTCTCAAGATAAGGTCCCTTCAGTGTTTTTGGGCCTGGATGTGCCTTAGTAAGGTCCGACCTAGTCGGACCGACCCGGCCCTACTCAGTCTAGTCTGGGCCAAGGTGGAATCATCCTACTAGGATTTTGTCTTGTACGACCTATAAGAGGGTTAGAATACATGGGCGGCCTGACCAGAATAGGGCAGTTCGCATGGGCGGCCTGACCAGAAGAGGGTGGTCCATAAAGGGGCTGCTCAGCCTTAGTGGGGAGGCATCCTACTGGAGCGACGGCCTGGTGGGCAACGACGGGCTCGAGTGGCGGCCCACTGGGGAAATGACCCACTAATGTGGGGGCCCGCTAGGGTGGTGGCCAAGTCTGAGGAAGGAGGCCCGCTCAGAGGGCAGCGACCCAACTCCGAGGTCTGTGGCCCAGTCTGAGAGGGGAATCCAGACTCTGAGGGAGTTGACCTAGCTTGGTGGGAGGATGCCCGCTAGGGGGGCATCCTGGCTCTAGGGTGGCAGCCTCCTCCGAGGGATGCGGCCTAGCTCGAGGGTGGAGGCCAGGCATGGGGGGCAGTGGTCATACGTGAGGGTGGCGGCCATGTTTGGTCTGACACGGTGGGTGTAACACCTGGTATTTCGGATTTCAAAATGTCCTGGAGGCTATTTGGTTGGAAAGGTGGTGGCACTGCGTGGTCACCACTCAGTCACCGCGGAACCCACCAGAGGCAGTTTCCGCCTCTCATGTGGCTTCCGTTCACTGGCAGTGTGGCGGTCACGCCGCCTCCATTCCCTTGTCCAGCCATCATGATGGCTGCCTCCTATGTTCATTGTAGCTGACGTGCCATGACCCTC
Source organism: Viscum album (assembly GCA_963277665.1). Lineage (NCBI taxonomy): Eukaryota > Viridiplantae > Streptophyta > Magnoliopsida > Santalales > Viscaceae > Viscum > Viscum album. Next base: position 62,982,616 of record OY728148.1, on the reverse strand, counting down.
CATATGAATTGTGCATCGATGTGCCCGTGGTATTCTGAGATTTCTAAAGGATAGAAAGATAGTGGAGGGTTCATTCTGGGTTCATTAGATCTCCTCCCTTCACATTTATCGTAATATGGAGGATATTAAGGGAGGTCAATAAAATTTTTAATTATACAGATGATTGACCCCACATGATTTCTCGTAATAACCTCCCATGAGGACTAATGAATCCTGAGTCAACCTGTTAGTCAGTTGACCGGGGTTCTTTTTGTTTTTCAAGAACGGAGTAGAGTAAAATCTTTTGAATTCTTAAATAAATTAATCCCTCTACCTTAAAACTTCGGAGAATCTTTCGTGCTTGTATATGGTCCGTGTTCTTCATTCATGTGACTGGCTCCAAAAAACTCCAGTCGCACGTCGCCCTTTGGTTCGATGTCATCTGTCACCCCACAATAGGTCAGCTTTGTCTTCAAAGGGTCTATCATCAAAAAAATCCATCAACAAATCACTTCTTTTTTATGATCTCTGATACCCCTTCATCATCTCAATATTCATAAGAGAGGGGAGGGTAGGAAATGACGTGGGAAAATAATGGGGCTCATTATCTAGGAAGCTTCCTATTTTCCCCACCACCATCATTACATTAGGATGGCCGGTCAAGCCATTTAATGGCTTGACACACCATCGATCCCACCATTTAATTGTTCTATTAGAGGTTGTGTAATAAAATAACCAAATTAGTATATTTCATTTCTATTAAAGAGTCGAAAAACATAACTTCTTTTCCAGAACAACTACTGTCAATTTAAAGCCTCTATTTAAAAAATCCAGGAATAATGGATTCAATAGTTCCCTGTGATTTTGATTTCGAGGAATGGTTCAAATGTTAGAAAATTTCGCTCACGCGTTTACTGAATGTACCTAAAAAAATGTTTGGAAAATTAATAACAGTCACCCTCGACCTGTACAGGCATTTCCGAAGTGAAACATTCCCCAACTAACACAATGGTTCTCTCATATTCTTAATCTGATTTACCATTTAGATGTTTTGAATATTACAATATAATAATTTTCACTTAATTATTTTATTTACGGCCAATAACTAACTTTCATTAGTGGCTCGCACTGTCCGATGTTAGAATCTTCCTAAAGAAATCATTCCCTAATGAGTTCATCGGTGGTCTCAGATTTTTAATCTGTTTCACCGTCTATGAGTCATAAGAATTTGAAAAATAAAATTATTTTATTTTGTTATTTTATTTATGGTTATGCCATTTTTGGGGTTTCTCATAGGATTCTTCTTCCGACTATACATAAGACGCACCTGAGGTAAACCCACTTTTTAATCGCAACAGTTCCCTCAGATTTCTGATTTGGGCAACCATTTATGTGTTAGTGCACATTTTTAGGAATACTTTTTACCCACGCTATTTAAAGCTTGAAAAAGCTTCATCAGATCATTCCAGGCACTTCGTGCTTCGGAATCGCGTTCCATCAGATTTCACAGTCTCAAAATAATTCCATATTAAAAAATTATACAGACATTCTGGGACATTACATTATCCCCACCATAAGTCTTTATGTCCATGAATGCCAAAACAAGTCAAAACAAACCAAATATTGGTACTAAGCACGAATCTGAGCCTCCCACTGCCATGTTCTCTTTTAGAGGTTCCCATGCTGCAAGTGAATGTACACCAGAGGTATTGACCACCCATGAAGGACCTGCTCCAGTCGATCCTCAATCTCTATTGGAACCTCCATGAACGTCTCTCCATCGTCTAAGTGAAACTATCCATGGATGACGATGTGAAGGGTCGTGCACATATATCCTCAACTAGAACACGTGAAAGACATCGTGCACCCTATCCAACTACTATATAAGTGTCCTACGGTATTCCACCTCTCCTATCTTCTGAAGAATAAAAAAATGGCCTGATAAACCTCGGTGATAACATGATTCCTTTACTAAATCTATATAGTCCGCATTGAGGAGATACTCGCAAGAAAACGTGGTATCCCTTCTATAACTCTAGAGGTCTTCATCATCTGTCTGCTATGAGGAGTCGTCATCCACTGCTGGATGGTCTACACCTTCTCTGTGGTAGCCCATACTAATTGTGGACCCATAAGTGCTGACTCCCCAAGGTCTGTCCTAGATAGAGGTGATCTACAGGTTCAACCGTAAAAGGCCTCGAATGGTGACATACCTATGGTGGAGTGAAAACTTTTTTCGTATGAGAACACCATCAAGTGATATTGATCCTCCCCACTATGACCAAAATTAAGGACACATTCACATAGCTTGTCCTACAGTGCATGAATGGTTCTTTCTATATGACCATCAACCTCAGGATCAATGGTGGTGCTCAAATGATGGTGAGTCCTTAAATGCCTCCTACCATAACATCCACAACAAGGATGTAAAACATGCATCATGGATAGAAAATATCATCAATGGAACCCCATGAATATTTAAAAACTTTTGTACGTAGAGGCATCCCAAGCCTTCTATTGAACACTCTTCTTGGATAGTTATAATGTGGGATGATATGGTAAGTCAATCAATGATAACCCAAATTCAATCATGTCACCTGGACATATGTGGAAGAACTGTCACATAGTCCATGGAGATCGCACCCAACGTTTTCTCGGGCATCTCTTGTGGATGAGCTAAGACTTCTCAAACCTGATGCTCTACCATCACTTGTGGGAAAGTGAGGGATCATAAAATAAACTCTTCTATATCCTTCTTCATCCATCACTACCAGTGCTGACGCCATGGGTCCTCGTACATCTTCGCCACACTAGGATGTACCGCCAGAGGGTATGCATGGAACTCCTTCAACACATCATCCTGTTACTCCACGGGTAAAATGGTATGTTCACTAAAGAGGAAGATGTTCTCCCCACCTTTAGAAAATACATCAGCTGTCTGTCATCAGTATATTTGAGCACATCGAGCATCGCAGTCAGTTACCCCATGTTGCACCTCCATAACTCGGTGATGGAGTGGGAGAGAGGCAATCACAGACTGGAGGTAGGATGCTTCATCTTTATCCATAAAGGATATCTATAGCATTACTGGTTGCTCTGACACCTCATTCAATAGTAGTAGACCAGACCTACTACTGAGTGCGTCTGCTACCATGATCCCCTTCTGAGGTGTATAAACAGTCTCAAAGTCATAGTCCTGGAGGAACTCTAGCCATATTCACTATCTCACCGCTTGAAAACGATGTGGGCAGTTCTCCATCCATACGGAAGCCTCACCGTTTTTCTTGAAAGCTGACAGGGGTGCCTCTACCTAGGAGAAGTTATGTAAAATCCTTCGGTGGTACACAAAAAAAGTTGAAGTCCCTCCACCTTCAAAGAAGGGATCCTAGATATATCTTTTGAAAATTTGTCCCCATATTCTTCCAACAATATTGGGAACTATAAAATCAATACTCTTACTACCATGAGGGTAAGGTTGTCCGACTCAAGAGTAATGTGTTACACCCTCTTATGCATGAGTTTATCATGTGCTTCCTATGTTTCTTTTTTTTCAACCAAGGAAAACCCCATTACAATGTTTTGGATAAACCACAACTGTTTTTCCTTATATAGAAAATATGAGTAAGAACTATGGATGTCCAATCATACCTAAACTAACTTCATAAGGCCTCGATGTAGCTGCCCAGTGGTTCCAACCAAATCTCCTACACCAAGGGTCAGATCACACAGTCGGTGTAATTGTGATTATGGAGTCTCCTCTGAAAGGTATCTCTAGATATGATGTTCAAGTAAACGGTTTAATCAGAAACTATTGGTCTTGGAAAAGATTCATGGAAGGAACGAATAATTGGTATCTATGTCTATTAATACGAAAGCTAGTAGAAGACATAGATTATACCTCGAATCATTCCTAGAGCCCTTGGGTCACACTCCTTGACCACATGCAGCCACTCCGTTCCCTTGCCCTCCAACTCCTTGATCCTGGTGGGGAACACATTAGTCTGGTCGTTGTAACATGAAAAAATGTGCACCACCTCATGCTGCTCTCCTAACTCCACTTCCACAACTTCTACCCCGAAGATTTGACATTCCCTATCGCATCCTCTTCCAGAAACAATTTACAGGTCCATGTCTCTATGACTGGTGCCAGCATTCCACATTCCACTGCTAACATTCACTAGATGTATCTTCCCATCCAAAGAACATTCAACAACTAAGTATATCTATATAACCCAAAAATAAGTAGGAATACATAAAATAATAGTGTTGGATCAGATTTCCATAGACAAAAATCAGTCGTAAGTTTGATCCTTGAAGCTATGATCGTATAGTATTCATCGAGCACCAGGATTGGTCAGTAAGCCTCAATGAATACTTATCTACTTACATGTCATTATCTGGAAATGTCGATGTTTTAGGACACTCTTATCCACCTCCTCAAGAAAGTCTTTAGCCTGTTCTGATTCGGGATTGCCTCGGAACCTGAGGGGTATCTGATGCTGAAACATGTGTAAGGCACCAAGAAAAAATGTGTCCTCTACCAGTACTACCGGTTGTAACTGCGGACCAACATGCAATGATATGACTAGAACACTACCCGAAGGTACTATATCGGGCAACGTTTCATGTACTTGAGCCTCACCACCATGTTATCCATCCTCATGATCACACACTAAAAAATATTATAAGATACGGTCATCATCTACTCTACTTGTGTCTCAACTAGACAGAAAACTCTAGCCACAATCTCCATTTAGTCCTCAGTTGCCAATGGGTCCATCTCTCGTCAGATCCATGGAGTCCTATGCCATTTAAACTCATGCAATGCACTATATCAGCGTGCATCCTCTACTGGTGGGGCTGGTCTAAACCCCTGCCCAATGGGTAGTGGTGCAGCAGGTACACCACCTTAAGGTGCTAATGCTGTAGAAGGGCCCTACACTGAGGCGTCATCACTTGGTGGGCCGTCATCTCATACTCTCTCATGATATATGGGTGGACGTTTTCATGAAAACATCCTGATAAAGAACAAGTGTGCCAAGATCATTATGTTATACCTTGTGATCTAAATCCAAATAAATAAAAAACTTTCTAAAAACACATGTAATCAGATTTTTCATGCACTGAGTCAGAAATCAGAATTCAGTGCCATGGTGTATGGATACATCATCCACCGCACCAACACTAGATTTTCCAAACTGAAAACCACACTCACAAAACATAGCAGTTTTTCCACATAGAAATGATCAGAGTCACAGTTATTTGGTATAATAGAACTCCTCTGATATAAATTTTTCATGACCCGCCCCGTGGGGTCCATGTCATTACTACACCAAACCCGCCTTCAATAGGCCAGGGGCTGGAGACTAGCACCGAAAGGTATATTCCCTAAAACAGCAAGTAATTCCCTTTATACATGTATAGCACACAATCTAAGAACAAAACGAGAAACAACTATGAATTAAACTACTGTAGTAAAGGTGTACTAAATGTAAAGGGGGCCGAAATACAAGACCAAGTAGAAAAGTATAATTACAACTGAAAAGTAAAAAATAGTTGAAAGGTGAAAAGCATATCTAGATCATCTACAACAGATCTAACCTGAAGGGTAGAGACATATCACCTCCACAATACTCCACATCCTCTCGTCTCCTCTGCGTCTTGTCATATCGAATGGTTCACCTCTAAGAACCATCTAGTCCTAGCTCCCTCAGCCTCGTTCAATGATGTATGTCATTATGACCAGAAAGATAAAGGTGCAGGTGAAGCCTGTTCATGGTTGATTATAACGATACTCATTAGGGACCCCAAGATCCTGTTGGTCTCCTAATGTTTCACAAAAAAACAACAAATCAATACATCAACTATAATTAGGTATATTCCCATACATATACCTATGCTATCAAGATATACTCATCTCCTACATGAGGGAAGTATACTAAAATGGTATCACCATGAAGGTAAAGTACCACACATGTAATGTACAATAAAGTATAACCTCAATCACAACCACTATGTAAAGACAACTAACACCAGGATTTATTCTAGGGGTAGTAACAAGTAACATCCCCAATCACAACATCGAATACATAAGCTACTGGAAAACTCCTCCTCTATTGAGCATATTGGGACTATCGCATCACTCCATGGTTCTTCCCACTAACCTTGATCTTCTGAGGTACTCCTCCCCCCTACATATCGTACGGTGGGATTTCCTGGTCACACAGAGCCACCCACACCCATTGTGGTCTGCTAAGGTACTCCTCTCCATCGCATACCACGGGCGATACCCACAGTGGCCCATTGGGAAACCCCCCCCCCCATCGTGGTCAGCTAAGATACATCTCTCCATCATGTACCTCGGTTTTCAAGTCACTCTGAGTCGAAAAGTCAGCAGTCGTCAGGTCTAAGCCAGACGCATGGTTCCATATGTAGTGAACTTGGGAGAGTTGATCCCCTAGCCATAAATCGCAAATCAACCAACACGAAGTCTCACAATGAAGAACCCAATGATCAGAGATGCCATTATGGTTCCAACGCAATAGATGGCGCATCAATCAGACTCCCGGTATGTGCATTATTGGAATTTCAATGCCGATGGCCCTGTTGGATTCTGGTGTGATCCAACCTAGACGTACATCTAGATTCTCTGAAACTCTAATGAAGTATGTAAAAGAGACCCTATCGATCTAGGGGACCCAAATCCAGATACGGTTCATCAAACAGGATTATGGTTCATAAGATAAGGTCCCTTGAGTGGTTCTTGGCCCGGTTGGTACCCGATCCGATCTAACCCGGTTGGTACCGGGTCCGATCTGACCCGGTTGGCCCGACCTGGCCCGACTCGGTCTGGGCCGGTCTGAGGTGGACATATCGTGCTGGGCCAATGTCCAGTCTGGCCTGCAAGAGGGGCAACCCACATGGGCAGCCTGACCCAAATAGGGAGGCCCGCAACGAGGAGGCTCAGTACGCGAGAGGCGGCTTCCCGGTCCGGGGGCGGTGGCCCACCTGGGCGACAGCCCACTAGGGCGGCGGTCGACAAGGGCGGTGGCCCACTGGGGTGAAGGCCCACTGGGGTGGTGGACTAACGGGGTGGCGGCTTGGTCCAAGGGTGGAGGCCCATATCGGGGGTAGTATCCCACTATGAGGGCGAGGGACAAACATGAGGGCGGTGGCCCAGCATGGGGGCGGCGACCTGGTTTGGTCCGACATGGGGTGTTTAACCCCCCTGGTCTTCTGGATTCTTGAACGGCTCAGAGGTCATTCAGCTGGTGAGGTAGAGGCGCCACGTGGGCACTGCCTGATCGATGAGGAACCTTTCAAAGGAAAGTTTAGCCTCAGCCGAATCATTCATTAACCAGTGGCATGGTGGACACTCCTCCTTCATTATCACAGTCGGCCACCCCATCTATTCTCAATGGGTGATGAGCCAAAACCCTCCTCTTGCTGTGTATGTCGACGTTCTGGTGGTGTTCCGAGGTGACACAAGGAAGGAAAACTAGTGGAGGGTTTGGTTCCAGTTTGATAGGCCCACGACATTTGCGTTAGTTCATAATATGGAGGATATTATTAGAGTGAAATCAATTGGTGAATTAAACAAAAGATTAACCCCATAATATTTTCCGCAATATCCTATAGCAAAGACAAATGAATCACAGGTCAACCATTTAGTCAGTTGACCCACGTTCATCATGCTATTCAAAAATGGAGAAGAGGAAAATCATTTGAATTCATAAATGAATTGAACCCCCAACCATGAAACGTCGGAGAATAGTCTGCTCTTGTTAGTGTGCTGTGTTCTTCGTTCCTACGACCAGCTCTCAAAAATTCCACTCACATGTCTCCATTTGATTTGGTGTCATCTGTCACCACCCGCTGGGTCGGATTCATCTTCTAATGGTTTGGTGTAGTGTCATTTCATCAGTAATTCACATCTTGGTGAATCTCTCAGATACCCCTTCCCTAGATCCATATTTAAAGGAGAGGTGAGGGTAGATAACGACATGGGGAAATAATAGGGATTGTTAATTAGGAACATTCCTAATTCCCCCAATTTCGTTATTACATTATCTTGGCAGGTCAAGCCATTCAATGGTTTGACACACCACTGACCTCACCCTTCAATTGGTAAGTTGGAGGTTGTGAAATGAAAAAACAAAATTACATTATTTAACTTCTTTTAACAAGTCATAATCAATAACTTTTTTTTCTCTAGACTTAATGATGTAATTTTAAATCCTTCCTTATTCGAATCACAGTGCTGCGAATTCAACAAAACCATTGAATTGTTAATACGAGCAACGGTTCAAAACATAGAAAACATCACTGAGGAGTTTACTAAACGTACCCTAAAAAGATTTTGGAATGGTAATAATGGTCAACCTTGACCCGCACCGGTCGAGGTTAGGCTCTACCTTAGTGAATCATGCTCTAAAAAAAAATAGAACACTCATATTTTTAATCCGAGTTACCATTTAGAGGTTAAGAATTTTCAAATAAAACAATTGTCACATGATTATTATTTTATGGCCAAAAACTAACTTTCACTGCTGGCACGCACTGGTCGATGGTAGTATCTTCCTAAAAAACACATACCCTCATGAGTTTAGCGGGGTCTCATAATTTTAACCTGAGTCACTATTAGTGAGTTATAAGCATTTGAAAAATAAAATTATTTAATTTAGTTATTTTATTTATGGTTACTTTATTTTTGGGGTTTCCCACATGAGGCATGCACCGACTAAACATAAGTCAGTCCTAGGGTAAACCCTGCCATCCTTATTGCAATGGTGCCCTTGGATTTCCGATTCAGGTAATCTTTTATGAGTTATTGCACTTTTTCATAAAAATTGATTATGTGCACTATTTAAAGCATAACCAATCATTGACAGATCATTTTGGGAACTTTGGGACTTGGAATTGTGCACCATCATGTTTCACGGTATCGATACAATTCCATCTAATTATAAAAAATTATACAAAAATTCAAGGAAATTATATTTATCATAACATAATAGTTTTTAGAAGGTTCTATATTTATTATTTTGGTATGGAAACAATAATGAAAGAGGATGTGGAATAAGAAAAGAACATTGAAATAGGTGATTAAATAATTACCTTTTCTTCGGGTACGTTGTTTTGATTTGAAAAAAATGGGTCATTATGTTGGATTTATGATCAATGTAAGGCATCTAGGGTGAATATAGAGTATTTTGGAGGTTATTTGAGTAGTGGTTGGCCGAGACCAATTGATTTGGGGGTGTGAAATTAATATAATGGGATGTATGCTTTTCTAAAAAAGGTGAGAGTCACTTTAGGAAAATATTGAAATATTATTTTATTATAAAATCAATTTTAGTTTTTAAGGTACCATAAATGATTTATTTCGTGTATAAATTGGGGATAGGTCGAAAATATCTCAACCAATAGGTCATAGACACATTTAGGTCACCATATTCAAATTATCTTTTAGATTTAACTCTTAGATAAAAAGTTTAACAAATACCGTGTCTTATTGTATTAAAATAATAAATGGTTTATAAACATAAAATAAATTACCAAGTGAACCACAAGTGGTTAATTAACGAAATATGTATCATTATATAACTCTTTTGGTTGAACCATTGATTTTTAACACTATTATATAATTTAAAAAAATAGTATTTTGTTTAAAACACATTTATATCAATTTTGAAACTATTTTGAAATTTGTTTCTGTGACAATCATTAAAAATGTATCACTTCAAAAAAAAATTAATAAACCTTAACATGTCATATTTACCTATAAAATTCATCTAATTCATCAAAAGTCTCAATTTATATTTATTTAAATATTAATAATGTCAATTATTTTAATCATTCATTGATAACGTAATTAATAACTCATCATTTAATTGTAAATAAATATAATAATTTAATGTCCAAATATTAAAAATAAAATACCATGATGTAGGATATATTTTTATATATCTAATAAATATTTATAGTAGAATTTAACTTATGTATATCCATATATTAAAACTATATTAGTTATAGATATTTGAATTTATCACATTTAACTATTCTTTAAATAAACTAATAATAAAATTCCTAATATAATAATTGTGGATCAAAAAGGGTCATATTTAATTCTTATGATTTATTTTGGTCGAAATAAACTTATAAAATATAATTTGGACATCTATTATTGTAATTATAATATCATTTTCCCCTTTATTTACATTATTTAATTTATATCGTGGTAAATAAAAACCAAAAGTTACAATAAAAAATATTATTTTCATCATATTCAACCAAAGTTTTTATACTGATTCTAACCGTGGATCTAAAATTTTTGAAATTCAATTTATAGAAGTGGTAAATTTATGTTTTATGAAAATTTTCTAACGTGATATGGAGGTGGGTAAATGGCTTTAAAAATATCAATAAACATTTACAAATATAATCATATTATAAAATGATTCTAATTAATTACACTGGGATAATATAGGTATTATTTATCTATTTTGACGCTAACATAAATTTAAATAGAAATAATTTTTATTTAAATAAAAAGTTGGATCTTAACAATAACATAGTGTTTCTCAATATTAATGAAATATTGCACGTTTTCATAAAAATACCAAAAAATCACTTTAAGCTAATTTTGAAATTCGGAATCCAAAAATAGACCATTTTGAATAATATAATTTAGAAAATTTCAAAAAAATTGTGTATTAATATTCATAACTTCTATTTAAATTCCTTGTTTGATTGGTCATGGTGTGCTATGACTCGAAGTTGCGTATTTCACAAGCTATTTTATTATTCAAAGAGAAACGTACTGTTCAAACTCGATTTGTTAGATTCATCTCTCTTTAAAATAATATAATTCTCAAAATATCTATAATATTACTTCATAAAAATACTTGGGTGGTTCTTCATCATAATTTCCCCATATTACTATGTTTCCACATTCATTTTATTGTTTCTCTAAAGAACTTTTACTAGATAAGTCATCCAGTTTCTCAACACTTGTTATTTGTTATCAAGAATCCTTATAGGCTCTTCACAATAAGACAGATTGGGTTCTAGTTCTAATTATTCATAGGTAAGCACATGTGTTGGGTCTGAAATGTATTTTCTAAATAGTGATACATGGATCATTTCATACACTTTAGAGGGACTTGGACTCATTGCAACGGTAAGATGCAACTATAATTTGTTCTAGAATATTTATAGGTCCAATGTACCTAAGACATAATTTACCCTTCCTGACAAATTGTATAACAACCTTAAAATGGGATACCTCCATGAAAACATGATCCCCTACATTATATTATAACTCCTTCCTTTAGTTAAATACATAACCAATTTCCCTACTTTGAGCTTCATTGATGGAAGTTTGGATAATCATCACATGTTCCATTTTTTCCTCAAAAAGTTCTAGTCATGCATGTTTACTTTCACCAACATAATCCCAACAAGTTAGTGTTTGGTATCTCTATCCATTCAATGCTTCATATGGTTCCATCTGAATAGTTGAATGAAAGATGTTATTATAGGAATATTCAACCAAATGTAAATAATGATCGCACACACATTGAAATTTATTTGAGAAAGATCTCAACATGTCATTGAAGGATTGAAAGTTCTGTTCTGATTGTCCATCAGTTTGTGAGAGGTAGACAGTGCTCAAAATAGGTTCAGTATCTAGGGATTTTTGAAGACTATTTTCTGAATCATGATGTAAAAAGAGGATCAATATTAGAAACAATAAATATGGGTACACCATGATGACTTACAACTTCATTAATATATATTCTTGTTAAACCATTAGGTGTTAAATCTTCTGAAATAGAAAGAAAATGTGTTGACGTGGTAAGACGATCAACATTTACCCATATTGTATCATTCCTTCTATGATTCTTTATTATCCCCAAGACAATGTCTATTATAATATCATCCCACTTCCACATTGTTATGGGAAGATTTTGTGTGACTCCTTGAGGATGTTTTCTTCCTTCCATCACATTTTTACACACCAGACATCTTGACACATAATCAAAAATCCCCAGCTTCCAGTTTTCCCACAAAATATGTTCATTCCAATATCTATACATCATAGTTCTAACATGGTGTATATAGAATTTTGATCTTTGAGTATCATCCAACAATTCCCTTTTTAGATCAGGTATGTCAGGAACACAAATTCTTCCCCAAATTTCAAAACTCCCTATTCATATATGATGTCAAATAATCTCCCATCAATCACAGCATCAATTTTCTTTTGAAACTCCACATCATCAATATGAGAACTTTTTATCCTTTCTAGTACATATGGTTTGGTCACCAATTGAAAAATTATTGTTGTTTCACCTTCAATGATTATTCCCATATCAATATTTACTACATCCATAAACATAGGATATATTTCAACTCTCGTATTGTTTAGAATTCTATAATCCTTTTTGCTAAAGGCATTAGCCACCTTATTTTACTTCCCTGGGTGGTATTGTATTGTACAATAATAATAATTTTTTATTTCGATCTATTGCCTTTGCCTCATGTTTAGTTCTTTTTGTGATAAAATATATTTCAAACTCTTGTGATTAGTATATATCTCACATTTTCTCTATAGAGATGTTGTTTCCAAATTTTTAGAGAAAAGATTACATATAATAATGCAAGATCGTGAGTGGGGTAGTTTTTTTCATGAATTTTTAGTTTTCATGACACATAGGCAATAACTCTATCATTATACCTAAGGACACAACCGTGTCTTTCCTTTAAATCATCACAATAAATAACAGACCCATAATTCCCTGATGGTAGAGTCAAGATAGAATCATTTAATAATCATATATTCAATTCATCAAAACAGTCTTCAAACACATTTTTTCAAATAAATTTAACCGCTTTACTTGAAATATTGGTTAATGGGATATCCAATTAGGAAAAATTCTGTTTGAAATGCCGATAATAATCTACTAAAGCAATAAAAATGCACACCTTAGTTATACTCGTCATTGCTTGACATTTATGGAATGCCCTTGTCTTTAAAGGATCAACATAGATTCCTTACATAGTGAAAATATAACCATGAAATGAAATCTCATGAAGCCAGAAATCACACTTTCTAAACATTCAATATAATTCATTTCTTATACGATTTTTCAAGATACTATGCAAGTGATTTTCTTGATCTTCATAGCTTTTGGAGTATTCAAATATATCATCAAAAAATACATTAAATTGTCATAAATAATCTCCATGAAAAATCAATTCATAAGATCAATTAAAATGGAGGGGTCATTAGTCATGTCAAAAGGAATTACTGTAAAATTGTAATGCCCATACATATTCAAAATTATGACTTTGGTATGTCCTACTTTTTCACACACAACTGATGATTACCAGATCGAAGGGAAATAATTAACAAATATTGAGCTCAATGATTTTTATCGAATAAATCATCAATGCGAGGTAGGGGATATATGTACATTATAGTTATAGCATTGATCTCTCTATGGTCAATGCACAACACCATAGTCTTATATATATTTTTAACAAAAAGAACATGGACCCCCCATAGAGAATCACTAGGGAGGATAAATCCTTTCTTAATCAATTCATCTAGTTGTTTCTTTAGTTCCACAAACTCCAAAGTTGCCACTATATAAGGGGTCTTTGATATAGGCAATGAACCAGTAATTAAGTCAATGGAAAACTCAATTTCCCATTCTTGACGATGCCTAAGTAAATCATCTAGAAACACATCATTATATTCTTTCACAATAGGTAAATCCAATATTTGAACATTTCTTTCATCACCCATAGTTATTTCACTATATTCATCCCCAATAATTGAATTTTGTAGATATACTGTGTGTTGATTTATATGAGAATTAGATGGTGGTATTCATGCTCAAAATATATGGGATTATTTATCATCATCAAAAATTGTAACCTCCATCTTCTTACAAAAAAATTATTCATCATGGAACAAATGCCAATCTATTCCAATGATTATTTAAAATTAAATCATGCATATGGTAATATGATAGCATATAAAGAACTCTTATATGCCACAATGATAACTGATTTATCAATCATTATTTCAATGATACCTTCATTATGAGTTTTTCTTGGCAACTCCCTTGTTAAATCAAATTGGAAATATCTAATTTTCTTAGAAAATTGGGATGATATGATAGAATGTGATGATCCAGAATCAAATAAGGCATTGGATTCATTTGAAGAAACAATTAATGTAATTTCCACCACATTATTTAGAAAATAATCTTCATCAACTTTGATCGCATAATCATGGCCCTACTCCATTGTCCTTTTATGAGGTGAGTTTCCTTGGCGCATAAGACATTCATTTTCATAATTCCCCATTTCACTACAATTGTGCCAATCAACATTGCCATATTCATTCATTACCCTAAAATCACGAGCATGGTAGCCTTTTTCTCCACACTTGTATCAAACACACATCCCCTTTAGGAAAGTACCAGGTTGTTTCTTACAACAGTTACTGCAGGGTGGATATTAAACTTTTCCCTTCTTCCCCTTATTTCCTTTTCCTGAGTGTTCCTTAGATCTCATCTTCCATACTTTTCAATAATGTCGTAAGAATAATATAATTTATTTACAACCATAAGACCACAAGAAACTATATCTGCATATGATGAGAATGATTTTGGGACTAATGCTCGATGTAGAAGTGGTTTTATCGAATAAATTAATTGATCAATCATAGTCATTGGGTTACATATATAATCTTCAACATTACTTTGTATCCTTGTAATGTTAGCCTCATAAATTGAGACATTCGTATCCTCTATTTTCTTCAGACTCGGAAATTTACATTCCATATCTGCTCGATGGTCAGGAAGAAATTATTTTTCATAAAAATATATTTAAACAAACTCTATTATATATTTGATATATCTTCATCCTATTTTATGTTTTTAATTAATGACAACCATTGATCTGCGTCTCTTGTGAGGAATTAAACATCTATGACAACTTTTTCCTTTTCACTACTCCCTAAAGAATGAATTATTTTTTCTAAGGAACATATACATTTCTCAGACACAAAATGATTTTTAGTCTCAATGAATGATGGTGGTTGTTTCCTCATAAGTCAATCTAACATTGATCCTCTTTTTTGTGGATCATGGTGCTCCTTATGGGTAAGGTTATAATTTATTACTTGATTGAGGTGTCCCAGTATGGTTATAATATGTTCAACACCAGTTGTATCACCAACTCCCCTATAATTATCTTGAGTAGGAGGGAAATAGTACTTGTATTATGTGATTTGATATGATTTAAATTCATTACTATAGATTCCATTTCTAATCAATTGAATACACTAGTTCAGTTTATAAAATGAAATGTATAACTCCAATCATGTAAAATGCATTACATAAATTGAACAGATTATGCATATAATTCCTAATCAAAAGAAAATTTTCTTTGAGAAATTATTTACTGATAAATCATTCATACTGGTTTTCCAAGAAAATGTGAATTTTCTTTAACATATCCCACATGAGTGTCGTAACTAAGAGTTCACCATGGCCCATTGTCGTGTACCAGGATACCATGGGTCAAGCCTGAATATAGTTGTCCGAGTTTTCACTCCTAGTTTCATTTTTACTATATCCGCCTCTACCAAGATGTATAAAGATAGAGATTTTTTTCATAGAAAATTAACAAAATATGTACATTAGAAAGATTTTAGGAAGTTATTCTATACTAATCCTCAAAGTTTATCTTTGAGTGATGTTCTTTAATCACAGTTTCCCTAAAACTAGTTTCCGAAGTTTGTATTAATCCTTCTGTGATACCAACTATAACACCCTAACCATAGTTACACAGAGTATGTGCATTATTACATAACATTGGAATGATCACATGAGATCAATTCTGAATGAACGACCTTTTTTGTTTCCTTGGATGAACTAAATTCATACATAATAATTATATTACATTAGGAAATAAAAAAATCAACAACATTGTGTCTCCTTTTAACACACTCATATCCCTTATCTTATCCTTGTATGTCAGTTATAATATACTTCTTCACTTCCCAGTAAAAAAATATCATAGAAAGAGGTGAACTCAGATGCGTAGTAAGGATAAAAATATAACAAAAAAATTTATAAATTAGAATAAAAATTTAATGCAATGTATAACAATAAAACATAAATCTTTTGAAATTAAAATTCAGCTTTAAAAGGAAAATAAATATCAACTAATGATAAATACTTATTCTCATGGATACTATACTAGTCAAATAATCACATGTAATATTAATAGATAATTTCACAATGATGGAATTTATAATGTCGGACATCATAACCCCATTGTCAAGGCCTGGTTATAAGAATACACATAATGATTTTTTCAAGGCCTTGTTCCAAGACACTAGTTTCTATCATGATACCTAAAGATACATCAAAAAGATATAGCCAGATCCATCCATCATGTACTAAGTCCAATGCATTTCTCATATGAAAATTTTCAAACATAACAAAAACATTCATATTAAAACTAGCATACAAAATGTCAATACTTTAACTATAAACCATTAATGGTAAAAAATAAAACATCCATAGCCAATCATATCACAAAACGTTCCATAAAATATGGAAGATTTTATAATAATAAATCATCATCAAACAAGCATTAAATCCAACAAAGGATGTTGACATAGATGACATCAAAATTATTTAATAGAAATAGACCTTTCTATTTTAAAATAATATAAATATGTAAAAATAAAAAAACATTTATTTTTAAAATATTATTATAATATTGTTTGTGATGCTTCAAAATTTTTACAATGGCGGAAAATAGCCGTACCCTCTGTATAATTTAAAAAAAATTCATTCCTTAATTTATAGAAAAGGTCATAAAGTACCTTGTTTGGAAAATGAAAGAAAGGTTACATTAAAAACATTTTATAAAAATTCATACAAGGGTATAAATGACATTAAATGGCAGTCTTGGAAAATAGTAAAAATAGTTTGAAATATATTTTTGAGGAAACACAAATGTGGATGATAAGAAGTTCCAGTAGATACTTGTGTATTAACAACCTCAGATAATAATTAAATTGTAGAATTATCTCTTACCATGTACATTACTATAGCAAAGGGTATGTTAAACTAATTTATAATGGTTAAATCATTGTTATTATATTATTCAAGAACTACATACATAAATTTGATATCATATATGAACCTCTAAAATGATTTGTTAATAATATTTCAATATTATCATTGTTTCAGGAGTTAAATAAATCATTTTTTATTTATATGTTTTGTTAAATAATTCATGTTTTTTTATTGATATTATGTATTTGATTCATATCCATAATTATATTACGTTCTTAAAAATTTATTTTAATCATCAAATATAAATTATTCTTGATTGGTCAGGATGGGGAACGAAATCTTATCGCGTCATAGATACGGTAAGCCGTACGTACGCATGAGTGAAAATATCATTATATTAGTGGTGAAATTGTATGTAATTGGATGATATATAATATATAAAGAGTCATTAACGTGTTATATTGATTATATTCATAAATTATATAGATTATTATACCCATCCAAATAATCTTGTGTTGAATAACAAACTACACCCCAACGTGGAGATGTTAAGCCATAAGAATGCACCAATTGGGAAATTTTCATTAATAAGATGGATTTAAGAATTAATATGGTTGTACCAAATATATAATAACATCATATTAGGTATAAGGTACTAGAATTATTATTATTTTATGGAAAAAACAATGAAATAGGAAGTGGATGAAGAAAAGAACTTTCAAAGAGGTGATGAAATAATAACCTCTTCTTTGGTTTCTTCTTTTGGATTTTAACAAAAGGTAAAATTTGTTTATATTTAATAACAAATTATGTAATCTAGGGTGAAGTTACAGTAGTTGGAAAAATATTTGAGCATGTGTTGTTCATGCCAAAAGGCTTTGGTGGTGTTAAATTAAGAGAAAGGTGAGTACCTTTTTATAAGAGAGGTGAAGGTCACTTTAGGAGAAACATGGAATATTATTTTATTATAAAATCATTTTTGATTTATAATGGATATAAAAGGATTTATTTAGGGTATAAGATGGGTCTATGTTGAAGAAGTATCAACTAATAGGTTTTAAACACATATATTTCACAATATTAACCTTATCTTTTATATTTAACTCTTAGTTAAATAGTTTAACATTTACAATGTCTTCTGGTATTATTATAATACATGGTTAATAAACATTCCATAAAATTCCAAGAGAACCACATGTTGTTCAATAATGTCATATATATGATTATATATGTTTTTTGGACGATACATATATTTTTAAGACTATTATAAAATTTAATAGTATAGTATTTGTTTCAAAAATTCATTTATCTCAATTTTCACACAATTTAGTATTTTGTAATTAACAAAGTCATTAAAAGATTATCAATTATAAATAAATTATTATAAACAACCCTATCATGTCATATGAACATATAATATTCTTGGAAGTCAGCAAATGTCTCAATTTACATTTATTTTAATATTTATAATATCAATTATTTTAATCATTCATTAATAAGGTAATTAATGTATCATCATTGTGTCATAAATTAATGTAATTATTTAAATTCAAAATATTATAAATAAACTACCATCATGTAGAAAATCTTTTTTTATTTCTGATTAATATTTATAGAAAGGTTTATCTTATGTCTAAACCATTATTAAAAATGTTTTTGTTATTAAAATTTGAATTTATTACTTTTAACACCTTAAATAAAATAATAAAAAATTTACAAATCTAATCCAAGTGAAACATAAAGATTAATATTTTATTCCTATGTTTGATTATGGTCGAAATACTCTACTCCAATAGAATTGGGACATGTGTTAGGGTATTAATATTATCATTTTTACCATTAATTACCCTATTTACTTTTATTTGTGGTAAATAAACATCAATCATTACTATTCACCAAAAATTATTTTCATCAAATTGAACCACATTTTACATACTGATGTCATCCATGTCTCAAGTATTATTGATATTAAATTCAATGAATATGTACAATTATGTTTAAAAAAAATAAATTAATGTGCCTAGAAGTTGGGTAAAATACGTCAAAATGTTCAATAAAATTTTATACTCCCAATCTTATTATAAAATTAGTCCAGTGAATTAAATTGGGATAATATAAGTATTATTTATCTATTTTTACTTTAAAAAAAATTTAAATAATAATAACTATCATTTAAATATAAATTCTGTTTTAAACAAAAATGAATTGTTTCTCACTATTCATCAAAAATTGAATGTTTTCAGAAAATTAACAAAAATTAACCGTAAGATAATTTTGATTTTTCGAATCCAAAAATAAAATCCAATTTTGGAAAAATAAAATTATAAAATATTAAAAAGTTGGTATTACTATTCATAACTTCTTCTTAAATAGATAGTTTGATTTTTTGTGGTGTGTTAGAACTCGAAGTTGCATATTATGGAAGATATTGTATTATAAAAGGAGAAACATATCATGGAAGCTTGGGGTGTAATAGAATGGGTCCTTTATCTATGTATAATTGAATTTGTAACCTCCTTCGGATTTAGGGGATGGATCCCCTATAATAAGAGTTGATCCATTATATAGGGAATTGGTCATATACACTTTTGCGAGAACCCTACTACTGATTTATAACCTAGGTCCTCTATTATTAGAGTGGAAAACTCCAGAAAATATAGGGCTTGAGACTTCTACCATTATAGTGGAACCATCGAACAGAGAATGGGAATGTGTCATATATCATTATACTATCAACTTCTGATGGATTTATTCCATGGGTCTTATATCAATTGACTAGAACCCCCCTTTTTGAATTAAATATTTTTTCATATACCATAATATTGTATCCCCTTAAATTCATGGTGTATTGGAGAGTTTTGTATTTACATGTACGTTTCCCATAAAAAAATGAATGTCAAACAATGCATTGTTGGTGGAAATCTTGAAACGATATCATACACTTTTCCTGTGCCAGTCTGTGTGATAAGGATCAACATTATATCTTATTTGGGATTATTTTATTATAATATATCCATCTTTTCATTTAGATTCTATATTTTTTTAGTTTAAATTATTATTGCTATGTTTTCTTTTACTGCCACTCATTTTTCATTTCTGGAATACTACAAGATATATATATATTCACCCCTACATGGGTATTTCTAGAAATTTTGTTTTCTTATATAGAAAATTGATATTTCAGAGACAATTGGATATGTAAATATAGAAAAACATTGTGTATTTAATCTTGTACAATGATTGATGAATGAAGACATGTAATCAAGCTCTCACCAAATATTCTTATCCTATTTTTTATAGTTAAGAAGTCATTCTGGTTGGGCATTTAATTTTCCATTTAACTTTGTATCTGATAACAATATCAAAATACTGTAAAACCTTGTTTTTTATATATGTGGTTTATTTTCTAGTTTTTCATTCTATTATTATTATCTCTCTACACTTATTCTTTTATATGGATCGTTTGTGTGTGTGTGTGTATAGATACACCATGAAAAGATCTTCAATATTAGTTATTCCTTTCAGTAATTTTCACTAGTCTCTAGAATATGGATGAAAAAATTGGTGATTTTTTTTGGATCCAACTCCATTTGGTTATGTAATGAAAACTATACTAACAAATGGTTGTATCAATAAACAATATTCAGAAATCATGGATAATATGATCACAACTAATATAGATAAATATAAGAGAATCATCCATTAATTTGAGGGTTAATTCAATTTAAGATTAACTATTCTTATTCTGATTCCTTTTCATATTCTATCATTAATTAGGGTATCAAAAGTATATATCATATATATTAGTATGCTACTGACAATTATTTATGGGACATGAATGGTGAAATTAGCTATCGTATAGTTAACTTGAGGGGGAATGAAAAAATACATGATGTATGGTATCAATATTTGTTATTATCATGACACTAAAATGGGTATACAATTAAAAAATGGTTGGGATTATTTAATATATTCTTCAATGTTGGTGAATTTTCTCACTCGAAGTGGTGTTAATTCAATAAAAATTGTCTAAATTCTATTCTATAAGCCAAACAAAAAAAATATAAGATATGATAGGATCCGACCATATTATTTCAAACATTCATTATAGAATATATGGTGGGATAATTTATTTTTTATGAAATTTGGCATATTTTAAATAATTCATTGAATTAAATGTTGTATTTTTTTTATATAGATATAATAATTGTAATTTAAAATATTTCTACATTATTTATATCTTTTATTTTATAAAATACAGTTTTTATAATTATTAATCTATATTGGAGTAGAGATTTTTAATTTCTCGATTACATTATATAGTGTTCTTCTAAAATAAATTCATTCAATAATTTTATCTATAACTACACATAGAGATTTATTAGGGTAATAATCCATGTGAATGATCAATTTTTAAAAAAATTTATCCATGTTTGGATCAATCATAATAGGGATATTTCAAATGATTATGAAACCTTAAGGTGTATTATTTATTTATCATCATTCTTTGTATGTTATGATTCCCCTTATATTGAAATAATTGATAATATAATTCTTCAATTATATAGGTATATACATTATTGAGAAATTTTTAGTAACCACTCAAACAATACCAATTGTTTTGTCAACCTTTATGAACTCTTGGATGCATGAAATTATTATATTAACTACCAATAAGTTTAGGGAAATTTTTAATTCATGACCATTGTTGATCAATATGACAAACAACAATCATTGTCAATTGAGAAAACATATGTGTATAAATATAATATTATTTATTCATTGATGTTTATGTCATTTCCATTAATAAAAGTTTTTATTTTCCCACATGATGCTCAGATAAGCATTTCATGTTCGAAAAAATAGGATAAAGGTTCCTCATATCATTCATATTATTCAAGACCATCCATTATGTTAGTATGTTTATTCCAATTTCCCACCCTATATTGTATAAAAATCTTCAATAAATTTTATACTGTTTAAGACAATATGATATGTGGGGGATCATTCATGATATGCATGGTTCCATTGAAAATAAATTATTAGAGTCCATTAGTTAGAAATTATTTCATTATATGGATGAAATGATCCAACATTATAGGTAACAACCGAGATTTTTATGAAAAATATTTTGTTTTTATGTTATATACATCATCAATATAATCTTTCACTACACACAACACTTGCTTGCCTTGCGTTACATGCAATCACGACCTTCCTCGATAGCTTGCATTGTACGCAATACCGAGTTTCCCTAAACAACGTTATGCTAGTAAAATATTATTAAAACTAGCCGTTATAAATAGTAATATCCACTTTTTGAAATTTAATAAATCTTTATCATTCAAAATGGAATTCATTTTTGGATTCAGAATATCAAAATTAGCCTAGGGTGAATTTTTGGTATTTTTCTGAAAAATTTCAATTTGTGATGAATAGTGAAAACACTAGGTTACTATTTAAAGACCGCCTTTTTATTTAAATAATTATTTATTTTATCTAATTTTATTTTATGTCAAAATTGATACATTATACCTATATAAGTTCAATGTAATTCATTGGAGTCATATTATAATATTTTAGATATATAAAAATTTTACTGAACTTTTCACCGTATTTTACCCACCTCTTAGGTATCTATATCCTAAAAATAAGAATAAGTATTTATTCGATAAAACATGCATAAGAACAAAAAGCAATAAACACCCGAATAACAAGTAGCAATGAAATATTACTAATATGAAGCTATGAATATGACAATATATGATATCATAATAATGAGTAAGATTCTGGAATATGTCCATAACAATATTTAAATCATTATACAGGAGGTTTAGACATGTATGAAGCAAATCTGATCTATGGTAAGGGAAAATCTCACAATCTCATTTTTATCCGAGATTATTTAAAATTCAGAATTTACTGTGGCATATTTATCATCCATATCCATGTTTCCACAATATTTAATATTATTTACATCCACCTACAATTGTTGAAATCCAATTTTACCCATTGGTGAGTTTTTAGTAAAATATATGAAAGGAATATTTTTTCATTTTTAGTACGAGGTACTTTATGACTTTTCCAGCAAAAGTACGAGAAGAATGTTTTTTAACTTATACGGCATGAATGGATTTGTAGAAAATTATTTCCATGAAGCTTAATTTACAACTTTTCATGTTTATTTTTAATCATCATTATTTAGTTTAAAATTGTATGACATGTTACGAAATGAAAAAATGTTTTTGAAGTAGAAAGGATATTTTCCTCAAGAATGGAGTTCAAGTGTTTTATCAAAATTATTTTCCATCTATGATAATATGGGGTTATTTTTCTATCCCTATTTTTACATTGATTTGTTTATGTTATGATGGAATTATTTTTATTCTGTCCTTTTATTTTATATGGATTATGTTATGATTTCATGATGTTTAATAATCCCATTTTTATCACATGGGATATGCTATGATTTATGGTTTTGTGGCACACATAAGAATGGATTCATTATGAGATGGGTGGGACCTATATCTCCCTCCAATGCATTGGGTAAAGATTTATATCTCATGAGATAGACATGGCTAGAACGACAGGTTAATCCAGTTCAGTGAAACATGACTAAAATGAGGAGTGAACTCGGTTCCGAAATGGAATTTGTCTGCTAAGATAGTCTTGGAAATTAGTCGTGACTACTAGGAAATGATTCTCTATGATTATGTATTTATGACAAAAAGTTTCATGTTTTAAGTTATGATTATTTGGAACACATTTCATTACTATGATTTATTCCATGTTATGAAATTATGACTCTTTTTCAAGTTATGATTTCTAAAATTTTATGCTATTATGAATATAATGTGATTGATATTTCTTTTGTTTACCTTTACTGACCATTTGAGATCACCCTTTTGTATGTTTTATTTTCCCCAGGTTAGGAAGAAGGGTATTAAGTAGGATATGCCAAAAAGGGATTCTATATATGATGAAATAATTTGGAGAAAATATAGATTCTTTATGAACCAGTTGTTTATGTTTCCCAGTTTCTAAAGACACTATACATATACGGTCATATTGTGGTTTTGTTATATGTTGTAATAATTATGATTCAATTATGATGTAATAAAAATGTATGTAATGTATGGGTCGTTATAGTTGGTATTCACTACTGGAAAAACGGCCTATACCCACGGTTCAAAACCGTGGGTATAGCCCCCAAAACCGTGGGTATAGCCTATACCCACGGTTTTGGGAACCGTGGGCTGGAACGCCGTCGGTATAGGTCCCCAGCCTATACCCACGGTTTTGGAAAACCGTGGTTATAGGTGTCCTGCCACCGTGTCACCGAAACATAGAGAATTTCCACGGTTTCAACGGCTTTTACCCACGGTTTCAAAACCGTGGGTATAGGTCCTAAAATAATGCAGGCGCCGAGTTTCGATCCCGCAACCTCTTCGCTGCAAACACCGCGTCTAACCACTACCCTAACTTCACATATATGTATATATATATATATTTAGTTAAATATAGTTATAAAAACCGTGGGTATAGAGGGAAGAACCGTGGGTATAGGGTTCCCGCCAAAAAAAATTCCTTCCCGCGGCAAAAAAAAATTTCCCGCGGACACAAAATTGACCTATACCCACGGTTTTTCAAAACCGTGGGTATAGGTATTTTATCCCATACCTATCCCCACGGTTTTCACCAAAACCGTGGGGATAGACCCCCCCTATACCCACGGTTTTGGAAAACCGTGGGTATAGGTGATTTTTCATGACCTATACCCACGGTTTGCCAAAACCGTGGGGATAGAGCCCCCTATACCCACGGTTTTGGCAAACCGTGGGTATAGGTCATGAAAAATCACCTATACCCACGGTTTTCCAAAACCGTGGGTATAGGGGGGGTCTTTCCCCACGGTTTTGGTGAAAACCGTGGGGATAGGTACATTTTCCAGTAGTGATTAGAGGAATGGTATAGTCAACCTTTAGAAACTATGATGTGAAAGCCTTAGTAAGAACCCTTAGGATATATCTTAGCATAAAACACAATATTAGTGTTTTAGAAATTTCCATGAACAACGTATGATAATACCTTAATTGTGAAATTTTATTCATGATTATGTGGTTTCTCTATTATAATTAGTGTTTCTCAGATTATTCTTCATGGTTTTAGTCAATTGCTGGAACCCGAAGGAACCATGTTAATGCATAATGTGACGGGAAATGCAAGGATTTTCCCCCTGAACAAGAACACGTTATGGGAGATGTAATGAAAAATCATTTAGCCATGCTCACACAACTTTCTCAAGCTATGAATCATGCAGGACTTCCAAAACAGAAAATAAAGTAGAAACATTCTGTTGAATCCTTCATGAGGCAGCGTCCACCTTCATTCAGTGGGTCAAGTGATTTATTAGTGGCTGAACAATGGATCAGTACCACGAAAAAGATATTTTCAGTTCTTCAATGTTCTGAAAATGATAAAGTCATCATAGCAGTATATCATTTGGAAGGTGAAGATGATCAATGGTTGAATATTATCAAGAATACGAGGCCAAGAGATTAAATTGAGTCCATGGAATGGGAAGAGTTCAAGAACATATTTTTCAATAAGTAATTCCCTCATATTCATTGAACAAAGATTGAGAAGGAGTTTCTTGAACTGATGCAAAAGGATGATGACTCTGTTGGTACATACAAAGAAAATTTTACAAGACTAGCAAGGTATGCTTCTGTGATTATTATCCAACATGAGAGTAAAATCGATCGATTATTTAGTGGATTAAATACAAGGCTTCGAAGGGCATTACCCATAAGAGAATTCAATATCTATGAGGAGGTCATTCGATGTGCTCTAAAGGTTATGATGGATATTAGAGTAACCCATCTGTCATATGCATTTGATAAGAAGAGGAAAATGGAAATAAAAGGTAAATCTAAAGACCACACTGAAAAAAAGATGATTTTTCCCTTATGCTCAATGTGTGGAAAGAAACATGGAGAGAGTTTTCTTAAAGGGACATGTAAATGTTTCAAATTTGGAAATGAAGGTCATCAAGCATTTGAATTCTGCAATGATGGGAATAGGATGTATATTGATTAGAACAAAGAAAACGCTACACAAAGTGCACTTCCTACACATTAATGTTACAAGTGCAACGAAATGGGGCATTATTCTAATCAATTCCCTAATCCAATGGATGTTGATGATGATCGATGTCATCAAACTCTTAAGACTAAAGATAAAGGAAATTCACATGTAATTTCTATCAGTGATGTGGAGTATGATAACAATATGGTGAAAGGTACTCTTACCATCCACTCTAAAGTAGAAAATGATTTATTCTATTCTAGATCCACACACTCTTTTATTTATGAAGAATTTTCTAATGGTATCGTCGTATTACCTCAACAATTAGATGTTGAGTTAGGTGTGACAACCCCTAATGGCATAATAGTCACATCAAAAGTTTATAATTCTTCTCCGATTGAAGTTTGTGGGAAAGTGCTTCTTGTAAATCTTGTGATCCTTCCTATAGTAGAATTAGATGTGATTCTTGGAATGTATTGTCTTTATTTATATGGATATCATATAAATTTCCAATGAAGTGAAGTCACATTTCATATTCCAGATCAATCTATGACCGTCTATCGATGCAAGGATGAACATAACCTTATAGTGGAAATTTCTTCCATCTTATGGGTCTTGATTCCACTAAATGAAGGTTATTTATCTCAAATGGTTGGCAAGAAACACATGATTAAGAATATTTCCATTGTATGGGAGTTTGATGATGTCTTTCTGGAAGAATTTCCGGGTCTTCTACCAAATCGTGAAGATGAGTTTTCAATAGAACTCGTACCAAGTTCTTTTTCTATTTCAAAGACACCTTATAGAATGTCCCTAATAGAGTTTCTAGAATTGAGGAAAGAAACTACAAGAGAATCTTAATAAGGGATTCATACGCCCTAGTGCGTCACCTTGGGGAGCACCTGTTCTTTTTGTTAAGAAGAAAGATGGATCAATGAGACTCTGCATTGATTATCGAGAACATAACAAGATCACGATCAAGAACAAATATCCTCTCCCACGCATTGATGACTTATTTGACCAACTACACGAAGCTCAATACTTTTCCAAGATTGATCTTTGTTTAGGGTATCATCAATTAAGGGTCAAAAGAGAGGATATACCAAAGACGACTTTCCATATAAGGTATGGACACTATGAATTTATAGTGATGCAATTTGGTCTTACTAATCCCCATGTTATCTTCATGGATCTAATGAATAGAGTCTTTAGAGACTATCTTGATCAGTTTGTGGTAGTCTTTATATACGATATTCTTCAATATTCATTGAGCATGGAAGAACATTATGATCACTTGACAATTATATTAAAGACCCTAAGAAAGGATAAGATTTTTGAAAAATGTACCAAGTGTGAATATTGGCTTCAAAAAGTTTCATTTTTGGGTCACATAATCTCAAAATAGGGGATATATGTGGATACATAAAAATGAGAGGTTATCAAAAGATGTTCAGGACCAATAACAATAACTGATATCCAATGTTTTCTTGGTTTTTCTGGATATTATCGACATTTTGTGAAAGATATTTCACTATTATCTAATCCACTCACTAGGCTGACTTGAAAAGGAGTTAATTTTGTTTGGATATAGAATTGTGAAGAGAATTTCAAGGAGTTAAAAAGAAGGTTATCTAGTGCACCTGTGCTCACACTGCCTTGTATTGGAGAAAGGTTTGTGATATATAATGATGAATTAAAGAGGGTATTGGGGTGTTTTATCATGAAAAATGATACGTGGATAGCTTATGCCTCATGACAGATGAAAATTCATGAGAAAAATTACCCAAATCATGATTTGGAGTTAGGTGCAGTAATCTTTTCATTAATGATTTGGAGGAATTATCATTATGGTGAAAGGTGTGATATTTATACTGATCATAAATGTTTAAAGAATATTTTCACAAAAAAGGAGCTGAATATGCACCAAAGAAGATGGTTGGAACTGATTAAGGTTTACAACTTCTCAATTCATTACCACCCTGGGAAAGAAAACAAGGTGGCAGACGCATTAAGTCGATAAGACCATTCTAACTTATCCACGATGAGGATAAAAAAAAGATCAAATATTTATGGATTTACAAAGGATGGATCTTAGGATTATAATGAAAGAGGAAAAATCTTATCTTTCTAAAATTAAAGTTCAACCATCTATACATGTGAAGATTAAAGAGGAACATAAAGAAGATGTAGAGTTACAAAAGAAGGTGAGAAATGTTCCTGATTTCAACCTTGATATTGATAGGATAATAAGGTTCAAGAATCGGGATTTTGTTCCTCTAATCCCAGAATTAAAGAAGGTGCTACTAGATGAGGCTCATAGTTCTTCATTTACTATTCATCCTAAAAGTACGTAGATGTATAGGAACCTGAAAGAGTACTTCTGGTGGGATGGCATGAAAAGAGATGTTGCTGAATATGCCCCTCAATTCTTGGTTTGTTAGCAAGTTAAAGACGAGAGACAGATGTCTAAGGGGTTGTTACAACCATTACCCATACTTGAATAGAAATAGGAGAAATCACTATGGACTTTGTCACCAGACTTCCTAAAACATCCAAAGTCAATAATGTTATCTAGGTCATAGTTGATAATTTTACAAAGTCATCACACTTCATTTCTATTAGAGAGGATTTCTCTCTGGATCCGCTTGCCAGGCTATATGTGAAGGGTGTGGTAAGATGCATGGAGTACCACTTTCCATTATATATGATCGGGATCCAAGGTTTACCTCAATGTTTTGGAAATGTCTTCAACATACTCTGGATACAGCGTTGAGTTTCAGCACTGCTTATCATCCTCAGATAGACAGTCAGTCTGACAGGACAATTCAAACTCAAGAAGATATGGTAAGAGCTTTCTCTAAGGATTTCAAACGTGGTTGGGATCAACACCAACCTTTGGTGGAATTTTCATATAATAATAGCTTTCACTCTTGTATTCAGATGGCTCTTTATGAAGCTCTCTATGGAATGAAATTCCGAACTCCAATTGTTGGGATGATTTTGGGGAAAGAAAGATATTAGGACCTGATCTTGTTGATGAGATGGAAGAAAAGGTCAAGTCTACTCAACAACATATAAGAGAAGCTCAGAGTCGACAAAAAAGTTATGCCAATAACCGAAGAAAAGACCATGAGTTTGATGTGGGTGAAAAAGTGTTCCTACGAATATCTCCTTGGAAGAGAGTAATGAGATTTGCAAAAAGGGCAAGCTGAGCCCTAGGTATATTAGCCCTTTCGAAATACCAGATCGTTTTGGGAAGGTAGCTTTCTGATTAGATCTTCCACCAAATCCCTCTCAAGTTCACGATGTGTTCAATGTATCTCTCTTGAAAAAGTACATACCCGATCCTTCACATGTACTAAGCTCAGAAGTTGTATCGTTGGATCAAGATCTTCTTTATAAAGAACTGCCGATAGAGATTCTGGATCATAGCGAAAACATCTTATGGAACAAGACCACTCACTTGGTGAAAGTTTTATAGAGGAACCACCAATTAGAATAAGCTACATGGGAGCTTGAGATTATGATGAGGGAGAGGCATCCTCATCTGTTTGTTAAAACGTGACGAATTTCGAGGGCAAAATTCATTTTAAGGGGGTAGAATGTAACACCTGATATTTTAATGAAAAATATTTTGTTTTTATGTTATATGCATCATCAAAGAAATCTTTCACTACACACAACAATAGTTTGGATTTCTTTACAAGCAATCACGACCTTCCTCGATAGCTTGCATTTTACGCAATTCTGAGATTCACTAAACAACGATATGCTATTAAAATATTATTAAAACAAGCTGTTATGAATAGTAATACCCACTTTTTTAAATTTTAAAAATTTCTATCTTTCCAAATGGACTTCATTTTTGGATTTGGAATATCGAAATTAGCCTAGGGTGAATTTTTGATATTTTTCTGAAAACATTCAATTTTTGATGAATAGTGAAAACACATGGTTACTATTTAAAACCTGACTTTTTATTTAAATAATTATTTATTTTAATTAAATTTATTTTAGGTCAAATTTGAAACATAATACCTATATATGTTCAAAGTAATTCATTGGAGTCATTTTATAATAATTTTAGATATATAAGAATTTTATTGAACTTTTCACCCTCTTTTACCCACCTCCTTGGAGAGTTTGAAAATTTACATTAAACATAATTTTACCAATTCTGTGAGTGGAATTTTGAGAATCCTAGAGACACAGATAATATCAAGGAGTAAAATGTGGTTCAATAAAATGAAGTTTTTTTGGTGAATAGTAACTTTTTTCTTTTTTTACCACGTTTAAAAATAAATTGGATAATTAATGGTAAAAATGATATTATTATTACACTAAAACATGTCCTACTTATATTGGATAAGTTAAATTCGACGAAAAAAACCGTAGGAATAAAATATGACCATATATTTCCACTTTGATTAGACTAGGAAATTTAATGTTATTTTATTTAAAGTACAGTTAAAATAGATAAAATCAATGTTTAATAACTAAAACATATTTAATATAGGATCATAAATAAGATAAATTCGAATAGAAATATTCATTAGAAATATAAAATGATTTCATACATAATAATATTTTATTTTTAATTTATATACATTAAATAAGTTAATATATTTATGACACAATGATGATGCAGTAATTGCCTTAGTAATGAAATATTAACATAATTGATGTTATAAATACACAAATAAATGTAATTTGAGAATTTTTACAAATTCCACTAATTTTTAGGTTAATAAGACATGTTATAATTTATTAAATTAGCTTTTTTAGAATTAATCATGATGTTGTGATTTATAAAAAAATAAATTACCAAATAGTGTCAAAATTGACATAAAATAGTTTCTAAAACAAATATTATATTATTAATTGTTATTTTATTCCTAAAAATATAAGCTTCGGAAAAATGTCTTAGATAAGATTATATATATTAATAATGAACCACTTGGAATTATTTTTGCTTTTTATAGTATGTTTATTAACCTTATAGTGTAAGAACACAAGAAGACACGGTAAATGTTAAATTATTTAACTTTGAGTTAAACCTAAATGATAAGGTTAATATAGTAACCTAAACTAGTCTAAAATATATTGGTTGAAAGGATTTTGACCCATACTTACCTTATAATTGAAATAAATCATTTTGGAGCTATTAGAAAACGAATATGACTTTATAATAAAATAATATTTTAAGTTTTTCCAAAGGTGCCCCTCTCCTCCCTTATAAAAGGGCACCTACTCCCTCTCTTCCTCACACCACATTGAGCATTCATCCTCAGCAAAACCCTTCCAATTTCTCGTCTCCACTTCACTAGTAATATTATAGTGGTCCTGGTCATCTTCAAATACCATCATTAGTGTCCTAAGAGGAGGCTTTAAAGATGCTTGTCGAAGATGAGGTAACATCTGTTACCGATTCGTTCAATTTTATTTATTCTTCTAATTCCTCTTCTTTAGTTGTTTCATTATAAAGTAATAACAATGGTATCACTAATATATTTATATGTTATTATAAATATGAAACAACCCTATTTAACCTTCTATCCATCCATCGTAAAAGAAAATCATTGCGCGTGCATACGTACGGAAGACCGTCTCCACACCGTGGTGTAATCTGTTTTCCACCACCACCTTACATGGATGGTTATAATGGTGTAAAAAATAACTATATATGATTATTATAAATTTATTTTGATTCTTAAATAGTATACATACACTTCAATAATATTCCATGATCATGAGAACGATATCATCTCTCATGCGTACGTACAGCCTACCGTCTCCATGATGTGATGCGACTCGTTCTACATGATCTTCAATGAATAACGACTATATAAATAACATTAATGAATAAATATGATATATATTAAACTAATAACATTCTAGAAATGAGGTATCTATAACCTAAAAAAAGAATACGAATTTATACGACACAACACGCATAGGAACAATAAGCAATAAACACCCGAATAACTAGTAGCAATGAAATATTACTAATACCAAGCTAATAATATGACCATATATGATATCATAAAAATGAGTACGATTCTTGAATAATTCAATAACATTATTAAAATAATTATATAGGAGTTTGAGACCCTTACGAAGCAAATCAGACCTAAGGTATGGGAAAATCTCACAATCTCATTTTTATCCAAGATTGTTTATACTTTAGAATTTACTGGGGCATATTTATCATCCACATCAATTTTTCCTCAATATGTAATATTATTTCCATCCACCGACAATTTTTTATATCCAATTTTACCATTTGTGAGTTTTTATTTAAATACATGAAAGGAATGTTTTGTCATTTTTAGTATGAGGTTCCTTTTGACTTCTCCGGCCAAAGTATGAGAAAAAGGTTTTTTTTACTTCTATGGCATGAATGGATTTGTAGGACATTATTTCCATGAAGCTTCATTTGAAAGTTTTAAAGTTTACTTTTAATCAAATTATTTTAGTTTAAAATTATATGAAATGTTTAGAAAGGAAAAATGTTTTTGAAGTAGAAAGGATATTTTCCTCAAGAATAGAGTTTAAGTGTTTTATCAAAATTATTTTCCATCTAAGATAATATGGGGTTCTGTTTCTATCCTTATTTTTACATTGATTTTTTTATGTTATGATGGAATTATTTTAATGATGTCCTTTTATTATATATGAATTATGTTATGATGGTATGATGTTTAAGAATCCCATTTTTAGTATATGGTTTATGCTATGATTTATGATTTTGTGGCACACATAAGAATGGATTCATTATGAGATGGGTGGGACCTATATCTACCTCCAATGCATTGGGTAAATATTTATATCTCCGGAGATAGACATGGATGGAACAACAGGTTAATCTAGTTCAGTGAAATAGGACTGAAACGAGGAGTGAACTCAGTTCAGAAATGGACATTGTCCACTAATATAGCCTTGGAAACGAGTCTTGACTACTAAGAAATGATTCTCTATGATTATGTGTGTATGAAAAAAAGTTTCATGTTTTAAACTATGATTATTGGGATTAAATTTGACTAGTATGATTTATCGTATGTTATGAAATTATGATCTATTTTGCAGGTTAAGATTTCTAAAATGTTATGTTCTTATGAATATGATTTGATTGATATTTATTTTGTTTACAATTACTAAGCATTTGATCTCAACCATTTGTATGTTTTCTTTTTTCCAGGTCAGGAAGAAGGGTATTAAGTAAGATATTCCAAAAAGGGATTCTAGATTTTATGAAATAAATAGAAGACAATGTAGATGCTTTATGAACCAGTTGTTTATGTTTCCCGGTTTCTAAAGACACTATACATATACGGTCCTATTGTGGTTTTTTTATATGTTGTAATAAGTATGCTTCAATTTTGAAGTAATAATAATGTATGTAAAGTATGGGTCGTTATATTATAAATATAAAATAGAAATGGTTAAATGATCATTCTTTTCAATAGCTGATATTAATACTATAATTATTGTTTGGTATCTCAGGAATATATATTTCTCATATTAGTATATAGAATATACAAAATAGTAATGATGTTTACTTATTGAGGATAATGTAGTCATATAATATTGAATTCCCATTTAAATTTATATTTGGTATGATTTTAATCAGGGATTTGGTTCTCATATTTCATTAGTTAGTAATGATTAGAAGGAATTGTGAGAGTACATGTAACTATGATGTTAGGTATTTAATTATATTTTAATCATATACTATATTTTTTTCTATTAAAATGTTGTGTAATGGTAATACATCTATTTAAGGGATTTTTGGAAGAATCTATGAATATTATTCATGGAATAAATAGTTTTTACCCCATGTAATAGGTTGTTGTTGTTAAATGGAAAATCATGTTTCTAAAAAAAGGTGACATGTTTTTAGTAATGTATTTCCTACATAATTACACAACGTGAGATAGTATTACAAATAATTTAATTTTCACGAGTTTTAAATTTATGTTGGTGGGTTAATTGATTTAAAAATAATTTGACCTGCAACTTATCCCTCTCAACCCATAACTAATTATAAAATATTTTTGGGTTATTACATTCCATTTATATTAATTATATCAGTGACTGTTCAATATTGTTGTATTATTTATTCTATTAGGTTATGAAATCTTCATGTTTATTATTTTATTTTGGTTGTACTTTTTATTTACTTAGGGATTTTATATCGCATTTTGTTTTTTACCAATCTTTTTTTACTTCCAATCTATTCTTTTTCTTCTAGCGGTTGTTATTTTGGTTCTAGATCACCATTGTTGATAACATCATGTTTTATACCAGTTTATGCTAGGGGTTTCTATAACATGGGTTCATTGGATAAATTTCAATTCATTCATGATACATTCTATTCATTTTTCATTTATTTGAAATCAAAAAATGGATTTTAATGAATGCTTAGATTAAGAAAAAGTTTAAAAATTGATTTTTCATTGAAAATATATTTTTGTTGATTTTGAAATGTGATTTCAATCGCCAAAGATGATTGTTATGGAATTAAAAACATTTTATAAAATTGTTACAATGGTTTTTAATTGGAATTGAAAATAATCACAATGATAACCATTGTTACATCTGGATAGAGACAGAGAGTTTTCATTAGTTCACGTTTCACCACAATGATGTATCTTATTGTGAAACCGAATGGTAGGAAATAATATCTCTTAAATAAAACACATTTTTTTGTATTATTTTGACTCTCCAGGACACAAATTTCTATATTAAAGAGCCAAACACTATAATCTTTCTGTCTTAACATTTGTTGATATTTATCTCCTGATTATTTTATCATGGATTTTTTCCCAAGGGTTTTGATACATGATATTTGATCACATTGCTTTGCATGATAGGATTTTTCGTGGGTTTGTGTTTAGATATATACTTATTAACACATGAATTTTAAATCTTTTACCACATATACATTTTATATTTCTAATAATATAGTATGTGTGGATTTTATAGAGACGAAATGGATATATATTATTAATGAAATTTATAGTAATAACATTATTATTAATCTATTTTGTTTTAAAATTATAATTGGTTTATCCTTGACATTTGACATTGTATATGAATAGTACTTGTATCCAACTAAATTTTTTATCACATTCAACATGTTTCTATTTTTTGTTTGTATATGTCTCTTTTTTAGATTTATGTAAAGGGAAGAGCATCTTGTAGTATGTTGGAATCTCTTATTGTCATTGTGTTATGTTCAGGTTGGTATGGTGATGACTATTGGATATATAGGGATATGATATACTTTTTAGTTTAAAATTTTGGGTTTGTATTGTATGTATTTTTTGGGCATATTACTTACTTTTTTTCATTTTTTTTCAATATCATATTATGGGCTGGTTCAGGTGGATTGCCTAGGGGACATGGGTCATTTAATTAAATTATATTATCAATGTGGCCACATAATCTATAATGTGTTATCAATACCTGAGTTTGGTCTAGTGTCTTGTGTAGACTGGAGTTTGGCCAAACAGAATTTAGATTATATGCATGAATATGGGGCATGTACATCTCACATGTGTGACTAAAAAAATGTAACCATGTTTTTTCGATTATTTTTACTTAGATTGAGGTTTAGGTCACATGAATTAACTATAAGGTGTTTTTATCAAAATTTAACTATTTTATTCAATTTAAGGGTTTTCATGGTTAATTTAAAATTTTAATTTCGTCATTAATTATTAATAGTACCTACAGTATGTCCTATGATTCTGGAATTTAATCATGACTAATTGGTTTTTTTTATTTTATTAGAAATTAAATTTGAGATGTGATCATCCATATCCAAGTGAGTAATATATGATATAGGTTCCACATATAAATCATTTAATGGATGCTATGTTAGTATAAAATGATAACCATACTATAGATACTATAGATCTTGTGGGTATCGGTAACCTAGGAGATGTAGTGGATCATTGTTCTGAATTTACTAAATAGCATCCTCCAATCTTTCATGGTTATAATGCAGCACAAAAATCATAGGAGTGTTTTCAATAGATATATTAGATCCTAAATTTTTTTATGACTCTTGAATTCTCTATGGTGAGGTTTTCAATGTATATGATCGCGTAACATATAATAATATCGTGTAACTCTATTGTGAAAATTATTTTTCACTTGGTCCTTATATTTGTAACAATCATTAATACAATTAACATGTTGTTATACCATGAAAAAATTAGGGTTGTGAAGCCCTATTAGTTTATAACACTAGAGAAGGTGGTTTATTCTTATATGGATCATTATACAAATATTAAAAGTTGTTGAATCTATTTCCAGATCATGTCATTATATATTACCTAATAGTTCATAAGATTGAGATATCATTGATTTATGATATTTGGAATATATTGAAACTCATGTTCCTTTTGACCATTTTAAGGTAGTTGACAATGTATAATTAGCTATGTTTTAACATATCTCAGAATATAGGATTGGCTTGAACTTCCACTGGATTAGGTTTTATTAATGATGTTCTTTTAAGGTTTAATATGAAGTACAATAGTAAACTGTTTTCTTCATGACCTGTCATTGGGGAGATGATAAGGATACAACATGTTTTTTTCTGCCAGTTTCGAAGGAGAGGACATAATACTCATTAAATCCTAGTGCCTTCTATGTGATCTCATTTAGTAGGATGATCATGGAATATTTAGTGTTTCTTAAATAGAAATCTTAGTGAAATATCAAAAAATACACTCTCATGAATGGTGTTCAATTTTGTGTAGATGCTTCCATGGGTGGCCGGTCAAATCCATATGAAAAATTATCAATTCATAGGGCTATGACCAAATGAAATTATGTCGAATAATATGTTATAGGGGAATCTATAGTGGGGCCAATGACTAATAGATCTACAATATAGATTTTACATTCTATGGTGCGAGAATTGATTGATACTGGTGATAATTATTCTATTATATAGTCAATGTTAGCTTACATTATTTTCAATCATTGATATATTATTCCATTCTTTTTCGAACATTACACACCATTGGGAAATAGTTCCAAACAAAGGTTTTAGATTTCCTATATATCAGGTGATATTAACTAACTTTGAGGTTGTGTTTTTATTTATTCCACACAATCAGGAAAAATTATACTTGATTTTATGAAGGTATTGGATGATAATTATTAATCACAAGATATTTTTTTCATTTTATTGTTTATATAATTTTTTAAGGTGGGGAAGCTGATTTTTTTTCATGGTGAGTAAGACTCTATCCCATGATGGTAAGGGCATGTTATTCCATATGTCGGGGTAATATTATGGATGTTATAAAAATACATCATAACAATGTTGATCGTTTTTATGGGATATTTAATTAAAATAGTTGTATGTGACTACCCTAAGGTATTTCTAGATGTATTTTCTAGGTTACACCAACATAGAGATATTGAGTTTAATATTTACCTTCTCCCTATTAGGATTATAATTTCTACCTTGAATTACTATACGGAATATGTTCCGGTTTTATAATATAATTTCCATCTTTAGAAAATTTATGTAAATGTATATATTTTTCCTTGTGGATCACCATTTTATTTTCTTGTACCGCTTTCTATGATGTTATATTGGATTCATAAACAATCTATTTATTATAAAAAGATGAATTAAAATATTTCTATGAATAAATATCATTTCCCAAGGATTTATGAACTCTTCAATCTTCATAAAGGGGATGCTTTTTTCTCACGGAATGACATACTATAACAATATTAGCAGTTGAGAGTTTGAGAATATATTATTTCTATGATATCATTTTTTAACCAATATTTGAATTTAAATTTAATTTTTATTATAGTCATTTTAAGTAATTCTCCTTTAGTGTTAGTGGATTTAATGAGGTATATCATTCAACTGTTCATGACAAATTATCTGTTTTATACTTAGATGATATTTTTTGGCACTCTAAATCATAAAATTTTTACATGGTGCATTTATACATCAATTTTTAAACATTGATGATACATCATATATATGATGATCATTACAAATATGTGTTTTGTATTTATATTGGGATTTTACTCAGTAACGTGATATATGAGGGGATTGCAACAATAGATACTGAAAAGTTAAAGGATGTTATGTCATTGGTGATTCCCATAATTTTTTTTGAGATTTATTGAATTTTTTGGATGGTTACTATAGACTATTTAAACTTGAATTTTCTAGGCTATCTTTTTTTATGACAACTAATTACATAGGGGGTTAAGGATGAATTGAATGTAAACTATCACAAAACATTTCCATAAAAATGGAGAGGATGAATTCGGAACAAGATTTCATTATAAAAGAAATTAGAGTGAATTAGTATGTTTTCTTGAAACAAATGGTACAATATTGAGATGTGCCTTGATATAGGGGAAATATGTTATGTCTTATTTCTCATTTTAGTTACTCTCTAATGAGAATAATTACCTTCCACTTATTCTTGATTTTTTATCTGTTATCCATGCACTAAAAATGATAATTTCTATCTTTTTAGAGAGTAGATTACAATATATTTTGATAATAGTATAATAAAATATGTTTTTACATAGAGTTATTTGAATTTTAGTTTGATTCATTGGGTAGATTATATTCATATAATTGATTATAATATTTCATATAATCACATTAAATAATATAAGGTTGCTGGTGCATTGAGAATATAATTACCAACAGAATCAACGAAGTATTTAGTTAGGAATTTTCCTATGATGAGTTTTTTCGCTAAGATGACCATCGATGTTGAAGGAGATGGTGTAATGTGTCCTTGGAAATGATAACAACCCTTTATATTTAGATGATATAGTTCTGATCAAGCTGGTGGAATAAATTGTGTTCCAACACATTAGTGAATTTCATTATGATGGAGAGATGATGGGTGAGTGGTATAGGTATTTGAGTTGAACATTGTGCATCTTTAGTATGATGGTTGTTCAATTTCACATGACACATGAGTTTTTTGAAACTAAAAACCATTAATGTATATCCATGAACAATGGGTTTAAAAATAAGTATCATGGAATGAGGTGTTGTTATTTTTGTAAAGGGATGAGATGATAATTACAGGATTTATCTTACTGGTTCCTCACTTTTGCAGGTGTTAGGCCAGAAGAAATAGAGATATTTACTTTTTTGTAGCCTATAAACATTATAGTATGAAAGTGGGATCACAGTTCATTGGATTTTGTTATTGTATTTCCATTGGAATTTAGTGGGAAATATATTATTTTGGTGGTTATTGATAAAATCATGAAATTATTTCATTTTCTATAAATATAGTAGTAATATAATATGGAATAGCATAGGGACATGGATGTCTGATCGATCATGAAAATTCACATGTTTCAACATGTATTTATTTCTGATAGGGATCAGCAGTTTACATATAGAATTTGAAAAGAATTACAGTTGGAAATTAGTTCCTATTTTCATGGAAGGGAAAATTATCATATGTAGATTGATGGAATGATAGAGAAGGAAATGTAGGTTCTATATAATATTCCTCAAGATTCTATTCATTGTTTGTAAGGTCTTATTAATGTAATCTTTATTTTTTTGAATTCTCATATACAATTTTTTGATAAGATTTTATAAAGATATAATAATTTTATTATTTTTTGGAGGCAATATAAATCTCTCTTATACTAGTTAGATTTGGGGGTGTAGTACATGGTCATATCAAATGTGGTTTTACATATTTTTAATTTAGTTTATCTAGGGGTTATTGATCATGGAATATGGCGGTCAAAGAATTTATATAGATAATCAACATTGTATGGAAGAGATTAATTTTGGTTATTAAGTCTTTATCATATTTTAATATCAGAAGGGAAATTATTAGTTGAGTATTAATTATATGTTTTCATAGAGGTTTGTGGTACAGTATTAGATCATTTGATGAATTGGGTGGCTGGAAAATCAATTTCACTTTCCATATGTATTGAATTATTTTCATGATTTGTTTCATGTCTACTTGTTAAGGAGTTATAAATATCATCTCCATCGTATGTTATTAGGCATCTTTACGTTTATCTTCAGAAATATTCAACTTTTGTTCAAAATTCAATAGATAGTATAGATAACAATGTTAATGTACTACATGGAAAAAATGATCCGCTACATATGGGAACTGTGGTAGTGCAGACATGATATCAACTAGACGCGGGATCTTGAGTTGTTTATTTGCAGAAGTGGCCTTATTTTGTTTCTGATCCATTACATTGAATTCATTTTAAGGGAAGGATGAATTTATATTAGGTATATTATAACATCCAATTACCATTCTGTTGGTTTTGTTTTATTACATTCGTTTTGGTTCTCCACTTTTTTTGGCTGAGTAATGTCATCAAGGTATTAGAACGATACCTATAATGGTGATGTCCTGGTTTTTTAGAATGTTTTTTTAATCTAGTAGTTTTTTAATATCACTGGGAAATTATATTCCATGTAATTGGTGTACACCAACATTAATGGATGATAGAAAGAAACAATGTGTATGATACATGGTGTGAATAGTTTACCAGCCATGTAATTAGAATACACTATTTATTGGGGAAAATATTGTTTTAATAAAATTGCAATGTGTTGTTTTATATTTGTTACCTTGTGGAGTTACATGATTTTTAATGGTGTTATATGTTGTATAATTGAAATAATATTTAAAATTAATAATGATGTTTTACTGATGTTCAATTCATTCATACACCACGTTATCCCTTTCAACAATAAATGGACTCCATGTGATTTGGATGATTTCATTTAATCTATATTACATAGTTTAGTGGTTGATCACGATTATGATATTATTTCATATACATGGGTTTGAAATATAATTGCTTATTATATTTTTAGTATCATATTTTTTCTATCGATTAGTGATAAGATACTATTTTGTATTAGTCATTTTCAGATTCTTTGATTTATATATCTTGAAGCAGCAATGGATTTATGTCACCATTGTTGAGTAAATCTAGGTTTCTACTATGTTATGGTTTTTGTTTCTTTACAATAGCATAATTTAACAAATTTGATAGTTTTCGTGATAAATTACATCGGTATATTAATTTATTTGTATTGCTGAATGGATTAAAATTGTGCCATTAAAATGTAAATGATTTCAAATGTTCTTTTTTATTTTAAAATATAATTCCATAATTTGGAAATGTGTTTTCAAACTCTAATGGGGATTATATTACCTTAGATAATTTTTTATTATATTGTGAGCATTTCTTGGTATTGGATATGTTGAAATGATCATTGGAAACCATAGTGATTTGAAAAATTTGTAGGGGTATCCTTGACGTGTGTAGTATTATTAAAATGTAATTTTTTATATCGATTAGTAGGAAATTATATATTTTCAATCCTATATAATAATATTTTTTTTTCTACTGTATCATTTACATATTTCCATAGTCAAGAGCCCAATAAAATGTTTTTTTTTGTTTTTTTATATAATATTTATCTCATGGTACATTTTTCCGGTATTCTTTTTCCATCGTTTTAAATCATTATATTATATCACATAGCATCACCTTATATGTTGTTTCATGGAAATTTTTCCACTTGTATACCATTTCAATCATGTTTTTGATTTTTTTTACATCAGTTATTCTTGTAATATTTTTTGGTGTATAATATGATATACTATTATGAAAAACCAAAGGGGGAAGTGTGTATATATATATATATTTCATTTATGAAAATAATATTATTTTTAAATCTAATTTTTTTTCATTCATGATATTAGAGTGTGTATAGAAACATTGGTGGTATACTACAGGGCTTTGGATCACACCGCACATGTCACATTAAGTATTGATAAGTTTTTTAATATTTTATTATGGATTTAGGATGAACATAATGTGGTATATTTGATTATCTTTTTTTATTTCTTTATATTCAGTTTATTAAGGAAGAGATTTTTGGACACATGGGTATACCATTTTTTGGATTATCTTTATTGCCTTGGATTGTATATCATCTATGGTATCATTTTTTATTCCACTACAGAATATGGTTGTAGTTATTTTTATAAAATATTTATGACTTTTTTTGTTATACAATTTTTCTCATTCTTATGATGGGACAGTTTGAGTGTGTCATCTTGTTGAAAAGGTTTGGTTCCTAACACAAAACACATGGATGGATGTAATAGGACTAAATAACTATAATGAAGCACATAACATATAATTAGAGGGATTATAACACAGATATATGGTCATTATTTCCCTATAAGTTATTGAACATGTAAAATATCATGACACTCATCCTTTTTCCATTTTATTCACAAATTTCAATACATTATTTCTTTCAGTATGTAAGGGGTTTTGAAAAATATTTATAGAGTCCTGGTATCTTAATTTTTTATAAAGTAAACTATTTTACCATTTAATGATGAAACTAATTTATCTTCTAGATATAATATTATT
Organism: Viscum album; assembly: GCA_963277665.1. NCBI lineage: Eukaryota > Viridiplantae > Streptophyta > Magnoliopsida > Santalales > Viscaceae > Viscum > Viscum album. Next base: position 62,939,969 of record OY728148.1, on the reverse strand, counting down.
ATAGAAACTTTTATACATCATTATAAAATGCATTTGATGACTTATTGACCGATTTTTGGCAAAAAATTACATTGTGATATATATATATTCATGAAAAAAATGAAAGAATAGATATATTTTTAATTTAATTGAAACAATATTGATGAAATTCATATGTGTTTAATTCATATGATGTATGATATCAATTTTTTTCATTTAATATTATGAAACAACATTTATATTGAGGTTTTATTCAATTTTATTGGTGATGTATTCATAATTTGTGGAACTTATAAACAATAACCAATAAAGTATTTGGTCATTATTTTTGTTAATATGTATTATAGATTTTTTATTTGAATATAATACTTATAAATAATATATTTAATATATATTATATTTATGATAATTGAATGAATGGAACTGAATTATAATGGAATGAAATTAATCGCTTTGATAAGATAACAAACCTTTAATATAATCTACCTACTATAGATTATCAAAATCTTTGGTTAGTTGATAATATATTATTTATTGATTTAAATTATAATTGTATTACATGGTGAAATGAATTTTACTAAACTAAAACAGTTACTATGATTTATATTTTAACGTTTTATGGTATTATAGTGGTAGAAATTTTTTCGTTGTTGAATGTTGGGGTTTGATTCAATTAGTGATACAAATTTTGTTTTAGAAATATAACTATTTTTCTTGATAGTTTATGAGATAATATTGGATACTATATTATGATTATCAATATTATATGAATTTTGGTTATTTATATCATTTTTTAATCTATTTAATTCATTAAATATGGTAGATAAGTAATTATTAATTATGGGTACATAATTTTTTCGATTATAAGGTATTATTTTAAGGGAAATTATACTCAATTAGGATTTAAAATAGAGAGGTATTATATTTAATATGATGTTTGATTCCTTGAAAAAAGATTATAACTTATTGAATATATTAGAATATTCATGATTTTATTATCTATTAACTTAATAAAATAATAGTTTTTTATTCTAGTTTTTCATGGTGTTGTTAGTTTTGGAATGAGTTTATGTTGAAAAATAATTGTGGGGACATATATTGTTGTTTTAAATTTCATTTACAAAATAGGCCTGTAAGTTTTTTATAAAATATTATCTTATAAGTTTAAGTGTTAATTTTTTATTTTGAAGATAAAATTTGATAATTTTTACCAAATTATTCATGGATGATTGTCATAGATTATTTTTATAAGGTTAATGATTCTTCTAACTGATGGTTTATTCCCACAATTATACTTTGAATCCAATGGATTATATTTTGTAAAATTTTGGGGGAATTGAAAACAAAATTTACAACTAAAATGGATTTATGGATTTCTTATTCAATTATAGAAGAGTACTAATATTGTTTATTTATTGACCGATTATAGAGGAGGATCTTTTTATGATTATATGAGTTGGTGAGGAAACAATATTGTGCGAATATAATATGTGAAATATATTTGGGAATGTTTATGGTTTTTTAGAGGTCCCCATAAATTATATGTACAAGATTTGATAAATTTTTTATCAATACTAGAGGCATTTTATAAAATCATTAGGGTAGTTATGTTGGGTTAAGAAAAAAAATTATACTGATGTATTGTATGATTAGTATGTACATTGTACCAGTTTTAATATGTAATTGCTGATTTTATATATTAAAGAAGATCATATATTTTGTCTATATAAATACGTTCAGAATATTTTATGTCAGAAGAATATTATTTATTATGATAGTAATATTTCATGACGATAGATGAATACTAAAGTTTATGTCATGGGGTAATTTTAAATAATGAAACTTGTTGGTTTAAAGTATTAATATCATTAATATTAATATTTTAAATATATAATAAAATTTCATAACTAATATATTTGATATTATTAGTTTGAAAAATATACGAATAAGTTCAATAAAATTTCATTCAAATGATAACAATTTGATATGAGGTTTTTCATTGATTGGTAATCAAATATATTTCAATGGAATCCACAACATTGTAATCAATTTCATTATAAATATTATTTTAAAATGTACAGAATAAAATTCAATGATGTTTTGGGTTTTTAATTTGGAATTTGAAACATATTTTGATGATTTATCAAAAATGCAATTAATATAATAATAGATAGTGGAAAAAAATTATTTTATATCTTTATTATTGATATATAATGAGTTTTTAGAGTGTTAACATGTTACTATGTTCATTTTTTTATATTATAATAATATTGTAGAAATTATAATGAATGAATATTGACTATTATTGGGATGAAGTTATTGTCAATAGTTTTTAGATGTAATGATGTTATATTTTTTTGGTTCTATATATAAACCATTTTAAATAGTTCCAGAATCAATATATTGGGATCAAATAAGTCCTATGATAATTATAATAGTTATATATATGTTATTATATGAATTATAATAGTTATAATTTAGATTACATGGGAATATAAAATATTGAATATTTGTTTCTAGTAAGTCAGTTCCTTGGTGTCTTTATTGGTAATGTGGAATTTATCTTGATTATAAATTTAATAAATATTTTTTGAAAAAAGATTGAAAAAATGTAATTACCTCGACCTTAGTAACATAGAATCTTTGATAACATTATTATAATTAAAGTAGGTATAAATAATAAAATTAGGATGTACTAAATAGTTTATTATATTGGGTAAATTAGATATTATTTTAAAATTCACATTAAAAATTTAAATAAATATTAACAGATTTATTAACATTGAGATCTGAATTGTTCCCCCATTATGTCCCTGCATATCAACAAAAAAACACTTCCTCATATGATAATAATATAAAAAATAATATAGGGGTAATAATTTATGATTAGTAGGAGTATACATACAGAAAATCATATCATAAATTATATTAATAAATATTTATGGTAATAATGTGAAATAAATCACATTTAGGAAATAAAAATAGAATAGTATTTACATGAATAAATATTGATAAAATAATACCTTTACATAAAAATTTATTATATAATATTATCCATCAATATTATAATTAGTTGAATAATAAAATTTAAATCATTACTGTCAAGACCTTTCAAAATACAATTTAAATGTATTTTTTTTAAATCATTCTATTTTTACTTAATGATTTCACTGCTAATACATTTCGATTCTTAGAAGGGATATATAAAACCATGTCCAACCCATTACACACTATGTCCACTGTATTCCATAGATTAAAGGGGTGAAACATCATTAAAATAAAGATTATTATTTTAAAAATAAAATTTTAGATTTTAATAGTTACATTAATAAAGTAAAGATGATCATAAACGATACACAGATTTTTTGTGAATGTTTCGAAAATTGTACACAACTATTCATAGAGGTAATAAAACATCCAATGAAATAATAAGGATGATATTCAAAAAAATATCCCTATTAGTTTATAATTTTAATAAAATGTTTATGTCAATTATGAATCAAAATACCATGTAAATTTAATTAAAAATAATTTTTTTTAAAAACCTATCCACTTTAAAAATTCAGTGTTTTAAAACGAAATGATCAATTAAAAAAAATTAAAATATTTTACATAAATAAATTTACTTTTTAAGTGATAATGGAAGCTTTATAATAATGTGTGGTCAAGATGGACGTAAATTTTATTCATTCCATTCAAAAATCACCATGGATTTCTTTTATATTTTCAATAAGATAAACTCAACAATAGTTATGAAAATATAATGAATACTTCTATCAAAACATTTTTTGACATGTCCATAGTATGTAAAGATGTACTTAATATACTATTTTTATAATGATAAAAAAATTTGAAAACATTTTTTGAAAACATTGATTATTATAAAAATTAGTATTCGATAGAAGATACAAATAATTTAAAATTTTCATAAAAATATTTCCTCTATCATTATATTTATAAATTATTGCAATGTAGAAATATTATATTAATGTTTCATGAATAACTATATTATATAGAAATAGACTAGTTTTCAGTTATTAATAAAAAATAATCCCCCCCAAGTGATACATTAGAAATAACAATTCCAAATGATGATGACACTCTGAAATAAACCCTCTATATAGTGGTAAATTTTTAATAATAATAATAATAAAATATATAAATTCAAAGGAAAAATATAAATGATTAAAATAAATAGACCAATGATATAATATTTAAAAAGGAGAAGTATATACACCATTAATGGAATGAGTTGTAAATATGGTTCAATTTTCATTGATGTTAACATTAGATCTGAAACCCTTACATTGTTGTCCATTTCAATCATATCTATAAAAAACCACATGTAATAAATATATGATTATTATATTTTTATTATATAATCCTATTAATATAAAAAATTCCATATATAATTTACATAGTTTCATTTATTAACAATTTTTAAACAATTCCTTTTTAAACTAATTATTTCTTGTGATATGTTCTTTGTTTTTCATGTATGATTTAGATTGATAATTCTTGTCCTTAAAGTTTGATTATTATTACATCCAATAAAAATATTTTTCAGAGTTAAAATTATAGCATATATATATATGATATAATTTTTTGTAATAATATATAAAATGATGAGATTAAAAATAGAGTACACCATTCATGGTGACGATAGTTGTATGTAGACATTAACCATGTTTCCATTATTATTCATAGATAAAATTATATGAAAAAAATATGAATTAATCATTAATGAATAGTTTTTATTCAATTTATTTAATTTACATAAGTAAAATGTGACCTTATTTCAATCAATGTAAAAATATAATGTAAAACATTTCCAATCACTACGATGAGGGGGTTGTCCCCATGTATGAACCAGAGGTGTAATTGCTTTCTTAGATATTGGATTGTAATATATTTTTTTCATAATATATTTACATAATTATATTTAGATAATGAATTTTACATATATTCATTAACATTATCACTACTCCATTCTAGGTAAAGGATATATGATAAATGAATCACATCATTTTGTGAGGCGGTTGTACGCAGTAAACATTAGAAGTGTAATCATATCCCTCAAGGAATAGAAAATAAGAAGGTATATGTGATATAACGATTATATAATAATAATTTTGTAATATATATCATACAATGATTTAAAATAAATCAGTATATTTTTCAATGACATGTTAAAATCCAACATGTATCATCCAAACCACACATCTAAACTGATCCTCACATGGTAAGTAGTAATAATAACCACATATTCTTGTATTGAATACATTAAAAACAATATCAACTACATTAGTAAAAAAATTAAAATTTGATACAAAACAAAACCATAAAATTTAATCATATAAATGACATAACAGAAAACATGAAAAAACTCCATTTGACCAAGAGTCACCTCTAAACCACCCTAATATGAAGCCAGTGACCAAAGGAGAATCTAGCATTATATAAAATTACCTTAACATTTCCAATATTACATATCACTACATCTCAAATATAAAAAATTCATAAGTAGGGTGTGAGAATATATCGTAGTAGTATACCCAAATAGAATCTATTAAAGGTATCTTTTCAACAATTAAATTGTTATAGATTCTATAACAAATCAATTTTACAATGTTTTTTTAAATCAAATCCATTTGTAAACATTTTACCCTTTGGAATTTAAAAATTAATATTATATTATAATTCAATATATATGAAAAGTTTAAATTACATAATAATAAATAATAAAAATGAATCATAATGTAAGAAAGTTTAGACATATCCATGAAATACCATCATTTAAATCCTTGTGTAACAATGTCATATAATAACCATTGGGAAAAAATATATGAATAATAAAATTATATGATAAATAAATATTGATGAAAAAGAACCTCATCTTGGGTCCTAGAATATGTGAATATGAACAACCCAACAATTATCCTAAATAAACATAATTTTGGAACCAAAAAATATCATGTTCTGCCACAATCTATTAATTCTAATAAATTTACCCCATATTGGTTCCACACAAAATAATTACACCCATTTATTCATCCTAATGAACTCAAGGATACCAACATGACTATTATATAAAGTCTCTTTCAAATACATTTTTTAAATTATATAAAAAATTCTAATAAAATGAAATCCACTAGGATATTCAAAAATCCATTTCAAAATTATAAAAATCTATTATCAATGAATAACCCATTTAAAATACATTTATATTCCACGATAACAACTGAAAACATATATCAACAAAAATAAATGAAAAATCCAATTACAACATCAAATAAATAAAATTAACTTATTTTATATAACTACAATTTTCAAAATGGTATATACAGGCCACCATCGCCATTATGCCTATAAACAAAGGGATTGTCCATTAATGGGCATTTCATGACAAGGAATGTTAGTACCTCATTGTAAAATAATATATGATCAATGATATGAACAAAATATACACAAAAACTACAGCCACAACCAAATATATGTATTAACTATAATGGATTCTTACTAGAATTAAGAAACAACAAATATCCTGATGATTTACAGTTGAACGATGTTATCTATAAGGGAGGGAATCAAATATTTTTTGTAGGGTGAGATATGGTTCAAGAGAGTGAAAGATATAGGAAAAATGAAAAATAAATTATCCAAGAATCACCTTAAATATAATTTACATGATACTTATATTTCATTTATTACTATTAGATTTAAAGTATTCTATTATAGGAAAACAAATAAATTTTTTATTAAAACCCTTTATTTATTTCATAAATAATGTACAAAATACCCAACATGTAAATATTTAACATGAGGAACCAATTTTATATAATCTTAATAGAGAACATAAAATATTAAATAATAGTTTAATAAAACATGAAATATCCCTAAAGATATTAAAAAAGTAAAATTCATAGATGAAAAACTCTTGGGAACCATATATATTCTCTAATTTTTTGGAGAACCCCTCAAATCCAATAAATAATTAATACAAAAAATATGACAATTATAAAAATAACGCTTTGCATAAATTTTGTCAATTTTGATTATTAAATGATCCAAATCCCTAATAAGTCTACTAACACACCCATGTGTGGTTTATAAAAAAACCAAGAACTAATGTGTGACTAAAAATTGTAATGGAGTGTTGTAATATCTAAACAGTAGATGCTTTAATCTGCTACTAAGACAACAGATTTCTAGAAATAAATAATGTGAAGGATAGTGCTTCCTTATCTTCAATTCCATCCCCCCTTGTCTCATGGATATCCTGTCTAAATTTCAATAATCCCCAACACAAATAATTTTTTTTAAATGTGCGTTAATATCTCTCCAGAATAAAAAAAATATAGTTTCTTCTCAACCAAAATATTTATACTCTCAATACAAACATCCTCTAATAAAAATAAATTGGAAGGATCTGGTGTATACTTACTCAATTGGGATACATGAATAAAATTATTTAATTAAATGAATTGATAAGGAACATCTAATCGATAGGATACCATTTCCAATCATACAATGATCTCAATGGTTCCCACAAACTACGATGACAATATAAACTTAGTACCAAAATAATTGTTTCCCAAGTGCAGTAAAACTCTTTAAAAAACACGATCACCATCCTCATACTACATTTTTAATTGATTATGGGTGCATAATAATATCCATGATTCTATGTCATGATAAATATACTCTTTATCAACTACACCATCTTTGGTGTATCTTGATAAAGAATTAGGGCAACCAAGTAAATGTCTCTAAACTCTTCATAACATAGTGGGTATATAAGTTTTCACCAATTAAAAGTCTTAAATGGTTATATCATTATCAAATATTTCTAAATAGTTTTATTAGAGAACATGAGTATAGGGAAATATTTTTCCAAAGATAACCCAAAACCATTTTGATAATCCAAATCAATATCTCTTTAAATTTCCCCATCCATCTATGGATAATAAGTTGTGAACAGTATAATATTGGTACCCATCACCTCATAAAAAAGATTATAAAAAATATATTTTAATCCCATGTCCTAGTCAGATATAAAAGTTTATGGAACCCCCCGATGTCTCATAATCTCTTGGACAATCAATTCCTCAAGCTAATAAAAAAATTTCATCTCCATGATAGGTAATAATTGCGCTGACTTCATGATTCAATAATTGATCACACAAATCACATTCATCATAAAGGGATTATATAGAAAACCGATGATTAAATATATGAAATAATAATCCCACATCCATACAAGAATAGATAAGGATAGTAACAAACCAATATGTCTCTATTGTTCCACCTTAATTCTATAATAATCAATACACCACAATAAAAAATCTCCATTCTAACTCTACATCACCGAACAAAAATAATTATGTATTGGATCATGATATACAATTTTTTTCTCGGGGTGTGTAGATCAACAATACATGTTTCCATTATCCATTATCTCCATGATCAAGGAAAAATGAATAGAAAGCCTATTGCAGAATAAAAATACACCACTATGATATGAAGAAAAATAATAACAGTGATCCCAAATAATGGATTTCACAATATTATTTTAAATTTGTGTTTTTATCTTTCATGTTGATAACATTCACATCAATATAGTATTAATCTTTCAATGAATACAAGAACTCCTATTTGAAAAAATCATTCGTTGATAAGATTATCTCATCAAATAATATACCACTCTTTAATGGATTACTTAAATACATGTGTTAGTAATTTTATAATTATGAAATTTTCAATCATAATTAACTTAATAGGGGTGTATGAACTATAAAAATAAAAATATTTATGATATTTCACCAATAATATTTTTCTTAAGTTGAGATCTCATTATGTAATAATTTATCTTATTCTCTTTTGATTAAAATAAATTTAATCAATTCCCAAATAGATATTATTTCCACATTATGAGTCCATGCATAACCGATATGAATGTAGGGTCGTGTGTGAGGTTAATTTTTACATTAGGGATTAACTAGATTGAAACATATGTCAAAAAATGTTTCAGAAATATCAACAATCATGAAAAACTGGTATAAGAAAAACCAATGAAAATATTGTATATAAAAATAGGATTTGAAATAATCAGAACAACTAAGGAAGTGAACCTCACCTTTATATACTCAAAATATCACATGTATTTTACATTCTATCCAATCATTAAACACTTAAATTTTATGGAAAACATAAAAGATGTGATATTTTAGAAATAATGATCAAAATGCATAGGGTAATAAGATTATACCAATAATCTCTAGATCTAAAAAATATTTATGTGCTACTCTGAAGAATAATTACCTTCATAGTTTTAGGATCCGCATGAAATCTCCCTAAGATTTCAGATGCCATAAAAATATCATTTCATATCTCCTTAACATACATTTATAATGATTACCATTTGGATGAGGATCATTCATGGTTAGATAAATGATATGAAAATATTCCATGTTCACCCCCTCTGTCGTAATGTAATACAAAATATCATTAATGAACAAAACAACATGTTATTTGAATGAACAGAATATCTAGAAACTCTAAATGCCTATACCATCTCATAAATTAAATAATAGTTTTATCATATTTTTGTGATCCTGATCATGTGATACCGTGGATTATGGTTAAACTTATAAAACCAACATTCCCCTAAAATGTTATCAAATAGGTAATTAATCCTAGTTAAGGGATATATGTCATTATATGTAAGCTGAATCATAATTCCATAGCTCATATAACTTTTTACTCTCTAGTCATATTCATAAAAAAGATCACATGGAAGATAAATTTTCAAATCTATGAATAATCAACCATTTGGGATCTAGGTGTCAAGATAGTTATCATAGTACTCAAACATAGAAGGATTTATTTGATAGAATGGAATATAAATTTTCATCATACCATGTAGTTCATCAATAGTATACTCCATCTACCTCTTTGGAAGTAATCTAGAAATATAATCTAGTATGTCCCTATGAAACACAAAGACAACTACTGGAGTCCACCCCCAAAAAAATGGGTCAACTGAATCAAGAAAAATCCCCAAAAATGACATAATATTATCCTATAATATGGAAAATCCATCCAATACCTTCCCAATATCGATTCCCACAGAACTTGAGGAACAAGATAAAACCCATTGGTAGTTAAGAACTATACTCAATGGTGAAAATAGTCTATTTGGGCCTCAATAATTATTTTTGAATAAATTATAATAATCAATATATTTTATCAAGATATCAAACTATAATGTCTTATACCAATTCAATGTTTCCTATCAAAACCCAAGATGTGTAATAATTGAATTCTTGATGAACTCTGATTCCAATGGTGTGGAAAGATACAAAAATCAAGGAAGAATATATAAATGTAATCCTATTTCATCAACTAACAATGTGTTTGTGATATAATGAGTACAATTTATATTTCAAAAAATCTTAAACCATGCCATATGAAATAATTAATGTACATCAATATGTTGTTGAACCTACATTAGGTTTCTATGATGCATACTACACTTCCTAATGGCATTCAGTATTTCATCCTTGCTAAAATTTCAGGTCAACATAATCACCCATTATCTTATGTATATGACCAAACAACATTGGCAGCATATGTATTGTGACATCCCGACCTAGGTGACAGTAAATAGTTCCATGAGCCGGTTGTCCACATGACCTCATGCGTGCTTCCTCATAAGCTAGAAGGTGCCAACTAAAATCGAGGATCTGGTATGTCGGTCTTGGGGATACTATACCCTCTTTTATCTGAATAAAACTAAAATAGATGATAAAAATAACCAAGTGTAAGAAGTGTATAATAAATACGAACAATACCATGTAATATTATATTAATGATAAGAAAAATACAATACTCAACTGAATGGTAAAATATCCAAATATTATGAAAATTTCATGTATCTATAATGAAACTAAATTTTAGGACACGAAAACTATCATGCGGGTCTTAAACCACATCTGGTTCCCTCTCCCATACTCCAATCCTAAACATCAACCTATCCCATAGCCTTTCCCTTATCCTGTCATGCAACAAAAAATTCAGCTTGAGTGATGATCATGTGCCCCGAATAAGGTGTGATAATTACTCCGTAAGCCACCCCCAACGGTGTATAAAACATTTCTAATCAAAATAAAGTGTATTTAGTTTTATAAATAAAAAAATACCATTCATAATTAAATAGTTACAAAAAAATTCATTTAATAATTAATCATCACATTAGGACCAGTTTCAATTCACCTTTTCTATTTGAATCATGAATTCATTAGGTGTCGAATATCAGGTCAAGAACCTATAATCTCATTCAGTGTTGGCCCATTACAATCCCTATATATCACATTCGGTGTAGGTATTCATGCCTTTCACCTCAAAATCTCAAGCCTGGATTACTATTGGGGAGTAACTCCATGTCCATGTCCCATCTTCTAATCTGTCTATAACTCCATGTCTATCATGAAAAAATGTCATCCATTTAATCATTATTTTATTCACAAGAATTATCCACACGATTCCATTACTAATTCAATGACTAGTTAAACAGTTCAAATGACATTATTTATCTCAAATATTAACTACACATATAACCCATTAATTAATTCATCAATTAATTAATTCATCAACATAATTCTTATTCCATAATAAATTATTCATAATTAATTATCAATATCAAATATTATTTTTTCATAATTATTTATTATAATTAATTATTTTTGATCAAAATTATAAAACATAATTAATTTTGAAAATTAATTATCCTACATAGAAAAATATCGTTTCATAATAAATTTGTCACAATTAATTATCTTAAAACAATCAGTTCAATATCTTAATTACAACAGGTCAAACCATAACTAATATCCCAAATAAATATTTATTTTGGAAACCCCCCTTCGTTTTTCCAGGATTCAATTTCCAATTACTCAGAAAGGAAAGAAGATGTCACTTCCACATTCCAAATTACTCCAATTCAGGAAATAAATTATAAAGGAAATCTAGAAAATTCATAAACTACCATTCGCATATAAAATCCTTATCTATGAGATTCTGACTTAGAACACCCACCTCATTTTATTGAGATATTCTCGCCCAAAAAATCCCCAAAATTCGAGTGGCACATCATCGTCGATCACGCTCTAGATCTAAATCCCTAAACGAATAATTAAGGTCAAAGACCTCCAGATATTTTGAATCTAGATATCGTTCTAGATCCAAAATCATAGATCAATATCACCACTCAGAGGTTTATATCCATGGAAACAATAAATGTTATCCAGGATAATGATCGAGGAATGATAGAGGAATGAATTGGAGAAACAAAAGGATGAAATCAACCTATTGAGAAGAAAGAAGGTTGTAAATTTGAGATTCAGATCTAGAAGAAAAATGTTCAAATCAACTCAGAATCACTCTATAAGGCTTTGGGATCACCAAGAATTTATTAATTCGAGCCCAAGGTTGAAAAATGGGAGTCTTTGGGGTTCAGGTGTATTTAAATGGATTTTCAGGTAATTTAACCTGTGTGCATGGTTTCTGGGGAAAGTCAACATGGTTAGAGAAAATAACGCACCAACTATGAGGACCACTCTATCTAGGTTTCCATGGGGAGAATGGTTTAGTTACACGTCTTGTCAAATCATGTGCAAACCATGTAGAATATACAATCTAGGATTTCTAGGTTGGCATGATTTACTCACACGGTTTATCAAACTGTGTTCAAACCCTCCACAACCCACTATCCAATAGAATCTCACTAAAATTCATTCAAATGTACCCAAAGAAAATGTACTCAATTCATCAAAAAGTACCTAAAACATACCCGAGAAGACTATATAAAATATCATGATCTTACAATCTCCCCGCCTTATAACAACTCATCCTTCTGATGCACTCCCAAACATCTTTGAGATTCTAGTCCAAAAAAATCAGTCCATTTAACCCTCGTGTCTTCTCTAGTTCCCAACATTCCTCTTAAACACATCCATGTTTTCATAACACATAAACTAATTACATGGTCATTATTCATAACACATTTTCACTACAACCCAACATGTGTATCAGATGATCCTCAAACAGTGCCACAAACCTGGGTGCCAACTTGATATGCCTCTGTATTATGTGGTGACCCAATCTGGGAAACAACTGAAGGAATACATGATCACCCTACTTAAACTCTAGTGGTCATCTACATATCAAAATACTACTTCTCCTTACTCCGATCCATAGTCATACATTTTGGTATCAACTATACCTATTCTGATGTCTCATGAATGAGACTCGGTCCCAAGAAATATGACTCACCTACAACTAACCAACATAGTGATGATATAAAGGGTCTACCACAAAGTTCCCCATATGGTTCCATATGTATAGTTTATTAATAACTGTTGTTATAGTGTAAATCCATGAAATCCAAGTACTTATCACAAGAACCATTAATTTCATAAACACATGCTCATAACATATTCTTTAACACATGTATGGTACGCACTAACTGCCCATCTGTCTATGGGTGGAAGGACGTACATAACAAAACCTATATAGTAATAGCCATCTATAATCCCTCCCAGAAGCATGAGGTATAATGTGAATTGCTTTCTTAAACTATTTTCTGTGACACCCCATGAAAACAGATTATCTCCCATACATACAGTTCTCCCAACTGTTCTACTATAATGTTTTCTATGATAAGAAAGTAATGTTCTACAATTATTATTTTATCCACAATGATAAAAAATTGAATCATTATTCCTATGTTTATTTGGATGTTATAACAAAAAATCCATAGTCAGGTCATCCCACAACCATTCTAGAATAGGCAACAATTACAATATGCCTTCAGGTCATTAATGTTCTGCCTTCACCTGCTGACTGGTGAAACATCTTTTTACAAAACCTTCAATCTCATTTTTCATTCACGCACACCAAAACTGTAATTATGGGTCATGATACAAATTTTTCTACAAACGATGTACCACCCAATTTGGGTCATGATATTATTCTATGAGTTCCTCTCACATATTAATAGGCACAACAACCAAATTTTTCTCCTAGATGATCTCATCACCATCTATTATCCATTCTAAAGGTGTCTCTCCAACTCTAAGACATTCCATTAAGGTTAAACACTATGGATCCTCATACTACCTCTCCATAATCAATCTTAATAGTGTAGATTCCACTTCAATATAACCCATATTAATCCTCTCATGACTCCCTCGAACTACCACATTCATTTCTGCCTAAAAATTCAGCATATTCCACTATGAACACGACTCTTATACCAATTGAGTCTCAGTTTTCTTGCCTAAGGAATCATCCACACTATTCCCATTTCTAGTTAATATTATTGTTATAGTTAATGGAATGAATATAAAGTAACTAACTTCACTGCCAAAGATTCACATCGTGCTATGAAACATTATAACTAATTATTCCATGATATATAAAAACTGCAAACATTTCACTTATATGATAGTTTCACCAACAATGAAGATCATAAACAACTACTTCCAAGACATGGCCATGAATAGTGTAATTTTGGTCATGTTCCCTCAACTGCCGATACCCGTAAGAAACAAATAGATCCCCATGAATAAACACATCTCAATTACCATTCCTAGAAGAATCACAGTACAATGTGTATTCCTTACCCTACTAATGTAAGATCAAAATTGGCGATGATTTCAAATTCTTCATTAACTCCTCGAAAGGAATCTTGATTGCTTGTGTCCAACCAATATTTATCCCTCTCTTTTTATAACTTGAATGAAGTGCTTACAATCGAGAAAATTCATAATTGAACCTCATTTAATAACCATATAATCATAAAAATCATTGGATATCAAAAATATTCTTTAGATTATCCCAAGAATTCAAGGAGTTCACTTTTTCTAGGTCCACTACCACACCTTCTTATAAGATGATATTCCTCAAAATTTGTACCAAGATAATCCAAAACTGACATTTAGATAGCTTGGTATATAGTTGCTTCTCTCTTAGTGCACCTAGGATGATGTTAAGACATTAGGAATGAGCATCATGAGTCTTAGAGTACACCACGATGTAGTCCAAAACACCACCACAAACTGATCTATGAACTAATGAAAGATCTATTCATCAAGGCCATAAATATGGCCAGATTAATTTTCAACCTAGACATCTTTATAACAAACAATTAGAGGCCATACCAAATTTTTAAAGCTATTCATGGTATATGAGATGTCTGAACTCTGACCTAATGATTCCCTAATATTAGATCGATCATTGATAACACATAAGGGCCCTACAGTTAGTGAAAATAATCATTGATACACAAAATAAAATATCAGTTCTTCATAGTCATTTTATTCGACTTCTGTTAAATGACACACTAGCGTAAACTCCTATCGTTCTTCATTGTAAACAATATTGGTGATCACCAAGGAGTCCTACAAGGATGGATAAACATGTTATCCTCCAACTCCTCCAAATGTGTTTAGAGCCCATGAATCTCTATTGGTTCCATTCTCTAAGGTTGAATAGATATTGGCTCATCCCTCAACATGATCTCAATAGTGACTTCCACATAGCTCTAAGGTGGAAACCCAGAAAAGTCTTCAAGATATAAATCATGAAACAGGTATACTACTAGTGGAAGGATGTCTTGCCTATTACTCTCATAATCTAGAAATCTACTACAAATTTGGGCATTGAGATCTCCCAGTTGATGAGTAACTAGACCATCTCGGCCAACATGGATATCCCATTCACCACAATGATCATACAGGTGGCCCATAAGAGACACTAAGGTCACTCTAATTTGATAACATTCTATGTGGGATCGGTATGTGACTAACCAGTCCATAACCAAAATAATATTAAATCTTATTATATCATGGACATAGATATCCTAAATAAAACAACACTCTCTGATCTCTTGTGAACATCCCTTGAATAAAAAATTACCCTATGTCTGTGTTCCCAAAGGTGTATCAATATTCATTACCTCGTATACTGACTGCAAATCCAGTCTCAAACCATTTACCTTATTTTCATATATAATGGAATGAGAGTCACTAGTCTCAAACATCGAAGTAGATTATTTAGGTGAAACTGGAATAGTACCTATCACGGTCGATGGACCTGCCTCACTCTCCACAAGTTTAGGTTTCACTGCATGTAACTGGACTATCACTCTTCCATGTGGTGTCATCTTACTCCCTTGAGTAGCACCAATCTGATGATGTCGGTGCTCATTCCCAGAAGAACAATGTACAATACTTCTACCACCTATTCATGTGGAGTTCTAGCTACCGCACACAAATGGTGTAGAAGTACCCCTTCCTATACTATGGAATTAACCAGCTTATCCCTCAGTAGCAGCTTGTTTCTTCTTCTTACAGAACTTCTAAATGTTTCCCATCTTGCCACAAAATCATCACTCCCCTGGTGGTCAAAGAAAATGTGTTCAATATTGTTCATTCCTACCAACTTGTGTAAAAGTACAAGACTAAGATCCAGTGAAACTATTCTTCCTAGCTATGCACCTTACTTTCCACAATCCTTACTAAGGTTCTCATTACAATGCTGAAAATATTGGGAAGGAACACTCCATATTCATCATGTGACAACAACCATTCCAATACTAGAAGCCTCGTTCAGTTTCCCCTCTGAAATGAGATCCAAATTAATCACATCATTGACTTTATTCAACCTAAAGATATTTACCTCAAACAACATATCAAACGTAAGTCTATCCTAAAATAATTTTTTCAATGAAGCCTCATCTACCACCAAAGATGGAAAAAACACTATAAATTTGTGAAAAGTTTAGCATAATCCATTATTGGCATGATTCCATGTGACCGATTCATAAACTCTGAATCCCTCTCTGGTCTCACCACCTCAGGATAGAAGGTCTCCAAAAACATTTCTAGAAATTCATTTCATAACATACCATTAGTGTAACTATATCATACTTGAATGTCCCACTAGTGATTTACTAACCCCCGTAGCATATTAGTACCCAACATGACCCTTATCCCATTCAGAGTCCCCAAAATGGGATAGTATCGTATTTATGGATTCAATTAATAATTTAGATCCCATAGTTCCTTCCTATCTAGTAAATTTTGGAGGGTTATGTATTGGAAACACACATGTTAACATAGAAATGATTTTCAGAACCCATATTTGGTCTTTCTCTATGAATTTCATGAAATGAGTAACATTCACATGGAACTATTCGCCTTCCTCCTCAGCTTTATCCAATGGTGCCTCATTCTCACAATCTGGATGTTTGTTCTGGTCCATAACCCTCGGTCTCTCCCTCAACTAGTGTCATGGAGGCATATATATAAAAATCCAAACACACGTCTTAGGTCTCGTAATGAAACCTTATATAATTTACCTAAGAGGAGAAACTAACACATCATGTTTCAACATGTCCTTTACCCCCTTTTTCCACACAGACATCAATGATTCCTTATAACTACTGCTAAAAATGATACACCTAGGTATTAATTGACAATTATACATACATTATCATTAATTATTTCAACCATTAATTAATTCAACAATTAAATAAATAACCATACTAATTTAATCAATAAAGGTTCTCATTAGAAAACCATTTTTTCATTTTATATCACTATTACAATCTCACAACAAGGATAAAACGTTCATGTTCAACAACTTACCAATAACCCATTTTCTCAGGACTCCCTATAATGAAGCAAGTCACAACAACATTGAGCGCACAAAATGAGGCATGAGGACTCATTTTTCTTGAATATTTAGGCCTCATATCATAACTAAACAACTTCTAAAAAAATATATAATCACACCTCAAGTTCACCACCAATGTTGAAATAATATGCAAATGTAATAACAAAAAATATCACAACAATACCACCCTGAGTACTCAGATGTTCCCATGTACATGGGTTTTCAAATCCCATGCACTAGCTCATTACAAGGCTCGAATCTTCCTAGTCTTCTATATAGAATTCCAAAAATAGTAATAAAAAAATAAAATGATTGAAAAGAAAACTCAACTGATACAACTTTTTGATGTCCTGACTCGGGTGCAACTAAATGATTCCAAGAGACGGATAGCCACATGCCCTCATTCACACTTCCTCATACACTAGAGGGTACCGACTACTAGAGATGGTTTGCTATGTAAGTCTTCCAGAGACTATACCCTCTTTTGTCATAATAAAACACCAAGAAATGAAAACAAAAACAACTAACTATATAAGAATATAAATAACCATAACAATTCCATGCCCTATGATATTTAAATAAGAAAATTAAAATACTAAAGTAAAAGTTAAATCATTCTATGACAATGTGAATGTCAAGTGTCTACAATGAAACTAAATGTAAAGACATAATGACTCCAATGTAGGTCCAAAACCATGTGTGTTTCACTCACCCATTCTCTAATCCAAAACATAATCCAATCCCAGGGCCTTTCCCATATCATGTCATCTAATAACAATGTCTTCTCATGTTCCAATCTGGAAACCTAGATATGGTTTGAGTAGAACTCTATAGACCACCTGCAACGGTGTCTAAAACAAGTCCAGTCAAAAGATAGTGTACATAGTTTTATGAAGAAATAAATACAGTGCACAACTAAATAGTTGTCACAATGTCATTTAAACTATAAGAGTCACATTAAGCATAACTTCAATTCAGGTTTCCACACAAGAATCATCATTCCTTATTATCAATCATTTAGTATTAATTGACATTTCATGCACCCCAAATCACATTCATTGTAGGTCTACATGCCTATACCTTTATATCTCATTTGGTTTTGGTCTTCATGTTGAGGAACCCAAAATATCAAACTTTGATAACTATTAGGGGGAATTCCAAGTCCTAGTCCTAACTTTTGATCGATCTAGAAGTCCATGTCTAGAACCAAACAATTCTCACCCATTCAATCCTTCATTAATTAACAAGAAATGTCCACATCATTAAATTAATAATTCAATTAGTAGGTAAAAATTTGAAAATCTAATAGTTAACTCAATTATTTACTCAGCTCATAACCCATTAATTAATTCATCAATTAATTACTCAATCAACATAATTCCAATTACAAAAATAATTCTTCCAGATTTATGATCCTTATAAAATCTTAGTTTCTCATAATTAATTCATCAAATCAATTAAATTTGATGAATATCATGCAACATAATTAATTCTCACAATTATATATCTTACATATCCAAAGATGATTTCATAATTAATTTCAACAATTTAATTAGCTTAACAAAATCAACTCAACATCTCAATTAAAATATTTCTACCCATAACTAATCTACAAAACAAATATCTATTTTAGAAACCCCCTTCACTTTCTCTAGGATTCAATTATCAATTAATCACTAAGGAATTCCCAACTCACTTCAAGATTCATAATTACTGAAATTTAGGAAATCAATGATCAAGGTAATATATAAAATCAATAAAATCACATTTAAATATCAAATCCATGACTATGAGAGTTTGATTTAGACCCCTACCTCAGTTTATTTATGGATTTTAGCCCAATGAAAATCCCCAAAATTTGATTTGCATGAATTCCGCGATCATTCGTCATATATCAATCCCTAAAAAAATTAAGATCAATGGAAACATGATCTTATGAATCTAGATCTTGATCCATATTCATATATCTAGATCTCAACTCATTTGTTTAGATACATAGAAATAGTGGAGATATTCAATTAATAAATCAGGGAAAGATAAATTAATTAATGGGAGAACCAGCAAGATGAAATCCACTTACCCATAAGGGGGAATATCATTAATTTTGGCTTTTGATCTTCAATAAAAATTTTAATATCACTATGGAATCCCTAGAGAAGGCTATGAGGTCATGTTGAATTTGCCAAGCCTGAGCCATGGTTAACAAATGTGAGTCTCTAGGGTTTAGGGGGGTTCAAAATTTATTTTTGGATAATTAATCACAGGCAGATGATTTTTTTCACAAGGGAACATAGTTAGGGAAAGTCGTGCGCCAAGCATGGGCACCTCTCTATCTATGTTTTCATGGTCGACATGTTTTAGTTACAGACTTTTAAAGACCCTATTAAAAATTTTAAAAACCTATTTTCTGTTAGTTTTTCTTAACCATTCACCTAAATGCCTCTGAAGACACTACTCCATAACAATGGTATGTAAAAACATCAAAAAATAACCTGAAACACACCCGAAATAAGTCGAAAAATGAAATGATATTACTTCTAAGAAAATAAAAACAATGTTAAATGTGTATCATAACATACAAACCTAGGATATACAATTAAACAAATGTTTTACATAACCACACCACCTCAATATTAACAAGTACTTTGATACTACCCAAAGATACCCTTGGTTTGACTTTTCCCTATATAGTAAAATCTGAAACCTATTTCTTTCATAATTAATCTCAGGAAACTAGTCTTAAAGAAAAAAAATGACGATTATGTTTTCAATTATAGTATGATAAAATACCATTTATATCATTAGACCTAACTGATTCTCCTCATGAAACATTCATTACATATATATCTACCTCATCAAATATTACATTAAAAATTACCTCCATAAATGTTGTAAAATAATAATAAATATCATCCAAATAATATATATCTTGATTCAAAACTAAAATATATATGACAAATCAGATATTAATTATTAAAAATATTAGTTTCAAAGGCACCAACACTAAAAAATGAGAATAAAACTGTAGAATTGTGTGCTCACCCTACACCAACATCAGAAACTCATTAGAATTATAAAAATGTACCATCCTAGAAAAAAACATGATTAAATAATATCATGAATGAGATATTATATCTATATTTTAATAATAGAATTTTCACAATCGAGTTTAACCATCTACTTCCCAGACCGTCAAGGATTCATATAGAAAAATTATCATCCATGCGTATGATGTATTTAATTAATCGACAATACAATAATGAAAATAATACCTTGCTAATATTAATTAGGTACATTTTCAACATGGAAGATACATGGATGTTTTTTTGTTACCATAGAGACTGGATATACCATAGGTCCTAGTTTTCTGACACCCACATGACCCTGTGTCTGAATAGTGAAGATTTCAACATCTATCAAGAGAAGGGTCCACTGGAATATTTTCCTATTGAAACTATAACTCATCTTACTCTCTCATATTTGGAATATCTCTTCAATGAAATATTTTATAACTAATATATTATAGAATATAATGATATCATGAGAACATCCCAAAAATATAGGATCATGTTAAATATTTAAACCAATGGTTAAAATAAAAATATGTTTAATTATCATATTAATTATACTAAAAAAAACTTAAGAAGTAATTGGTATATTTAAATAAAATAACTTACATTTCATTCAAAAAAATAAAAATACATGTCCCCAACCTAGTAAAATTCAATAAAATATTTTTGTAACTCATGATTAGTTATGGATATGATCTGACTGTGCCCGTTTTTTGTACTTACTATTCGAATTATAACTATCCTATGAACAATCTATCCAGGTCACAAACCTAAATATGGGGTGTGTAAACACACATCAGTATGAGTCTTCAAATGATAAAAAATTGTAGTAGAACAAGTAGTGTCAACCAAACCATAAACCTCATCTAACCATTACATGGTGAGGTAAAATAATAACAACTAAAACATTTGTTTAATATACACAAAACATGGAATAAAACCTGATTAGAAATAAGAATAAAATATGAATAGCAAAAAAATCAATCAAATAAAAGACATGCTAATCCTTAAATAATGGAAAAATCCACATTACCAATATTTACCTCCAAACCACCCCACTATGAAGGAAATTACCAAATGGGAAATTACATAATACAATATTTCATTCCCATTACCTATATCATATAATAAAACATCTTAAAATTACTATTACAAGTAGATATTTCGGTAAAAACCTAGTATGATACAAACACAATGTATATAAAATTTATAATATCACAAATGAAATTTTCCAATATTTTAAACGAAACATCCTCAGAAATCATTTTCAAAATTACAATCCATTTTAAAAAAAATTAACAATTATTTTCCATTATATCCATACTAAAAAAATAAAAAATATGAAAAGTAGAACTTCTATAATATAAATTCATATCTATGTATCATATGGATTGAATGTAGACACATATACATGAAATTACATCATTTTAATCAATGTTATACAACCTCATATAATAATTTGTGAGAAAAATTCCTAGATAAAATTAATGTTTTAATATATAACCATAATTAACAAAAAAAACTCATAATGTTCCCTAAAATATGGTAATATGTATAAGACAATATATAGAGACTAAATATGTATAACATTATATCAATACAATAATGTGTCATAACACAATCCATCGAAAACTAAAAGGCCACATCCTAACAGTAACATACGTATTAAAGATACCTACATAAATATCTTGGCACACATAATGGTTTATACGATACAATCATATTTCCATTTAAATACAATGAACACAATTTAATGAAATTGTTTAAAAACTAATAAAACCATCTTAGGTATTTGAAAATACTTTTCCAAATAAATGAAATATTTATTTAATTAAATAAAAAATAAATAAATATCTATTTACAAAACTCATTTGAAACTACATATCACATAAAAATAATAAAGAACCCAGTTTATTTTTCATGATCAAAATTAAATTATTAAAATAAACCATTATATAGAATTTATTCTACATTTTGGTATAAATATAGCCACATTAAATAATAGTGACCATAATCAAGGAGATAGACCTTCTACTGAAAAAGGCATGAAATGAAACAACAAACAGATCAATCTTATACACTATGATAAAAAATATGAACATAATTGTACCCAAAATCATAGACTTAACAAAATAAATGGACTAAAATTAAGCAATTATTAACTATTGATAATATATATAATGAAATTTATTATGGATATACAAATTAAGTAACAAGTAAGGGATATAATAAACCAAAATTTCACTGGGTGAGATCATTGGGGAGAAAGGTAAACGTGGAGGTAGAATAAAAAATAAATAATATTAATAGTGAAAAAAACTACAGGTCATGAAAATTTTATGGAGTGTAATCCCATTTCATTTCATTTATTTCACGATGGATTAAAATTTCCAAAATAATGTGCCACTATTTTATTAAGAAACCAATTATTTTCACTATATTTTTTGAAGTAAATAGATGGAATGTAAACCTTTCACAACCTGAAATTGTTTTAATACATTTCTTTAGATACAATTACATGTAATTTTATAACATTATAAATTTTGTAATATCCATGTAGATAGAAAACAGACATGTAACTATTAGAAAACAGTAGGGTATAGTGGAACCTAGGATATTCTTTGATGTTATAGAAAACCCCTCAGACCCCATACCCCATTTATACACAGACTCAATTACTCAAAAAAACATACATCAATAAACATAATATCAGTTTCATGTAAAGTTTCATAATTTTTAAGAATACAAAAACTCACCCACATAAGGGTGAAATATAGGGAATGTTCTATAGAATACCTAAAATGATTTATGGACTGTCACATTGAGGGTTTCTATGGAAAACATATTACATTAGATCACGATGAGGTAGCCCATTATACACATGATTAACAGTTTCATTTACCTATAAATATAAGTGGATATGGATATATTTCATGGTATTAACATAATAAAATCTCAGATTAATTTATATTATGTGGTTTTTATTTTATAATAGATGAGGAATATTTGTATGAGGTGGACGAAGTGATAAATAAAATTCATGTCTGAAATATTTTTCATATTTTTTAGTGAACCCATTTATGATTACCCCAAAAGGATTTATAGATTTTCAATCTAATCAAAAAAATGTTTTTTGATGTATCTATAGGGGTATGTAATTTATTTGAATATATTTCATTTCTCTCATGAAAAAATTTTGTTCGAAGAGGGAATGAGAGGGGCGGCCATTTATATGTGATGGAGAGAACATATTTGGTATTTTGTGAAATAAAAACTAATACAAATTCTTTTAGATTGAAAAAATCCTCTGAAATGTATTCATATCTAATATAATGTTTTATACTATCTAAATATATCCATAAAATTCTGATAATATTGTTTTATATTATTTTTATTCTTATATTCTAATTTTAAAAGCCAGATAAAACAAATTTTAACTTAATTGCATTTATTAATTATTAAATTTTTATCTATTCATTATGGTAAAAAATATATAGATCATAGTAGATAATATATATTAATTATTATATTTATGAAAAATATTTTTTTAAAATTAAAATCACAACATTATTTGAATTAAATTTTGAATGAATCTCACAAGTGAGTAGAAAAAAATTGTTTTCTAAATATAATATTTCATCATATTATAATGTTTAATCTCATAATTAAAAATAAAAATTTAATCAATTGAAATATATTAGATAATGTGTAATATAATTAGACTATTTTCAAATCAAAATATTAATTATAATATTAAATTATTAATAATTTAAATGAAATATATGTTTTAGATAAAAATCTGTATTTTTAACTCTTCATAAAAATGTAATTTCCTTATAAAATTCAAAAATATTCACCCAATGATTATTTTACAAACATATTTTAAAAAATTTGATTTATTTTTTAAAAATAATTTTTTAAAATTTGAGAATTTTTATTTTATATTATGTTTTCAATGAGATATTAAAATGCCATTTTAAAAAATGAATTTCTTCATAAGACATTTCTATTTCATCCAAATGATTATTAATTATTATTTTAATGAAATTATTTCCATTATGTTGATTTTATAAATAATTAACCTATATAATATTCATAAATATCTTAATATTTATTCAAAATTACTAACTAATTGACTGTGTAGTAATAGAGCTACATTTTTCACTAAAACCCAATGATTCATGCATCTGATGATATCGAAGTGCTTGAATTTATATAAAATGAAATATATTATAATGAAACAAGATTTTATATTATTTTATTATTTTTGTTATAAATGTTATATTTTCAATTAAATATAATGATTCACTTTTTAAATATTATGATAAAACATTCATCCACCATTATATATTTTTAATGAAAATCTAATCATGGTATTGACAAAAAATTGTTTCAATTTTGAAAAAACAAGTTCCATAATCCCAAAAATTAAAAAGGTTTCTAAATATACCTCCTAATAACAGATAAATAGAAGTAAAATAGTCACTTTAATAGGTTTACAATCAGGATACCTTAAGTATTAAATAATTTAATGGAAATGGAAGGTAAAACAGTCAGCCATGTATTGAAATAATGTAATAGAAATCTATTATCATGTAAAATGGAATTGTAATGATAATGATAATAACCTCAAAGCCATAAACCATTGTGGTGAAAAAAATGAAATTCAAAATGATTTTAAAAGAGGCAAAAAATATTTGATAGATTTATAACATGAATCATATGTATTAGATGTGAATATAACACCCATCGACATTACAATATAATTATCTTCAAAAAAAAATCAACATAATTTATAGTTCTCAATTCATGGAACCCATGGTTAGAATGATATAGGATAATATATTAAAATAATTTTTTTAATTGACCCTTATCACAATGAAATTAAAAAGCATGGTATGAATAGTATTAAATAAATTAGGAAATTTATATGGTTTACATAAGTATAAAATAAATTAAATGGTTATATATAGATTATATATAATATAGGAACCATTAAAATTTAATTTGTTTCTTAAAACTGTACCTTTAAAAAGGTGGTCTAGTCATACATTTTCTAATAATTTAAAATCTATTTTTCCATATGTAAAAAGGATTATTTTTATACCAAATCGTTTATGAAAACCTAAACTCAAAATTTTATTTGAGTTATTATTTGTAATTTCTGGAATAGATAAAATTTTCAGTGAAATTTGAAAAATAAATGTTTTATAAAAAAACATTCAATTTCATTAAATGATTTAATAAAATAAATTTTATAGTAATATTATTTTATTGTAAAATTATTTAAATTATATTTATATTTATCCAACATAATAAATTGTTCTAAATTCTATATTTAATTTTCTTATCAAATGTTTTCATTCATTCCAATCATTTCTATTTTAGAAATATTGTTTTCATCCTTTATCTAGGAGTGTTTTTATATTAAAATTTTTATATATAGGAATTTGATTTGGAAAATTGTATCCATATTTCTAATTAGTATAGTAGATATTATCTAGCAGGTAAAAAAAAATTATCACCATAAATAATATTTAATTCCGTAATAAGTAATTATAACTATTAAGAAGAAAATGGGTTTATCGAGTGTTAAACTAAAAATGTATGGTTTAAAATAATCTCAAAACATTTCAAAACCCAAAATTATGAACATATATATTACATTTCACCAATAAGGTTCTTTAATAGACCAATTTTTTTCCCTGTGCATGTGATAAATGTTAGCACATCATTATCATTTAAAAAATTTCCACTATTTCATTCAACTCGTTTATAAATAGACACGCACTCTCCACTTCCCTTAAAACTAAAACTATATTTGATTAAATTCATTTATATCTTATTTTCATCTTTACATAACAACCAGAAATGAAGATATATTGGTGTAATTAAAAAACAAAGAATGGATGGAATTTCGTTAAACCTAATGCGGTTGTCCAATGGATATGTGGTGTCATTTTTTATTCATTTATGTTTTAGTTCATATTTTTACTCCATGACATATTTTTATATTTAATAAAATAATAAAAATATTATATTCTATAAAATTACATTTTTATGTTAATATAATAACATATATCTCTACCAACACCCACAAAATGGTATATTAAATCATCATTAATGTGTTTGAGAGATTACTAAATCACTAATTGTTGTTGATCATTTCCAATAAAAAAAATTCACGAATGAATATAGTGATGAATTTATTGTTTATTCATATTTTTTAAAATATAATTATACGAAATTAATTGTATTATAACATTCTCTATATTACATTTATTGAATGTAAAATACTATAATGTTTATCATGTGTCTAGTATACTACTACCTCATGATGTGATTTAATTTATTTTTCAATTATGATATTCAGAGAAAAAAATATTGTTATATTTAATAAATATTTCTAACATTATTAATATTATATTAATTATTTTTAAAATAATATATCACAAATTTAATTATTTTATCATCCATTAATGTAATGAGTTCATCACTCATGTGTACGTCGGCCCTACTATGTCCACGATGTGATAAGATTCATTTTACATGACCATCATTTAGGAATTATTATACAAATGTATATATTAATAAAATATGATAATTATAACATTATTAAATTTCTTCATAAGATTTATTACTATAATATTTACATTAATTGTAACATTATTTTCATAACAAAAATTTTAAATAAGGCAATAAACATCAAATATAAAGAAAAAATGGAATATTATTAACAAACATTGATAAAAATGGTTTAAGGGTATATATATGTTATTATAAATATTAATATTTTAATCTAAAAAATTAAAACATTATTAAAACATTATAATTTAGTTTTAATCATATTTAACAAAATTGAATATATTTTAATGGACATATCTTAATTTCAATTCATTGAGAAATATTATAATTTCATGCACATAATTTGTTTTATATGGAATATTTAAAAACCCTTATACATTTAAAATCATGAATCAATATGGTTGATTTTTATATTACAATTAAATTTGAATTATGTAATAGAATGGGGGTTGAATTTGAAATACTAAATGTTAAGTAATTTAATAAATCAATTACATTTCATTTGAGTACATTATTTCCTCATAATATATGATATTTTAAGGTTATGTCTATTATTTAATTTTACAATATTTCGTTGTTTTTAAAATTTTTATGAGAATTTACATTTGATAAAAATAAAGGATTCAATAATTTACAATCAGAACATTGTTCATATCACTATAATGGATTTCATATCAATTCATGTTCATTAATACATATTTGTCAATATGAACTTATTTACATTTTTATTGTTTATATACTACCCCAAATATATATATATATATATATATATATTAATGTATTATCGATTTATTAATGATAATAAATGTTTCTTATCATAATTATTTTCTTCATGTAACAATAACATTAGGTTAAAATTCACATAAAAATTACTTTCCTCATTGGATAACATTACATGCATGACTTATTTTTACTGAAAAATATTATATCCTTAAAATTATATTATTTAAAATAATATGATATATCATAGAAGTTAAATTATAGGAGAATAATATTGTTAGCAAATTTATGAAAATATATTGTTTTAAAAATATAATATGACTTCATTGGTTACCAATTATATATAAATGAATATGAAAGCATAATGAATATAAAGGAAAATATTATAATTTGTATAGTCAAAAATCCGTTTTAACATAATAAATTATATTAATTAGAATTTGTGGGTGATATTTTAGGAATATATATTTTATATATTCAAAAAAAAATTTAATATTCATACAAATATATTTCAATCAGATATAAAAAGAACAACTCAAATTTTTTCCCTAAAAAGACATATTTTGAAAAAGGGGGTTTCACTACGGTTTAATAGAGAACACATTTTAAAGCGAATTTTTTCAATTTAAAAAACCCACAATGTCTTCCCATTAACATGATTAATTTTAAATTAATTTATATCACTTATTTTACATGAAATTAGAAAAATAGATTATTTATTTGGGTTAATAAATAATTTTAATGTCTAATTTGGTCAAA
Organism: Viscum album; assembly: GCA_963277665.1. Classification (NCBI taxonomy): domain Eukaryota; kingdom Viridiplantae; phylum Streptophyta; class Magnoliopsida; order Santalales; family Viscaceae; genus Viscum; species Viscum album. The sequence goes on along the minus strand of OY728148.1, from coordinate 62,911,116 downwards.
AAAAATTTAAAAAGGATTAATGCATGTAATTAAAATTAAATCCATCGATAAAGGTAACATTAAGCATAACTAACTATAAAACCATACATATATGATCCTAAAAACCTTGAATGTTGAACAATGCTAATTAGATTACCATAAATCTTACATGAACATTATATTACTTATTTTTTCTTGTTTTTTATGGCAATTTATAGGTAATATGTCGGTGCACTAATGATTTTGTCAAAAATACCAAGTATGTCCTTTTGCATCCATATAAAAGAGTACCAACTATCTATCGTCCCCACACCTATTAAACCAATTAGGTTCTTCCATGATCTGCCCAATAGACTTCCCAAAATCCTTACATTCCTATTATATGACCCCACTATTTTAGAAATCAATCTAAAGAATCATTTTGGCACAAACCAAAAATGGTTTTACTATTAAGAGGTAACATATTATCTTAAGATACTTTTATTTATATGAATTTTCCACCTATAAAATATATTTATTACATAACTGTTTAAAAAAATAGTATATTAAATATAATTTGTTTTTTTTTTGTGATAATGGGTTGACAATTACATACACAAATATTCATCCATTGGTTAACGAACATATAGATTATGTTTACGACAAACTACCTCCTCTCTAAATGATGATTGTTTATTTTTACATTGCCACCTCTCATGGTATAAATTATTATAGATACTACGTGTATATAAATCACAAGATATAATTATTTTTTATTATTATTCTGTATTCTTTATAAAACACATATATCATTATATTCCATTTTATTGTAAATACAGTAATTTCATTTGAGGAAGTGTGGACCACTCCCCCACCCCACACGAAGAGATTTGATTCATTCGCACATGGAATGAAATTTTTAATGATGTTTTTAGTTAATATATATTATATATATTATATAATAATTTAAATACAATAGTGATATATATACATATATAAACTTATATGTCAGTTACCTTAAATATTTCAATATGATAATAAAAAAGGAAAAAATTTCATGGTTATGTATGACATTCCATCTCCACAAATGATGAATTCCATTTCATAATGATGTATTATATATATTTTTGTAATAAACATTGAATGAATAAAAATAATATCTATATCATGTATTGAATTTTTGAATCTTGATATTAGTGTATGGAACAAAGATATACATGATTAAGACACAAGTGAAGAATAAAGCATATATTACCTAAAGTGAATCCTTAAAATATGATTGTTAACTATAGTGTAATATATGGTCATTATCAAAATAAATATGTTATTATATATACTAATGTGGTTCATTAAAATATTATTAATAATTTTAAATTTATTATACATTTTTTCGGAATGAGTACAAGGTGTGATAAGGCACAAGGTAAGGGGATTTCATCTCACATTTTATTTATATGAGATTAATTATTTATTCATTACCCATTAATTTTGTGTGGTGTGTATACTTCCCATAGACGTCATAATTTTTTTTATATTTATATTTATTCATATATTCATATCCATTGTATGTTCTCTATTTCAATGGTATTAAGTTTCTAATAATTAACATATTAGTTAAATCGTTTTATCTTAAATTTCATTATTTTAGAATCATGTTTTTTATTAAACTAAATTAGTTTTTAGGTTTATATACAATAATTTTAAATTATATTTCAATAATATTATTATTTAACATATATTATAATACTCATGTAATTTTTTTACTTGGAATGTTTGATCCCAATTTACTAATTGATAGGAGTTTCTTGATATAGTTTCATCGCTTTTCAAGATAGTCTTTTTATATTAATCCTTCACTGAAATATTATGATTCATATCACTAGAATACTCATTAAAATTATTATGTATTGCAAATTCAAGATATATTTATGTACTGGTAAAATTTGTCTACTCTTTGGTACATAACATAATTAAGAATGTGTTTTATGAAATCCCGACAGTACCCTCTCTTTTGATAGAATTCTATGTTATTTCAAAACCATGTTTTATATAATGGCTTCCATGAATATTGTACCATTATTATATAATAATTAATGCAAATTGTGGAAATTTTATAATTATATGGATGTTTCTAAATTAATGTTCTCGACTCTTTCTGTTCATGGAATTTTTCTAAACATTTTACCTTGGAAAAAATGTTATTTTTACCTCGTACGACATGCATGGATTTACCAGACATCATTTTTTAAAATCTTCTATTAAATTATTAAAAAGTATAATTTCTAATCTAATTTATTTTTTAATATTTTAAATATTTTTTTTTGTTTTATAAATATATTTTTCTTGTACTGGGGTTTTCAAATCGGATTATGATTTGTTTATAAATTTTTCTGGAAAAATGTTCAAAAAATATTTTTAATATTATTTTATCTATTTTAAATGAAAATGAGTTGCCAAAAAGTTGTATTGTCAATTTATATTTTATCATTGACAAAGAATTCATTTTTTAATTATTTTTTTATAAATTTTCAATGGAAAGAGTTTTCAAAATGATTTAAATAATTATTTTTAAGTTTTCAATGAATATTAGAAACAATAATTTTGAAATGGTTTTGATACTTGTTATGTACGTTTTTACAGAAAATGTGTTTTCAAATTTTTTATTTTTTAAATTTTATTTTCCATTAAAGAAATGATGTTTACCTAATATGTTATCAAAATATACTTCAATGTTATTTTTCATCTAAGATATCAACTAGTGATGTTAGTCATTATCTTCAAACAAATTATCCAATGCTTCCATTAATATTCTTTCTTAAATTGTTTTCATTTTGATTCAATGATACTTATGACACCCATTTCACTTCGAAGGGTTTTATTCTTTTGAATAACACTTCTTTTCACATATTATTATTTCATAATTTGATAATAAAACCTATATATTTTAATAGCTTATGATGTAATGAAATGGTGATTATTCCTATTTCATTTCATTGGTAATGATTTGATGTTTATAAAACCTATTAATTTATATGCGTAAGGATATGAGAAAGGTTTTATTATCATGTGGACATTTATGAATAATTTTATTATGATATAGGTGGGCCCTATATCACTCTATAATGCATTGTGTAATCTAATTTTAAAGATGAACTCAACAGGTACATTGGTTATAGACAAAGCCCAAAAACCAAACAACACATGGGTTGTTTTTGAAACATAAAATTAAAGGGGTACATGGGTTGTATTTCTAGCCTGGAAAAAATAAATTTCATGGATTTTAGCCTAATCATAAATGTATGAGGTTACGTGGGTTTTTATCTGAATCCCAACGTAGGTACATAGGTTGTAGCTCAACCCTGACATGTTATAATTGTCTTGGTATGCAGCATTGACAAATGGTTTTATATTCTATTGTGCAGGCCACATATTTCATGCATTATTCCTATGATATTATTTAATGACATGTACTCTTAATTATTTTATGATATATGACTTATGAACTAAAAATATTAATTATAATCTCTTTTATGTATGGTATGATATGAAAATGATATCTGCAAGTTCTATACCATTTTTCATGCTATGATTTGACATTTCCTTTATTATACATTACTAAGAATTTATGATCACCCAATTCTTATGTTTCCTCTACCCATGCAATGAGGAATTATTTTAGGTAGAATTAGTATTTTTGGAAATATTTATGGGAGATGTTGAGGTGATTTCACCAGGATAAAAGATTTTATTTTCACATTTCCAAAACACCAATTTATTATGCTTGTCAAGCGTGTATTTTTTGTAATGTACTAAATATTCAGTTAAATAATGCAATATCCATGTATTTTAAGCATGTTACACAAAAGCAGATATCAAAGTAATGGGTTGTTCAATAATTGGAAACATGGATGAGAAACATTCAGTGATATCCCATGGTATATTTAAAAGGATATGTCTTGGGATGTCACTTAGGTTATTTGTAAGGATGAATCAATGTTTTAGAAAATGTCTTGGAATTTTGGTTAATGATATATCAAGTGTTTTCCTAGAAATAAACACATGTATGGATATTACAACTGGATGTGGATATAGCATAAATGTATATATGGGTAATAACACTGAAAAGGTTTTTTGGACCTAACATATTTTAATCCTTTACAGGGAAACATGCCTTTCTGAACACCTAGTTTACACACCTGGTGAATATACTATGGAAGTTCCCAACCATATCATAAACCATTATGAATTATTTTAATATTTTATGACTATTAAAAAACTAGGATAAATAAATGTGTGTCATCAATTAAAATATAGGTGTAATTATTTATACATCCTATAATTAATTTTTTAGTATTCTGTTGATTTCACATATGATATATGTCTCTCAACCTCTTAAGTTTAGTTTCATTCAAGGCATAGAACTAAAAGGAAAATGGTTAATATTGAATATTTCAAATGTGCAAGGTATGTGAATTATGTAAATTTATTTACCGAGTATAAATATCAGGAAGAGAGTCAAGATGGTGCTATGAGTATTGGTTAGACATCTAAAGATAAAGACACTCCAAATGATAGGTGAATGGTGTGTGATGTTCATATTTTATTTTTAACATTTATCATATGATGAATGTTTTGATTGTGGTCAGCCGACATTCAGACATGATTCCTTTTTCATATTATTCTAATAACATATTATAGAATATGTTGATAAATCCTAAGTAATTGTTTATGTATATTGCTGTATTAATGAAGAATTTATGATTTTTTAATTAAATGATTATGTTACATGGATCATGAAATGTATATTTTTTTCATTATATGTTATCAGTAAGGGGTTTAAATGGAATTTTTAATGTTTACAATGAATTTTAAATGTTTTTATGGAAAAGTTTTATTTTGATTATATTATGTTAACCATTAATTAATGCTTAAAATTTAGATAATGTCTATTGGATAATGATGTGTTGGATGAAAATAAGTATATTTGAAAGCACACTTTCTCATGTATATATTATTGACACAATGATACTTTTCATCATGGGAGTTGTTTACTACTACTTGGATTTAATGAATATATTTATTTATCATTATAAAAAAGACGGAATGCATGTTTTAAAAAATGATTTCTGTTGTTTAAGGTTAATAACATGTTTAAATGGAATATAATATGAGGATATTAACATGTTTTTAATGTTTTAAACATGTGGTACTTTTTGATATGTGGGTTATCAATGTTAAGAAAATATCATGACTTACTTTCTAAAGAGATGAATTTTCATATCTCAAAAGGGTTCTGATATTAACAGATTATGGGAGGATTAATCCATTCTTTTTATGATGTTGAAGGGAATAATGTGTTATCATAAAACATTAGGATCTATAAATGTTGGATATCTTATTATAAAAACATTTTTTTAATTATATATTATGATAGAAGGGAAGTCATATCATGGAAGTCATAATCTTTTACTGCATTGGGAATGAAAAATACAATTTCCATTTTGGAGAATGATGTGATGTGTATAATGGAATATCATAGATTTAGGTATTACTAAAATCATAGAAATATATTTCTTCATGAAAATTCATTAAAATTCTGTAAAATATCTTGAAACCCAAAATTTCTTCATAGTAGTTCCATTTTTTGATAAATCATATGGTCCCATAGTTCATCACAGATTTATAGATTTCTGAGTATTAAATTATTATTGATCATTTTCTCAATCAATCTATATCAGAATATTATAGTTAGATTTTTATTATTTTTCATTACTATCACATCTCCCCTATGTTCCCTTATGTGGAATCATAGTTATATGTTATTTTTGGTATTCGTTATGGTTAAAAAAATCCAATTTCATAGGATATTTTATTATTGATTTTTATGATGTAGGATTATATAAATGAAACATTAAAGTATTAAACATTTTATCACCCAGAGGTATATTTAGGGATAAATTAATTTTTAGGGGTTCTAGAATGTAACATCAAAATATAATGTGTTTTTTTAAATTAATTATTATTTTTTGATGTTTTTCATTTCATGAAACCATAAAAATATTTTATTTTATATTAAAGAACTATATCTATCCTGTTTTATACTCAAAAAAAGATAATCATGCACTACAAACTACATAAATTTTATCTTTGTCATCCAAGAACATCAATTTTATCTTATGTTACATGCAACAATGACTTTCATCAATGTCATGTGTGACATGCACAACTGATTATTCCAAAACTATAATTTATCATTAAAATGTTATTATTTATAATAATAATATATAACATTGATTTAAATAAGAGGTTATTAATAGTATTCAAAACATATGAATATATTTTTTTCAATAATATAATATGAATTCACATATTATTAACTAATTATATAATAATACGAAAACCAATTGAATATAAATGAAAATATTATTATTTTTATCATCCTACAGATATTTTAATGTACTAAATTAAATTATTAATAATTAGTGAGTGATATTAATGTAATATATATGTTATATATTTAATAAAATAATTTTAATATTAATCTAGTAAATTATATATACATAAAACAATAACAACCCCATGTTTATGTTTATAACCTATATTTTTTATAAAGGTATTTTAACATTATTTTAATGGAGAACCCATTTTAAATTAATTTTTGTGAAATTTTATAGAACTAATAAGTAAAAATATACTTTATTTTATTCGTTACAAAAATATATGGTTAGGATAATGTTATTTTTTTCCATGAATTTCAATTTTCTAATTAATAGTACAAAAATACAGGATTTTAACTGAAAACTTTTTATTCATCTATTTTAGTTATAAGGATAAATTTTATTTTAAATTGAGTTATATGTATAGTCAAATAATATTTTTATAAATTATTAAAATTGATATTAACTTAAACAATTTCACATTGAAATTGGATATAAAACCATAGCACACTTTTGATCATATTTACATTAAAAACATGTGGTGTCATCGAGTCAGCGAAATTAATTTTAAATTAATTTCTTCCAGGTATGTGATTTGAGTATGGGAAAATGGATTCCAGATTAGGAATAATAAAAATGTATAATTTTTAATAACGTAAATTTTTCCTTTGACCAAAAATACTAGTGAATGTTATTACAATTAATTACATCTATTAAGGTGATATTATTCTTAACTAAGGACTAAGAATAAATTTAAGACCCAAAACAACCGAGACACTTTTCCAAAACCCAATGGCTGGCCAGGATTACATAATTAACCTTAAATTACATAATTTTTAATTGGTACAATCTTTTTAGGAAAAACATGAGTACACCTATGTTTTCATAAAAAATTCCAACTCTGTCCTTTTTGTTCCCTATAAAAGGCCACCACCTCACCCTCTTCTTCAAACCTCTAAAATCACATAGTTTGGGAACCTATATTCCCTATAAAAATCAATAAGTTCCAGAAATTATTATTATAGGACTGACATATGGATTAATGAACTCTATGTAAGCCTTTTGGTGTAACCCGAAAAGAGTTACATGATTAAGAGGTACAACCTTCTCTCAAACTCCATTCATTTATTTACTTTCTCCACCTATCCAATATCATTACTAAATAACTATATAAATTATCTAAATACTAAATATTCATGTATTTTGTTATTATAAGGGTTATACATACATATATATAATCTTCCTTATAATGGTTAATGTACAAACTATTTATTTTTATGGTGAACTATCGCCTCTCTAAACGATTATTGTTCATGTTTTCCTTTACTACCTCTTATGGTGGAAATTATGATTGAAAATATATTTATATATTTAATATAATATATTTATTATGTATTTTGTCTTCTGTATTACTTTAAAAAATATCCCTTTTACATTCAATTTGGGGTAAATATAATAAATTCATTTGTATAAGTGTGGACTATACCCCACCCCCCTCCAAATGATGTGATTCATTCACACACTACATGGAATGCATTTGATATGGGTTGATTGAACATATATGATATTTATTATATAATAATTCTACTATAATAATGGTATATATAGAAATATATGAACATATTTTACTTACCTTATTTATTTCAACACGATAATAATAACTAAGTCAACATTCATGCATACATACTTCTTATTATCTCTGTGAATGGTGTATTCCATTTCATTCATATAAATTTTATAGATTGTTATAATAAAAATATAATAAATTTAAAAAATATTCATTTAATAATTTTAATTATTGAATCCTAATATAAGAATAAGGAATACAATATAAATGTTTAAAAGACATGGAAAGAAAAAGGCGAATATTACCTAAAATGAAACCGTAACATATGAATTTTAACTAGAGGGTAAAATAAGTTCATGATAAAACAATATATGGTATTATATATAGGAATATTTTTATTTAAAATATGTATAATAAATTCTCATTTATTATATTAATGTTTTTAATGAGTATGATGAGAGTCAAGACACAAGGAATGTGGATTTTATCTCACTTTTTATTTCAGTGATGTAGATGCTTTATTCAGCACATGTTTATTTTTTGTTGTGTGTAAAATATTGATAGATATATTCAATGTTTTGTATATATTAATTTATGGGTATTTTCATATCCATTAAATTGAATTTTTTTCATGGGTCTTATGTTTCAAATGATACAAAATTGCTAAAATTGTTATGTCTCAATTTTTCTTTATGGAGAATCATGTTTTGTTATGCACTTAAATTCACATTGAGGTGTAAAGACTTCTATTTTACATGAAATATAGTGAATATCCAAATTTTCATGATATTATTAGCTCTATCTGGTTTCCTCCTCTTACATTAATTATATGATCCCATGTTTTCATTTAAATGAGTTAACTGAACAAATCTAATCACTTTCCAAGATTATTCATGTTTATAGTTTATTAGATGAAATCTTATGAGGATTATATCTTTAAAAATCATGAATTTCATTCTATTTTTTTTATACAAGATATCTTCATTTTTGAAAAAAATTCCAATCATTGCTATAAAAATATGTAGGAAATTGTTCTTATGAAAGTCTCACATTACCCTCTCTTCGGTTTGAAATCTATATTCATTAAATAAATAATTCTTTAAAGGGTTTCCAAGAATATTGTATCATTGTACTATAATAAATAAATAAAAATTTTCTATTATTTATATTTTAAAATTTCATTCAAAGGAATATTCTTGGCACATTCCAATCGATATACATTTTGAATTTTTTTACCATGAAAAATCAATCTTATTTTTACCTTTTAATACATATATGGATTTACCCGTTCTCATTTCTATGAAGCTTCCTTTTCATTTTTAATGTTTATTTTTTTATAAAATGGTTCTAAAATGTTCTAAATCATTATATATTTGTTATAAAATTATTTTTAGTGAACATGTTTTTCAAAAGGATTCTATGATTATTTTATAAGTTTTCATTAATATAGTTTTCAAAGTATATCAATTATTATATTATATAGTATTAAGTAAAACAGTTTATAAAAATTAAATAATATTTTATAAGTATTCCTAGATTTTATTCAATTTTTTTAATTATTATTTTATATCTCTTCAAGGAAAATAGTTTTACAAATGATTTTCATCATTATTTATATGTTATCAATGTATTTTCTGATAACGGTTTCATAATGTAATTCAATCTTTTTTTGTATGTTTTTATGGAAAATGGTTTTCAAAAGGTTATATGTTTTAAATATAATTTATGATAGTAGATTGGTTATTTACCTCAAATATTTTTAAAAATATCATTCCATGTTATCTTCCATCTATGATAATATATTTTGATGTTACTCATTTCCTTTTAGTATGTGATCAAAATATTTAACTATTATTCATTCTTAGATGGTTTATATTTGATAGAATGATTATTATGACACATATTTGACTACTATGGGTTTAATACTTATAAAATTAGCTTCATTTCCTGGATTATACATTCATTAAGTGATTATAAAACCAACATCTTTCCATAAGTTATGATTTTTTGAAATGATTACAAAACACATTTAATTTTATAGGTTTTGATTTGAGGTCTATAAAATATATATCTCTTTATGGTTTAGGATATGATGAAGTGTTTATTATATTTATAAAGATTTATAAATGGTTTAATTATGAGATGGGTTGGACCTATATATCCATTTAATCTATTGGATAATGATAATATGTATACGTGCTCAATGGGTACATAGGTTGTAGACCAAGCCCGAAAATAATAAGGTACATGTTTTGCAACTCAAATCCTAAATGTAAGCAGGTACATGAGTTATTTCCAAATCCCAATAACCAGTAGGTATATGGGTTTTATCATAATAATAAATGTAATAGGGTACACAAGTTGTTATACTAATTCTAATTAAAGAACATAGGTGGTATCCCAATCATAAGATATTATTATGGTTTTAGTATATACCCTTAACATAAGGTTTTCTATTCAAACATGAATTCCACAAATTCCATGTCATATTATTATGTTATTATTTAATGACATAATATCTTGTTGATATTTTGATATATTTATTGTGAAATGGAAAAAATTATTTTGATATATAATCCTTATGTTATTATTTTTAGATGTTATGCACATGTTCTATACTCTTTCGTCCATTTTATTCTTATACAGTTCCATTATTTACCAATTCTATGAATCTGACCTCACACCATTCATATGGTTCCTTTTCCCATGTTAGGAGGAATTTTTTAGGTATAATTACTAATGGTGGAGATTTTTTGGTACATGTTGATGAATGTTTACTATTATACATGAATTGTTTTTCATGTTTCCAAAGACACAAATTATTATAGTCCTCATAGATATATATTTGTATTGTATCAAATATTTAACTATAAAAATGTAAAATCCTTGTATGTTATGCATGGGGATCTATAATACTATTGTTTTAGTGTGTAATTTAGTATGGTTTTTTAATTTTAATACATCCACATCTAGATAAATCATGTTTTCATTGTACAAAAACAATTATAACTAGGGGTAACAAATTCAGAAGTGGTTCTTTGGAAATTGACTCGGTTATCAACAAGTAGTATATAACATGCCTTATTTTCTACATGGTTTGACGATTCTCGGTGATATTATACTGTTGATTAAAATTTTATTTTCAAGACATTATGATGTATTAGTAAATATTTTGTGATTTAAAATTTTCTCTAAGAAGACATGTTTTTTTATGAAATTATCTATTAAAAATGTTATCAAACATTTTTTAGTGTCTAACAATATTTGGGATAATATGTTATGTTCCAGAATTTCATGATCTAATATACTATATTCCATTTTTTATTAATGAGTCCATTGATATAGATTGGGAACCACATAAAAGAATATTGTTTATATACATATTGTTCTCCTGGGTAAGGTAATGCAATTGGGTTTAGAGATTTTACTTAAAATATAAAAATTACAGCTCTATTAAAGATGATATCAATGTTAATGTTAAATAACCAATCATATTTGTTGAAAACTATATATAAGTTTTTCAAATAATGTTATACTTCTGTCTGCATCATATACCACAATCAGTTAATAAGACTTTAAGTCCATTAGTATATGAGAAATGTATTACTGGCCTAGAGAAGATATTTAATACTATATGTGGTAATAAAATAGACAACGATTTCATGGTATTTTATGATCTCATAAGTGATTCAAATCAACAATGGTCGTTCATTTAAGAAAACTATGTATGGATATGAATAAAAATTCTTACAATGGATGAATTTTGAAGAACTTTTCAAGGAATATGATTCCACTTGCGATCAATGAGAATATATGGAGTAACAATTTATAGTCTAAGATAAAAGGAAAATGAATACTTTTCTATGTATGAGTAAACAATTTAATATTTATTAGGGAATTATACTTAATAATTATATAAATTAATTATAATGATTGTACATTTCATTGATGAAATAATTGTGATTAATCAATGACCATTAGCTTGGAAATCACTTTCACCACATGGGGAACAACTATATTGTGCTATAATGAAAGGGAAATAATTATCCAATTCTTATAGATTTTATAAAAATTATGTGAATAAGAGTATTATAAATAATAGGATACTTTTTTTAGGGAATGAATTATTTTCCTTATGTGATAATTGTGGAAATAATCAACATAGAACATATTTTATGTGAGTGGGTCCTTTATGCATGTTTGGAGAAATATTCTACCATTTTTATCATTTAATGTGACAAAAATTAGATTACAATGATCCATAATTAAATACTAAGGAGGTTAAGTAATATGAAAATTATTTCTAATGTTCCAAGGGAATATACCATATAATAAGCTACAATATCAAGGTCAATCTTATTGGATTAATAATATTGAAGATGAGTAAGAAAAATGATTTTGTATTTGGATTTTAGAATAATAATATTGAAGTAATTTCAATAATTTTATTATATTTATAATAATTATGAAATGTTTAAGGACTTGAAGATAATACTATTTTATAATTTAAGAGAATATATTAAATTATACCGATGAATATTAAAATAGATTCCATTGGAATATGATATTTTTAGAATAAACTTATTTATGGATTATAAAAAATAACCCATGAATGATGATGAGTTAATAATCATAAATAGATTATTAGGTGTTATTATTTGTTACTATAAAATTGTTTAGTCCTTTTCTAGTTTCTATTATCTTTCATATTAATTAATTCATTTTTGGATTTATTGAATATATATGACCACGTATGATTTGAGTTTTTTAAGTATACATTTATTAGTTAATTTATCTAGTTGTTCAAGGTATTCACATTTAGGGATTATTAAATTAATAAAAAATTAATATTATCTAAGATATGTAATTTTGATTTATTGACCTTCCATCAATATTATTAGTAAATAAATATTAAAGAAACATATTTTGGGAGCGTAATATGAATATATTTATATATATATATATAATGGATAATGTTTAATATTTGGTTCTATTTGACAACATGATCTAAAAAATATTGTTTTGAAAAATATATATAGAAAGGATGAATGATTTTTTATTTTCAGGATTTGTTAAAAAAAATTTATGAAAAAAAAATAATTTTTTAGTTTAATTTAATGGTTGGTGAAATGAAATGGTAAATGATCAAAGAACAAACAATGGATTAAATTTTTTGTATAAAATATAATGATATCATCTAATTATATTTCCTTGTAATCAATAAATTTAAACTAATTCATCAATTATATGTTATAGATATTTAAACAAAAATTTTATCATAATATTTTCATTTATAGTGAACCAATGAATTTTTAGCACTTTATATATTTTTTATTTTCTGTTTTTTATCATTATATCGATCACTTAAATTCTTATGATCTATAGTCTTGATGGATTAATATAATTATTTACACTTTTCTTCTCTGTCCATATAATTTTTTCTAACCTACATTCTCTAACGTGGAATCCTAAATATATAATTATTCTATATTACCTTCATACTCCTATTAATATAATATCAAGAATATTTTATTATTAACCGTTATTATGATGTGGGATTTTAGGTGGGTGTTTCAGACATCTATTACTAAGATTAATATTTAATTATTCAGACACAATATATTTCAGGGTTGTAGAATATAACACCCCTATATTTTAAATTTGGAACAAATTTATTGATAGAACATATTACATGAGGACCCAATAATATTTGTAAATGAAACACACCTATATTTCATAATATATTAATTTTTTATTAAATTCAATCTTTTAGTTATATTGCATTGAACACATCACTGGGTTTGAACGAAAAACTTTACTATATTAAAATATTATTATTAACAAGTTTGTTATAATCTAGATGTTTTATTTGAAGGTATGAAAGGTAAAAACTAAATAATATAAACTATATTTCCACCCATTCCAAAAATATACTCAATTTTAATATATTTATTATATATAAAATAATAATAATGTTAATGGAAAATAAATGTTTTGTAAAACATTTATTTTTATCAAATGTTATCTAATATTGATTTTCTCCCATAGTAATAAATTAATTTTTACTAATTATATTAAATTAAATTCAAATGAAAATCATTTTTTAAATATAATTTGAAAAATTATCATTAGGTGAATTTCTGTTATTTTTCTGAAATGTAAATTATTTCTTTGTATATTGACAAAAAAAAATTATATTGAAATAATTATTTTAATTCCATAATTTAAATGAAAAATATTATAATTATATTGATATAAACTTAAATATAGATAAATATAAATATATTAATACAAATTAGGTAAATTTTTAATTTCATAATGATATTTTCTACAAAATCACTATAAACTTTTAAAACATTTCATACTGGAAAAAATATTTTTCATCCCACCTATGAGAAAATTTTAAATTTACTATTCCCCAATATCTGAATAAAATATATAATAATTTATTCAATATTTGTAATCATATTGTTTTATTTTATTTTATATGATACAATTAATTTATTTCCACAAAATTTATAAAAAAGAGTAAAAAAATTATTAAAATTGTAAAAGTGAAAATGGGTTTACTATGGGGGTTATATTCAAAAGATATGGGGTAAAATTAAGATGAATATAGTTCCAAATCCATTTAAGTTATATATTTTGGAATTATAACATATATGGTTTGATAATTTTCCATTTTAAAGATGTTTATCTTGCTAAAAACATGGTTACATGTTTTTCATTTATCAAATTAAATGTGTGCTAATAACCTCACATTTGAAAGGTCACCACTATCATATACAATTCACATGTATTAATATATTTTTATCAATAACTCCCTAGAAAAATATCCTCCTTAATTTCACCCCCAAATTCTATATATCTATTTTTAATCAGATATCCTATCTAGGTTGTATGTAGTTAAAACTGATGGGGTTATACGTAAAATATGTATTGTTGTTAATTATACATTTTTTACTTATAATTTTAAATACTCCAATAACTTCAAACTAATATTAAATTATAAAATGTAATATAATATATACATATATGTTGTTATATTAATTTAATAATCTAATAAAATATCTACTTTTATTCAATTTGACAATAAATCATCATTTCTATGTATGAAGGAAGGTCGCATCATGAGTCAATGTAGTTTGTTTTCAAACACCACCTTTTATTGATGGATATAATGATTTATTTATTGTTTATAAAAAATATTTATTATATTATTAATCTTATTAAATAATGATACTACATATACATTCTTATTTTTCATTCCCTATAAATTACGATAATATCATTCATGTTTATGGCATACTACTGCCTTTATAGTGAAGAAAATATTATTAAAATTGGGTTTTCATTGAAGGTAATAATCATTAATTTAATTAATATATGTGATATAAATTATAGTATATCAATTACTGAGTTTTAATATATCATATAATTTATTTCCCTTTCGCCCAAATAGTGAATGATATTGTTGCTTGTGCGTACATATGACAAACAGTCTCCACAAATCAATGTGATTCATTTTCCATGATAAACATTTGTGATTGATTATAGTAATGAATATAATTATTAAAAATGTTATTTATAACATTACTATAATTATTTATATGAAATATTTATATCTTATATAAAATAATATGAACGTTCATTATAATTCACACTTCAAAAAAGGTTAGTAACATCTAAAACAATGAATAGACTTAGATATTAATAACACACAAGGGGTAAAATTATATAATGCTATCATATATTATAATAATAAAAATTATTTTATTTATTATATAAATTAATATCTGGCATAAAACTATTATAAATGAGTTAAAAGCATTATTATCTAAGGGAACGTTTTAGATAAGGTACTTCATATGAATTTCTTTTAATTAAATGATATAATAATTTTATGCATAAAATGTATTATATATGGTGATATTACTACATATATTTTATATAATATTACTAATAATTCATGAATCATGGTATTTTGTGTTTTAATTTTAAATTTTTTTCCATCGGGTATTCAGATAAAAATTTCTAATTTCTAATGAATTTAGTAAATCAATTTCTTTTCATTGGATTATAATACAGATTAATTATAATTGATATTGATATTTATTTTTTTGATGGATCTTGTGACACCCCGCCCTTACATCATTGGCTTGAGGAGGTGGTGAGAGTTACATGACATTAAGTGATATTCCCAAGGCACCAAATACTGGCAACAAATGCCAAGGGCATCAATAATAATTAGGGAATTATTTCGCCTTATGAAAAATCTAACAAACCAAAAAACAATAAAATAAATGATGCATATAAAAAAAACAATTAAACCTTGTATTACAAAAAATACAACCATGTTTTTCAACAGTACAAACCAAAAACCCATACAACCAAACACAATATTAGAGTGTTATGTGAAATACTAAACAAAAGACACAAAATAATCCAATAAACACTCCACAGTTACACACCAAGATCCATGCTCCAAGAACCACCACATATCCCAAGAATCACCACATACCAATAGCAATGAGATGTCTTACCTCTACCTGTGTCTTAGAATATGAAATCTACAAAAGTACCAAAGTGCCAAAGCAGAGGGTGGGTACTAATACTCAGTAGGTTTTCTCTAAATGACTTCCCAACACACACCACAAGGAAAGAACACAGTAGCACAATTTATATAAAACAATTTATATAGATTCTATAATCTAATGCAACAATTAACCTCAATCTATACAAATATTTACCCAAATCAATTTACCCAATTTACTAAATACCCAAGAAAACAATCAAAAAAGTCATTACCCATTTCCTTTTTCAGGACCACGTACATATCACAATCATGCACCCATTATGTCACACAACTAATACCATTTACTTGATCACGATGTTACTTTAACGATGGTACATTTACTTCCAGCTCGCCTCCTTCATGGTGTATGACTTCACGCCTATCATTGGAGTAGTTCATCATGAATATCACCCTCACTTTTCATGATGGTACATTCATAACCATCACCTTGATGGTGATACATTCCCGAACACCATCCATCCAAATCATAACAATTGATATTTACAAAAATCCCCACAACATTTCAATCCACAATTACATATATCATACCACCCAACTATTTCGAATACCAATTTAACCAATTATTACAAACAACATTCCAACAATAACATTTCATGTTACCTCAATAAATCACCCATTTATTGAATACACCCTCAATCCACATTCCATGTCAATCCAGATTTCAATAAAAAATCAATTTTATTGAAAACCATATTTTTTAAACCATTTCCTAGAAATCAATCATGTTACCGATTTTAAAATTTACATTATTAAAATCCAACAATAAAACCCATTTTCACAATATCAACCCATTTCCCCAAAAATGCCCAAATCATCACAAAATGGGCTTCCCCTAAGCATCTCAAATCATATTTTCAATTAATTTCAATAAAATTTATTAACGAAAACCAAAGTCACAAGTTATAACAATGTGGAGTCGAGAAAGAAGCCACCTACCTTTAGGGTTCCCTAGAAATTGACCCAGAAGAATCCACACCCCAATCCAGGAAATTCTCCACAAACACCCCTCTAAATCTCCTTACCTATCATAAAAAGCCTTAAAATCAACACAAAAGGAAAAAACAACCCTAGATCTACACACAATGGGGATGGTCTAGAAAACAGAGGGAGAGAGAGATGTATATCTAGATGAAACCACAAAGAACCATGATATGAGACTTTCCTTAGATGAAATACTTTATATCCACCAAAGAAACCACTTATATTTGATATTAGGACTTGTGGGAGGGACCCTCTGACCTCTGAGAACCCAAAATACTGAGTGAGAATTGAGTTGGAGAATATTGGGAGTCAAATAGGTCAGGCCCGATGGATCCGGAATTTAAAAACCCTTCCTTTAAGTGGTCACACGGTTCGTCTACACAGTTTGACAAACCATGTGCTAACTGTGAACACACCTCTATCTCAAGATTAGTGTATGCACGATTTCCTGACAAGGTAGGGAAAATCATGCGCAGGCTGTGCAAATCCTTCTGCCTCTTGTGCATGGTTTTCTGGAGAAACATCATGGTTTACGCTAACCATGATCAAATTGTGCTCCCTGAGAGAATCCTCCCAAATTATTCAAAACCATTCCAAACTCTCCCACCCTATTCCAAATTAATCCCAAGCACTTAAACATATAAAAAGGCATTAAAAAGGCTACATACCTCAAAACGGGTGTACTAAATTCTCCCCACCATTGTAATTTCAATCCTCGAAAAGTAGTGAATCCACCATTTGTCGAAAGAGATTAGGCATTTGCTCGACCATCTCTTTCTCCCACTCTCATGTCTCCTATTTTTTTGAATAAAAGCATATAACATTTATGACAAATATCAGTATAAATACATGTGAAATGCCATGAAGGGAAATTGTCCAACCAGAGTTGGGATGTATTGAATGGGCCTGAGGCCGCAAGCTGATGGTCTGCATTGTGACCATACCATTTGGTGAAAGATAAGGTGAATAAGGAGAAGCATTTAAGAAGTGAGAGAATTACCCTGATGATAAATCCAAAAGACTGGAGTCCGCCTTCGTTGTGATTAATATCATCTATTTCGGTAATACTGTCAGACTCAATGAAGATATCCCCCCATCCACATTCTCAAGAGAGAATCAAACTAGCAAGGATTTTCGTAGCTTCCGTAACTGCCAGTTCCCAAAAAGCCCGATGTGGTTCATATTTAGCAGAAATGATTTTCCCCAGATGATTTCGAGCAAGGAGACCAAGGGAGACAAACCCATCCTTCAGAAGAGTTGCATCCACATTAATCTTGAGAATACCTTCCGTTGGGGTAATCCAATGAGGGGGATGGGAGGGAGAAACACTCGTCATAGAAAATCAATTGTGGCCTTTCCATCCCTCAATCCAAGAAGTAGCCCGATCAATCCAGAATTTGGTGTGTATGTGAGCCTGATGAAAAACAGCATTGTTACGCCAGACCCAATTAAACCAATCCAAAGTGGAACGTGAACCAGCATCTTCCGGAGAGAGAGAGGAGCACCAATGCGTCAAAAGATCGGGAATGTCGGAGTCCAATGCCAGCGAAGCCACTGGAGCCAGGCCCCATTGATTCCAAATTTCTTTAGCTCCCGGGTAGTAAATGATAGCGTGTAGAGGGGTTTCAGGAGTGTTTGGGAAGAAAGGGAAAAAAACCGAGTTATCCATATGTCAGTGAACGTGAAGGATCATTGTCGGGAGAGTGCCCGTACAATCCTGCTACAAAAATTGATGAATTTTTGGGGGTCATTGAGCGTCCAGATCTATTTACATTGTCCCTCATCCCGGCTGACTGAGCGGGTTCCAAGAGAAAGTCTGTAGTTGTATCTCACCGTGTAGTCACCTGAGATGTCATTGATCCAAAAGATATTGTTAGGGCCTGCATCTATAAACCATGGAATGATATGGATAATTATTTGATCTCTTTCATTAAACCATATGAAGATATTTTCCAAACACCACCCCAGTACCTGGTCAGAAAAAAGGTAGCTTACAGTGGCATTTTCAAAACCTGGCTTGGCGGGGGATATATCCCGTAAAGCATCCTTATCAACATGCTAGGGGTCAGACCATATTTTGACAGATGAACCAGACCCAATCCTCAAGCCCTGTCCTTTATCCAGGATCATTTTATCCCCCCAAATGCTTCTCTAGAGGAAGCATGGACGGGGACCAAGAGAGGAAGCCAGAAAGGCCATGTGGGGAAAGTACTTTACTCATAGAACTCACACCAAAGAGAAGATGGACGGTTAATAAGGCACCATATTTTCTTGGACAGTAGCGCATCATTTAAGAGAGAAAGATTCTGGAACCCCATGCCACCATCTAATTTGGGATGGCAAATCTCCTTCCTGGACATTCAGTGTGGTCGATTTATTCCGTCATTCTTCCCCCACCCGAAATTCGTAGTACGCGTGTGGATCTGGTCAATGATGGTAGCTGAGAGCATAAAAAGGGACATAAATTAGCTGGGAGTACATTGGATGACATCATTGATGAGGGTCTATTTTCTAGCTTTAGAAATTATTTTTGGGGTCCATCCTTTAATTTTTTCAACAATCCTGTCCACCGGGGATGCAAATATCTCATTTCTGGACCAGCTAATCAACGTTGGAGATTGAGATACTTCTGATGTTTATCTACCATATGGATACTAGCTACTTCACAAAGTTCACCCCTCTCAGAGAGTGGAACCACTACACTGAAGGATATTTAAGATTTTCCATTATTGATTGTTTGGCCAGACGCCCTCTTGTACTGATGGATCGCTTGGCAGATCACCCGACATTCATTAATTGTTGCTCTGGAAAAAATGAGGCAGTCATCCGCGAAGAAGAGATGCGACACTGGAGGACTAGTTCCACATACATTTTCCCCATGAATATACTAAGAACAAATATCCATACACATAAGATTATAAAAAATTTCAGCCACCAGTATGAAGAAAAAATGTGAGAGGAAATCTCCATGGAGTAGACATCAGGATGGAGAAAAATTTCTGGTAAGCTCCCCATTGACCTTGATTTTGAAAGATACAGTCGAGACATAGTTTATGACCATATCTATCCATTTATCATTAAAACCCATTTTTTGCATAACAACTCTTAAGAAGTGCCATTCAACTATTTCGTAAGCGTTGTTCATATCCAGTTTCCAGGCCATGGTTCCTCTTTTCACAAGGGATCATGATTTCATAGAATAGAACACATCATGGTCCACAATCTCATTATCTATGATCAATCTCTTGGCCATGAAGGTGCTCTGGTTTTCAGAGATAATATCCGGTAGACAAGGTCCTAGCCGATTGACAAGGATCTTTGAGAATATCTTGTAAGAGACATTGCAGAGGTTGATAGGTCGAATGTTAGGGATCACCAGAGGTTTCATGATTTTGGGGACGAGGACGAGAAAAGTTTCATTGATGGATGCCATGCTGGAATTACCAGCCTAGATATTTTTAATCATATTACAGATGTCAGGGCCGATAATGTTCTAGTATTGCTTTAAGAAAAGGGAGTGGAATCCATCTATCCCAAAGCCGTAGTGGGATGAAGATGTTTTAGAGCCATGCATATCTCGTCATCTGACACATATTTGGTGAATTCCATATTGATCTATTTAGGGATCCCAGGTCTGATACTTTCTTCCCCCTCAACACACATGAACGTGGTTCCTGATGAGAAGTTGTTCTGGAAAAATCTTGTCAAGGCCTCGTGAATACCCTTGCTGTCAGAAACTTTGCTTCCATCGTGTTGTAATAAACATGTAATAAAATTTTCTCGATCCCTGGCTGATTCTTTCTGATTAAAAAGCCAGGTGTTAGAGTCCCCTAATTAAATATAGTGGTCCCACACACGCATAGCCTAGAAGCATTCCTTGATACGAAGGGCCATGTCAATCTCTCTATTTGTGTCTCTAATCTAAGAGAGAGTGCTAGTGGACGTGGGTTGTTGGAGGAGATTGTTCTGTCTCTTTTCAGGGACGCAGTAGTGCCTGTCGGGGTGTCCGAATTTCGTATTGCTCCAATACCTCAGATCAGAAGTGACCTATTGGAAGTTGAGGAAAACGTCCTCGTGAGTACATTTCCAGCTTGATAGAATCACATCTTCGCATTCCTGATCTTTTGACCAGAATCTCTCAAATCTCAAAGGTTTGTTGAAATCTCTATTTTGTTTCCCTCGTGTACAGTCAATGAGAATTGGATAGTGGTCCGAGTAGTTGAGGGACACATATTCGATATGAAACATAATGAACATATTAATCTAATCAGTAGATCCTAGAAATATATCAATACACTTAGTGATATGGGTGCCTTTTGTATTGCTGCTGAACCAAGTAAAAGAGTTACCTGAGTACCCTAGGTCGACCAGGTCTTCCCTAGAGACTATATCCTTAAAGTATGTCATCGAAGCTAAAGAACAGATGGTTCTACTCCTCCTTTCCTTATGAAACATAATCTCATTTAAGTCTCCTCTGAACAGAATAGGGCTCGGTAAGTCATGACACATCTTGCAAAGAATATCCCATGACATCACTTTATCATTATGTGATGGGCATCCATAGAAACCCACAAAAGATCAGCGTGGGTGAAAACCTATTTGAATAGACGATTCCACATGGTGCGGGTAAAAAGACAAAATATTGACGTCAATATTATCCTTCTAAAGGAAACAAAGCCCCCCGAAATGGACTTGTCTTGGCCTCGGAAAGCAGCCTTGGAAGCCACACGTCAGAGCAATACCATTGGTGTCATTGTTTTCCAGGATGGTTTCAGATAGGAAAACCATATGAGGGCGACATTGAGCACAATTGCGCTGGAGCATGCGAACTGTTTGTGGGTTTCCAAGCCCACGATAGTTCCAACATAAGGCATTCATTGGTCTAGGCGGGGCTGGGTCTCACCTGCTGCCACCTTTGGTTCCTCCGAACATTCATCGCCATTAATCATTTTCCATCTTTTGGTTCAGCCCCTTTATGATTGACATGTTTCATTTTGTCTTTTCCTTACCCCAATCATTGGGTCCTCCTCATACCAAACACTCTCTCCTCGATGTACCATTTTCCATGTTCGGTGAGTGATTAGGCCCGACGTTGGAAAATCCATCATTCCATCGTCCTCCATTGTAAGAACACATACTTCAGTCGATTGTGGGTCAGCATCTGGATCTAGTGGTTTGACGTTTATTAGCAATGGCTTTGAGCAATGTGACAGTGATTCTTGTTGCATCTTCACAACCTCTGCTGATGTAGGATAATTGTCCCTCGTGGGATTAGGGTGACCTCCAGCTTCTCTTTGAGTGCCAACCTCTCTCTGATTGGGTGGTCCATCCTTTGGTAAAACTATTGGTCTGAGCATTAATGCTTTATCAGGTATGGGATTTTGCAGACTAGAATGTGCCAGCGTGAGACGGTCGCAGTCGTTTTGTTTTTCCGTCTCAAGTATGAAAGAAAATTTATTCGTTTTGGCACGAAGCTAAGGGTCATATTGGAGGTTAATGTTACCCGCACCACTCTTGTGTTTAGTGGTTCACGTTCTTTCTAGATGGCCATGGAGACCATAGTAAAAGCAGAATATTGGGTGTTTCTCATACGCGAATGATATTCAAATGTCGTTATCTCAAATCTTTAGGAACATACCCCTCATCAGTGGTTCTGACACATCAATATCCACCTTGATCTGAACCTCTGGGCCCAAATGAATTGGGTCTATATTGTCCCAGTCAAGAAATTGTCATAAACTGTCCCCAATACCGCACATGGTACGTTTCGTTGTAGCATGGAAGGGGATTCCTTTAGTTCATATCCAGATGGGGGAGAGGGTTAAATTCACTTGCTGGATATCACACCCCCTTGAATTCTTCTATGATGAGGAGTTGATTATCGAAGGACCATAGTATACCTCACAAGATTTTGACTCTATATTTCTCATTAATGAACTCAAAGACGAAACGATTGGTCCCCGCTTACCTAATTTCCACTCCTAAATCATGTTTCTAGATTTGTTGAAGAGTGTTTTTGAGAGACCCCTGATTTACCGATATGTTTTCCACAATCATTCCTACCACAAGCAAAGACAAATTATTTTCTAACAGTGTGTCATCACTTCTTCATGCATCAATCGTCACCTTTTCTTTGTCCGTCAGGGACAGCCTCTTCCCATGATTTACCAAGTTTGCATCCATAGTGCAAAAATATTTCAGAATACTCCAAGAGGACTGGTGCCCTTGCAGTCCCCCCGGCCCCCATAGAGTCAAGTCCTGGTTTAATAAGAGGGTCCCTGGACTGGATGCCCCAACACGATATCCACCACAATCCACCCTACTAAGACCGACTCCACAGCCATTGCAATCAATCTCACCCCAAAGTAAACACACCTAAGATCCCACACCTTGGTGCACACCAGTCAACACGGAGCAACACCCCTGGAGGGCATACACAGCTTGCCGACACCACAAGTGATTCACGGAATCACAAAATCAAACAGGTCCGCAACAAGCCATTTCGCAACTGAGAATTGTGGTATCAAGGAGTAGGTCTCCCAACCACAAGGTCACCACCTTCCACACATCACACACCCCACCATTGCGGAATCACACCTTCTGTCTGAATCATTGTGGGGTCGCTTCACCATCTCAAAATGCAGTGAAACCGCATGGAAGGTGCTACGTGGGTACAACCCCTTCTCTTTGGCCATTTCGCGATCCCACAGTGTGAAGAAACATTGTGGAAGGATCTTATAAATTAACCACGTTGTGGAGGATGTTTCTCAAACAAAAGAGATGGCTTCGTGGGTTAAGCCCCTATGCGACAGCCTCTTCTCGATCCCTCAGCGCGGTGAAGCAACACGGGAAGAGCTTCATGAACTGAACATGTCGCGGTGGAAAATTCGCGGACCAAGGAGACGACTTTGTGGGTCAAGTAGCTTCGCATCGGCCGCATCGCATTCCCTCAGCGTGGTGTTCCATCACAGAAGGAGCTTCACAGTTCAACCATGTCGCTGCGGAAAAATCACGAATCAAAGAGACGGCTTCCATCAGCAGATCCACACCAACTTTCTCAGAGGCAGTGGAAGATCAAAAAAGGAATAGAATCCTAAGACTCAAGACTGCTTCGAGCCTCTGAGCGCAGGGATCTGAGGTTCCGAAGAAGAATTAAAAAGAAAAACGGAGAATATCACCGTGATCCTTTACACAGATCTGACGAAGATGAGGGAAAACAGTGCCAGAAGGAACAACAAACCCTCGGGGGGGGGGGGGGACAAGGCACCATGCCTAAATTTGAGGTCGAGCGGGAAGAAGAAGACCAAATCCTCTAGAACCCAGAGGATGTGATTCAGGAATAGGGAGAGGAGAAACAAGGGCAACGAACATGGATTTGAAAAGGGGTGAGCGACACAGACCTGGGATGGGGTGCGAAGAGGGAGACGATGCCGCCGGGAACCGTTCAGACTCGAAGACTGAAAGCTAGGAAGCTCTAAGAGAGAGACACTGACACACAGGAGGGAAAATCAATGCCAGATCTCTCATGTCTCCTCTTGAATCTGACCGTGTTGCCGAAAAACACGAAACAAACGAATTATTTTACCATAAAAGACATTCTCTTGCCTATCCACAATCCACACGGGCACATGCACCAAGGAAGCATTCATTTATAGCTCTACATGATCCCAAAAATTCACACGGCCACGATCTGGCTGATAATTTATCAACTATGACACATGGAACACATTTTACCATGCACTAAACCTAGGTGGAAAATCTAAACTATATTCCACCTCACCAAGCAGCTTATGAATCTCAAAAGGTACAATATACTCAGAGATAAAATTCCCTGCTTCCCAAATCGACGATGTCCTAACCTTGGAATGATCCTCATGAAAACATGATCACTCACCTCGAATGTCATCGGCCATCAACGATGATCCACATACAATTTCTGAAGACTCTTAGTCATCTCCATTCTCTTCCGTAATAACTTGATCTTTTTCATAGTCTCCTAGACAACTCTCGGTTTAACTATCGAGGACTCACCCATTTCCACCCAACATAATGCAGAACGACACGACCTCTTATACAATGCTTCAAATAGAGCCATATTTGTTGATGCATGAAAATTGTTATTTTATGAGAACTCAAACAATGACAAGTGTTCGTCCCAGAAGACACAAAAATCCATGACACAAGCCCACAACATATCCTCTAATGTTTGTATCGTCCACCCATATTGACCATCCATCTAAGGGTGATACGATGTACTCATGGTCAACATAGTTCCAATTGTTTTCTGTAAGGATTTATGGAAATGATATGTAAACCTTAGATATCTATAGGATACGATCGAAAATGGAACACCATTCCTCTTTACCACCTCTTGCATATAGATTTTGAATAGATCCCATACTGTATGAGATTCACGAATTTGAATGAAATGGGGAAACTTCATTAGCTGATTCACGATCTCCCAATTGGAATCGGGCTTTCAGACCATTCTTGGGAGACCTATGACAAAATCCATCGCTACTTTCCCCCACTTCTAAATAGGTATTGGGAAAGACTACAACATGAATACTGGCCGCCAATGCTCTTCTTTGACATGCTAAAAAGTCATGAATCTCAAGACAAACTTAGCCACATTTATTTTCATTAAATCCCATTAAAACTACACTTTCAACGCCTTGTATATCTTCTGAATTCTAGGCTGAACATCCCATAAGAAATATTATACTCCATAAGAAGATCCTCCAAAAAAAATAGGTACAACCCTCAACTTACAAAAACACAAAATCGAATCTCCATTCTATTTCCAACCCTCAATGGTCTACCCAACATTGAGTTTTGACGTCATGGTCACACACTCAGAATCAGATATATGTGCCTCTTTAACCAGGACAACCAAGTCATGAATCAAAAAAATCAGAAAGAAGACTGCTCTATTGCCCTGGACATCTCATTCCAACCGCATGTCAGATATAACTGACATCAACTTCCACTAGCCTAATGTCTATTTCAACACATGAGCATATACTCTTCTACATAATGCATAATCCACCGAATTTCCTTACCCAGTGTTTACATCAAGTCAAAATAAAACATATGGAGATATTCCATCCATCTCATTTTCCTCAAGTTCAAATCCCTTTGTGATAAAATGTGCTAAATGATATTATGATCTATATATATAGTTAATTTCTCACCAAAGAGATAATGACGACACACTTTGAAAGCAAGGTCCACTACTGCCAATTCCAAATCATGATTTGGTAGTTCTTCTCATGCACCCCAACTGTCGTGATCCATACACAACCACATGATTCCCTTTCATTAGAACGTACAACAACTCTAATCCCATGGAATCCCAATACACCGTGTACACATTTCATGGTTCTAGAAAAACCAACATTGGTGCTGATGTAAGGCGACCAATTAGCTCTTCAAAACATTGCTGACTCTGTTCATTCCATAGGAATAGAACATTTTTTTTGGTCAAAGCTATCATCCATGAATCCAAAAGTAAAAAATCACAATCAAAATGCCAATAATACCTATATAGACCAAGGAAACACTACTCCTCTTTAAGAAAAATATACTCAACACCTTGTACTGATTCCAATGAGAACACCATCAACAGATACGATAATGTGCCCACTTCTTGTTCCAACAAACCCGTTACACCATTTCTTTCATGAATCTATCCTCTAAAGAGATGTCTAACACCATCGTGTGTCATAAAATCCATTGTTCTCACATTAAAGTAGA
The DNA here is from genome assembly GCA_963277665.1 of Viscum album. NCBI lineage: Eukaryota > Viridiplantae > Streptophyta > Magnoliopsida > Santalales > Viscaceae > Viscum > Viscum album. The sequence continues at coordinate 62,883,821 of OY728148.1, read as the reverse complement.
TGTGGGACTCAAACACCACCAGCCAATTCATTCCCAGGATTACATCATTCCCATCCATCTTTAGGACTGATAAATTCCAGATTAGCTCAACCTCACCTACAATGATACAACTTTCTCTACACAAGAAGGATCAACACATACTTCGACCCAGCAGAGTTTGATGTTTCAAAACCAAAGGAATTATTTCTAATCTTAAACCCAGCAACTCAACCACATGTTCATCAATAAAAGAGTGTGAAGAACCCATATCAAACATCACTTGCATCATGGTAGAATTTAAATGAATTGTACCTCACAACGTGGTTGTCCCTGAATGATCAACCACCAAAACCTGCTCAGATCCGAAAAACACCGTGGTTGACACATTATTCTATTTATTGTACTTCTGAGGAGTTGTGGTCTTCCGAGAATCACCATTGTTGACATTGTTTTGTGGACGAGGGGTATGCTGCAGTCCCCGTCCCGTCGAAGCATACGACATCTGTGATCCCTAATGAGTGTCACACCCACTCTACCTCAGAGAATTACTACAATAGCATTGACGATTCCCCATTAGCTTGAAATTGTATCATGCTCAAGGTTGTTTCATACAATCCCGCTTGATGTGTGCTGTAGAGACACACTGAAAACATCATGTTTCGCACTAGGGATTTGGAGGAATATTTACGGATCATGCCATTGGATTATGTGTCATTATCCTACCCTATGAATAAGTGTCCCTCCTCCACATGAGCCTAGTGTTAGAGTTCCCACAATTCCCCAGGGGTACCATCATGCTTCCTCCGCCCGGAGCTCCCAACAGATCCTTCTCAACCACAGATGCTCGATTCACCATCTCTAAGTAATCAGTGATACAGATCACTCTTATTTTTGAATGGATCTCTTGCCATAACCCCGATTCAAAAATCAATGCCTTCAATGATTTACCACCTCCACCTCGGGTGAAAACTGAATTAAGCTCATAAACTTAGCAGCATACTTCGTCACATACATATTCTCTTTCTTTAGAATAATGAAATCAGTTGTGCGTTTAATTCTGAACGTATGTGGGTAGAATAGTTTATTAAGTAATTATTAAATGCCTTCCCACATCATACCTTGGTTCGTCCCCACTTAGACTACTATCTCCCACCACTAATGATAATGACCATTATCTTATACATTAATAGCTTTATTTTCAACTGTACCATCATCCCCAAAAATTTGAAAATTCTGTTTATTGTGGACAACCATTCATCTGCCCTTTCTGGGTCTGAATCACCCCTAAAGATGGCTGGATCCTACTTTTGAAACTAATTCGTATAATAAAAATGATTTTGATTTTCTGTTCTATTCATACAACCCACAGCTTGGAAATCATGCACTATGATCTAGACTAACTGCTGGTTCACCTGGGGCTAAGGTGCAACCACGTTGTCATCAGCCACTTCCGGTTGGTCTCTATGACGCTTACACGATGACATTTAAATAAACAGAAATCAAAACACCATTATTGTCACTTTCGTAGACATCAGGAATTTCCATCAAAAATCACATTACACAATGCTATCACAACTAGGTTTTCCCCCTTTCCACATATTCCATGATTAACCATATCTGAAAATCAAACAATTTTCAAAATACAAAATTTATTCATATTACAATTTTACACATTTGAAAACCCATTACTTAATTCACCCCATAAATTATGATTCCTAATGAAATAATAATCCTAGAGGGAAGTCATTTCTAACATATATTCCATGAACATCTCATTGGCTACACCCATGACAATGCGATTTGGAATTCCTATAAGTGTCTCCAAAACACTTATGTACCTAACTACCTGGTAACTTGAAGTTCAGCATAAAAGGGTTAGCTATGTCCTTTTAATCAATACATTCCAAGTTCAATCATTCCTACGACTTGCTACCATCCTAACTCAAGGAGTATACCACAACAAATTTCAACTCCAAATCCGAGAATCAACACCAAAGGACCAAACAAGATGGTACCACTTGCAACACCCCACCCTACCACATTTTCTTGAGGAGGCGGTGAGGGTTACATGGCCTTAAGAGACTTTCCCAAGGTTCCAAAGGATGAAAATAAATTCCAAGGACTTCCAGAATAATTCTGGAACAATTTTCCCATTAAGACAACACTAACAAAAAAACAACCCATAATCAATATGATGTATATCAACTAAACAATTCAACCATTTATCACTAAAAATAAAACCATTTTGTTCAACAACACAACCCAAAAATCCATAAAACCAAACACAACATCACAGTACTATGTGGAAGGCAAAAAAAGACCCAAAATAATGGAAGACACACTCCACGGATCCACACCAAGCTCCATGCTCCATGCACCACAACATATCCCAAGCATCAACACGAACCACTTGTAATGAGATGACTTACCATTACCTATGTCTCGGAATATGACATTTGCAAAATCAACAATGTGAAGAAGTAGGGGGTGAGTACTAATACATAGTAGGTTTTCCCCAAATGACTTCCCTACACACGCCACTACGATAGAACACATTATCACAATTTATATAATAAAATTTATATACTGTCCATAAACTAATGTAATAATGAACATCAATCCAAACAAATATTTCCCCAAACCAATTTATCCAATTTAGCGAATACCCAAGAAAAACAAACAAACAAGTCATTACACATACCCTTTTAGAAGACCACATATATATCACAATCATACACCCATTAAGTCACAAAACCCATAACATTCACTCGATCATGGTGATACTTTAATGGTGGTACATTCACGGACTACTCTTCTCTTTCATGGTGTGGGACTTCACATCCATCATAGGTGTTAGCCATCATGCCTATCAACCTCTCTTTTTGATGATGGTACATTCATGACCATCACCATAATGGTGATACATTCCCAACAACCATCCATCCAACTCATGACAATTGATATTTACCAATATACCCATAAAATTTCAATCCAAAATTACAAACATCATACCACCGAGAAATTGACAATACCAATTTGACCAACTATTTTGAACAACATTCCCATAATAACATGTTAAGATACCTCAATAAATCACACATTTATTGAATACACCCTCAAACAATTTTCCATGTCAACCAAATTTTAATAAAACAACAATTTTATTGAATACCATCTTTCCTATACGATTTCTCATAAATAAATCAAGATACGAAATTTTAAATTTACATTTTTAATATCCGAAAATAAAACCAATTTTCACAATATTAACCCATTTCCCACCAAAATCCACAAATCATCATAAAATTGGTTTTCCATATGCATCAAACATCATATTCGCAATTAATCTCAAGAAAAACAAATTAATGGAAATCAAAGTCACTAGTTATAACCACGTGGAGTCGAGAGATAACCCACCTATCTTAAGGACTCCTAAGAAATCGACCCACAAGAAACTGCACCACAATCCAAGAAAAAAAACTCCATAAAAATAGCTCTAAATATTCATCCCTATCATAAAGAAACCATAAAATCAACATCTAAGGAAACAACAACCCTATATCTACACACAATAGGTGAATATCTATAAAAACAAAAGGATATGGATATGTACATCTAGAGGAAACCACAACGAACCAGGAGAGGAGACATGCTTGAGAAGAACCTCTTTCAATCCACCATGAAAACTGTTTGTTTTTCTTCTAAAACGTATGGAAGAGCACCTCTAACATCTGAGGACACAAAATACTGAGTGAGGCTCGAGTGGGAGAAGATTGGGATTGAAATAGGTCAAGACCGAAGGGGTCCAAATTTTAAATCCATTCCTTTAAGTGGTCGCATGGTTAGTCTGCATTGTTTGACAAATAGTGCGCAAACTATGCACATGCCACTCTCTTGAGAAGAGGGGTCTGCAGAGTTTCCTCTTATGGTTTGTAAAACCATGTGCAGGCCGTGAGAAGACTAATGCCTCCCACCTACATGGTTTCTTGGAGAACCTACATGGTTTTCCCTAACCGTGCTCAAACCAGACTCCCTAGGAATATCCTCCAAACTTATTCAAAACCATTCCAAATACTCCCAAAAATTTTCCAAATCATCCAAACCACATAAACACATAAAAAGGCATAGAAAAAGGATATATACCTCAAACTGGGGGTACTATAGATGTAGAACATATACCATCTTATACAGGTATATAATATTAGTTACCACATAATTGAATGGTTTTCTTAATCCCCATAGGTCAGTGACTATAACCTTGGTCATACACAACAAAAAGAGGGATAAAATTCACCAAACCCAAAATAACAAATTGGAATATATATATAAAATATAGGGAAATAAAAATAATCCAAAAATGTAATAAGACATATGAATGATACAGATAAATACATATAAAACCTCCAAATACATGTTCAATACAAAAGGACTAACAATATAAAAAATTTCCACCCCATGTAATAGTATGTGAAACCTACCACAATCTCTCCACCAACTACATAGAAAATCCTGAAAAAACAAAAATTGACTCACTAAATCACCTCTTATTTCACTATATTTAAAGTAATATAATTTTCTATGTACTATTGAAGGGGTGTATTGGGTGTGAGCTAACATGATCAACAATATCTGACACAAGGGTTCCATAAAATGTTACTTTAAAATAATCTGAACAAGTTTAAAATTTTGGAATACAAGTCTGAATAAAAATTGAATAGTTTTTATATAAAATTACTGAAATAATATTTATTTTTCCTTATTTACTCCCATAAAAATATTTAATAGGTAAAATAATTTATATTAATTTAAAATACATATATTAATGAAGACATATTAAATTGATCATTATATCCCATATGATATCAAACTGTATCAGTAAATGTTAAAACAATTCAATCCAAACAAAAATGTAACATAAAACCATTGATCACTCTAGGTTAGTCTAGTTGACCACTTATACCACAATCAATGACTAGTGAAAATCAAATCCTTATAACACATTGTAATTTTGTATAAAAACACCCCATGAATGAATCCCCTAAAAATTTAAACATCAATTGCAATTAACTAATGACAAAAGATAAATAGGAATTTCCCATGAGTGAAATCCCACCACTCTTGATTATTCATGGATGATATACCTATGAAAGATATTTGATTTAATTACCTAGATATACCCACGTGGTCTATCTTACAAATCATTTTCACACATATATTCTTTGAAAACTAATTGAAAAATCCATTTCATAATTCTACGACAATAATGTTTAATTTTATCAAAAAATCGATTCCCATGATTTATTTTCATATCCACATTTCCACTCAGAAATATATATATATATTAATCATTCCAATTAATTTTAAAAACATTATTCAAAATGTATGAAATGAAGATAATATAACATATGTTTGATAAAGAGTAATAAACTTCAATCTATGCTAGAAAATGACCCTATCATGATCCACCAATAAGTAAGAACACAACGATGAAAATTGAGGCCATATATTTAATCCACACTTCTTATATTCGATTAAATTTAGAAAAAAATCTTGATGAGCGTGGATCCCTATCTATATTTAGGAAACTCAAAAGATGGACGACAACCAAAAAAAGGCTTCCCTTTGGGGGAAGATCTCCTGAAGGATAAAAAATGAATTTTTTTTTATTCAACACCTACTCCAGATAGATCTTGTATATATAGTGTACCAGGGATAAATTGATCAATGATAGAGAATAAATTTTTGTAATACTGACATAAAAAACATACTGCAATCATAATGGAAAACAATATCGAAATGAAACAATTTAGATCGTTTGGAAGTCTCCAAAATTTTCATTTAGAATATATAAGTGTATATGGAGGAATCCTTTTCATTAATAAAATAATAAATCATTTTTATGGTTATCTAGATGAAAATATCATGTTATGTACATTTTCTGACATCACCTGTCATGTTATCTAATAATTGTAACCTAGGTAAGTATAAAACATTATAAACATTTGACAAAACACCATTTTTTTATGTTACATGTATTATAATACAAATTCATGGTGTTTATCATTAATTCATTTTACTGGGGCATAGATTTATCATGTAACCTGTCACACTACATGTAAACTCATTACACAGTGTGTAATATACTGATACAATTTTAAAAGTTCACACTCTTAACCTAACTAATGAAATCATTTAAATTGCCAATACATAGAATGAAAAAAATTTACATGGTTTTAATTTCTCCTATATCCATCGTAAACCATTGTGTGTGTCATCAATCCCAAATATGACTCTGTATTTATCCATTGTTAGGGACAACCCTATAAGGAATTTCAAAAGCTTATCCTTATACTCTATTAATTCAAAAAATATATAAATCCTTGAACATTAATTTAATTTAACCATCAATATATCTACATCCATGTGAGTCCCCAAAGTCAAAAAAATAATGTTTGAAATGATACAATTGAATATAATGTCCTAAAAATATTTATTGGGATATTCCATACTCTCCTACATAAGACATTCCAATAATGATAAGTCATCTAAGAATGATATTTGGGAAACATTTGACTATACTACTCCCTCATTAATGTCATTCACTCTCTTGTACCTTGAGAATATAATATATTTTAACATAACACATTGAACAATGGAATCAAAATCCCGCACTAGACATCCACTTGAGGTTAACTGATCAATATTGTTTACTCTAAAAATGATATACATGGATCAAACTAAATATCATCCCAAATCAAAATGATATGGGGATGTATATTATATTACCTAATCCTTGACTATTTAAATCATCATGAATTCCCATCCATTGAAAACATAATGAGAACTGATAGGAAAACATTACAATATTTTTAAAGTACATCACCCAACCTTACATATCCCAAAAACAATATTCCTTGTATTCTAATCTAATGGTGACCCAACTTAAGAGAATATTTCATGAATACCCAATAAGGAAAAAATTACAAAATAATATGTATATTATCAAAAAGAATTTATGTTGACTCTCAACAATGAGTAGATAATAATATATAACCTGAATCCATATTTTCATCTCCTAGATGACACATATTCCCACCAAATAATAATCACACACCTAATCATAACAAATAGGTTACATGCCCAGTTTTCCATAAAAATCCTTAAATGGAGCCATTTTCGGGCTAAACTTTATAGCTACAATTATAAGGAAACACTACGTGTCCCATAAGATTATCTGATGGTAAACCAAAATCCAAAACAAATGAATAGAGTATAATCTCCATGATCAAAATAATATTGCTATATAATAACACATTTATATGGATAATAATGTTTACTCCACCTAACAGGATTCCGCATCCCATCAAAGAGACTCCATTAGAAACTCACTTTAATCCTAGTATCAATAATAAAAAAATGGCTGAAGGAACATTTTGTAACCATAAAATCTAATATATATACATCATAGTCATATTATACTATTTTCATTTTCTATAGTATAAATTAAATGATTCATAATTAATAAATGATCAATGACCACAATGATAGAATTCCACTATTGCGATGTCAATTATAATCTAACAACTATTTCAATCAATACATTATCCCATTTCCAAACCGAATCCTTATGAGGATATAACAAACTAGATAGTTTTATATGCTCCTCCATTATCAGTTAGAAGGTGAAATGGTGGTACAAAAAAGAATCATTGTGATACTTCATACCGAGACAATGGAGTCAACATATCATGTCATAAAACATCATCATTGTGACTATCTATGTATACCATTGTGAAATAATTAAATTAATCAAAAAATAGTTTCTAACTAATGTTGGGATGAAAAATAAATCCCCAATAAAGATTATACCATATTAATAAATTAGGGGACCATAATTGGTCTCTGTACCATAAAAGTACACTCTAATTTCTTTTTAACTCATCATTATGAAACATAATATGAAGAATAGTCATTAAAAAATGATGAAAATAGGCCAACATCCTAATAATTACCTAAAAGGCTCTAAAAATTGTATTATTGAAATCCTTTGAAGATTTTATTTAGGTTTAACCGTTCAATCAATTTAAAAATAGAACATGAGTTTACCTATTGACGAGATAATCTGAAATTCCCCTTCCCTAAGGTGTAAGCGACATAAAATTTAAATTTATAATGGCAATCCACCCATTTCATTTATTTGATATTACATAATTTCTCACCAAATATATAAACTAAATTTTTTTCGTAATAAATTTCATTGATATTCTCCCCATAAAGATACATAGCTAAAATTTATTCATGTGTATAAACATCAGTACAACCAATCCACGAGTGACTTTATTAATCCCATTTTTTCTTTGTTGATGAGTTCCATAACCCCACACATGACCATCCTACATTACGACACATCCGAAATATAGTTCCAGATATATCATAGAAAACCACCTAACCCTTTTAAGGATTAGAAAATATCATAAAATGAGGTGATTCCATAAGATGTTTTGACTCATTAGTGTATGAATGAAATAAATAATTCTATATTAATATCACTAATTGAATAGTATGATAACAGAACTGTGACACTAAATTTGTTATATCCTTCATGAAAAATCAATAAAATTTATACAAACCACTTAATATTTGAATCCTAAAGATATAATTATACTTTCAAAATGAAATAAATTCATACATAATATCTGAATGAATAGATTATCTGTATGTGAAATCACATGTCCAAAAACAACAATTCAATTATAAAAAAAATTATATTTAAAATTATTTTCATTGAAACAATTTTTCTCCATGATTTCCAGTTCCAAAATAATATGTTTCACATGCTCATTATTTAATCATGAATAAACTAAAATAACTACAATTAGAACAACCAAAAATGTTTCATGATATGTTTCTAATTTCACTTTAATCCAACACATGAAATGTAGAGGTTTTTTAGTCATAAATAATTGCATCATAAGTTATTTGAAATGGAATTACATTCATATGAAACCATATGTCATATACCAAAATATAAACATTTAGCTGATGATAATGAAATCAATGATATATATTCAAAGATAATATACAATAGTTAATGTATACTTGTTATTAACCATTACCTTGTTCAGATTCAAATTTTACAAAAATATTTTGATTAAATCATATTCATTGTTGAAAAATAGAATTGGGGATTCCCAATGAGTAATAATAGGGGGAAAAAATTTCCCTATAACTGATCCCACTAAATATGAACCTCTATCAACATCACTAGTTCTATATCTTAATACTTCATTTATATTATCTATGTAACTCAAACAAGCTCAATATGAAACAATAACTCCATCTATGGAAGATGTATGGAGAAAAATTCCTAGAAAACATCCTCAAGATCCTAATTAAAATTAGAATGATCAATAATTGAAAGAATTTCAATGATATTGACTAATATAATTGAAAACTACCTCATGAGATATAGGTGGTATGGTCTTTTGTGGAATCCATTATATCCCACTCACCGTAATGAAATAATAATATCCATTTAATCATATAAACTAGACAAAATTAGACTAACAATAAACCACACCATGATGTGAAATTATCCAATCCATCCTCTTGATGAATTCAAACAAATCCCAACCAGAAATGGGAAAATAATAGACTAACACTGTGTTATATATTAATAGGGAATAAGGAAGACACAGAACCTGATTTTATTTTTTGTCCATAATAGATGTTTATAATTCCATGAAGAATAACATGATCCCTATTAGAGGTTTAATAATAAAAAAGTACTATAGGTAAATGAGTTATAAGGACTAATATCAAATAATGAAATATTTATAGAATATGATATAAGGATGGTACCAATCACGATACGTCTAACTGCATCAAAATACACCATCAAATCATCTATTAAGTAATGTATCTAATTTTATCATGCATGTTTTTGGATCCCAATAGACTTTGGTATCCTAAATCTAAGACCATATCAAGGTGTATAAATTTCTTGACATAAATTCTCTAGATGGGAATAATGTACCCAACTATTAATCATTTTTCATGTTTTTTAAAAGAGTCTAGTTATATTTGAACATACCACACTGATAAAACATCATAAGAACACTGCTAGATATACCATAGGGTTTAGTGGATGCCTTCTACTAAGAACCACATTTTTCACTCCTCTTATGAATTCAAAACTTCAACTTTTTCCAAGGAATCCTGATGAAGATACTACTAGATAACATATATGGTGTATACTATCAAACCATATATTCTATATTCGTCTCATTCAACAAATCCATATCTACAATATCCACATAGTTCAAAATAGTAAGTAGAGATACCCTTTATATGATGACCATTCTCAAACACCACAAAAAATTACGATCCTACATCTAGTCATTCATTACTACCTATACATAAATTAAACCTCCCAACAAGTATATTGGTGTACACCGACAATGAATATTATCCTTGATGTAAATATAAAAATTTATTAGGTGAGTACATCATCAAAAACTCTGGAAAAAAACTGCTGAATGAGGAGGGTCTGGAAACAATTCAAGTATAATAAAACATATCTATCATTCCGTACCATGGAATCCCACCATCTCTTATTGGTAAAATAATGTATAAATGTTATTCATATCACTATTATACTCCTGGACGTATCAATCAGTTCATTGATCTGATTGATCATGTCTATCCATTTCTATTCCAATTAATGATTAATATTACATTCATAAAACGTTGTCTACCCACTCATGAAACACAGTATTAGAATTTTAATTATTTCTGATGGGGTCCCGTCGAAAAAAGCCCGTGGTATGAAACAACATCACAAAAAAATATAATTTGTGACGTGCAACTTCACCGTCACAAATAAGTCTCTGATTATATACTCTATATATATAATATATTTTGCGATGGGCCTGTCATAAATATTTTTTTGCAATAGGACCATAATCCCTTCAAAAATAATTTTTTGAAAATATTTATTCAAACTATTTGTGATGGGCCCGTAATCTGGTCGCAAATACTTTAAAAAAATTTACTTAGTCTATTTGTGACGGGATCCCATTGCAACAGATCCCATTGAAAATTATAAATAAATTTAAAAAAAAAATCATAAAAGTATGATTATAGAAAAATTAATTTAAATATTATTAAATTAATGAAAAAATTAAAAAATATTAAAATTCTCAATATTCAGAAAAAAATAAAAAAATTATAAAAAATTATTTTTATTTTTATTATTAGTAAAATAAAAAAAATTAAAAATTTTAATACTAAAAAAATATATTTAATAAAATTATGATTAATTAAAAAATAATATTAAAATTATTAAAATAATAAATAAATAAAAATTATTAAAATTCTCAATACGCACAAAAAAATAAATAAATATTAAAAAAATAAATTATGTAATATTCACACCGATATAAAAGAAAGAAACTGTAAAGAGTTCATATTACAACAAATTATAAATTCAAATGTTTTTAACATAAAAAAATCATTGGGGGTCGTCTTCTGGAGATGGAGATATGAAGGAGATAGTGGAGGAAACTCCATCCCTAAACTACGAGTCAGACGACACATGTACTCCATCTGCTCGTGATGCTGCTGCTGCCATTGACACATCTCCTTCTCATGCTACTGCTTTTGCTACTGCTGCTGCGGTCTCATCATTTATTACTGCTTATTCAAACTCTCTATAATGTCATTCTAAGCTCAGAACTCCTCTTCATACCGTGAGGCAGAAGATGATGCCTCCCCACGAGCCTCTCTCGAGATTTATGCTGACACCGCATCAGTTCCATAATAAGTACCCGGAGTCACATGAGATCCGATACAACCACACAGCATTTCTCAAAGCCGAACTGAGTCACATGCATCCATGTCATCCCTTCGAAATGGTGGGAAATTGTCTAATCAGTCACCCCGTCCAGACCCTCAGCATTTTTCTGAGAGGTCACAGCCTCAAATGACTTCTTCAATTCCAATTTAAAATTAAAATTGTGAAAATATTATATTTATTTAATTTTCAAATAGAAAAAAATAAGACTAACAACAATTCGATGCTCATGATCACCTCTAATCTCTCTGGTGGATGGATCATTGTACATCCTCCGACAAACATCGTACTATATAATATTAGGATGCACGACTGCTTATATGAATATAAAATAAATGGTTTATATTTGATGTTATATAAAATATTAAAATAAAATACTAACCAGATGCTCTCTATGCATACTGAATGTACGGCTACCAGCTTGATTCGTCACCTCCTATCTTCCCCGGTTCTACCGACCCATTGAAGGCCTCATCTGAAATCCACCACCCAGAAAAAGTGAACATAATCCATCCCAAACATGAGATGAAATGTACTCTTGTCAGTATGCTCTACAAGACTAATCAAATAATGTTTCTCCTACATTTTTAATGGTCTTCTTTCTCATATTGGGAAAAAACATACACAAATGCTCACGTATAGCCACCTCTCATGCTGTATGGATATCGTCAGGCATGCTATCATCGATGGGATACCATAAACCCTTCAAATAATTTATAAGATCAAGTTATTAATAAAATAAATTTCAAAATAAATATTATTCATTCACGTACCATCCAATGTTTGTACATGTCGAGCTGCACATCAATGGGAATCTGTTCCCTTATGGTCCATGCGTGAGAAAAATAATTGTGCCAGATAGGGATCCCCTGTTCAATAGTTAATTGCGCAAAACTGTGAATAAATAATAAATAATCAAAAAATTATTATATATATAAATAAATTACTGAAAGCTAACTAAAATATACATGTTTCCATACCTTAGTCTGCATGGATCGTAGCCAAGATGTGGAGGTCACCCGTGGATATGGTTATGAATCATCAGTCATGCAAGGCCGCTCCCCCTCCGCGTACCTCCGAAAGCACATGTAGGCTGAGGGTCAGATGATCACACACCCCCCTCATCCAAAGGTAGATCATCCTCCTCTAAAACATGAAATAGATCAGAGTCCATATGAAACACAAAATGATTGTTGTTAAAAGGTAGTTTACAATAACTATTATATATAGATATATATTAGTTATTATCATAACAAGAATTTAACTATATCAATGTTCTACTTCATATTCATCTTCATATATGACGATGTCAATGTTTTCATATTCCCCCTCTGTATTATCAATATCCATATGAGTTTCACTTTCATCATCCCTTAACATTTAAAATTCATTTGTAACATCATTAACATATTTGTCACCATCAACCCTTAATTGGGGGGGTGTCATCTTCAATATTCACGTTTTTTATAAAAAATATGTATTTTGAGTTGTCTCTTGAAAAATTTCAATTCCTTCCACTTCACCAAAACCACATTCTGTTTGAGTAAATTGATTTTCTTGAGAATTCAATTTTATTATGTTCCACGAATCACTTAGGTGTCTTGAAGTAGCACAATACATTACGTAATAAATTTGTTGGGCCTGTTGACCTAGTAAAAAAAGTTCAATTACTGGAAGAAGACTTTTATATTTAAAATTGGAGATTCCATGAGTTGGATTAACACACAATCCTCTCTCAGTATTCAACCACCGACATTTAAATATCGTTATATAATTCTGTCCAAAATAACATAGTTCAATAATTTTATCCAGAATGCTGTAAAAGTCAACTTCACATTCTATATCATGCGATCCTCTCAAAAAAAACTCAAATGTTCATTGTTTTTTCTTGATTCCCCATATACACATGTATAAAATTGAAAACCATTTGTCACATGTTCATTTTATGATTTAACTATTTTTGGAGGGTGGGTTACTCAATATACACAGTCACTTATCAATTTTATCAGCATGTTGAGACACCTAAAAAATTGTAATTTTTTTTTCAATATAATAAATAGTAATCATTATAGAAATTAAACCATCAATAATTTATTTTACCAGTTTTTAAAACCATTAAGAAAAACAATTTGTCTGCGTTCTTCAAGAGCAGCATCAATAATTTGTGGAAGTTGAATCTTGATATGGTTATCATATAACCTACAAATAAAATATTTTTACATACTATAACATAAATTATAGAATACATGATAGAATCACTCCTTGTAAAAATACTATCCTTTCTTCACAGTTGAGCAGAACATTTTATTGAGCTCTATGATGTTCATTGTCTGAAATCCATCATTCTTGAACTCCACTGAAGCCAAGATTTGGCTAATTAAAAACTGATCATTAATTGTACATTTCATCATTAACATTTAAATCATTCCATCCCATGAGGGTTTTTAGGGATATTTAGATTCAAAAAAGTGTGAGTCGAAAAAATAAATTTCCTCTTTCAAATAAGCTTCTGCAATTGAGCCTTCAACATATTCTTTGTGAAATACTTTTTTCATCAAATTTTGCATGCATCTCTCGAATGGGTACATAAATCGAAACTGTACTGGTCCACCACATTTAGATTCATGTGGAAAATGTAATATCATTATTACATTTACTCAAAGAAAGCTGGTGGAATGATTTTTTCCAGTTTACATTTTGTTACAGCAACATCTTCTTCCAGTTTTCTTAGCGCATCATAGTCTGTTGTGGCTATACAAATGTCTCAAAAAAAATATGATATTTCTTTTATTGAATCCAAAATAATAGAATTCAGCAAAACTCATAATAAAATCAGCATAAGTATTTCCATTATAACATGAGAATCCTGCCTTTTTAATAAGATAACATGACAATTCATAACGCATCTGCCCAAATTGGAATCATATCCATCTGGAAGTGTCAAATCAGCAATCCACTGACAAAATAATAACTTACTCTCATTTTATAGGGTAAAGCTACTTTTGTATTCATTAACCTCTATGATCTGACATTTTCAAATAGTTCAAGTTCAGGTCCCCATCAAATTTGGGCAAGATATAATCATGATTTTACAGTATCTTTGGCATTACCTAGTGTATCAAAAACAATATGATATAAATTATCAAAAAAGTTCTTCTCAATATTAATTACATCCAACATGTGGCAGACCAACAAATTAGACCAATATGGTAGATCCCAAAAAATGATTCGTTTTACCCAATTATGTTCTTTCCTAAAGCCATAAATGATTTGTTGGTTTTCTGTTGGCCCAAATGTGATTGGAGGTAATGAAAATACAACTGATTTTAATTTTTACTTGAGATGATTTTTGGAGGTTCATCCATTTCAATTGTTCATTTTCTGAAATGTGACTCGTTCCATCGAAAATTATTATCGCTTGGAAGAAATCTGTGATGACAATCAAAATAGAATGTTTTATTTCAATATATGAGTATAAAAGTTTTGTTGTATTTCATACTGTTAGGAAATGATTTCAGACCATGTGTACTCAAACTAGATAACATTCCATATACCAAAATGTCACTAATCATCCACATCAATTCAGCTTTTAATATGAAATTTTATTTCACAGCAACATCATATGTACTAATACCATTACTCCACAATGCATTTAACTTAACAATCAGTGGTTTCAAATAAACATCAATATTATTTTTCGGATGTAATGGGATTAATATGGTCAAAATGATATAGTTCTCCTTCATCAACAACCATAGAGGTAGATTGTACGGAGTTATAAAGACAGGCCAGCATGGATACTGACTACCATAAGAACCAAACTAATAGAGACCATCATTATAAAGACCCAATCGCATGTTTTGGGCTTCTAATGCCAAATATGGATGAAGACGATCAAAAGGTTTCTGTGAATCACCATCATAATGATGATTCATGTTTTTACTAGATGAAATATTGGTATTTGGCTATGAAGTTATTGACGTTCTGTTATGAGTCATAAATAAACATTTCATCTGGGGTGTAAGGGTAAAATATATAAACTATTATATAGGAATTGATCTAGACATCCATACATGAGATTCTTCATAACATGATTTTGCACATGTGGGACAACTACACAATGGCTCATTTTCACCAAAATATAAGATTAAATAATTTTCACATGCATGTATCTTTTGATAAATAAGGACTATATTATGGACCAGTCTCTTTCTCTGATAGTAATTTGCAGGAAACACATTTCCTTCAGGTAATAGTGTTTTTACCAAAGAATATATCTGATCAGAATAGTTTTTGGACATTGCATTATCTGATTTAATAGACATTAATTTTGCAACCAATTCTAATTTTCTTATCATGCAACCAGGATATAATTGATCCTCAGAAGACCACAACAACTCATAAAATTCGGATGGTTCCAACTCAGAATTTAAATAAATATCATCATGAGATGCAGTTTTTTGAATAGATGGACCTGCAACATCATGTAATAAATTTTGGAACTGTGGTGGATCTGGAATCAATTTATTAGTATAATCATTGGAACTGTGTTTACCATTTTGATACCAATAAACATAATCTAGTTGAAAACCAAACCGCAAGAGATGTCCCCCATCCTTGTCAACTGTGTCAAATGTTATCAGAGAACATTTTTTACAAGGACACTTAATTTTGTCTTCTGAAACATATATTGGATTTAATGATTCAAATGTTATGGAAGCTTCCACACCCTCAATATATATATCATTTAAACCAAAGCCATTTGGATTTCTACGCGGATTTAACCAAGTGCGGTCATCTAATAATGACTAATTCCGACTACCGTGTTCTATATTACTCATCAAAATATAAAATAATCACTATTTTTGAATAATTTGAAATTATAAAAACACTATATGATAAAGGAAGATAAATAATTACAACTACTTCTTAATAATTACCATTAATTAAGGGTGACACAATTTCTAATGTATTGGCGACTCCTCTATTGTCTATCGTCTCATTTACATGCATCATTCTCACACTAAAATTACAATGAAGAATCTGGTCAAAGGTATGCATATTCATTCTTTTATGCATAAGAATGAATATGCGTACCTCCCACCCAATTCTTCATTATGATTTTAGTGTGAGAAAGATGCAAGTAAATGAACTGTCGGACAAAAGAGCCCCCGTTTCGTGGATGAATTGTCTTCATCCAACTGGAACTGCCTGCAAACATTATAAAAAACATGATCCTACGAATGCATATCCAATATCATGTATACAAGATTGAATATGACTATGTATCAGCACATGTTTTATAATATATTTAGTTGGTGAGAGTTTAATGGAGAAAAGACATCGAGAAAAAGGAGTGTCGTCAATCCACTGCAAATTGTTCCAATTTCATAAAAATTATTAAAATTTTTTTCTAACTATTCCTAATTATTTCTAACTAATTTTTAGTATTTATTAATAATTATTACTAATTTTTAATAATTATTCATATTTATTACTAACTATTCTTATTTATAACTAACTATTCCTATTTATTAATAACTATTCCTTTTTATTACTAACTATTAATATTTATTCATATTTATTACTAATTATAACTATTTATTACTAACTATTCCTATTTATTACTAATTCTTTCTAATTATTCCAAATTATTACTAATTGTTGCTAATTATTGCTAATTATTAGTATTTATTAGTAATTATTACTAATTATTAGTATTTATTCTTAATTATTAGTATTTATTACTAATTATTAGTATTTACTAAAAATTATTAGTATTTATTACTAATTATTACAATTTATTACTAATTATTACAATTTATTAGTTATTATTACAAGTTAATACTAATTATAACTAATTATTTCAATTTATTAATAATTATTACAATTTATTAAAAATTATTACTAATTATTACTAATTATAACTAATTTTTACTAATTATCAGTATTTATAACTAATTATCTATATTTATTACTAATTATTATTATTTATTCCTTTTTATTCCTAATTATTCCTAATTATTCCTAATTATTTTTAATTATTCAATATTATTTGTAATTATTACTAATTATTTCTAATTATTCCTACTTTTTAATAATTATTACAATTTATTTCTAATTATTGCTATTTTTTACTAATTAATGTTATTTATTTCTAATTATTGCTAATTATTGGTAATTATAACTAATTATTACAAAATATTTCTAATTATTTCTAATTATTCCAAATTATTTCTAATTAATGATACTTATTCCTAATTATTTCTAATTAATTATACTTATTCCTAATTATTTCTATTTCTTCTTAATAAATGCTAATTATAGCGAATTGTTAGCATTTATTAGTAATTATTAGTAATTACTAGTATGTAATTGTAATTATTAGTATTTATTACTAATTGTTAAAATTTATTACTAATTATTACTTTTTAATACTAATTCATTATAATTATTTCTAATTATCACAAATTATTAGAATTTATTAATAATTATTAGTAATTATTACAATTTATTAGTAATTATTAAAATTTATTACTAAATATTAAAATTATTTACTATCAATTACAATTTATTAATAATTATTACAATTTATTTCTAATTATTACAATTTATTACTATTTACTACTCATTATTACTATTTAATACACTTTATTACTATTTACAACTCATTATTACAATTTATTACTAATTATTACAATTTATTAGTATTTTAAAAAATTTATTACTATTTATCACTCATTATTATTATTTATTACTCACTGTTACTATTTATTACTCATTATTACTATTTATTACTATTTTTTAATAATTATTAATATTTATTACTAATTATTTATATTTTATATTATTTATTAACAATTATTTTTAATTACTACAAATTAATTATATACATTACTAATTATCGTTAATAATTATTAATTACTACTAATTGTTAAAAATTAGTACTAAAAATTTCAATTAGTTAGTACAAATAAATACTAATGAGAAAAAATTTAAATTTAATTTAAATACAACTAATCAACAATAATACAAATAAACATAAAAAATTGAAATAAATAATAAATTAAAAAAATTCCTTTATGCTTGATTTTCTATTGATGTGGATGGCTTCACAACTTTTTCGTGAACAAAATAATTAACATAGAAATAATTTCCCACTAAAATCAGAGTTCAGAGAGAAACAAGATCTCTGAATTGATATGACTGAGAGGAAAAACCGATGGTGGTATATATAAGTTAGATTATATGCGATGACACTATTTGTGACGAGTATCCCGTCGCAAATACATACACCCTCATTAATTACTGTCGGCAGTTAAAAAGTTATTTGTGACATGTCCCATTGCATATAGTCCCTGTCGACACACCTTTTGTGATGGGATGACATCCCGTCGCAAAAAGATATTTACCGCCGCCTAGTATTTGTGATGGGTCCCGTTGCAAATACTTCTCTATTTTCAACGGTGGGATCCCACTGTCGCAAATAACCTTTGTGCGGTTTGGCACGCTACCCTCTCTATACTTTTTGCGAAGGTCAATGAAATCCCATCACAAATAACCAATTATTTGCGAGGGGTAGTTACCCCCATCGCCAAAAATCTGTCAGAAAATGTTTTTTTTTCCGTAGTGATCATATGTTTAATCCCTATCATCTATATATCCTAGACATACCTCAAAAAAAAGTTCAATAAATGATGTAAATTTTGATTAACAACATGAACAACCTATATAATGACATGTAAAAGATTCTGAACTATAATAGGTTTCCCTTAGGGAGTGTCTGCTACACAGTCATGGGGAACCCATGGAACATGTATAATTGGAATAAAAATGCACACTGAAATAGAATAAATGATCTAAATAATAATAATCACATTTCAAACAAGAAAAATATTTGAAATAACTAATATTAACATCATGAAATCAAAACAGGATACACACATCACAACATTCAATTGTAACTTGAGTCATATCACAAAAAATGTTGGGCATATAGTCACAATAAGTGCCTATCAGGTTCCAAAAATCCATTATCCATTCCACCATATATAACAATAAAGTAATGTTGTGAATTGACTTCCTATAATACACAAACGTGAAGAACCATTCATTGATACCCTCTCAAAGTATAACTGCAGCCAAATTTTCACATACCCGAAGGGGTATCCTGTAACGACCCAATGTTTTCAATAGAAAATTCCCTTCTTATATCTATGTCATAAAAACACAAAATAATGAACTACTATGTGATAAGTGACCTTTAAACATAATTTTGTCACCCCTATGTTTGGAATTTTAAAAAATCTGGCATACACGGTTGTGCTCAAGATAGTTTTTGGAGTCTAATGAAACAAAAATAATTTATGGTGAATAGTAACCTACCCTTATGAATAGTAACCTACCCTTATGAATAGTAATATGAACCTTATGAATAGTAAATAAGTGTAACATTACCTATGAATAATAAAATAAAATTTAGTCATCATAGAAAGTGATAATTTGACCTTAGTAAACATTTTTGATATTTTGTAAATCATAAATGATTAATTATAATTAATTAATTAATTTAAAAGAATATTTATTTTCCTGAAATATATTCATAAATTATTGAATCAATGACTAATAGTTTTTAGATAATATTATAAGACCCTAAGTAATTTTTGAAAGAATTGCAAAATCAGTTTTAATTTTAAAAACTGTTTTTTTTAAGTAAATTATGATTTTTAATTAAATATTAAATTAATAATATTTAGAAAATTATTTTTGAAAAATTGACTTCATTTTTTGATTCTACACGTCGAAAAATGGTTGGGGTAAAATTTTGGGATTTTTCTGAGATATTTGAATTTTTGATGAATAGTATAATACATTAATTTATCATATAAATGCATTTTAATTAAAACCCACTATTCCTGACATCACAAGTGATGTAAGCACCCAAATCCCGATTTCACAAGTCAAATTTACTATTCTTGGTCATCCAAGACTCCCTATTCCTTGTCCTTGGTGGAATTAATAAACAAATCAATTTAATATTAAGAAAACCCCTCTCCCCTCCACTATAAAAGCCACCCTTCACTCCCTCTTTTCCTCACACCTCTCAAGCTCCAAGCCTTCTCCAAGTTCTACCCAAAAACCTTCCCTAGCTCATCCCCCACGTCCAAAATCTTCTGGTCTCATCAAAAGACCAAGCCTAGCTTCCTTAAAGAGGAACTCAAGAGGAGGATTCTAAAGGTAATTTCTCTCCCTCTTCTCCTTTAATTTCCTTTCAAGTTCAAGTTCCTTTCTTGATCTCCCTATATCTATCTTCATCCAAATTGTTCTGTAAATCCAGTATTATATATATACTGTAATATTATGATTCTAATGTTATATTATATCACCCCCACCCTTTCCCCCTTCCTTTTATTTTATTAAAGAGAACGTTGTTCATGTGGTGATAATTTATCACCTTCAAAAACAACATGTTGTATTCTTCCATTTATACCTTCAATCTGGTCATGAAACCATTTTTATGGTTGAACCAGAATGTTTTATATGTATTATGTTCTATTTTAAGTTCTGGAAATAATCTATGGCCATACTACTAAGTGAAAAATTAAAATGAGTTGGTTGTGATCCAAAAACCGCTCAAATCAGCCCAAATAATCATCATTTAATTATTATCTAATAATTCGGCCACATGAATCTAATATAACGCATTATAAAATCATTCAAGCTTCTGTAATATCATTAATTACATGTAACATCAGTTCTGGATGTTTCCCCATGATCTACCCAAACATCAAATTAAGAATGCAAGTGGACCGCTCAAGAAAACCATGAAAACGAACATCCCCGATCAATGTTTTTAAACTCTATAAGTCAACCAAAGGAATATAATATGAAATAATGAAACCGGAATGAACCATATTAATGTATAAATGGTTCTGGAATTTCTAATTAATGAATATAATGTCATTATACAGGACATTAAAGAGAAGGAGGCATTCGAGTACAAGGTAAGGGGAAATCTCGAACCCAATTTTCATCCTTCGGGTTCTCCCTCTTTCACTCCATTTTTGATGTGGTTACTCCTCAAAGGTCTTTTGTTCATCATTTCCTTTACTTTTCTGGGATAGACATGTTTTTCACTAGTTTTTATGTCCATCAAAATGTTTTCCAAATGAACTCTTCTTTCAAGATCTCACATTTTGCCTCTCATTCAAGGTTGATGGTTCTTATATCAAGTATGTTGTTCCCTCTTTCTTTTGGGAACCCAAATCATATGAATGTGTTATTATGTGATGAAACCCATTCCTTTCCATGGGTTATTTATGTACATGTTTGATATGTGTTCTATGTGGCAAGCATGATAATGATAATGTTATGATGTGACGGGTGCGCCCAGAATTATATAGCGCAATATGAATGTTATGATGTGACGGGTGCGCCCGGAATTATATAGCGCTCCAATGCATTGGGTAAAGTGATGAATCTCATGAGTAAATGTGAAATTATGTGTGAACATGATGCTAGATTTTTTCACAATTATGTGTGGTAGTTAACCACTAAGACATGATGTTTCATTTTTATGCTTTGCCACATTTCAAGTTTATTGTTTATGCTCCTCTCATGTTCAAGATCTTCTTCCTATGTCATGATTATGCTCACCTCATGCTATATTGTTCTTATCTATCCTCTTACTGGGATTTTAGCTCACCCCTTTTGATGTATATCCTCAGGTGGCTACATGTAATAAGAAGAGGACAAGTGCTACTAAGAAGCTATACAAGAAGAAATTAAAAGAATTTTTTTATGCTTGATGTTGTACTTGTTATGTGTAGTCCTAGTTTTCCCAAGACACTAAACCTATGTATCCTCCATATGTAATACTATTATGTTTTTTTATCTCTGAAATGATGTAATAGTAATATAAGAAAAGGCCGGGTCGCTATAGTTGGTATCAAAGGAATGGTTTAGTTAATTTGGGAATTAGGATTAGTGAACCCTAAAGAAAACCTCTAGCATGAGACTAAGTACAAATATGCACACAAGGATATTTACCTAGGGATCCCATATGTTATGTTTTTGGTATAATTGTTTAAAAGGATAAGTTATTCATGACTTGTTTACTTATGTTTTGTTCTAACCTGTTCTATTTTAGAAAATTGTGGGAACCAAGAGAAATCAGGCCAACAACTCTTGTGAAGGCCAATGCAACGATTGCCCGAATGACATCCCCAATGATTTTGGAGGTGGCGTTCAAAACTTCATGACGATGCTTACCCAATTATCCCGGGTTATGAATAATAAACATAATAATGGGGAACTTCCTCCTTCACCAAAGAGGGAGCAGCTAGCTATCGAACGTTTTATGCGGCAACGACCACCGACGTTTTGTGGATCTTCCGATCCACTAGTTGCGGAACAGTGGGTCAACTCCATGGAGAAGATCTTTTCTGTTCTTCACTATTCCGAGACAGAGAAGGTGACTCTAGCCGTTTATCGTCTAGATGGAGAAGCTGATCAATGGTGGGCTTTGATTAAGAACACCAAGCCAAGGGATGAAATTGAAGAGATGGAATGGGAAGACTTTAAGATAATGTTTCTTAATAAGTAATTCCCACGAACTCTTCGCACGAAGATGGAGAGAGAATTCATAGATCTCAAGCAAAAAGAAGGAGAATCTGTCACAACCTATGAAGCAAATTTCACAAGGCTCGCAAGGTATGCTTCGGGTTTTGTTATCAACAATGATAGCAAAATTGATAGATTCTTTAGTGGATTAAAACCACACCTTCGAAAAGATCATGCAATTTGAGACATTGGGAGTTATGAAGAAGTTGTACGGTGTGCTCTCAAAGTGGATATGGAGTTTGGAGAATGGTCCCATGGCTATGGTGATAAGAAAAGAAAGATGGAGTTTCAAGCTGGTGGATCTAGTGATAAAGATGCAAAGAAAACACAACGACCCACTTGCCAAAAATGTGGGATGTTGCACAGTGGGAACTACCTCAAAGGGACGGGGAAATGCTTCAAGTGTGGGAAAGAAGGACACCTAGATCATGAGTGTCTAAGAGACATGAAAAGGAAGGATAATGTAGCCGATGAAAGGAGAGAACCACTCGTGGTTCAATGCTACAACTGTAAGGAGCTAGGGCACTATTCAAACCAGTGCACTAAACCTCGAGCTTTCGAGGGTAATCTGCGCCAACAACCACCAAAGCCAAAGGAACAAGGGAAGACTTATGCCATCACTACTGCGGAGGTGGAAGATGATAATGAAGTCGTACAAGGTACACTTCCTATTCACTCAAGAATGGCAAAAGTCTTATTTGATTCTGGTTCTACACATTCCTTTATATCTTGCAAGTTTGCTAGAACTATAGAATCTAAGCCCCGAAACCTTGAAGTAGATATATCTGTAAAAACACCAAGTGGTGCAATCATATTAACCCAAGTGTTTCATTCTTCTCCTGTTGACGTATGTGGGAAGATTCTTCCGGAAAATCTCGTAATACTTCCCTTGGTGGAATTCGACGCTATAATGGGAATGTATTGGCTCTCGTTATATAGAGCACATATCAACTGTCGGGAAAAGGAAATATATTTTCATATTCCGAACCATCCCATGCTCCTCTACAAATGCAAGGAAGATCATGAATCTCCTTTGAGAAATCCTTCAATGGTGTGGGTGATGATTCCCTATGAAGAAGCATACCTCTCCCAAATTATTGAGTCAAAGGAAAGTTCGAACCTTGAGGAAATGCCCATCGTAAGGGAATACGGTGATGTATTTCTCGAAGAGTTACCCGGAATTCCTCCGGATCGTGAGGTAGAGTTCTCAATTGAACTCATACCCGGAGCTACTCCTATCTCAAAGTGCCCCTATAGGATGGATCCTATCGAACTGGAGGAGTTAAAGAAGAAGCTGCAAGAGCATCTGGACAAAGGGTTCATACGCCCTAGTGCATCACCTTGGGGTGCGCCAGTGCTCTTTGTGAAGAAGAAGGATGGTACCATGCAGCTGTGTATCGATTATCGGGAACTCAACAAGATCACCATAAAGAACAAGTATCCTCTCCCAAGGATTGATGACTTGTTCGACCTGTTAAGAGGAGATCAATACATCTCAAAGGTGGACCTTCGTTCTGGATATCATCATGTAATGGTGAAGAAGGAAGATATTCAGAAGACTGTATTTCGTACAAAGTATGGGCACTATGAGTTTTTGGTGATGCCCTTCGGACTTACTAATGCCCCTGCAATCTTCATGGATTTGATGAATAGAGTCTTTAGACATTACCTCGACAAATTTGTGGTAGTGTTTATCGATGATATTCTCATCTACTCCAAGAGCAAGGAGGAACATGAAGAACATCTAATACTTGTGTTGGTGACATTGAGAGAGGAGAAGTTGTACGCCAAGTTCAGCAAGTGTGACTTTTGGATGAATCAAGTCACGTTCTTGGGAAATGTGATCACAACCGAGGGAATTTCTGTGGACCCTTCGAAGACAAAGGCGATTGAGGAATGTCCCAGGCCCTCTAGTGTCATAGAAATCCGTATTTTTCTTGGATTAGCTGGGTACTATCGACGTTTTGTGAGAAACTTCTCACGATTGTCAAACCCGCTAACTAAGTTAACAAGGAAAGGGGTAAAGTATGTCTGGACGGATGAATGTGAGGGAAGCTTCAAGGAGCTAAAGAGAAGGCTAATCACTGCACCTGTACTCACACTACCGAAAAGTGGAGAAAGTTTTGTGATATACAGTGATGCTTCAAAGAAAGGCTTGGGTTGTGTACTCATGCAAAATGATAATGTGATAGCCTATGCCTCACGACAGTTGAAGATCCATGAGCAGAACTACCCGACGCATGATCTAGAGCTGGCAGCCGTGATTTTTGCCTTGAAAATCTGGCGGCACTACCTTTATGGTGAGAAGTGTGACATATACACCGACCACAAGAGCCTAAAGTATATATTCACACAAAAGGAGCTCAACATGCATCAAAGGAGATGGTTAGAGCTAATCAAGGATTACGATTGCTCTATTCACTATCATCCTGGAAAGGAGAACAAGGTAGCTGATGCTCTAAGCAGGAAAGAACCTGCTACTCTATCCATGTTGAGGATTGAGAAAGACCCTATCTTCTTGGATATGCAAAGGATGGATTTGGGAATCGTAAGGGCAGAAGATACATCCTACCTTGCCCAAATGATTGCGCAACCATCAATCCAACAGAAGATTAAGGAAGCACAAAGGGATGATGTGGAGATACAAAAGTGGGTGAATGCAGTAAAGGAAGGGAAGCTGCAAGAGTTCCATATCGACGATGATGGTGTGATTCGGTTTGGAACATGGCTTTGTGTGCCTTCATCACCCGGAATAAAGAAGGAGCTATTGGATAATGCACATAGCTCAACTTTCTATATTCATCCTGGAAGTACCAAGATGTATCGTGATCTCCGAGAACACTTCTGGTGGGATAACATGAAGAAGGAGGGTGCAGAATATATATCAAGGTGCTTGGTGTGTCAGCAAGTTAAATCTGAGTGGCAAAAGTCCAAAGGTATGATGCAACCATTTCCTATACCCATGTGGAAATGGGAAAATGTCACTATGGACTTTGTCATGGGCCTCCCGAAAACGTCAAGAGGAAATAATGCGATATGGGTTGTGGTTGACCGACTCACCAAGACTGCCCATTTTATCGCTATTCGGGAAGACCTCTCACTTGAACAACTTGCAAGGATATATGTGAAGGAAGTAGTGAGGTTGCACGGAGGTCCACTCTCGATTGTCTCTGACCGTGATCAAAGGTTCACTTCTAAATTTTGGAGGAGCCTTCAACATGCTTTGAGTACTGAATTAAACTTCAGCACGCCCTATCACCCCCAAACTGATGGCCAGTCTGAAAGGACTATTCAGACACTTGAAGATATGCTAAGATCATTCTCTCTTGAATTCAAAGGTGGATGGGATCATCACCTTCCATTGGTTGAGTTCTCATACAACAATAGATTCCACTCGAGTATTCAGATGGCTCCGTATGAAGCTCTTTATGGGAAGCGATGTAGAACTCCAACCTGTTGGGATGAAGTTGGAGAACGAAAACTCATTGGTCCTGATCTTGTTCAAGAGATGACAGAGAAGGTTCAAGTCATCCAGAAACATATCAAAGCTGCTCAAAGTCGGCAAAAGAGCTATTCTGACAGTCGTCGAAGGGACTTGGAGTTTGACGTTGGAGATAAAGTCTTCCTTCGAATATCTCCATGGAAGAGAGTCATGCGATTCGGGAAGAAAAGGAAGCTAAGTCCAAGGTACATTGGCCCCTTTGAGATCCTTGATCCTATAGGAGCTGTGGCCTATCGACTGGAACTTCCACCGAATATGGCTCAAGTTCATGACGTGATTCACGTATCACTACTGATGAAGTACATTCCAGACCCCTCACATGTACTAAACTCAGAGGTGGTACAGTTGGAAGATGATCTCTCATATGAGGAGCAGCCGGTAAAAAATCTGGACTGAAGTAATAAGGTTCTACGCAACAAGACAACCCGCCTTGTCAAAGTGTTGTGGAGGAACCAAAAGTTTGAGGAAGCAACTTGGGAACCGGAAGAGGCAATTAAGGAGAAGGACCCTCACCTGTTTGTGTAAAGTGAAATTTCGGGGGCGAAATTTCTTAAGGGGGGGAGAATGTAACGACCCAAAGTTTTTCAATAGAAAATTCCCTTCTTATATCTATGTCATAAAAACACAAAATAATGAACTACTAAGTGATAAGTGACCTTTAAACATAATTTTGTCACCCCTATGTTTGGAATTTTAAAATATCTGGCATACACGGTTGTGCTCAAGATAGATTTTGGGGTCTAATGAAACAAAAATAATTTATGGTGACTAGTAACCTACCCTTATGAATAGTAACCTACCCTTATGAATAGTAACCTACCCTTATGAATAGTAATATGAACCTTATGAATAGTAAATAAGAGTAACATTACCTATGAATAATAAAATAAAATTTAGTCATCATAGAAAGTGATAATTTGACCTTAGTAAACATTTTTGATATTTTGTAAATCATAAATGATTAATTATAATTAATTAATTAATTTAAAAGAATATTTATTTTCCTGAAATATATTCATAAATTATTGAATCAATGTCTAATAGTTTTTAGATAATTTTATAAGACCATAAGTAATTTTTGAAAGAATTGCAAAATCAGTTTTAATTTTAAAAACTGTTTTTTAAGTAAATTATGATTTTTAATTAAATATTAAATTAATAATATTTAGAAAATTATTTTTGAAAAATTGACTTCATTTTTGGATTCTACACGTCGAAAAATGGTTGGGGTAAAATTTTGGGATTTTTCTGAGATACTTGAATTTTTGATGAATAGTATAATACATTAATTTATCATATAAATGCATTTTAATTAAAACCCACTATTCCTGACATCACAAGTGATGTAAGCACCCAAATACCGAATTCACAAGTGAAATTTACTATTCTTGGTAATCCAAGACTCACTATTCCTTGTCCTTGGTGGAATTAATAAACTAATCAATTTAATATTAAGAAAACCCCTCTCCCCTCCACTATAAAAGCCACCCTTATCTCCCTCTTTTCCTCACACCTCTCAAGCTCCAAGCCTTCTCCAAATTCTGCCCAAACACCTTCCCTAGCTCATCCCCCACTTCCAAAATCTTCTGGTCTCATCAAATGACCAATCCTAGCTTCCTTAAAGAGGAACTCAAGAGGAGGATTCTAAAGGTAATTTCTCTCCCTCTTCTCCTTTAATTTCCTTTCAAGTTCAAGTTCCTTTCTTGATCTCCCTATATCTATCTTCATCCAAATTGTTCTGTGAATCCAGTATTATATATATACTGTAATATTATGATTCTAATGTTATATTATATCACCCCCACCCTTTCCCCCTTCCTTTTATTTTATTAAAGAGAACGTTGTTCAAGTGGTTATAATTTATCACCTTCAAAAACAACATGCTCTCTTCTTCCATTTATACCTTCAATCTGGTCATGAAACCATTTTTATGGTTGAACCAGAATGTTTTATATGTATTATGTTATATTTTAAGTTCTGGAAATAATCTATGGCCATACTACTAAGTGAAAAATTAAAATGAGTTGTTTGTGATCCAAAAACCGCTCAAATCAGCCCAAATAATCTTCATTTAATTATTATCTAATAATTCGGCCACATGAATCTAATATAACTCATTATAAAATCATTCAAGCTTCTGTAATATCATTAATTACATGTAACATCAGTTCTGTATGTTTCCCCATGATCTACCCAAACATCAAATTAAGAATGCAAGTGGACCGCTCAAGAAAACCATGAAAACGAACATCCCCGATCAATGTTTTTAAACTCTATAAGTCATCCAAAGGAACATAATATGAAATAATGAAACCAGAATGAACCATATTAATGTATAAAAGGTTCTGGAATTTCTAATTAATGAATATAATTTCATTATACAGGACATTAAAGAGAAGGAGACATTCGAGTACAAGTTAAGGGGAAATCTCGAACCCACTTTTCTTCCTTCGGGTTCTCCCTCTTTCACTCCATTTTTGATGTGGTTACTCCTCAAAGGTCTTTTGTTCATCATTTCCTTTACTTTTCTGGGATATACAAGTTTGTCACTAGTTTTTATGTCCATCAAAATGTTTTCCAAAAGAACTCTTCTTTCAAGATCTCACATTTTGCCTCTCATTCAAGGTTGATGGTTCTTATATCAAGTATGTTGTTCCCTCTTTCTTTTGGGAACCCAAAGCTTATGAATGTGTTATTATGAGATGAAACCCATTCCTTTCCATGGGTTATTTATGTACATGTTTGATATGTGTTCTATGTGGCAAGCATGATAATGATAATGTTATGATGTGACGGGTGCGCCCGGAATTATATAGCGCTCCAATGCATTGGGTAAAGTGATGAATCTCATGAGTAAATGTGAAATTATGTGTGAACATGATGCTAGATTTGTTCACAATTATGTGTGGTAGTTAACCACTAAGACATTATGTTTCATTTTTATGCTTTGCCACATTTCATGTTTATTGTTTATGCTCCTCTCATGTTCAAGATCTTCTTCCTATGTCATGATTATGCTCACCTAATGCTATATTGTTCTTATCTATCCTCTTACTGGGCTTTTAGCTCACCCATTTTGATGTATATCCTCAGGTGGCTACATGTACTAAGGAGAGGACAAGTGCTACTAAGAAGCTATACAAGAAGAAATTAAATGAATTTTTTTATGTTTGATGTTGTACTTGTTATGTGTAGTCCTAGATTGCCTAAGACACTAAACCTATGTATCCTCCATATGTAATACTATTATTTTTTTTAATCTCTGAAATGATGTAATAGTAATATAAGAAAAGGCCGGGTCTCTATATATCCCAATCCTAATGAGATAGTGGGTAACAACATTGAATCAAACCAAAATCATGGCTAATGATTTTATCCTCCCAACTGAAACATCAAGGAATATGAATATGATAGATATAAATAATTTTATTTAATTAAAGAAACAACAAATTAGAAAAATGAAACTCAAAATATAGATCATATCTAGTGCATGTACGACATCAAAGTAATACAAAAAAACAACCTACTACATACACTAGTATGGACAACCTCCCCCCATTTAAAAACCATCTTCCAATATATTAATAAAAATACCTCACTTTCCCACCATTCCATATTTCTTTTCACCATATAAAAATACATACAACTATCTACGAACCTTATAACATATGCACATTGAGTAAGAAATTTTTTTCATTTTGATCCCACACAAGTGCTCCATAATAATTATATGGTAAACTACATGAACATTTATAATATTGAATAAAACAAATTCATGATAATTATTTGAATTTTTTTTATTCATAATTCATTAGAAAAAAATTAATTTCATATTTTCAGCACTTCTAAAAATTAATACAATTTATATTAGTTTTAAATTATGTTGGATAATTTTTTCCAATAAACCGTATCAAATAAAATATTGTGTTGTAAATAATATCATACAATATATGTAGAATATAAAAAATTATGTGGAAACAGACAATGGAACATCATGGTATGGTTTACTCTTGGTATAGCTAGAAAACTACTCATTCCAAAATAAATGGATCATTAACAAGAAGTCCTTAGAATAGAAGAATAACATAAAAATAAAAAACATTATGGGATCCAACATAATGTCACTATAAATTACCTATAACAATAAGAATTAAAAATACAAGATGTCTCCCTATGTTAACCCATGACCTTGCATGGATGATGGACCTAAAAAAACATTACTCCTAACTACCCAATGTTTCCCATATGCTATATTTTCCTTAATATTTAACGAATACAATAATTTGAGATCAAATTTTTAAATACATATTATAATTTTTTTAATATACTCTTTTATTTTTCAAAACCAAAATAATATACATATATTATCAATATACCGTTTCAATAATAGTAAATCAATCAATAAATTATATCATTTCACATATAAAATAAATCTACAAAATCATAGCATTATTGTTAATCTTGTTTAGTATTGATATGGAACCACTACCTAAAACTATAGTCAAACATTGGGGAAACGAGATCAACTAACAAAGAATAAAACAATTATGAAAACAAATGAAAAATAACCATCCCACACATAATAGAAACTATTTTCATTAATAAAGGATCAATAAAGACGATGTATAATGAAATACCATAAGGAATATCACATGGCTCACAACAAAAAACATATATATCAACATCTAGAGGATGACTTTACCATAGATACATGAGGGGAAAAGTTAAATTAATTTCTCAATATAGTGTATCATTAAAAATTTCCCAATATGGAAACTACAATCAATGAAAATAATGAATCATAATGAATACTCATAAGGAGATACAAAAAAACCACAATGAACACAAATCACAAATTCAGAATATTTTAAAGGGTTTGTGGTTTATAAAATCACCTGTGTAATTTTAAAGGATGAGAGGTAAAATATTCTGGATGAATGATTTATGATATTTTTCATAAGGTACTCAAAAATTCAATCTCTCAGGGTATGCATGATGTGAAAACTCGTTTCGTATCATGTATCCCATGAAATTGGTTTATACTGAAAACCCAATTACAATTTTATTAAAGACATGATTTCAACATTACATGATGTGCTTTCAAAATTCAAGATTTGTAATCATCATACATTATATCGGTTCATTACATCTTCCTAAAACCCAATACACAACATGTAGACCCAGTACATTTTTTGAAAACATCTCACCCATTGAATGATGTTAATGCTCAAACCATAACACATGAAATCCACCAGTTGACAAATATATTGTGAGTATACACTTTAATGAGTATTAATTATTCATATATATAGAGATATTCCAGTTTTTATTTAAAAATACAAAATAAAACTACCATTCTTCAAGGATAATGTGAAATATGAATGGTCGGTACCAAATTCATACTGACACTCCATTAATTCAGAAAATATTACATCCCCATATATTTTTCCATTTTTGTATGAAAATGATATATATCCCTGAGACTCCCAACACACACCCTATGAAATAGGGAAACATAATAAAAAAATTTATGTACTTTATTATGGGTAATGAGATGTAGATTTTTTTTATAAGCACATTTGAGTAACATATGATTCACTTCCACATGATATATGTGGAATTAAACAGGAAACACCAAATTGATTCATTTATTAATTCTCAAATAATTTTTTTTATCATTATAAGGGTTTTTAAAATTTCAATTTCAGTGAGAAATATATTTTTAGAATGATCCACTTAAATTTTATGTAATTTTTATATTCTTTATATTATGTATGTAAAATGATTGATTATTTTACTTGATAATTATATATATTCATTTAATTCCATCAATATATTATAATTTAAATGTTACGAAAGAGGAAAAATTATTGAACAACCATATTTTATTTTTTTTCATTGATTAATATCCATTGATGTAATCACTTTCTTATAATCATTTTTTAGTAAACATTACATTTTTTATAAACATTGATACTCTTCTATGATGTGAATAATTTTTTTCTAAAATGAATGCCAAAATTACTTATGGTGGTTACATTGTATAATATTTGATTAATAAAAATATTAATAAATATGAATTAATTACTCATTACAGATATTTGATGATATGATATGTTGATTCAGGAATTCAATAGATTATTCAGATGATAATGAATACATTTGACATGCATTTTTTGGTGGTGACTAATTATTGATATTCCCTCAATGCATCACTAGTTCTAATGAGCCATGTTACTTGGAAAATCTATATAGGATTCTAGCAATTAGTATATCTATCAAAAGGATGATCTAGATAGTTTTAGATTGATGGAATTTTTAATTCCTTAATTATAAGATCAATTATAGATGTCCATGTGATTATTGACTTAGTTAGAATGACTATTTATAAGTTTTCATCTTATTTATTAATTTATATGGATTTACATGATCATTGAATATTTCTACCACATTATTCTTAGTTTATTTATTAAATGAAACATAATTTAGTTATATTCCATTCTATATTGAATATCTATATTTACTAATAAAAGTATATGTGGAAGAAATACCCTTACCGACCAACTAAGTTTGCACTTTTATTATGTGTTATCATCCGTAAGATACTAGGATGTCTATCTAGATAGATATGCAGGGATATATTAAAAAGAATAATAGAAATCAAAAATAAAATACATTATCAATATTTTTAATGTAACTTCATATTTTGGAATATATTTAATTTTTAGATATTATTTATAAATTAAGTCCTTTGACTTGAGAAAAAAATTATATAGTGCCATTTTATAAAGTAGAAAATATATCTAGGTGGATGGGGTCTAGTTTTTTTAAAAGGATATATATTTTATGATAAATGATGTTGATAGTAAAATATTTTTATTTTAACATATTTTTCATTAAGTTATGGATTTATTTTTTCATCTATATTTTGAATTGAATGAAATATAATTAAGTAAAATGTATCCATCACTAAATTTCCACAAAAATCTCATATTTAGATCCTAAGAAATGTGAATTAAAGGTGAATTTTTATTCCTTAACTAATAAAATGAACACAAAAAAATATAATAAGTTCCATATAAAATAACAATTTATTTATTATGTAATTAGTAAAATAGAAATGATTAGAATAATTTATTAATTTTTTATATATAAATATTTAATACCTCAATAGAAACACCAATGTAAAAAAATTAATATATTCCATATGTAGTTAACATTATGACTTATCCAATATTTGCCTCACCAAATATAAAATTAAATTCAATATGTTTCCAAAATCAATAGATTATTTCAATACCATATAAACATAAGGTGTATACTGATGTAACATACCAAATGTGAAAGTACACTAATAACCATAGATCCATTTTGAATATAAATATTCTTTAAAAAATAATATATTTAGTTATTGAATACCTTACATAAATTAAAAAAATGTCCTAAACACCATCAACAATGACAGAAATCGTCAAATCGATGAATCATTTCATGTCACAAGTACTATACCATAAATATCCCTTAAACATTATTACCACATATTATAGAAAATATTAAGGGTTATCTACCACCAATCCTGTGTTTTCTAATAAGTTCAACATTCGACTGAACCAATTATCTTTCTCATCAGTACAATTTATTATATTCTCTTGAATACATAATGAATAATTTATATTTTCCTATCATTATAAATTTCATAATTATTATAAAAATAATAGACATGATAAAATATGCATATAAAAAAATTAAAAAATATAATCCCACAAACATTATATAAATTTGTAAGAGTAATTAAATAATATATATGTTTTTTGGGATTTATTAATTAAATATTGATGGATCATGTTAATTTTGGATGATATTAATTATTTTTTGATATTATGATTAAAATTTAACTTCCACGAAATAGTGTTTTAATTTGTTATTTTTTGATGAAAAAATAATAAATTGAGAAAAAAAATTGACAATATTAATTATAAAAATTTATATCATAATAGGATTGATAATCTTAAAAATATTTATCAGTTTGTTAATAATAATATTTCTAAACCACCAAATAATTCATACATGTGTATAGGATATGTGTTTTAAATTAGTTTCTAATAATATTCTACCTAGGTGATTTCTTATTTATTTTAATAATATTCTAAATTTATAGTCGTGGTAAAAAATTTGAGCATAAATTTATATATGATTTAAAACATACCTATTATTTTTTTGTCACCATCATAATATTAATAAGAAACTTATGACACCACTATATATTAAATGATAAACTATGTCATAAGGGGTAAAATTATCAGTGTTACCCATCCAGATTAGTAATTGTAGAAGGATATTAAGATAATTCAATATACACATAATATATTAATGATATGTCTGATTTTCTATTGTTAAGAACTCTTGGTGTTAGTGGCAGGCAATGAAAGTACAAGATGATGAAGTATATTAGATTGATTCCACCAATAATTGACTAGCTCAAGTTCAATGTTGATGGAGTGGCCTCTGGTGCACCAGGATCAGCTGGATGTGGTGGGGTGTTTTGAACCTACAAAGGCTTTGTCAAAGGGTGCTTCTTACACTATATAGAAAATGGATATGCAATTGAGGATGAGCTATGGGAAATGGTAAAGGCGATAAGGTACGCTGATCGTTATGGTTTGAGAATGCTTTTGGTAGAGTCGGACTCTTCTATTGCCTTGAAAATTCTTAAGGAGTAATCCAGGAATGTTCCTTGGAAGATGCTCCCGGCATTGATAAGTGCTCTAAAATCTGATGAATATTTATCCCTGGAGGTGTCTCATGTGTACAGAGAAGCCTATAAAGTGGCAAATGTGCTCTATGGAAGAGAAATCATGGAGACGAGTTCGATCTGGTCCTTTTTGCTTCTTGAATATTGTAGTGATCTTGTAATAAAGGATAGAAGTGGAGCTGTGTACTCAAGGTTGTGTAATGTCACCCCTTTGTGAGCTGATTTGTACATTGTAAAGTTTACATTTTTTGTCATATAAAATTTGTGGGAGAAGGTCTCCGCCTAGATCTCAGACTTTCTGGATATTAATAATTATGTTATAATAAGTAACAAAGAAATTGGAATAAATTATATCTCATTATTATTCTAATAATTCATTTTTCTGATTATCTTATAGTTTGTAACTGTCATTTCTTGGACATATGAGAATTTTATAAAATAGAATTATAAATCAATTTTATGATTATAATATATATATATATATATCATCACTAAGAATGGGTAGATGTCAGTGTAGTAATTACTAGATGTGTGTATTAGTATTTTAATCATTATATTATAAGAATGATAATTTTTATTATTTTTTAATAATTATGATTTCTGATCAGTGTTCATTGATTTATTATAAAATAAAATATTTTATTCTTTGAAATAACGCATTTTTTGATTTTAGATATCATTAATAAGATCTATAGGTTGTTGGTATAGAAATAATGAATTGATATGGTAAGGTATTTTTTGATCCAAATTTATATTTAAATTGTATGATTTGATGAGATGGGAGGCCTTTTATATCTATTTGACATCACATGTAAGGTATTTTAGAAATGGAAAAGTTATAAAAATATCATAATCAATAAAAAAAGTCTCCAAAATGGGTTATTATCTATTAGTAATTATGGAGAGGTCACATTTTTTCTATACGATAGTTTATGTTAATCCTTATTTTTTTAATAAATATTTTATTAGTTTAACCCCTAGTTAAACAAATTATTAAATTTAACAACATAATTAATTTTTTCAATTTCAATATTTTTTATGATCAAATATTAATTTGACCACATAAAATTATAAAAAATAGTTTTATTAAAAATATGGAATACATATTTTCAAATACATTTAATAGAATTGAAAGAATTCAAATTATAAATATATTTGTAGGTGAGATGAAAACATGAGATTCTTAATAATTACACTCAAAATATTAAAATACATTAATATGAGAATTTATTAAGAAATTTTGACTAATGAATTAAATTACTTAATTGGTAATATATTTGACATAATTTCAATTTTAATGAAATTATAAATATAATTTTATTTCTTCAAAATTTACCAACAAATGTTTTTTTCAATAAATATTATTATGGTTCACTAAAAATAAAAAATTCCTATTTTAAAATAATTTTAAAAAGTCTAAACAATATAATATTATCCTGAATATATAAAAAATCAAATATTTTTTCTATATATTTTTTACAAATTTTCAAAAAATTGAATTTGAATATTTCTACCAATGACTAATTAAACAATCCATTTTAAAAATATTGTTCTTAATAAAATAGTTCATTTTCATTCAGATAATTATTGTTTTATTTGTAAACTATATATTTCCATTTAAATATTTTATTAATTTTTAGTCAATTTATTTTTCATAATTTATTTATTAATATTCATTCCTAATAATATAATGTCTACATAATAATAGAGTATCATGTTTCATTCAATCTCAATGTTGAATTCATAGGATGATATCAAATACACATATTTTATATAAAAATTATAATATTATAATGACCACGTGCTTCATTTTATATTATAATATAGGTTTTCTATGATATATATTCAATCGAACATGATTATCCTCTTTTAAAATCACAGTATGTAAGAAAAAAATTTCACTGATATTTTCCCGTATGATATGAATGTGTTATGGTTTAAGTGATATGTGAGTGGGTTTTTTATTTATTTCGGCTTGTCAATACAATGGATAGATTAATATCATGTATTGATTGTAAATGGATAATTTTTTTGTATGAATAATTATGTAATGGTTGATTATTCATATAAGGTATATTTAATTTTCAACACTTTCGCTGGTTGGGTTTTGATTTTATTTACTTCTTCCAAGATAAATTTTATAATTTCATATCCTGTGAAGGTCCCATTGGTTGTGTAATGAGATTTTGTGGTTATTTATAAAATATTTATCTCTATAAAAATAAACATAAGGTGATAAAATGCTTTTTTTCAAGAAGTGTATTCTATCAAAAATATATAGAGGATATCATTGAGTGATATTCAATTGAGTTTCAGAGGTTTTGATATTTTGATATTGAATTGAGTAAGAGTTATGATTTCTAGATCAAAATTAATATATATCTAACAGTATTATATATAATAATAATAATGTTTTTGTGAATCCAAATTATCAACGGACATTTTATGAGTGGATGTACATTACTTATTTATAGAATAATATACATCAAATATAATTTTGAAAATATAGTTATTCTTGTTATTTTTTATAAGCATGTAGATTTTTAAAATATTATATAATAATGGTTTGACTAATTTTATTATTATTTATTATGGGGGTATTCATTGAATATATAGTCTTTTAGTATGAAAAAACCATATAATATTGAAGTGGTTTATTCAATCATTGTCATACATTGGCAACAAATCATTATTAAACTCTAAAGCGATTGAATATAGAATTACTGTGAAAATTAAAAAGTGAACATAGGTTAAGATTCTACTTTCCTAAGATATAGAAAATGTTTCTATAATGTGGCCATGTTCTTTGAGACACTCATTTTTTTATTTATTATAATTGAATAATTATTCATATAACTTCATTAACAAAACAATATTTATATATGGGTACAAACACATTATAGGAATTATGGATTTGTTTAAACTGTTCATGTAATGTAATTTTAACAAAATGAATATTTTATACACATAATGTTTTCTAAATAAAAAAGAACACAATGGTAAATAATCAGAAAATATTTTTAGAGTTGTTATTTTAAAGAACCTATGGTTATTGCTGTGGTTTGTTTATGAAAATAGTTTAAATAAAAATATAGGGTTAATGTAATTTAATTGTTTTATTTATCAGATCATCAATTGTATCATTTAGGAAATATATATTAATTTTTTTACAACATGAATTTATTGGTGTTTTAATTTGGTGAATAGTTGTTAAAAATATATAATATTTAGGTTTTTAGGCTCTATGGTGGAGTTATAACATAATTCTATTTTATAAATGTAATTACAAAAAATAATGGAGTACAAGTATGCATGATCAACACATAATTATAAACATCGAGGGTTATTTTGGACATTTCTTTACATTAACCATAAATTGAAGTAAGAATTTAGGTACTTTCTATTATATTAGCAGTTAAATTGATATTTAGTGGTATATTTTTATAATATATATTAAATGTATTATATAATTTTCACCTTTTATCTTCCTTTATATACTTTTTGGAATATTTTATATTTTGTTTATAACGTTGTTATATTGTTTATAAATCTCATTATTTTATATATAAATTTCATGAAAACATTGTTCATTAGATTAAATGTTGTTTTTAATATCATATTGTTAAATATTTTTATCATTTATTTTATGAAATATGATATTTTTACATGCACATTAGTTTTATTTTAAAACTAAAGAAAATTATTATTTAACAAATTGTACTATAATTCATTGTAAAAATAATTGATATACATGAAATGTTTTGAATGATTTAATTCCACATTCATTTAAGAACTTTTTTACAAAATTGTACAAATTTTATATTTCTACATAAAATGTTGTAATGAGTTATGATATGTCTAGTCTAACACAGAATAATGTTATAATGTATTCTACACTACATATTAGGTTTGTCATTTGATTTAGCTTGGTGTTTTGTTGAGTCTCATTTATTGTATGTGTTTTTGGATATATAATTTGGGTGAATCGTTGAGTGTGGATTGACTAAGTGTATGTGTTATCATTATGTTTAATATAAAATTTATTTTTAATGATTAATTCATTATGTTAATATATGATATTTTTAGAATGTCTGATATTTAATGTGTTTTTTTTATTTTTTTAGTTTGGTATTTATAATTAAAAAGAATATTTTTTATAGTTTTTTGTATAATGCTATCATTATAGTATAGATTCTTTATTAATAATTGATGTTATCTTACTTTTTCATTATGTTAATATATGATATTTTTATAGGTTATTTTTTCTTTTTTTATATTTTAACCATGATGATTAAAATTATATCCTTGTTTTGTATAAAATGGTATAGTGGACTAAAAGATGTCATTTATTCATGTGAAAGTTATAAAAAAAATTGTAAATATTTTTTAAAATAGGGTTGAATATAGATTTTTTTGAATCACTGTGGCCTGAAAATTTTATAGGTTCTACTAGAGAACCAATTTATTCACATTATTTTTTATAATGGATGTTATTGCCACTAATTTTTTCTATCTCACCATGTTATTGTTTTAATAAAAAAAACTATAAATAAAATGAATATTTTAAGTTTTATTTAAGGGATTATCAGAGTTTTAATATTACTTATATTAGACCAAGGTTGAAAAATGAAAATTTTATCTTGATTTAGGGTACCCGATATTGATTTAATATATACATATCATCATAAATGTAAGAACTATTATTATCTCATCCAATTTAATCCATCCTTGGTGACTTAATATAAAGTAAACCAATCCATATTTGTAATATCCTGTTATTTTTATGTATATTATAGTTATTTATCATGATTTTATTAATAATTTTAGTTAATATAATCTAATATTGGATTCCTACACCTTTATTATATTTGGTAATTTTCATTGATGTTGGTTTAAATATGGGGAAATTGATATTTATTTAGCATTTAACCATTTCATGTATAATTATGAGAATTAATATATATTTTTTCGAAGATATTATATTAAATTATCAATTAATATATATCATTATAACATCACTTTTACACATACTTATTATTAATATATTTTATTTATGTATAAATGGGTATTTTTTCATTGTCATAATGAGATTATAAAATGATATTTAAATTAATATAAAATAGTTTGATATGACTTATTGCAGTATTAATTCATGGGATATCAGATTTTATTAATATAAATATATAGTATTTCAATCCATGAATTTATTTTATTATAATTTATTTATATTAGTGATGAATATTTTATTCCGATAATGAGTAGAGATGAAGTACTATATGTTTTGAAAAATTAGAATATGAAATTGAATGATTTTCTATAGGAAGGCATTGAAAATATATAAGAACTAAGATATATATATATATACGAGAATATATATACAAGGGGGTGTAAATGGATATGAATTATACTTTATAGAAATATTCATTTAATATGAATATGGAATATATTGAATTGAATTCAAATTATAGAATTTCAAAATGTATGGTTTTAAGATTATAAATCTTACATGGATTCAAAATATTTTTGGTGATAATAGAAAAAATGTTTTAGTGAAATGTATGAAGAGTTTTAGGGATTCACATGTTATGAGGTGGTACTATTTGCATACTATATAGTGGTATGATTATGTAATTTCTTTGTTTGTTTAATATGGTGACAGCCATGTAATATATACATTAGATAAATATATTATGTGTGGAGATGGTTTTTGTGATTGTTGTTTTATAATTATGTTTTTATTCTATTTTTTTTATCTATTCAGTTTTTTGGTTGATTTTTTTTGTAAATAATAATATTTATCACTGAACCATTATTATTTTTTTAATCAAATTTCTGTGATTATTATATTGGTATAATAAAAAATGTAATAACTTATCATATGTGAAGATTTGTTTTAATCCCAATAATGTCTCATTTCAATAATAGAATCATTTATTATATTACTAGTTGTTTAATAAATGCAAATGTTATTTACATAATGTAATTTTTCCATATAATATAAAATTTTCCTTCTTTAATTTTTTTATAAAAATTAATTTTAAAATTATAGTAATGTTTTTCTTGTTATATAGTAATATTGGTGTTGTGGTTGTATCTATTATCAACAGAGTTATAGTGAGTGTAAGGCGGTGGTTGTGGTGGTTTCATTGGAATGGTGGGTATTTTTATGTTGATGAACAAGTAGATAACACGTGGTGGTTGTTTTAATGTGATATTATTTCCCTGGTTTTCTTCCTATATGATTAATATTAATATATAAATTTATCTTCAATTATTATGGTGATTATT
Organism: Viscum album; assembly: GCA_963277665.1. Lineage (NCBI taxonomy): Eukaryota > Viridiplantae > Streptophyta > Magnoliopsida > Santalales > Viscaceae > Viscum > Viscum album. The sequence goes on along the minus strand of OY728148.1, from coordinate 62,841,824 downwards.
TTGAATAATATGATATTGGAGTAGGAACCTAAAATTTATATTTCTATAAAAACATTTTTTTCAATCACATATGATCATTATGATGATAATGTATAGAGAAATATTATCTTCAATGATTTGAAAAAACAAATTTTAGGAATAGTTTTGTTTCATGGTTTATCCAATAAGTATTCAGTTGGGGATTTAATTTTATTGTGTGCAATTTACATTCTCATGCATATTTTCCATTATTCATCAAAACACTATTTATTTATTATATAGGATATATTTTTCTTAAATTTTTGTTTTCAAAAATGTAATACTTTACATGATCGGGGTTTTATTCCCTTGTTTCTAATATCCACACCTAGATTACATTTGATGGTCATCTTTGGACACTATCAATCTCATTATCATCTCTTGAGGAGTCTACAGTGAATTATATCATGATACAAAACATGAATATTATGTTTTAATTTATTTACGAGAAAATAAACCAATTCATCTCATAGTAACATTATGGTGATGATTAATCTCATTTGGGTTAATATAAAAAAACTATATAAAATAAAAAATGAATTTTATAAATTTATGATATGTAATTTGTTCTGTGGATATGAATGACAATGATTTCATATTATGACATAAATTAACTAATATAATGTAAAGGATATATGATGTAAATCATTAGAGTAAATAAAATATTTTCCACTTTTATTATATTTAAATGTTTAAGTGTTGGTAATTTAGATTATTGAAATAAATCAAATATTTAGTTTTTAATGGGAGGTTCTTATGATGAGGAAAATATATTAGGATGTTTTTAATTTCTATTTTAATAATATATTTCGAGAGATAATTAAAAAAATAATATTTATAAATATGTATGAATTGGTTGAAAATTATTATGATCACTTATGATGATATTTTTATGAATATATGTTGTATGTATTGATATTTTTATAATTTTATTTTGTGAAACATGAAAGTAATGTTAATTACATAGATCTATAAATAAATATCACATTTTAAAGACATCAATGCTAATTTTAGAATACATTATTGGAATTTGGATCATTATAGACAAAATCCATTTCTCTAAAACATGGATTATTAAATGAATGTTAACATTGTATAATAATATAAAATATGATATCAGGAATCCAACTACAATGTCCTCTAATCAGTATTGAAGTGAAAATATAAAGAAAAATATTTATAATCCTTTTACAAACATATAGAAGACACCACATCCAAGTATACAAAATGAAGAATTCACATGGACTCCCTATAATAGAAGCAGCATCCACTGTAATATTCCCTTATCACCATGTTTATCTAACATGAATATATTGATTGACAATAAATTTTTTATTTTAAGATAATGATCAATGTTCTCATGGATAGAGGAATATTGCATTTAGAAACTATATACCATAGATGAGTATGATTAAGCCACAAAAAAATAATTTCATACAATAAACATATCATGAGACTAGTTATCAACTCTATGACCTCTGATTCAATGAAATTATATTTCCCATTAATTCACTAAATCCCAAGAATAATAAACAATTGTTTTATCTGACAAGAATACCTCTAAGCAACAACCATTCATGATAATATCCATCCAGATTTAGTTTCAGTTCTGTATTAGGAGCTCTCCATTGGATCCATATTCTTCAGTTAATTTTCTAATCTTCCATAATATAATATTTTTTTGGAATAAATCTTAAATAGGTAGTATATATGGATCATATAGTGATTATACTACCCATCTCTTCCACAAAAATCATCATGCGACCATTGAAAAAAACAAGTTCAACATCCATGCCCTCTTTTTCCTTAGTTTTTAAACTCTTAGAAAGACAATGAAACTAAAAAATCAATCACAACACAAACCTTTACCAATGAACCTTTCATAACAGACCCATTCAACTAGTTTTTTGTGACATATTACATAAACACCCCACCCCCGTGTATGTTCTAGATATAATCCGAAAATCCTTAGGTTTCCTCCACCCAGTTTCCCTTGTATAAAATAATCCACATATTTTGATATAGCAGAAAACAAAAAACTTAAATCTAGACACAAATACTAGTCCATTTATTTTAACATTTTCATACATTAGAAGATATTGATTCCAAATTATAGAAATAGTAAGAATCATTATTTTAGATGTATTTTTACACAAAGGCCTCATTTAAAAAATATCAACCCTCTTTCTATCATGCATATATTTCCTGTAATCATTTCCAATGAAAATAAATGTTGATTATCATATAATTAAACATATATATAATTCATCCACTAATCATATATTCCCATTTAATTTCTTCTATTAATCTTTCAGAGTATCATTAATAAAATATGTTCACCTATTTTAATCCTTGAATAAGATTTTTAGGATTTGGAAAACTAAAAAAACAAAGCTTATTTTCCCCATACTTCATTACATAAAATAACTTCTCCACACGATATCTCCCAAATAACATTATCTTTTTAAAAATACATGTGTTTAACAATATAGTGAAATAAACTAGAGAAACATCTTGTTCTACATGACCATTCCTCCCAATTATCTCTATAGATATCCCTCATAAAATTTTACTATAAAAAAATATCTTATATGATATAAAATTACTAATTCACAACAATGGCATTAATGGTTTCCGAGACACTAAAAAAATTTATACCACCATTATCAATTGATTTTTCATGATTAACCCAATATTCCTAGTGGAATATCGAAATTAGAATTGACATAGAAAAGAATTAATTCATAATCATCCCATGCATGATGATTAATTATTTCAGTGGTTAGAAAATATAAGAAATATGAACAGAAAATGAGATTATAACGTTTTTAATCAATGTAATACTCGATAGAAATGAGTAAAATCCATTTTCCTGATTTCAAATCCCTACTGTGATCCCCCTGATTGTGTCATCAAATAATTACATTTTTATCCTTTCATTTGATATCATATTTCCATGATAATCCATTAGAAGATTCCTTCTTTTGATGTTGAGTTATTCATGATTTATGTAAATACACCTTACTGTACATTTATTGGAGATTAAAACACTAGTTTTCTATTTTTGACACATTGAGCACTAAAAATGATATACAGTGTCCCAATATTGTGGAACCCCATGATTTATATTCTTCATCCATTGATAGTTACCGATATATCATTGTAAAATAACAAATGTGATAACATTCAACTGTAATTCCATTATTTATAAATCATATCCCCATACATTAATACAAATTTTATTTCAATACTATGAGATTCCTTTTCTAATATAAATTGGCATGGGGATAATGGATCGACATGACTTACACGTAGTACTAATTTAAATAAGACAATTTTCTTTACAATTGACGAGATAGAGATCCCAGGGGAAGCATATAACCTGAAACGAATATCAAAAAACACGATTGAAACTAAAATAAACTTATTTATCTAATAATGTATATATATTCCATTATATCATTTTTTCCATAAACACATTTATCATGACATTGACCCCAACCACCCATTTATTTAAATCCTTCACCATCTTCTCTGTAATAATAAATGCCCTTTAAATTCTCCTCCCTTTAAGAAAACCATGTTTTTCATCTGATATTTAACATCTAATAACACTAATAATACTCATATATATCATACTATCTAGAATATTATACGAAAAAATTCATATGATGACTGTTATGTATTAATTAATTTTAATCAAATTTTTTAATTTAATAATTATAATAACCCAAGATGTAAGAACAACACTACTCAAAAATTCCAACCCTAAATAAATCCTTCATCACATCTTTAACCTAAATCTTATAAATTTCCCAGGAAAAAACCTAAAAATTTATAGGAAACCATATCAGGACCATGTGTGCTTCCATGATTTATACAGAGAATAATATCATTAATTTCATATGCCCCCATTATAGAACTGAAATCCTATTATCACTTTCTTCCATAAGCCATGAAATGAAAGACATGAACATTTCTTCTTATTAATACCTATCATTAAAGTGAGTCATGAAACTAATATAACTAGGTAGAAGTATTTCAATGTGATCCAAAGCCTTTATCTTTACCACCTCAAAATCAAATGTTATACAACCATTTTAACGATAAATATTACTAATTTTTACAACCATTATCTCCATTAAAAAAGAAATAAAATGGGAATTGTTCAAATTCCATTGAATTATCTGAAGGGTTATTGATCAATGATCATATAGGGTAATGGATTATTCAAAATGAGATATATTGAATAATAGTTGAACAAATGAGATGGTTTTTGATGTTTTTAAAAATGTTGTTGTTTTTACTAGAAATAATTCATTTTGAATGTATTATATCTTTATAACAAAATTTTCTTGGACAATTATATATATGAGCTACCCATTATGAAATAAAATGCAACATGATACATAAAAACGAGTTAAACTAGATCAACAAGATTCATTAAACAAAAATAAGATCATAAATTTGGCCTATCAAATTGAACATGGTTCAAAATCAGAGTAATAATGAAAAAAACTACTAAAATATACATGAATCCTTATCAAATCCAATATATCTATTATAATTATGAATTTAAAGCTAATTTAACTATTACAAGTCCATTTACATAACCTATATAATGAAATTTAAAAATTACAAGAACTATAAGATGATGATATGTAGTGTGAGTGAATAAATGTATGAATCCATGAATGAAATCTACAAAAGAAATATAATATATGAAAATATGAATAAACCATGATAATCTTATAAATAAATTTCATATATATGTGTCAATAATTCCTTCCACTTACACAGGTTCTGCATAAGGAACCCTATGAGTGACCATACCTAATTTAGATTGTATGATAGTTTCGTTAATATTGAATATTAATATATTATAGTTTTTATAGAATATAATTATTAAAAATAAAATTCATAATTTATGAATGACATAACTTGTGGAATTGGACTAAAATAGAATCCATTTGTTCCTAAAATTGAATTAAAAACATAATTGATCAACAATATCCTCTAGAATAGATTACTCATGTTCTATTTGTTTTTTATCCCCTCTATCCACTTCTCACATTGATTACATTATCTAGGCTATCAGATCTACTATATTAGAGTTAATAATATAATTATCCACTATCCAATATTTCTTTCCATACATTAGAGAATTCGAGGGGTAGTGAAATTTTGGGCCCAAGAAGAAAAATAATGGTGGATATTCTCATATAGTGGAATATGATATGAATGTACAATGTTTGACCTGGATTTTCACAATTCATCTACATTTGACAATGATTCATAAAATAACGGATATTAAAAATCATAAAAATTTAATTGAAAATATTTTTCCTCTATCATTGCTGGTTATCTGTACAATACTAGTATTAACATTATTGTTCAAATTATTATATTAAATATAACATTGCTGGTGAATACTATATTAAAAGGAATGTTGATTTATTCTATACAATTGGATAACTCATTAATAATATATCGTGTAGAGGAATGAGAGACAAATAAATTAATTCAATTTACATCACGTTAAGTTATCTATCACCTCCAATTTATGAGATTTTCATGGATATTCTTATGAACATGAAATATAGTAGACCAAGTTAGCTAGGAAATCATGTCTATGTAACTATAGATTAAGACATACCAGTACTGATTTTGGAGATTGATAAATAGTTTATAGAAATCATTATCTTGGAACTAAAAATGAATCTTATATATAATAAATCATACAAAATATTAAATGGTATATTCAATTTGAAAAAAATGATAAATACTAATAATTGATCAATACTAAAATTATTAATAATACATAATTAATTGAATAATTATAATGAAATCAAGATTAAATTTTTAACAACTACATGAATATGGTTTTACTATACAAGGATAAGATCTACGAAGATACTTAATGGATTATGTTACACTTTGGTTATTTATATAAAAATAACCATTTAATATGATATCAATATTATATTTTCCACTATTTATTTACTACAATTTTAGAGTAAGGTATTTTTTACCATTTATGGAAAATTTTCATTTGTATTTTGATTCGATGATTCGTAATTTGTTATTAAAAAGGTCATTTTTGAATATAATAAAATATTTAGGAACTATGTCAAACCATGGTCCATATATTCGTCATGTGACAATATAAGTTAAAAATATAAAAATTCACCAATTATAATTTCATAACATATTATATTTGACAAGAAATATAAGAAGAAATTTCATATAATCATTGTATATAGTTCTATGTGGTAGTATGTTCCATGAGATTATCATAACATCAAACGATTTAGGATCCATATAAAACCACAATGTAATAAGAAATAGTATATTAGGTATCTCATCCACTTCGATGGAATGTTAATATAAGGGAATGGAATATTTATTCCCTTTTTAAAGACATAAAAGATGAATGTTCATACATATACATATAAGATATATTATGAATGGAATAAAAATCATTTTCATTCCTTAAATAACAAATATAAGAAATATTCTTTTATATTGATAAAAATATAGTGTATCTGGGAAATACGTCTCATAGCATATTCACATCATCAAAATGGAATGTCATAAAATGCCCTTAGTTTTTTCAAAATATAGTTTATGCCATATATTCTATATTACACATCCAAAAACATTCAGTTCATCCCATTATAAATATAATAGAATAATAAATGATAATATCATCCTATACATTAAATAACAATAGTGGCATGTAGGATTATTTTCTATATTATAAGAATAATTATATATTGCGGTTCAATATCAAATAAAAATTAACCATTTTATGCAATAAATATAAAATTTATGCTACATCATGATTTCTTTAAATAAAGTTTTCGAATCACATCTAACTAAATTTTAATACACATGTTATATTATTCATTACACTAAACACCCCTTTTCACATTATAACTCAAATTGATAGCCTAAATTCATTCAATAAAGACCTAGTAGGTGGTACAATAAATCCTTATTCCTATAAAACTATACATGTGACAAAAATATAAATCCAATATAGAATATATTTTAAAAATAAAGTTGAAATTTATAACACAAAATAAAAATTAATTACTCCAACTTTGGGTATTGAAAAAATAGTTAAATTTTCTCTTTAGTCATGTTTATAGTGTTTTATGACTCATATATCACATGTTTTATGAAAACAAAATCAAATAGATAGTTTATATCATAGGACACAAACCTAGATTTAATAGGTTTAGACATATAGGTTACAATAAGAATAAATGAGTGACCCTACAACAAATTATAAGACCAATCATACACAATTAAATATCTTCAAAAGAAGTGAGTAACAAATATTCTGTTTAATTAAAAGTAAATGTATATGATAGTAGTTATATCCTCACTACATGTAATCCTATGGGATAGATAAAACATGATCCTAATTATGATTAATAAAAAGATTAGTTTTTTAGATGAAATATTATAAAAAGAATTGTATAATTGTATAATGGCCTTACCAACCAAATTGAGTGGTCGCCTATTTTAAAAAATATCTATAAATAATTGAAAATAAGTAAAATTTTTAAATAACTTCACATCCCCAAAGTGTTACTAGATCCCTATAGTTTACCCAACCCATAGTCACAATATACATGATTTCATATGGATTTATCTCACTACCTAGCCCCAAGTGGTATCTCATACTGTAATCCAAGATGTTCAATGAGTCAATTATTAATGGAATAGACCGCATACCAAGTTCATGAACTTAAAAAATTATTCATAACCATTACCAAGAAGTATAATTTCCCAAAACCATAAAATTAAATTAGGAGAACTATACCATAAGTCAAGTAATAATAATATTTCTAAACTAAAACAACACGATACCAGAATAATGAATAAAAAATCAAGTTCGAACCGACAAAAATATTCAAGGAAAAAAGATCAACAACAACAACAAATTCAATGTGGTCTCTTACCATTGATCCAACCTATGATGGTTTAGTCTACCAACACCTGAATGAATACGTAGGGTGTGAGCTAAAATCCTAATAGGGTATCTATAAAGAGTGCATAAAATATACTGCCATTTAATTGAAATAATAAAGCATTCAATATTATATAAAATGGCATGTAATTTCAAATAATGTTTTAAAAAAATTATTACATACATTTAAAATAATGGAAATACATTTGGAATTCGTTAATGAATATTTTATATAATAAATGGTATATAAATTAATATTACTTGTGTAAAATAATTTACAATATACAATTTCATATATATTAAATTCAACCGAAAAGAATAATAGTCATCATAAAAATGGTATAATAGATACATTATTCAGTATCCTCACATAGTCTAAGGTGAATAATCAAAAAATGTGTATACACACATCCCAAAGAAAATGGCCCCAGAAGAATCATCACCACCACATTAGAGATGGAATACGTATAACATGGTATTGTTTCAGTTGTAAAGCATCAAAAGAGTGATATCCCAATAACTCAACAACTTAATATTATATCATTTCTTTTAATATCAATTAGTTATGTTAAATTCTTATTAAAAAATTAAAAATATACTTCATCCAATTATCATATTTAAAAGATAAATATTTCCTTATAAAACCCAATACATAGGGTTTTAATAAAAAAAATTCATTTTTACAAGGTAAAAATCACTAGGATTCAATCTTACCCATTTTACGGAATTATTCAAAAATAAATTTTTTTATTCAATTTCATAAATTTAATTTCAAAATTTAAATTCCACAATTTAAAATAAATTTCACAAACACAAACCATTTCAATTGAATTGGTATTTTCATACCAAATTTTTGAAAAATGATAATTAAATAAACTAATTTAATATAATTAGTTTTTCAGAAATCCAATTTAATTTTATTTAACAATAAAAATAATTTAAAAAAACAAAATTTAAATCATTCAATTTAGTATTAAGAATAGTTTTCTATTATAATTGCACCACCTAACATGGTCTCAAAGGATTTAATAATTCCACATTATAAAACTCCAATGAAGAATATTGATAATGATTATTGGATAACCAATCCTAGATTCCTAATATAAAATATTATGTATTAGATCCCTAAAAACATAGAGATCTAAAAAACCAATTGAGGGAAGTGGAGAGGGAGGGAGAAAGAGAATGATATGTGGAATCTTACCGATAAGAGTCCAACCATATTTTACCTAGATTCCAACACAATATGGAGGGGTATGGAGGGGATAAAATCATCTCTAAGGATGAATAATATGTGTGAGGTTGATATTTGTCCATATAAAACCATATAAGAGGGGTTATATATTTTTTAGTTAGATATTATTATTAATCAAAACACGTCCATGGTTTCCTGGGATGGGCCGTAGGATTAGAAAAACATTTCACCCTAACTGTGTGCCCCATTTAATGGGGTTTCACAGATTCTGCTATGTGAGTGATTAGTTTTTCATAATTTTCATAAAAACTTCAAACCTGAACTGTTTGGGATTTTATTATTTTTACTAGAAGGGCCAAAAATTTGGTAAAACTTTGTTCCAACCCTGCACATCCCAAAAAAATTCGATTTTTTTAAAAAATATTGTCCCAAACTGCACAAAATGAAACCCATCCAAATCATGATAAATAGAGGGGTCTAATAATACCTAAAAACAATAATATGATGGTTCAAAATCTCAACCATATAATGTTTTTGTCCAAATGAATCTTGTTTTGAAGCTTCCATGTCAAAAAAATATGAGGCAAATTCTCTATTATCAGTTTCTATTTCTCCCATGTCTCTTGTGAATCAGAACCATGTTTCTATATCCCTCGAACCAATGGTATATTCGTCCAAAAAAGTAATTTCTTTCTAGAATAAAGAATACTATCTAGATAATAACTCATATATAAATAAGTTTTAACATATTGATCAATTCATCATATAACATGATATGGATCGGATAGATACTTTTTTGGATGAGATACATTTATCATGTTATCTATCACCATCCGCTATAATAGAAGTCCAAGAGGGTGATAATATTTCATCATCTTCGAATCATCATAAAATTATCCCACAAACTAAGGGTCATGGTTCCCTTTCCTTTCATTATGTTGATAATATAAATGTTGTGATAACTTTTAGAAATCCTAGTCATTATTTAAAAAATTCCAAATCTTTGAAACAATTATAAAGATAATATTTATATTTATATGTTCCATCAAAATTTTTGAGGGATCAAATGAATATTTTTTTCATCCCTTGAACCGTGGTCAGTCAAAATGCAAAACATTCACCAATCCTTGAATAAAACACAATAGGGAACTACAAAGACTGCCATAAAAGGAATCAAAAGCATCCATTTTTATCATTTAATTATGACTATTGTTATATAAAGAATCAATCATCCCTATCTGGTCATCCCATGACCCACCAATGTAAAGACAATAGGTTTAATTCATTTCTTAAATAATCTATATTGTCATTCAACTGCTGATGGAATGTCATACTCAAACTAACATGAGATCCCAGTTCCTCTTTAAGGAACCTTTATATGAGATATGTGATCATAGGATCTCTATTATTGATAATATGAGATTGATATATGAGATAATGACCAATATAATTCATATAGAGATTACAAAACTCATCAATGTTAGATATATCCCAAGTGATTATACTTTGAGACAGTTGGGTTTGCCAATTGATTGTGAACCACATCATGTTCATCTTTATCTTGGATTGCAGAAACAAAAACATAATGTCCATATAGATCTCCCGCAACTCCTATTTTTCTAGTATAAGTGGTTCATGAAATCCTTAATGTTTTTTATTCTTGACCTCAAGCCTTTTCCATATATAACATCCAAAGACAATCTCATCAATGCCTTACCCCTTACCTAGACACCATAATTATTCCCACTTTTCCATGATAGATTTTTTTTCATATTTGAAAAACCCACGAAGAATAATGGATATCCTAGATAAAAAATTTCCTAGCGGATAATGATGCAAAAAAGTTTCTTGTATCATAAAGTTCCCTATATGGATAACTAAAAGTCAACCATCATCTCCACACTATAAAGAGACGCTCTAATTCCATGAAACTAATTATCAAAGAATTTTTCCCTTAATAATCTTCTCAAAAAGAGAGTATTGTGTCTAAATACAGTCCAAAGATACATTGTCACTTGATTCCTATAATCTGACATCCAACTGTAAAATGAAAGACCTCAAGTTTCACTTATTTCACAATTATGTCATTACCTAGGTCTGATGATTATTTCTCAATGAATCCACTAAATCATCTCTATAACCTAGGGTATAATTAATTTCAATGTTGAAATATTTTTTTTATTCCACACAATGCCTCAAAAACTAAATCAAATAAATTTTAGGGAAGATATAACTCAAACTATTGTGATCTAAAAATAGGATATGTCTTTCTAAAAATGGTAATGTTTCCAAATCTTAAGTTCATTCATGACAACATTAAATTAAAATACATTGGGAGGATAATTTTAATGTGTGTCCTTTGATGATGATATCCATAAGAAACAACGTGATTACTTAATTGAATAACACTACCTAGACCTGAGCATGATGCATCAAAAAAGACCACATAGCACCACCCAACCTCTTGAAGAGTCAACACCAACTATGTATTGAAAATAATTTTCATATCTAAAAAATAATTATGGAAATTTTCATCCCAATAAAACATTAAACATATTTTTTTAAAAGAACTCTTCAGTTAAAGAAACATTGAGATGTACCTTACTAACCAAATATTATACCCAACAAGAACAAATAGGCTCTAAATTCCCAAAACAGTACATGGTTGATCCCACATCATAACATCTCTCACTAATCCAAGATTAATTAATGTAACAAGTTCCAATACCATGTTTCCCAATAAATTAAATTCTCAAAACCTTAAATCGTATTTCAATTGCTTTGAAAATATTTGGTGATTTCTCCCAAATTCCATAACTTATCTCAAATTATGCAAACGATCCTCCTTGTAAATTGTGTAAGCAAGGGTTTCATCCAAAAATATTTCCTCAAATCTATCGAGATACTAATGGAAGATAATCCTCATTAAAACCATAATTATAAAAAATAAATTGTCTAAATGAAGAGACAAGAAATGGTTTTGATAATGGTATTACCTGAATTAAAAGGTTTTTGTTAATATTAGATTATTTTATTCAAAACTGATGGTAATCAGATTAGTCACATCACCCTCTTCAATATGTCAATCATATCTTCAATCCATGGAATAATATATTTTTCATATTCCATAACTCGATTGATTTTTGGTAAATAATGCATTGGTAAAGTGACCCTTCACCATTCATAGAAAAGAAAAATTGATCAGCCCAATGTTACACACATGGGATCATAAATTCATTCTCTAAATGATAATATAACAATGTGATAATCTATTTTATTTATGAGTTTTATAATTGATAATATTTTATAGAAATTGGTTGAGTAATTGTTCAATAGGGAACTTTCCCTCTCTTATAAGTGAAAAACTATCAAAGTCATACAGAAACACATCACGAAACTTGTTAACAGCTAAAATGATATCACCACACAGTTATACTAAATCCACATCAAATAAATAAACATTAATTAATTCTATTAACTCATTAATAGAAGATCATGCAATTATTAACCTCATTTCTCATTCCTTTTGAATAATACGACACAGAACATCAACATTGATAATGGAGAACCGCTGAAGGTAATAATAAATCCAGGGTTTATGTACAATAACCCAATAAAAATCAAAAATATTTTAATTTGGTATAATGTAAAGAACCATAAAATACAAATAAATCATAACAGCATACAAATATAAGGAACAATATGGACACTGGCATCTCTTCTCATACTTTGATCCAAGTGGTTTAGTAATATCCATCACAAATGAATAATCCTCCATTGGATTATTTAGCAGATAAAAAATACAGGTTTAAATAAATGAATGAGATTCATCAATCTAAAATAAATAAGTATCTAGTGATTAATATATTTTAATGGTATCCATCATAGTCACTGGACCCATATTCACTTCCTCTTGAGACTCTTCCACTTCATGAAGAAGCTATATTATAGATTACTATGGATAGAAACACATTGTTCATGAAAAAACTGAATTAGATTCTATTTTAATTGGTAATAATGATATTTTTTCATTATGAGAAGTGGAATATACATTTGATATATTATTTAGGTGGTATAATAAACCTTATAATCCACATGGATTTGATTCCTCATTGAAAACACTATTAGATTGACCAAGGTCTCCACACTAGAAGAAAATAAAAGGGCCTCTAAATGACACTATATGAGGTCTAAAAAAACAAGTTATTGAGAAACACCATGAGAATCATCACACATCCTCTTTATATTAGTTTAATTAAAAAAGCCACTAGGAGAGAAATAATTTGCCAAAAACACTGACATGCCATCGAGTTCCATTATTTTTATCAACACTCTATCCAGCGCATGAGAAATAGAAGTATGATTCAAAAAGAGAAAATGAGAATTTATAAATTATTAATGATACAAATATAACTATTTAGTGTTAATTTACTCATTTTATAATATCTAGGTAGAAAATGAAACAGTATTAGTAAAATAGTTTACATATTCTATCACTATCTTCTAATCCAAGTCAAGTTTGAAAAAATAATAATTCCTTTGGAAAAACAATCAATTATAGGTAGATCTAGTTTTTGGAAATAAATATTCATAAATTACAATTAAAGCTACCATTTGTATTCATCATTACCATGTTTCTCATAGTATCATGATTGGTTCATATACGATGAAGGCGATACACTTCACCATGAATTCATTGGGTGTCTCCATAGACTGAAAAATTGTCCAAACCTACTCAACCAATCCTTGTTATATTTAGTATCCTTTTATCCTTTAATGTCTATCATATTTTGGTGAAAAAAATGGGAAAATGATTATATTGATCATCCCTCCAAGTGTATATTGTTGGATCATGAACATGAACTACTGGTGGTGCATGTCCGAGAGTATGGATTGTGTGCACAATCACAACAACAAGTCGTGGTTCTATGAGTGGATTTTTTCAATGTGGTTCATCAGAAACATCCTCCTATATCAAATGTTTATGAATTCCTTGAGGCATGATACTACAAAACAATATAAAATTTCTTTGAAGAAATCATTTTTAATACTCAATCATAGAAACAATGGGAAAATAATCCCAATATATAGACCATAAACTTTTTGATTTCAATCCCATTGTAATAATTAATATGGGAATGACTATAAAAATCCCCTAGATGACTTTCTGTAAACTAACCGTGGTGTATTATATCTCATAAAGGTGATAGGTTTCTATTATGTATGTTATAACTACATATAATATCTGAAAAACAATACAGAAATGCATACTAACAACAATTAGTGAAGCTTAACTGGGATATTAGATATAACTTTTTCAAAAACATTCCCAGATACACTAGTACCCTGATACATAGGTGAGTCTTGATAAACCCTCAATTCCATCCCCAATCACAACAATTAAGAGAATAGAAAGTGTCATATTAAAATATTAATGTGAATAAAATTCAACAAACATAGTGGAATAAAATAAACAAATTAGCATGAATACATGAAAAATCCATAGGTTTAACTATACCAAAAGTATAATATGAATAAACAACCCTATGTGACAAAATAAGATACCAAAAAATAGAATAAAAAAACATTCCCCAATACAAACAAGTCTCTAAGAACACAATTCAAAAGCTACTACATCCTTCATGTTAATCCTTTCTATAGCTCGACCTATTAAGGATATAATCTACAAAAATCCAAAGTCATAGGTATGGTGTGATCCAAAAACTGATTATTGTATCATCAAAGATTATAGACATTATTTTAGTAATTAATTATAAAAATAATGAATCAATTTAAATAAAAAATTATGGAATTTCAATATAAATACAAACAAATAACTCATTAAATTTTAAATAATTAACATATATTAAAATTTGTTTAATAAATATTGTATATTAAAAATTATATAAATTAAAAATGAAAGTGTAAAATAGTTGACAATAAACTAAATAATATTTCTCAAATACAACCAATGATATTAATGGATATCTTCCAAAAGGTGAAATAGAACTAGGCTATGGGTTCCTCACACACTAAAAGGTGAATAATGGAAACAATGGTACAAACATGCCCCTATGACACTATCCAATGAAGACTCAACACCATACCATCGGGTATGTGACCCACTGAACTTGGAATTTTTTCACTTGTAATGCATCGAAAAATAGTTCTTCCAATAACTCACTTAAAACATATGTTATTTTTTTCTCTAATATAAAAATGTATTGGAAATTTTAATATAAAAATATTTAAAATATAATACATCCCATTATCCCATTTCAAATATTTGAATTTTTTTAAAAAACAAATAAATGTGTTTTTAATCAAAATATTCCATTTATACAAGATAAAACCAATTGTTTTTTTTAAAAAAAATTTAAGAATATTTTCTAAAATTAACATTTCCAATCAACATCATCAAATCAAATTCAAAATTACAATTAGAAAAATAAAATTTGTCATCTTTATATTAATTTCATAAACACATCCCAATTTAATGGAATTGGGTTTTTCTACCAAGACCAGGCCAAATCAAATCCAAATTCTTAAATACAATTGAATTTTGATTTTGATAAATAAATTGAATGAATTTTATAAATAAATGGAATTTAATTTGAAAATTAGAATTTAAATCATGACATTTTGGGTTAATAAAATTTTCAATCATAATGGAATCACCTACCATAGGATCACATTATGACAAAACGCAAAGACCTGTTCATGAAACTCCATTAGAATAAAATTCCACAATTATCCATGAGTGAAAATAATATTCAAAAATCAAATTATCTTTTATTATTAGAAAATAACTAGCTTAATAGATTTCATATCCATTAATTACTATCAATTAAATTTTCAGGATTAGAAGGAATAATGTCTTAATGGACAAATCAATTTAGTATTATTGGTAAATAAGATAAATATATTTGAATTTTTTTAATAATTAATACACTAATAACAACATAATTTTTTTCCTATAAATAATTATGAGAATAAATATATCCCATATAATATATTCCTTCAATTAATTCTTATTATTATTCTTGTATTTTCTTGAAATGAAAACATAATAATGTTGATCTAAAATGATCATTAAGGGTAAAGTATAGTGGATGGAATAATGAATCGATACGAATATTTTGTCATGGAAGGGAAAGTAAATGAACACATATCCCATGTAATCTATAGGATAAAATTATGTTAATAATAAATAATGTAAGGTAAATGAAAACACAATACATTAAAATAAAAATTTTATGAAAAATAATTTCATGGTATGAAACTGAAACAAATTCCATTTAAGAAACGAAATGAAAATTAATTGTAACCATCGATATGTCGATGAAAAGTATATTGGTTGAATTGTAACAATGACTAAATGAGGGAAATGATTTCTTAATTGGCGACATGTTTAATGAACAATAAAAATAATATCATAAATGCCGTTCACAATATGGTTTCAAACAATTGATAAAGACGGATTTAATTTGTGTATATTATTTTTCTCTTTAGAACATATCGATGCATCCAGGATCAATATAATGTCAGGGATCCACATATCATTATGAGTCCTAAGCACTCCTCATATAAAATAACCAATATAAATAATATTCCATATAAATTATCCATACTGAATAAAGTGTACATAATTTTTATAATTTCCTTAAATAATAACATATTTTTCAATGTAGGCACTACATGAGAAATGGTATATAGTTCAGAGAATTATAATAAAATTGTGAAATATAATGGATAATTTTAGTGTAAATTCATTTCCCAGTGATTATATAAGATCTAATATTTCATGGGGAGTAACAAATAATCCTTTGATGTTAATTTCGATATATTCCATGGTCAAATCAATTAGAAACCATCTTATAGAGGAATAATGATGGTTTCAATATAATATATACAAAGTGGATAAAAATAATTGGAAGTTTTCATTGATGAATATATATAAAAAATATTATAAAACATTATTGGGGAAAATATATTTTTTTAATCATTTTTAAAATAATTTTCATGGAATATAAATTTTTGAAATTAGGTTTTTTAATGTAACCATGTTCTCCGACTAAATAGACAAATGTAGATGGGTTTTCAAAAATTGTATTTTTTTTAAAATGTTTTAAGTACAATATAGTTGGAAAATTGAATTATTACAATAAAAATCTCTTAAAAACTAAAGTTGAATAAAATGAAAACGTTAAATATAAAATTATTAAATAATTTCCTTTGATGGAAATTCAAATGTAAACAACCCCAAAAAAATGATATTGTAATGTAAATCCTTGAAATGACCATAACATTGTAGTGAGAATTCATGGATGATTAAATTTTATATATAATGTATAAATAAACATAAAGAAGTGGATATGAATATATAGTTAGTCAAATTGATAATACACATAATCATGTATTATTAACAATAATAATTATGAATTATAACCTACTGAAAAAAATTGTGTTATGAAATCTCTTTTCCACTTGGTATCATTCAACGCAAATCAATTATGTTACATTATTCAAATAAAATCTCAAAATATAGTGAAGAATTATTTAATGAAGTTTGATTTGTTAATATGGAAAAATATACACTATATAGAAGAAATTGAGTGCATGGAAATAATGTTATCATTTGGAAATAATGAAAATAATCACAAATAGATGTGAACTTGTAAATATTATATTGAATATTTTTATTGATGATAGTAATATTTAATCAATCCAATGTGTCACATACCACATTAATGAATTTGAATAATAATAACCATGAAATAATAATCATAAATTAAACATAGAATATCATGATAAAAAGGAGATTCATGATAAAACATTTCAAAAAGAAATATATACACCACATAAATTAATCTAGCTACATCTCCACAAATAAGTCTCATTGGAATGTAAATTGAGAAAAAATACATAACCTTGTGTTCCCTTTCCATTGAAAATTAACATCATATATAATAAACATATTTTAATTATCTTCATTCTTTAAAACCTTTTTCATGGTCATCATAAATTTAATTCCACTTATTAATATGTTTTATTCAACTACTTAAGAAATTATGTTTACATCAGTTGTTTTCACCAAAGTTGGTTTACGTTTCAAAATAATCTTTTTTTGGTCGACTATAATCAAAGGGTCCTCATATAAAAATCTCAAAAATAATATCATAAATTAATTATTATATTAATAATTAATTTATACATTTAAAAACAGTAATTAGATATGATTATAAAAAATGTATCAACATTACAATTTTAGAGATGGATGGTCAAACCTACGCATTATTAACAATTTCATTTTTCACTAATCATTATGGAAATAAGTTATAAAAACTAATATATTTAAAAATTATAAATTTCTCAAAAATACCATATTACATATTCATATATACTTATATATATAATTATTATTATGTATAATCATTCACATCATGTCGAGGAAGCACTAGTCTGCATGTCCATAAAAAACGTTGTCACTTTTTATCTGTGTGATAAGGTTATAAATAAAATGATATATATTATGTTTCAATAACGTTAATTATGTCATCAGAGAAATATATTGGTTTTTATGACATATATGTATAATTAAAACAATAATTAATACATTCCATGAATATTATGAATCAATCACATCACATTGAGGGGGCGTTAGACCACACTTACACAAACGATGTTATCATTGTTACACAAAAACAAAAACAAAATGATATGTTATGTAAAAGAATTAAAAATTCATAAATACATAATACATATCATATAAAATATATATTAATATATGCCCCATCATAAAGACCACCATGAGAGGAGGTAGTGTATGAATGAACAATAATAACATTATTAGGCGATATTTCACCTTACACATAAATAACATGTTTGTTAAACGTTATATGGATGTGTGTGTGAGTTTTTTCAAAACCCATACCATTAAAGAATCATAATATATTGAGGATAATAGTGTTTTTATACATAAATAAATATTATTTCTTGAGCTATTATAGAATAGAAATATAACTAAAAAGATTACAAAAAGATTTTACCTCTTAATTTGGTAACTACTTTTTGCTTAAACCCATGTATTTATTGGATTTATTTAGGCCAAAGGGGAGGGTTGAGGGGTTAGAAGAGGGATGTATAATATATATTTTGGGAAATATTTTTTGAACCAATCTTTATTAAGATGTGTGAGGAAATGGTAGGATAGGTGGCCTTTTATAGTAGAAGAGGAGTGACACACATGTAATATTTTGATAAATAAATTCCATACTATTTTTCAAATTGAATTTATCTCCCATATTGGTAATATTTTATACGTTTTTTTGGATATGGTCAAAATATTTCTATAAAATTTTTCTTGGATATGTTTCTAGATTATATGTGACCTCAATATTATGTGTTTTTCCATTATTATGTTTAATTTTACTCTAACAATTATAAATAATCATATTGGAATTTAGTAATATATTTGGTAAAAAAAATGTTGACAATATTAAAAATTTTAAATTATTATGGTTCCAAATATGGATTCAATTTTCAAAATTATTATAACAATATTGAAAGAAAATTATTATTATTTAATCCTACAGAAGGGATGAATGTTCTGGTTTAAAAGAAAAACCATCCAAAAGTTTGTTTTGTTTTTATAGACAATTTCAAAGTGAAATTGATTTCAATGAGATAAATTGGATCAATATAAAAAATATGACCTAATAAATAAATTTCCTCAAATTAAAATATATTTATTACTTATAAATAAATCATATGAAAAAGTTGTTTTGAAAAGAAAATTCGTACTTTTCACTATCCATTAAAAATTAATCCTCACATAATAATACGAAAAATTAGCACTAAAATAATTTTTATGAATCTATATCTATCATTACATTTATTTCGAAATATAATATTTTTAAAATTTCCGAAAAGGTTTATTTTAATTAAATTATCAATTATAAGGGGATAAAAGTACATTTTATAGTATTTTGGGTGTAAAATCTTAGGCTTATTAGTTATATTTGATGAAGATAAAAAATATTATATTGAATATTATATATATAGTACATTAATATAACACCCTAATTGTAATTAATTTAAGGTATTTGGATAAAAATCATTGTGAACATAAATGTAGTTTTTTCTAAACTAATATTTTTTATATTCAATTTGTTATTATATTCATCTATAATTAATTTTTGAACAATTAATTTGTTTTTTAAACTATATATTTTCATAATTATGTTACTAATATTCAAAACTTCTAGTTTATATCTTATTATATTAGATAATAATATTTTTTTAAAACTCACTCATGTGTGTAACACAATCCGTTGATGAAATTCGTTGTTTCATATGCCACACTCTAACTCTACATCATGTGAATGACCGATATAATATATATATTGAATTTATTTAAATTAGTGCATATAATATAAATAATTAGTATTTTATATATCATTATTCTCTTAATTTTCTATGTCATACACAATATCAAATAAAAGTTACAAAATAAAACTTATGATCTTTCACATTCCCCCAAACATAAATAAATTGCATCCTCACCCTTTAAACTAGATCTTGGTGATATATTGTTTGATACTCTACAAAATTCAAATATCGCATCATGACTAGATTAGGTAAACCATATTCTATAAAAGAGAAAATCAGAATTACTAAATTCACATTGACTAACTTGTCAGCATGGTTCTATAAATGAGAACATTATAGGTAATGAGGACTTTTTGAGGTCATCAACAAAAAAAGGGACTGATCAATAAAATGTTGAGGACTTCAGTGAAAAATATATTTTATGATTTCAAATTTCACATACATAAAAAAATTAAGGTATAAGGACAAAATATTTATTTTATTCTACTTTTCCTAATGTTGATGAATTATTTTAATGCCTATGTATACATACATTATATATTTATAAAAATATAATTTCACCATTTTGCTATGCTTACATCAGTTTTCAAAGTCTTTCAAAAATAAATTTAATGCATGAATCTCTAAAGTATACTTATAATGGATCATAAGGCCTATAATAAAGTGGAATGTCAAACTATTTGTCCCTACCTATTAACAAAAACTAATATGGTTAATACATTAATATCAAAACCTAAATGATAAAGCACTTGTCTTTTCATTAGTATGTATTCATAAAATTGTTCAACCATAAAAAATAATATCTTTACCATGACATTATGTTGGTATGTGGTTGGATTAGAACCCTTATTGCTCCTTGATTATGGGTTCAGGACTCGAATCCTTTCCGGATTCAATTGGATGTCACCCGACTAACATGTTTTCCTTTTATAAAATAATATTCATATAATTTCAAAAATAAATATTATTTTCAACATTAAAATAAGTTTAATCACAAATATCCATTTAACTAAGGGTTTAAATACATCATCAATAATAAATACATCATCCATTTTATTTTAACATAGGTACATGATGGTATAATGTTTAAACATAATATCACTTCAAGGATTTCAAAAACAGGTCACCTTATTTCCATTTTAAAACGCATATTGTTTAACCACATTTATTCATTGAAAAAATCATTAAGAATTGTTTTTATATAGAATGTGAATTAATCTAAAAAAGATCTAAGAGTGTCAAACTAGGTGTTCAGTAAGGCCAGTTGTTATGTACGAAGTTACCACTACTCTTGCTTGACACAACAATAATAGTTCTAAAACATATGAACATTTGTGTCAGAATCATGTCATCTTTTATTAACCGGAAAGGGGGGTATCTCTATAAAAACCAACATAATATTAAATTTCATAATATTATAGGTTTATATTATAAAATTATCCTAAAATTAAACCTTATGGTTTCGTTTATTTATTTATTTATACCTAAATATTGTTCCAAAGGTTTCTCCTAAACTTTTTTTGATAGATTTTGTAGAAACGTGGCCCCAGACAACCTAAAGCCTATGTTTTCTAACAATTACATTACAATTATTACAAGAAATTATATCCTGAAGGACCAATTGTTTTATTAATCATTTTAATCCAAATACATACATGATTTTGGTATTCTAAATTAATATACTAATTAAATCACAATTTTTTTCATCTAAGTAACATTAAGCATAACCTTATTCAGTCTAGTATATGTATTCATATCTTTCATAGTATGCTTCTTGGATTAATTGAGGAAGGGAAACA
This sequence comes from Viscum album, assembly GCA_963277665.1. NCBI lineage: Eukaryota > Viridiplantae > Streptophyta > Magnoliopsida > Santalales > Viscaceae > Viscum > Viscum album. The sequence goes on along the minus strand of OY728148.1, from coordinate 62,819,440 downwards.
CAATAATGGTGACATCAAATTCTCAGTAGGGATAAATTATAATAGATGAAATAATGAATCAAGTTGAATCAATAAAAAAGGTACTGTAATATAATGAAAATGTATGACACGTAATCAACAGGTTGTAAATACGTTAATAAAAAATAATTCAATGTAAATTAAAATAAATCCACTTAAAATAATAATAAAATGAAAAATAAATATGGAAATGTTAGAAAATGAAACACATTACATTAAATCAATGGGTTGGAACTGAAATTTATCAATATATATGTCGATGTAATATATCATTAATGAATAATACCTCACACTAAATGAGGGAAATAGTTTCTTAATATATGTAATGTCAATGTCACCTGAAAAAATATACCATCAAGGCTTTTCATAGGATGTTTTAAAACCACATATAGAGACATATTTTATTTGGGAAACATATATTCAAAATGATAATATATTGATTTATCATGGTGCAATATAATGTCTACGATCTACTCATCATTAGTAGTCCAAATAATTCATCATATAAAATAACCAAAATATGTAATATTATATATAAAATCTATATATTAAATTAATAACATATAATTCACATTATTTCCCCAAATAAAACAATAACTGTAAAATTACACACATTATGTAAAATCTTATATGATTTTAGAAATATTAATATCCATGATAAATGAAATTGAGAATTTTCGGGGAAATTCAATGTTCAACGATAAATGGAGATTTAATATTTAATGGTTACTAACTTATAAACCAATGTAGTGAATGTTTATAATATCCTTGTTTACATCAATCATAAACCATCCAATGAGTGTGTATGGATATTATCAATAAAAAAATATGCCCATTAGTATAAAACAATGGATTATTTCTGTTGACGAATATAATTAAAAAGATATTTTAAAGAAATTGTTTAGGAAAATTCCATAGTTTTGAACATCATTTTGAAAGTAATTTTCATTAAAAAATAACTTTTGAAAATAGCATTTTTAGAAGAAAACATGTTCTCTTACTAACATGAGAAATGAAGTCATGTTTTAATATGTAATTTTTTTAAAAGCATATTTAGTACTAAGAGTTCTGAAATAGTACTATTACATGTAAAAGGTCATGAATAACCAAGGTATTTGTAAATTATTGGGTTTTTTATAAATTGGATATGTAATTTTCTCTTATATAAATTCATGTTATTTCAAAATTAAAAAATTATATTGCAATGAGAACCCCATGAGAGGCTACAATGTTGATGTCAGAAGAATTCAATGAATAAATTGTGTGTATCAACTACAAAAACATAATTATTTTTAAATAAATCAATGAAATGTAAAAATAATTTTACACATATTCATAGAACATTAATAACTAATTTTAATTAGTATAATCCATTCAAAAAGGAATTGGTTTTTTTAATATATTTTCCACTTTTCAACTTTTATCTAAATACCCCTTAAATGAAATAATTAAAATTAAAACTCCAAATATTATAAATCGTGAAGGAATCATGACTTATATGTTCATATGGATATATGTACACAATATATATTAATTATATTCACTAATATAAATTTATTATTCCAAAATAGTTTAATCAATACCCAAAGGGAGTAATATTGAAAATATAATCATTAAAAACATTCTTGAGGAGAATAATCTCTAAACATCCAAAGTGTACCATATGACATTAAAAAAGATGAACCATAATATACATGAATTATTAAAATTAACTTAAAAATAAAATGTCATAAAAGTAAATAGGTTCATGATATAACATGAGAAAGGCAATTATATACACCATATTAAAGAAACTAGGAGTATAACTACTAACAAGTCTCTATGGAATGTATATTGAGCTAAAATTCATTACGGAGCATTTAATTTTTTTGATTATCCTTTAACATCCTCTATTTTAATAATTTGATAATTATATACATTGTTGAGAACTGTTTTCATGTTTATCATAACTTTTATTTCACTTATTAAAATGTTGTGTAAAAAATGTTCACCAATTATGTTTATGTTGGTTGTTTTGGCCAAATTTGGTTTTTCTATCAAATAACATTGGATGGTCATATATGTTCAAATGGATCATTACATTAACAGATATAGATAATATCGAGAGATAATTAATATATTATAAATTAATTATACTTTTAAAACCAATATTTATATATGATTTCTAAAAATGAATAAATATTATTAACATGGTGATAGTAGGTCGTACGTATGCATGAGTAATGTACTCATTTTTCAATTATCATTATCAAATGAATGTAATTATGATTATATCATTAAATAATAATTATTATTTTATCCAGAATTTTATTTTAGAAATTCATATAATCATATATATATAATTTTTTATGTAAAAGGAATCACATAATGTCTATGAGGCAGTAGTCCACACATCCATGAATGACGTTATCTCTTTTAAAGTATGTGAAAGGGTATTAATGAAAATGATAAATATTATATTTACAATATATTTATTTTTAAATTAATATCATATATATATATATCCCAATTTTTGAATTATAACTATCCTATACACATTCCATGTATTTTTTGAACAAATCATGTCACTTACAGGGGGTTGTAGGCCACACTCTAATCAATGATGATATCATTTTTACTCAAAATGAAAAGTATATAGATATGTGTTTTCATATAATTATTGAACTTTTATGTAATATTTAAGATCATATATATCATATATAAATATATTTTCCATCATAATGACCACCATGGGAGGCAATGAATGAATAACGAACAATCATTGTTTCATGATGCAGTAGTTTTCTATGATAGAAAATTTTGTGATTGTTGCCCATTATATGTAAGATTATTTGTTTTCAGGTAAATCCCATAGAATAATAATATAATATAATATTTAGGATACATGTATTTATAAAATCATTAAATAAGAATATTGTAGGGTATGGATAAAGGAATTAAAACAAAAATCCTATGGAATAATGTTACCTCTTAATCAGGTAATGCCTTTGGATTTGAATATAAATATTCCTAGGTTGAATTTATCCCAAATAATAGGTTTTATAATATGTGGAGGGATTTAGATAGGGTATTTAGGAAGATATTTTTTACAACAAATTTTGTTGGAGAGGTGTGAGTATGTGGAAGGAGATGAGGACTTTTTATAGGGGGAGTGGAACACTTGAAAAACATTGTAAAAGGAATTCAATACATGTATTTGAAATTGAATCTACATCCAATAATTGCAATTTTTTTGAAAATTGGGTATACGATGGAAATATGGATAATTAATTCTTCTTTTAAGTTATTCTAGGACGTTTTTTACTTATAATTAATATTTAGTCCCCTATAAAAGAATATATTACCTTAACCATTCTAATTAATTTTAATTAAATTAAATAATAATTTTGGAAAAAATATATTTTGACAATATTATAAAATATAAATTATAATTTTAACAAATTTTTAATCCCTTATTACATATTATAATGACAATATTGGATGAAATTGATTCCAATTTAATCATCCATATGGGATGACAATGTATATTTTTAAAGTAAAATATCAAATTGATTGTTATATTATTGTATTAAATTTCAAATTAAAATTAATTATTATTATATAATTAGATCAATTGATATAAATATTTTTTAATTAAAGATAAAAAAAATTCAATTATTATTTTCTTTTACAAATAAATTTGATGAAAAAAATTTTTTGAACTTAAATTTTGTATTTTCACTATTCACAAAAAATGAATCATCATAAAAACAAAACAAAAATTAACCATAACATAAATTTTATGTTTAAATGTTATATATTAATATTATTTTTATATATAAGATTTATTAAATTCAAATAAGTTGAATTAATAGAGGTTATATATTAAATGACGATAAAATGTACTTAATATCATATAATATGCACAAAATTTGGTTTTTTCTAATCTTATGCTTATCATATATATTGGATAAATATAAATAATATTACATTGAATAATATATATATAATTTAAATATCTATCTAATTGTAATTTATTTAATTTATTAGGATAAAACATCATTGTGATCATGAAAACAGTTTTGTATAAAAAGTTATTTTTATATTCAATTGGTTCTTATATTAATCTAAAGTTAATATATAACCAATTATTTAGTGGTTTAATAAATATTTTTTTCATAATTTAGATAATAATATTTATAATATATATTTTACATCATTTTTATGTTAAATAATAACAACAATATAGTTTTTTGTGGTAAGATACTTTATTTCCTATAACACAATTAATTAAAGAAACTATTTGACGTAATTTTTTCATCCTAATTTTGTATCAAGTGAATTGAAACATAAAATTTTTATTAAATATATTTAATGTTTTAAATTTATTATAAAAGCTATATATATTATATTTCATTATTCACTTATTGTCTAAGGGCATGCACGCGATCTAATACAAGTTGCTCTTTTTGATTTTTTTGGTGGTTACGTAATTTCCTCTAAAAAGAAAATAGATATAAAAGACCCTTTGGAAGAATGAGTAGATTATATAAGAAGTATTAAAAAGTGTAAACCAAAAAACAATAGTTCAAATGATGCTAACCTAGCTACAATCAACTTCTCTAGGGGGTTTAGTGGAAAAATACAACTTAGTAGCCTCAATGTAAGAAGAAAACATATGAGGAAAGATTATCTTAGTCGAAACATAAGAATATTTTTTCAGAATAATAAAATATATTTTATGATAAATTAAAATATCTAAATGCTTTCCCTAAAATAGATTAATTGTTTTAAAAATATTACTACCTAACTGTGAAACCCTTTTAATGGGGTTTCGTGGTTTTCCCTTGGTAGGAACATAAAATTCGGAAGCATGCACCAACCGTGAAACCCATCATTCTCTGGTTTTGAATGGTTTTCAAAAATTGTTCACCTAATTAGGTAAAATTATTCTCCAACCATTCATATTTTAGAAACCATTAAAATTTCTAAAATTTTCACCTAAAAAACCCTATATAAAAAGTATTAAATAAAGGATCATAAGGTGGGTATAACAATACCATAAAATAGTAACATGTTGTTAATGATTTAGTGAAAAAAATGAAATGTGAAAAGGTTGATATATAATACTAGAGAATAAAAGAACATATTATCCATTGAATGATACTTCCAAAAAAATTTGTATGGTTACATGTACATTATATGGATGAAAACAATAGAAACAAGGAAAAATGGAGGTTTTGAAGCTAGAAACAGAGATTAGACATCATTTAATATTTAAATGGTGATAAATTATACGTTTCATAAACCTTTAAAATATAATGAAGATGATTCTGAGTTCTCATAATGAAGACCACCTTTTTCACATAATGGTACATATATTCCATGTTGTCGACATTAAATGAAATACACTAACTGTAACATCCCATGTAAGTAATGAATAATAGATATTTTTATCTATGTCTATTAATGATTAAGATAGTGTTTAGAGGCTTAAAATCAAAATAAATACAATCTTATGCATTGAATACACTAATATTCCTAAAAGATTGTTTTACTGCCTTTTGATGGCAAAACCTTTTTTAAAACAATATATTGACAATTTTATAAGCTATGTTTGTCAAAATAAACTAATTCTTTATGTTTGGGACATCAAAATTTACTTTGTGTGAATTTTTTGTATTTTTCTGACAATGTTCATTTTTTAATGAATAATGAAAAATACTGCATTTTACATCAAAACTGCTTCTTAATATAATTTATTTATATGATTAGATTATCTTTTTAATTGGTCTTAATGTGTAATCTGAATATATTTTCACCATTTAATCCAATGGTGGTCATTGGAATCAATTTCACTTTGAAATTAGACTTAAACTGGTGTCAATATTTTGATACTTATTGTTCTATAAAAACACGCTATTTGCTCTGACAGCGGGAATTAATTATTAAATTAATTAATGTGACCTATATTTTTTGAATTTTGTAAAATAGACTTCATTTTTGAATTCATAAAAAAAAATATAGCTTAGGGTGAAGTTTTGGTATTTTTCTAAAAAACTCCAATTTTTGATGAATAGTGAAACCACTAAGTGGTAATCAAGCAAACTGATTTTTCAGTTAAATAAAAGTTTACCACTAATGTGTATTTAATTTTGAAAATCCGACATACATGGTTGTCATTAGTATGTAAAATGTGGTTAAATGGGATGAAAATAATTTTTTTGGTGAATAGTAACTTTTTTTCATTAATCGCGATTAGAGGTAATTAGTGTAATTTAATGTAAAAATGATATTATAATAATATGAAAACACCATGACACTTGTACTGCCCCTATTGGATGAGTCATGGCCGACAAAGACAACCAATGGGTCGATTTAGGGGACCCCATGGAGCCACTTTGGAGAGATAATGACTTTAATGCCTTTTTTTAAATAAAGGTGAAAATGACACTAACATAAATTGTTTTACAAAAACAATTTTTAGAAGGTGTTATACTAGTCATATTTTTGACTATAAATATTCATTAGAAATCTAAAACGATTTACTACATCATAGTAGTTTTGTTATAATTTTTAGACATTAAATAAATTAATTTATTTATGACATCATGATGATGCAGCGATGACCTCATTATTTAACGATTAAAATAAAATGGAAAGATAATGTAATATCTAAGACCTAAAACTGTCCAAAAACTATTGGATAGGAATATTTAAAAGCCTTATCATCTTATATTCGAAATATATCAATGTGGGACCTTAGAAATTCGAAACACTTTTGAAAATAAAGTAATAGTTTCATGATTTCCAAAAGTGCCCCTCCTCTCCTCTTATAAAAGGCCCCCACCTCTACCTCATTTCACATGCTCCTCAAGCCATTGGCTCGGCCAACCCCTCCCCATTTACTCTCTCCACATCCCTCACCTCATCCTAGAGGATTCCCATTAGGCATAATCCTTTCAAAGTAATCCTTTAGGATCAAATCAAAAGGAGTTACACTTTTAAAGGTAATTCATTCTCTCATGTTCATTTGTTTTATTTTGCTTCTAAAAACAACTAAACTCTTTTTATTTACTTCTTTTGTAAAAACACCAGTATCATAAATATACTAGGATGTTCTTATAAGATTTATTCGAGCTACACTCTCACACAACAACATAAAATGGTTAAAGAACATACGGTTTCCGTGGATGGCGAAATTATACCTCCCGAAACGATGATTGTTCATTACTCATTTAACACATTCAAAGGTGGCCATTATGATGTCAATATATTTATATATGATATATAATATGTTTATTCTTTCATCAATCTTCTGTATTTTTCATTTATGGCATACCATTATTGTTTCCATTATGGGTAAACATGATATCTTCATTTTAGGAAGTGCGGACTACCGCCCCCTGAAAGTGATTTGATTCGTTAATACCATATGTGGGATGTGTAAAGGATAAAGTTAATGATATTATATATGTTATTATACTGGAATTATAATATACTCTTATATCATTATTATTCCATTCAAGAAAATATGAAATATAAATGGAAGTAGCGTTCATGCGTACGTACGGCTTACCGTCTCCATGAACGGTGCATTTCATTTTATTAGCTCTAAATGTGATGTAATATTATAAATACTTGTATATGATGAATATATATGATATATATGTTATCCAAGTCATTAATATCATTCTGGATATAATGAACCTTTGACCAAATTAACAACATGTAAGTGTAAGAAGTCTATTTTTGACTTAAGAACCAAATACCGACAAAATGGACATTATTAACTTAAATGATTACATGATGTTCATATCATGGTATAAAGGGATTAATGAACTTGAAAAATGTTCTTAAGCAATTAGAGATTAATTCAAGTTTATTATTCAGGAGATTAAAGAACGGTCGGGTCAAGTCGGATACGAGGTATGGGACTTCGTCTCAATCTCCTTTCGTTGAGGCATATTTTGTTTTATACACAACATTCTTTTATACGGTGTATAAACCCCTTTGACTTTTACGTTTATTAAAAATGAATCTTTTTTATACGAAGCGTTTACTAAACAACAAAAGGGAATGTTTTGGTCGTACGTATGCGGCGACAACGACTTCTCCACCATCGTGACCGTTATTTGAGTTTCAGCTTCCTCTACAAGCCATACCTTCTTTTTAAAAGAAAAATAAATACCATGTATTAAATTTCTTTTATTTTTTTATTGGAAATGGTTTTCATAATGATTTTATATCAATTTGTTGTATTGATATCTTGTGATTGAAATGTGGAAATGTTATGTTTCCTTTATGCATGTTTTATGTGATACGATTATGTTGAGGTTCTTGGGCATTATTATGAAGACGGGTGGTTCCGTGATAAACTAAGGCCGGGTGAGCCCGATATAGCTCTCCAATGCATTGGGTAACGCGAAGGAGTGAAACGTTAAGGTTTCTCCGAATAGATTTAGGGAATATACTGTGATGGGTATTCCAAATGTAACCAAGAGGGTTACTCCCTACGTAAGAATGTTATGAATGCCTCAAGTTACCTTAATGTCTTATGATTTCAATGATTTACTCATGATTTGATGAGGTATGTTAATGTGCTTATGTTTTATGGGTAAAGTATGATTTCACTCTTATGTATATATGTACCCATGTTTCCTTTCCATGTTTTTATAACCAATACTGAGCTTTTTATGCTCATCCCAAGTTTTTTTTGAAATGATTTTCACAGGTCAAGGGAAAGGTACATGATATGATGATAGTGTCAAGGAAGTGTCAACAAAGAATCCATGTTTTATTTTAAATATGTTTCCATTGATGGGAATGAATAATACTATCTTTATGTAACCACTTTGTTTATATGTGGAATGTAATGCAAGTTTTATGATCTAATTCTCTAAAACTCTAAACCCGAAAAGATCCTCAATGCGTAATCCTCTAATAACTCATGAATAAGTATGTTTCAAGGATGGGGCCTTATAGTTGGTATCAGAGGTCGGTTTAGATAACATTAGGAGTTAGAATTCTATTAAATGATAATCCAAAAATATTTTTTTCTATTAAAATTGAAGTGATATAGCATTTGAAGATTACCATGTTGCTTCATCTAAGACATGTTTGTTCAGAATGGTTTTCCGCAGAGGAAACAGGGAAGCAGTGCTAGGAAGCCATACAGAAGGAAATAACCTTCCGAATCGGCATCCAAAAATGGTCGGAATTGGAACTGAACAGTTTGTTGCAGTAATGGAAGAGTTGACTCAGGCTATAAATGGTGGTGGTATCTATGCACGAGAACAGCCAGATCAACCGCAGTGGAACATGTCAGTGGTGGAACATTTCATGAGGCAACATCCCCCATCATTCAGAGGATCATCTGACCCTGTGTTAGCTGAAGTGTGGACTAAAGCACTGGAGAAGATTTTGGATGTCATGGGGTGTTCAGACAATCAAAATGTTAGTCTTTCCATTTACCGTTTGGAGGGTGAGGCAGATCAGTGGTGGTCGATGGTTAAAAATATCAGGGACTCTGATGAGATTGATGCTCTCGACTAGGATGAATTCAATGGTATGTTTCTAGAGAAGTATTTTCCTAAGGCTGTTCGACTTAGGATGGAAAAACAATTCTTGGAATTGAGACAAGTGGAAGACTCAGTGGCTGCCTATGAAGAAAGGTTCACACGATTGGCAAGGTATGCTCCAAATTATATCGGAGACCTTGATAGTAAAATCAATCGTTTTTACTCAAGATTAAAGCCAAAATATCAAAGGGAATTACCTTCTCGTGAGTTTAAAAGTTATGAAAAGCTTGTTCTATGTGCTGAGAAGGTGGAAATGGTGTTTTTCGATGACCAAGTGTTCTATAACAACCAACAGAAGAAGAAACCGAGGTGGCAGGAGAAAGGTAAGAATTCTTCAAAAAAGTCTGGTGGTAAGAAAACTAAATTTCCAGTTTGTGATAAATGTGGAAAAAGGCATGCTAGGGAATGTCTTCTGAATTCTGGAAAGTGCTACCGATGTGGTAAGATGGTACATAAGGCTCGTGATTGCACTGAAAAAGATCAGGGTGATGGTAAGAACAAATTTGATTTACAGTCAGTGAAATGTTATAAGTGTAATGAGATGGGTAACTATGCAAACGAGTGTCCGACAAAGAGCTTGAGTGATGGGAAGCAGTTAGAATACAAGCAGAAAGGGGTGTTGAAATCTTTTACAACTACTTCGGCAGACGTCGGGCCATCAAATGAAGTTGTATCAGCTCCAGGGAGCTCAGTATTTTTCAAAGATTGACTTGAGGTCGGGGTACCATCAGTTGAAAGTAAATGAAGCAGACATTCCGAAGACCGCGTTCCGTACGAGATATGGCCATTATGAATTAGTAGTAATGCCTTTTGGGCTAACCAATGCACCTGCTGTATTCATGGACATAATTAATAGAATTTTTCATGAGTTCTTGGATATGTTTTTAGTGGTTTTCATTGATTATATTTTGGTGTTTTCTAAAAGTAAATAGGAGCATGAAAGACATTTAAGGGTTATCTTGAAAACCTTAAAAGAAATGAAATTGTATGGGAAATTCAGAAAGTGTGAGTTTTGGTTTCAACAAATTTATTTCCTTGGTCACATTGTTTCTAAAGATGGAATAACTGTTGATCATGCAAAAACAAAAGTTGTGGAAGAATGGCCAAGACCCACGAATGTAACTGAGATTCGTAGCTTCCATGGTTTGGCAGGATATTACCGAAGGTTTGTTAGAAAATTTTCATGGTTATCTAGTCCAATGACTAAGCTAACTCGGAAGGGTGTTAAGTTTATCTGGACGAAAGAATGTGATGATTGTTTTTAGGAATTGAAATAAAGATTGGTGAATTCTCCAGTTTTGGAACTACCATCCAGGAATGGTGAGTTTGTTATATACAGTGATGCTTCATTGAAAGGACTTGGTTGCGTCCTAATGCAGAATGATCAGGTAATTGCTTATGCTTCACGACAGTTGAAAACTCATGAGGTAAATTACCCTACACATGATTTGGAATTTGCTGCTGTTGTTTTTTCTTTAAAAATTTGGAGGCATCATTTGTTTGGAGTAAAGTGTGAAATATATAACGATCACAAAAGTTTAAAGTATATATTCAGTCATAAAGAATTGAACATGAGACAAAGGAGATGGCTAGAATTAATCAAAGATTATGATTGTACAATTCATTACCATCCGGGAAAAGAAAATAAAGTGGCTGATGCTTTGAGTCAAAAAAGTAATGCTTCATTAGCAATGTTGCATTTGGAACGTGATCCTTTGGTTAAGGATTTGATGAACATTGGCATAGAAGTTGTTGGTGCAGGAAGTACTTCTGTTTTGTTTCAGGTATCAGTGATATCTTCTCTATCAGATAGAATCAAGCAAGCATAGAAGCAAGACATTGAGTTGTAGAAAAAGGTAGAGCTGGTTCAGAAAGGTAAGTTGCCCAAATTCAATATTGATAATGATTGTGTTTTGAGATTTGGGAAGAGATTGTGTGTGCCTTGTGATTCACAGTTGAAGAGAGAGTTGTTATGTGAAGCTCATAGTTCTCCGTTTTCAGTTCATCCGGGCAGTACTAAGATGTATAGAGATCTGCGTGAGTATTACTGGTGGGATGGAATGAAAAGAGATATTGCTGATTTTACTATGAAGTGTTTGACATGTCAACAGGTTAAAGCAGAGTAGCAGTTACCGAAAGGGATGCTTCATCCTTTACCAGTGTCAGAGTGGAAATGGGAGAATATATCCATGGACTTTGTTGTGGGATTACTGAAGACATCTCGAGGTAATAATGCAATCTGGGTTATTGTTGATCGCTTGATCAAGTCTGCTCATTTCCTTGCTATACAAGATACTGTCTCTCTTGATAAACATTCCCGTTTGTATCTTAAATAGATATTCAGGTTACATAGAGTTCCTCTCTCCATTGTATCTGATCGTGATCCCAGGTTCACTTCTAACTTTTGGAAAGGCCTTCAGAATTCGTTGGGTACTGAATTAAATTTTAGTACAGCTTTTCATCCTCAATCAGATGGGCAGTCAGAACGAACAATTCAGGCCTTGGAGGATATGCTACGAGCTTGTTCTATGGATTATCAGGGAATTTGGGACCAACATCTTTCTTTGGTTGAATTTTCATATAATAATAGTTTTCATTCCAGTATAATGATGGCACCATTTCAGGCATTATATGGGAAGCGGTGTCGAACTCCATATTTCTGGGATGAAGTGGGTGAAAGGAAGTTGATGGTACTAGAATTGGTAGAAGAGATGGCAGAAAAATTTCAGCTGATTCAGAAGCACATGAGAACAGCTCAGAGCAGGCAGAAGAGTTATGCGGATAACTAGAGGAAGGATCTATCTTTCGAGGTAGGTGATCATGTTTTTCTCAAGGTTTCTCCTTGGAAAAGTGTGATGAGATTTGGTAAGAAAGGAAAGTTGAGTCCAAGGTTCATTGGACCATATGAAATTCTGGAGAGAGTTGGATAAATTGCATACCGAGTGGCTTTACCACCGAGTTTATCTCAGGTACACAATGTTTTTCACGTTTCGATGTTGAGAAAGTACATGCCATATCCATCTCATGTTTTGAGTCCAGAGGTAGTTCAGCTGGAAGAGAACCTATCTTATGAGGAAAAACCAGTTCAGATTCTTGACCACAGGGAGAAAGTGTTACGGAATATGGTGATTAATCAGGTAAAGGTTTTTTGAAAAAACCACATGATTGAAGAGGCAACATGGGAATATGAAAATGCAATGACGGTTAAGTACCCCCATTTATTCAATAAGTAAATAAATTGCAGGGACACAATTTTCTAAAGGGGGGAAGGATGTAACATCCCATGTAAGTAATGAATAATAGATATTTTTATCTATGTCTATTAATGATTGAGATAGTTTTTTAGAGGCTTAAAATCAAAATAAATACAATCTTATGCATGGAATACACTAATATTCTTAAAAATTTGTTTTACTGCCTTTTGATGGAAAACCCTTTTTTTAAAATCAATATTTTGACAATTTTGAAAGCTATGTTTGTCAAAATAAACTTATTCTTTATGATTGGGACATCAAAATTTACTTTGTGTGAATTTTTGGTATTTTTCTGACAATGTTCATTTTTTAATGAATAATGAAAAATACTGCATTTTACATCAAAACTTATTCTTAATATAATCTATTTATATTATTATATTATCATTTGAATTGGTCTTAATGTGTAATCTGAATATATTTTTACCATTTAATCCAATGGTGGTCATTGGAATCAATTTCACTTTGAAATTAGACTTAAACTGGTGTCAATATTTTGATACTTATTGTTTTATAAAAACACGCTATTTGCTCTGATAGCGGGAATTAATTATTAAATTAATTAATGTGACTTATATGTTTTGAATTTTGTAAAATAGACTTCATTTTTGAATTCAGACTATCAAATATAGCATAGGGTGAAGTTTTGTTATTTTTCTGAAAAACTCCAATTTTTTGATGAATAGTGAAACCACTAAGTGGTAATCAAGCAAACTGATTTTTCAGTTAAATGAAAGTTTACCACTAATGTGTATTGAATTTTGAAAATCCGACATACATGGTTGTCATTAGTATGTAAAATGTGGTTCAATGGGATGAAAATAATTTTTTGGTGAATAGTAACTTTTTTTCAATAATCGCGATTAGAGGTAATTAGTGTAATTTAAGGTAAAAATGATATTATAAAAATATGAAAACACCATGAAACTTGTCCTACCCCTTTTGGATGAGTCGTGGCAGACAAAGAAAACCCATGGGTCGATTTAGGGGACCCCATGGAGCCACATGGGTGAGATAATGACTTTAATGCCTTTTTTTAAATAAATGTGAAAATGACACTAACATAAATTGTTTTACTAAATCAATTTATAGAAGGGGTTATACTAATCATATTTTTGACTATAAATATTCATTATAAATATACAAAGATTTCATACATCATAGTATTTTTTTTATAATTTTTAGAAATTAAATAAATTAATTTATTTATGACATCATGATGATGTAGTGATGACCTCATTATTTAACGATTAAAATAAAATGGAATGATAATGTAATATCTAAGAGATACACCTGTCCAAAAACTATTGGATGGGAATATTTACAAGAATTATCATCTTATGATAGATATATATCAATGTGGGACCTTAGAAATTCGAAACACTTTTGAAAATAAATTAATAGTTTCATGATTTCCAAAAGTGCCCCTCCTCCCCTCTTATAAAAGGCCCCCACCTCTACCTCATTTCACACACTCCTCAAGCCTTTGTCTCGGCCAACCCCTGACCATTTACTCTCTCCACATCCCTCATCTCATCTTAGAGGATTCCCTTTGGGTAGAATCCTTTCAACGGAAGCCTTTAGGCTCAAATCAAAAGGAGTTACACTTTTAAAGGTAATTCATTCTCTCATGTTCATTTGTTTTATTTTTCTTCTCCAACCCCCTAAACTCTTTTTATTTACTTATTTTGTAAAAAAACCAGTATATTCAATATAATAGGATGTTGTTATAAGATTTATTATAGCTACACTCTCACACAACTTCATCAAATGGTTAAAGAACATACGGTTTCCGTGGATGGAAAAATTCTGCCTCCCGAAACGATGATTGTTCAATACTCATTTAACACCTTCAAAGGTGGCCATTATGATGTCACTATTTTTATATATGATATATAATATGTTTATTATTTCCTTAAGCTTCTGTATTTTTCATTTATGGAATTCCATTATTGTTTCCTTATGGGTAAACATGATATCTTCATTTAAGGAAGTGCGGACTACCGCCCCTGAAAGTGATTTGATTCGTTAATACCATATGTGGGATGTGTAAAGGATAAGGTTAATGATATTATATATGTTATTATACTGGAATTATAATATACTCTTATATAATTATGATTCCATTCCAGAAAATACGAAATAGAAATGGAAGTAGCGTTCATGCATACGTACGGCTTACCGTCTCCATGAACGGTGCATTTCATTTTCTTACCTCTAAATGTGATGTAATATTATAAATACATGTATATTCTGAATATATATGATATATATGTTATCCAAATCATTAATATCATTTTGGATATAAAGAACTTTGGACCAAATTAACAACATTTAAGTGTAAGATGTCTATTTTTGACTCAAGAACCAAATACTGACAAAATGGACATTATTAACTTAAATTATTACATGATGTTCATAACATGGTATAAAAGGATAATGAACTTGAAAAAGTTTCTTAAGAAAGTAGATATTAACTCAAATTTATTATTCAGGAGATTAATGAACGGTCGGGTCAAGTCGGATACGAGGTATGGGACTTCGTCTCAATCTCCTTTCATTGAGGCATATTTTGTTTTATACACAACCTTCTTTTATACGGTGTATAAACCACTTTGACTTTTATGTTTATTCAAAAGGAATATTTTTTATATGAAGCGTTTACTAAACGATAAAAGGGAATGTTTTTTTCGTACGTATGCGGCGACAATGACTTCTCCACCGTCATGACCGTTATTTGAGTTTCGGCTTCCTATACAAGCTATACCTTCTTTTTAAAAGAAAAATAAATACCATGTTTTTCATTTCTTTTATTTTTGTATTGAAAATGGTTTTCATAATGATTTTATATCAATGTGTTGTATTGATATCTTGTGATTGAAAGGTGTAAATGTTATGTTTTTTATGCATGTTTTATGTGATACGATTATGTTGAGGTTCTTGGGCATTATTATGAAGACGGGTGGTTCCATGATAAACTAAGGCCGGGTGAGCCCGAAATAGCTCTCCAATGCATTGGGTAACGCAAAGGAGTGAAAAGTTAAGGTTTCTCCGAAGTGATTTAGGGAATATATTGTGATGGGTATTCCAAACGTAACCAAGAGGGTTACTCCCTATGTAAGAATGTTATGAATGCCTCAAGTTACCTTTATGTCTTATGATTTCAATGATTTACTCATGATTTGATTAGGTATGTTAATGTGCTTATGTTTTATGAGTAAAGTATGATTTCACTCTTATGTATATATTTACCCATGTTTCCTTTCCATGTTTTATAACCCATTTTGAGCTTTTTATGCTCATCCCATGTTTTTTTTGAAATGATTTTCACAGGTCAAGGGAAAGGTACATGATATGACGATAGTGTCAAGGTAGTGTCAAGAAAGAATCCACGTTTTATTTTAAATATGTTTCCATTGATGGGAATGAGGAATACTTTCATTATGTAACCACTTTGTTTATATGTGGAATGTAATGCAAGTTTTATGATATAATTCTCTAAAACTATAAACCCGAAAAGATCCTCAATGTGTAATCTTGTAATAACTCAAGATTAAGTAATGTTTAAGGTTGGGGCCTTATACTAAGATATCCACATCATGGAGAATTATGTGAATCATTAAATGCTCAAATAGTATGCAACATGAAAATTTTACATGATGTGAAGTTGTATGAAAAAAATGAATGAATGGTTATTTTTAGTGTATTATAGAAATGATATATTTTTTGAACCATGGAAATCCATTAAAATCTATATTTTACAATTGGAGTCCAAAACATGACTACATTGAATTATTATGAGGTTTTTTCCATGTGATAGGTAATTATTGTAATGGTATGATTTTTGAATATAGGGAGGTTTCCATTGGGGTTTGACCCACTATTCATTATTGAATGGGTTATTTATTAGTCATCATTGGAGATCACCCAACAATTATAGAATGAATCTCTCATGAATTGGGGTCTAGAGTAGGGGTGGTTTGAACATAATGAATATCTATGATCAAAACAAGGAAACCATATATATAGTTAACTTGTTTAATGTAAATTTGAATCTCCTTATTTTACATTATCTCATAACATTAGATGTGTAAAATTATTAATAATTACCATGTTTTTGATGTTCTAGTAAAGACCAATATCATGTAATTATATACTCCCCATAAATATTTTACTAAAAATATGGTTCTAATATAAATATACCATGAAGTATTTAAGAAAATACGTTGATATAAATGGTATGATATATATCAAATACTCACTATTGAACAACTTTGAAACCAATTCCACATGTCATTCCCAAGATGGATATAAGATTACCCATTCACCTATACCATAAAATAGACCTGAATCTATTCTTTTATTAATTACATAATTTTAATTATTTAATTTAAATAATTAGTTTAATAAAATCAATTTAAAATAACGAATACCATAACATTATTCAAAATTATTCTTCTATCTTCATAAAAATATGTGTAATAGACCATGTGCTTCAAAATTAAATCTTCTTTGTAGTTGGTATGAATTTGGTTTCATTTAAATAAATAATATGGTATTCTAATATAATTTATTATTATCATACAATTAATAATTACCAACGTATCATTAGTGTCATCTCCTATAAGTATTCATTTCACTCGGGATAAAACTGTTTTGTTATGAAATGTGAGTGGTCTCTTGAATGTCTTATTAATTTGAGGATTTAATGTGAATTTTTAATCCTCTATAAAATTGTATCCCACATATACAACATTATGATTATTTTATAATTGTGATGAATCATGGAGAAGACTAAGGTTATTGATAGTATTGGGTGATTGATTCATGGTATATGGATCATGATATTTGAGGTAAAATGATAATAAATACTCTATGTATGTTTCTCAAGTTGGATGTAATGGTTCATGGCATAAAATATTTTATATATTATCTAACGTGGAAAATTTAATTTTTCATCCGAATTATGTGAGATGAAAAGGCATCCTTTTTAATCATAATCTAAACATTTGTTTTTATATATGGTTTTTGTATATAAATTAATTAATTATTTATATGGACTATATGACTGGGAATGTAAATATTGTGGTCAATTACTTTTGATATAAGACACAATATCGAGAAATACAGCATTATATATCTTTATGGAAGATTATTTCCTTATTTTCTATGATTCATATGGGTGGTAAGGAGGAGTAAAAATACATAAACCACATGTATCTACCCATTGAACCGATAATTCTGATATTGATCATGGAATTGATGTATATGGATTTAAAATATATGGAATTTAGAGATACCGTTGATGGTTGGAAGAACTGGGTTCACTCTTTTGGGGTCTAGATAACTTTGGTCCATTGTGTTTTGTCAAATATTCCCATCCACCTTATGTTTGACCTCCTGGATTCCAATTAAATTGTGAATACTGTTGACAAGGTAAAATTCTCTATCATTTATTGATGCCTATGGATAATGGGGTTTTAATTATGCCTGCTAATAGAAACCGTCTAAACTAGTTAATGATGGGGTACTTGTATAGGGATTTTGGATGAATATATGCACTATTTACAAAGAAATCATGTCTGGGAAGTGATCGAATGTAATAACTATTTGAAAAAATTCATCCATAAAAATTATGGTAATGGGATGTGTACTCAAACTAGTAAACCATCTCCCCTATAGGTATCTCTCCAAGGCCAAATCCCAGTTATTCAACATAAATAACAGTAGATAATTGGACATAGGGATATCAGCTTTTGGGACTATAACTCAATTGGCCAAGTGATGACCTGCCCTATCTATCAAGCACCATGTTGACCTTTAGAGAGTCCACTCACCATCCTCCATTCATCGATGATATTTTAATTACCCAGCATCATTCATCAAATGAATCAATCATCTTCATAGATTCTACCAATGTATTCTTCTTCATGGGGCCCTCCTATGGTTCCTTTTAATTGAAGGCCTATAAGAAACTAACATGTTCTCATGTATCGAGTGCCTTTTGGGTCTTCCATCTGTGGTACATGATCATTAATCCAAATACTAAATTTTTGGTTTGATGTATTTGAAATAATTATCTTCCTACCAATATAGTTAATTAAATAATGTCATATATAATTTTTTTTATGTGATCTTGTTGTGCGGTTCAGAAAGAAGAATCTATGTTCCGCATTTTTTCGGGATTGAATTGAAAATAATTTTTTGGCCTTTAATGGGGGATTTAAAAGGTTTCAAAAGGTGTTTAAGTTGTATAGAACTATTTATTCATTAATGAATTAGTGGTTTTATCATCAACAAGATGAAGGATCATGTTTTGTTGTTTCTTATGGATGAAGGATTTTGGTGTATCTTGAAGGGGTGGAATAATACATAGCATGGTGGCTATAGATTTTATGGTTTGGATTTGCTAGAAACAAATTGATTCCATATTATGGATCTCAAGTAGCACTATACGCAATTATAGGAGGCACCCAATCTTATATGGATTATTGATAACATGTGTATCCCCATCCCTTCTAGTCCATCTCAAATGTGGAATTGGTTTTGTTGTCCCCCCACCCAATCCATCGTCTCAAAAATAACTTCAATGGTTCTTGTATCCAAGTCTACATGTGTGGCAGTGGTGGGGGTTAAGAACAACTCTTGGATGACCATTTAGAGTTTCGTTCCTTATATAGTTTTGGAAACCCCTTCAAATTCAATGAAAAAGCTATGCTCCATGCTCGAACTATGTATCTCATATCACATTCATCTATCCATATTAGAGATAGACTCGAAAATTAATTGGAATACTGCTATAGGTCTATTTGTTTTCCCTTATCATATGACATACCATATCCTCATGTTCTAGTATATCACAATAAATGAAATTGCGTTCCACCATACAGGGAGAGAAGGTAATCGAGGGGTTGACTATTTATCTTCTAAATCCTCTCAGGCATCAGCTATTATGGTTTTATCTACAACACGTTCTATTTCTCTTAAGGTTGTTAACATTGTTTTTGGATATCCCCTTTTTATAAATTTCTTAAGACAACATAAAATATATTTTCATGTATCATTCCCTTCTCTCATAGAAATAAAACTATAGATGTTGTTGTATTCATCCAAGGTACAATTCCTCCATCTCATATCACGGAGACATACATCAATGTAATGGGTGAGCAGAAGTCCCAGTAAGGGTAATCAAGGGAATCAGTTTACTTGTGATATCAATAAGAACTTGATCAAAACATAAAAACACGAGCAATAGAAGAATAAGAATATCATAATGAAAAGAACATTAAACATAACATTAATATGTGGCTACAACATTTCATTTAGACATTCGTGAATATATCACCACGGTCTATACCCAACGTGTTATAAAAATTACCATGTTTATTAACTAAGGTATCATAAAACTTAACATCTCTGGAGATTATTTCTATACCCAATGTATTAGAGAGTTATCAGGGAGAAAATTTAATATGTATTAATTTTCATGTGAGCCTAATATATCACAATCTAACATTTCATAAATAACCCATAGTGAATAAAAGAAATTTGAATCATTTCAAAATCGCGACGTTTTAAAATTCCTTAATAATAAGATTATTATATCATTTATAACCCATGGAAAGGGAGTGAGGGATATATGTATGTCAATGTTAGAATAAAATATATAATATTTATTTACTTATGAAAGCCCATGGAAACGAAATAGGATTGGATGTTCACATAAATAAACAAGACAATTTATTGAGAGAAAGAGATAGAAAATTTGAGATGAAATTTCTACAGAATAACGACTATACAACATGGTTTTAGAAAACACGAAAAAGAGAGGGGATAAGGGTCACCCACTCATAAATAATTTATAATACATTATGGGTATTAAATAATATCATGATATAGTTGTTTTCATCACATACCACATGAAAAGGGTACAAGAAAGACAATAGAAGATGCAATTTCATTTACAAGAAATTTGGCAGCCTAATGACATCAGATAAAAACTCAGGAAAAAAATTAATGATAGAGGAAAGGGTCTATAAAAATTTAGACATGAAATGGAATGTAATGTGAACATATAAAATCAAACCCTCAACATAAAGAGATATAAAATAGAAGACACAACATCAAGAAGTCTTGACTTAAAAGAGGAGGGTGAAAAGATCTCTTACCTTGAAGAGTAACTTTGAAAGCATGATGGTTTGAACCTTGGGAGGCTTGAGGGAACCGTGGGAGGAATATTTCGGAGATAAAGATACCATAATATCATTGAGAATTGTTTTGTAATGAAATGGTTGAAGTAATGGCTTGGTATTTATTGGGGAAGTTATGAAATAAATTATTAATTTCCAAGGGACACATCATCAGTGGTATTGGAAAAACCATGGGATTTTCCAAGTTATTTGACCATGGTATTGGCCAATTGAGAAACCTAATAGAATATTGTTTTGGTGCGGATGTGCGTCGGGTTACGCTGTTCCGCCAGGACGCGTTCGCGCGTGCACCCGTCAACCCGAGGGGATGGGCGCGCGGCTTGTGGTCCCGCAGTCCCGCTTTCCAAGGGCGGGCGGCATTCGTCCCTTATTCAGGGGCGTCTGCTCCTTGATCGAAACCGGGATGATGGGATGTCGGCTCCTCCTTCCTTGGACGTCTCCTCGGAACTCGTCGCCTAATCCGGGTCTCCCTCATAGACTTAAGAATGTTCGTGAATCTCGTTCCTGGCGCCATATCTTCATGGACACCGGTTAATTACGCTGCTTCCGCCCGGACGCTCCAAGGAGTCTGGGCGGGGCAGCAACCTGCAGTGAGAAGGCCGGGTGGCTCTGGGTGCTGGGGGCGTGTCGTGACACTGCGGCTCTGCACGTCTGTCTTCCGTCCCTAATAGGGCTTCTCGAAGGCATGATGGCCTGAGGCATCCCGTACTGGGTGCGGGGAACTGTGTCACCTGAGGTTTTCCTCAGCTTCCCATGTTTAACACGGGGTATGCCGCGAGTTTAACGTCCAGCGGGGACGGCATCGGACCGATCAACACGAAAAGTGGATCAGATGACAGAACCCCTTGCGGGGAACCTCCGACGCTGGGGCCAGCACATGGGCGGCTTCCCAAGTAACGTGGAGTGGAGTGAAGTGGCATGACCCCACCGGGATGTGGCGGCCCGGGTAAGGATCAGGATTGATGATGGAGTGAAGAGCTTGGACCCCGTAGGGGCTTCCTACGTACCGCGCGTTAGCACGGATCAAAGTCAACGTAGTTCGGGTATACAGTTTAACGTCATGTTGGACGTCGGCAAGCCGACTCACGAAGAGGTCGAGGCCGCCGGGCGGAGGATTGAACCGAACCACCTCGCACAGAGGGGGATGGAACGGCCGGGTGGATCACAGTTTCACGTCATGCTGGACGATAAAAGGGGAAATGGAAAAGGGGGGCTGTGGGGAGGCACCGCGGAGATACACGCGGGCAGTCTCCCACAGGGGCGGATTCATAGGTGAATCGACGCAAGCGTGAACCCTGGAGGGGTCCACTGATGGACGAACCGACGTAAATACGACCGGGACGACCAGGTGGTGGGCTTGGACCTCAGGGAGACTTCCTACGTACCCTGTATAGAAGACAGGGATCAAAGTCCACGTAGTTCATTCTGTCAGGACTTACGCACTTGAGGCAGCCCGGATGCGGCAAAACTCAGTTGGAAGGGACTTGGACCGAAAGTAGAAGACACCTCGATCCCAGTCACACCCTCTACTGGCTTCGGCAGTGGGGAGGCGCAATGGAGATACACATGTGCAGCCTCCCACGAGAAACTAGGGGTTTGTAATACCATGCCCCCGTAGGGAAAAGCCACTCCCATTAAATCGTCCCAAAAGCGGGACAATCCCGACATCCCTGCAGAGACGAGCGGGTGGGGGCCACGTCCAAACCGGGGGAGACCCTGCGTGCAGAGCACGGGATCGGATGAAGCGGACGGTTTAGCGTCTTGCCAGACGAAGCACATTTTAACGTCGTGTGTTGAGGACGAAGCGGACGGTTTAACGTCTTGCCGGACGAAGCACAGTTTAACGTCGTGTGTTGAGGACGAAACACTTGGCAGTTTAACGTCTTGCAGCGCGGAAGATGGGGGATAGGCAGTTTAGCGTCGTGCAGCTTGGACAGATGTGCAGTTTAACGTCCTGCTGGACGTATGGGCAGTTTAACGTCATGCTGGACGAATCTGCAGTTTAACGTCATGCTGGACGAATATGCAGTTTAACATCATGCTGGACGAATATGCAGTTTAACGTCATGCTGGACGAATATGCAGTTTAACGTCATGCTGGACGAATATGCAGTTTAACGTCATGCTGGACGAATCTGCAGTTTAACGTCATGCTGGACGAATGATTGCCGCCGATGGGTCCGTGTCACTTCGCACGAGCCTGGAAGGCTGCACGGGAAGACAGCGCACGGTTCGGGCGCCCAGGATGAGGATCATCGGGCGCCACGTAGGCGGGTACCCTCGGGGGGTCAAGGGAGGCGACCCTGGCGGATTGCGCGCAAAAGAGGAGCTTTGCGCGCAAAACCGCGGGTCGGCGCGCAAAATGGCGGTCTGGCGCGCAATTGGGCCAGCGCTTCGCGCGCGGATGATTGGGATTGCGCGCACCGGGCTTCGGATAGCGCGCGGGGGCAACGGCTCATTCTCTAACGAATGGCCACTTTGAAAATGGGGGGTGCGCGCAATCGGGCTAGATTGCGCGCACCCGGGGGCAATTGCGCGCAAGAGGCTTCTTTTGCGCGCAAAGACCTTCGGGTTGAAATTTATTCAAAGGAAATGAGCCAAGGGGATTGCGCGCGAAGGCGGACCCCAAGGCTCTATTGTGCGAACGAAAGGAGGTTACCTGAAGATCGGCATTGCGCGCGGAGGGGGTTGGATTGCGCGAACGAGCGACGCTTCGGATTCCGGCAACCTTCAAAACGTCGGGGGTCGCCTTATATTTATAGGCAACCCCGGGCGCGGAATCCGGTATCGGGCGCGCAATTCGCGCCGCGGGCGCGGAATCAACACTCAGCGCGCAAAGGCGCCGCGCAGGCCGCGGGCGCGCAAAATAGCGCGCCGGCCCAGCGCATGGCGCGCATCCCGGGAGGATTGCGCGCCGTGGCTCAACTTTGCGCGCGAGCCTCTGAAATTTCGCGCAAGTCCTCCGGGCCCTCCGGAACGTGCCTTTGACTCCAAATATCACTTCGCTTTCCGCATCCGGAGCTTCGTTTGGGAACAACGGACTTTTCCGGCGTCTACAAATATATTAATATTAAGAAATCTACTAGATTTATTACATAATCATTACTTCTTTAATGATGTCATTAAACACAGGAACATAAATCTGTAAATTCACTATTCACTGATAATTCAACTATTTCAAAAAAATCCAAATAATGTACCCAAACATAATAATTATTCTCTTAACTCACAAATGAAATCCATTTTATGTAAATAATTTTCTAAATATTTTATATTTAATTTTTAAATAAAATTACAATTCATCGAAAAATTATTAATACTTAACTAGAAATTTATGATACCGTTATTTACTTATTTTATTGAATAACATTACCTAATTAAGGTGCCTAAATTATATTCATACATTCTTAAGTTACGTGACTAATCCATTTGGTCATATTAATATTATTAAGAATAAAATTACTATTCATATTTTACTATTCATCAAAAATAATGTTGATCTTATTAGACTCTAAATATTTTACTGAACAAAACTGTAGAAGACCAGTTTTTGAAAATCATTACACATTATTAATTATGTATGGTTTAAATAAATATTTGAAAGTATCCTTTTTCCAATATTCACCAGTATCATACATCATATATTTATCCGAATATTTCAAATTCACAAACATCAACATAAAAAAGAAATTTGAATTTTATATATATCAAAGGATTACACAAAGTAGTTAAGGTATTGTTACATATCCCCTTATAACACCAGTATAGGACCTATTTGTTTGGTGTGCTATGGTGATCGAATCTTGGGGTGGCTTGGCTAACATTTCCCAAGTTTTGATTTCTATCATCTTGAACTTCTCATGTGGGATATTCAGTTCAAGCATCACATGATGAAGTTCGACTTGGGTTTGGTCCAGAGTTAATCCTAGTGGTGATACCTCCATCCAATGTTCCACCAGATGGGCTTCGAATGGCCTGAGATGACTAAATGAGGCCATCGAATCGTCTTTCTATAACCATGATCACTTGTTTTTATAAACAATAATCGCAAAATTAAGTGTTTAGTTTCCATTGGTCATATTGACCAATGGTCATATAAAAGTTGAAACCCAACAGGATCATTTTTATTATACTTATTTCATTAAATAAAAAAAATTGTTTTGATGAGTATAAAATAATATAACACAAAAAAATAGGAAACAATAATTATTAAAAAGTTCAGGTCGTTACATGGTTCCACCATAAAATGTTTACCAAGCTAGTTGTCTTATTTCATAGAACATTTTCCCTATGATCCAAAATCTGTATCATTTGTTCTTCATGAGAATTATTTTTCTCTATCTGTAAGACTTTTGAGTTTAATACATATCAATGATCAGTTTTATAATTTTTTAGGAGAGTTACACTGAACACTTTATGAACATGAGAAATATTTAGTAGAAACACAAATTGGTAAAGTAACTTCCCAACACAATCTAGAATATGATAAGAACAGATATACCTAGGACTCAGATTCCTCTTCATTCCATATCCCATTACTATCATTCAAAGGGATATTTATAGAAAGACATTATCATCCACTTAAAAGTATATGTATTTTCTTCGGCTGTCATCATCACACATTTTTTGACTATGATATTATCTTATGTGTTTTCGAATATATTTGATCTTCTCTTACATTTCATCAATATTATGAGGTCCTAATAGATTTTTTTCCACAACATCATCAAAGGAAGATAGTGTTTTGAACTTTTTCCCATAGAGGGCTCATAAAGATCCAACTGAATAATAGATTGAAAGATATTATTGTATGAAAATTCCACCAAAGGTTGATTTTGATCCCAACCATCTTTGAAATCCATAAAGAAATCTATCAACATGTTTTTCAGAGTTTTAATATTCCTCTTAGACTGACTGACTGTCTGAGGGTCCTCAGTAGTGTTGAAACATAACATTGTATCCAGAGCATGCTGAAGACTTCACTAGAACATTGATGTAATCCTTAGAACCCAAATAGATATAACATAACATTGTATTACATTAAATATTACCATTTCCATTACAGATATTCTATACATTTAACCAAGAGATAAATCTTCTATGATATCAATGAATTGTGCACTATTTATAGGGAGATAAACTATAACCTGGATATAAATATTCCCATTAGATGGTTTGGGATGTCTGATGAAAAATTCCATAGTTATGTTTTCCCATTACAATTCTGGTATGGGTAATGATTATAACATTCCCATACATAAATGTTTGTCATATATAACTTTATGAAAAATGAATCATCAAAATACATATTTAACAATATATTTTTTCACTTCATCCCACTAGAAATACTATTTCATTTCCCTGTACATATTTGTACTTATAAGGAGAAAAAAAGAATGAAGAACTATGAGCCTCACCCAATACCTCCATTGATTTTGATATAGGATAATTACAAACCCAATTCATCAACCTTATCATTCTTTCATCATCATGGTTGAATTGAGGGACATTTCTCCCCTTAATTTCTATCTCTACAACTTTCTTATATGCTCCATTAATCATTACTTGTATAGATGGTTGAACATTAATTTGAGAGAGATTATATTTCTCCCATTACGTTAAAATTTCATGATCCATGCTTTGAAAATTCATAAATTTTGTATTCTATGTGATCCTCATCACAAATAGCCTAGATCAATCATGTCGACTCAAATAATATTCCACCTTGTTTTATTTCCTAGGTTCTTAATGTATTGATATGTTCTAAACATTAATAAACTCCCACCATATTATTTGGTTCATATTCAGAACCTTTTTTGTGAAAACATACATTAATCATTTCTGATCAGTATAAATATAACACATTCCGAAATAAAGATAATTTATTCATCTCATTAATATAATGATTACAGATACTAACTCTAAATTATGATATGGTTAATTTTTGTCATGTATTTTCAAATTTAGTGAGGAATAATCTATAACCACGTCATTCTGAATGACAACATATCTCCTCCCATTCATGGATGCATCATTATAGATCACTAACCTTTCATAACTACAAGGGAGTGTGAGGAAAGATTCACTAGAAAACATTCTTTTAATCCCATCGATATTATCGTCAAATTCATCCATAAATATGAACTGAAATCTATTCTGAGTAAACATGCTGGGTTTACTAGATAATAATGAAAAAAATTCACAATTTGTCTATTATATTAATCCAAACCAAGAAAAATATGAATCTCAATTGCCATTTTATTGTCTCAGAAAACTTTCGAAAACTATTAAATTTGATGGATCTACATTTATACCATCTATTAAGATTATGTGACCAAAAAATGAAACTTTTTAAATCCAAAATTTAACCTTGGTAAATTTTTTATATAAATTCTCCTTTTCAGGGTCCTTATTACAATACTGAAGTGGTATTCATGTTCTTCCTCTCTCTTTGAATATAACATAACATTGTTTATAAATAAAACCATAGTATGATATAGATATTCTCTAAAGTAATTATTCATTAGATCCATGAAGATAGAGTGAAAATTAGTAAGACCAAAATGCATCACTATAAATTCATACTATTCATACCTTCCACAGAATTCTATATTTGGTATATCCTCATTCATTCCCCTTAATTGATGATATCATGCATGCTGATCAATCCTGGATAAGTATTAAACCCTTCAGAGTATTCCCAATAATCTATTTAGGCAGGGAATATGATATTTATTCTTGATTATGATCTTTTTATGTTCTTGATAATCATTATAGAATCTCATTGATCCACCTGTATTGTTAACAAATATAATAGGTTCTCTCCAATGTGATGCACAATGGCATATTAATACCTTATCAATAGTCACTAGGAGTTTCTTCTTCAATTCATGCAACTCAATTTGGGTCATTTTATAAGGTGTATTTGAAATAGGCATAACACCCTTTATGAGTTCTATTAAAAACTCAACATCATGATTTAGTGGAAGACAATGAGATTCCTCTGGAAAAACGTTATAAAACTCACATAAAATGGGTTTATTCTTAATCATTTGAATTTCTCCAACCATTTGGGATAAATAAGCTTTATTTATTGGAATCAAGACCCATTAGATGGAATAAATTCTTATTGGGAGGTTATATTCATCCATGCATCGATAGATGATCATAAATTGATCTAGAATATGAAATATGACGTCCCTTCCATGTAATTTTATATGAGATCCATAAAGAGAAAGAATATCCATGAAAAGAATCACATCAAATTCTTTTATAATAAGGATCAAAAGTTCTCCAAGAAGTACCTTCCAACAGACTTCAACTAGAGAAGTATTATAAACATTTGATGAGAACATTGTGACATTATGAGCTGTAAAAGCTAACTCAATAACAAATTGTACTGGTGATATGGAAATACCCTTAGAAAATAATTCAAAAATAAAAGATTGAGTGGATCCCAAATGAAATAAAATATTTTCAAATTTAGAGTGGATGTTAAGTGTACCATTCACCACAACATATTCATACTCAGTATTGCCTATAGTGATTGCATGTTACATTCCTTTGCAGTAGGAATGAATAGTTTATTGATGTCAATCATCATCAAGAATCCAAGGATTAAGATATTGATGGGAATAATTCCCCATTTCCTTTACCTTGTACCAATGAAGTGTGGGTTTTCCATTCTTTGTAGCCTTTTATCTTTTCACATAATTAGATATATTTTCCCCATCACTTAAGTATTCTCCTACCAGATGACCTTCCTTTACACACACAAAAACATTTATTAGTCCCATTAAGTAAATTACCTCTATGGTTCCTTCCAATCATTGAGAATAATTGAACACTCATCATTATTTCTGTGTAGTATATACATATTCCTTTGAATTTAATTATTCTCTTCGTATAAAATCCATAGGACTGATGGTTTACTCAAATCTCAATATCATCTATAAGAGAACGTCAAATCATTTCCTCATATCTATTGAAGTCAATTATGGCTACTTCTTCTCCTATAATAGGTTTTATTCCACTAAAAATTTGATTAATTTTACACTATTGTTAGATTATCATTCTAGAAGAGTACGTTTCATGATTTTTAAAACATTAATCAAATGTAACAACAAATTAATCATCATTTTCCATAATATCAAGGAAATATTTATCTCTATTTGTTCATAGAATATGAGGAATGTACTTATTGAAAAATATGCTCTTGAATTCTTCCCAATCCATAGACACAATTTGATCCCTCTACCTCAGATTCTTGATATGATTCCAACATTGATCAGATTAACGTTCCAAATGATATACTATTAATATAAATTTATCATGTTAAAAACAATATTGAACTGGAAATACCTTTTAAGTGGTAATGATCCATTGTTCAGCAACTAATGGATCAGAAGGCCCACTAAAAATTGTGGGAAAATTCCTCATTATAGACTCAACATAATGTTTCTCCGAGCATTTCTCATACGAAAGTCCTACATGATTAATTTCATGAGAATGTTGTGTGAATATAGCCACAACATTATACATTCTAGCTCCCATACCATTTTTATTCTCATGGGACCAATCATTGCATTGCTCATCTCATTCGACATTAACGTTACTCTGTTGGGTTCTATCCATTGACATAAACCAAGAGGAATAGTGGGGAAAACAGTAATTATAATGGTAAAATCACATAATAAACAAAAATATTTCAATTTTATAAACATTTGGTTTTATCATAGGTTTTCCATGGTGATCTCAAAAACACTAGTATTATAATATATACATAGAATTATTATTATTCTTTTTACTAAACTATTCTCATCCATGTTTCCTAAGGATAACTATAACATTCCCCTAATATAAACTGTAATAACCTATACATTAAATGCATTGATATTACATAAAAATTGATGTCAATTCATTACATCATATAATAAATCCATGACACTTCCATTAAGGCTTACTGTCTTTAGATCCTTCGAATCATAAGCAGCTGGATCATAAAATATCTCCATTGTGTCCCACATATTTATTAATTACTATAATTATTTTGACATATATTTCACAATAAACATATTCATGAAATAGGGAAAAGGTTCATTTGTTACGGTGAGACAAATTATTATTAAGGGAGACCAATGAAAATATCGATCATATCACAATAATATACCATAAGAACATATCATTTGAATGTATTATCCTACATATGATAGATTATGATATAATATCATGGGATAAAAGTTCATACGAATTAAAGGAAATAATCTTAAAATTCATAAAACAAGACATGATGTTTTTTGGAATTCAAAAAAGAATAGAAAATTATTTCATATTAGTCAAGCCTCATTTCCAAGACCATCATAGCATATAATGTCTATTATTGAATGAAGTTTACTTATCATTGCAACCCGATTTTACTGAACCAGATTTACTTATCATTCTAGTCATGTATATCTCATGAGATATAAATAATCACCCAATTAATTGGACGACTATATTGGTCGCACATATATCATAATAAAATCATTCATATGTGTTTTATAGAAATAGAAATAATTCACCATCGGATAACCTAAAGAATAAAATGGATTTCTTAAACAAAATCCCATCATAACATAATCCATGTAAAAAAAATTGATCTCATAAATAACATTCCATTATAAACATAATAAAATCATATTACTTTTTTAAAATGAAATGTAGCACTATTTAAATAATTTCTACATAGATGGAATGTAATTTTGATATTACATGTGAAATTGATTATTGAGGAAAATAACCTCTATTCTTCAAATAAGATTCCTTTTATAAAAAAGGAACTAATTTTTTAATGAAAATAATTTCATTGAAAATAACCGTGAAAACTTATTGTAGGATGTGGACAAATACTGAAGGTAGGTCTAACTACAACATGTAAAATCATCATGAATGAAATAATTTTTTGGAGGTATTTTTATGTTTCTATTGGATATATGAGTACCTGGTTGTGTAATTTCAAATGAAAAACAAACTGAATTTTTTTATTTCCCTCATGAATGAGATATTTCATCCATTTATTGACTATTCCATGGTATTATTTATCAAAAGTCACACACATTTACGTTAAATCTATGGAGAAACAAAGAGAAATTGATGGTCATTTTGACTTACTGAGGGATCACATGTTATATTTTATGATCTGAAATTTTCCACCATGGATAAGAATATATTTCTTTCTATAAAATTTAATCTTTGCTAATAGTGTAGTGGTTGACCCCAAAATGATCAATAAAATTCTCACAGTATATTCACATAAGAGAATAGCATAGGTGAGGGGTTCCCTATGACTAGTAGGGTACAGCCAGAGGTTTCTAGAATGACTTTCATGTACCAAATCCTATATAACTACCACATTAAAGGATGATCTTATTTTTGTGGGGAAATTCTTGATTTATTACATGCATCCAAGGATTATTACGACATGTGATATAATTTTGATACTAATAGAGGAGGGTGAAAAGTACATGGGGATTTTTTGTGACTCTGCAGTTGTGGTCTACTGTGAGTTTATATAGAGGAAGGGATTTATTTCTTCTTGGTCGAGAAAACTGAGACTTTATAAGGTGTAATACATGACATATGACTTTGTAATTGAATTAATAGTATTTTCCTTGATGTTTTACTATAATTATCTAATTTTATGACATAATATAGTATTTTTAGATCATTAATGTCTCAATTAAATTTGTATTCTAATGGGTGTCAACCAAAACATAGATATTGATTTTAAATATTAAATGAAAATAACATCAAAATATAATTTTTTATATATGAAATAAAACTGCAAGATCATTGATATTTTGTAGGTACTTATTTGTTTTAATTTATCAATAAAATTTCATTATTTTGGTTATTTGAATTATTCCTAGTATTATAAGGAGATTGATGGGGTTTTGGTGGTTTTAGATAGAATTGGAAGGAGAATCAGGACAATCTGGTCAAAGATCAAGGTTGGTGGATGATTTAGTAAACCATATGAACTTCCTAGGAAAATTGTGAAACAAAAAATAATTTCATTATTCATGTTTGGAGAATAGTTTTTATTCCTTTTATATATTCAGTTTTACCGAATCATCCTTTCCCATTTAAGTAGAGGACTTTAATGATTTTTGAAAGGATGTGAAATACATGTACCCCATTAAAAGTTAAAAAATATATGTATTTACCATCATAGGATTTTAAAATCCTAACCCAATTTTCACCGCATTTATTCTACTCTCAAACATTTGAAATAACCAAATACTTTTAATCATCCAAAGGATTAATCTACTCCATTAATAGGCCATTGGATGTTTTTTGGTTGTGAATCAATGATCCGAGTTAGTCTAGTACATATCATATATATCTTTTCATATTAAAGATTTTATCTTGGGTGATCTTATATAGAATCCCGAAAAACATTATTTTAATGTTTTATTCTAGTTTTTGTATTGAAGGGGTTTATGAATCTGAATCTAGGTCCATGATTAATTATTCATTGTTCAATGAGTTTGAGTTGGAAGTCTACACATTATAACCCTCTATATTTATGTGGATTTGTGAACATGTGTATTTTTTATTTCTCCCTTATTTTTGTTCATTGAATGAATTTGGTGATTTAT
Source organism: Viscum album (assembly GCA_963277665.1). NCBI lineage: Eukaryota > Viridiplantae > Streptophyta > Magnoliopsida > Santalales > Viscaceae > Viscum > Viscum album. The sequence goes on along the minus strand of OY728148.1, from coordinate 62,786,759 downwards.
ATTAAAAAAAATTAAAATGACTATTTAAACCCCTCATGATCCTTATGGGATCATTTTATGTTCATTTAACCAAGTCAGGGCCACCCATGGGTGCATCGACATTCCTAATCCGAGGGACTGTTATAATTAATTGTGAAATTGATGTGTGATAATATACATTCTTTGATGAATATTTAAATATGTTTAGATGAGTTTAAAATGTAATATTAATAGTTTTCAAAGATTTTATAATGGATTAAGGGGTTGTTGGGAATGTCATGGTAACGTGTTAAATTGAGTTAATTGGTATTGTGTCGATGGGATGATGAATTATGTTGAAATCCATAATGGGGTTAATATATATGAAATGATGAACACATTTAAATTATATTACCACATTATTTTTTTAATATAATAAATGTTATGGAGAATGAATATTGGAATAATGATGTTAATGTGAATATTAAAATTGGGTTGTGATTTGTACTTGAAATGAATTATGGTTTAATACAAGGGAAATGAAGAAACAAATGTAAGTTAATGTATAGAAATTTTTGAATATTTTAAATTTCTAAAAGTATGGTAATTAGTGAATATAATTAATGTTATTAGTCACAAAAAATGAGAATTGGGATAAATGATACGTTATATAAATTTTAAAGTGTTAATGGGTTAGGGAAGTGTATTTACCAACATGATGATTGTTGTTGACTATGACTGGTATTTGTATTTGATTTTTTGGTTATGATATGGTATGTGTGGTGAAAAAATATTTCTATGTATAGGCATGTGCACATTTCATGGTGGTAGGATAAAAGACTAAGGCTCCTCTAAACAGTTGGGTTGGTCTGATGCTCTTACCCCACAAAAGAATTCAATGGTTAGGCCGTCAGACATACGATTAACAACCATAATGGTTTCATTCCATGAATATACTAGGACCAGTTCTCCATGGTATCAGAGATTTATGAATTTGGAAAGTTCTACCAATAGTGAGGAATGGAAACGATTTATACCCTCAGGAATAATTTTATATTACCTTAAATAATTTTGGAAATTATATAACCTCCTAAACCATTGGACACATGATTATCATTCACTATGTAAGGAATATGAGATAAATTATAAAAAGGGAACAAATTTATAAATGGTTAAGTAAGGTATTTCAACAAATTTCACAAGAATTTTATTTCTACTATATATTATTTACTTATCTCATTCATGATGTATTTATTGAGACATGATATTATTTATAACCAATTGGTTGTAGCCTACAAAATTTTACTCAAACACCACTCAGGTCTCCATTAGTTTCATAAGTATATTTCATGTTTTTGAATAGGATATGGGAAAAGGATATGTGATTTGGATTTGATTCAGGCATGGGATGTACATGTATTTGCATATTTAAATAGAGTCAAAACCATTTGGGGAATCTCACTATTGACTTTATTTTGGGTTTATTGGATGTGCTAAACTAGTAGTGTCACATAATATAATTATTTTAAGATTGTCGTTTGAACCTAGTATTGGGATATATTTTATTATTCAGGTTCATGGTTATTATATATTGTTTAGACTATTTAAATATTGAGATAATGTGTCTTACATGGTTAAAAGTGGATATATTATCCCCACATATATTTTAGAACCTTTCCTCTAGTCGGATCCATCTAGAATATGTGAAGGTAGGATTGAGGTCATGTGGAAACCCATTTTGGACAATTGGAACTGTGGTGTCAGAGTGGTTCATTTTTATGATCTAACTATTTGAGATATTAGATGGGTTATTTGGATGTTTTCATCCATGGAAATAACCTCATGAATGAGATTAGCTAACCTTTGTATGATGAAAATCGCATGTCACATGGGGTGGGAATTGTTCTTCTTAGTGCATGTTGTTACATTTATTGATATTTCACCATTGGGTAATCCAATTTTTGTGTCCTGTCATTTTTTTTTAATATTTAACGTATGGAATAAATGGAACAAGATTTCACATTCATTCATAATCATAAAGACATAGGAATATAAATTACCTGCACCATGGTAGGAACATAATGTATGGGTGTGTCAGCCATGAAATTATGTTATCATTTACATCCTTTAAAATTTGAATAAAACGTTTTCAAATATTGATGATGCAAATTGTAAAGTAAATAGTCTGTATAGAATTTTTATATAATTGTGCTTAATAAAAGGTTTCATGTGATTTAAAACTTTATTAGTAATATTTGGTGGATAACGGAATGTGTATATGAGGAAAGGATTTATAGTATAAAAGTGTTTATTTCTTTTAAAAGTGGGTTCTTAATGGATTATTTGTATCATCATCATTTTCCATAACCTAGGATGACCATGACTCATAGTATTATTGTTGAAGGGTAGTAATTTAAATGAAATATTATTATTTGGGGTAGATGATGTGGAGTGGTTTAATTATAACTGGAATATGACTTTTTGATGTGGTAAAAATGTAATAGATATTCCTTGGAATTATTATTGATAGAAATTTCTTAAAGTGAGAATTCGATTAAGAAGGCCTTTCTAAAATGATAGATAAATATAAATTTATAAATTGTAAAAAATTGTATTTTCAAAATTGTGATGTTAATTTTGTAGGAATGTGTAATGATAGAGGTTTGGTGAAGTTTTGTATTCAGTAGTACTTGCATAATTTTTTTATCCCTTATATATAGATTATATAGGTAATTATATTTCCCTAGGATAAGACCTCAATTACCTATAGAGGGGCATGATGAGTCCTGATGTGTGGATATAGTGGTGTTATTTATGATACATTTGGTAGGGTTGTGACCTTGAGGATTATTTATATTTCATGATAATGTTATTATGGTAACCCTTATGGGTTTTGAGTGTATAGGTTTTACATTGAACATAATAATGAGTGTCATGGTTATGGGGACATTAGTTTTGTGTGTTTATTGTAGGTTAAGGTGACACATTTGTGTTCAGATCATGCAAGTTGTTCTTGGACCCCAGAGGGGGTGTTGGGGCTCATTGTGAAGATGTGTGGGCAAAAGTATTGTTTGTGTAAAACATATTATGGTTGTTTACCATAGTTCTTTGAATGAAGCATTTTAAAATGTAAACATTATAGCTAACCATGAGTGGATACTTTTTTAAACAATGATTCAAATATCTTCTAGAGAGATCATTGTGACATGTTACCCTTAACCTTCTTTGGAGAAGTTGATATCATTCAATAGTTTGGAGTGATTGGTGGGAGTGGACATGCATTTAGTCTTTTATCTTGGATACATGTGGTATGGATGGATGTTTTGGTTCTGGAATGGGGAATATTGGTATGGAGGGATCATTAGCAGGGTCAACGGTTTTGGGAGACTTGACTCAATTGTGATATGAATTGATAGTCTAGTGAAGTTTTAAGGGTGAAATCATGGGAAGTTATCACAATTATCCATGTTCTTTATAATATGAATCATGGGATATTCATTAGAAGTGTAATAAAGGAATGATGAGAAACATAATGTTTAGCTTAATGGCTTCCCAGTTCTATGGTTCTTTCACCTGGGGCTACTGATTATTGGTAGTTCATTACAAGGATAGTTTTCAAGGGTTGTATTTCATGGATGTCAAACCTATCTATTCATAAGATGGTTAATGGATGAATCAATTTTAATTTCAGGTAGATAATACAAGTGTAAATTAAGAATTATCATATTTTATTTATGTTAATGTTACAGAAAAGGTTAGTATTGTAACATGTTTGGGCTTGTGGTATAAATGGTTTTATTATTTGGTGTGATGTATAGGATGTGTCATGTCAGATGGTGTTAATAGACCAAGAGGATTATTCATGCGAGAAAAAAAGTGTTGGTCTAGGATCTGGTGATGTTTGGATCATGTGATCTAATATTAATTTAACCATGTGGTCATTGGAATGTGAGAAACCCTGAGCGATCAGCTGGGGTCCATATCTGGGCACATGATTCGTAGGAACAAGACTATCTAGTTTTGAAAAAATGTTGATTCATGATAAGTTCATACCAATAATTGTGAAAACAAACATTGGAAGTATTTATATATGTGAGACCACTTTTTTATTAGTGTGAAGGAGTGTTATGTTTCCACTGTAAACTATTACGACTCTTCTAGAAGAACTCTAGATGTTTTGTTGAAGTAATTCCAAAGGGAACATTGGTTTGTGACTTCATCTTAGTGAGTCATGAAGCAATTTAGAGCTATTTGGTAACAAAACATGGGTTTTGGTGGTTTAATTTCAACTATATGTTTTGTGCAGGGAAGCATGAGACTATTAATAAGGAAGGGAATACACATAGTGGTAGGTGACATAATTTGTGGATTAGTAGTGGTAGTGTTCTTCAAAAACATCATAGATAAAGTAGATCTAATTGTAATAATTCCTAAAATATTGACATCATCTGACATACTATTATAAATATATGGATTTAATTATAGTGATGTTATTGTGTTATTGTTGGTTATGGAAATTTTTTCAGTTTATGATCATGGATTGTTATATGTATGCCTAGATGGTGGGATGCCACCATTGGAAATTTTCTTGTGAGTTTCAAATAATTAACTTGGTGATTCCAATCATTGTGAGTTCCATTAATAGAATATGAAATCAATTACTAGATGATGTTTGTTTTTTTGGGTATGGGGAACAATAAATGGACATGTTCATGTTTTGTGGTATTTCTCATGAACAATTCATGATCCCTGTTTAGTGAAATCAATTGATAAAATTGATGATAATGAAACTCCTATATTGGGGAATGATAATTATATCCTGGATGTTTTTAGTAAAGATTGAAGTCAATGTACTGTCCTTGGGATGCTTATGAGACAAATGCCTAGTGCACATAGGGTCCCTTAGAGAGGCCAGGTGGGATTTGTTTTTAGTTGTTGATTGAGCCATGAATTTTGTATTGTCTCAAGGTGGTTCCAAATGGAACTTATGTTTCATGTGTTTAATTCATTTAAGGGAGTGGAATGAAATTGTGATAGCTTGTGGTGAGTTAGGTAGTGTTATAGAACCTCATCAAAGGCCTATTATGGAATTTAATGGTTTTGATTGGCTAAAAATAGATTGTCCCTTTGAGTGAATGTATCCTGGTTTTTTAAGGTATTAGAGTACCAAAAGTGAGGGAAAGTGTCTATATGATGAGTTATTCAAGGAAAAATCATATCAATATAGAGAAAAGAGTATGATGAAAATATTAGAATGGACTTGAGAATGGAGATACATATCATTAGTTATTTTTTGACAATAAATTTTCTTGTGTTGGTATTATTGGTGAGTATAATAGAGAATAAGGGTGGTTTAGTGGATAGTGGATGACGTCATAGTATAGTTCAACTATATATTTGGTAATTACATTGGTCGAAGTATGGAATGGTTGTGATAAGCCTTCTGTCAGTAATTACATTGGGAAGGTGTAATGGGAAGAATTACTGTAATGTAGGATGGATTTTCTCAGAATATATTATTTGGGGTGCTCTGTCATGGTATATTGAGAATGGACTGTATGTGTTCTGTTGGGACAAAACCCATTTTAATTTTTTTGGTGATATTTTTGTTTTACAAATAATTTTCTACTTATGGAGGGTAATGTTGTTTTTAGTCCATGAATTGATATTGTTTGGGTGACAATATAGGTGGTTTAAATATAATTTATTATATCAAAATGTGTATCGCCTATATGGTTTTTTAGGTGCAGTGAGTTGGGAACACATCAGGTGTGTTGTGAATGTTGTGTAGGGGTTCAACTAGACATTTCTGATAGTGTTGGTTCCAATCGTAAGAATGTGATTGGGTGATCTAATTCATGTGGAAGAATCAACCTAGTGAAAATTATTTTTCTTCTATTTTGAGTAGTGTTTTGGGGTTATGTGACTCGAGAATGTACAATTCTATATTTTTAAACATAGTAAAGATTATTGGATTAAATTTTACCAGCTGAGTGCCCTCAAGGATTTGGTTATGTGTTGGAATTTTATTTATTTCATTAAAATGTTGGATATCAATATGTGGATTGAAAATCTCACGATTTATTATTTGGAAAAATTTGTGTTTCATTTGGTGGTGTCGAGTTTAGGTCGCCATTGTAGTATTTGTAATAGTGTAAAATGGGGCCCGGTGATTCAGCTCACAAGTTGCGAGGAAGATAGAACCGGAGGGATGTGTATTTACACTTACATGATTGTATTATGTTGTGTGTGTGATTTAATTATGTTTTTATATAGTAAATATATCTTAAGATTCCCTATGAATCTATGGTTTTAATTATATTGATGAAGTTGATGTTTCATATGAGGAGCATTAGATTCATTTTGGGGATCGTAGTGGGGTTTTTTATGCACTGCTATACCATGTAATTAGTTCATGTTTATCAGTATTAAGGTAAATTTCAATAGTAATATTGGTTAATTAATATTGATATATAGGCCTAGTGACCAAATCTCTCTTCTATATAGATTTGTGATTCTTGGGAAGATTGGCATGATTAGATGACATTATATGGTGGGGAGATTTTACGTTTGTGGACATAATTGAGGTAAGTACTTATTTATATTTTGGATTCAAATCATTTTTAGGTAAATGGAATAATTCATTGGAATATGTATAGAATATGGTGGTGTTCAAGGGTTTCAAAACATAAATGAATGGAAAATTGGCCCAATCAAGGAAAGCAGCATATCTGGTGCACAATTATGTAAACTTTATGGCCATCCGAAGAAAACTATAGAACCTCAGATAGGGGAACTCCACATGGTTGCAAAAAATTTAAACCAATAGAAGCATCCTATGTAACCATCTGACCTCAATCACCTTAGTTGATGCCTTGTGCATGGTTTATAAATGATTTTGAATACTGTGTGGGTAAACCATTTACCAGTTCATAAGATTAAACAATTAAATTTTTTCAATATTGGGATTTTATGTATCACTACATATATTCACAAAATGTATTGGTATATAAAAACATGTAATGAGTGTATACCACCAAATATTCCAATGGATTTATCTTCTCTGTTTTTATGCCATTTAGAGTGCAGTTAGCTGTGAATTAATGATCTGGGTGAGTTTAATCTCTATATTTCCTCTCATTGTTCACATTTGGGATTTTATTATTAGTGACCATATTAAAAAGCCATTAATACTTTATTATGGGGTGGGTTACAGTTTTAAAATTCTTTGTGTTCTTGAATCCATATCCAAGTTCATGATTAAGAGTTCATTTGTGAATGGGTTCCTTGTAGAAGTAATATATTTTATCTCGTAGTTTTTAAGTGTATTTTTGCATATGAGTATGTTTTATTTATACCATGATTTTTTTATTAAAATTAATGTCGTGCATTATAGAAAAATGAACATCCAAATTATTATTTTAACCACTCATGATCCGTGTGGGATGTGTTGAGGTTGATTTGACAAAATATGAGGTCACCTATGGGGTGTCATGACATTCACATAACTAGAAATTGGTACACTCAATTGTGTAATTGATGTGTCATAATATAAATACATTTTATTCATCTTAATAAGTTTAGTTAAGAAGAAATTGGAATAATAATGGAGGTAATACACTCAATAATTGACTAAGGGGTTGATTATAATGGAATAGTAATGGTTTAAATTTATTTAATTTAGATTATGTCAAAGGGATTTTTAATTAAGCAGAAATGCATAAGAGGGTAAATATATATCAAATTTGGAACATGATGAATTGGTAATATCTCATGAATTATTGAATATTCTAAATGGTAATGGTAATTAAAATGGGTTTAAAGGGATTAAAGAAAATTTTCTAACTGAGTAGTCATTTTTGCTCAAAATGCATATAAGGGTTAATACATCATAGATGATAAATAGGTTATGTGATTTTACATTAAAAAATTATTAAATATGTTAAAATGGTAAAGGTATGGGAATTAGTGAATATGATAATAGGTTTAGGAATTTGAATTGGGAATTAAGATATATGGAAATCAAATATAAATTTAAAATTGATAATGGGTTATATAAGAATATTGATTCCAATGATGTTTTTTGGACTATTATTGTTATTTGTATTGGTTTTTTTTGATAATTTATGTGTGGTGAATGGATATATATATATATAAGAAAAATCACATTGATTGGTTGTGGGATAAATTAATTATTCTCCTCACATGGGCTATGTTTTACTGATACTCTAACACCACCATGAAATGCATGGGTTTGGGGGTCATACAGATGAAAATTACCCTAATAGTTGTATTTGACTAAAATAAATGTCATATGGCACCATAGTATGTTAGATTTGTAAATTTTGAAACTTATACCCCTATTGAAATAGGCTCTTTATTCAATACAATGTGCATATTTTTTTATTCTTATAAACCCTAAGGTAAATGATGTAACCCCCTAACCCATAGTACATATGGTGAAAATGGACTATCTAATTATGATGATGTAATTGATAAATGAAAATTTTTGTATAAATAGTTAATTAAGTATTTCCATAGAATGTCTCATGAGATATCTTTTTTCTACATGTAATTTATTCATCACTTGCATACACTATTTGATTATAGTTGATATTTTTTGGAAACTGTTGTTTTTGCCTGCTGTGTTGTTATCAGACTCTAATCAAACTGACATTAGGTATCCAAATAGATTTCATGGTTTCAGGTTATGATAAGGGAAAAGTCCCTCTGATTGAGAGTTTATTGTTTTTGGGATATACATGGATTTCAATCAAGACAAAAATACATGACCATTTGGGGAATCATGTTGTTTTCGTTATTCTATATTTCCTATACATGTCAAAAAACTAGAATGACATGGCTTAATTATTTTCTGTTTATAGTATTAGCCCAATATTGTGATATGTTTTATTATGCATGTTCATTGGTTATTATAAACTATTTCTTATATTTAAATTGTTATGAACCATGAATTACTCATAAAAAGGGGGGTAAACTCTCCAAATGAATCTTACTAGTCGTTATTCTCTAGGAAAAAACCTCTAGAGTACATGGTGGTTCACTTGAATTCAATTAGAGACCCAGTTGGAAGCATCGATTTAGTGGCATTCAGTTCGTGGATGTTACAAGTAACAATGTGGTCAATTTCCATAGGATATAATCAAAATTTCAAAAATAAATGGAGGGTTTTTTGATATATAACTCTTTTTAAAATGAAATAGTGAGAGTGTGTTGAGCCTCACATCTAAAATTGATGTTCAAAATGTAGATACTATTACAACATGAGGGAAAATATCATTTATAAGATAATGATTAGGAATTTACATATGATAATATAATCTATTAAGTTGCACCATATGGATTCTATAATCATGGAGATTCAATCATCATATTATCTATATAGATAGTGGTTATATACATGTTGTGTGAGGAGGTGCTAAGAAAGTTTTATGGCTCCCTATTGAATAAAAATTTCAGAGTGAGGACGATGTTGTAGGAAAGAGGGAAAAATATAGATTTTTTATAATGAGGTAATGTGTTGAATGTTTTATTATTGATTTATACGATGTTAGTGGATAAATGTAAAATACCATGTCCCAGATATACAAATTCGGGCTCTTGATATCCCAAAATACATGTGGTATATCATATCTTTTTTTTGTGATGTTGTGTCCATGTAATGTAATAGTACATTATTATATATATATCTATTAATAGAAATACTAGTTTGGAACATATCATTACAACAAAATAAAATATATCTGCTGATATGATTTGCGAATTATATGTAATGGAGATTGTATTTCATCTTCTAGTACCCACTACACCTAGCTCTAAATATGATAATTCATACATATATTTGTTTAGAATGTATTTGGTGAAGGATTATATTATAGAAATATCGATAAGAAAATATTCTCACCAATAGATGTATATCAATATTGAGTGAGACATCAAATTTTAAAGGATATTCAATCATTATATGTTCTAGACATTAGTATGTGTGGAATGGATTACACTTAATTGGTGGTGTTTATTTATAATTAAATGCATCACTCCACTATAGACTAGGCACCATTTTTTATTTAGCATGGTAGACCACTCATGATACCCATATGAATGATTGCGATTCGTGTGTAATATTTTCTTAGGGATACACGATATTGAGAAATAATGTAGTTGTATTTTATGTTTAATAGGAGAATGAGTAAATCAAAATTCTATAAAAATGATACATAGTGCGAATTCATACCCAACATCTTCTTGTTAGGAGACCGTACTCATAAAATTCATTCAGTGACGTGGATTGATAATCTTTTTTCATGGAAGTAAATTATTGTAAAGGTTAAATTGTCTATTTGAGATAATATGCATGGTTTATGATATTTCCTACTACATAACCATAAACCCTCAGATGGAGTTAAAGAATGACCTACTTCATGAGTAATAATGTGTTAGGATGGTATAACTATGAGTATGATATACTCTGTAATACCAAATGTAAGATCGATATAAGAATGAGATTCTCAAACACAAGATGGGGGGTGAATTGTACCTTTTAAAAATTTCTTAGGGAAACTTTTAAATATGGTTATGTTTAACAAGGTTAAACAAGATAATTCATAAGTCCTCTATGAGTAGTAAAGACTTTCTATAATTCAGAATAGTGATTCCGAAAATGGAACTTAACAAAAGTTTCAAGGATTAAGATTCTACCTTAAGGCATATAGAATCTTACTATATCAGAGTACATGTAAGGAAGTATATGAAAGTTATACATTCCATAAAAATAAAAAATGCATTGAAAAAATAAGTAGTAAAAATACATGTAACAAACAATAACTCTTTTAACTAAAAGAGAAGGGTATCCAACAACTTTGGATAAAGGTCCCCTGATTTATACTTTCAAGAAAGTCAGTCTTACCCACACAAGGGTAAACCCATTATATCAAGATCAGAGTCTGTCTTGCTATCCCCGCAAGCCCTCAACTATAAGATAGTCGGAACCTCTGTCATCCTCAGCAAGGAATCCCTCAAATTCAAGGTGTTGGAACCTCTGTTTTCCTATCCCCGGAAGCCCTCGACTGAGATCAGCAAAAATCGAAGTCACACTAAGAATGTCTGCACAAGGCAATGTTTCAACAAGATGTTCAAACTTTCTACATGAAGCTTTGAGAGTTTCTAAGAGCCTCTGTGTATAGAAATCACCTCAACATAATGTAATCACAGATCTGAGAGATGTGTCAAAGGTCAGTATTGAGCTCATTCAAAGGAGCTCCTACATATAGGCGAAACTCCAATGATCTGGTCTCTCCTTTAATGGTCATATTTCTATTTTAATTTTGGAGGGACATGTACACGTGTCACTCAACCAATAGTTAGTCTATAACTGATAGCATGACATAGTTCTGTAATGAAACAATTGTAAGCATATGTAAAACTGAAGTTCGAAATATAAGAAAATAAATGTTTGGTGTCTAACCAAAAAATAATTCAGATTCTATAATAAATAGATATTCGGATTATTTTTTACAGGAATTCGGAACCTGAATTCTGTAGAAATAAAGAGTATGAATTTCAAGGAAATTCGGTGTCTGGTTTCAACAGAATTCAGAATCTTAACTTACAGAGTTCAAAGTCAAACTCGTAAAAGTTTGGAGTCAAACTCAAAGATGTTCGGAGTCAAACATATAGATGTTTGGAGTCTAACTAGTAAATGTTTTGAGTCGAACTAGTAAAAGTTTGGAGTCGAACTTGTAGAAGTTCGGAGTTGAACTAGAAAAAGATTGGAGTCGAACTCATAGAAGTTCGGAGTCTAACTAGTAAAAGTTCAGAGTCGAACTAGTAAATGTTTAGAGCCGAACTCATAGAATTTTGTATCTATAATTTGCAGTCAAATGTTGTGATAGTTCATATCTAGAATACGGAGTGGAACTATATGAGAGTTCGTATCCAATATTCGGAGTGGAACTTCATTAGATTTTGTATCCAGAATTCGGATCCTAAAACAGAATGCTTCATATCTATGTATTATATGATCCTGAGGTTTATGTATGAATCTGATTTCTATAATTAAGAAAAATATTGATATGTGTAATGAAAATATAGTATGGGTAAATTCCTTTGGAATGGAAATTTTCCATATAGATGAAAAATATAGATTTTCTGAAGTATAAGGTGATTGTGATTTTCATAACAAGAAGGAATGGAAAATTCAAAAGGAAAACCTTATTGACTCAACAATCTCCCCCTTTTTGGAATGCACAATCAAACTTTCGAAAAAGAATATAAGGTCTTAGGAAAATTTTATTTAGACTTTGAAATTAATACTTATCTCCCTTTGTTCATATATGATGATGAATACAACTAACTCCCCCTTAGGATTAGTAACTCTAAATATTGTATTCTGAATTTACGGAATTGATTTTTCATTATCATGGTAATGAAAAAAATCGTAATGAGAAACCTTCCCTTACTCAAAGATAGATCTTCACTTAGAAATTTTTCTTTTCCATTTTATGTTTTTCCTTATCCCCTTTTTAGTTGTTATTTTTCCTTCTCTCCCTTTCATATTTTCAAAAACAATTTATGGGAATCGAAAAGAAATATGGTACATGAAATATTAGTAATGAAAAACAAGGAAAACAAGAAACCATAGTTCTATTATGATTAGACGAATTTTTAGAAGAAAAATCATTACAACAAAAATTCAGATTTGTCCATTTGTCCTCCTTTTCCTTGGGGATTATCTTCTTCAACAAGATTTTCAGCTTCTTCAGGTCTTTCTGATCCTCCTCATCTTGCTTCTCTAAAGGTTTTATCCTTTAATCTTGAGAATTCAAGGACTTATATTGTGCCTTATGAACATCATCTTGCTTTATAAGTTTTCTTCGACCTCAATCCAGAGATCTCTATCCCTTTTAAAATTTTGAGCAAGAGAGTTAACCTTCCCATTCAAGTCCTTCACTTGTTGATTCCAAGAATTTTTCTCAGGGTTCTGCTTTTCATGAAGATTCATAATCTTGGCATCCTTGGTATCAAAAGCATCTTTAACATTATTCTGAAAATGATCAAACTCTTCCATGTCTTCATCAACTTTCTTTGACCAAAGAGTGATTTTTCTGGAAGATTTTTTGTGAACATCATAATTGATAATGAAATTTTTATGATCATCTTCAATCATCACACACTTATCCATCACCATAGATATGGATTCTGACTTCTAATTCAGACTGTGTTGAAGCACCTCTCATCTGGAGTCTATGGTGGGAATGATCAGAATAGTGTCCACAAGCTTTTTCAATGATTCAACAACAAAGACATGACCCAATGCTGATGATTCCGAATCAAACACTTTTCTTGGGGATTGTTCTTCTTCAATTTCCACCAAATTTTTCTAGAATAACCACCATCATCCTTATTTCTTATAAAATCTTTTTTTGGAGTTCCATGAGAACTTTATTACCTTTTATCAACATTCAAAACTACCTCATTAGCATATTCTTCCTCTCTTTCAGATACTTGAACAATCTTGCCTTCATCTATTTTCTCGTTCTCTGCTCCTTCTTCAAGAAATTAATTCTCAAAGCATACTTCCTCAGATGATTCATTCTCATTTTCTTCATCATTGACATCACCTTTCTTATCATATTTGATGCCTAGCTTTCCCAGAGTGTCTAGATTTGAGGATTCGGCCATTTCTTGATAATCCTCAACATGTTTAATCAAGTCATCGAGATTATCACTTCCTTCTACTAATTCTTCTTCTTCTCGAATTTCTTCAACAACATCTTCCTCTACTTATGCACTGGCTGGTTTCTCTACTTATTCAACAACTTTTTCCCCTTTAGGCTTTTCTGGAGTGAAGTACTTATTTTCCAATGTTCTCTGGTAATTGATCAATAAGAAAAGTTTCCGGAATGAGAATATTCTTAGAAGATACTTTTGTGGCTTTCAATAGAGATTGAACAAGTTCAGATTCTAACATCTTTTTCTTCATCTTATTCTCATTTTCTATATTCTCAAGGTATTCAGTTGTCTTCTCCCTTATGGATTTATCTTCATCCGGGTCCAGTCCGAACTGAGGGTCCCCTTCTTTCCATTACTCCTTATCTTCCTTTAATTTAGCAGCCACCTCATCTGGATATGATTTTCGTTATTTTGGCTTGGGAGGTGCGGATTGAGTTTCCTTGGCAATGGGAGTCTTTTCTTCAACACCCACTTATTTCAATTTCCTCTTTATAGTAACCTTCTTCACTGGCTTAACCATCTGTATATTTTCCAGAGGGACTTCTGCCTTTCTGATGGCATATCGTAAAACTCACTTGATTCCTTTGAAAAACCAACTTTCATCCTTTTTAAGGTGTCATCACTTATCAACATTACCTTATATATTCTTGTCTTGGAGGTGAAATAAACCTTGAATGAATCAAGACAATGAATAAAAAGCTTGGAGATAAGAGCAGGATACATAATTATTTGAGCTCTCAAATTTCCATTCCTAATATTCTGAACGGTAATAAGAACGTTCCTAATCAGATTTATCTTCCTTAGATTTACCAAAAAATATAAGATTTATACATCACTTTCCTTTAGGTTATCCTTATCTCCTCTCCTTAAAAAAACCTTGAACCCACAATTGGAGAATCCATTTGTTGGTGGGAATATGAGCAATCATTGTTGTTTTATCATCTTTAAGGCCATGGAATTTCATTTCCTTCACTTTTCTAAAACCTGCATTCACATACGGTAGCTTATGTGAATAAAATTCTGCTTCACCATCATATGATTAGCCTTCCATGTTTTCATCCTTGGTGTAAGAAAGCTTGTATGTATTCCCATAAGACATGAAAGAAAATTTTTCTCTTCCATCTTCTTCTAAGAGTGAATAATAATCATAAAATATTACAACTAAATCCATAAAAACAACATCTTGGCCCCCTAGTTTTGATACGCAGAAATCTTCCCAACCATTGAGTTTGATATTATTTGAAATTATAGAAACATACTCACTAAAGAAATCCAGATGAACTGACCTTTCCCTGAAGACTAACCATTTTGAGATTGAATTCATAGAATATATATCATGGGAAGTGGCTTCTACAGACATTCAGAATGGAGGAGCACTGAAAGATTCAGAATGGGATTTAAGAGCCGAGGCAGAGTTTCAACACCCGAGAGCTTGAAATCGATATGGGACACAAATGGTGGTGCCCTTTATATAGGCCATATAGGTTACCTTTCACCTTCTAAAAGAAATCCAATGGTTGATAATTTCTATCATCATATCTAACTGTTGAAATCATACCTGTAAGGAAATATTGAATCCAATATTTTGTGGTTTTTAAAAAAACATTCGGATTGAAGAAGAAAATTTGAGAAATTTTATAATAAAAAGAAACTACCAGCAACTAAAAATGAGTATGAAAAAATGAGTAAGGAAGTCATACCTTTCGGATTGGATAGGAAGTTTATTCGTAACAGGTGATATTTTTCATGAAGAAAATGTGTCTACGGATAACTCATTATGAAAAACTCACTACGAATAACCCACTACGAAAAAAATGAGAATGGAAATTCCCTTTATGAAAATTCTCAGTACAAAAACATCATTACTAAAATATTTAGTACAAAAACATCATTTTGAAAATTTCTAGTATGAAAAATTCATTACCAAAATTTCCAATCCAAAAACATCATTATGTAAATCTCATTACAAAAATTTTCAAACAAAAGTATTACATGAAACATGAAAAACACCAATAAGTAAGATTTTTGTTAAAAAAACAGTTCATAACAGATGTACTCCCCCTATAAAAAGGAGTTTATTACTGTAAGGAGAATTCTTTAATAAGAAGTTAATGAAGGAAGATTACCTCATGGTTATCATTCCTACCTTATGTTTAATGTATTCAAATCTATCGGAGGGTAATGATTTTGTGAAAATGTCAGCAAGTTGATCTTGCATCTCGATAAATTGAAGAATGATATCTCTTTTTAGTGTGTAATCCCTAAAGAAGTGGTTCTTAATGACTATGTGTTTTTCACGAGAGTGATATGTATGGTTTTTACTCAGGGAAATGGCACTTTTGTTATCACACAAAATTTGAGTCTCAGTAAAACTGAAGCCATAATCTGTGAGTGTGTGTTGCATCCACAACACTTGTGCACAACAACTTCCAGGTGCTACATATTCTGCGTCATCAGTGAAAAGTGCTATAAAATGTTGCTTCTAACATGACCAAGAAACTAATAAATCTCCTAAGAAATGAAATGTTTCAGATGTACTCTTTATATCCATTCTACATCCACCAATGTCAGCATCTGAAAAACTCTTTAATAAAATCATTTCTAGAAGTATAAAATAGTCCTAGATCCATGGTTCCCTTTAATTAGTGAAAAATTCTTTTCACTGCCTTTAAATGAGATTCCTTAGGACTGGATTGATATCTTGCACATATGCATACTGAAAACATCATGTTTGGTCAACTATCTATCAAGTAAATTAGACATCCTATCATACCTCTAAATTATTTTTTACCTTCTGGTTTCCTAGATTCATAAATATAGAGTGTGTTCATGGTACCAATAAGTTTACTTATACACTTAGTGTTTTCATACCCATACATTTTAAAAAGATATTTAACAAACTTATGTTGGGATATGTAGATTTCTTCTGGTTTTTGAGAAATTTGAAAACAAAGAAAAAATGTTAACTCACCCATCACACTCATTTCAAACTCAGATTTCATTAAATCCACAAAGGAATCCTTTAAATATTGCTGAGTTGAATCAAATATAATGTCATCCACATAAATATGAACAACCCAAACATTTTTATTATCATTATTTATAAAATGATTTGGACTTGAATTTCCCTTAACATAATTATATTGATGCAAAATTCATGTAAGTCTATCATACAAAGCTCGTGGGGCTTGTTTAAGTCCATAGAAATCTTTGGTAAGTCTATAAACATGATTAGGATATTTTGTATCTTCAAAACCAGGAGGTTGTTCCATAAAAACATCCTCTTGAACATCACCATTATGGAAATCACATTACACATCCATTTGAAAAGGCTTAAAATTGAATAATGATGCAAAGGCAAGTAAAATGCGAATATATTCCAGTCTAGATACTTGAGCATAGGTTTTTCATAGTCTATTCCTTCTTGTTGACTATAGCCATTAGAAACCAATCTAGCTTTATTTTTTACAATGATTCCATTTTCTCACACTTATTTCTGAAGACCCATTTTAATCCAATAATAGATGTTTCTTTGGTATTTCATCCAAGGTCCAGTATTTATTCCTTTAAAATTCATTTAGTTCATCTTGCACGGATTTAATCCAATCTTTATCACCTAAAGATTCATCATTGCTTTTTTGTTATAATTGGGGAAGGATGGATAGATGTTCTAATCCATTTCATAAAGACATTATAGACCTTATAAGTTGATTCACATCAACAATGATACTATCACTGGGATGATTCTTTAGAAACAACTGGTTCGGGTTTTGTAAAACATGTTCATCATCATAGGGTAGGAAATCTTCTAGAGTAAATGTTTTAGAAGTATCTACTTTAACATTTTCCTTATTAGAAAGATATTTTTTATCAAAGGTTGATAATCAGTTTTTGAAAACACATCCAAAGATGTAGGTTGGGGTTGTTTGAAAACAAAAATATTTGTTTCAACAAATTTTACATGTAATGTTTCTTAAACAGTGCAAGTGTTATTGTTGAAAACATTATAAGCCTTAGAATTTGTGGAGTAGCCTAAGAAAATTCCTTCATAATATTTTGGTGAAAATTTGTGTAAGTTATCTTTAGTATTCATAATGAATACTTTGCATCCAAAAACCTTAAATTAAGAAAGTATAAGTTTTCTACCATTCCATAACTCATAAGGGGTTTTATTAATAAAAGGTCTAATCAAAACTTTGTTTATAGTATAACAAGAAGTACTTACAGCTTCATCCCAAAAATGTTTACCTACAGAAAATTCACTCAACATGGTTCTAGTTATCTCTTGAAGAATTATATTTCATCTTTAAACAACACAATTTTGTTGAGGGGTTCTGGGTGCCGAAAAGTTGTGAGTAATACCTTTTATACTACAAAAGGATTCAAAATCTGAATTTTGAAATTATTCTCCATGATCACTATGAATATTTTTCAATGGAAGGTTTTTCTCATTTTTATCTTGGGCTTTAAAACATTTGAAATACAAAAAATATTTAGTCTTATTTTCTATAAAATAGAACCATGTAAATCTAGTGTAATCATAAACTAAGACAAATACATAATACTTTCCGCCTATGCTTGCAGTTTGTGATGGACCAAAAATATCCATGAGCACCAACTATAGTGCATCAGTTGTTGAGACTTCACCAATTGATTAAAAACATGATTTATGTTTCTTTCTATATTGAAAAGGGTAAAAAACTTTTGAAAAATAAAATCTAAGCTTCTTTAGATCCTTAAATAATCTTTTTTTATAATGTTTTCATAAGTTCCTAAGGTTACAGTGTCCTAAACTTCTATGCCACAACCACAAATGATCTTACATTGCACTAAGGCAAGGTAAGTCCTAGCCCCTAAGGTCTTATAAGTTTAATGTGTATAAATTCTCTTGCCTATGGGAAGAAAGAATAAATTCTTCCTTGTAATTTTCTACTAGGTACTTATCATTTCTAAAATTCACAAGGTATCCTTCATCAAATAATTGACTTATGCTTATGAGATTGTTCTTAATACCTTTAACTAACAAAACTTTTGAAATCAAGTTTTTTTTAAAGAAGAATAATGTTACCTATTCCAATAATTTCTCCTTCAGCATTATCTCTGAAAGTTACTTTTCCTCTATTCATCTATATAATCATTTGAAAATAGATTTTGTTACCAATAATATGCCGGGAACATTTACTATCTATATACCAAGTATTGTTGTTGGTACATTCCTATTTTCCTGAAAATAAGAAACAAGTTATGTTTTTGGAATCCAGAATAGCTTGGATCTGGAATTATTAGACAACAAAATTGTGGGTATAAAAATTAGTTTAGAAACATATGCTTTATGAAACCTAAGAGATTGAACTCTATTCAAGGAACAGTTTTTCTTCCAATGCCCTCCACTTTGACACTTAGTGTAAAAAGGGTCTATAGAAAAAATTAAATAGTTGTTTTTGAAAACTTGTTTTTGGTGAGTATAGCCTACTCAAGTAGTGTTTCCTTGGGGTTTAATTTGAGAATACATCTTGTCAAAATTTTCATTCCCAGAGGTAAATTTTGTAATAAACTTCTTAAAAGAAAATATTTCAGATTTTAGTTTTATGATCAAATTCTTATCTGCAAGAATAATTTCCGTAGAGATTGATTTTTCTTCAATAGATTTCATCTCTAGAATAGCACTTGTAAGATCTTTATAAATTTCTTCCTAATCAGAATTTTCTTTCTCATGGTCATTAGAAAGTTTTTCTAAATACTCTTCATTATCTCTATGATTTGTAGTAAGATCTGAATTCTCTTTTTTATGAATTTCTTCCCTAGTATTTTCCTTCTCTAATTTCATAGAAATTTTACAATTTTTATTTCTTCAAGTAACTGGGAAAATCTAGATACTTTTTCATATGATGGTTCTTCATATTTTGAGGATAAAGTATCATCATTAGAAGTACTATTTTAGGAATAATAATTCTTATCAAGATATAAATTTGTTAAATCCTCGGCAGAGCATACCTTGTCCATAAGACATGTATGTGGGAATGAAATTGAAGAAATAAATCCCATATTCTACTGATTTGATGAATCATATTATGATGATTTGATTTTTGAAGAGTCTCCACAGCTAGCACTCCATGTAGTATTAGATTTCTGGACATTCTTAGGTTTAGCTTTGTAAAACATTTTCATATTCCTTTCAGAATTCCTCTCTTTTTTATTATATATTTTTAAGCATTGGGAAATTAGGTCTTATGTGTCCACTTCTCTTCCATTCATAGCATGTGACCTCTGAATCATTCTTATCTTTCCTTTCATTCTTCTTATAATTGGATTGGAAATTTCTATGTCCATCTATCTTGTTCATTCTTCGAGCAAGATTAGTTAACTTGTTTTTCGAGACTTCCCTGTCACTAGTTCTTGATTTGATAATAACCTTCATAGACTTGGATCTAGTTACACTCTCATGAGTCTTAGCATATATGTGATTTGAAGTTGTAGTAAAAGCAACACTTCCATTCCAATTCTTCTGCATTATGTTGTCAGCATCTTTCTTCATTTATGTCTCCTGTTGAAGAAGTTTTCCAAATAGTTCATTATGAGAAATTTGAGTAACCTTCTTGTTTTCATCAATTGCAGTCCTCTTGGATTCCCAATCATTAGGCATAATATCTATAATCTTATCCATAAGAGCCCCATCATCCAAACCATTCTATCCTATAGATTGTAAACTGTTCATGATGGTCATAAACCTCTGATGTACTTTGCTTATAGGTTATCCATAAGAAAAATTAAATCCACGATACTCAGATCTCATCATATCTCTTCTTGTCTCTATGACTTTTCTTCATGTTTTTTCCATATAGTGTTAGCTGTTTCACAAGTAGAAATTTGGCCGTATATATTCCTACTCAATGACCAAAGTAAATTATTGTGTACCTTATAGTTGAGTTGGTACTCATGCTTTTCTTGATTAGTAAAAACACTTACTTCTTTGTCAGGAATTTTGAATCCTCCAGTAAGCATCACAAAATCATCTACCCCAGTATTGATAATAAAAGTCATCATGAGATCTCTCCAGTATTCATAATCATTACCATCAAAGATTGGTGGTCTAGTAGGACATAGGTTGTCAATAGAACCATCACTTAAACATTCCATCCTTAAGAAAATGTTTGACACAGTATCTTTTTAGAAGTAAATGTTTGTTAACAAGAGAAAACATTCTAAGTAAGAAAAATTGTATCTCTAATAAAGAAGTGAATCCGAACTATGATTCCGAAAAATATGAATCCAAAAAAGAAAATCATAGAATTCTCATCTGAATATAATCATGAGATAAATTCATATGGAACTAATTCTCTATTACCAAGTGCTAGATTGGTATAGGGTATGAGTTAACCTGCTCTGATACAAATTGTTAGGATGGTACAACTCTGAGTATGATATTCTCTGTAATACCAAACGTAGGATCGAAATAAGAAGGAGATTCTCAGATACAAGAGGGTGGGGGTGAATTGTACATTTTTCAAAATTTATTAGGGTAACATTTAAAGATGGTCATGTTTAACAAGGTTAAACAAGATAATTCACAAGACCTCTATGAGTACTAAAGAATTTATAGATTTTGGAATAGTGATTCCGAAAATGAAACTTAACAAAATTTACAAGGATTAAGATTCTACCTTAAAGCATATAGAATATAACTATATTAGAGTATAAGTAAGGAAGTATAAGAAAGTTATACTTTCCTTAGAAATACAAAATAAAGCCGAAAAACAAGTAGTAAAACAACAAGTAAAAAACAATAACTCTTTTAACCCATATATAAGTGTATTCAACAACCATGGATAAATGTCCCTTGATTTATACTTTCATGCAAGTCAGTCTTACCCACACCAGGGTATGCCCTTGATATGAAGATCGAATTCTGTCTTGATATCACCGCAAGCCCTCAACTATAAGGTAGTAGGCACCACTATCTTCCTCATTACAGAATCCCTCAACTTCATGTTGTTAGAACATCTGTATTCCTATATCCGGAATCCCTCGATTGTGATCAAAAACAATAAGAGTCACAGAAAGAATGTCTGAACAAGGAAAAGTTTGAACAAGGTGTCCAAACATTCTGCATGAAGCTTTGAGAGTTGATAAGAGCCTCTCTCTCTTGAAATCACTTCAACAGCATGTAAGCACAGATCACAAAGTTGTGTCAAATTTATGTATTTATCTCTTTCAAATGATCTCAAATTTATAGGTGAAACTCCAACGATCGACTCCCTCCTTCAACAGTCATATTTCTCCTTGAATTTCGGAGGGACCTGTACACGTGTCACTCAACCAACAGTTAATCAATAACTTAAAGCATGACATCGTTTTGCTATAAAACAAGTGTAAGCATAAGTAAAAATGAAGTTTGGAAGGTATGAAAATAAATGATCGGAATCTAAGAAAAAAGAATTCAGAGTTTATAATAAAGAGATATTCGGATTCTGTTTTACCGGAATTTGGAACCAGAATTATGTAGAAATCTGATGTCGGAATTTCAAGGAAATTAGGAGTCTCGTTTCACCAGTATTCAGAATCTAAACTTATAGAGTTTGGAGTCAAAATCATAGAAGTTCGTAGTCGAATATAGAGATTTTGGGAGTCGAACTAGTAAAATTAAGGAGTCGAACTAGTAAAATTTTGGAGTCAAACTCATCAATGTTCAGATTCAAACTAGTAAAATATCAGAGTCAAACTCATAGAAGTTCAGAGTTGATCTAGTAAATGTTCGGAGTCGAACTCATAGAAGGTTGTATCCATAATTCGGAGTCAAACATTGTCAGATTTCGTATCCATAATTTGGAGTGGAACATCATGAGAGTTCATATCCAGAATTCAGAGTGGAACATCATTAGAGTTCATATCCAAAATTCATATCCTAAAACAGAATGCTTCATATCTAAGAACTATATGATTCCGAGGTTTTAGGTATGAATCTGATATTTATACTTAATAATAATATTGATATGAGTAATGAAAATATGGTAGGGTTAAATTTGATTGGGAAGAAAGTTTTCCTTATAGAAGTAAAATATAGATTTGCTTAAGTATAAGGTGTTTGTGATTTTCAAAACAAGAAGGAATGTAAAATTCATAAGTAAAACCTTATTGATTCAACATAATGGATTATATATGTGTATGAAATACTGCATACAATTAGATTGGGTGAGTTGGACACAGAGGATTGATCAAAAAGTTTGATGTACCTAATGGAAATCTCTAACTAAAAGAAGCATATTATTTATGGGTGTACTATCCCACTATGTTGAGATCTTTGGTACCAAAGTAATAATTGGTAGTGAATAAGGGTGAATTATTTCCATGTATATGAGGAGAAACATTATCACATTTTGTATAAATTATTTTTTTAATGAATAATATTAATGACTCATATATTTAATGGACTATAATATTTGTAAATGAACCATTAATATTTCATTATTAGTTTATTATTCTCAGACTTTCCCAAATAATTTCTATTGTTTTATATAATATATGTTTTTCACTAGTAATTCATAAGGGATAATTTGTGGGATATTAATCTTGTTCAGAAATTTTTTAATTATAGTTAGTAATAAAATATATTAATTCATATTCATTATGTTAAAAATTAAGTAAGGAATTATATAGGGTGACAATTACACTGATTTAAGATGTGAAGGAATTTATATGTGGTGTGGATACATTTTATCCCTTTTTGTTACTGTTATTGACTATTCCACTATATGAAATTATTGATGTTGATGAAATAATCCTTATACTCATGAAATTAAATTTTTTATTCCCATCCTCCCAATAAATTTTTGAAGCCCTATGATTATCAAAATTACCCCAAAGATTCACTCAATCATTGGGAGATCCCCAAAATTATTTTAAAACATTTACAAAACTATATTCTTATCTATGATATATTGTGTTTTAAAGTCAAACTTTACAAATCTGATGGTATTTAGAATCATATTTGAGGAAGAAAATCATTGGAATTTCTTAATAACCTCATGTCAGATCTAATATTATTTAATGGTTGTTCAAAAAATCACTTATTCCTATGATAATTATTAAGTATCCCCAATTAATTTATTTCTAGAAAATAAATTTCATCAATTTTTAATAATATTTCATGTTGACATATATGGACTTACAATGTTCTCATTTTTTACCGTGGAATATTTTTTGTGTTAGAATTATCTATAGTATTTTTTTCATCCAATCCTATGATCTATTGAACATTTGTGATGTTCATTATTTATTTACAAATTTATTACCTATGAATTAATTAAATTTTCATCATTTTTCACTATCATATCATGTGGTCAGTTATTTTACTATTTAATGATCAGTTAGGGCATGATCAATCCTATTTAATCATTTAACACTTATGAGGGTGATGAGTGGAATGTATTCTGAAACTATGTTCCCTGACTAGAGATGAGGTAGGTTCTTATAGCCATAATGGGTGGTCATACAAGGATGATACTACTAAATTGTAGAAATAGGGACACATTGTGGATGATTATTGGGATATGCTGATGACTAGAGGTCCCTGTTAACATCAACCAATGACCTTGAATGGGATTCCAGTGAGATGATGGACCGAGTTGACACTACTGAGGAAATTAATTATGGAATTAATAATTTGATAAATTTACACATCAATGAAAAAAGGAACAATGGATTTTAGAAGAAATATTCATGGAAAGAACTATAAAATCATGTAATGAATTTTAAGGATAAATTATCAACAACATTTTCACATTCACTTCAAGAACTATTCCTATGAGAGGTGTATTTGTTGCATTGATTATTATAATGATCTGTATGGAAAACTATGGTTGTAGATCAATTTACACATCATGTTAATTTTACTACAACACCACTTAGAATATAAAGTGTTCTGGTGTGGTTATTAGAGTGATTATAGAGTCATTGAATCTTAGATAGTATGTATTTCCATAAATCAATTCATAAATATTTTATATATTTTAATAGGCAGATAAGGTGCTTCCAACATTTCCGAGGTGTGTGTCCTATATCAATTTATATGGTACTCTACAATATTGGAAAATTGGTGGGGATGGGGTCCTCCATTAGATTGAGAATTCCCATAGTTGTTTCTCCATCCGTGGGGATTTGGTACTCTATTCTGATTTTTTTCATGTTTTTTGCGGTCCATAACTTCTGTTATAGGACCTTTAGAGCTACATATAGACACATAATTTCTATTTAGATGATGATTGCTTCAGTAAACTCCTTTTAGTAGGATTTTATTATGTTCAAATTTTTTAATGGTTTTCTTTTAGAATATTGACTTATTGGTTGAGGAAACTATGTTATTAAAATTATCAATTTTTTAATTTTATTGGAATAGTTCATCAAATATAATATTGAACACAAAACAAGATATTCATGATTTTCTAAAGTATTCTGTAAATGAAAAATATATGATCAGTGACTATGGGTGACTATTTATTTCAGAACATAGTGGTAGTATCATGCATTGATCATGGTTCGTGGAAAGATACAGGGATCCTGAGTTTGGTAATTATTTTCATGCACTTTATTTATATTAATTATAGAATAGAAAATACTCCTTCATTACTTGTTGGAATTTATTTTTTAATTTATATTATATATTATTCACATATCATAATCTAATATAATTTGTAGTAGGTATTAAATGCATTTTAGAAACTCTAGATGTTCTAGTTTTTTATTATTGAACATTATGTAATATAGCTAGGTGTGTGTTTGTGTATGAAGGTATATTAATATAAGGTTTCCAATTTAATAGATATGCTTAATCATATCTGGTCACCACCCCCAGACCTATCAAAGGCATCATGGGATGTCACTCTACACTTACTGTCTTCCCAACTTGCCCCATAGGTGTGGTCATAATAAAATATGTGTTAACAGTGAAATATAAAATCATTAAAATGGAAATTATTTTGGAATTACCATTACCATTATATTCCCTTATATTTTTTAGATTTACAACTTATAAATTATCAATTAATGTTATTTCAAATAATACAACATCACCTCTTCAATATTGTCTTTCAAATAATCATTATCTAATTTGGGGAATTTCAATGTAGTTCAATAAAATTTAATTGGAAAATATAATTAATTATTAAATAAAGACTATTTTAATTCTTCTTATTGAAATCAAAATTGTTTAATGATTTATTTTGATAAGTACTGTATACATATTTGAAATAAGGGAATATTTTATTCAGATTCATATAAAATTATCCTTAGGATTAAAATATGAAATATTTTTTACATGATGTGTATTGATATATGTAATATGGAGTTCTAAAGTAAATTTTTTACTAAAATTACTATTACATTAATGATACATGGAATATTTCATAACCTTGAGCCTGACTTCCAATTCATGAAATAGTCATAATAAGGGTATGGAAAATTATATTTCTAGGGTTAAATTTGGCGAGTTCATTAATTATTATTATATAAAAATTATATATATTTTATTATATTTTATTAATTTTTATATTCACATAAGTTCAATGATTAATTTTTATTTTTATTATATTTTATATAGTATTTATACATTATTTTTTATATTTAAATTGAATAATCCATTATTGATTTCATACTCAATTATTGATCAATTATTTTTTGAAATAATAATAATATTTATATCTTTTATATATTAATATGGTTGTGAAAATTTCAATTTATAATTGTATATTATAGTTGAAAATTCAATATGAGATAATATATGATTTTTTATCGAAGAATAGTTCATTTTAAATAAAAATATTATTTATTTGTTTGTATGAGAAAAAAATTATAAAGGATTTTGTATATTATTCATCGTAAAAAAAATTCGACCTGATAAAGGCACTTAACAATTAATATTTCATGATTTAAATTATAGAAGCAGAGAACATATATTATTTGAAAAGATATTAATAAATTATTTTTTTATTAAATACAATAATGTAATTGTGTTTACATATGTTTATTGTACTCTATATATATTTTTAAATGTTTCAAAATATATTCATGAACTATGTAAAATTTATTTATTGTAATATTATTATGTTTATTGAATATTAATTGGAAAATTGGAATCATATAAGTTGAATTTGTATATAAATTAATTGTTTTATATTTATAATTATGCTTCCCTTTGTCAATTAAATTAATGAATATAATATATAGACTATATCAAGAATCTTTACTCAAATATAAATGTTATGTTTTCTATAAATAATTTCATTTTATTTTTAATTTTTAAAATAGGTTTTATAAAATATTTCATAATAAATTAATTATTAAAAATATAATTATATGAATTTTTTATTATTATTCTAAAAATATTCTATATAAATTTTATAATATATAATTTGAAAAAAAAATATGAATATTTCGTTGAGTGTATTAAATTTTTTTGAAATCTATATATTTTTTTGGAATTTTCTTCAAATCAGACTAGAATTTTAAGACACAATAATTGAAATGTAATTCTTGAGATATTAGTAAATAATTACTATTACATCCTATGTGTTTTTTGAATGATATTTTATATGTATTAAACAATCATATATATATAATTATTTTTGAGAGAAAAATATTTTACCATTTATTAAAAAATAATTTTAATTAAAATGATACTATATAAATTATTCCACAAAAATTATTGGAATTTCAATGAAATAATTAGATATTATATCATATATATTATTATATCTGGGGAAAGTGGACATGGTTTTATCTATTCATTAATTATTATTAAAATTAATATATTGAACAATTCTATTATCCCAATTTAGTTCTATGTTTCTATAAATATATACTAAATTTTGAGTTCATTTACTATTGATTAATGATAATCCAACTATTAACTAAATGGAATATTTATTCTAAATTATATAAGAAAACAGTGAGAATACCAATGAATTAATGATGTGGATAAATATATTTTTTTCATGGAATTTAAATTGTTTATTTTAATTTTGATTATATTTTTAAGAGAAATGATATAATCTTGGTAATTTAAAAATAAAACAAATAAATGATATATTATATAACACTAATAGTTATTCAAAATAATAATATTTTTAAATTGTTGTAAATTTTTTTGTCTCCTTAAATACAGATTGACCGATTGAATTCTGTTAAATAAAATGATCTACCCACCTTAAATATTGTATTGGTATATATTTTGAATAACTAATAATCTGGTAAAATTGGTTCCAAATCCTCCTTTGTGATATTTTTATTCATTAATATAAAAATAATTAATATTGGATGATTTAGTATCCACTTTTAATTTAATATATATTCATCATTTTTTATCATGAATTTTCAATATTTGGTAACAACTTCATTGATGATTTTTTTAGATAATTAATTTACTTCGTGGTATAGAAATTATAACCATTGATATAAATAATAACATAATATATATGAAAAATATATATCTTAAAATATTTTCTCAAAAAATTTCTATTCATAGAACATTAAAAATATATCCTTCAACTATTATGAATGGTTCTATCATAACACCACTAAAAAATTAATACTTTATGAATTACTATGAAACTCATTCTGAATAAATTCTCTAAAGGGGAATACATAAATTTCATGGTATTAAATAATAATAATAAAATTCAATTTGGGATATAATCATTTTGATGGAAATAATCTGTAATGCATTGTAAATTAAATTATTGAGAGGAATGTAAGGTGATACAGTTTATTAACATATAAATAACTATTTTGCAATGATAAATAACATTATGGTAAATATTATAGTATTAGGGATAAATTATATTACTACTATATTTTCATGAAGTTATAGAGGAATATCATAATTATATTCAATTAAAATGATTCTCTATTAAATTATAGAGACTCAAATTATATACCAATTAAATTATTATATTATATTCTGATTTCACATTAAAAATTGAATGAAACTATTTATAAAATGAAAATAAAATAAATAACTGTGAAATATTTCTACAAAATAATGATGCTAAATAATAAGATGAATTATTAATATTTAAGAACATATTATATGAATTTGTTAAAAAAATAAAAAAAATTATATAAATGAAAAAATTCTAATTTCAAAACAATAATGAAAATGGGAATAAAATAATTTTTAATAACAATATTGATTTCAATATATAGATATTAGAATTTTTTCAATTATAGATAAAAATATGTGGGTTATAAAAATATTATATTTATGTTTTCATAAGTAAATATTCATTAAAACATTCAAATTATAATGGCTTAAAAAATATTTGTTGAAAAAATTGATTTACATGATACAAAGAGAGTCACTTGAGAATTCATTTAGTGGAAATAGAAAAAACTATTTTTTAGATAATATTGATATAATTTAATTTTAAGTATGATATAAATTAAAAAAATGTATAAAAAAAATTATATAATTCATGTTTTTGTTGGTCATGGAAAAAAATTATGCATTATGGTTTTTTAATAAAATAGTTTGTGAATTATTTAATGAATGGTCTAAAAACCAGGAAATTGAATCCTTATCCTTATTAAATCGATATTAGTTATTAGTTGTCAAATTAAATAAATTTCTATTAGGAATTATAATTATTATAAATATTGAATATGAATTAATAGATGTAATTTTATAATTAATTAATGTATTTTAAACTTTTCAAATTAAATTTTATTTATTAGCATTTGATGAGAAAATATTCTCTATTTACATTGTTATTAAACATTTAATGATTTTAGGAGTATATAAAAGATTTATAATTTATTCTAGAATATTATCATGTATTTATTTCTATTTTTAAGATAGTTAGATTGAATTGAATGAAAATTTTGAAATATTCTTAGATCAAAATCAATTAATTTACATATACATATTTAACACACTACATTTTTAATGAAACATATTATTTTCATTAATGAGGATAAAATCCACACTGAATAGAGGAATCGAGTAATGAATTTATAATTTTCCTATATAAGAAAAGTTTTTCAGAATTATGGGATTTAACAACAACTAAGATGATAAATAATTTCCATTATGAATAAAAAAATTTCTGCTATAGAGAAAATGTGTTCAAAATATATTATAGTTATTTTTTGTACCGTTTAAATACCTATAAAACATTCAAAAGAAATTAATTTTTATATTTTATTATTTGTTTTTGTTGGATAAAATTGTACGTGAGAGAAATAATGAATGAAAAATTATGATAATAATCCAATTTCATGAGGAACCATTATTACAAAAATAATTATGTGTTTTGTATAATTTATGAAAATATTTTTCATGTGACATTTTATTAGACGATTTTAATGGATCATCCAACTTATGAAAATTTATAATTTTTTAATGTCTGATTCTATGATTTGTTGAAACCATAATGTGGTTTCGTTGAAAATATTGTTTTTTTGTAGAATCATTTTTTCAATGGGAATTTTTTTTATTTTTTTATTTTGATTCTCAATGAGAAATAATTCTATGGATGAAATATATATATTGTGATATATTAATCGAATTTATATCTTTCTGTCCTTACATTCTCAAGATAAAATATATGTTGACTCAAAAAATATATGAAATCCAAAATATTTCTTATAAGCCATATGGTATAATATATAATTATTTAATACATTTTATAAAATTTATCAGGGTTCAACTATTATTATCATCACATTCACTCTCTCTTTTTTAAATTAATGAATCTATGGTCATAAAATAATTCTATATCAATATTTATTCAAAATTGGATAAATAAAAGTCGGTGACATATTCTATTATATTATTGTATAATTTATTATTTAAATATAATTTAGAATTCTGATGGAGATATTAGAAACTTTTCAAAATGTGTTGGGGAATTACTTAATGTAATGTATTGATAAATTAAATTTATTATTTTGATTTTATAATGTTTATTTTTAATAAGAATGTTATTGAACTATATTTTATAATGGAGTAAATTTTAATAGATAGGATTAAAATTTATTATGACTTACTAAAATGGAAAATAATTACTTATGATATTATTACTCTATTATATATGTTATATTATAACATTTATTGATTAATTAATTTAGTGAATCAAATTTTGTGTGATATTATTTTACATTTTCTATTTTTTATTAATTAGTTTTTATATGACTAAATAATTTTTGAAACCCTTTATGGGGTTTTAAAATGCGACATAAATATATAGATTATAGAATATATTTATTTTTAAAATAGAAACCAATGGGAATGAAATTAGTATATTAATGAATTGGTATTATACATCATAAATATAAATGTGTGACGGTTGGAATTAACTAAATTTACTTATATTTAATCATAAAATGGATTCTGATTATTATGATTAATTTATATTTTTAATAATGAGATATAAGATTGTCTATAATCACATTAAATACTAGTTTACAGACATTATCATTGATTTTATGTTTTTTTATAGAAATAAGATTAAAATATCCATGAATAAATGAAGGGAAATATATTATCCATTTTTTAGAAATAAAACTATAATTTCCATTATATTCAATGAAAAATTATTGAGAAATTTTTTGGATATTATATTTGATGAAATAATATAAATATATTCTATAATAGTAATGTAATAATAGTTGGTTTCATATCCAACACATTATACTCTATAATTTTAAATTTTTTACTTATATTTAAACAATTTAACACTGACAAAAATTAAATATAAATATATAATAAACAAATTTTTATTCATGTAATTATAATGGTTTTACTTATATTATTTCTCAAAAAATATGTTTAGACACCTAATGCGATTTGATAATTTTTTATTACTGATTCATGGTGACGAAGGGTATGTCTATAGATGGGAATATATATCTACTCATATAAGGAAATCAAACTTTTTTTCAAAATTCTATATATATTTTTTTATTTATTATATTTTAAGATATTATATTATTCTATTCATAATAATTTTTATTTTTTTATGGTATTAAAGATGACTTTTTTCCTTTATAGTTATGACAGTATGTAACCCCATGTTACCATAAATTATATGTAGTAGATTTTATATAATTGAAATAACATCAGAGGGATTGAAATTCATGTATAGTTATGAATAATTGATGTAAGGTCAAATACATTACATTAACATAACAATATAATCAATTTTTGTCACATGTGGATGTCATTAAATTTATCATTAGTTTTTTAAAAATATTTTTTAATAATATATTGAATTATTAATAAGCATGTTACTATTTTCATAAGGTGGGTATTAACAATGAATTAGATAACTGGTTAAAATGAGTTGAATCGATTTTTTTATGAAAAAATTAATTTGATCTATTTATTTGTGTAAATTTATAATAAATGTTAATATATGAAGTAATTATATATATTTGTTATTTAATTAAATTAATTATTTAATTATAGATATTTTTAGTTTCTCTAAAATAGATTAATGATCTGTTGAGAGATTTTGATTATATTAATCAATCATGTGTGTGGTAAATGTTGTGAGAGGATAATAATTCTATTACTTTGGTAGAAATAGAAAAATAATTAATTTATCGACTAATAATATTTACATAAATTATTAAAATTGATGGAGGGGAGGAATTTCTAGTGGGGGAGGTATAACTGATATGAATCATTACATCAGAAAACAATATCCTCATTTTTTATGTAAGTAAATGAAAAATGTAAGAGACTGATTTTCACTCAGGGGTGAAACATTTTTCTTTAAATCTTATTCATTATTTTGGAAAAAAATGGAATAATTGTGTGGAATATAATGTGATAATGTTTTTATGAGATTTTTCGAAGCCCGAAAAGAATCTTTTCGTAAAAAATGTATATGTCTCACTGTTTGAGTAAACTGTGCCGGTAAGGCACCCCGTTGGATATAATCGAGAGGATGGTCTACATTTTTGGACAGAGCCATTTAAACAAGTTAGAAAAAAAATTCCATTATTTTATGGACTAATGGTATGACTACCCTCCTCTATAGGTACACATGTATGGCCTACACATGGTTTTTTAAACCGTGGACATGCGAAATTTTATGTAATTTTACCATTTTACCAAGAATTATATAATTTTACATCGTACATCCTCCAAATTTATATTCTAGCGAGATGAAACAAATTTTCTATCACTTTGGATATATTTGAATTTTGAATCTATTTTTACTAATATATCCTTAATTTAGCCCACATTCATGCTTATTTTCTTCATGTTGGATCCTCAATGACAATTACTCAAAACCTCTATTGTCTTTCTTCGTCACACTTTCTCTCATCCTAGTTATCATGTCCTAAGCATTTTTACCCTTTTCTCAGATATAATACATTCCATACTAAATTATAATCATTATTGGATGAGGATATTCATACAATACTAAATTGATTGTTCTATAACTCATCACTCGAGTTCATTGATTTTTGAATTTATATGTGGGGCCTGCCGATATCATCATGTACTGTTAAAAGAATTTTTATAATGTGATTATAATAATTATAAACAAATTTTTATTATATTTATAAATATATTATTATAGTTTATACGTTCTTCCCACAACTCAATCAATCCCACGTATATTGTTATTCCATATTTTTCATTTTTTCATATTGACAGGTTTGATCAGTTGTTTGGGTGATTCCATGATTGACCAATTTAAGTGTATGTTTTTAAATATTATATATATTATTTTATATTTTGAATTGAAGAATGGAAGGTTCCATTTATTATCACTATTTTACTACCTAATTTATGTGATAAATTTGATAAATAAATGTGAAATGGACATTATAATGTATAATAAGTCCATGGATTTCTCTTTTTAAATGTAATTGAATAATAGGTTATATGTATAAAGGGCCCATTATCATGTTAATAAGAGGTAGTATAGTGAAACATGAATAATTAAAATGCAATAAATAGATTAAATATATTGGTTTATGCTAGTTTATTTTTTCACACTAATGAAGGGAATTTCATGAACCAAATGTAATTATTGATTAATTTAAAATTGATTGAATGGTTATGTGATAAATTATCCTTATCAGACTAATTAATGTAAACAACATAACCGTTATAAAATATTATATGAAATGATTATCAAATAAGAGTTCCCTGACAAAATCTCTCCACAAATTCCATATGGAATGCCTTATGAACACGTGAACCCCATTCTGATTCATTGATGCGACTTGCATTAGTGGAAACCCACACGGAACCCTATTTTTGTATAACCATTAATTCTTGTTATGAAAAATTATAATCCCATAAATATTATTACAGGATACATTTAATACACTCACTAGATCAATCTTTGAAAATCAGGTTTTATAGTTAATGATCATAGGGACCATTTATTCCATAGCCCCATTTTACATTGGATGAACACCATAGACTCAGTATGTGTCCAATTGAGGAAGTAATTGAACTATTCTCCTTAGATTACATGCATACCCATGGACACTATATAGTTATTATTATGTTGGAGACCCTTGGGGTCTCCTTTTTACTGGTTATTACTTATGTACATCATTAATAAATATAATTAATGTTTTATTTGTTACATTATCGAATGCTCACTATCGTAAAAATGTTAATTATTCATAAAATAGTAATAATCCAACAATGAATTGATTATATTTTTTCACACATGTTGATGGATTAAGATGGTACATGGGTATTTAGTTACATTGTGCTACTTCACATTATATATGCATACTTGAAAACTGTTACATTTCCATTACACATGATAGATGTTATAGGCCGCAATGGTGGTAGCCTATTGAGATTTATCACAAACCCTCCATATGATTCCTTTAGTACAAATGGTATATTACATGAATGAAGGTGTTGAAAAAGGTAAGTGGATGTCTTTGAAAACATGATTTATTTACAATTTGGATATTACTTTATTTTATATGGCTGACACATAGCTTAGGGAGCTTCATATAGTAATTTGATTTCCATTATAATTTTTTAGAACATGTTATTCTTGTTGTTTCATTTCCATGTGTTCCAATTTTATAGTGACATGGAACAACATTTCAGTTATTATAGTTGTTTTAGTTATTTTTATCCTTGTTTATTTTTTCAATTTTTTTTCTTATGTTGTACATATTTATTATATGATATGATTACCTCTTAGTCCCAGAGCTCACAAAATAATACCAGAGTACTAAATTGGGACAATAGGCTAGAGATTAGGAACACATGGAACTTGGTCATAAGTCATTGTTGTGTGTCATAAAAGCATGTTCGATGTAAAATCAATGTTATCAAAAAAAATGTTGTCATATTATTCATATTACATTTGAAATTAATTCTCTATTGTGTGAATGGAATTTTTTGTTGTTTTGTTGAATATTATTCTTATTGATATTCAATTCCATCTTTCATTTGATGAGATAACGGAATGGAGAATTTTTACATGCATCATATAGGAACCTTGACTCCTCAAGTCATGGATATTTCCATGCCATATCAGTTTTTTTCACTACATACATTCCATTACATGTTTTTGAGTATTGAGTAATGTTGGGATAGTTTACACAAGATTATAATACTACATGGTTTCTATTATGTGATTATATGTCTCATTTCATGAGGTGTATGGTTCCTCATTGGTTGGGATGATAAATTTACTATGTCGAGGAATTATGACACAATTAAATGGGTTTGGTTTCAAGGGATAAGCTGTATTGGTACTGATTTTATGGGAATAAATATCAATTATAATGTTAATTATGACATCTAATCTAAATTTTTTAACTTCTTTATCTATCCTTGTTAAGTTTAGGAATGGTAAATTATATAACCTAGTAATTACATATTAAATGAAACAAATATTTTAATTGAGAACATTGCAGTACATGGTCATCTAAGAGGGTGGTTGGGGTAGTACACATTGGGTATTGATAAATTCCTTGTTTAGTTTACATAAATGATACTATCTATCTACTTAAATATTATTCATAGACATGGGCTTCAATTTTGTAGACCTATGCCACCACGATGTCCTCGTATCGTACGATATGAAGGTAGAAACCATCATGATCTGAAAGTGGTGGGCCCTGAGATGCCAGTCTTAAATCTAGTATTCACATATTAGTTATTTTTTTCTCTACCTAAATAATGAATAGATAAACAATTTCATTATAGTTAGGAATGCCTGATGCAGTCCATTCATGCTGCTCTATGAGTTTCACCTACGATGGATGATCTAAATTGTGAGATCCTACAACAGCATCCTCCTACATTCATTGGGGATAACATCACACATGACACTGAGAGTCTTGTATAGAGGCACCCAAATCTACCATTGATTCTCTAGTGTCACCTCTAAAGAGGATGGTCAAACATTCTACTAACATGCGGTGATATTTGGTCAAGTAATTGTGGGATGAGATTACCAAGGCAGACCATCATTCGGGTATGGAATGGGTTTATTTCAATACATTATTATATGATATTTTCTTTACATAGATTCTGATAAATATAAATATAGATAGTTATTTAACCTTGAGTGGGGTTCTGTGTTAGTTATGGAGTAATCAACTCATTTCACAGAGTTAGGGTGATTTTCACCGCTTCATTCTGGTGATGAGATTTCATCTTATAAAAGATTTTAGGGTTGTCTTGCGTTCACCATCCCTACATAGGTAAACTATATTCACCTATAATTTTTTTAAAATAGATAATGAAGATATTATAATTTATTGAAACATAAGTGATTACAAA
Organism: Viscum album; assembly: GCA_963277665.1. Lineage (NCBI taxonomy): Eukaryota > Viridiplantae > Streptophyta > Magnoliopsida > Santalales > Viscaceae > Viscum > Viscum album. The sequence goes on along the minus strand of OY728148.1, from coordinate 62,750,269 downwards.
ATTACGTGGTATAGAGGATCAGTATTGCGGCATGCCAATAGTTCTCACACTGGTGTTAAATGTTCCATCAAGGATTCTCATCATGGAAGCAACAACCACAATTTCCATATTTATAACTCCATGGTGTTTCATCGGTGTGTGTGATGGGGGCATCTGAATACTTGTTCTGATATAGAAAAAATATTGTGTGGTGCTTGTGGTTATAGATTGTATATTCAGTGATCCTGTAGGAACTTTAAACCAGTTTCAACTAAAAATGGAATCAATCCTGTTCCATCTTCTCGAGCGGGTTATTTTTCACTTCTTCATCTATGGATTTGTAATAGAACCAGTTGTACTGGTTGAATAGGAGGTCATGGTCATCATTTCTAAACCCCTAATCCCCAACAACGCCAATATAGAATTTATTATCATGGTAGCCTAACTGTTTTATAGTTCCTTGGATTATGCTACTTGCATGCAGTATAGCCAATACCCGAGGATCAGCATGCAGGTTCATCTATAGTATGTAGTACTATTCTAGTGACATCTACCATATTATCTTCTTTATTTGAAACAAGTTCATCAAAATATTTTTTCTCTATATCTAGCATGTAATATTTTCGAATATAGATATATTAATACTATTTTGTAATGACCAAGGACTCATTATTGGTAGTATGGTCTGAGGGAATACACCAATGTTGGGGCTATCCCAATGCGATATATTGTTGACCAATATTATGGAACCTCTTAATTCTTGAGATTATAGGCTTCGATTTCATTCTCAGGAATGATTTGTTGGTTCGGTATCATCCTTTTGTAGATTGATATCTTTGTAGCGTAACATTTACATCACCAAAAGTGAGAAGTTATCAACATTTGTGTGAGAGGTATTTCTAGTCAGGTATAGTTGGAACATGACATCATGGGAAAGGTAGATTCTACTCCTAGATTTAAAATCACTATATAATGGATCAGGGATTACATAAAAATGATTTCCCTCCAATAGTGGATCGTTTTAGGGATCTTTTTTCACTGAATTATTTTTGATTAACTCATGAGATAGATGTAGAATTTTCAGTCAAACTGGTATTAGGATTATCTCGAGTTTCTATTTCCTTATAAAGGATGTCACATACTGAGTTTAGTATCTCATGTGGTAGTTTAAGGATATAATTTCCAAAGGCATTATAATTCCTAGTATATCATGTTATGGTTTTCATGTTCTATTATCTAAGATGGTGGATGAAACCTTACGTATATTCATAGATAACAAAATGTTGAACCAAATTACTATAAAAAATGGTATTAACTACATTTAAATGATGATCTATTCATCTAGATCTACGGACCATAGGTCTTCTCTAAGTTCAGTCAATGTTAGGGATACAACCATGTGCAAGTAAGGACATCAGACATACCTCGTAAAAATTTTCATAGAAGGCATGGGTTGAAGGAGTACCTTGTTATTTCATTCAGTCTTACAAACACACCCACTATTTTCATGGCTATGAAGAATAAGGATTTCCAACCCTATCTCAATTACATTGTTATAGTACTTTTTGGTGTCATCTTTTTTCATTTACACATTCGTAACGACATTTCCAATCATATTGAGACCATTATGAGTTCACTGAGAGAGCATCGTCTTTATGATGATCTTGCATAGAACCACTTTTTGGTAGACAATGTTCACATCTTAGGTCATATCATATCAAATGTAAGAGTACCTATTGATCACGAAATTAATAGTGCAGTAGGTTCCCCGGAACATCCCAAGAATATGATTGATATAAATAATTTATTGGGGATGGATAGATATTATAGGTGATGTATTCATGAATTCTCATGAATTTCATTACCTCCAACTGGACATACAATAATTTTTTTTCATGTTGGTGTGTTAGAAGAGTGTTATAAATACATTCAGGATATGAAAGAGAGTCTTTTCGATGAACTTATCCTTATATTTCTAGACCTAGGTAGAGGGTATATTATCTTATTTTATGAATCAGGTAATGGAATAGGTTCATTTCTAATACAGGAGGATATAATTATTGTTTAAGGATCTCGACAAAAGAATAATCATGAGAGAAATTACCTAATGCATGACCATCATCTAGTAGCATTGTCCATGACGTATGTTGATGGAGATATTATCCATTTTGTGAGTTCATTGTGCTGTATATAAATAATAATAGATTAAAATAGATCATTAAATAGTGTGGCATGAACCTCAGAGAGCAGAGATGGAATGAATATCAATAATCCAGTTTTTTTTGTCGTCCTAATATTCATTGAAAGTGAAATGTAGTTTGGGATGCACTACATTGAAAAAATATGGCATAATCCTTATGGGAATACAGTTATGAATAATTATTTATGGACCACGTTTAAAATATTAATATAGAGATGCATGATATTCACAATTAGTCTTACCTTCAATCTCTAGTTGTCAACCCTCCCTCTTATAGAAGGTGAAGGTTAGAAAACATTTTGATCATGAGGGATTTTTTCATTAGGAGTGTATATGAAGAGATAACATTGTAACGACCTGAGATTTTTGAGAATTATTCTTCTTAATTACATTTTTGTATTTTGTTGTACGCGACACCGAACTTAGCTTGTTCTATACGCAACATTGTATACGCAACACTATTCAGGGCTCGTGTTACACAAAATGTCAAGTTCGTTTGATAGAAGTTATTCTACGCAACATTGAGTATATATATATATATATATATATTCAATGTATAAATGAAATATGGTTGGATTCTATTATTCACAATAAGAAAAGTATCTTTCCCTACACACAACCCTGACTTGGCTTTCTTTACACGCAATCGCGACCTTCCATGATAGCATTTGTTGTACGCAATACCGAGTTTCACTAAACAATGATATGATATTAAAATATTATATAAACTAGTCACTATGAATATTAATACACACATTTTGAAATATTATTTTTCAAAATGGTCTTGATTTTTTGATTTGGAATATCGAAATTATCCTAGGGTGAATTTTTGGTATTTTTCTGAAAACATTCAATTTTTGATGAATCGTGAAAACACTGGGTTACTCTTTAAAAACTGACTTTTTATTTAAATAATTATTTATTTTATTTAAATTTAATTCTTGTAAAAATTGATACTTAATACCTATATAAATTCAATGTATTTCATTGGAGTCAATTTATAATAATTTATGATATATAAAAATTTTATTTAACATTTCACCGTCTTTTACCCACCTCCTAAGAAAATTTGAAAATTTTCATAAAACATAATTTTACTGTTTTTGTGAGTGGAATTTAAAAATTATGAGATAAACGGTTAATATCAAGGAGTAAAATGTGGGTCAATAAGATGAAAATAATTTTCTGTTTATAGTAACTTTTTAATTTTATTTACCACGGTTAATGGTAAATATGGTTATTACGGGTTAAAATGATATTATTATTACCCTAACACAAGTCCAAATTCTATTGGACAAGTATAATTCGACCAAAAAAAACATGAGGAATAAAATATTTCCCTTTAGATAAACTTGGATTAGATTAGGACATTTATTATTATTTTATTTAAAGAAGAGTTAAAATAGTTAAAATCCCTGTTTAATAACTAAAAACATTTTTTATATAGGGTTATACATAAGATAAATTATACTATAAATATTAACTATAAAGATAAAACAACTTCCTACCTAATGTTATTTAATTTATAATATTTAGACATTAAATATTTTAATTTATTTATGACACAATGGTGATGCAGTAATTACCAAAATAATGAAATATTAAACTAATCGATATTATAAATACACAAATAAATGTATTTTGAGACTTTTTATAAATTAAAATAATTTTAAAAATTAATATGACATGTTAGTATTGATTTAATTATATTTTTTTGAACTAATAATGCTGTTATAATTTTCACAAAAATCAATTACCAAATAGTGTCAAAATTGACATAAAATAGTTTTCAAAACAAATATTATATTATTAATTGTTATTATATTCCTAAAAATCTAACGATCGGCCAAATGACTTAGATAATGATATATATATAAATAATGAACCACTTGGGGTTCTTTTGGATTGTTATAGTATGTTTATTAACGATATAGTATAAGAAAACAACAAGACATGGTAAAGGTTAAATTATTTAACTTAGAGTTAAATCTAAATTTTATGGTTACAATAGAAACCTAAACTTGAATAAGCCCAATTTGTTGAGAGGATTTTGACCCATACCCACTTTAGCTTTGAAATGAATCAATTTTTAGCTATTATAAAACAAATATGAATTTATTATAAAATAATATTTTATGTTTTTCCAAAGGTTCCCCTCTCCTCCCTTATAAAAAGGGAACCCCTTCCCTCTTCTCTTCCCACCGTTTTGAGCCTTGAAGCTCGGAAAAAACCTAACAATTCCTCTTCTAAACCTCTATAGTTATATAATATAGGTTAATTTATTCTCAAAAGACCAAATCTAGTGCCTTAATAAGAAGATTAAAGGAGGTGTGTCGAAGAAGAGGTAATCTCATCTACCGACTCATTCAAGTTTCATTCATCTTCTACTTCCTCTTATTTAATTTTTTCATTATAAAGTAGTAAAATATGTATTAATTTCATATTGATATGTCATTATAAATATTAAACAACCCTATTTAACCTTATATCCATTCTATGGAAAATGAAATCATCGCACGTGTGTAAGTATGGAATACCGTCCCCACGTAGTGGTGTAATCATTTTTTCCACCACCGCCTTAAAGTGATGGGTATAATGGTTTAAAAAATAAATATATATGATTATTATAATACTATACTAATTCTGAGATATTATATAATCCACTCCAATACCATTCAATAAATATGGGAACGATATCATCGCTCGTGCAGTCATACGGATTATCGTCTCTACGATGCGATGAGATTCATTTTCGATGTAAACAAATCAAGAATGATAATAAAGAATATATAATAAGAAATCATGAAATATATGACATAATAATTATACTGGATTTATGTATATATGTGTTTATTTCATCTAATTAATTCCATTCAATTCAACAAGGAAACGAAAAACATCGTTCATGCGTCCGTACGGCCTCCCGTCTCTATGAACGGTGTATTTGTTTCTATTTATCGATCTATCATATATTTTTATATACTGAATATATATTATATAAAAATCATGTTTTACATTCTTTAATTAAGTTAATCAGGATATGAGTAATAATATCATGATCAAAAAATCGAAACAAGTATGATTAATGAAACAATTTTACCCAAAACGTTGCTTTAACAAGGAATTTACTAAATAACAGGTAATATAAAGCCATAAGTTGACCATATATGATATCATAACAATGGATATGATTATGTAATAATTCAATAACATCATTTAAATAATTATACAGGAGGTTCGGATAAATACGAAGCATATCATACATACGGTAAGGGATAAATATTCCAATCTCATTCTTATCTAGGATTGTTTATTCATAAGTATTTGCTGGGGTTATGTTTATCATCCATGTCCATGTTTTATAAATATTTTTTTCAAATTTTTTTTACTATTCTACCATGTATGTTTAAAGACATTTTTACCCTTTGTTGGATTTTTACCACATTGTATGGAAGGAATCGTTCATTTGGTTTCCATATAAGGCTGTTTTTGACATTTCCCACAAAAGTATGTGAAGAATGGTTTTTTAACTTATACGGAATGAATGGATTTTTATGGTTTTATAACTCCTTATTTTCATCATGTTTACTCTACATGATTTCGTGGTTATTTTTAATAAAATACTTTTATTTTAAATTTGTGTGGCATTTCGTGAAAATAAAATTATTTTTATGGAGAAAGGATATTTTCCTCAAGAATTAATTTCAAGTATTTTATCAAAACCATATTCCATCTATGATGACACTATTTCATTTGTGAATATTTCAAGTATAATGTCTCTATGACTTACATGGTTTCAATTTTCTTATGATGAAATTATATCCATTTGTTTTATATGGATTATGTGATAATGGGATGATGTTTATGAAACCCATTTTATTCATTAGTTTATGATGAAAGATTTGTGTATATTTTGTGGCACAAGTAAGAATGATTTCATTATGATATGGGTGGGACCTATATCTACCTCCAATGCATTGGTTAATGATTTCTATCTCATAAGATATACAGGGCTGTAATGGTATGTTAATATGGTTCAGTGATACAGAACATGAATGAGGAGTGAACTCTATTCAGAAAAGGACTTTGTCCACTAAGATGGTCTTGGTAGAAATACCTTGGCTACTATGGAAATCATATAATGTTCTTAATGATTTTCCACAATTAAATGTTTCTTTCCCATGCTATTTTATCATGATTTATATTCCATTATGATATATTCCTTATGTACTTCCAAGATTTATGTATTTGCTCAAGATTTTTAGGTTTAGATTATATGTTCATGTTTTTTCATTAAAATGATTATGGGTTGTTTTATGTTCTCTATGTTTACCCATACTAAGCATTTGAGCTCACCCTTATTAATTTTTCTTTTTCCCAAGCATATCAAGAAAGGTTTTAGTTATGAAAACCAATAGGGGAATATCATTAAGGGATATGTTGAATATATTTCACCATGATTAGAAGATTACATTCCGAGTTTCCAAAGACACTAAACTAATACGGTCTTTGGTCATTTATTTTTGACTTTTATTAAGTATTCCAAAAAAGTAATGTAATGTCCATTAACGTTAAGATTTGGGTCTCTACAGTTTGTATTAGAGTGAAGGTTTATTACACCATTGGAAACTAGGATGCAAAACGTTTAGTGAAATCCCTAGAGATATTTCTATGGTATGTCTAGGGACGTCCCTAAGGATAAGTATACATATAGGTTATAGTCATAGAATTACGGTAACGATCATAGAATTTAACCTATGATGTCAGATATTGACGGTACTACCCCTTTATTATGTTGTTTTACCTAGCATGATTTTTTCCTCTCACACTATTCTTTTTGGGTTTTTGAAAATGGATGGAAATAGGATGATTCACGATAATAGATGATATGATGGACAATGGAATGATATTCATCACGAGCAACCAAATGAAATGGGATTTAGATGTCTAAACATCATTATTATTCCTAATCAGAATTCTCATAATATGATCAATAATCTCAACATTGGTATGTTTCTCGACTCAACTAATAAGAGAATGATGGAGATTCATGAAGATAATAAAGGAGTGAAAGTTTAATTTCACTCTTGTAAATAATTTGGGAATAAGCATCAAGGAAAATGTATCAAAGGAACTGGAAGATGCTTTGGGTGCAGAAATTAAGGACACAAATCCAATAAGTGAAAAGGAAGAGGTTCAGTCAACACCATGGAGAAGGATAATGTTATTGCTACGACATCAATAATGATTAGATGTTTTATATTTGGAATGTATGGGAATTATGCAAACCAATTCCCTAAGGGAAAATCTCTTGAAGAGAATCAGCATGGTTATATGGGTAGTATTTATTTTGATGATGATGAGGGGACCACAAATGATATAAGAAATGATAGAAGTGTTGAAGCTTGGTCAATGGTTTAAGAAGGTAGTGGAATGATTTAAGTTTATCAAGAGTTATGTTATATAGGTAATGGTACTATATACTAAAGGCACATCTAAGGATTGTTACACTATTGTTTTTCCTAAATTATTTGAAAGTATATGTTGAATGGTACGAGTAACTATGAAAGGATAATTCATATATTTTTGGAAAGTAGATGATATGCGTATATTGAAGGGAAAATGGGATAATGAGATGTTTTATAGTATTTATGAGCTCATGGATGATATAAGGACAATGTTATATCATGGATTGAGTATATAAAAATTTTAGGATTTTTGTATGTGGAAGAAAGTTAACTTTTGACAACATTCATGTTTTCACTAAGGTTCAATGGGAATTCATTTTTCAAGAGAATACATGATTAAGGTATTCACATGGTTGGAATGTGACCAATATGATATATATATTATATGGGGGATAAATGATGGTATTAACGTTCTTGGATGATGACATTTCTAGTAATAGTTTTCTTTATACAATAAGACTGGACAAAAGTATTTTCGATAAGCATAAAGGGTGGAATGGATTATGTTTGACATCAGATAGAATTGTTTAAGGAAAGAACATTTTCAATACTATTTCTGGAATGTTATAATAGTTTAGTTTTAGAAAAAGGACAACCCATAGGACGGGTGACAACCCATCATGTCGGACAAGGCTGTGGGAATCGAACCCAAAACTGAAGTGCAATAGGTCTTTATCACCTACGACTGGCCTACAGGTAGTTCCTAGTTAATAGAAACTAGTTTTATTTTATTAAGCAGTATGATAGATGAAGTATAAGTCCATTTTTAGAACCATATACGATTAATTCCATTGTAGATGGAATTATGTATATAATTATTGATAGCATTATTTTCAGACAGATGGAATGACCAATCATTTTACCGTATGATCCGCTAGCACTTCATGGAATAAAAATTCAACTTCATTTCTTTAAGAGATGAAGTAGAAATTGTACAAGGAACAAACAACGGTGAGATTGTACCAAAATAAAGTATGTATTTCTTCTAATTCAAATTCTTCAACATTAAGGAAATGATCTTGAAAACCAAAAGTGTTGTCCTCATGCCCTCATATCTGGTGAATCAGATGGTACCTTAGATTATCACAAATTTATGGCTTTGTGATTGTTGGATTTTTCATAGCCATGTTCTCTACCACTCTCTATCAGAACTTTATGGTTATATTTCTCTTCCATATCAATATTTTCACCTATGTTCTCTTGTGTGGAAACCTAGTGATGAGTTAATTTGGGTAAACATTACATTTAATAATTTTGTTTTTTAAAGTTATGTTTTGGTATTCCTTTTTACGATGTGTGTTTATATGAAAGAAACTTTCAAGTAGTAAACCATATATAACCCCAACAAATTTCGAGGGCGAAATTTATTTTAAAGGGGTAGAATGTACCAAAACGTGATTTTATGAAAATTATTCTATTTAATTTCATTGATGTCTTGGGTTTTATGTGACACCCAAATTAGCTTGTTCGATATTCAAAACCGTATACGCAACAATATTCTTGGCTCGTGTTACACAAAATTTCAAGTTTGTTTGATAAAAGTTATTCTACGCAACATTCAATGTATATATATTTATATTCAATGTATAAATGAAATACATTTGGATTATATTATACACAACAAGAAAGGAATCATTCTCTACACGCAGCCCTGTCGTGGCTTGCTTTACATGCAATCATGACCTTCCATGATAGCATGTGTTGTACGAAATAACGAGTTTCACTAAACAACAATATGTTATTAAAATATTAAATAAAATAGAACGTATGAATAGTAATACCTACTTTTTGAAATTATATATTTTAAAATGGATATCATTTTTGGATTTAGAATATCGAAATTATCCTAGGGTTATTTTTTTTGGTATTTTTTTGAAATCCTTCGATTTTTGATGAATAGTGAAAACACTAGGTTACTATTTAAAAACTGACTTTTTATTTAAATAATTATTTATTTTATTTAATTTATTTTATATAAAAATAGATACATAATACCTATATAAGTTCAATTTAAATAATTAGAGTCATTTTATAATAATTTTAGATATATAAAAATTTTATTGATCTTTTCACCGTCTTTTACCCACCTCCTATGAGAATTTGAAAATTTACATAAAACTTAATTCTACCGCTTCTGTGAGTGGAATTTCGAAACTCCAAGAGACACTGTTAATATCAAGAAGTAAAATGTGGTTCAATAAGATAAAAATAATTTTTGGTGAATAGTAACTTTTTTACTTTTATTTACCACTGTTAAAATTAAATAGGGTAATTAAGGGTAAAAATGATATTATTATTACCCTAAAACATGATCTGATTCAATTGGTGAAGTGTAATTCGACCAAAAACAACCTTAGAAATAAAATATTCCCCTTTAGGTCCACTTGGATTATATTAGGACATTTATTATTATTTTATTTAAAGAAGAGTTAAAATAGTTTAATTTAATGCATAATAACTAAAAAAATTAATATAGGGTAATACATAAGATAAATTCGAATATAAATATTAATTAGAAATATAAAAATATTTCCTACCTAATGGTATTTTATTTATAATCTTTAGACTTTAAATAGTTTAATTTATTTATGACACAATGGTGATGTTGCGTCTGGGGCCTATATGTGGAAGTTTATATGGTGTCTTTAAGGAGTTGCAATGGTGTATGGGATTACACAACAAAGCTCATTGTGTGCCGCTATAGTGTGAAAGTGATTCATGGGTATTATGCATACAATTTATCAAGGTGTCTCTAAGGAAGTGAAAGGTGTATTGGGATTACTTGTTGAAGCTAATCTGGTGCCACTACGGAGCGACAATGGTGTATGGGTCTTACTTTAGGAAGATTCCCTGTGGCCGCTATAGAGCAACAATGGTGTATGGGGATTACATGTGGAAGCTATCTGGGTGTCTCTATAGAGTGAAAATGTTGTATGGTGATTACACATGGAACGTACCAAGGTGCCGCTAAGGAGAAAAAATTTTATACAAATCGTACTCATGGATGCTGCCTGGGTGCCAATATGGATAGAGAATTGTGTATGAGGATTATTTGTGGAAGCTGCTTGGGTGCCTCTATGGTGTGAAAATGGAGTATGGGGATTATGCAAGGAAGCTGTCTGAGTTCCACTAAGGAGAAACAACAGTTTATTGGTCTTACATGTGGGAGCTCCCCAGGTGAATCTATATGTCGACAATAGTGTATGGGGATTATGTGTGGATGTCGCCGAGGTGACACAATAGAGAAACAATAGTAAATGGTGATTACGTGTGGAAGTCGCTCGGGTTCCACTAAGGAGTAGAAAATGCGTATGTGTCTTATGCATGTATGTTTACACATTTCATCTTTGGATCAACATGGTGTAAAGGGCATATGTGAGGAAGCTTCTCGGGTGCCACTAAGGATTAGTAAAGGTGTATGGTGATTACACGTGGAATCTCCCTGGTTTCGGCTATGGAGGGATAATGTTATATGAGGCTTACACATGGAATATTCTCGAGTTCCTCTAAAGAGTAGCAGAGGTGTTTTGTTCTTATGTGTGGAAGCAGCACGAGTGCCACTAAGCAGAGGCAAAGGTGTATGGGGATTACCCAAGGAAGATTCCCTAGTTTCTTCTATTGAGCAACAATGCTGTGTGGGGCCTATCATGAAAGATACATTTGTGACACTATGGAGAGACAATGGTGTATGGAGATTACGTGTGAATGTATCTCAGGTGATGTTAAGTAGAAGAAAAGGTGTATGGCGCTAATGCATGGAGGCTTTAAATTCTTCCTTCCAATTTTCAGGAAGTAAGATCATCATGACTTGGTGATTAGTCTAGGGAGTATGGTTTGGCACTTACATGTTAAGAGGTGGCCCGTTGTGGTAGTTTTATTATTCATATCTAGATATTGCATGTTATTCATGATGAATAAGGCATCTTATTCATGAATGATATGGTATGATACTATATTAGGTCATTTAGTGAGAACTGTTAGAATCATATGATTCACGCATAAGGCATCTCTTGTTTGGAACATGAGGCATCCTATTTTTTCATATTTGGTACAGTATAGTTAAAATTCATATAGAGAAGACTTCTTGGTGAAAGAATAATAAAAATGGGTGGAGTGGGACATATGATATAGGGACCCTTTTATGATAAACCCAGCATTGAAACCAGGTCATGGGGTTTAGAGGAGTTTATTGAGAAATGGATTGATTCCATGTACTCTGGGAATGGAAGAAGAGAATCGCAACTCACAAAATGAGAAAGGGGTCAAGAAGAATATGTTCACACAATGTGTTTCAAGGATTGGAGTGGAGTATCTTGAATCATGATAGTACATAAAATTAATATTGGTGCATAGAAAGGTTCAAGATGAAAATATCAGTGACCCAACCAAGATGGTTTGTGGTGTAACTCTAAAATGTTCATGTGGTTCCGTGAAGGAAGTGAGGGGACTGGCATGGAGGTCTAGGACTATTGGCCATACCAGATACCGAGAAAGAGTGTAGGGGAGAATCCCCCAATGTATATACTATCTGGAGAAGGTGTGGTTACTATATCACATTTGATTGGTTATGTGCAGGATATGCTACATGCATGATTAGGCAGTGGAGCATAACTGTGTGAAAATTTGGCTTGTGCGGCAAATGTGTGCAGTAGAATGGGAATTGTGGCACTATTGTATGAAAATTTGAGGTTTTTCATGTAATATAGAGGTTCTTAATTCGATATTTAATTTTTTCACACAAGTGAAGAAGTAGGTTGTTTATCACACCAAATTGACATTTTGCGTGAAACAATTGATGTATTGTGCGATGTCACCAAAGAGGTGTTCTTATGCACATCAGGGCGATGGATGTCATATGGAGAACTCTAGAACGATGTTGATTCACTAGTATATATAGGAAAAACCTATAGCAGAGGTGTGCACAAAATCCCCTTCTTTCACACATAACATCAATTCATTTGTGCAAGATTATATTTTTGTGTTCAATATTCCTTTTTTGTGCGCAAATACCTACATTGTCCAAAGATCATCCTGGAAGGCCATTTTGGAGAATTGTACTTCAAACAACAAAAATTAATTACCCAAAACTCTATTTGGTATAATTGACTAGTCAAATTGAATCATCCTAAATGTATAATTCTCCTAGATGAACATTGGTAGTATGTATACAATTTTATTGAAGCGTATTTGGGTGCCAACAAACTCATTTAGGATGTGTCATCCTGAAGCCAGATACCTATCAATAGTGCCTACATCTCGGTTGGTCAATTGACCTTGTGTTCTGTCCTCAAATTCCAGAGGTTTAAAATTATAAGATAGTGCGTTTGTTTGTCTATTGATATATTATTCCCTAATTACCAGAGTGTATCAAAACTGATGTTCAATAACTTGAAAGAGGAAGTAGATACAAAAAGTAGGCAACAGATAAATAAACATGATAGGAATATATAACTTTACCATAGGGGTATTGACTTCAATAATAAAGATACATGTCTCCTGATATAATCAAAAATTAGTACAAACCAATACAATTCAACGCATAAACCCAAAACACAGAAATACGAAAAAATTATATCTCCTTATAGAATAGCATTCCCCCGTTCAAAAATTTTCTCCCCTTATCTTATGCATAGAACAAAATAAACTCCCAAATAGTGGATTGTTTCCCCTATCTATACCAACATCCATATAGATTCTATGGGTACCCAAAGAAGTTCATAATATGGTGTGACACATAATCCTAATAGGAAACTACTAATGTTTTATAAAATACAATCTATCCAATATAACAAGCTAAGTAGTGTGAAAAAAATAAAGTAGTTAAGATATCTAAAGTTTCCATGGAATATCTACGACTAAGAATTTGATACTGAGTATCATCATAATGCTTACTATATAAAATATTCATGATCCTAAAAAATCTACAAGTAAAAATATATCAATCAATACATCCTTGAAGTAAAAAACCATAGAACCGTTTCATCCATGTCTTTTTCGTATAACCTAATATGTCAGAAAAACACATGAATTAGTCATTAGATAAAGAATATCAAATTTCTCATAGTGGTTCCATATGTCATGTGTCATACTATAAAGGTTCTGATCCAGGTTGTTGAAGATCAAGTCATCCACATTGAATCCTAAGATAATCTTCAAGAAATCTCGGTTAGGAACTAGTTAGAGTCCTATGATCATTTCATACCAAACTTGTCCAATGTTAGTCCAAGAATTTCTAATTCAAGGGGTTGAAAAGGCCATGAAATCCCAATGAATCAAGACCCAAATATAATGACCAATAAAAGGTGACCAGTTCCTTGAAATGATCTAACTGATAATATCCAAAAAATATAATTGAATCTCTATTTCATTCTATTCATCATTTGATACCATCTAAGTCTACCAATTCTATCACAATTTATTATTACATTATAATAATTATTATTACAACTATGTTATTAATTTACGTTCAATGGAAAACAAGTAATTAGTATAACAACACATTTATCCAATTCATGAATAAAGTATACAAGGAGTATACACACCCCAGCATGGAGTCCAAAATCATTATTAAGTAGTTAAAATCTTATATATTCATTCAATTCATTAGAATAAATATGAAAAGGAAAGGGAATATCTTAATTATGAAATCCATTATCATTAAATTATAATTTATCTCCGAATAACATGGTAATAAAAAAAATTACAACATATTTTTGGTTTATCCTGGATTAAACAATGAAATGTCATATGGATCACCTCTTAGGTGTCCATGGGTTCAGAAACCCCCATTGATACATCAAATAAGAACTTAATAGAATATCAAATTGGTCCATTTATAAGTAATTCAATTAACCATTTCAATTATTATGTTGTTTAATAAATTACATCTATCAACATAATGAAATGTAGCCAAATAAAACACAAAAAAAATGAGAAATGTATATACCACCTAAATTAGATCAGTAGTCGAGTGCTCAAACAGTACCAACTTTTGATTCAATATAGATTGGAATAAATTTTATGAACGGACTAATAATATACAATTTATGAATATAATATTGCATAAAAATAGAACCACCAATATTTAGAGGAATTTAGAACACCTAAATAGGAATGAAGTACTCATGGATGTGGTTCCAACGTGACGTTCCACATGTGAATCAAATATCAGATAGATAAAACACGCAAATTACATGATTATACATCAAGAGGAATTTTAAAAGTTTATTTTTTATCCATTTAATGAAAAAAAGTATATTTATAAGAATAAATTCTTTTAAACTAATACTCTTATATTTCTGAATATCTATGGGACCTAACAATTTATTCACATGGTTTGTAAAACCATATTCCAACTGTTAATGGTTATCTATTGGATAAGTATACCGATATAGTTTCTATAAAATATTTGACTAAACATGTGAAAAAATGCAAAATTACACTATAAAAATTGCAAAGTATGCCACATGGTCATGAGAAAAAAATCACGTAGTTTTTAAGAAAAAGTGCATCATTTCACTACTATATGCCAAAGCCTCAAACAGGTTGTTATGAAATTCATCCTTCCCTGTCATTGTTTAAAATAATATTTCACCAACATATTTTCACCCTAAAACATGGGTCTCAGGATTCATATAATCCTTATATACTTATAGTACCACCATGAAGTTAATAAGAAATCATAATAGTCTATATATATACAATTAAAATGAAAATGAAAGGATTAATACCTCAAAAAACCCCTTGTTCTTACTATCATACCAACTAAAACCATGAACCCAAGAATTTCCATCTCAATTGTGGTTATGATTATTTCATGGACAACTCAGTCCATAGAGCACATACATCATCCTCTATCTCCCATGTATCGTTATATATTTGAATGTTATTCCATAGCAACCATACTAGTGGAACTTATTGTTCTTAGATAACATTTCTTCTCCTATCAACGATACAAACATAAGTATCCTCAAAGAATTCATCTAAATGAATCTCAATACCTATGGGAAGAAAATATTAAGAAGGGTGTGACTGATATTGGCATAGTTTCAGTATGTTGAATATGTTTTTCATGGTTAGAACCTATATGGTAACTACCCCAAATATGCTACCAACACAACTCTCTCTAGAATCTCAAATGGACCAATATGTCATGGTGAAATAATATATTGATTTTGGATCTATCTATATCCTAGTATCAGTGAAACATTTAAAAATTCTAAATCCTAAACCTCAAACTCTAAATGTATCCTATGATTATAGACAAATATTTTTTCAAATACTATGCTATAGAAATCCACTTTTGAATCAACTAGACCTTCTCATATGATTCAAGAAAAAGATTTTTTTAGGATTGAAATGTATATGTAGATAGCTCATTTACCATATTATGTTATTTATAGGTGAAAAACTTTATAATCATACTAAAATTTACGTGATAAAGTATTAAACAAGATGAATTCACAATCCCTATTTAGTTATTAATATATGAACTATCTTACATAGGATCTGATAATATGGATTTGATAAATAAACATAAAAAGAATACATAACTAAAGATTCTACATTAAATTGTAAAGAATATAAATCAGATTTTTTACAAGAATAAAAAAGTGTAATAATGTTACATTTTCTAGCATTATATAAAATCATTGAAATTAAAACTTGTAACAATAACAAGTAAACAAATATAATAAATATTTTAACCCATAGTATAATGTATCCAATAACCATGGATAAATTTCCCTTGATTTATAAATTCTAAAATGTATGTATTACCAACAACAGGGTACGCCCTCGATACAAAATTAATTATTAGTCTGCTAT
This sequence comes from Viscum album, assembly GCA_963277665.1. Taxonomy (NCBI): domain Eukaryota; kingdom Viridiplantae; phylum Streptophyta; class Magnoliopsida; order Santalales; family Viscaceae; genus Viscum; species Viscum album. The sequence continues at coordinate 62,733,796 of OY728148.1, read as the reverse complement.
CCTCATAATCCTGTGATTACGAAGGTAATATGCACCTCTTAATTCTTATACTAAGAAGCCCTCGATTGATAATATCAAGAATCAGATTCACACTTGAATGTTTGAGTAAATTGTTTACATATGAACATGTTTATTATAGAATTCTCACACTGCTAGTGGGGGTAGTGCTATTGTAGATTATCTCTTCATTTTAGAGTAAAACTACTACAATAGTTTAATGAAAATGTTGAAATGGGAGTGTTTTTATATGAATGAATTCCAACTGTTGAATTCCTCCTACAACTATCATATTTTCACTGAAATTACATAGGTAATTATTCACATTTTATTCATTAAATGTTTAATTTGGAACATATTAGAGTATATCTATTTTCAAAACTAACTATGAGAATAATTACTATGATTAAGAAACATTATCACATTTATGATCTGATAAAATGGAATGTTACATTCTGTAAATTTGGTTACTAAAAGAAAATTTTTTAATCAGATTCTTATGATAGTGTAATTGAAAATCTAAACATATTAACAAATAAGATTCTAGGAAACCGGATAATCAGATTCAAATTTCTATGCAAATTTTAGTATGGTTTCTAAGAGAATCGATTTCTGATTTTTGATAGAATTTGAGTATGATTTCTAATAGAATGAAATTATGATTTCTGAGAAAATCAGTGTCTAATTTCTAAGAGAATCAGATTATGATTTATGATGATATCAGATTCAATATTCTAGAGAAATATGATTTTTAATTCTAATGCAATAATATACTCTATTCTAATGAAATCATATATTAAATTCCATAGAAATTAGATTTTGATTTTTAGGGAAATCGGATTTTGAATTCCATAGAAATATGATTCTAAATTCTTGATAAATTAGATTCTGAATACCTATAAAATCATATTCTTAGGAACTGTAAGGATCTATTTATCAATAAAGATTTTATTTTTTTACATAAGAAAAATATTGTAAGGTTTACATAGAAAACAATTATTTATGACAATGAGGATCATTAGTAATGTTAAAACCATTAGTATAGAAAGATAAGTTTCCTTAAAAAATGATTCACAGAAAAATTTTATTTTTATAAAGAAAACGTGTTTGTGATTTTTAAAACATAATGGAATGGAAAACTCATATAGAAACTGATTGATTCAACAATATCTCCTTTTTTGGAACACACAAACAACATTTCATAATATAATATAAAGTACTATGGTCTTTATTTTTTAACATTAAAAGAAATAATTCTTTCTCTTTTTGTTTATGGACCATAGAAAATGAAACATAATCCACCTTAGGTTATGAAATTTCTAATGATCATATTCATCTTGTTTTAATATAAATAACACCACCTAACATATGTGTTTGTTATTTACGTAATATAACCTTACCTGGGAATTCTATTCCTTTATCATAATATTATTTTTGAACATTCATTTCCCCTCCTCCATGATTTTCAAAAATGAATGGAGGAAATAAATTCTAGAAATGTTAGGAAACATACAAGATGAAACAATGAAGAGATTAATGTTTTAATTAAGATAACAACAATTTTAGGAGGGAAAATATATCAAATGGTCTATTTTAAAAAGAATATTAATCTTCCATTTTTCTCCTTTAGAATCGACTTTTTCAATGTGGCCTTTAGCATTTTCAAGTCTTTGATATCATCTTCAAAATTCGTGAAAAAATGATTCTGGAACTAGAACTTTGTCAAAGGCCTTCTCAATATATCTTAGTAAGGCATCGATAATCTCAACTTCCAACAATATATTCATCAACTTCTTTTTATTAGCATTTTTCTCATGATCGTGAGCTTCTTGTATTTTTAAGGACTTATCCTCGGTAGGATCAATCCATAAAACTAGATCACCTTCTTTATTAATCTTTTTCAACCCTCTTTTTTTTAAAATCTCTTCATAAAAGGTCTATTTATTTTTTGTCTTGGGTGGAGGAGATAATGGTTTAGCATTTGGTTCTTTCTCTTATGGTTCTAGCACATTGTCTTTTCTCTTCTTGGGAGTTTTCTTGGAGCTTTCTCCAACATCTCATTATTACTAGCATATTTTTCATCATTATCAAGAAGAAAAAATAAATCTCATGACATTTCACAAAATATAATCTTTATCTTTCTCATGGTATCATGATATAACAAAATGATCTGGAAGTTTTTGGACTTTTATTTGCATAAGATTTTTAAGAAGTATTGTCGTAATTTAATGATCTTATAAAAGATTTGAGGGTACATCCTGATTCAAGATTTGATGGTTCTATTCATAATGTTTCTATTTGTTAAGAAATTACTTATTGAGGTTTATCATTCTTACATTCATGAATAATTCTTCCATTATGATATCACATATCATTAGAGAGTCTTTATGTCCCTACCTAGGAATAAAGAAACCATGCTTCCAAAGATATAATAGCATGTAAATTGTTTTATATATGTTCTATTACGGTTGTCTTCAATCCATTAATCCCATGGTACACAATAGCCTTAACATTCTCAAAATAACCTTCTTTATCAAGAGATTTTTGAGAGAAAAATATTTCCCCTCCTTCATAGGGTATATCCAAAATGCATGTAGCTTTCTTGTATGAAAATGAGAATATTTTTCCATAACTATTAATGGAAAAAATTTCATTTCCAACTTTTTAATAAAGTATAAATGTATCAGATGAATCTATAACTAAATCATCATACACTGGATCTTCATTCTCTTCCATTTCTATATAAATGATTCCTAATCCATTCATCATTATGACTTTTGAAATCAAAGGGATATACATGGAAAATAATTTTAGGTCCACTAACATTTCCTTGAATATTATCCAATATTAGAGTATCTCACACTAAATTGGAGTCTTAGAAGAGATATCAATTAACATTAAATTATTAAGGAAAAAAATAGAAAACCAAATGACACAATTAAAGAGTTTCATGGTTTATTATAAAAACATTGAGACAACCTATATTGGATGTAAAAATTGGGTCACTATATATATAATTTTCAGTGATGGTTTTTCTTCTTTGTTTAATAAAATGATTGATATTTACACTATATTATGAGAAGATGGATATCAATGATTGGGAAGGAATTATAGGTTCGGTTTTTTGAGTTTTTAAGAAAAAAAAATCGGATTTATGTAAAGTGAATCTGATAGGATTTTCATATAATTAGATTAAAATACCAACAAACTGAAAATGAATTTATGATGATATATGTAAAAATAATGTACCTTACAAATTACATTTCTTGAATTTTTAGTATTGATAAGGTTATTATTATATTGTTTGGTGAAAAACATAATAGGGCCAAAAAAAGTATGGTTCATGAAAAAAATTAGGTTCCAAATAAAAAATGAGGAAAAGAAATGTTAAAGAATAGACATATGCACTCGAAAGTTTAAATGGTGTATCATAATGTTAGGAATCCATTTTCAATAAATAGTTAATATGGATGATTTCCTTATAATTATCATTTATAAAATTTGTCAAATGTATTGAATCCTTTCATAGGATAATGGTTTTGTAAATATTTTAGGAAGATGGTCTTGCATTATGAAAAATTGAAGTATGATATCTCAATTAAATGTGTGATCCATAAGAGATAGATCCCTTGTGTCTATGTAATTTTCATTATATTAATGAGTAGTGTTTTTTATTTGGAAAATGGAACTAGTATTATCACACATTGTATGTTTTTTAGGAAAAACTCATTCTATAATCTCAGAGTGTGTGTTGCATCTACAAAATTTCTACATAAAAATTTCCAGCTACTAAATATTCAACTTCAGTATTGGATAGTGCTATTTATTATTGTATTTTTCATGGCCAATAAACCAATTATTCTTATAAGATATGAAAATTACCTGATATACTTTTCATATCAATTCTAAAGACACCAAATTTTGCATCTATGTTGATTTTTAAACTATAATCATTTCCAAAAGAATTGAAATGTTGTTAATATATTGTTCCCTTCAAATTGAAAAAAAAAAATCTCCACTTTTAAATTTTATTCTTTTTGATTATATTGATAAATAGTATATAATCATAGTGAAAAAATAATGTCTCGATGACTATCTATTATTTATAATAGACTTCCTATTATACAACTAAATGATGTTTTTTCAACTAGTTTCCATACGTCAGCAATATCAAGAGTGTTTGAGGTACTAAATAATGTTCTTATACATTTAGTATTATCTTATATATTCTTATTAATAATATATTTCATATTTTAATATTGGGATACAAATGTTCATTTTGGTTTTGGATAAATTTTAAAACCAATAAATTTTCTAATTCACTCATCATAATGATTTCATACTAAGATTTCATAATATTCGTTAATGATTCAGTTAATGATTAGAGAGTTGATCCAAATATTTTTTATGATATATAAATTTGATCAGTAATTTTTTTTTATTTTTATATAAAATGGGTTGGACCAGCAGTTACATTCACATAATTTTTTTGTAACAATAATCACGTCAATATGCCATACTAGGATCTCAGATATAGTTTAACTCCATATAAATCACTGGCTTCTTTGTAAACATGATATGGATATTTATTGTCTATAAAACCAGGAGTGTGTCAAACATATAAAAACTATTGAACATATTATTTATATAAATAACAGATAATGTCCATTTTAAAAAGTTTAAAATTGAAAAATGTTGAAAAGGCTAGTAGAATACGAATAGATTATGTTCTAGCTACTCGATCATAGGTTACATCATAGTTTATTCCTTCTTGTCGTTTATATCCTTCAGAAAATATTCATTATTTATTTATTAAAATGATTCAATTTTCGTCAAATTTATTTTTGAATACCCACTTTAGTATAACTACAGATGTTTTATTAGTTCATTCAACCAAGTTACAAGCAGTGTTCCTTTTGAATTCATTTAGTTCATCTTCCATATGTTTAATCCAATCATCATCACAAAACGCTTCATCTATAATTTTAGGTTCTAATGGAGAATAATATGATAGGTACTTTATAACATTCCTTAGATATCTTCTAGTCCATATATGATTATTTAAATCACCAATTTTACTATCATTGGGATGATTCTTTTGAAACAACTAATTTGGGATTTGTAAAAAATGTTTATCAACATAAGTTAAAATTTCATTTACAGAAAATACATAAAAAACATTTTCTTGAGTATTTTCAGGATTAGATGCATCATCCATAAAAGGTTGAAAACCAGTTTCTAAAAACACATTTGAAGATATTGGTTGGGGATGTTTAAAAACAAAATGATCTATATTATCAATCATAACATGTACTTATTCCTCAATAGTTCAATATATTTTCTTAAAATCACTATAAACCATTGAATTAGAGACATAAACATAGAAAAAAACCTTCCTCAAATTTGGTTGAGAAATTATCTAAGTTATATTTAGTATTCATGTTGAATATATAACATCTGAATAATTTTACGTAATAAACATTAGGTTGTAGACTTTTCCATAAAATTGAATTTTTTTTTATGAAACGGTTAGATAAAATATCGATTTATATTATATCCACACTCGTATTAGTAATAAAATTATTCAACCTATCTCTCTAGTATTAGTAGTCATTTCAATCAAAAATTAGGGGTTCTGGTAGGATTTAATTTTTTTATTGATTCAATGATCATTCTCTTCCTTCTAAATAAAATTCATTTCCAGAAAAAAGTATTAGTAGAAAATGATTTTATATAATGAATTTATAGGGTAAAATATTTAAAAAAATACTTGAATATGTATTGTTATGTATGAAAAGTTGAAAAATAAAACATATATTCATGTATAGGTATTTCAAAGAATTTCTCTGATACCAATTGTAAGATATAAATTTATTTGTAGATTGATAAATTACATTAGGGGGGAGGGGAATTGTAGGTTAAAAAACTATTTTTTATCCTTATGAAAAAAATTTCAAACTATGATAAACAATATTAATTCAAAAGCCTCATTTAATTATTAATAATGAAAATAAATTTATACAAATATGATAATATGAATCTGAAAAAGAGTTAGAAACAAGATTACATAAGGAAATATTCACCCTTAAATCATATAGAATATAAATCAGTGTTTGTATCAGAATACGAATGTTTAAGATAGTTACACTATCTATCATTAAAAATGCAGGGAAAATGAAACTTGCAACAAAAATAAGTAAACATGTATAAAAAAAATTTTATCCCAAACATAATGGTTTCAATCAACCATTAATAATGGTATTTCAATTTATACTTTCAAGAAATTTTGTCTTCCCAACAATGGGGTAAGCCCCCAATACGAAGATAAATATCTATCTTGCAATCCCTGTAATCCCTCAATTAAGAATGTAATCAACACCTCTATCCCCCTATCCATGGAATCCCTCAAATGATAATGACAACAATCAGATTTGTACTAGGAAAGTTGAACATGTTGTTGACAATTGAACAAGTTGTTTACAGTATTCCTCCATGTCATGTTTGAGGAAAGATTTCACAGATTATCACTTCATTCCATAGTTCAATATCTCGAATATTGTAATGTGGTTGTTAAAATTGGTGGGTATTTATAGGCATCAATTATGACGGTCGAATTCCTCCTCCAACAATCAAGTTTAAATGAAATTTTGGAGGGACCTATAAACATGGTATTTATACAATAGCTATTTTAAAACATATTAGAAGACATCATTTAGAATAACAAACTATTAGAAACATTACAATACTTATGAAAAATTATCACATTTAGGATCTAATAAAATTTAATTATACATTATGTAAATTTACTAACTATAAGATAATAATTTAATCATATTCATAATATCGTGTAATTCGTAGTAAAAAATTATTAACAATCTAATTATGGGAAAACTGATAATCAAGTTCTATTATATGTGGAAATCAGATTCTTATTTCTGATAGAAATGGAGTCTTATTTTTGAGAGAATCAGATACTGGTATCATACTTAATTAGAATATAATTTCAGAGAGAATCAGAGTATAATTTCATACAGAATCATAGATTGATATTGAGAGAATTAGAGACTGATTACTGATTTATTTGATTCTCAATTCTAGGTAAACTCATTTCTGAATTGTAAATAAGCCAGATTGTCAATTCTATAGAAATCAGATTATGAATTCTAGAGAAATATGATTAGTAATTCCAATGAAATATGATTCTATGGATTTTTATGGTTATGAGATTAGATAAGGAACATTTTTTTCACTAAAGTAAATGAAATTTAGTTATAGTTAAAAATAATTATGTAAGACATTTAAGATCATATGTAATGTGGAGAATATTTTTAGAGAAAGAAAATTTTTTATAATAAAATGTTTCTTCATAAAAGATATTTTTTTATGAAAATGACTGTGATTTCCAAAACATAATAGAATTGAAACCTCATAAGGAAACATATTGACTCAACAATGTGTTCAATGTAAAGTGGAATCACCTACCTCTAACTATAATATGTGTGATCGATATAGCCTTCCATGAAATTATTAATTAGGATCCACATTTATCATTACATACTAGCTATTATTGTTGGAGAACTCAACCAGGTGTATATGCCTCCGTTGAGAGACCAAAAAATATTGGACACTTTCTCACAAAATATATTTAGGTTCATGTATCACATCTTATGATTGGTCGTTATTCTGAGGTGGTATGTTGTGATCATAAACACCGGTCTACCAAATTCCATTTGAAAACTATACTATAAATGAGATGTAAATCATGCATCCATATATGAAAAGGAGATGCGCAATACCCTAGGGAGTCATACTATATCAGACATACACATCCTTCTAGGATAATCTACAATTAAGGTCTCTTTGACTATAATTAATAATGTATCCTTCATGATCTGGTCTACAAAAATCCACACATCATTGTTACCTTGAGGTGAACCTAGTAAAAAAGTTTAAAAATTCATCACATCATCAACCTATAACCCCTTAAGAATAAGTAATTTCGTTAAATTTTAGTATGGATTAAATTTTTACAAGTTCACTTACAGATTGGTGTAACACATCATAATAAAACTATTTACCATTGGTTTGATACCATACCACCAGTATTGATGGTGTAATTCCAGTTAAATATTTGTGACACCAGTAAGCACTTCACAAGATGAGGCATGAAACTCCCACATCATCTTCTCATTAATATCCACTAAAACACAAATTTGGACATGGATATTTAGAATCTCATCCTAGACTAATGTCTAACCAGAAGGTGGGTCCTCACCTACCATGTCCTCTTATAGGACTATGCCCTCTTATTTTGATAGACATATCATCCATAGTCTATCTAGAAGGGTAGATTTCATGGATAAAAATGATACAAAATTATTCCCCATACTGTCATGGACCTACATGTTCTTCTCAATGAACATCTTCATGGACTTACACTCACAATTGGACTACTAAATTTCAAGTATAATAGTTTCCATGCTCAATACATCATCCATTACATCGAATTTTCGAAATATTAAAGAAAACTCAATGTAAACATACTATAGGTAACTCACCCATCAACACTACCTCATATTAAGATCATGTTGTTTAAATATATAAATATGGATTCAATGGTCTATTTACAGAACAAAATTCTCTCTTGAAATATAATGTCTCCAATAACACAATGTGTGAACAACTGTAACTAACATATGATGTGTGTTTGATAATTCCTCTCTTGTGGTCTCAGTTTCTATGACATGTATGCCATGACTCTATCTACATGCATAATCAATACTCTAAAATTGATATTATATGTGACATAATACACACTTTTTCTTCTCTTATGCTCTCATAGTATCAGGACAGTGGCTTATGTCATTGTCCCACTCATCTCATGAAATTCTATCTCACACGAATCAGACCGTACAAACCCCACACTCTTTTTTGTTAAGCCCAACATTATTTCACCTAATATTTTGATGTCCAATATGAAATTCCTATAATATCCTACTATCCAAAATATACTCCAATTGTAAAATATGTTCTTGGTCCACTCCCATAAAAATATTTCTCTCTCCAACATTGTCTAAAGATACAAATGTCTCATAGATAATGTGACCCAGTAAGTTAATATGATCCATCCATATATGAAAATTTTTTATTTTTTCATTTAACAGATTCTATATCAGTGTATCCAAATAGATTTCAAGATGTTAGGAATGGTCTTGTTGATTTTGTAAATACACAATGACTCTATTAAATAAAACCAACACAAATGAATCCAAATAAGGATGGATGAATCTAAACATCATCACCAAGAAATCCACAGTAACATTAATGAGACTGAATAAAATAACCATAGACTCATATATACTACACAACATATAGAATGTTTTATGTGTCATTTCTACAGGTCTAACATGCACTAGGTGATTTGGTATCTCAAATCCATCGTTGGAAACACTCGAGCTCCTTAACGCTGATCAAATGGTTCATCTTTATACAGAATGGGATAGCATTTTGTGACTGTTATCTAGGTGTATAGAGAATAATATATACATTATTCATTCATACAATACACATTTTTTACAAAAGGGACTAGTGGACACCACAATGAATATACTATATTGGATCAACCCATTTTCCTCAAAATACACTAGCTACCTATTGTCCTCTGGCAACATTTTCATAATTATTATATACAGTGGAATGGGAAGTGGTAGTGATCCAAGTAATATATAAATGGAGAAATTAACCTATATTGAAGTTGGTAATATAAAAAAAATAATCTAAGACCACATCACTAAAATGATCAACCACTGAATAAATTCTCATTTGATGTGCTCCCTGATCATCCAAATAGAATCTAGGGATCTTGGCTATAATCCCACCTAGCCCACGAAGCTCTTCTCTAGATCGGCTCACCAAGACATCCCATTCACCCATATGAGTATGAACTTCACCCAATGCTGATGTGTAAGTCACCCTCTAACTAAAACAGTAATCATATGCTAATTAGATACTAGAAATTCTAGTCCATGTATGACATCAATCAATGTCGTCTTGAGGAAAACAAATATTCCAGATGAAGGGGAACCCACCATCCTCAATTTTATACTCACTCAAATTGCATATACATTCCATTATTATCACCAAATGATTGTTTATAATCATAACAAATTCGAATGAAAAACCCAAAATCCCAAGGAAATCCACCAGCGATAATTATATTAAACTATGTGATGAACATGTATCAAAATGTGAATAATTATAGTCAGGGCAATTATGATCATACATTTCACAACATATGGTCTCAAACCTTTCTCCAAAGGGAATGTATATATACAACTCATCTTTTTGAACCAAACCCATGTAATACAAAATCACTGCTCGGAGGATGCCCACTCGGATGCCTCGATGTAACTCAAGTTTGGACGCCTCATCAATGACCTACAATACCTCTGCCTAATTGTCTAGTAACATTAAAAATCCCTTCCTAACACATATTTTATAAACCTTATCCTAAAATTGGTGTAATATCTATAACCATTGTTCTCATAGGTGGATGGAATATCCTATATAAATGATGCATGTGGACCAACCTTCTTAACGCTCGATACAGATTTGGGTCACGGTCACATTGATTATTCATGTGTCCTCACCTAACACACTAGTGAAAAAACACTTGGATAACATTATTCATAGCTTTATTTTTTCTCATTTAATTTGAATCCTTAAAATAGTGATTCATGCCTATAGACACCAAACCACATGGTCAAGAGACTACACATCTCCATTTTGTGACCCCATCTTCCCCCAAGATCCATGACAACTGGTGCCTAGTTTTAAAAATCATTAATAATGATACGTATATTCTTGATCACCATAGAACATATATAATTTCAATGTCCTTCCACATATCATATTTCTATCGATAAATCATTAGTATGTTATGTGAACACAGAATGATGCAAATTTGAAAACAGTGATGAGTACTCTATAAAATTCATAACACCCTATTCCAAATGGATGAAATCATTTGAACACACCTCCCATTGATAATAAGGGTATAAATAAGAAAATAAACTAGTTTGAAAATGAAAAAAACATATATCATAGCATGTCATCTTGGTTCATAATATCGCCCTAACTTATTTTCTTCTCTATGAAGCATGTATTTTAAGATTCTAAAAAATATGTAGCATAGTCTCTAGCAACAGGTTGGTAGAACATGGATTTCAATCCACCTTGAATGTCATATGATTCTTCAATTGTATCATACACGTCATCCTTGGTGTGGATAGGGAATCCTTTGGTGCTCTTGGAATATATTCATGATGCCATTAAGTCCCTCTCAGAATTGTGTCTCAATATCTATGTCCAAAAAACCAATCGGTCTCACAAATTTCACTAATGTATGACCCACAAGTGTCCCATTTTCCACAATTTATAGAGTATGTTATTCTCACAACCCTAATGGCATTGTATTTCATGTATTGGTGGTTGCATGCCTCTATAATTACCAACACACAACTCAGATTTTAACAACATCATAGTTATCATATCAAAAGAATAGACCTTGTTAGAACCCTCGTAAAACAATGACATAATCTATATCTTACACTAATATCCAAGACCATAATAATAACATTCACCACTAACTCTAATAGAATGTTCTTCATGTTAACTCATATGATGGTTTTAGGTGATTTCTCGGTTAATATTTCTATTTTTCTATTACAATTTATTTTATTGTCATTTGAATTCAAAATTATAAGGAATATATATATATATATAATAATGTTAAATCAATTTAAAAGGGTAGAAACAAATTGTTTTACAAATTATTATCTAGCAGGGCCCATACACATCATGATGAAAATTATGGTGCCCATATATTTCACACCATATCATATTCACTAAAATTGATAAATGAATGAATTGTTTGTAACTTCCAACTCCAAAAGGTACCATACTCTATATATACTAAATGATGGTATAAAATCCAATATACATTGTACGTAATCTTACACAACACTAAGAATATAACTCATGGGACCTATCACAATATCATGTAAAAATTAATATATCCTAACTAGGAAGGTGTAATTAATGTATTTTGATTTCTACATATTTACTATTTGATGAATTAGATGATATACCATAATATAATATGATTACAAAATAATAAAATCCAATGTATATCAAAAATAGAATCAAATATCATGTTGTATCATAATAGTGTAATCATGTCAACTATAAATATAGAAATCTAGAAAACTAGAAATTTATTTCAAGATATTTTTTTAGTGGTTTAGCTATGCCTAGGAACATATCATTAAAACACTACATTTTCTTATTATCTTTTTTTAACCATATATAGTAACAAATTCCAAAAAATACAGCTCTAATAACACATTTTTATATCTTGAAGTCAGATGCCACTCAACAGTTCCCTAATCCCAATTGGACACATGGACTCAAAAGCATCTCCCCAAATGGACAAGCTTGTCGAATAGTAACGAAGGCCTAGTTTTGTCTCATGTTAGATTGTTCCCTCATCACTAGAGTATACCACAATGTAATTTCAATAAAATAAATGAAGGGGGAGTAAATAAAATAGGGATACATCAAATAAATAATCAACATTGGAACATATTTTTAAACCAGAGGGGTCCCATATACTTCAATGAAGGTACATGTCATGATATATCATAAAAAATAGTTGAAAATTCCTACAGTAAAAAAAATGTACCTAGAACAACAAAAATACCAAAAATATGTATCTCATGATAGCATCATGCGCCTCAACTCAATCATATTCTCTATTTAGCATATGCATGACATAAAATATTCTCTAAATCTATTGAAACCTAACCCTATCTCTAGTTTCATCAAAATAGTCTTTTGGGTAGCCAAATGCATCTCAAATACGATTTTAGACATATCTAAACCAGGAAACCACTTAAGGTCAATAAAAACCAGGCTACACAATATAACAAGATATAATGTTTGAAAACATTGAATGTAATCTATAAAATTATGCATATTTTTATGTCATTTATACTCTTAATAATGTGATAACGAATAATGTCTCCAAGAATATTTCAAAACATGTTTCATGAATCTATCAATGAAGCGACCAGTAAAAAGGGAGTATTCCCAATGACTTTTCTATATAAACCGTATCATGATATAAACCTCAATATTTTCATACAAACTAAGGTCCAATAAAAACCATTGTCGAATATATTCAACCAATAATATCATATTTTACATTGTTATGTTTTATAATAGGTTTCGTAGCATGAATTGTCATATATAAGGTTTTGAGTACCAATGCCTCATCATATAGTCCTCGTAGAATCCAGATGGAAACTTGGTAAAGCACTAGTTTGAGTCCTAAAAGTTTGTCATACTGAACATTTACTATGTGAGTCCATGAAATCATGGTCAAAGGGGTAACAAAACAAATTACATACCATGGAATCAAGACTCATGGAGAATACACAATCTATTGAGTCCACTTCTACATCAGGATTCATGGAATAACATCCAAGGAATATAATCAAATACAAATTTAATAACATTTGACATTTCATACCATATGGGTCTACCAAACCATGCCAACATACTTATTCCATTACAAAAATTGGTATTACAACTTATTTAAAATTTTACATTCAATAGAAAACATTAAATGATTATAATAACTCATTTATCAAATTAAAGAAGGAAGACAATAGTATACCCACTCTTACAAAAGTTTCACATAAACTCATTAAGTATTTCATGTACAATATGTAATTCAATTAAAGAGAAGAATAATTTAAAGAGGAAATACATCTCTTAATTAATAAAATAATTCTCTTATAAATACAATTAATCTTATCTTACTCAGAAAGCTTAAGATCTACACCCCATGAGTGGTTTAACATGGATTAAACTATAAAATTTCATATATCACACCTCATGGGAGGTGTTGGGTTAGGAAACCAACACCAATATATCTAAAATGATCATATGGTCAGCCTTAAAAGGTACAATTACATTAAATTCAATAAACCATATTCATTTTGAGTTCATTCTATAAATTATGGTGGCCAGTGAAATGGTAGGTTCACTAATAATTTACTAAAGCAAAGGAGAAAATTATTGACAACCAACCATATATTTTTATTATAGTTCCCATTCATTAACAACTCCTTATATAACCAATATTGAGAAAAATATATATAATTGAAGTTAAAAATGATGTTAATGAAATTCAACACGCACCTAAATATTGTCACTGATATCATGTGTAATAAAGAATAGATAAAAAAGAATATATTAATCACCGATGTGGATCAATCAAGACATTTTCCACATTAATCAAATATGTATAGAGGAAACCACCTCACTTCTATGACCAATCATCAACTAAGGCCTTCAAAAAAATTAATTTTTGTCCATTGAATAAAAAACATATGTTTATAAAATCAATTTAATTTAATTTAGAATATTTAAATTTCCCAATATATCTAAGACTGCATTGTATAGTTATACTATTTCAAAAACATTGCACCTACCTTGCATTATTAGGTATAGGTTATGGTCACCTTCAAGTTTTGTTTTCCAATTTTGACTAACCATTCACAAACCATGAAAAAGGCTATTTTAAATTTGTAATGATGGCCACCCAATCGTGCAACCCAAATTTCATGTTTTTTTAACAGTGTGGTTTATTCATTCTCTATGAACAATCCTCAAATGGTTTGTTAAACCCATTAGCCTTGTCCACATGGTTTAATGTAAACATGTTCATGGAGATTATCACCCATATATATTGGTATATAGCTCCATATAATCCCTAAATACCCACATATTAACATGACCACAATGGAAACTCCCAATATTTCGTATTTAAGAATTTAAAGAAAAAATATATATGTTCGTCGTATAAAAACCATTTTCTTACATGGGATCCTTTGGGCATGTGAAAAATGTATGTACTAGTTTTTTATTTAAATAATCACAAATACGCCACTCCCATCACCTATAATTGGAAACCCACTCTTCTCGAATATCTAAACATAAAACCCATTGTGTCTGATAATCCCTACAAAAATTAAATAATTAAATTATTTATTTGATCATATAATTATTTAATGGTAATAACTTCATTATAAGAATCATTTTTTATTATCCCAAATGATTTTGTCTGAAAAAAACCTAACAACCCTATTAAACTGATTTATTTTATTTCATCATCATAATTTATTAATTATTATTATCAAATGATTATATAATTAAAAAAAGTATAACATATTATTATATGTTATTTTGTAAATTTAATGACCTAAATTAAAATCCTCTTAAATAAAATCAGTTACAATATCCCCATTCTTTTGTACGTTAGGATACCACCTCATGAATCGATGTTATTTTATTTCCATCGCTAACTCTTAAGGATTGATAAAATGATTCATTTTTATCATATTTTATATTTAGTATTTTGCAAATCTTATTGAATAATTGTGTCAAATGTTTCATCATATTTTATAATTTATGGTAGTAAGAATAAATCATTAATGTGTGTGGGGGAATAACACCTCACAAAGGGGAGTTATTCTTTTATGATTTACATGTAAGATAATAATGATTTTTAGTGAAAATATGTTATACATATGGCATGCAAATATTTTAGTAGTGTTAATATCTTTTTTAACAATGTTTCTATTAATTATTTGATAAAACGGACACAACCTTCATTCATAAGTACATCCTATTGTATCCCTGAACTGTGTATTATATTTTAAATCCAAAATTTTTATGAATGATATTAAATATAAATATAGGTAATATATTTGATATTTTTATAATGGATAAATAATATGATAGGTACACTAGTTCAAATACCCTATCGGGATAAATCATAGTATGATAGATTAAAACACATTCCTCTTTGGATATGGGTTTGACATTAAACAATACACAATTATCTATATCTCCTGCGGAAATAGACAAACGGAAATGATATAATTCATAGGAAACATTTCTCTTGACTTGGTTCACCCTCACTAGGATATGTCGAAGGGGAATATAGTGACTATATGATAATTTACCAATTATACTAAATATCATGACCAAATATAAGTATTCTTCAAGATATTATATACTTAGGGTCCCTACCTTGACAAGGTTTAGGGTCTTCTTACTAATTCTCAAGGGTCACACCCCATGTATCATCCTCTGGCTCACTACTAGTGGGAAATATCATTGTCTTCCACTTCCTTCACTCACTACTCTTGGAAGGGTTTAAGTCATAGCATATTGACTTGTATTTCTTATCATATTCATAAATGAACTCTTCATAAATAGTATATTAATTCCCTATTGAATTCCCTTTTTCACTGGTAGATGAATTCAACATTTCTATGTACTATTAGGATAATGGAAATTATATTCAAAAACTGGTTTTAGCCTTTCTCAAGCTCCATTGAGTCATCCACGAACCACATTTCATATTCATTGAAATTAATAGTGGGAATACTCTATGAATTAGCTCCTCTAGGAACTACCTCCAAATACATGCACCACTTCTTCATGGACTACTTCTCCAATAGACTATAGCATTTTACGATATCATGTATCCACTTCGAATACTGAGTCCATGTACCATATATGAGTACTAATTCCGTTTACCAACTCTACATATATAGGCGAGATATTCTTCAAATTAACACCTTATATCCATGTACCCTTCTTTAAATATGGGTTATAGTACCTCTCACAAATTCTTCACTATAATTACATCCATTAAAACTACATCATCCTTCGCAGAATTCTCCCTCGCAAGCTTCATTCAAACATCATAAAATTACAAGAAAAATGATTTTATAATGTTTAATTCTCAAAAGTTATTATTGGGATTATTTCTCCATATATAGAAAAATATATACATAAAATACACTAATACCAGATTACCCAAATCATCAATGTGGTACATCAATGACTGCAAGTCGCATCTCCCATGAAATGTTCTTCCCCATGTGTTCTGCATACTACCACTCTTCATTCCCAGGGGCCAAAACCACCATCACCTTTTAACCAAAAACACCCTTTTTGGATTCTAAAATCCCAACATCATTTATGAAAAATAAATTCATCCCAACATAGAATAATCCTTCTACGTAACACATGTCGACGTTGCGAACTGTTTTCAACCCATGAATTGTTCTCATACACGATCAGAGTCTATCACATCATGGTTCCCTATCTTTTATTATTTAATTTACAATTAAAAATAAAACCATCAATACCTTCTTTAATAAAACACAAAAAAATACTCATTATATATCATCTAGATTTTTCAACAAACATAATCATTATAAAAAAATACAAAGAGGTCACATTGTGGGGTTTTCCCCATAGTATCCCCTATTGGATTGTGGAAAAGTAATCTCTTAAATTGAAAGATCATTAAATATTCATCTATAATATTAAAAAATTATATTATTATTATTCAGGTAATAATCATAAATTTAGTCAATACATATTATAAGACCACATGATCCATGCTTGGTGTGAGATACAAGAGTATACTAGAAGATTAATCAATAAACCACTAAATTACATTCCACCATCACTATTATAATTTCATTATGAATATCATTTATCATGATATGTATCATTTGAATATCATTTCTAGAATCATTAGATTTAATAATCCCCATATGTCACTTCTCCCTGAAATAGCTTCAACTCCCCCGTTCTCACTGCTCCACCTGTTAGCTACTCCTCGTGTCTTGACTAGGACATTTTCACCCTATCAGTATCACAATTTCTATCCATTTATTTATCACAAAATTATTTAATAGTAATATATATCATTAATACTATTAAATAGTCTATCGTGCATGAAACACTAACCTGGATTATATTATATGCAAGATTAAGTTTCAGCGAAACAACACTTTACTATTATAATTAATAAAATGATATATTTATAACATATCAATTAAATATAGTATTAAAAATAGTAAAAAAAAAATTTAAATCTCATATATAATTCTATCACATAAATAATCATTATTTATTTGGAAATGTATAATTTTCATTAAAATATAAGTATTATTTTGATAAACGAACTACTTGTTATGTCCTTTTATGAACAATAATAAAATTAATTTTAGACATTATTATAAATTTAATTTGTTGAAATTGGAGTAATTTTTTAATTCATAATATAAATATTAGATTATAGTGAATTTTTTGTAATTTTATGAGATGTTTCGTTTTTTAATGAATAGTGAAAATACTGCGTTTTAATCCAAAACTGCCTTTCACCCAATTTAGTTATATTGTAATTTTGTCTTTTTAATTGGTTTTAGAGTATATATAGATTATATTTTTATCCTTTCATATAATTGTTGTCATTGGAAGTAATTTCACATTTAAATTGGATATAAAAACATGTCAATCTTTTGATAATTTTTTCTTCTTAAAAACCTTCTTTCTTGTTTTCACAATGGGAATTAATTTTAAATTAATTAATAAAACGTAATTATATTTAATATAGTAGAATAAGAATCATTTTTTAATTCAAAATTACAAGATAATATTCATGTGAATATTTGTCATTTTTCTCAAAACGTTCAGTTTTTGATGAATAGTGAAAAACACTACTTTATTGTTTAAAAGTGACAGTTAATTTAAATTATTATTTTTAATTTTAATTTATTTTATAGTCAAAATAGTTAAATAATACATATATTAGTCTAATTAAATTTATTTAAGTCATTTTATAAAAATATTAGATATATAAAATTTTATTGAACTATTAAATGCCTTTTAGGCACATTTTTAAATTTGCATAAAACATAATTTTACCGCTTCTATTAATTTATTTTTTCAAATATGACATACATTGTTTTCATATATATGTAATATAGTGTTCATCATGATGAAATTAATTTTTCCTGAATAGTATTATTTCAATTTTATTTAATATAGTCAAAAGTAAATAGGGTAATTTATGGTAGAAATAGTATTATAGTATAATAAAATTATTCCAACAAATGTTCTAATAATATTTTATAAGACTATTTCATCCAAAATAAACCACAAGAAATAAATATGGTTATTTTTTATCCACATGGGTTAGATTAAGACATTTATTATATTTTATTTAATGGAGTGTTATAAGTATTAAATTCAATGTTTTATATCTAATACTTATTTATAATAAGAAAATAAATAAGATAAATTAGACTATAAATATTCATTATAAAGATAAATAGATTTAATACAACATAGTATCAAATTTATTATTTTTAGTGATTAAATAATTAAATTTATTTATGACACAATGATGATGCATTAATTACCTTATTAATGAATGATTAAAATAATTGATATTATAAATATTAAAATAAATGTAAATAGAAACATATTATTATATACACGGTTTTTACCGTTTTATATTACATGTAAATGTTTGTTAAATGTTGTTTTTTCGAGGTAATCACATTTTTATGACTTTCTCAAAAACCAAATACTAAAAAGTGTTAAAATTGACATAAACGTGTTTTTAAATAAATTACTATAAAATTATATGATATAATATTCATAAACATCTAGTATTTGACCAATGTACATAAATAATGTTTTATATGTCATTAATGATCCACTATAAGTTGTAATGGCATTTTATAGTATGTTTAGTAATCATATAGTGTAAGAATACTAGAACACATGGTAAGAGTTAAAGTATTTAACTAAGGGTAAATTCTAAAATATAAGTTTTATATGGTGACATATTCATGTCTAAATCCTATTAGTTGAGCGTATTTATACCCATTTCTACCTTATACTCGAACTAAAACCATTTAGAACCATTATATACTGAAGATTATTTTATAACAAAATAATATTTCAATCTTTTTCTAAAGTGCCCCTAAACTCCCTTATAAAAAGTTACTTCCCCATATATCATATTCACACTTCCAAAGCCATTTTATAGGCCAAAATCTACTAAAATATCCTCCCAACTACCCTTACATCATTCTAGGGTCCATAATTTTGTCAAAAAGCCCACCAATGGAGACATTTTGTTCAAACCAAATGAAGTCACTCGAAGAAGAGGTAATTATCTCATCACCTATTTCAAATTTATTTTCTCTTTCCACCTACCATTTATTTGTTGATTCCATACAAAAATAATAACTCCAGTACCTTCTACATACTGTGATGTTAATAAAAATATGGCACAACTATATTCATTATTCTATCAATTCTACTAAACAAAATTTCACCATACGTGCATTCATATAGCTTATCATCTCCACATCATGGATTAATTTGTTATTCTTAACATCATTATTTGTATTGGTATAATAATGAGTATAATTGATGTAAGTAATAAATATAACACGTTAAATATTATTTATATATAATATACCATCCAATTACATACGCTTTCACTATTAATAAAATTATAGTCACTCATGCATACGTATGGCTTACCATTTCCAGGACGGGATGAGATTTTATTCCCCATCATACACATACAAGAATAATTATAATTTGATGATTAAAAATAATTATTTTAACATAATATCATTATTGATATGAATAAAATACATCCTATCCATAACAAACATGATTTATGTAACAAAACATTTAATGGAAAATGAATCAATTTACACATGAAATTGTGATACTTTAGATATATTATAAAAATAGAAATATTTGAGGATCATTTATGATATATTATTTATTTATTTATTTATTTAATAATTAAATAAAAATTATTTAACCATTATAAAAGAGTTTAACATAACATCTACCAATGAAATGTACATTTTAAAGGGTTTTCATCTCACTTTGTATTCCCCGGAGATTCGAGCTATATTTTTCATTATTTCCATTTGTTTGGTGTATATACTTCCCCTGATTGTATTATTTTCATTAATAAAATTTAATTTATTTTATTGACATATTCATTGAATGATCCTTTGTCACTAACCACCCTCCAAGGTCCATTCCTTGACTACACCAAGCCCACCTTCCATAGGCCATGGGCTGGTGACCTGCACCAAAGGCGTATTCCCTAAAATTGGGAAGGCATTGCCTTTATGACCAATAAGCACATGAAACAAAGCACGCGTCAAGATAAGAACTCAAGGAAACTGAATAGGAAACATAGTGATTACAATAAGTAAATGATTCTAGAATAGAATCCCAACTGGAAAGTACACGGAAAACTAGAATGTACAAAACAGATGATAGGTGAAAAGAAGCTCATGGATCGTCCACCACGAATCCTACCTGATGGGTAGGTACAGATCACGAATGGCCATCTATGCAGTTCGACCCATCTAACGTGAACCTCCGAGCTACCTCCAGTTCTGGTACTCCCATCCTCAGTGAGTGTTGTCTGTCTTCTACATCAAACAATATCGGGTGCGGGCATAGCCCATGTAGGGGTGATTATAACGATTCTCTGAAGGGACACTAAGACCCTCAAGGTCTCAAAAAATCCACAAAGGCTAAACCACAAAGCATGAAGTAAAATGTCAACCCAACATACGTATATTTCCATATATATACCTATGTTATCATGTATAATAATCTCAATCATGAGGAAAAATAGGGTTCAACCCTAAAGCCCAAACTCAACCATTACACAAAAGAAAGAATACCACGATAGTAAGTACCACACAAGTACGCCACATAGAAGAATACCATCTTGGTATTACCATGAAGCAATGTACCACATGGTACAGACTCAGCTCACACCACGTATAACTTAAGTACAGATGTATAGATTATTAGATGTAACTACTGAATCATCATACACTATAAAGAAGAAGACCCACACAGGATCGCTTGGAACTGACCCACACGGGATCACCAGGAGCTCACCAACACATGTTCACAATGACCTAACCCACATAGGATTACAACGATCTGACACACATAGGATCACTAGGAGCTGACCCACATAGGATATTTAGTGGTTGACCAACACATGATTTTTAGGAGATGAACCACACATGATCGTACTTCGTTCTTCATGTCACAGCCATATAATGGGTTCATGCACTATTCTTTCTCATCTCTGGGAGGATCTACTCCATAAGATACTGGTTGATACTCCATCTAACATGAATTCCCGCGAAGAAGTTTCTTAATGGTCTGCTACGTCATAGGGTTTTCAACGCAACAGATGTTGCATCAATCAGACGCTTGGTCTTTTAGTTATTAGAATTTTAGTCTTGGGGGCCTGGATGGATTCATGCTCGATCCAACCTGGTCATTCCCCATCATAATCCAAATATACAATGGGGTATACTAAAAGGGACCATCTCACTCAGAGGTTTCCAGTGTCGTTCACGATTCATCAAATGGTGTTTCAGTGACAAAGTTATAGAGAAAAGAGTGAAAATTGGTCGTAGTGGGTCCCGGTCTGAGTCAAACATGCCCAACCCATTGGGTCCTACCCAGACCGTTGGGTGGCTGGGCCCGTTGGTTTGTTCAGGACCGCCGGGACCAGCCTGGCCCATTGGATGGTCCAACATGCCACGAGGGACTGCAGAGGGCCGTGGGGGGTGCTGCGTGGGCGGCTCGGCCACGATGTGGCTCTGACGTGGAGGGTGCTCCGAGGGAGGCTTGGAGAGGGGGTGCGGCGAGGGTGGATTGACCGAGGGGATCCATGAGTGAGGCTATCCTGGGGGTGCCAAGAGGGCATCTCGGTCGAGGGGTGCTGCGAAGGGGGATTTCCTGGGGGTGCGGCGAAGGAGGCTCGATCGAGCAGTGCTGCGAGGTCAGATCGGTCCGGGGGTGTCGCGGTGAGGCCATGATCGGCACATTGTGGCTGCGGACTGTAGCTGCAGATCGAGTGGTGAGGCCACAGGTGGTGATGTCGGCTCAGGTTGTGAGGCTGTGAGGTTGTCTCTTAGCTTCAGACGGTGATGGCGGCTCGAGCGGTGGCTCAACCGTGGATAGCGGCGACGACTCAAGTGGCGAGGTCATAGGCGGTGAGTCGGTTTAGTCATCCATTCTATTCGTTCATCATCATGTGTTAATCAACATTATTCCATCGTGAAGAACACAGTATGAAAGAACATCGGAGGGGTCGGGCGTCGTTTGTTTGGCCCGCACCCTCCGCGTTAGTGCGGTAGCAAGCAGCTCAACAAAAATAGGAGTCATGAATGAAAAACGCTTCAATTTAATATGAATCACGGATCAACTCGTTTTGGATGATCCATGTTCACCAAGATTTTAAATAATGAGGAAATTTAATGAGATAAACCATGATTTTAATAATAACGCCTACATTGGATTGTTCGTTGACGTTAGCGCGAGAAGGATGTATGGGCGTAGATTCGTCATGGATGAAGATGCCCCATGATGGTAGAAGTCGAAGATATCGGCATTCATCACTCCCGCCACATGAATCTGATCACGAGACCATTCATTAGTTCTTCGTAGTCAAAGGTGTTCTTTATCAGCGAGAGAATTCTACGTTGGAGAATGGGATTCTCCCTGATTCTCCAAAGAGTTGTCTCCTTCTCCATTTCCCACAAAAATAAAAAAGGTTCCAATATAATTAAACCTAAGAAGAAATTATGGTGGCACACACACATACATGTTAGAAAATAATTAAAGTATGTTGTTGGAACAATTAATGTGGAGGAAGCTCAAGAGGCTCTTCCATAATAAAGAGGGAGTTGAGACGTTTCTCCCTCATTAAGAGAGGAGTTCAAGAGGATTATGCCTCGAGTGGTCTCCACCACCATAACCATTCATGGGATGTTAGGATCTGGTGGTCCCCACCTGTGAAAAATACACAAGGGGGTTTCAAAATAAAATAAAGTAAAATGTTGCATACATTATTTTATTTTATTATTTTCACAAAAAACACAAAAAATTAACTTTCACCCTCGACCAACTGTCATCGAGGTGAATGTATTCTTAAGAGAATAATGTCACTGTGAGTTCAAAGGTGTCCTCAGATTCCAATTCCGATAACTAGTTTAGAAGTTATAAAAACACCCACACATGTTTACTAAACGTACCTGATGTAATGATCAGAAATTCAATCTGGGCACTCCGAGCATTGGAATCATGTGTCGTTATTTTTTGCGGACTTGTAAAATTCACATTTATATTTAAAAAAATTACATCAAAATTCCATGTCTTTACATTCTTCCAACCTCAAGGATTTAGTTCCCCATAATCCATAACTCATAACTAGGTAAAAAAGAGGGGGTACTGAGCATGTATCTGAGCATCCCGCTCCCATGTGCACTCCTGGAGGTTCCAATGTTTCCAGCAAATGTTCAACAGTGGTATCGACCATCCATGAAGGACCAGCTCCTATCGATCCTCAATCTCAATTGGAACCTCCGTAAAAGTCACCCCATCCTCGATGTCCATCTCTCCATGGTTGATGTTGTTAGAAGGGTCGTGCACATATCACCTCAGCAAGGATACGTGGAAGACATCATGCACCCGGTGCAACTGAGGTGGATGATCTAGGTGGTAAGGCACCTCACCAACTCTACCGATGACCTGAAAAGGTCTGATAAGCCTCAAATATAACTTTACACCTCGTCCAAATCTCTACAATCCTCATCGAGGTGAGACCCATAAAAAGAAGTGGTCACCATCCTCGAACACTAGAGGTCTCCATATCCTATTAGCATATGACTTCTGCCTGCTATGTTCAGTTTTAATTTGCTCCTGGATGATATGAACATTCTCTGTGGTAGCTCGTACGATCTCTGTTCCCACTAGTGTTGAATTTTCTGTGTCAGTCCAACATAATGGTGATATGCAAGGTCTCCCGTACAGGGGCATCAAAATGTGTCATCCCATTGGAAGAATCATAACTATTGTTGTATGAAAACTTTACTAAAGGAAATTGATCTTCCCATCTATGACCGAAGTTGAGGAAACAACTTAGTCAGTCAGTAGATGATCACCAAAATAGAATAATGTCTCCTAGATGTACATGGATGTCATGTCACGAAGTCTATGGATATCCCATCCCACTTCCACTCTGATAATTCTCAAGGAAGAACCAATCCTGCTGGTACCTGATGCTCCGCCTTCACTTGCTGACAATTGAGGCATCGAGAGAAAAACTATACTACTAATTTCATTATTCCGAACCACTAGTACTGTCATAAGATATCCTGGTACATCTTCACCACTTCTGGATGTACTGCTAGAGGGGTTGTGTGGAACTCCCAAAACACTTCACCCCAAAGCGACACCAGTACCATGGTACGTCCTCTAAAAAGGATGAAGTGCTCCCCAACTTCAAAAAATCCCTTAGGTGCCTACCCTATGGATATATATGCATGTTGAGCCTCGTAGTCAGTGTCCCCATGTTGAGCCTCCATGAATTGCTAATGAAGTGGGGGAGTCACTGTATGAGACTGAATGAATGTTGTTCCATATTGATCTACAAAAGATAACTACAAAGCGTCAAGCTACTCTATCACATCACCTAGCAGTTGTATACCAGGTTTTCTGCAGAGTGCATCTACTACAATGTTCCCCTTATTAAGAGTATAGACTATATCATTATCATAGTCCTGGAGAAACTCAGTCCAATTTCGTTGTCTCAGGTTCATTTCTTGTAGTGAAAAGATATACCTGAGAATCTTTTGATCAGAGTACACTGTAAAACGTTCTCCCATCATATTGTGCCGCCCCATCTTTACGGTGAAGACCACTGCTGCTAACTCCTGGTCAAGGGTAGAATAATTATTCTCATGTTGTCTCAGCTGTCGATAACCATATGTGATTACATCTCTTGCCTGCATCTGGACACACCCGAGTCCGGACCCTAACGTGTCGCAATAGACTACGTACCCTATGCCCTCCGCTGGAAGCCTCATGATGGGGGCACTAGTCATCCTCTACCTCAGCTCCAAAAAACACTGATGGCATCTCCCTAACCTCATGAATGGTTTCCCCTTCTTTAGTAACACTGAAAGTGGTGATGAAACTATATAGAAATCTGGCATAAACCTCTGATAGTATCTATCCAAACCTAGAAAACTGCGTACCACTATCACACTCTTGGGTGGCTCCCAAGAAAGTACCGCCTCAATATTTGTTGGATCCACTACAACTCCAACCTCCAATATGACATTTCCTAGAAAGTGAACCTCTCGGGTCTAGAACAAGCACTTCAAGATCATACCATAAATATGGTGCTCTCAGAGTGTGTCTAGTAATACCTTCAAATGGTAGGAATTCTCTTCCTCAATAGCCAAGAAGATAAGAATTTCATCCATGAAGACTGCCACAATGAGATCAATGTATGGCTGAAAGATACAATTCATGAGTCCCATGAAGACTTCTGGAGCGTTGGTTATGCCGAATGGAATAACTAATAACTCATAATGGCCATATCAACCGTAACGTCTAGACCCATATGCCACTAAATCGGTGCTCTGAACCGATTCACCACAAGGCCTCAAGCGTGCCTCCCTGTTCGCCAGAGGCTACCGACTAGCAGCGAGGGCCTATGGTGTGATAGTGGGGATACTATGACCTCATACGATAGTAAGAAAAAAGTGGAAATAACTATGAATAATACACAATGGAATGTAAACATAGTGTGGAAGAAATAGACAACTAGAACAGAACAAGATGTAATAGAAAAAAGGTGTAAAATCCCGAACAACTAGGAAATACAATACAACACTGGTCACCCACTAGCCAGCCATATAGATACAAGTACAAAATAAATTGATGTAAAAGTACTAGGCTCTACTACTAAATCTGAACCAATCCACGTACCCGATCTACAGACATTGTCTAAGTGTAGCAACCCGATCAGTAGAACCACCCAAGCATCACTGCTCGATCACACAATGTCGGGCCTCATCCCTATCCACCATGCAACTCGTTCTCAACCTGAAAATAAGACGTAAGGTCTACACGTGCACCGAGGCGCACCTACAAGGGTGAGAAATAGTCTTAGTAGGGATCCCCGACAAGAAACCTATAATTATACTACTAAAACTATATGCAATAGAAACATGCTCCGCCAAGCTGGAACACAACAAAAGGAAGTAAACCAAACATACCACCACAGTCGAACTCAGGGTCCATAATCCCCATCAACTGGTCAAGTGCCACCATGGATGTCCATATCTATATATGTACACATGTATAGTACCATACCTATACACATATATATAAATATGAATATTCATGATTAGGTGAATCAAATAACATGAAACTACATCAGCAGTCGATCCTTGGGACCATATGACTGATCTCTTGTACATCTTGTGCAAGGGCATTGAGCTGGACACCATTCCACTCAGGTAATGTATCATTAAGTCGATCTATGGGTCTGTAATCCCATTGACATGTACCTACATTTTCCAATTCTAGAATTATGTCTCTCAACAATCTACACAAAAACAAGTAACCATTTTCCTCAGACATATGAATCCTCATCCTCAGGCGAACAGATACTAAACCCTCAGGTTACTTCACTCATGCATAACAAATAGTTCCCTCAGGCATTTAAGAATCTTTCCCTCAGGAACGGATGCTACTGCCCTCAGGCAGCTGAAATGTTGTCCTCGGGAAAAAATGGACACTTGCCCTCATGCAAATATAACCACGCCCTCAGTCTAAATTAACATTTTCCCTCTAGCTAATATATCCACGCCCTCAGGGTAATCAGAAATATGCCCTCAGGCTAATGTAAAACAATGCCCTCCGGCGCATGTAACCGGGCCAATCCCAATTCATATCAATAAATATTATAAAATTTTTTTTTCAACAAAATGAAATACACAATATAATCATGTCATACACTCTGGTACCCAGGCCAAATGACTAAACAGAAGAACGCACCCCTGGGGTGGTCCTGGATCCAACCAATGATCCCAAATAGTAGTTTTAACTTATCATTAGAGTATCTATGCAATTATAGATAGCTTTCAGAAAAGGCCTCACCCATACGACACCCCAACCGTTGGTTCGTTGCACAATGATACACAAATTCAACTAAACAGTTGGAAATAAATATCGGACCACCTACAACTCAGGAACACGGCAAAGTAGGCATCCCAACAAAAAAGATGATGCCTCATGTCAGGCTCAATAGCCACTAACCACGAAGCACCTCTGGTAACCACTACATCATCATCAACCCATGTTAGATATAGACAAACGAGTGTGGGTGGCCCAAACACCCAACCAACAATACACCTAAATCTAAAAGGGATCACCATTTTGGCACGGGTTCTAGATGAAACTCTATCACTATCTCTACCCAAACCCAATGTAACAACTCAGGGTAGGTCAAACAATGGGTACCCCCTGGGTCCCTCAAGTCAACCACTGAGGAGGCTTCATACTCGGGATCCTCCAGGTATACACGAGCGAAGGCATCCTACATGGGATCCTTAGTGAAGAGTAAAGGAGGAATAATACATGAAATAATCAAATGAAGGACACATAGGCATTAGATAACATATGTACTATCAAGAAATAACAAGAGAGAGATCCTACAAGGGACTGCCTAGGTCAGCACACATGTAAAGGCATCCCTCAGGGGTCCTTAGAAGTGTACTGTCTCACGACCTCATAGGATAGAAGGCACCTCTCACAAGGGGAACTTCCTCTAATGAAAAGTTAGAGGAGATAGATCAAAAATAATCTCATATTAAAGGACTCTATTATGTTGGTCTGAACACCCAACCTATCAACCACACCACGTCTCACTCTCAGGTGAAAAATGAACTCGATAACTGGAAGAAGAACCCCTCCATTTATGTAGAAACCCAAAAACCCCATTTATATGACCTCTAAATGTAAAAAGGATTCCACCATTGCGATCTGCGCATAAAAACGCTCAAAATATCCTCCTTACATGCCAAATCCTGACTTCCAGAGAAAAAGATACACCAAAACTTCTAAGCTGGAGTAGTACATGGCCAGAAATACATGGCCAAACCCATTGGCCATGCCTGTGTAAAAGTAAAACGCATGTAATTTACTGTACATAGTGTGCACTATTCACAAAAATTCACCCCATATTCGTTTTCACTAAAACATATTCCCTTGTACCACTACACGGTGTGTACTTAACTGTACGCGGTGTGTTCTCCCAAAAAACCAATATTCTGTGTTCTATTCCGCACGACCAGCCACATGGCCACCCACTACACAAAGTGTACACAAATTACATGGTGTGTAATTATGAAAACATCTTCTTCCCTGATCAAGAAGAACACACGGCTTGTTCCCTTGGAACACACGTTGTGTATACAGGGTTTTCCCATAGGAAATCCCTGAAAACGCCCGATTCGCCCAAAAAACAATAGATCGAGCCCCATAGGCAAACAAAAAAGAAATATAATGCTTTAAAAAAATAAAACGGAATTATTTATGGGAATATATGGTGAAAACATAAACGAACCTACCATTAGGTGGAAACCACCAAAGCATCGGTTGATTTCCCGGATCTGGTTGCCCTTCGCGGAATCGGCGCGTCGAGAGCTTCGAATCAGTACCCCTCATTACTTCCAAATCTCTATATTTTTCAATACCCAAATCCTCCAAAAAGACACAGCCAATGAGGAGGCATATGATACAAGCGCAAGGTGGAGAGTGGAAGAGAAAAGAAAGAATTGAAAATAAAAGGAAAAGAAGAAAAAGGGCGCCCAGGCCAGCCCGATGCCCGACACGAGTTTATGTATTCCCTAGGATAAACTCCCCATTCAAGACTCAATGGACTAGAAAAAAATTCAATCATATTCTCAATTTAAATGTTATTTCCAAAAAAATTGTGTGAATAAATTAATATTTAATTTAATAATATTAGAAAATAAATATTCTCCTAAAATTCGGACAACTCAGATTTCCACCAAACTCATATCCTATGGTAAACACCATATTTCGGGACAAACAGGGTTGTCAGAAAAATTATCCGAGATCAGCTCTAAGGGGAAAATGACTATTTTACCCCTAACTTACATTCAGAAAAACAAATTTAAATATCTGCTCAAAACTGCAGTTCGGAAAAACACATGTTCTTACAAACTCCCCAATATAAACTTTCTCGTCCCCAAGAATCCCAGTGAAAGTACCAGCATTCATACTCATAACTTGAGAATCATCAAAACCAATCTATCTAGACTATCCAATAACCTTCCTTATAATGATTACAACCACATTCTATACATTTGATATTCAAATATGACCAAACTGGTACTCCCCACCATAGGAATACCCATATCGTCATCTTAAAAGAAACTCTGAGCTCAAACACCCACTGGAAAACAGCGAATATTAACCTAAACAAGAAAAACCCACCCTCAAAAGGCCAATGGTGCACTTCCCATCATATGGAATTCCTTACACTTCTATGAGAGCAAAACTGGAATAGGTTCCATCCTCAATAGGGATGAATGTTAAGAATGAAATAGGAGATCGATGTAGGGTCGATGCTCTCTCAGAATACCCAAGATGAACCAAGATTGCGCATGATAATATATAACAAGAGTACACTAAGACATCACCAAAGACATGTCCAGATCCCTCCAAGCCACACTAACATCCTGCAAAAACCCGACCAAGATTTCTGCATAGGTCAACTATTTCATGGTAACCCGACATTTCACAAAGTCACCTCTACGATATGGACATTACAACACAACATCTGTGATCTGAGTCCACAGAAAGTCATGAAACATCGGTCCTCTACTCACACCTAGCCAGTCACCGATCTAGATTCAAATGATGCCACCTATAATAGCAATATCAAAAACATTGGCCGACAAGGCTAGGAACCCAAACATGCCTGCTCATTGAAACCAGTCACGAAAAAAAACACCATCAAAAGAAATTGGAAAACTCTGGAAAACGTTTCACACATAGGTTGTCTTAGAGCTGAAAAGAGATCGACCTACAAGGGTTCGACTCAATACTAATGGTATCTATGTATTCCACCCAGCCCTACAGAAAAATCCTCACAACTAGGTCACAAGGTCTAACCACCTAGCCCAAAAGACCCAAAACCTGTCAGAATATGGTAAAGATCACAACAAAAAACGAATTTCAAAACTGAATCACATCCTACAGGGGCCCCGATCCAATCTGAGA
The DNA here is from genome assembly GCA_963277665.1 of Viscum album. NCBI lineage: Eukaryota > Viridiplantae > Streptophyta > Magnoliopsida > Santalales > Viscaceae > Viscum > Viscum album. The sequence goes on along the minus strand of OY728148.1, from coordinate 62,702,674 downwards.
ATCCTCATAAGGAACTACTCCCTGGATTCCACAACCCAAGAAGAGGAGAAACTAAACTGACACCCATCCGGCATCTGTATACATGAATACCCCAAGGAGATCTAGTTTAGAATAAAATCTTTGGTATCTATCGATATCGTTCTCAACGATCCGACTAGATAACCAAAGACCCAAGAAACAACACCCAATAAGGGTTAAACCGAAAGGAATAATGTGCCATATAGACCAACTAGGGTCACTGTACCACCTATGCACAATGTCTGAGTCATCAACCTCATACCCACAACTCAACATAGATCCACATAACCTAACATCATAGTAAAAAGTATGTGTAAGAAGACCAAAAGGTCTTAGTAATTAGTAAAAAAACAATAGAAGATCAATAAGATACGAATCCTATGTTCCTTGTATGATGCATTAGACACCTCTTGCCTTTGCTGGCCAACAGTCAAAATTCATCTCTGACATCATACCAATGGAAAAGATCTAGAGATCAATAGTAAATCAAAACACCACACAACATGTGTGTTGCTCACGGTGAAAATCATATACATCTATAACCTCGCAAAATTAGAACAACAATCCCAAATCTGGGCAACTAGGACATTTTACTGGAACAAGTGTTCTCAACGCACCAGCCTGATATCCATAACAGGTTCCAACACATTCCTAATACTATTGTCTACCATATCCCAAATAGTAAAGACCAGGAAAGAAAACACCTCCGATTCCACTTTGTAACGTCCTGACTAGGAAGACACTAAACTGGTGCTCAGTGAGTGTTCGCCACAAGGCCTCAAGCGCGCCTCCCCATACACTAGAGGTTTCCGACTAGCAACGAGGGACTAGGGTGTGATCGTGGGGGGACAATGACCTCATACCAGAGTAATCAAACAGTAGAAATAACTAGGTATCATACACAATGGAAATTAAACATAGTTCCGAGGAAATAAAAAAATTAAATAGAACAAGATGTAATAGTAAAATTTTGTAAAATCCCAAACAACTATGAAATACAATACAACACTTGTCACCCATTGGTCGACCATACAGATACAAGTATAAAAGAAACTAAAGTTAAAGTACAGGGATATGCTACATACTTTGAGCCAATCCACATACCCGATCTCCAGACAAGGTCAAACTAAAGTAGCCCGATCAGTAGAACCACTCGAGTAGCTCCGCTCTATCACGCAACACTGGGCCTCTTCCCTATCCACCTTGTAACTCGTTCTCAAATTGAAAAGAAGACATATGGTCTACATGTACACTGAGGTGCACATACAGGGGTGAGAAATAATCTCATTAGGGCTCCTTGACATGCAAACTATAATTGTACTGCTAAAAGTGTATGCAACAACAACGAGCTAAGCCTAGCTGGAACACATCAAATGTAAGTAAACCAAACATGAAACCATGGTCGAACTCGTCATCCATTATCCCCGTCAACTGGGAAAGTGACACCATGGATGTCTATATCTATATATGTACACATGTATTGTCCCATACCTAGATACATATATATAAATATGAAGATTCATGATTAGGTGAATCAAATAAAAATAAACCACATCAGCAGTCGATCCATGGGACAATAAGCCCGATCTCATGGACATCCAGTGCAAGGGAAATGAGAAAGGCATTATGAAACTCAATTCATTTATCATTGAGTAGATATCTGGGTCCATAATCCCATTTACATGTACCTACTTCGGTTAATGACATAATTATGTCTCTGAAAAAGCAAAACAGAAACAACTAACCATTGTCCATAGACATATGAATCTTCACACTCATGAGAACAGAAGCAAAACCCTCAGGTGGCTGCCCTTAGGAATAACTAGTAGTTCACTCTAGCAAATAAGAATCGTTCCCTTAGGAAGAGAAGCTATTGCCCTCAGGAATATGAAACGTTGCCCTCGGCCTAAACGAACACTTTCCCACATGCTAATATAAACACTCCCTCAGGCTAAACGATCACTTTCCCTCACACAAATATAACCACGCCCTCAGGCTACTCATAACCATGACCTCAGGAAAATGTTAAACACTTCTCTCAGGTGCAAGTAACCGGGCCAATCCCAATGTATAACAAGAACTCTTATACAATGTTTCTCTCATGAAAATGAAATACACAATATAATAATTGCATAACCTCGAGTACCCAGGCCAAAATGGCTAAACAGAGGAACGCACCCTCGAGGTGGTCCTGGATCCACGAAATGATCCCCAAAAATAGTTTTATCTTATGATTAGATTATATATATAATTCTAGATATATTTTAGCAAAGGCCTCAGCCATACGACGCCCCAACCATGGGTTCGTAGAACAATGATACACAGATTCTACTCAACAGTTGGAAATAATCATCGCACCACATACTACTCAGAAACACAAGAAAAAGTATTCATCCCAACAAAAATGAGGATGCCTCCTGTTAGTCACAATATCCAAAAACTAGGAAGAACCTCTGGTAACAAATACAACATCAGCAACCCATGTCCGATATAAACAAACGAGTGCGGGTGGCCCAAATGCCAAAGCCAACAATACATCCAAAGACCAATCGGAGCACCAGTTTGGCACGAAATATAGATTACACACATTCACCATCTCTACCCAAAGGTGATGTAATAACTCACGGTATGTCAATTAACGGGTACCCCTTGGGTCCCTCAAGTGAATCCATGAGGAGGCATCATACTCGATATCCTCTAGGTAAACACGAGTGAAGGTATCCTACACGGGATCCTTAGAAAAGTGTAAAGGAGGAATCATACATGTAATCCTCAAATGAAGGACACATAGGCATTCCATAACATGGGTCATATCAATATATAACAAGAGATAGATCCTACAAGGGACTCCCTAGGATAGCACACAAGTAATGGCATCCCTCATGGGATCCTTAGAAGTGTCCGGTCTCATGGCCTCATAGGCCAGAAGGAAAGTCTGATAAGGGGAACGTCATCTAAAGAATTGTTAATAGGAATATATCATAGATAATCTCATATAAAAGGTCATTATTCTGTTGGTCTGAACACCCAACCTATCAACCACACCAAGTCTCACTCTTTGATGACACCTGAACTGGATACTAGGAGGAAGAACCCCTCCATTTATGTAGAAACATCCAAAAACCCATTTATATTATATATAAATGTAAAAAGGATTCCATAATTCTGATCTACCCATTAAAACACCCAGAATTGAAAACTCACACTCCCAATTCTGAATTCTAGAGCATAAGCTACGCCAAAACTACTGAGCTGGAGTAGTACATTGCGAGACACATTAACCCTTCCTGTGTAAAAGTACACAGCGTGTAATTTACTATACACAGAATTTAATTCTCAAAAAAGTCACCCCATATTCTTTTCCACTAAAACACCTACCCATGTACCACTACACGACATGCACTTTATTGTACACGGTGTGTACTCCAAAAAAACATTATTCTGTGTTCTATTCCACACAGCCAACCACTCGGCCAGCCACTACACAGCATGTACACAAATTACATGGTGTGTACTTTTGTAAAATTCTTCTTCCCCGAATAGTAAGAACATAGAGAATGTTCCCCTGGAACACACGCTATGTACTCTGGGTTTTCCAACGGGAAATCCCTGAAAACGCCTGATTCGCCCGTTTACGCCCCCAAAACAACAGATCGTGCCCCATGGGCATACAAGAATGAAATATAAGGCTTTAAAAAAATTAAAAATACATGTTTTAAAGGAACATATGGTGAAAAAATAAACGTCCCTACCTTCAGTCAGAAACCGTCGATGCTTCAGTTGACTTCACGGCTCCCAGTCGCCCTTGGCGGAATCAGCACATCGAGAGCTTCGAATCTGTACCCCTCTCACCTTCCAACTCTACCTCTTTCTCAACACTGAAATCCTCTCAAAAGACATGTACAAGTAGAAGGTGTAAGAGAAATGCTCAAGGAGGTGGGTGGAAGTGAAAAGAAATAAAGGAAAAGAAAAGGAAAAGAAGAAAAAGGGGTCTCGGGCCGGCCACGGTGCCCGACATGACTTTATGACATCCCTAAGCTAAACACCCTATTCCAGACTCAATGGCGCAGACAGATTCTCAATCCAATGCTCCTTTTAAAAGTTATTTACAAATGAACCTGCACGAATAATTTAATATTTAATTTAATTATATTATAAATTAAATATTCAGAAAAAATTCCAACTGCTCAATTTTCTACCAAACTCAATTCATCGGGAAAACACCCTATTTCGGGACCAACGAAGTTTTACGAAAAATTATCTCAGATCAGATAGAAAGGTAAAATGACCATTTTACCCCTCACGAGTGTTCAACGGCAAAAAATTAAATTTCTGCTCAAAACTGCAATCCAGAAAAACACGTGTTCTTACAAACTCACCACCATAATCCATCTCGTCCCCAAGAAGGCCAGTGAAAGAACCAGCAACCGTACTCATAACTTGATAATATTCACAAACAAGCAATCTAGACTATCTAAAAACCCGCCTTATAGTGTTAACAACCACCTTCTATACAGAACATATCCATGTATGGCCAAACTGGTATGCCCCACCATAGGAATACCCATATCATCGTCTTAAAAGAAACTCTGTGCTCAAAAGACCAACGGAAAACACTGAAGTTTAACCTAAACAAGAAAACCCACCCACAAAACTTTAATGTTGCACTCCCCACCATATGGAATTCTTTACACTTCTATGAGAGAACAACCGGAACATGTTCCATTCTCAACAGGGATGAACATTAAGAATGAAAATGGAGCTCGATGTAGTGTCAAAGCTCTCTTAGAATTCTCGAGATGAATCAGGATAGAGAATGGTCATCTCTAATAGTAGTACACTAAGATTTCTACAAAGGTGTGTCCAGCTCCCTCCGAGCCACACTAACATCCTGCCAAAACCCGGCCAGGATTTTTGCATGGGTTAACCATTTCATTGTAACCCGAAATTTCACAAAGTCACCTCTGCGACAGGGACATTATAAAACAAATTATGGGATCCGAGTCCACAAAATGTCATGAAACATCAGTCCTCAGCTAACACCCAGTGACTCACCCATCTAGATTCAAATGATTCCACCTGCAATAGCAACATCTGAAACACTGGTCAACCGGGCTAGGTAACCAAACATGCCTTCTCATTGAAACCAGTCACCAAAAAAAACACTATCAAAAGGCATTGGAAAACGTTGTCCATCCATTCACACACAGGATGCCCGAGAATATAATATACAATGACCTACAAGGGTTTGAGTCCATACCAAAGTTATCTATGTATTCCACACAAACCTACATAAAAATCCTCACAATTGAGTCAGATGGTCAAACCAGCTAGCCCAAAATATCCAAAACCTATCAGAAGACAATAATGATCACAACGACCAATGAATGCAAAAACTAATACACAAACTTCAAGGGCCATGATCCTCTCCGAGCATCCTAATAAAAAATTATGCCATGGGGTTGACAACCCAGGTAGAAGAGAAACTGAACTGACACCCATCTGGAATCCTTATACATGAATACCCCAAAGGAGGTCTAGTTTAGAAGAAAATAATTGGTATTTATCGACATTGTTCTCAACTATCCAAATAGATAACCACAGACCCGAGAAACAACACCCAATAAGTGTTAAACAGAAATGCATAATGTGCCATGTAGACAAACTAGGGTCACTGTACCACCTGTGCACAAGGTCTGAGTCATCAACCTCACACCTACGCCTCAACATAGATCCACATAACCTAACAACATAGTAAAATGTATGTGTAAGCAGAACCAAAAGGTCTTAGTCATCAAGAAAAACAGACACTAGTAGGTCTATATGCTGTTAATCCTTTGTGCCTAGTATGATGCATGAGACACATATTGCCATTTTCGACCAAGATTAAAAATCCATCTTTGACATCTTACTAATGGAAAAGAGCTAGATAATCATATTAAATCAAAAAACCACACAACATGTGCATATCTCATGCTGAAAATCATATACAACTGTAACCTCACAAAATCAGAACTGCAATCCCAAACCCTGGAAAACAGGACTTTTTACCAGAACAAGTGTTCTTGATGCACTAGCCTGATATCCATCACAGGATCTGACACATTCCAAACACTCATATCTAACATATCCCAAATAGTAATGACCAGGAATTAAAACTCCTCTCATACCACATTATAACATCCCGACTCAAAAGACACTAATATGGTGCTCTGATCTGGTTCGCCACAAGGCCTCAAGCATGCCTCCCCATATGCCAAAGGCTGCCGACTAGTAGAGAGGGCCTAGGGTGTGATAATTGGGAGACTATGCCCTCACAACAGAGTATGAAAACTACATAAATAACTAAGTATCGTAAAAAAGGAATGTAAATAGAGTGTGGAAGTAATAAAAAACTAGAATAGAACATGTTGTAATAGTAAAATATTGTAAAAGGCCGAACAACTATGCAATACAATACAACATTAGTCTCCCACTAACCGACCATACAGGTAATAGTACACAAGATTTTGAATTAAATGTTCATGGATCTTCTTCTAACTCTATGCCAATCCACGTACCCGATATCTAGATACCGTCGAACTATAGCAGCCTGATCAATAGAACCACTCGAGGAGCTCCGCTTGATCACGAAACACATGGCCTTTTCCCTATCCACCATGAAACTCGTTCTCAACCTTAAAATTAGAAATAAGCTCTACATGTACACCAAGGTTCACTTGCAGGGGTGAGAAATAATCTCAGTAGGGCTCTTTGACAATAATCCTATAATTGTACTGCTAAAAGTGTATGTCAGAGAAACGTGCTCAGCCTAGCTGGAACACAACAAAAAGAAGTATACCAAACTTGCCACAACAGTCGAACTCAGTGTCCATAATCCAAGTAAACTGGGAATGTGACACCATGGATGTCCAAATCTATATATGTACACAAGTATAGTATAATACATATACACATAGACATAAATATGAATATCCATGATTTGGTGATCCAAATAACATGATACCACATAGGTAGTCAATCCATGGGACCATAAGACCGATATCATGGACATCCTGTGCAAGGGTATTGAGCTAGATGTTGTGCCACTCAAGTCGTTTATCATTAAGTCGATCTATGGGTCTGTAATCCCATAGACATGTACATTCTTCGGCCAACACCGAAATTATGTCTCTGAACAAGCATAACAAAAACAAGAAACCATTGTCCTCATACATATGAATCCTCACCCTCATGATAACAAAAACAAAACCCTCAGGGGACATCCCTCAGGCATAATGAATAGTGCCCTAATGCGTATAAGAATCATGCCCTCAAAAATTGAAGATAATTCTTTTAGTCATATGAAATGTTTCCCTAAGCCTAAATGAACACTTTCCCTCAGGCTAATATAACCACACCCTCAGTCTAAACGAACTATTTCCCTCATGCTAATATAACCACTCCCTCACGCTAATCAGATCCATTCGCTCAGGCAAAAGAAAAACACTGCCCTCAGGTGCAAGTAATCGGGCCGAGCCCAATGCATAACAGGAAATCTTATACAAATTTTCTCTCAAGAAAAATAAATACACAATATAACCATGGCATTCCCTCGGGTACCCTGTCCAAATGTCCAAACAGAGAAAGGCATCCTCGGGGTGGTCCTAGATCAAAGAAATGATCCCAAACAATAGTTTTAACTTATCATTAGATTATCTATGAAATAATAGATATCATTCAGCAATGACCTCATCCATAAGACACCCTAACCATAGGTTCATAGCACAAATATAGACAAATTCAACTAAATAGTTGGGAATAAACATCAGAACACCAACTACTCAGGCACACAAGGCAATGTAGGAATCCTAACAAACAAAAAGATGCCTCGTTTCAGGCTCAACAACCACCAACCAGGAAGATCCTCTAGTAACAACTACAGAATCAGCTACCCATGTTAGATATAAACAAACATGTGTGGGTGTCTTGAAAACCCAACCGAAAAATACATCAAATGCCCAAAGGGTTCACCAGTTTGGCATAGGTTCTAGATGACACCCGTTCACCATCTCTACCCAAACCCGATGTAATAACTCTGGGTAGGTAAAAGAACAGGTACCCCTGAGGTCCCTCATTCCAATTACCGAGGAGGCATCATACTTGGGATCCTACAGGTAAACACGAGAGAAGACATCATACACGAGATCCTTATAGAAGAGTAACAGAGGAATCATACACGGAATCCTCAAATGAAGGAAACATAGTCATTTTATTACATGGGTCCTATCAATAATAAACAAGAGAGATATTCTACAAGGTACTCCCTAGGTCAGCACATAAGTAAAGGAATCCCTCATGGGATCCTTTGATGTGTCCAGTTTCACGACCTCATAGGCCAGAAGGCACATCTCACAAGGGTAACGTCACCTAAAGAAATTATATGAGAGTTATATCATAGATCATATCATTTTAAAGGTCTCAACTAAGTTGGTCTGAACACCAACCCTATCATCCACACCAAGTCTCACTCTCAGGTGACAACTGAACTTGATAACTGATGGAAGAACCCCTCCATTTAGGTAGGAACCCCAAATAACCAATTTATATAATCTCTAAATGTAAAAAAGATTCCACCAGTGCGGTATATGTGAAAAATATCTCATAATCGACTACTTACATTTCCAATTATGACTTCAAGATAATAAGATACACCAAAACTACTATGCTGGAGTAGTATATGGCCATAAATACATGGCCATACCCATTGGGCCTACCTGTGTAAAAGTACACGGCATGTACATTACTGTAAATAGTGTTTACTGTTCACAAAAAGTCACCCCATGTTCATTTCCACTAAAACACATGCCAAAGCACCACTACACAGCGTGTACTTTACTATACCCAGCGTGTACTCCAAAAAAACCACTATTCCGTGTTCTATTCCACATGACCAACAACACAGCCACCCAATACACATAATGTAGTCAAATTACACGGAGTGTACTTATAAAAACATTGTCCTCCTCAAATAGGATGAACACACTACATGTTCCCCTGGAACACACGCTGTGTATACTGGGGTTTTTGATGGGAAATCCCAGAAAAATGCCTGATTCACCTATTTTTTCCCCCAAAACAACAGATCAATCCCCGTGGGAATACAAGCGTGAAATATTAATCTTTTAAAAACATAAAAAAAACATTTTTTAAGGGAATCCAAGGTGTAAACATAAACTTCCATACCTTCGGGCGAAAACCGTCGTAGCTTCTGTTGATTTCATGGCTCCCAGTTGCCCTTCATGGAATCAGCGCATCGAGATCATTGAATAGGTACACCTCTCACCTACTAACTCTTCCTCATTCTCAATAATCAAATCCTAACCTAAGACAAGGCCATTTAAGAGGCGTACAAGACATGCGCAAGGAGGAGGGTGGAAGAGAAAAGAAATAATTATAAAGAAAAGGAAAAGAAGGAAAATGGCGACCGAGCCGAGCCCAACGCTTGACAAGAGTATATGCCTTCCCAAGGCTGAATTCCCCATTCTAGAATCAACGACATTGAAGAAATATAAATCTGATGCTACAATTAAATGTTATTGCCAAATGAAACTGTGCAAATTATTTAATATTTAATTTAATATTATTAAATATTAAATATACCACTAAAATTCAAACAGCATAGATTTCCACCAGAACTCTTATCCTAGGGTAAAAAAACTATATCTAGGTCCGATGGAGTTGTAAAATAAATTCTCCAAGATCATATGGTTGGGGAAAATGATCATTTTACCCCTCACGAGTGTCTAACAGCAAAAATTTAAATTTCTGCTCAAAACTGCAGTTAGGAAGAACACAGGTTCTTACACTGACATTTTAAAGCCGCCTCTTGCACATCCTCATGTAGTACTATGAGCTAGTGGTAGCCAGATTTGAGGTCTATCTTTGAGAACCATCGTTCCCCTTCCAACTGATCAAAGAGGTCGTCAATCCGCATCAGTGGGTACTTTTTTTCATGGTCACCTAGTTCATGCACCGATAGTCGACACAAAGTCTCAAGCTCCCATACACCTTTTTGGCGAACAAAATTGCGGCTTCCCAAGGGGTAAAACTGGGCCAGATGAACCATTTCCCGTGTAAGTACTTTATTTGTAACTGTAGCTCATGAAGCTTCGGATGATCCTTCTGATATGCTGGTGTAGATATAGGTGCCATCCCGTGGTAAATGTCAATGTAAAAGTCCACATATTTGTGTGGAGGTAGACCTAGAACAACATCATGGAAGACATCCTCGTATTGCCCCACCACTATAGGATAGTTCAGACTCTCCACATCAACCACTTTGAGGGTATGGTTAGCCATCTGATGAGTAATCCAGTACACCATCCTCCTAGTAAGTCTATCCTATGCTGCATAGGCTACCTTCTCACCGGTGAAGGTAAACCCGGTCCCATAGATGCAGACACACCGCAATTTGTGCCTAATACAGACATTCAGAGTATGAATTGTAGATAAACAGTTCACACCAAAGATGACATCGTAAGGCCTCAACGCCGCTATAAGGAGATCCAAGCCGAAGCTCTCGTCTCCTAGAGTAAGATCACAATGCCACAACAGTGCATACTCGTCGAATTTACTCCTGTAGGAGTCTCTATCTATACGGATCAATCCAATGGATCCATAGAAACCCCTGATCTCCAAACGAGAGTAATGGAAATAAAATAATGACTAGCACCTGTGTCTATAAGTACTACAACTAAGGTGTAGTAGACACATATCATAGCTAATATCATCTTCATAACGCCATGATCATAAGACTCAACTGCCTAGAGCTGAGCTCTCCCCAATCCACCTGCTACCTATGGTCGGGGTGGACCTCCTGGTGGTGGAGGCAGTAACATCTCAAATTGTTTCCCATTGCCAGCTGCATGGATAGCTTCTCTACCATGTCTGCCTGCTCCTTGAAGACCTCCTCGGTCGAGCCTCTATCTCTTCCTGGGAAGTCCTTCGATCGTATGTTGATCATTGGAATGGCGGGTCAGACTACCACGAGCCATGAGACCATTCCCACCTCATGTGTAACACTTCCCTCTCCTGGAATGACTAGATGTGGATCAGGTTTCCCGTACAACTGATACAGAGTCATGCAGTTGTCCACTTATATGTCTGTTCCTCCTGGACCTCTGTGACATCTTTCTGCTACCATCTGCAGAAGACTCTGCTACGTGTCGACTAGTGGTGGGTCTCGCTTCTGGTGACTGCTCAGCAAAAACAATCTCCAATAATAGGGATCCCTCTAACAACCCCACCTTTGTCGGGATGCTGAGTGAGATCATTGATGCCCTGATCTCTCTCATGAGCCTGTGCTCAAAGGTATGTGCCATGAAGAATGAGCCTTGCACCATATTTGTAGAGTTTTTGAGAGGTTAGTGAACCTCAATGAGTAATGATAAACATTCATGACTCCCTTCTACAGATGAAGTATCTCAAATATACGCACTGCGCGAAGAGTCATTGGGACAAAATCTGCTCGAAATAGGATCATTAATTCTTTCCAGAGAAACATCACCTCATTGTGAGCCTAGAGCATCAAGCTCCACAATCTACCTACTACTGCCTGTAGAAGGCGGGATGTATAGACCACCCTGAAATCAGATGGTGTCCCTACCAATCAGAAAATTCTCACCATGACCTCCAGGTTATCCTTAGTTGAATGTGGGTCTATCTCTCCCCTGATCCTGGGTGGCCTATGGCTCTGGAACTCTTGAAATGCTCTCATTTGGCGTGCACCCTCTAATATTAGGGAAGGTGGCATCAGTGGACCAATGGGTAATGGTCCTGCTGGTGCCTCTGCTAGTGCCTCTAATTGATAAGGGCCCTGCACTGAAGTCTCATCACTGAGTGGGCTATCATGGTATACAACTCTTGGAACCCTAGATGGCTATTTGCATGGAGGTATCATGAAATGATAAAACTTCTCGATGATCATTATGTTATACCTGGTGAGATGAATCAAATATTTCACAAATAAGGCTCTTGAAAACACACACACAATCAGTGTTTTCATGCAATGATTCAGAAAACCGAAGTCAGGGACCTAGTGTGCGGATATGTCGGTTGTCGAAACAACAATGGACTCCTTGAACTGAAAACTAAACTCACTACACTCAACACTATTAACATTAAAAAGCTCAGAGTCATATTTTCTATGGTTGAACTAATGCCTATAAAACCAATTTGGCAGGACACGTCCCCCAGGGCCCGTGTTGTGACTACCCCAAGCCTGGCTTCTATAGGCCATGGGCTAGAGAATAGCACCAAAGGCGTATTTCCTAAAACAAGGAAGGCATTCCATTTATAACATGTAATAACACAAATCCAAGCACACAAAAAGATACGAACTAAAGTAAACTGTATAGGAAACAAAGTGAATACAATAAGTAAAATGGGCTAGAATAAAATCCCAACTGGAAAGTACAAGGAAAACTGGAAAGTACAAAATAACTGTTAGGTGAAAAGCAGCTCCTAGATCGTCCACTATAAATCCAACTCGAAGGGTAGATAAATATAAAAAATGTCCATCTATTTGGTTCACCCCATCTAACATCCACCTCTAAGCTACCTCCATTTTAGCTACTCCTTTCCTCAGTTAGCGTTGTCCATCGTCCGCACCAAACACCACAGGGTAAAGGCATAGCCCGGGTAGTGGTGAGTATAACGATACATAGTAGGGACCCCGAGACCCTCAAGGTCTCAAAAAATCCAAAAGGATAGACCACAAATCATGAAGTCAAATTTCAACCCTACATAGGTATATGCCCAAACATATACCTAAGTTATCAAGTTTACCCATCTCAATCATGAGGAAACACATTGTCCTACTCAAGATCCCAAAGCTCAATTGGTCCACAATGTAAATAATACCACGAAGGTAAGTACAACACAGGTATTCCACACAGAGTAATACCACCATAGTATTACTACAAAAGAAAGTACAACAAGGTATAGACTCAGCTCACACTATGAATAACTTTTGTACAATAGTAGAGATGATTAGATCTAACTACTAAATCATCATACTCTATAAATAAGAAGTCCCACACAAGATCGCTAGGATCTGACCCACACAGGATCGCTAAGAGCTGACCCACATAGGATGACTAGGAGCTGACCCACACAGGATCGCTCGTTGTTGACCCATACATGGTTCCTAAGAGCTGACCCCCACATGATTTCTAGGAGTTGACCCAAAAGGGATATCAATTAGCTGACCACACATGATCTCTAGAATATGACCCACATAGGATCTCTAGGAGTTGACCCACACTGGATCGCTATGAGCTTACCCCCATAGGACTTCTCTTCATTCATCACATCACAGACATCTACTGGGATCCCGCACTATGCTTGCTCATCTCCAGTAGGATCCACTCTACAAGATACTGGTAGATACTCCAACTACCATGAAGTAAAATGAAGAAGTATCTCAATGGTCCACCGCATAATTGGGGTATCAACGCAACAGATGGTGCGTCAATTAGATGCACAGTCTGTAAGTTATTAGCCTTTTAGTCAAGGGGGCCTGGTTGGATTTGTGCTCGATCAAATCTGACCATTCCCCATCATAATACAGAACTCTCGTAGGGTATACTCAAAGGGATCATCTTACTCTGAGGTTTATTGCACTGATGGTTCATCAAATGGTCGTCTGGTGCCAATGTTGTGGCCAAAAATGTGTAATTGGGTTGTAGTGGGTCAGGGTCCGGTCCGACCAGTTCGGACCCACCTGGTACGACCGGGCCAAGGCCGACCCAGTCTGGGTCAACCCTGCCTACCGGCTTAGTCCTGCCCGACCCTCACTGGGTGGCCATGCCCATTGGATGGTTTGGCAGGCTGTATGGGGCCGTGGAGGGATATGGGGGGTTTCGCGAGGGCGGCTCGACCAGGGGGTGATGCGATGACGGCTTATCCAAGGAGTGCTATGAGGGCGGCTCAGCCAAGGGTTTCTGTGAGGGCGGCTGGGCCCCGGGGAGCCTCAAGGGTAGCTCGTCCGCGGGGTACCCCGATGGTAGTTCGGACTAGGGGTGCCATGAGGGCGGTTCGGCCCGGGTGTGTCACGGCAATGTCCCGGCCGGCACGGCGGGGCTGCGGATAGTGGCAGCGGCTTAGGTGGGGAGACCGCAGGTGGTGGAAGCCACTCGGGTGGCGAGGCTGCGGGCGACGGCAGCTCGGGCAGTGGCTCGGCCGGGGACATCGGTGGTGACTTGATTTGGCCGACCTTTCTCTTCATTTTTCGTAGTGGTGTAAGACACATTCTTCCATCGCAAATAACACAATAAGGAAGAACGGTGGAGGGGTCAGCCATGTTTGTTTGGCCTGCACCCTCCGTGTTAGAGCGATAGAAAGAGGCTCAACAAAATTAAGAGTCATGAATGGCAAACTTTTCAATTTAATATGAATCATGGATAAAATCATTTTTTTATCCACGTTTTCCATGATTTCCATGAATGAAGAAATTAAACTAGATAATTCATAAATTTAATAATAACCCCCTACCTTGGATTGTTCGTTGACTTTGGCATGAGAAGGAAGTACGAACAGAAATTTGTCATAGATGAAGACGTCCCACATTAGATGATGTCGATGATATCGTCATTCATCATGCCTGCCACACAACTCTGATCCCATGATCATTCGTTGGTTATTCATATTCGAACACATTCTTCGTCGGTGAGAGGATTCCTTGTAGGAGAATGGGATTCTCCATGATTCTACAATGAGTTCCCTCCTTCTCCTTTGCCCACCAAAATAATGGGGTTCCAATACTATTTAACCTAAAAATAAATTGTGTTGGAACACACAGACACACATGTTGGGAAAAAATTAACGTATGGTATTGGAACAATTAATGTGGATGAAGTTCAAGAGGCTCCTCCACATTAAACAGGGAGTTGAGAGGTTTCTACCTCATTAAGAGGGATGTTCAGGAGGTTTAGGCCTCCTGTGGTCCCCACTACCATAACCTGTCATGGTAGGTTAGGCTCGGGTGGTCCCCACATGTTAAACATCCACATGGTAGTTTCAAAACAAAATAAAATAAAATGTTACAAACGTTATTTTATTTTATTCTTCTCACAAAAACCGAAAAATTAATATTCACCCTCTACCAACTGTCGTCGAGGTGAAAGTCTTCTTAAGAGAATATCAGAACTGCGAGTTCAACGGTGCCCTCATATTTCAATTACAAGCACCAGTTTAAATGATAGATAACCCTGCTTTCACGTTTTCTGAACGTACCAGAAATAAAGTTCAGAAATACATTTCGGGCACTCTGGGCCTTCGAATCACGCGCCGTAAATTTTCACGAACTCATAAAATATCCATTTATTTTAAAAATAATTTTACATCGAAATTCTGGTTCATTAATTCCTTCATTAATGGGATGTATGTTTTTTATGTTACCAAATCAGTAAGGGAATTTCTAATTTCAGAATCCACTAATTAGGTTTTATGCTTACATAATTGATTATTTTACTCAATGATTATGTGTGGAATTATGATTTATTAATTTATTTAGTAATTTTTACTCCACTTTTGTGGATATAGTTTTGATACACAAAATAAATCCATTGATAAATTCTCAAGTCATTTATATGAACTTGATAAGTGTAATCTTAACTCAACTTCCATTCACTGAGTTAAACATCCCAGTCATTGGTTTTGTTTTTACAAGAAATTATGTAAATGTCCTCTCAATGATTTACACTGAATATCCAATCATGTTGAGTGTATTTATATTTTCCACACATTATTATGTCATTGATTTATCCTTAATCGATGTATATGGTATTTATAAGGGAATTTATCTCAATTTACATTCTATTGAGGCTTATTTGTTTTTATGCGTCAATTCACTTTTATATGGTTTATATACTGTCATTTGACATAGTATGTCATGATTCTCTTTATTCTCATGAACTTATAATGTTTTTATTAATTTTATTCCAAAATTATTTGTATTCAAGAATCTCTCAATTGGTTTGGAACTCTTCAACTAAAATATTGTTTTAAATGTTCGAAAGATGTATTCTTCTAAATCTTTATCATTAATTTCCATGTTTGAAAAAAATTTGAAGAATTTATTTATATGGACATTAATTCCTTGAAATTAAAATTCCTTCAAAATATTTAAAATGTTAAGGGAGACGTTGATTAAAAAATTACTTTTAAATGACTTCTTAGATAAATTGTGCGACTTTTAAATGTTTTCATGAAAGAGGATATTTATATGAAATAATATTAGTGATTATTTTCATATATTCCAATATCCTTAATTTTAATTTATTAATTACTAATGTTGATTTATTATAATCATGTTGTCCATATTGTATCGAATGAGTCATGTTGGACTATGGATCTTCTATTTTTATACCATTCATGGTTTATGGTAAAATTATTTACATTTCATAATCTAGTTTCAATACAGATGTTTGGATTATATCTCACCCTATTCATATGATGAATTCATTGGACATAGTATGTGATGGTAAGGGCCCACTATAGCCCCATGTTGCATCAGTAGGTCTCACAAGAAAAAGTAGTTTATTTGAATAAGGCCTTGAAAAAATTTAAATTTGTAATCCTAGAACGAGGCCTTGACAATGTGGTTATAAAAAGGTATTTCCCCTTCTCTCAAATTCACACCTCTAAATCCATTAGGATAGAACAACACCTGATATAATCTCCTCCCAACTACCCTTACAGCATCATAGGGGCCTTAAATGTTTTAGAAATAATACCTATGGATCTTATTTGTTAAAACCAAAATAAAGCACCCAAACAAGAGGTAATTATTTCATCACCTCTTTCAAAGTTCTTTTCATCTTCCACTTCCAATTTCGTTGATTTTTCATTAAAAAATTATAATTATAGTACCTTTTACATACTATGATGTTATTATAAATATGTTACAATCATATTCATTAATCTATCAATCATGTGATTGGAAAAGTCACCATACGTGCATACGTACGACTTACCATCTTCACGTCGTGGTGTAGTTTTTTATTTTTCACATCATTATTTGGATGAGTATAATAATTAGAATAATTGATGTAGACAATAAATATAACATGTTAATGATCATTTATATGTAATATACCATCCAATTAAATACAATTGAACCATCAATATAATGATATTGTCGCTCGTCCGTATATACGGCTTACCGTCTCAACAACACGAAGAGATTTCATTGCTCATTGAAACCATTAAATAATAATTTTAATTTGATAATTAAACATAATTCCTAGGAACATAATATCTATCAAAACCTTTCCCCCAGGGCCCATTTTGTGACTACCCCATTCCAACCTTCCATAGGTTAGGGGCTGGAGACTGGAACTGGAAATGTGTATACCTATAATGGGAATACATTTCATTTAATCCTATACAAACACACAACCAAGAACACAACAAAACGAAACCACGATGTAAAATTATATTTTAAAAAGAGTGATAAAAGTAATGTGGCTCTAAATACAAGCCTAACTATAATGTACATGTACAACAGGAATGTAGAAATACAACTTAAAAGTACAAAACAGAACATGGATCATCTACCGATGATCCTATATGAAGGGTATGTACAGATCGTCTCCACATCACTCCTTGTTAGCCAGTATCCTCTGTGTACTTCCTAATACTATCTCCCTCCAGATATAGCCATGATGCTCGTCATCTACAAAAGACACAACAAGGTGTGGGTGAAGCACGTGCACATGTGTGTATAACAATACTTTGTAGGGACCCCAAGTCCCCCAATTGTATCTTAAAATTCCACTAAGAAAAACCCACACAACATGATCTCAATCACAAAGAACAAGAAATAGCCACAACTCAAACCAGATTATCCGGTC
Organism: Viscum album; assembly: GCA_963277665.1. Lineage (NCBI taxonomy): Eukaryota > Viridiplantae > Streptophyta > Magnoliopsida > Santalales > Viscaceae > Viscum > Viscum album. The sequence continues at coordinate 62,684,759 of OY728148.1, read as the reverse complement.
AAACTAGGTATTAGTGATGTATAGAAGTATATATGATTATCCACATAGCTAGATAATATTATTCTTTCAAGAGGCACTGTTGTTGACCATATAAAGTCTGAACCACACTGTATCGATAGGTACTTTCCCCCAAAATGACCCACATAGGATCTACCCCCCTTGAGTCGACAGGTACTAGCCCACATAGGATATGATTCACAAACAATTAGTTTGCACTGACCCATTGAGGATCGCCAAGTGCTGACCCACACACTATCTGATCTAAATAGGACCGGTATGAGCTAACCCACATAAGATCGTTGAGTGTTGTCCCACATAGGATCTGACCCACACAGGATCGTTATGCGCTGACCCAAAAAAGATCGCTAAGTGTTGAACCACATAGGATTGATAGGTACTATACCCCATAATAACCAACATAGGATCTGACCCGCCATGAGTTGATAGGTACCATCCTTTGTACGATCCGCCTCAAACCTATGCCTCACTATCAGCCACTAGATTCATCACACCCAGTGTGCTCATGTTCTATAGAATATGTACCTCGAGATATCAGTTGTTCCGAGAATACCACTATGATTCAATAAAGGAGTAACACAAAGTACCATCATGTCGTAGGGGTTCCAACGTGACAAATAGCCCACCAATCAGACGCATGGTTGGTGAGTTATTAGAATTTTAATGCTGAGGGCCCGATTTGATTTGGGTTCAAACCAACCGGAATGTACTCCAACATTACTAGAAACTCATGTATGCTATACCCAATAGACTATATCAATCCAAGAATCCCAACGCCACAGATGGTTCGTCAAAAAATTTCCTGAATTTCAAGATATGGCCCTTTAAGCGTTTCTAGGTCCAGTTTGGCCTCGGTATGGTTGGGCCCAGGTCCGGTCCGGCCCAACCTGCATGGGGGCAGCATGCCCTGAAAAGGTCTCCCTACATGGGGGCGTACCAACCCAAAAAGGGGGCCCAAAATGGGTGTCCCGCAAGGGGGGCTACCCAGCATGAATAGGGCGGCCCACAAAGGGGTGGCCCTCAAGGGGGCGGCGCTGCCACATAGGGAACAAACCGATAATTTTCCACTCGAGCTAGAAAGGGGTGGGGGAATTCCCACTACCCCCACCCCCACCCCCTGCCTATATCCCAAATGGATTAGAAGCCATTTTGTTTAGTGAAACAGTGCTTCCACATGGGCACTGCCCAATCGATGTGGAACCCATGCGGCGAGTTCCTCTTTCGATGTAGATTCGGTAGCGGATTCTGCTCGCCAGCAGTGCTCTGGTCGTGTTTCCTCCCCTTCTGTGGCCGGATGATGTGTCAGCCTCTTCCTTGGATCACCGCGGCTGATGAGACTCAACCCTCTGCTCACCGACGACATGTGATGGTGCGCCACACATTCTCTACAGCAGGCTGGTGCCACCCATTCTGATGAACACCGCAAATTTATGTGGCATACTCATATTGAGGATAACATCCACACAAGCCTTCTTCATATCCTCTTAGTGTCACCTCAATGTCGGTATTCCACAGATAACACAAGGGTGTAGAAAAGCTACAGAGGGGTTGGTCTGGTTTCGTTAGGCTTGCGCCCTCCGCGTTAACTCAAAATCATGAGGGAGGACAAAAAATGGTGTCATTTGTTTTGAATTAATCAATAATAAAAACTTCATAATGATTCCCCTCAACATCCTCCAGCGAAAACAAATGAACCGTGGATCAAAACATTAGTCGGTGGATCCATGATATTGATATTATTCAAGAACATGGAAGAGAGAATCATTTAAAGTGCGTAAATGAATAAACTGCCTACCTCATAAACCCGTTGAATATATTATTCACCTGAGGGTGGTTCATGATCATTATTCCATAAATAGGTTCCCAAATATGCCACTCGTACATCATCATTCGATTCCTGGTTCGGTGCTACCCATTACACCCCACTAGAAACGTCTCCGTCCTCTAAGGCTTTGGTGTCTTGGAACAACATCATCATTTCATTTTTTGGTGAAGTTGTGCCAATATCTCCTCAGCTGGTATACGTGGAAGTCATCATGAACCATATCCAACTATTGTGGTAGTTCCATGTGTTAATCCACCTCTCCAATCCTCCGACGTATCAGAAAAGGTCCGATAAACCTCGGCGATGACAAGTTGCCTCGACTAAATCCTTGTTGTCCCCATTGATCAGAGAATGGAAAGAATAAATGGACCCCTCCTAGAACTATAATTGACTCAGTATCCTATCATAATAAAAATTTTACCTGCTCTGTGTATTCTTTATCTACTCCTGGATGATCTTCATCCTCTTAGTAGAAGCTCGTACCAACTTTGGACCCATAAGTGCTGACTCCCCTAGTTTTGTTCAGCATAAAGGTGATCTTCAGGGTCCAATTTGTGGCAAATAGAATGGTTACATACCGATATTGGAGTGATAACTATTATTGTATTCAAACTCCACCATGGGAAAGTGATCTCCCAACTGCGGCCAAAATCTAGGATGCAAGAACGTAGCATGTTCTCTATTTTATGAATGGTCTACTTTATCTGACCATCCGTCTGAAGATGAAAGGTGGTACTCAAACTTAGTTGAGTCCGAAATGACTCCTATAATCCCTTACACTACCAGGATGTAAAATTTGTGCCACGGTCAGTGATTATCATATATGTCACCCCATTGAGTCACACAATCTCTTGTACTTCAAGACGTCCCAAGCACTCTACAGATCCCTGCTCTCTAATATATACGATGTGGGCTGACATGGTGACTCAGTCAACAATCTCTCAAAAGGAATATTTTCACCTGGACATATGTGGAAACCCTATCACAATGTTTAGATATATTCTATCTTGCTTCCAGATCGGCACCTCTAGTGGATGAGCTACGCTTGTTGGATCCAGATGCCCGACCTTCATTTGTTGACAATCGAGGCATCATAAAACAAACACTGGCACTACCTTCTTCATTCCTGGCCACTAGTGCTGACGCCGAAGGACCTAGTACATATTTTCCACACTAGAATGTACCTCTAGATGTGACATATAGGACTCCCTCAACACCTCCTCTTGTAGCACCACTAAAACCATGGAATGTTATCTGAAGAGGATGATGTTCTCCCCACCTAAATAAAATCCATCAGGTGCATGTACTGTTGACATTTGAGAACATCAAGCCTCATAGTCAATGTCTCCAAGTTGTGTCTCCATGTCTTACTGAAGGAGTGGGGGTGTGACTGTCAAAGACTGGAGGTAATATGCTCCATCTCTATCCACAAAGGATATATGCATCGTGGGTAGCTGCTCGATCACCTCACTCAACAACTGTTTACCAGATCTCTTGATGTGTGAATCTACCACATTCTATTCACATGAGTATAGAATATATCTAATTCATAGTCATGGAGAAACTATAACCATCTACGATGTCTCAGGTGCAGGTCTTTCTAAGGGAAGATATACCTGATACTCTTGTGATTAGAGTAGACTATAAAACACTCACCCATCAAGTAGTGTCACGACATCTTCATAGAGAAACCATTGCTGCTAACTATAGGTCATGTGTAGCACAGTTATTCTCTTTCTGTCTCAACTCTAATGAACCATAAGTGATCACTGCTCAAATTTACATTAGGAAGAACCCAAGTCTGGTCCATGATGCATCACAAAAGACTTTATACACAACGCCCTCATCTAGTAGTCTCAAGATGGTGGCACTTTCCAGTATCTACCTCAGCTCCTTATAACATTACTGGAATCTCTTATTCCACATGAAGGGATGTCCCTTCCTCATTAATGATGAAAAGTGTTCTGCAACACTAGAAAATTTGGGTATGAACCTATGGTAGTACCCAACCAACCCTAAGAAACTCCCCACCTCGGTCACAATACTGGGTGGAATCCAAGAAAGAACAACCTCTAAATTTGTCGGCTCCACTGTAGCTCTAGCCTCTAAGATAAAATGTCCTAGAAAGTGGACCTATCATATCATGAATTTGTACTTTGAGAGCATACCCTAATGTTGGTGCTAGCAGAGTGTATCTAGTACTATCTTTAGATGATAGGCATGATCCTGCACTGTTGCTGGGTATATGAATTTTTCAACGATCAATACTACTACAAAGAGATCTGGTTATGGCTGAAAGATCATGCTTATGAGTCCCATGAACAATTTTGGGTAATTGGTCAATCTGAATAGCATATTCAAGAACTCATAGTGGCTATAATGACTTCAAAAGACCTTCTTTTTCACATCCTCATCACATACCTTGAGCTAATGATAGCCAGATCTATGGGCTGTCTTTAAAAACTAATGAGCTCCCTTCAGTTGATCAAAAATATCACCAGTCCTCAGAAGTAGATACCTATTCTTCATAGTCACCTATTTCAGGTGCTGATTGTTGGAACAATGGTCGTCCTATACAAGAATTGTAGTATTGTTTGTGTTTTTGTTCAATCCTCATTAGAAGTTCTGAATTTGTGCTAGTAAATTGATCATACATTTGAAGAAGACAGTAGTATTATGGTCTATCTCGTGCGACCTTTGTATTTCTATTTCCTTCTTTTAATGTGATAGTTTTATTGAATCCTTTTTCGATGTTTGATTTCAAAAACGATGTTTAGAAATTTTAAACCCCAAGATTTTTTCTTAGTTTAATATCCTTAGACAAAATTATTTGAAAGAGGGCGGAATGTAACACAATATTATTTCATACTATGTTATATCATTAAAGTAATTACATAGCTGATATTGCACACAATTATAACATGGATTACATTATATGAAATATTGAGTTTATGTGAAACAACACTTTAGTATTATAATTATTCAGATTATATATGTATCACATAACAATAAAATATACTAATAATAATTGTTAAAAATAAATTTTAAATTTCATTTATAATTTTATTAAATAAATAAATAATATTTATTTGGAAATGTATAAGTTTCATTAAAGTATAAGTATTATTTTGACCAAGGAACTACTTATTTTGTCCTTTTGTGAAGTATAATAAAACTAATTTTGTACATTATTATAAATAGAATTTGGTTAAATTGACTTAATTTTTGAATTAAAAAATCAATATTATATTAGGGTGAATGTTTGGTAATTTTATGAGATGTTTAATTTTTTAATAAATAGAGAAAAATACTACTTTAAATTTCAAAACATCATTTTCACCAAATATATTTATATTGATAATTTATAATTTTAATTGAATTTAGAGTAAATATATAGTTTATATTTTTATCATTTTATATAATGTTTGTCATTTTATTTCTTTTCACATTTAAATTGGATTTAAACAGATTTCAATCATTTGATAGTTTTTGCTTCTTAAAAACGCTCTTTATTGTTTTCATATCGGTAATTAATTTTAAAATAACAAATGATACTTACATGTATTGAATTTGGTAAAATTTATATCATTTTTAAATTTGGAATATCTAAATTATCTTAGGGTGAATATTTTGTATTTTTCGGAAAACATTCAGTTTTTGAATAATAGTTAAAAACATTCCGTTATTGTTTAAAACCGACTTTTTATTTAAATAATTATATTTCATTGAAATATAATTTATGTAATAATAGATAAATAATACCTATATTAGTACAATTTCATTCATTAGAGTAATTTTATAATAAGATTAGATATATAAAATTTTTTTCAACTTTGTACCGTCTTTTACCCACCTTCTATTCACATTTACAAGTTTGCATAAAACTTAATTTTACATCTTCAATAAATTGAATTCAACAAATCTGACATACATGGTTCTCATTAGAATTTAAAATTTGGTTCAATAGGATAATATTTTTTTTTGAATAGTAAACTTTGAATTATATTTACTATGGTTAAAAGTAAAGAGGATAATTAAAGGTATAAATAATATTATAATTTTATAAAATTACGCCCAAAAATATATGAATTCAAATTTATAATAGTATTTATACCAAAATAATTATGAGGAAATAAATATATTTATTTTTTATCCACTTGGGTTAGCTTTGGATATTTTGTTATATTTTATTTAAAGATGAGTAAAAAGTGTTAAATTCAATGTTTAATAACTAAACCGTTATGAATAGTGTTATACATAAGATAAATTTGACAATAAATATTCATTAGAATAATAAAAATATTTACTAAATCATTATATTTTATTTATATACTTTAGCCATTAAATAAGGAAATTTATTTATGACACAATGATGATGTAGTAATTACCTTATTAATGAAGATTAAAATAATTGTTATTATAAATATAAAAATAAATGTAATTTGAAACTTCTTGATTCCATATATGACTTTTCAAGTTGAATATATAATTTTTATATTTCATTCAATGTATTAGTTTCTAAATAATCATGTTGTTATGACTTTAATACAAAAATAATACTAAAAAGTCTTAAAATTGTCATAAACGAGTTTTTAAAACAATTACTATTTTATTAATTGATATAATATTTACTAAAATCTAATATTCACCCAAAGGACATAAATAGTTTGAGATATGTCATTAATGAACCACTTGAGCTTATATTTTCATTTTATATTATGTTTGTTAATCATATAGTGTAAGAATACAAGAAGACATTGTAAGAGTTAAACCATTTAACTAAGTGTTAAATATAAAATTTATGGTTAATATGGTGACCTAAACATGTATAAAACCTATTTGTTTAGACACTTTTAACCCATACATACCTTATAATATAAATTAATCTACTTGGTGCCTTAGTAATGAAAAATTATTTTATAATAAAAAAACAATTCAAGCATTTCCTAAAGTGCCCCTAACCTATCTTATAAAAGGGTAATTTCCCTTCTCTCATATTCACACCTCCAAATCCATTTGGATAGGCCATAACATACTTAAATCTCCTAAAAACTACCCTCAAATTAACATAGGGGCCTTACAATTATCATAAATCCAATTTAATGATTTCATTTGTTCAAACCAAAAGGAAGCACCCAAATAAGAGATAATTATTTCATTACCTCTTTCAATGTTATTTTCTTCTTCTACGTCCCCTTCCTTTGCCTTTTCCATAAAAAATAATAATTATAGTACCTTCTACATACTATGATGTTATTATCAATATGGTATAACCATATTCATTAATCTATCAATCCTATGTATGAAAATGTCACCATACGTGCATACGTATGACTTACCATCTGGTGTAGTTTTTTTATCATCGTTATTTGTATGGGTATAATAAATAGTATAATTGATGTAGATAATAAATATAACATGTTAAAGAGTATTTATGTGTAATATATAACCCAATTTAATATGATTTAACCATCAATGGAATGATATTATCGTTCGTGCATATATACATCTTATCGTCTCCACGATGCGATGAAATTTAATTTCTCATTAGAACCATTCAATAATAATTTTCCTTTAATGATTAAAAATAATGTTTAGGAACATAATATATGTCATGAACCATCCACTAGGGCCCATTCCATGACTAACACAAGCCCGCCTTCGATAGTCCAGGGGTTGTCGACTAGCACTGGAAAGGTGTATCCCTATAATGGAAAGGAATTGCCTTTAATCCTATATAAACACAAAACCAAAAAACACAATAAAAAGCAACCATGATGTAAACTGATATTGTAAAAATGGTGATAAAAGTAATGTGGCTAGAAATACATGCCCAACTGTAATGCTCAAGTACAAATGGAATGTAAAAATACAACTAAAAAGTACAAAGAAGATCCTGGATCATCTAATAAGGATCCTACATGAATTGTGTGTAAAGATAGTCTCCACAAAACTCCACATCAGTCCGTCTCATTTGTGTACTGCCTAGTCTTGACCCTGAAAAGTCTCATCCATGCTGCTCTACATATGCACAAGAATCAACAAGGTGCGGGTGAAGCCCGTGCAGGGGTGAGTAAAACAATACTCAGAAGGGACCCCAAGTCCCTAGAAGGTCTCTCAGAATTCCACAATGTAAAACCCACAACGAATGATCTTAATCAAAAATCAAAAGAAAAAGACACATGTCAAACTAGAGTCTCTGTTCAAGCTATGTATTAGTGAGGTATAAAAGTATAGATGATTAGCCTCGAAGCTAGATCATCTTATTATTTTAAGGGTCACTACTGCTGAACATAGAGAGTCTGAATCACACAGGATCGATAGGTACTAACCCCCGTAATTACCCACACAAGATTCGACCCCCCTGAGTCAATAGGTTCTAACCCACTCTGGATATGAACCACATATGATCAGTATGTGCGGAACCACATATGATCTCTAAGTGATAACCCACACAGGATCTAGCCCACACATGATCGTTATGAGAGGACCCACACAGGATCGCTAAGCGCTTACACAAAAAGGATCTAACCCACACAGGATCGGTATGTGCTGAACCACATAGTATCACTGAGTGCTGACTCACATGGGATTGATAGGTACTATCCCCATAATGACCCACATAGGATATGTCCCGCCATGAGTTGATAGGTACTAACCTCTATACGATCCGTCTCCAACCTCGGCCTCACTTTCAGCCACTAGATTCATCGCACTATGTGTGCATGAGTTCTATAGAATCTCTCCCTCAAGATATTGATCTTACCTCGACTTCCACTAAACTCCAAAAAGGAGTAACACAAAGCATTGTCATATGGTATGGGTTCCAACATGATAGATAGCATGCCAATCGGACACATGGTGTGTGATTTATTAGAATTTTAATACTGAGGGCCTGGTTGGATTCGGGTTCGACCCAACCCGACCGTATTTAATAATTCACTAAAACTAATGTATAGTATACCCAAAGGACATTTCAATCGATGTATCCCAACACCATAGACAGTTCGTCAAACGAATGCCCAGATTTAAAGATATGGCCTTTTAAGTGTTTCTAGATCTGGTTGGGCCCAGGTCCGGTCCGACCCATCACACAGGGGGGTGGCCCAACCTGAAAGGGGATCCCAGTAAGGGGGCCGCCTGGACTGAATTGGGAATCCCACAACAGGGCGTCTTACAAGTGGGTGGCCCTAATGTGTAGGGAATGGGCCGATTATTTTCTGTCCGAGCTGGAATGGAGGGGGGGGGAGACATCCCCCCCTGAATCCTGAATGGCCCAAAGGCCATTCAGTTTAGTGAAACGACGCTGCCACGTGGGCGCCACCCAGTAAACGTGGAACCCACGTGGCGGGTTCCTCTTCCGTCATAGTTTCAGCAGAGTATTTTTCTCTCTGGGAGCTCTCTGGTCTTACAGCCACCACATCTACAGTCGACTGATGTGTCGACTGCCTCCTCTGATTGCCGCAGCATACAAGCCACAACCCTCTGCTCACCAGTGGCACACGACATCATGCCACACATCCTCCATGGCTGGCCGATGCCAACCATTATGATGAACGCTATAGATTTGTTTCGCATCCTCCTCTAATGATGTGCATCAGTGCATGCCTTCTTCGTAGCCAGTCAGTGTCTCCGCAATGGTGGTATTCCACAGAGAATGAAAGTGTGTAGCAATGCATTGTAGGGTTCCGTCTTGTTTTGTTAGGCATACACGCTCCGCATTAGATCTTAATTGTGAGGGAGGATAAAAAAATGGATTAATTTTTTTTGAATTAAACAACAAACAAAACCTCACATTTATTCCCCGCAACAACCACCCACCAAAATAAATGAATCGATGATCAAACCTTTAGTCGGTTGATCATCGATATTCATATTATTAAACAACAGGGATGAGGAAATCACTTAAAGTGCATAAATGAATAAATCTCATACATTGTAAACCCATTGGAGATATTGCATACTTGAATGTGGGTCGTGATCGTTATTCCTACAGTAGGTTAACAAAGATGTCACTCGCACGTCATCCTTCAGTTCGTGGTTCGGGGTCACATGTTACCTCCAGCAAGAAACATATCTGTAACACCCCAGGTAAATAAAGAATATAAAATTTTCATATTTATCCATATTTGTGAATAAACTATTAATAATACATTAAAGGGGATGCTATGCACGATGGTGTACCCAATACACAATAATGAGTTTCTTGGGAATCTTACGTTGCACCCTAATAATAAAATAATATTATTTTAAATGGTAGTTAATGCCTAGTCGTTGTAATGGAGGGAATGAACAGAACTAACTAAAAAATGATTATATATGTTTGTTAAATATTTTTACTTTTTACAATAAATATTAGAGATTAAAAATGCAAATGAATCCAATTTTAAGCGTAAACATTCTGATATTCTTTAAAAGGTCTATTAACCGCCTTTTGATGAAGAACCTCTTTTAGATCCACTTTTTGAAAATTTTATGTGTTATATTTGACAAAAGAAAATTCCTCTTTATAATCGGGACATCAAAATTAACTTTGTGTATATTTTTGGTATTTTTCCAAAAAAGTTCAATTTTTAATGAATAGTGAAAAATGTTGTATTTTAATTCAAAACCTCTTTTAATCTAATTTATTTATATGATTCGATTATCTTTTTAATTGGTTTTATAGTGAAATTAGAATATATTTTTACCATTTAATACAATAGTGGTCATTGGAATTAATTTCACTTTGAAATCAGAATTAAACTAGTGTCAATCTTTTCATACATTTTGTTTAATAAAAACACACTATTTGTTTTGACAGCAGGAAATTATTACTAAATTAATTAATGCAACGTATATGTTTTGAATTTTTTAAAATAGACATCATTTTTGAATTCAGAATATCAAATATAGCATAGGGTGAACTTTTGGTAATTTTCTGAAAAACTTTAATTTTTGATGAATAGTGAAACCACTAAGTGGTACTTATAAAAACTGATTTTCCGTTTAAATGAAATTTTCCCATCATTGTATTTTGAATTTCAAAAATCCAACATAAATGGTTGTCATTAATATGTAAATTGTGGTTCAATGTGATTAAAATAATTTTTTGGTGAATAGTAACTTATTAAGTTTTTAATCGCGATTAGAGGTAATTAGTGTAATTTAAGGTAAGAATAATGGTTTAATAAAATGAAATGACCTAGACACATGTACTACCCTCATTTTATGTGTCATGGCCGACCAAGAAAATCCATGGGTCAACTTGGGGACCCCATGGAGCCACTTTGGTGGGAAAATGACATAAATATCCTTTTATTTAATGTTAAAGTAAAAATGACACAAACATGAGATGTTTTACTAAAACGAATTTTACATGGGGTTATACAAGTCAGATGTTTTACTATAAATAATCAATAGAATTATACAAAGATTTCCTACATCATAGTATTTTTTTTATAATTTTTAGACATTATATAAATTAAATTATTTATGACATCAGGATGATACAGCGATGACCTCATTATTTAACGATTTAAATAAAATGGAAATATAATGTAAAATCTAAGACCTAAACATGTCCAAAACCTATTAGATTGGTGTACTTAGAACCCTTATCACCTTATCCTCGAAACAAATTAATGTGGGACCATTAAAATCGGAAACTCATTCTAAAATAATGTAACATTTCTTTACTTTCCAAGAGTGCCCCTCCTCTCCTCTTATAAAAGGCCCCCACCTATACCTCCTTACCCACACGTACAAATCATTTGGCTCGGCCAACCCCTGCCCATTGTGTCTCTCCACATCCCTCTATAACTTCTTGAAGCCTCACTTTGGGCAGAAGTCTTCCCAAGGAAGCCTTTGAGCTCAAACCAAAGGGAGTTACCCGATTTTAAGGTAATGTCTTCACTTGTGTCCTTTTGTTTTATTTTGCTTCTCCAACCCCCTAAACTCTTTTTATTACTTTCATTTGTAAAAACTCCAGTATCTTCAATATAATAGGATGTTGTTATAATATGGATTCTATCTACACTTACACACACCTTTGTCTAATGGTTAAAGAACATACGGTTTCTGTGGTTGGCGATTTTCTGCCTCACGAAACAATGATTGTTCAATATTCTTTTAACACCTTTAAAGGTGGCCATTATGATGTAACTGTATTTTATATATGATATATATGGTATTTATGTTTACTATATGCTACTGTATTTTATATTTAAACCATACCTTTATTCTTTTCATGTTGTGTAAATGCGATAATTTCATATCAGGAAGTGTGGACTACCGCCCCCTCAAGTGATGTGACTCGTACATGCAATACATGGAACGTATAAAGAATGAAATTAATGATCATATTTGACCTATATAACATATATATTATACGGGAATTATAATATATATATATATATATCATTTATTTTTAATTCTGTTAATATGACAAAGAAAAAATGAAAGTAGCGTTCATGGGTACGTACAACCTACCGTCTCCATGAAAAGAGCTTTTTGTTTTTATCTCCAAATGATATGGAATAGTATAAAATTAATATATACAGGATATATATGATATTTTAATAATTAATACTATTCTGGAAATTATTTACTTATAACTACATGGACAATCATTTTTTCAAACAAATTCATTTTTGACTCATGTACCAAACATCGGCAAAACGTCAGATACGAACTCACTTTATTAACCAATTGTTATAACATTATAATATTTGATATGAACTGTATAATAATATTTAAAGTAGGTCCTTATGAAATTATAAATTGACCAAATTTTATTATTCAGGATATTAACGAACGACCGAGTCATGTCGGACACGAGGTAAGGGATCCTACTCCTCTCTTTCTTTTTAAGTACACTCTTTTATGTCATTCCTTTTAAGATAATATTTATTATGATTGGGATGTTCTTTTATATTAATCCTACTGTAATTTTTATGTTCATATTGTGAGAGACCCTATTTTCTCTCATCAATCCATTTTGGATGTTTTGACTGGCGCCATTAGGCTGTCGAATTTTCATAAGAGATCTAACCTCTCTCTTTTTTTTAAGTACTCTCATTTATGTAACTTCTTTTAAGCTCCTCTTTGTTATTATGGGGGATGTTCTTTTATATTTGTCTTGCTATACATTTTATTTTAATATGATGAGATTCTCTATTTGATCTCATCAATTCATTTTTGGATGTTTTAAGTGGCGTCGTTAGGCTGCCGAGTTTTCGTAAGGAATTTGCCACCTCACTTTTATTCCCGTGAGATTTATGCTATATTTGCCACCATTTCCTTTGTGTGGATATACTATTTGTACACATAATCATCTCATTGATAAATTCTTATGTCATTTAGACGGACTTGTATCATAAAATCATAACTCAATCTCATTTCATTGAGTTAAATATCTATGTCATTGGTTTTGTTTTTCCATGATTATGTGTGAATGACCTCTGATTGTTTTACACTTAAAATCCCCTTATATTTTGTGTATTAATAGTTGTCACACAAAATCATATAATTGATTTATCCTTAATCTAAGGATACCGACTTTGTAAGGGACTTCATCTCAATTTCCTTTCATTGAGGCATATTTAGTTTTACACACAACATTCTTTTATACGGTGTATATGCCCCTTTGACATTTAATTTTATTCCAAAGGAATATTTTTATACGAAGCGTTTTACTAAATGACAAAAAGGAATGTTTCTTTTAACGTACATGGTGACAACGAACTTTTCTTCCACCACAAGTATTATTTGGTCTTTGGCTTCCTCAACAAGCCGTAATGTTTTTTAAAATGAAATAAATACCATATACTCTTATGTATGTTGGTATTGAAAATGGTTTTTATAAAGGATTTTTTATGTCGATATATTTAAGTGATATATTGTGATCAAAATGTGGAAATGTTTTCTTTCCATTATATTTGTTTAATGTATTATGATTTTATAATGGTACTTGGACATTATGACGGGTGGTGCCATGAATACCAGGACAGGTGGTTACGTTATAACCTCCAACGCATTGGGAATGGAAGTCGGTCGTATGGCTATTCCATTAAGTATGTGTGGAAGTCGGTCGTATGGCTATTCCATTAGGTATGTGTGGAAGTCGACCGTGTGGTTATTCCACTTAAGTATGTTTATGTCCCAAGTTACCTTTATATGTTATGTGATCATTATATTGGTTTTATGGTAATATTTTGGTTACAGAAGTGTATGTAATGACCTTTTAGTCAGTGAAGAGTTTTTACTACTTTGAAAAGTTGAAAAGTATTACTTTGATAACGTATACATGATTTACTTATTGTTTTGAAAAACTAACAGTTTTTAGTCTTTGTGTATCCCATACTGAACTTTTTTATGCTTATCCCGGGTTTTTGAAATGTTTTTCACAGGACTTAACGTGGAATAGGGTCAAATTTGGGATCAAGGTAAAGTCATGCTACCAAAAACATGGAACTAGACATGTTTCTTTTTAAAAGTTTTTATTTTATGGAAACTTAGTTGAAGTTTCTACTTTGTAATCTTTTGAGATGTAATAGTTATGTCCTAACTCTCTAAAACTCTAAACCTGAAAAGATCCTCAATGTGAATTATTCATTTAATTCAATATTAAGTAAGGTTTAAGGTTGGGGACTTATAGTTGGTATCAAAGGTCGGTTTCGATAACTTTAGAGGTTAGGGAATCATCTACGCATAAGTGACATTACCATAATGGTTAGGATTTCAGAAAGTGTCCTTGTTTTTTATAAAGTGAATGGGTATGTATATATTAGTGTTTATCTTCCTCATTAGTACATGATGGTTTTTTTGATATACTCACACTGACATTTCTATTTTTAGTGAATGGATGGATCTAACAGGCACCCAAGAGACAAACGGTTTGAAGGAAACTGTGGTCGTTCTCTGATTAAGATACTAGATAAAATAGTGGATTCAATGAGGAAACTCATGGTTGTTCTAAACCAACTATCAAGGAGTCATGATCAACCACTTGAACCTTGGTATGTTCTGTAAGGCATCATGTACGAGATGACCAATCAATGTGGAAGTTCAGGTAATAATTATAAAGGTAACCATTAGAGTTTATATCATCCTTACGGTTGAGGTAATTATGGGTTATTATATGATATGATGGAAAATGAATGGCATGAGATAAACTTGAGGTTAAAATATGTTATGATCATTTTTGAAGATATTATCTCATTTTGGGGAATGTTTTAAAATTATATAGTTTTGGAAAAAGGACAACACACAGACCGTGTGACAATCTCTTGCGTCGGACAAAGGTTTGGGAATCGAACCCACAACCAAAGTGCGACTGGTATTTATCGCCTACCACTGGACTTCATGATGTCCCTGGTTAGTTTGACTGATTATTTTTAGTTAGATGATTTTATTAATTAAGAGTAAGTTGATTTTGTGTTATTTATGAAAATGATTAACCTATCATGGAGGATATGTGATTAAGTTAATTAATTTTCAATAAGAGACTTTAGGAGCAACTGATGTTGTTTGGAGATAAATGTTACAATTTAACTTGGAAGACTACGTGACTAAATCCTTCGAATATTTGGGATTCAATCTTAGAATGGTTTACTTTGAAGAATTTTATGGACAAATTGTTTATCAAATGGTCCTCGTTGAACTTTGGGTTTTGTTGGACAAATTTTGGAGATTAAGAATAGATTTTCTTTTTATAAAGGGTTATCCTTTTCTGGATTATCTGATCTTGTACTAACCTTATTGGTTTTGGTTTTGGATTTTGTCTAAAGACATGGGAAATATATAGTTTTTTTGTGTGGATTAGGTGATTCTCTAGAATTTTATTATAGTTCTCTTAATGTGAACAAGTCTTCCTAAATCCTCATCTTTTGGAGACAATATGAGTTTGTGTAAGAAATCTAGTAAAAGTTGAAAGTCAACATGATAAGTGATTATGTTTCCTTATGAATAAATTCCTCAATAAAAAGGAACTTAAAAAAATGATGGATATTAACTTTTACTAGTGGGGAATCAAATACTGATTAACCCATCATAAATTTGTGATTTTCATGGGGTTAACTTTCTCCTAAACATGTTTACTATCACTCTCCATCAGAACATGACCCTTAGTTTTTTTCCACCATGTCAATGTTTTCCTACATGGAATCCTATTATGGGTTATCTCGGGTCACCACTGTACTTCTCATTCTTTATTTTAAAGTGATTGTTTTACCGACTCTTGTTCCGATGTGGGACTTTCAATGATGTTTCCGAGCACAATTTTAAAATTGCGAGGACGCAATTCCCAAAAGGGGGGAAGGATATAAGACCCCAGATAAATAAAGAATATGACATTTTCATATTTATCCATATTTGTGAATAAAATATTAATAATACTTTAATGGGGACGCTATGCAAGACGGCGTACCCAATACACAACAACACGTTTCATGGGAATATTACGTTTCACTCTAATAATGAAATAATATTATTTTAAATTGTAGTTAACGCCTAGCCGTTGTAATGGAGGGAATGAACAGAACTAACTACAAAATGATTATATATGTTTGTTAAATATTTTTACTTTTTAAAATGAATGTTAGAGGATTAAAAATGCAAATGAATCCAATTTTAAGTGTAAACATTCTAATATTCTTTAAGAACCCGATTACATTAATGGGAAGAATGCTTAAAACAACTAAGAGCCCGAGAATGTGGTAGGGATTTCGAGCATCCATCATAAGGAACAAAAGGATTTCTGAAGCCACCGCGATCGTGCTCAGCACCAAGGGGATCACATGAACCATCTTTTCTTCTCCTTCAGTCACTTGGGGTAAGGGACACCCCGAGACCAGACCCTTTTTATAAGCTCCCCAATCGGACCGTTGGACCTCAAACGACTATATTTTCGACCGTTGTTTTTCCCAAAGTAACCAATGTTTTGTTTTTGACCGTTGGTTCCCCCTGTCCTCTATGTTTTGGAAATAGGATGGCTCACCACTGGATGATTCGGAAGATTAATTATGATGTTTTCTTCAAAAATGACATCAATGTTAATTTAATTAATTTATCTTTTGTTTCCCAAAATGAGACTTTTATTTAATGTTTCAAAATGACGAAAATTAATATTTTTGTTTTTCGTCCATTATGCATATTAATTGGAACAATTGAACTTTTACATTCTAATTTTATTAAACCTAATGAATTTTTATGAGTTATATATATATATATTGCATCAAATTAGATATATTATTTCTTTAATTTGACCTTTGTTAACTATTTTTGAAACTACGTCAAATTATGGTTTCTTCTACTCATGTGTTTCGT
Source organism: Viscum album (assembly GCA_963277665.1). Classification (NCBI taxonomy): domain Eukaryota; kingdom Viridiplantae; phylum Streptophyta; class Magnoliopsida; order Santalales; family Viscaceae; genus Viscum; species Viscum album. The sequence continues at coordinate 62,667,610 of OY728148.1, read as the reverse complement.
AAGTATATCAACGCACTTTGATTAAATATAGTTACGTTTAATAATAATATTTAATTAAGAATATTAAGGTAATTAACGAACAAAGGAAACTAAAATATATATATCTTCATATATATATTTTCATGTTAGCATAATTATATTAAGTTACCATACATTATAAAATTATGTTTTCTTCAATATAAAATAAAAATTTAGTACTTTGAAAATTTGTGTTAAAGAATATTTTTGTTTTAATAACATTTAGATATTAACATATAAATTTAAATTTCGATAAGTAGCAATAAAAAAAATTCTTTCACCCAAATTTTCAAAGTACTAAATTTTCATTTTATATTTAAGAAAACATAATTCTATAAAGTATGGTAACTTAATATAATTATGCTAACATGAATATATATATATATATGTATATATATATATATTAGTTTCCTTTGTTCGTTAATTACCTTAATATTCTCAATTAATGATTATTATTAAACGTAACTATATTTAATCAAAGTGCTATGATATAATTACGAAACACATGAGTAGAAGAAACCATAATTTGACGTAGTTTCCAAAATAGTTAACAAAGGTCAATTTAAAGAAATAATATATCTAATTTGATGCAATATATATATATAACAAATAAAAATTCATTGGGTTTAATAAAATTAGAAAGTAAAAGTTAAATTGTTCAAATTAATATTCATAATGGAAGAAAAACAAAAAATATTAATTTTTGTCATTTTGAAACATTAAATAAAAGTCTCATTTTGGGAAACAAAAGATAAATTAATTAAATTAACATTGATGTCATTTTTGAAGCAAACTTCATAATTAATCTTCCAAATCATCTAGTGGTAAGCCATCCTATTTCTAAAACATAGAGGATAGGGGGAACCAACGGTCAAAAACAAAACATTGGATACTTTGGGAAAACAACGGTCGAAAATATAGCCATTTGAGGTCCAACGGTCCCATTGGGGAGCTTATAAAAAGGGTCTGGTCTCGGGGTGTCCCTTACCCCATGTGACTGAAGGTGAAGCAAAGATGTTTCGTGTGATCCCCTTGGTGCTGAGCACGGTTGCAGTGGCTTCAGCCATCCTTATGTTTAGTATGATGGTTGCTCGAAACCACTATCGCATTCTCGGGCTCTTAGTAGTTTTAAGCAGTCTTCCCATTATTGTAATCGGGTTCTTAGTTGGGATAATTGGTTAGTGAGCTTTTTTTGTAACCCGAAAATTGTAAGACCCTTCAGTGTTGAGTTCATAAATAAAAGTTACGTGTTTTTATATTTTACATTCTGATTGTTTTAAAGAGAGAACTTCAATAGCACAAATCGCCCAATTTTTATTTAAGAGGTTTGAAAACTTCGGGGTGTTACATTATCTCCCCCTTCAAAGAATTGAGTCCCCGAAATTCTATCATAAAAAAGAGAAACTGAAACCCCAAATGTAAAACTCTACCAAAACAGTGGATCTGGCTCGGTAAACGGGACACCAAAGTTGGCACACAACTCTTCTGTTTCCCTAGTCCAGATGCACCTCGAACAGTGCTCCTTGAACTCCTATTCGTATGTACTGCACATGGGCTTCCAGAGGGAGGCTCGTGCGATGAAAAGCTCGGAAACGTCCGAGTAGATAAACTCCTTGATGACTCTTCTGTCCACATCATGCCCGAGGTAGTCGAGAGGGATGATGCGGTTGAGGAGACTGAGGTTCAGGACTTGGAACATATAAGCTGCACTGAGCTGGCCATCCTGGGCAGCCACGAGGAAACATGCTCTGGCAGAAAAGTTTTATGCCAGAGTGAAACACTGGAACATGCCCTCAAAGTACATTCCCCTTCGCCTATAGCAGGGGAGTTGAGCAGCAGTGATGAGGTGTAAGACGCAATCATTCTCTTGACATAGCCGAAGAATCTCTGGACCGTTTTCTGGATCGAGCAAATGCTGGAAGGACCCTCGCAAGTAAAGAAAGGACGAGTAATCCGCCATGCATGCCTTGATCAAGATAACTTCTACTAGCTCATCAGGTAGGGATGAGAAGTTTTTTTGTCCAGCCATCTGAAAACAAACATCGAAGGGAAACTCTTAACAACATAGATAAGGTGGAGACATGAAAGGAAACAAGAAACTTCCATTTATGAAAATGTTTACACGGAAATCTCTGAGTTCACAAGACGTATACCATAAAGAGTGGGAAAACTTCCTAACTCTTCAAACCACACACAGGATGAACTTACATGACTAAACTCATGGGAACATTTATAACGCCTCCTGAGTTTAGCGTGAGGGGTGTGGAGTTGGGAGACATCGGTGTACACTTTTTGCCTAAGAGACACACGGGTGGACTCATTTTCCAATGCTCCAAAGTCCATTAACTAGCCCCAGAAGCCGTAGTGTAGGACCTGGCATAGATAAGCCACTCGGAGGTCTCCGGCAGCAGCAGATTCTTGAAAAGGGTTATCTAGAATTGTGCCAATTTCCTCACCAGTTGTAAACACTCGGAAGAGGCCTTCGTGATACCTTCTCCGATGTGCATACGAGGGAAACTGGGTCATCATCATTAGGAGATAATCCATCCCCATTCCCCGATGGAGACTAAGCACCCTAGATTAGTTTGACACATCGTACAAGTGCTTACATGTCATGCGAATTTGGGAATACTTTAGAACGTTCTCGCGACTGGCGAGAGATATAATGTTCTCTAGAGCCTCAGTTGGAAGTGTCAAAAGGTCGGTAGGTACATCAGCCATCTGGAAGTTATAACATTTTTACTTAGTTAGTCTTAGCATTATATTTATATCACATGGTTTTCCAGAGTTTCCTGAACCCATCCTCTGATACCAACTGTAGCAACCCCTATACCCAGGGTGCCTCATGAGACATGATATACTTATCATTACATCATTACAAAATATATATCATGTCCCATGACTACAGAAGATCGCGAGGCTCAGAATTCTGTGAAACCAGCTGCTCTGATTAACTTCATCAGTACATACCAGGCCTGAAAATTTTTAAACAAAACGTAGGGTGAGAAAAAATGCCCAGTAAGGGGTTTCAAAAAAAAAAGATATTTTAAGAAAATCCTTTCTCAAAGAAATCTTTTTGAAGAGAATAAAATACTTTTCTAAAGACAAAACATTATCCTTTATTAAAACATGAAATCCATCATTCTTTAAAAACCACTTGCATAAAGAAACACCAAAGTAAACATGATCAGAGAGCGCAACATAAACAATGCATAATATTAAACAAGTTTACATAAATTCTAAAATGAAAAGTGTGACTAAGCCGGGAAAATATGCATGTCATGGTTCATGAGAATATACAGTTCATCTATCAGTTTACCACATGAAAAACAGTTCATTACATAAGAATTACATTTTCATAGTCATGGGAGCTTTCATGCAGGGGTTAGTTCATCTAACAGGACAACCCCTAGTTGAAAGCTCCCATGACTATGAAAATGTAATTCTTATGTCAAGAACTATTTTTCATGTGGTAAACTGATAGATGAACTGTATATTCTCATGAACCATGACATGCACATTTTCCCGGCTTAGTCACACTTTTCATTTTAGAATTTAAGTAACCTTGTTGAATATTATGCATTGTTTATGTTGCGCTCTCTGATCATGTTTACTTTGGTGTTTCTTTATGCAAGTGGTTTTCAAAGAAAGTTGGATTTCATGTTTCAAGAAAGGATAATGTTTTGTCTTTAGTAATGTATTTTATTCTCTTCAAAAATATTTATTTAAGAAAGGATTTTCTTAAAATGACTTTTTTTTAAAACCCCTTACTGGGCATTTTTGCTCACCCTACGTTTTGTTTAAAATTTTTCAGGCATGGTATGTACTGATGAAGTTAATAATAGCAGCTGGTTTCCAATAATCTTGAGCTTCACGATCTTCTGTAGGGTGGGCCCCACGTGTCTGCAGGGAAACTGGTGGTTCCTGGTGGGCTAGGACCCGACGACCATGTTAAGGCGGGGTGGCTGTGCTGTCACCAGGACCCGGTTATCACATTTGGTATCAGAGGAGGTACCCAGCCTTAAGTGCACGGTGCACTGCCTGGGATGAAATGCAGGGCCCACAACGAGGGCGTTGTTCTCTGTAGGGGGGGGGGGGTGATTGTAACATCCCCAAATGATAAAGGGTCAAATGACTAAATGATATGACTCATGTCAACAAGGTGCACCTTCCTTTTCGGGAGCCTACCTGATTAGAACTCCACAGTTAAGCGTGCTTGGCCTGGAGTAGTGATCAGGATGGGTGACCTCCTGGGAAGTTTTCCAGGGTGTGTGTAAGTGAGGACAAAGCACACTGGAAAAGTCATTTGTTGGCATGTGGGGACTATCATTAGTCAGATGACCCGTTCAGGCACGTGGGTGGACCCTAGGGTGAGCCCCACGTGTCTGCGGGGCAACAAGTGGTACCTAGTGGGCTAGGACCCGACGACCATGTTAAGGCGGGGTGGCTGTGCTGTCACCAGGACCCGGTTGTCACAAAATAGTATAAAATTAATATGTACTGGATATATATTATATTTTAATCATTAATACTATTCTGGAAATTATTTACTTATTACTACATGGACAATCATTTTTTCAAACAAGTTCATTTTTGACTCATTTACCAAACATCAGCAAAAACGTTTGATACTAACTCACATTATTAACCAATGATTATAATATTATAATATGTGATATGAACTGAATAATAATATTTAAAGGAGTTCCTTAAGCAATTATAAATTGACCAAATTTTATTATTCAGGAGATTAATGAACGATCGAGTCATGTCGGACACGAGGTAAGGGATCCTACTCCTCTCTTTCTTTTTAAGTACACTCTTTTATGTCATTCCTTTTAAGATCATCTTTATTATGATTAGGATGTTCTTTTATATTAATCCTACTGTACTTTTTATGTTCATATGGTGAGAGACCCTATTTTTACTTATAAATCCATTTTGGATGTTTTGAGTGGCGCCGTTAGGCTGCCAAATTCTCGTAAGAGATCTAACCAGTCTCTTTTTTTTAAGTACTCTCATTTATGTCACTTATTTTAAACTCCTATTTGTTATGATAGGGGATGTTATTTTATATTCCTATTGCTGTAAATTTTATTGTAATATGAGGATATACTCTATTTGATCTCATCAATCCATTTTTGGAAGTTTTCCAGGGTGTGTGTAAGTGAGGACAAAGCACACTGGAAAAGACATGTGTTGGCATGTGGGGACTATCATTAGTCAGATGACCCGTTCAGGCACGTGGGTGGACCCTAGGGTGGGCCCCACGTGTCTGCGGGGCAACTAGTGGTACCTAGTTGGCTAGGACCCGACGACCATGTTAAGGCGGGGTGGCTGTGCTGTCACCAGGACCCGGTTGCCACAGAATAGTATAAAATTAATATGTACTGGATATATATTATATTTTAATCATTAATACTATTCTGGAAATTATTTACTTATAACAACATGGACAATCATTTTTTCAAACAAGTTCATTTTTGACTCATTTACCAAACATCAGCAAAAACGTTTGATACGAACTCACATTATTAACCAATGATTATAATATTATAATATGTGATATGAACTGAATAATAATATTTAAAGGAGTTCCTTAAGCAATTATAAATTGACCAAATTTTATTATTCAGGAGATTAATGAACGATCGAGTCATGTCGGACACGAGGTAAGGGATCCTACTCCTCTCTTTCTTTTTAAGTACACTCTTTTATGTCATTCCTTTTAAGATCATCTTTATTATGATTGGGATGTTCTTTTATATTAATCCTACTGTACTTTTTATGTTCATATGGTGAGAGACCCTATTTTTACTTATAAATCCATTTTGGATGTTTTGAGTGGCGCCGTTAGGCTGCCGAATTCTCGTAAGAGATCTAACCAGTCTCTTTTTTTTAAGTACTCTCATTTATGTCACTTATTTTAAGCTCCTATTTGTTATGATAGGGGATGTTATTTTATATTCCTATTGCTGTAAATTTTAATGTAATATGAGGATATACTCTATTTGATCTCATCAATCCATTTTTGGATGTTTTAAGTGGCGGCGTTAGGCTGCCGAGTTTTCGTAAGGAATTTTTCACCTCACTTTTATTCTCGTGAGATTTATGCGACATTTGCCACCATTTCCTTTGAGTGGTGTATTTACTTCCCATTATTATAATATTTGTGTAATATAATTTCATTTATGGGTACATACATATTCCTTGTATGACCCTTCTTCAACGGGGTGTACGTTTCGAAATTTACCCCAGTTGGTAAAGGAACCTTTCACCCTCCTCTTTTTAAAAGAATTATTTGGTTATGTATTTCAATTCACATACTATCATGTTGGGATGTGTTATTATATATCCTTATTAATTTAAATTTTATTTCCAAGTGATTAGATACCCTTTTTATCTCTCATCAACTCATTTTATAAGTTTTGATGTGAAGTCGTTAGGCTGTCGAATTTCTGTAAGGGAACTTCTTAACCCACTTTCAATTCTTTGGGTTAAACCTCTAATTCTTGATTTTATTATGCCATGATTATGTGTGTAATCTCTATGTTGTAGTTTCCACAATCCTTTGTGTCGATATACTATTTCTACATATAATCATCTCATTGATAAATTCTAATGTCATTTAGACGGACTTGTATCGGAAAATCATAACTCAATCCCATTTCATTGAGTTAAATATCTATGTCATTGGTTTTGTTTTTCCATGATTATGTGTGAATGACCTCTGATTGTTTTACACATAATATCCACTAATATTTTATGTATTCTTATTTGTCACACATAATCATATAATTGAATTATCCTTAATATAAGGATACAGACTTTGTAAGGGACTTCGTCTTAATCTCCTTTCATTGAGGCATATTTAGTTTTACAAACAACTTTATTTTATACGGTGTATAAACCCCTTTGAATTTTAATTTTATTCAAAAGGAATCTTTTTATATGAAGCGTTTTACTAAACGAAAAAAAGGAATGTTTCTTTTAACGTACATAGTGACAACGACCTTTTCCGCCGCCACGAGTATTATTTGGTATTTGACTTCCTCAACAAGCCGTAATGATTTTTAAAATGAAATAAATACCATATACTCTTTTATGTATGTTGTTATTGAAAATGTTTTTTATAAAAGATTTGTTATTTCGATATATTTAAGTTACATATTGTGATTGAAATGTGGAAATGTTTTCTTTCCATTATATTTGTTTAATGTATTATGATTTTATAATGGAACTGGGAAATTGTGACGGGAGGTTCCATGAATACAAGGACTGGTGGTTACGTTATAACCTCCAATGCATTGGGTATTGAATTCGGCCGTATGGTTATTCCATTAAGTATGTGTGGAAGTCGGCCGTATGGCTATTCCATTAAGTATGTGTGGAAGTCAACCGTATGGTTATCCCACTTAAGTATGTTTATGTCCCAATTTACCTTTATATGTTATGTGATCTTTATATCGGTTTTAAGGTAATATTTTCATTACATAAGGGTAAGTAATGAACTTTTATTAAGGGAATAGTTTTTACTACTTAGAAAAGGTGAAAATTATTACATTGATAATGTATACATGGTTTACTTGTTTAGAAAAACTAACAGTTTTCATTCTTTGAGTATCCCTTACTGAGTTTTTTTATGCTCATCCCAGGTTTTTGAAATGTTTTTCATAGGAACTAATGTGGAATAGGTTCAAGGATGGGATCAAGGGATAGTCATGATACCTAAAACATGGAACTATACATGTTTCTTTTTAAGAGTTTTCATATTATGGAAACTTAGTTGGAGTTTCTACATTGTAATCTTTTGAGATGTAATAGTTATGTTCTAATTCTCTATAACTCTAAACCTGAAAAGATCCTCAATGTGAATTATTCATTTAATTCAATATTAAGTAAGGTTTAAGGCTGGGGTCTTATAATATATTTCTTCCATGTGTTTGGTGTCTTGGAACTCCTTCAACACTTCGTTTCATGGAGAATATGTGTCGATACCCCTCCCAAATCTCCATTTAAATATGAGAGTGGGATAGTATCTACTGATGTAGGTAAATTAATGGGTCTCAATAATTAGGACGTTTTCTAATTCCACCAACGTTTCTGTTACTTATATTGGAGGTTCAATCCATTCAATGGCTTAACACATCGCTGGTCCCATGTCCTCTTGTCTGTTGTTGGATTTGAAGAAAATAAAATAAGATAATATAGTTTATTTAATTTATTTCATTAAAAAGTCCCAAAATACATCTTTTTCTTCCGACCTACTATGGTCAAATTGATTCCTCCCAAAAATAGAATCCTAGCACTATGGATTCGACGGTCACCTCATATTTTTAATCCGAGCATCGGTACAAAATATAGAAAATGCCACCCACGTGTTTTCTAAATGTACATTAAAAAAGTTCAGAAATTCATTCCAGGTACACCAAGCCTCAAAATCATGAACCATCAATTATCGTAGACTCGTAATAATTCAGTATGAAAAAAAATTACAAAGAAAAAATCCGAGTATTTATATTTTCTCCAACTTAGGGAATTTTTTCACTGAAATCCATAACATAGACTAAGAAAAAAAATGGGGGTACTAAGAATAAATCTGAGACTCCTGCTCCCATGTTCTCTCTGGGAGGTTCTCGTGTTTTTAGTGAACACACACCAGAGGTATCTATCACCCAAAAAGGACCCTCGCCTGTGGATCCTCAATCTCTACTAGAACATCCTTAAATGTTTCCTCATCATCGATGTCCCAGTCACCATGGTCGATGATGTGAGATGGGTCATGCACGTATCTCATTAGCTGGTATACATGGAAGAAATCGTGCTCCCTATGAAACTATGGTGGTAGTGACAAGCGGTAATCCTCCTCACCAATCATATAACGTATCAGAAAAGGACCAATAAACCTCAGTGATAACATGAAACCTTGGCCAAATCTTTGTAGTCCCCATTGAGTGGAGACTTGCATGAATACATGGTCCCCCTCATGGAAATATAAAGGTCTCAGTATCCTATCATCATAAGAAATTTTCCTACTCTGTAAAGTATTCATCTACTCCTAGATGATTTTCACCTTCTCAGTGGTAGCCCGTACCAACTCTAAACCCATAAGTACTAACTCCCAGCTCCTATCCAGAATAAAGATTACCTATTGGGATGAATGTATGGGGCCTATAATGGTTCCATACCAATGGTTGAGTGATAACTATTGTTGTATACAAACTCCAAAATGGGAATGTTATCCTCCCATATGCGGCCAAAATGTAGGATGCAAGCACATAGCATGTTCTCTATTTTTTGAATTTTCTACTCCGCCGGACCATCCATCTTTGGATGAAATGCCTTACTCAAACGTAGTTGAGTCCCAACTGCCTCATATAATCTCTTTCACTACAGGTATGTAAAAATAGCTTCTCCTTCATAGATGATCATATATGGAACCCATGGAGTTTTGCAATCTCTAGTACTTCAAGACATCCCAAGCCCTCTACTTATCATTAATCTTTGGTTTTTATGAAGTGGACCGACATGGTGAGTCGGTCATCAATCACCCAAATTGAATATTCTCCCTTATACTTGCATGGAAGCCCTATCACAATTTCCATAGAGATTCTATCCCACTTCCACTCCAGCACTTCTAGTGGATGAGCTATGCCTGTTGGAACCTGATTTCCAGCCTTCACTTGCTGACAATTGAGACATCTTGAAACAAAATCTGGTACTACCTTCTTCATTCATTGCCACAAGTGATGATGCCGAAGGTCCTGGTACATATTTTCTACACTAGGATGTACCACTATAGGGGACATATAGATCTCCCTCAACACATCCTCTTGTAGCACCACTGGAACCATGGTACGTACTCTGAAGAGGATGATGTTATACCCACCTACAGAAAATCCATCAGGTTCATGTACTATGGATATTTGAGCACGTTGAGCCTCATAGTCAATGTCTCCATGATTTTCCGCCATGAATCGCTGATGGAGTGGGGGTTTGACTATCAAATACTGGAGGTACGATGCACTATCTCTATTTGTGAAGTATATATACATTGATGCTAGTTCCTCAGTCACCTCACTCTGCAACTTTTGACCATATCTTTTGCGGAGTGCATCTGCTACCACATTCCCCTTCACAAGATTATATACTCTCTCAATGTCATATTGTTGGATAATATTTAACCATTGTTGTTTTCTCAAGATAATGTATTTATAAGAGAAGATATACATGACACTCTTGTGATGAGAGTAGACTATAAAACTGCCACACATAAATTAGTGTCACCACATCTTAATGGAGAAACCATTTATGATAATTCTAGGTCATGGGTAGCATAATTATGCTCATACGGTCTCAAATGTCGTTAACCATAAGTGATCACTGCTCACTCCTGCATCATGACACTCCCATGTCTGGTCCCTGATGCGTCAGAGTAGACTACAAACACAACGAATTCATCTAGTAGCCTCAATATAGAGGCACTGGTCAGTATCTACATCAGCTCATGAGAAAATTGTGGCATCTCTTAGTCCACACGATGGGCTGTCCCTTCTTCCTCAATGATGAAAATGGTGTCATAACTCCAAAAAAATTTAGTACGAACTTATAGTACTACCCTGCCAACCCTAAGAAACTCCACACCTCGGTCAAACATCTGGGTAGCTCCTTATAATACAAAACCACAATCTTTTATGGGTCCACTGTAACTCCATCCTCTGAGATAACATGTCCTAGAATGTGGACATCTCATATATAGAACTAGCACTTAGAGAGATTACACTAATGATGGTGCTCTCAGAGTGTATCCAATACTATCTATAGATGATAGGCATGTTGCTCCTCCATCAATGAGTATATCAATATGTCTTTGATGAATAATAATAAAAATCAATCGAGGTATGGATGAAAGATCATGTTCATGAGCCCGATGAACACTATTGGGGAATATGACACATTGAATGGAATAACCATGAACTCATAGTGGCCATAATATCATCTAAAGGTCATCTTATTTACATCCTCATCATATTCCCTAACCTGATTATAGCATGATCTAAGGTATATCTTCGAAAACCAACGATCTCCCTTCATCTGATCAAAAAGATCATCAGTCCTCGGAAATGAATACTTTTTCTTCACAGTCACCTGGTTTAGGCATAGATTGATGGAACCAAGGTCGTTCTATTCTTGAATAAAAGTATTTTTTGTGTTTATTGTCAATCCCCATTGGATGTTGAGAATGTGTGCCAGTAAAGTGATCATATTGTTAAAGAATACAATTGTATTGAATGTTGTTGGTAAATGGAGATGCATTCAAAGAGGAATAGGTGCACTAAAAGAGGAAGTTGTGCACAAAATAGGTATGTTGTGCGTGAAAAAAAGTTTGGTGCTCAAAATAAACTTGTGGGGTTTCTTTTCTCAAGAGGTGTTTTGACATCAGAATGTAGAAAAGTTTAAATGGCATGGGCTGCGTGAAAAACATGGAGATGTGCGTGTAATATTATTCCATCATGAAAAGTATTGTGCGCCAAATGAGAGGTTTTTCATGCCATGATGGACTTTCAGCACGGGGGTCGGAGACACCTATAAATACACTGAGACCCCTCTCATTCGGTTCTGCAGAAGGATATGAGATGATTTGAGTTCTGATGTGTGTAAAAAGTGAACATAAATAGGGTTTCACGTAAAAGATGAAGTTGCATGGAAAAAGGAAGAAGTTGCGTGTAAAACATGATATTGCCCATAAATGTTTATGGTGAATAAAAAAATTATAAGCTGCACCTAAAATTTGAGATTGTGAAAAATTTATGATATTTCACGAAATAAGGTGAAGATACGCGTAAATGTTGAGGCTGCACGTAAAAGTGAAAGTTGCACGTAATTGGGAGTTTTTGCGTGAAATATTTTTCCTCACTAAAAGAAAATATTGCACAAAAAAGTGAGGTCTTGTGCTCAAAGGGTAGGTGTTGCGTGAAATTTTCAGTGAAACATATTTTCACATTTTGATTATCTGGTTCAGTGGTTGTGTCACACCCCAACAACAAGTACTCCCTTATTTTAATCTTTTATCGTTGATGGATCATTTAGTTCATGTATGGGTTGAGTGTCAAACAAAATTCCATGTGTTTTTGTGGGTTTGGGATTCCTTTTATACCTATGATAATTTATTCTTGTTGTGATTGATATAATGTTTCATGTTGGAGATTTTGTGATGTCATCAGTGTCTCTATATTGTGTTTAAAACATTCAAGGATCAATGGGTTGACATCCCTAGTGTTTGGGATGTAATTTCGTTGTTTTTGGCCAATTCTTGGGGTTTCACGATTTGATCATGGTCTAGAAAAACCGTGAAATCTATCCATGCTATGTTTCATGAGTTTCTAGTAGCCCCTGCACGGTTTGCGCATGGTTTGACACACCGTGCCACCAAACCATGCAGCCAGTTGTGGGCTTTATAACTTCTGACATGGAGCTCAGATTGGGGTGATTCAACTTCCAAAATGAAGCCCTATCTGTTTGGAATCGACCAGAGGATCCTTCCACTCCTTCTTACTTCTATTTGGGTCGATTGTGAGGAAATTTATCAAGAGAGTATGGTGTTTTTTCATGTTTTCTTCATCAAATATTCTCTCCTTCTCTTCCCATATTTTTTCTACAGTTTTCATTGGGGATTTCCATCCATGGACGATCCCTAATGTCAAGGGTTTATGTTTGGTTCGTTTTTATTTTGATCTAGAGTGTGAAAATGGTCTGGGGGGCTTAGATCTCTCCTCCCTTGAAGTTTCATCGCATCCGCACATGGTTGAGGTAGGTGTTTCCATGATTTTGCTTTCCATTGCAAACCCTTGATGCTTGAATTCTTTCGATTAATTTATAAACATGATTCTCACCAAGATATGTATTATAGTTAACTTATTGTGGTGTTTTTATGTTTTTTACAATTGTTAAAAATATCTTTTGAACGAATTCATTGATTATGTCTATGTGTTGGTGGCTTGGAAGTGTTTGATAAAATTCCATTTTGTATTATAAAAAGGAAATTGAGCCCTTGAAATATTTTTTGGGCTTGTATTTATGTATTTTATTATTTAAAACATTAATTAGAGCATTGAATGTGATTCAGGTGCCTATTTATGGATTTATTATTTACAATGAAATGTTTTGGAACATTTTTCGGGTTTTTGAAAAGTTTGTGAGAGATGTTACAATTTTTTTTGTTTACAGGGAAGGGGTATTTCTGTATAAATGTTCTTGGGTATTCTTATGGATCATAAAATGGTGTCATTGGATGTTTTCACATTCATTTATGCACTAGGTGCTCACATGGAAGAGAATTCTAGTGAAAATGAAACTAAAAAAGGGGTGTTACACGTGAACCTTGATTTCTCAAATTTTTTCTCTTCTCTCTCTCTCTAACTATTATAAAATAGATCGTTGATTTATAACAACTGTGTTGGTATTTGATATGCCTTTAAACTGTCTTTTGTTTCTTTTAAAGTTGAAATGTGGGGAATTTTGGGACACAGTTGGTTTCAAATGGGATAATGGCTCGTTTGGCCTTGTATACTTGGGATTTGTTTAAGAAATGATTTGGAACTACTTGGAAAATGTATTTGGGTGCATAATATTTAAGGCTCGTTCAAAATTTTAATTTTAAAGGTGATGTTTTGTGTTGATTTTAGAAAAGAATGTTATTCAAAAAAATGTTAATGCCCAGTGGGAAACATTGAACATTTTATGAAATGGTTTGAATTTTAATTGGTGTGATATCCCGGTTGGCACATTGTTGATGTGAAATAATTGGATCCATATTTGGGTCACTTTTTCATGTTTATGTTGATTCTTTGAAATTATGACGTTTTGATTACTGTATTCCCACTTACCAACTTATGTATTTTAAAAATGGTTTCAAATGGTTTTAATGATTTTCATGTCATGACGGCATGATTGGAACTTTGTTAATGTGATATGATTAGATTTACACATGAGACACTCCTATCTATTGTAACCCTTTATGGGTGAACGTATAAAAAGTGTCTGTGTTTGGGGAAGGCAAGTGCGGTGAGATGAGTCACGCGTGCGAGGGCCTTCCTAATTACACAGTATTATTATAACCAGCACGGGTTCCTAGGATTCTATTAGATGATGGAGTAAAGGTTTCTGATCATCCCTGATTATACGGGTTGGTAACCCTTGGATTTTGTTAGGCCAGGTGGGCTTTTCCACTAGGTTCGTCAGTTAGGGCGGCCAGTTGGTTATAGATGTAGGAGCATCCCCATATGCTGGAAGGTGGTTCTGAAACCGAGTACGTCCAGGGGTCTTCTAGGGTTGATTAGGATCACCCATGGTTACTGGATTATTTACATTTCTTGTTTACTTTCTTCTGCATTGAATGTTAATTTTTTTATTTTATCTTTTTTAGAATATCACTAGTGTTATTGATTTGGGTTTTTTTTTCTAAAATGAAGTCTAATATGAATGTTGGAACATGGTTTGCATAGTTTTGAAGAAGGGAATAAAATGTGTTTATTTTTTAAAAGGAATAAATTCTATTTTTATATCCTTATTTTCAAACTAGTTTTAATGGATTGTTTTGGGAAAGGAAACCCATGGAATATTTGGTGATTGCCTACTGAGCTGTCTAGCTCACACCCTACTTGTACCATTCGGTGTCGGTAGACTCGAACTATTTTGCAGGTTCAGATTTTGTTCGTGGTTTTTTGGTTCGAGTATTTCTTGGATCAGGGTGGCCTTATAGTTGGAGGTGATCAAGAGGTTACATGGATATTGTTCTAGTGGATGGTAAATTATTTTTTGTAGCTTCTGGTTCATTAAATGTTAGTTTTGGATAGTATTAATCATATTGGACTAGATTGTTCTTTTATTGAAATTCAGTTGTGGTTAGCTCTACTTCATTTTCAATGTTGTATATTTCTGTCTTTTTATTATTGGGATAAATCATTCTGTCTTGTTTTATTTTGACACCCAACACTTTTTTCTAGCCCGTTGGGATCAAGAACGCCCTTCGGGCCATGTCGTGGACCGGGTTAGGTGTCAGGTCATATGGAATCTCAACTTGGTTCTTGAAAAAATGGTATCAGAGGAGGATCTTGTTATTTGCTGTATTTGGTAGATGGATATTAGGACTGTCGGGACTCGGGAGGTAGGTGCGGGAAGGGCATCATGAACCCTTGCTCGTTCTGAACCTCGAGTCTCCAGGGGTAGTCCGGGATTGAGTCTTGAGTCTTGTGTTGTTTTGGAATTGAGGGATAAAAATGTAGGTGAGTTGGGTTATATTGTGGCCTTACATGGGCTGGTGACCCATGTAAAGTCCAAGTGCCTGGTTTAAGGCCCTCCTTGTGTTATGACATACATGGGGCATAGCTCACCACCATGTTTCTAGGTTAGGCATACACACTGGTTACTTTTTCAGGTAGTTTTTTGATTGAAATATTTTGATTTGATATTGGTTTATGTGAGTGTGTTGAAAATTAGAGTGTATTTTTAAATGTAAAATAATTTAAATGAACGTGCATTCTATCAAGTGGGTTTAAATTGGTAACGTAGGTTTTGAAACATTGAATGAGTTTTGGGTTTGAGAATGTGAATGGAATGTGGCCCTTGGTATTTCTTATAGACTTTGACAGGTGTGTGGGTATATGTGTGAGGTGCGTATTGGCACACGGTATTAGAGATAGATTGACACACATGTAATGGTTCCTAAGATACCATGGGTTGGGTGTTCGAGTTAATGGTTTGGTATGGTTTTCCTAAAGTGGATTTCAATGAGAAAATGATTTCGGGAAATTTTTTTCTTGATAAATGGGTTTGTGGTATTTGGGAATTATCCTAGGAAGAAGGCAGTTTTGAGGTTTAAAAGGAAACTTGTGGTTTTTGAAAAAAATGATATTCTATAGTTGTTTGTTTTTACTTGGATTCTGAGCCAGTTGGTTTTGATTTGAGGTGTTCCTCTCTGTTTTTTTCCTAAGCCGAATGTTGGATTTGGTATGCAATTTTTGTGTTGTTCAGAAATGCCACCAAGACGGGTCCCCAAATTTCTTAATGAGTCATACCCAGTTCCTTTTCCATCACATATTTTTCTTGTTTCCTGTGGTTATTGAGATTCCATTTTGGTTCTGTAGTGGGTTTAGGATGTCAAGCATGTCTTTATGACGTTGGGAATTACAGATGCGGTTAGAGTCTGTGTAGTTCAAATGTTTTTTGAGGGTCCAGCCTTGGACTAATGGACTTGTTAACTAGATCTCTTGTATCCCAACAATTGAGTCTATTTGAATGTGTCCTTTGAATTTTTTCATTCTCTTTTGAGTGTGTCTTGTCTTCTCATAGGCCGGTTTCAGTTTTAACATTCTATAGTAATCATTTGGATATTCTTGAGTTTTTTTAAAATTGGTTACTATGGGTTCGGTTTGTTTGGTAGGGTCCCAATTTTTGTGGTGGTAGTATCCATATTATGTATGAAAGTATATGTTTTACCCTGGTCGAAGTTTCTGGGTTTTTGGAGTTTTTAGGAGATTAATCCAAGTGAATCACGGTTACCGCACAGCTAGTCGAAACCATGTAGCCCCAACCAGGTGGATAGAAAAAACTACATGACCAGCGCACGACGATGTAGTAGGTCTCATAATCATGCGTCTTTGTGTCATTTTTTGGTGGAGGCATTGGAAGAGTTGGCATACAATTTTGAAACTGTGCGTCCAAGCCGTGCGGGGTGCCTCTTCCATCCAGTAGTTCGCGCAGGGTTGGCACACGGTTTGGTAAACCGTGCGGCCAAACCATGTGATCTATAAGAAAATTTTATATATTGAAATCCCTTGTTCCTGGTTGCAGTGAGATTTTTGTTTGGGGTTTAATGGTTTTTCGTATTAGTTGAGTTCTTGTGGTAGGGATAACCCTATCATGTTCCCACCTCATCCTCATCCATGTGTTGTGGTTTCTTCTTGATCTGTCGGGTGTGACATGTTGAGTGAATAGTCATCCCCGAGTTCATGTTTTCCCATTGGTTTTTGTTGGGTATGAACTTGAGCTTTGGTTGAATTTTTTCTAGGTGATTTCTGGGGGCAGAAAGTGATTGTGGTGGGGAGAATTATCACACCTCGACCACAGATACTCTCTCATTTAATTCTTTTCTCGATGTTGGATCTTTTGGTTGATGTATGGGTTGAGTGCGCAACAAGAGTCCTTGTGTTTTTGTGGGCTTGGGTTTCCTTTTATACCTATGATTATTTATTCTTGTTTTGATTGAGATAATGTTTCATGTTGGAGAGTTTTTGATGTCGTCGGTGTCTTTATATTGTGTTTAAAACATTCAAGGATCAATGGGTGGACTTCCCTCGTGTTTGGGATGTAATTTGGTGGTTTTTGGCCAATTTTTTGGGTTCCACGGTTTGAGAACATCCTAGAAAAACCGTGCAACCTAACCAAGTGAAGTTGCAGGAGTTTCCAGTATCCCCCGCACAGTTTGCAACAGTTTGATAAACCGTGCATCCAAACCGTTCAGTCACTTTTGGGCTTTATAACTATTGACGTGGAGATGAGATTAGGGTGTTTTCACCTCCAAAATGAAGCCCTATTTGTTGGTCATTGACCAGAGGAGCCTCCGCCTCCTTCCTACTTCAATTTGGGGCGATTTTGATGCAATTTATCATGAAAATTAAGTGGTTATTCATGTTTCCTTCATCAAATATTATCTCCTTCTCTTCCCCTATTTTTTCTAGTGTTTTTTTGGTATTTCCATCCATGGATGAACCCTAATGTCTAGGTATTATGTTTGGTTCGTTTTTATTTTTATCTAGAGTGTGTGAATGGTCCGTGGGGCATAGATCTCTCCTCCCTTGAATTTTCATCGCATCTACACATGGTTGAGGTAGGTGTTTCCATGATTTTCCATTACATTACAAACCCTTGATGCTTGAATCCTTTGGATTAATTTCTAAACATGATTCTGACCTCCAAATGTATTATAGTAACCATATTGTGGTGTTTTTATGTTGGTTAAAACTGTTTAAAATATATTTTGAACGGATTCCTTGATTATGTCTATGTGTTGGTGCCTTGAAAGTGTTTGATAAAATGCCATTTTGTTTTAAAAAAATGAAATTAATCCCTTGATGTATTTTTTGGACTTGGATTTATGTATATTATTATTTGAAACAATAATTAGAGCATTGAATGTGATTTGGGTGCCTATTATGGCTTGATTATTTATAGAGAAATGTTTTGGAATGTTTTTCGGGTTTTTGAAAAATTTGTGAGAGATTTTAAAATTGTGTTTGTTTAAAGGGAAGTGGTATTTCTGTATAAATGTTTTTGGGTATTCTTATGGATCTTCAAATGGTGTCATTGGATGTTTTCACATCCATGTGTGCACTAGGTGCACACATGGATGAGAATTCAAGTAAAAATGACACTTAAAAAAAGGGGGTGTTACACATGAACCATGATTTCTCAAATGTTTTCCCTTCTATCTCTCTCCAACTATCATAAAATTTATCTTTGATTTATAAAAAGTGTGTTGGTATTTTATGTTCCTTAAAACTGATTTTTGTTTCTTTAAAATTTGAACTGTGGGGCATTTTGGGACACAATTGGTTTCAAATGGGGTAATGGCTTGTTTGGTTTTATACATGGAAATGGTTTCAGAAATGAATTAGAAATGCATGGTAAATGTATTTGGGTACTTAATACTGAAGGATCGTTTGGAATTGTAATTATAAACGTAATGTTTTGTGATAATTTTAGAAAATAATTTGATTCAAAAAAATGTGAATGCCTTGAAGGAAACTTCAAACATTTTATAAAATGGTTTGAATGTTAATTAGTGTGATATCCTGGTTGGCACTTTGTTGATATAAAATGATCGGATTCGTATTTGTGGGATCATTGTCATGTTTGTGTTGATTCTTTGAAATGATGACATTTTGATTACTGTATGCACACTTAACAACTTATGTATTTTGAAAAGGGTTTCAAATGGTTTTAATGATTTCCATGGCATGACGGCCCAGTTGGAACTTTGTTAATGTGATATGATTATATGTACACATGAGGCACTCCTATCTAGTGTA
Organism: Viscum album; assembly: GCA_963277665.1. Lineage (NCBI taxonomy): Eukaryota > Viridiplantae > Streptophyta > Magnoliopsida > Santalales > Viscaceae > Viscum > Viscum album. Next base: position 62,648,504 of record OY728148.1, on the reverse strand, counting down.
ACCCTTTATGGGTGAACGTATAGGAAGTGTCTATGTTTGGGGAAGGCAAGTTAGGTGAAATGAGTCTTGCGTGCGAGGGCCGTCCTACGTACACAGTATTATTATAACCACCATGGGTTCCTGGGTATCTTTTAGATGATAGAGTGAGGGTTGATGATCAACCCCAATTAGACGGGTTGGTACCCCTTGGAGTTTGTTCAGCCAGGTGGGATTTGCCACTGGATTTGTCATTTAGGGTATCCAGTTGGTTATAGACTTAGGAGCTTCACCATATGCTGGCAGGATGTTCTGATATCGAGTACGTCTAGGGGTCTTCTAGGGATATTTAGGATCACCCATGGTTACTGGATTATTTACATTTCTTGTTTACTTTCCTCTGCATTGAATGTTCATTTTTTGAATTTAGTTATTTTTAAAATAGCCTCAGTGTTATTGATTTGGGTTTTTTTACCGAAAATGAAATCTATTTTGAATGCGGAAACATGGTGTGTGTATTATGGAATAAAGGAATGAAATGTGTTTATTTTTAAAAAGGAATAAATTCAATTTTTATATCCTTATTTTCAAACTAGTGTTAATGGATTGTTTTGGGAATGTAAACACATGGAATATTTGGTGGTTTCATACTGAGCTCTCTAGCTCACACCCTACTTGTGCCATTCGGTGTCGGTAGACCCGAACTGTTTATTAGGTTCGTATTTTGTTTAGGTTTTTCTGGATCGAGTATCTCTTGGAGCAGGATGGTCGTATAGTTGGAGGTGATCAAGAGGTCACATGGTGATTATTCTAGTGGGTGGTCATTTTAATTTTTTGTAGCCTCTTAATTCATTCAGTGTTAGTTTTGTTTAGTATTATTCATATTGGACCATATTATTATTTTATTGAAATTTAGTTGTTGTTAGGTATGATGGGTTTTCAATGTTGTATTTTTTTTTGTCCTATTATTATTGGGCTAAATCATTCCCTCATGTTTTATTTTGATTCCTGGAACTTGATGCTAGCCCGTGGGGATCTGGATTGCCCTTAGGGCCATGTCACGGACCAGGTTAGGTGTCAGGTCATATGGAATCCCAACTTGGTTCGTGACAGGTTGAGTGAGTTCAAGTTCATTATTTTTGGACATCGATGCAATAAGAGTCTCATGCTTAGTAAATGCAATGACTTCAATGAAAATCTATTGAGGATCCCTTCATGAATATAAACTAATTGGGACTTCACTAAAGGCAGTGATCCGGGGGGAGTCAACGAGAGTGACCCAAGGGACGTAGGGAGCTATCCCTGAACAATAGTAAAGTTAGCCATCCTGGGACCCAGTGACTATACCCGAACATTGTAATCCATAGCTAGTGAAGTTTTTTGGATTTTGGTACGACCGAAAACCTATCGGCATATGATCCTTGGATGTAGCACTTTGTTGTGAACCAAGTATATGTGCATTTTGGTCTCTTTTTTTCTTATTGTTTTCTACTTTCTGATCACATCAATATTATAGGTTTAACAAGTTCCTACCACCGTGGGAACAAGATCCTTGTTTTAAAAGAAAAAGTTGACACCTTGATTCACCCCTCCCCTCTCAAGGTGTCCCATGGTCCTACACTGATAGTCCACACAGAGTCTCAAACTCCCACATTACTTCTTGGAGAAAAAATTTGGGGCTTCCCAAGGAGTACACTAGGCCTTATGAACCCCTTCCCCTTTAAGTCATCCTGTTGTACCCGTAACTCATGAAGCTCTGCGGGAGAAATTTGATATGCTGGTGCAGATATCGGTTTCATCCTGTGGTAAAAGTTGATATAAATGTCTACTACCACATGTGGAGGTAGTTCTAGAACATCATCAAGAAGGACATCAACATACTCGTACACCACTAGTGGAAATCATGGACTCCCAACATCTACCATTCCATGGGTAAGGCTAGCCAAATGATGTGTGATTGGATACAGTCTCTTCTGGGTAATTCCTTCATTTGATGCAAAGATTCAGTTTTCACTTGTGAAGGAAAAACTGGTCCCATCCATGCAGACACACCGCAGATTGTGCCTAATATAGTCAATATGAGCATGGACTATGGATAACCATTCCATACCCATGATAAAGTTGTATGACATCGATGCCACTACAAAAATATCCCAGACAAATCTCTCACAACCTAGAGTAAGCTCACATATGATGCCTTATGAGTCTTTAGATGTAAGGATTGAGTAAACAGCCCCACTGGAATCTCTGATCTCTGAACGAGTGTCATGGAAATAAAAGAGTGACTTGCACCTGTGTCTATAAAAACTAAAGATAAGGTAGAATATACATATATCGTATCTCTAATCATCTCTGGTCCTCCGTGTTCGTTGGCCTAAGATTCCGAGAATTGAGCTCATCCATAACCTCCTTCTCCCTATGTTCATGGTGGTGCACATAGATTTGTTGGCGGTAGAACCTCGAATCACCTACCACTGCCTGCTGTATATCTAGCACCTATGACATGACTGTCTGCGGCATGTGGACCTCCTCGACGAATCTTTGGATCTACCTCGGCGGTCCCTCGACCATCTACTGGTCGTCCATATGGCGGGTCGGGTAGTCGTGATCCATGTGTCCCATCCCGTTGCACGAGTAACATTGTATTCTCCTACTATATCCTCCTCTATCCCATGAGCCCCTCACCACCGAACACATATCATGAGGTCATCCACTAAAAGGCCTTGCCTACTTGGGCCCCCGATTCATCCATCTTCTAATTTCTATAGATGACTCTTATACCTGACGTCCTATGGTGGTAGATCTCGTTGTCGGTGCCTGCTCATCTTGGAAGCTCTCCACCAAAATCACTCGCTCTAGCATCGCAGCCTATGTAGAAATACTGAGTGGTAACATCAATGATCTGATCTCTAGCCGGAGACCCTGATCAAAAAATCAGGCCCAAAAGAAAGGGACTTGTGGCATGTCGGTGGAGTTACAGGAGAGATCAGTGAGCCTCTCTGATTACTACACCATTGTCATGATTCCATTCTCTATGTGCAACAGCTCATATATATGCATTGATCATGTAGTAGCTAGGATAAACTCTTACCTGAAAGGCTCTCGATGTCCGCCTAGTTGAGGTTCACCTCATCATTTATCTGGAGGATGAATGTATACCATATCCCAGTAGATGCCTATAAGAGACATACTACTAGGATCACCCTAAGGTTAGATGGTGTCCAAACCAAGTGGAAAACTCTAACTACAACCTCCAGCCAGTCCTCAGCCACCTTTGGGTCCATCTCCCCATATAACCTTAGAGGCCTCTATCGCTAAAACCCATGCAATTTTGTTTGTCGGCCTGAACTCTATGCTGGTGGGGCTGGTGGGAATGGGTGCCAAACAATAGTGGTGTTGTGGGTATACAACCCGATGGTGCTGACACTATAAGACGACCCTGAAACGAGACAACATTACATTGTGGGCCATCATCACGTACTCTCATATGAATTCTAGATGTGTATCTATGTGGGGACATCCTGATAGAAAATAGATGTTCCTTGGTCAAAACTTTTTACCTGGTAAGATGACTGAATAAGATCATAATAAAAACTTTTAAAAAATATACACAATTAGTGTTTCCATGAATTGAGTCGAAAATAAGAAGTCATGGTCCTAGTGAATGGATACGTCATCTGTTTCACCGATAGTAGATTACCCAAACTAAAAACTAAAATCATAACACTTGACATTATTGCCACACAAAAAAGTTCATAATCCTAGTTCTTTAGTGGAATTGACACCTCTGATACAACTTTATCATGACCCAACCCCTATAGCCCATGTCGTGACTACCCAAAGCCTACCTTACATAGGACAGGGGCTGGAGACTAGCACTTGAATGGCGTATACATATAATGGGATCTCATTGACTTTAAATTTGTATAAACACACAACCCAAGAACACAACAAAAAAACCTCGATGTAAACGTCTATAACAAAAAGAGTGTTGAACGTAAAGTGGCCAGAAATACAAGGACCACTGTTAAGTACAAGTACAACTAGAAAGTAGAAATAAAACATAAAATTATAAAGAAAATCCTAGATCATCTGCCAATGATCCTACCAGAAGGGTAGGTACAAATCGTCTTCACAACACTCCATGTCATCCCATCTCTTTCGTGTGCCAGTTGGTCCTAGCTCCCTCAAGCCTCATCCCTGCTTCTCGTCATCTACACTAGAAACAACAATGTTTTAGTTAATCTGATGTTGGGGTGAGTACAAAAATACTCATTAGGGAACCCAAGACCCTAGATGATCTCTCATAATTCCACAAAAAAACCACAATGCATGATCTTAGTCACAAAGCACAAGCATTAGACACAACTCAAAACATAGTCTCCACTCAAACTAGGTATTAGTGAGGTATAGAACTACAGATGATTATTGGTGATGCTAGATCATCTTATTATTCCAAGAGGCACTATTGATTACCATACTAAGTCTAACCCACATAGGATTGATAGTTACTAACCCTTGAAATGACCCACATAGGATCTGACTTTCCCTATGTTGATATGTACAAACCTCTATTGAACCACACAAGATTTGTATCTGCTGACCCACACAAGATCGCTAAGCGCTGACCCAAATATGTTATGACCCACATAGGATCGGTATTCGATGACCCCAACAAGATCACTGAGCACTAACCCACAGAGGATCTTACCCACAGAGGATCTTACCCACATAGGATCAGTATGCACTGGCCCACACCGGATCGCTAAGTGCTAACCCACAGAAGATCAATTGGTAATATCCCCCAAAATGACCCACAGATGACATGACCTGCCCTAAGCCAATAGAGTCGGACATCCATATGACTCATCTACAACCTCATCCTCACTTCCAGCCACTGAATTCCTCGCACTAGGTGCGCTCGACATATGTAGAATTTGTCTCTCGAGATATCGGTCATACCATGAAATCCACTAAGCTCCAAAAATGAGTAACCTAATGGACTGTCATGTTGTAAGGGTTCCGATGCGATAGACATCGCGTCTATCAAATGCTCGGTCTTTGAGGTATGGGCATTTTAATTCCAAGGGCCTGGTTGGATTCGGGTTCGACCCAACCCAGCCATACTCCAACTGTATCCAAATCACAAGTTTAGTATAACAAAAGGCCCATCTCGATCCATGGATCCAAATGCCAAAGACTCTTCTTCAACGGATGCTCATATTTCAGAATCTGGCCCTTTATGCATTTCTGGGTCTGGTTGGGAACATGTCCGGTCAAACATGGTTGGACCGACCTGACCTGGGATATGCCATGGTGGGATCGGAACAGCCTACAAGGGGGCATCCAAGCTCACATTGGGCGGCCAACAATGAGTGGAACGTCCCAAAAAGGGTGGCCTGCAAAGGGTTGCCCACAAGGGGGTGGTCTGACCTGCAAAGGGCGGCCTGAAAAGGGCATCCCACAAAGCATGACCCACAAAGGGTTGGCCCGCAAGGGGGATGCCCATTCACATAGGGTGAGGCCTACAAGGTGATTCCTGGCCGTGTAGGGAATAGACCCAAATGGGAGGCCTAGAAATAGTCCGCCCAAGCAATTAAGTGGGAGGGGAAACATCTCCCCCCTCTGGTATCCCGAATGGCCCGAAGGCTGTTCAAAATTGTGAAACAGTGGAAACACCTGGGTGTCGAATGGTCACCTCCCTATCACCATGGAACCCACACAGCATGTTCCACTTCCATTGTGGCTTCTGCTGCAGCTACTTCTCGCCGGCGGTGTGCCGATTGTGCCGACTCCCCTTCTGTGTCTGGTCGATGTTTCATCTACCTCCTTTGATCACCATGGATGTTGAGTCGTGACCCTCTTATCACTAGTGGAACACGATGGTGTGGTGAACTTCGTCCATGTCTAGTATGGTATGGTCATTCCAATGACCGTCACGGCTTTGTGGTGCGACCTCCTCATTCTGTGTGCATCGGCTCATACCTTCTTCGTAGTCGGTCAGTGTTGCCGAGATGGTGGTATTCCATGGAGAAAACATGTGTGTAGCGAAGTAGAGGAGGGTTCGGTCTATTTTTGTTAGTCCCACTCCCTTTGCGCTAGCTCATAACCATTAGGGGGATAAAAAAGTTTTAATAAATTCTTGAAATAAACAATAATCAGAACCCCAGAAAGATACCCCGCAACAACCTCCCCAAAAACTAATAAATCATGGATCAACCCTTCAATCAGTTGATCTGAATTCTTTGTAATATTCAAGAATAGGGAAGAGTAAATCCTTTAATGTGAATAAATTAATAAACCCCCTACCTAGTAAATTAGTAAGAGAGCGTCCGCACTTGATGGTGGGTTGTGATCTTCTTTCCCACAATACCTTCCCAACGACACCACTCGTACGTCGTCCTTTGGTTTTTGGTTTTCTATCACCTGTCACCTCCCGCTGGAACTGTCTCCATCCTCTAAGGATTTTTTATCTTGTAACTCCTTCAGCACTTCGTTTCTTGGAAAATATTTGTTGATATCCCTCCCAAATTTCTGAAATAAATATGATAGGTGGAGGGTATGTAATGACATATGAATATTAATGGGGATCAATAATTATAAGATTCATAATTTCCCCAACGTTTGTGTGACTTAGATTGGATGTTCAAGCCATTAAATGGATTGACACAATGCTGGTTCGACCTCCGCTTGTCCGTTGGGGTATTTGAAGAAAACAAAATAAGATAATTTGTCTTTTTTATTTTATTTCTTTTAAAAAGTCCCAAAACACAAATTTTTATCCTACACTATGATGGTCAAAGCATTTCCTCCATTAATAAAATCCCAGCACTGCACCTTCAACTGTGCGCTTAGATTTTTAATCCAATAATTAGTTCAAATGTTTGAAAATTCTGATCACACGTTTAGTGGATGAACCTTAAAAATTGTTTAGAAATTATTTCTGGAAAAACCGGGCCTCAGAATCAAGCACCATGAATTTTCACAGTCTCGTAATAATTCCATAAAAAAAAATTTACATTGAAGAATCTGGGTCTATACAATATCATTCGGGATATAAATATAATACATCCTTTCCATAACCAACATGATTTTTTAAGCAAAACATATAATGGAAAACAAATCAGTTAACACCTGAAACAATGATACTACTGAAATAATATTAACAAACCAAAATGAACGGATCATATATGATATAATATTTATGTATGTGGTTATTTCATAATATAATAACAATTATATGACCATTATAAATGATTTTAATGTACCATCGACTAATAAAAAGTACACTATAAGGCATATTTATCTCACTTTTTATTCTCGTCAGATTCATGCTATATTTTCCAATATTTTATTTTTTTCTTATTTTTGTACTTCTCATGATTTTATTCATCATATTATATTCTGTAATCTATGGGGTTTCACATCTTCATTGTATGATCCATCTTTAATGGGGTGTATTTTTTGTAACTACGTAATCGGTAAGGAAATTTCTAATTTCAATTTCCACTCATTTGGTTTTACACATACGTCATTTATTATTTTACTCCATGATTATTTGTGGAATCACTATTTAATAATTTATGTAGTAATTTCCACTCCCCTTTGTGTTGATAAAACATTGATACACATAATCACTCCATTGATAAATTCTCTAGACATTGATATGAACTTGATAAGTGTAATCTTCACTCAATTTCCATTCATTGAGTTAAACAATGAAGTCATTGGGTTTTATTTTACAATAATATGAGTGAATGTTCTCTAATTGATTTACATTTAATAACCAATCATTTTTAGTGTATTTATGTTTTCCACAGATAATTATGTCAAATTTTTATCCTTAATCAAATAATATCGTCCTTATAAGATATTTCACATCAATTTGCATTATATTTAGAGTACATTGTTTTTATACAACAATTCACATTTATATAGTGTATACAATATCCTTTGACAACAAATGTCATGAATCCCTTTATTATTAGGAAATTATAAGGGTTTGATTAATTTTATTCTTCAATTATTTTTATTCAACTATCCCTAATTTTGTTAGGAACACTTTAACTAAAATATAGTTTTATATATTTTATATATTTATTCATCTATATCATTCTAATTAATGTACATGTTATAAAAAAGGTTTTAAGAATATTTTTACATAAAAAAAATATATTGAAATAAAAATTCTTTTAAAAAGATTCAATATGTTATGGGAAATATTTATTCAAAAATGACTTTAATATGACTTCTTTGATAAATATTCTAACTTTTATAAGTTCTCAAGAAAAAATGATATTAGTATCAAATTTTCTAACAGATTATTTTCTTCTATATCAATATCCTTTATTTTAATTTATTCTTGATTGAGGATGATTTTTTATAATAAAATCTTCCATATTGTATTGAATGAGTTATGTTAGACTATGGATGTGCTATTTTTATAAGATTCATGGATTGTGGTTAAAGTATTTACATTTTGTATTCTAGTTTTAATACAAATGTTTATATTATATTTCACCCCTTTCATATGAGGAATGAATTGAATTTAGTATGTAATGGGCGAGGATCTTAATATACCCTCAATTTATCTGCAGGACTTGTGAGACAAACTAGTCTCTTGGCATGGGGACTTGACAAAATTTATATTTTTAGTCTTAGCTTGAGGCCTCAACTAAGTGATTATGATGTTTAACATGATGAATTAAATCATTATGATATTAGTTATTGATGTTACATTTCATTATTAGACTAGTAGAATATCCTTGTGAATTAGTAAAAGGAGTTATTTGATATATAATTTTCTTGTGATGCTAAATTTTATGTTTAAAAAGCTTCTATTTTAGTTTTATACATTGCCTAATATGCTTAGGCTTATTTATGAAAGTTTCTTATATATTGTTATCTTTCATGAGCAGCGGATCTCACCCCTTTTTTATGTTTTATTTCTCCTAGGATGCGATGAATTATATTATGACTGGCCTATAGGGATAGACTATGGTATTTGAGTGCATTTAAAGGAGGCACATTGTTGTTGTTTTTATTTCTTTATGTAATGTAAAACTTCATTATGCATGTAGTACTTACAAGGATACTAAACTGATTGATCTATCAGGATTTGATCTCTTATTATCATTCCAATGTAATGTTAGAATTCGCTAACTCTTGGTATCTAGGTTTAGGGGACTACATTTGTCAATGAAACCAAAGGTTGTTTATTTTAGGTATAAAATATGGTAAATATGACATATTGGCACATTAGGGAAAAATTCATCATTCCTCAAAGAGAGGGGGTACACTTCCACACATTTTAATGTTCGAGGAGTTGACTGAGCACTTATATCAAGTTGATTCCTTTCAAATTCATTACTGGGTAAGAAATTTGACTGAATGTCAATAACATGTAGTTCTATAAGTATAAAATCCATTATCACTAGCCCTTGATGCACCATTTCATTAATCAAATGATTTTTCATTTCAAGGAATTTTTTCCATGAATGATGGATGAGATTTTTACTGAGATTAATAAAAATTGAATTATCAAAATGGATTTTGATTAGAGACATTACTTCAATTCCAATATACTCAAGATACCACTTTATCCATAATAATTGGGTGAATTCTTGAGTTTCCACAATATAATCATCTTATATAGAGATCAATGAAATGAAATCATGTTTCATTATTAGCAATGAAATACATAATTCTCTTATACAGAATGCACCTCTTGATTTTTATTTCCTATCATCTACATAACCATACCAATCTACATCAATATATCCCAATAGATTTGGTTTATATTTTTTATTGTATATAAAACTAAAATTCATAGTTATCATGATATTCTGAATTATTCATTTCGCTGAAATCATGTGTATTTTATTGTGTTTAATTTGATAGTGTTGGTATAGAAAATTGGAAAAAAACATTATCTATTCATGACTTTGTTAACTACAATATACTTACAAGGATTTCTTGTATTTTATCACATTGAACACTTGACCTTTATCATATCATTATAGTATTATCATAGTATCTATCAAAGTATTCATATAAGATGATTTATGAAATTGAAAACTATTTGAAAATCTCCATAGAGTATTTGTATTAATACATGAATCTTCCATCCTTTCCATGTGTTTCCTGTAAACCAAAGAAAAATAGAAGTTCACTAAATATTGAAAATTTGAACTCAATTTTCTTGAATTAAAAAACTTGTTTTCTTTACGCTACATCATATCATCCAATTATTATGTCATCGACATATACCAGCTCCATAATCTATTTATTTTAGTCATTTTTTACATATAAATTGTAATAAACTCCACCAGGATAAAAATTGGGGTTTATAAGAAACTAATCTATCCTTGAATACCATTCTATCAGTGCCTGATTCAATCCAAATAAAACCTTATTCATCCAACAAACACCATTTTCATATTCATGAGTAATTAAACCTTATGACTTCTCAATTTAATCGTCTTCTTCTAGAACCCAGTATTGAAATGAAGGATTGACATCCATATGGATAATCCTAAACATTATTTGAACTGCTATGGGTAATAATAATCAAATTGGATATATAATTTCAATAGCTGAGGAAATTTCATCAAAATCCATTCCCTCAATCTGGGAGTACCCATTTCAAAATAGTCATGTTTTTTTGAACCACATGACAATATTTATTAATTTTTTTGGATGCCCCATTTATTCATGATGACAATTTTTTCTCTTTTTCATAAATTAATCTCTCATGTAAGATTATAATCAAATTTTCCAGGATCTTCATTCACAGTTTGAAAACAATACTCTCTAACAGATACTCTACCCAAGCATTTTTCTCTACATGTGATAACTATGATTATTATTTTAGAGTATTCATCCTTCATCACTACACTGGAACTGTCTTATCACCAATTAGAAGTTTTTGGTCTATTTCAGCAATTTTCCTCTATCTTTGTACACATAACAATTTATCCTCATCCTTCTCATCTCTTGAGTATTCTTATGGATTAGACTCTAGAACTGCAACATCCCATAATATGATTATTTTTTCATCACTATACTAATAATACTGATCACATATTAGCTAAATATTCCACACATTTTACACTATGGTTAAATCATTGATTTCAAGAGTCATTCCAAGACTCTTGTTGAATCATTTATATTCTTTACTTTCATTGGGTATCCATGAAATTTCTATACTTATACATGGGATTCAAACAACTTGTGTATCTCCTTGTTGAGAATGAGCCACACACGTACAATGATTTGAATATAGTTCAATGATACATTCATTCCATATCATATCTCAATAATAGTTTTCTCTTCATACATATATTTCTATCATAATTTTTCTTTCCAAAATTTTTCATTTAGGTCGTTATAAATGAGATAATTTTTGGCCATATTTTTGAAAATTTGATTAATTTTCTTAACTAATACATTATGATGTGGATTTCCCACAGCTATAATGTGATGTATTATCCTATAATTCGTTAGATAATACTTTACATTTCAAATTTTGACTTCTATTCCATTAGTTGTCCAGAGCTTCTAGATTTTATGATCTATCAACTTTTCATATTCCCATAGATATCTTATAATAAAACTAAACTCCTTAAACTTATGGGAAATGATTTATACCCATTTCAATATTCTATAATAATCAATGAAGAGAACATAATATGTCCTCAGATGAAGAGATCTTGGTGAAATTGGGTCTTACACATAAATATAGTTTAACTCAAAAATGTTGGTGAGCTATACTCTTTTTCCTAATATGTATTTCTAATAATCTTCACTTTTTGACATGAATCCCACCAATATGTATGATCTCATGATAATATATGAAGATATCGAGCATCATAAAATTTCCCCAGATATTCCAATGATGTTTGTGTCACCTTCCCAAGACATTTATCACACAAGTTATTTTTTTCTTCCTTTGACATAAATCACTTATCTTCTTCTCCACTCACAAGGTAGAGATTCCCATTTCAATGTTTTTCCTACAATACTACAACATAATATTCATTTTTTATGACTCATAATTTAGTAATAATTATTTTGAAATATCCTGAGTCACACAATTGGATTACACAAAACATGCAGTGACTAGTACCCTCAACAAGCAAGACATCTACATGTTTGATGACTTTCCCCCCAAAATTTTCTTTCCCAAAGCCTATAATTTTCATCCCTTCATAATTTTAAAGTATTAAAATACATTATTTATCATACCTTAATAACATCCCCATATCCTTATATCCTATCATATTTGAGGTTCATATACTATCAATGGTCCATATCAAATTATGATCTGATTCTTTGAATGAAATTTCTTCAACCACTTCCTGCTCAGATATTTTCTTTTTCTTCCATTTTTCAAATTTCATACTTGGCATATATTGAAATGGCAGAAATTCCTCAAAATATTATTGACCAACTTAATCTTGTTTCGATAATTTTTTTTTTAATTTTAATCTCATTTGATAACACATTTATTTTTTTCTTATGACAAACCGCAGTCTTCTTTCTAAAATTCCTACATATTTTTTATTTGAAATAACATTCCAGGTGTCATAATTCACTACTCCTAAAATGGGGATGATAAAAATATTACCTGAAAAATTGGGATCTATATGACTACCTCTATCACTTTTTTTCCCTTTCAGTAATGATTTTCTATGGAGGAATTTTTTTTCCATGTCCTATCTTTCTACAACAATACAATACTTTATAGGTACATTATTTTGTGGAAATACTAAACCAATGGTTACCTATTTTGTTATATAAATCATTTTATTCATAATTGTATCTAATTAAATCATCAAGCTTGGTGTGGGTTTGTGTGGGACAACATTCACTATTACTTCTTTTGGTTTTCAATCATGCCCCATTCTAGCCTTTCCATTTAGATTTGATTGTTGCATCTATTCTAGTAGAACACTATGAACAATATTTATCATCTCTTCTGTCTCTATTATATTATTTCAAAATTACAAACTTATAGTTAGTAGTTTTTATTTTTATTTAACACCTCACCATAGACAGAAGACATCCTATTCATGTTCTTTGATATGTTTGATTTGTTCTTTTCTAGTTTTAGTTAAACTATTGATCTCTCTTTTCTATTCCAAAATTATTATTTTTTACTTAGACAACATTTATAAAAATTAAGGCATTGATGATTTTAGTTATTCAATTTTATCATTGAGATAAGCCTTCTTTTCTTCTATCTAGTACATATAGTGTTGGGAATAATAAAACACTTTGGTAGCATTTATTGTTTTGGATCTTCAAACATCTATCTCTTAAAGTGACGCATCTAATTGTTTTCTGAAGGTCCCATATTCCATCAAATCAGCCATCCTCAATGTCACTTTCATATTTTTTTTATGTAATTTATGAAAAATACTACAAACAAGTCTCCTCATTATCATTGTAGTCCTCCATCTATTCAGCATCATATTCATCTAAACATTCATTTTCTTTTGAAAGTAGATTCTAATTTACAAATATCTTTTTGTTTTAACTTTTCCTACCATTCTTTTTAGAGGATTAAATTTTTTGGGCGATTCCACCAATTTTTCGTCATCAACTTCAAACTTATTAGTTAAAATTTTGGAAAAATGTCCAATCATTCCACATTAGAAGAAGGAAAGTGGAATTTTACCTATGAACATTCATCATCCTCTTTACAGGTTTGAAGAGTGATATTTGATGACATTATCAAAACTATATTCATTATTATTATCTTAAATAGAGTGTTTCATCATGGAATTGAATGCCACTTCTTCTGATTTCCCCATATACACACTATCGTTATCATCATTTATCATTTTATAAGAAAAAATGGTTCAATGAAAGTTATCCAATGTTATCTCTATTAGATATTTATCGTCCCAAATTGAAACTTCCCGATAAATATGAGGTGAATGTTTCTTCAATATATGTTACAAAAGAATTATATTTTTAATGAATTAAACATGATCCCAAATGTATTCCAATAAAATATTCACTATATCAAATAATTCATCAAAAAATCATTTGGGTTCATTCTTGGATATTCATTTTATACCAAAAAACATGTAGGTTTCACTCCCTGGCCATTGAATCTCTTTCATAGATATTATACAGTTTTTCCAACATAGAATGTAATTTCTTACATGACATATCATTTGTATAAATTTCAATTGAAAGAGATAATATTAATTAATTGATCCCTTTATAAGTAGCATCCAATACTCTTATTTCTTCTTATTATAATGAACCACTATTGATATCAAATGATATATCACATGTAGATGTTTTGAATAAATCCTCTCGTAATAATTGTAATTATTGTTACATCTGATTCATCTATAATTGAATTTTTTTTATCAAAGATCAGAATTCATTTGATATTGACCACCTATATTTCTTCTACTAAGAGAGAATCATTGTATTTGGACCTCCCCCTATGATACAAATTATAATTTTAACTAGGTAAAATACCTTGTGGGGGGGGGGTGAATCAATGTATGAATGATTAAAACTCCCCCCTTCAGATATTGTTTCATAAATAAAGAAAACACACTTATCCCTTTCTCCCATAGTAATATCATAATATAAATAAAATATTAAAAAAGACACAATGATTTTTACTTCATTCAACATCACATTGCTACATCCAAGGAGAATACAAAATGATTTTCTAATATACTATATCCATTAATGATTCCTGCAAATTAAATGTACATGATAGAACTTCTATATCTAGGCTCACTGCCTTTACTCTGTTTAGGGTCTTCATAATGAATTCCCAGGAGTCACTCACTATGTCTCTTCCTCTAGCTCTCAACTTCTGGGAAGGTTCACTATATTTCTCTTCCTTCCCTCAATACTATTGGAAGTAATAAAAACATATATTATGGAATTGTAAGGCCTATAATTTTTAAGAAAGAATGGATCATCAACTATAGATATATTCTCTATTGATGTTCCATTTTTACCTAGGATTAATCAAACGTCTCTTTGTGTTTCTAGGTTAGGGAAAATTTCTATCGTGAAATGTTTTTGAGAATTAGAAACCATCTTTGAGTCCTATACAAATCACCTTCATTATTCCCTGAATTGTATGCCTTGTATGCTATATGGATCACATTCTCCTCAAATTTCCTCCAATTATGCATACCACTTGTCCTTCATGGAAAATTTCTCCCAAAAATTACCTATTCATGAGCTATTGCATATCGCCTTCACATATTGACTACATGAAATGTCACCACATATAGGTTCTATATACTGCATCTGATTTTGTAGGAGATGTTTTCTTCTGCGGATCACATTCATTCACAGACCATTATCCATTATCCAGCAATAGTGCCTCACAATAATCAATTCCCAGAATTTATTCCACATGAACAACATCAACCTTCATGGAATTCTACCTCGTGAAATTTATTTAGACTTTACCTAATTCACATTGTAATGATTTTCTCTAATTGAATTATGATATGTAAATAATGGTATTTGAACTCCTTATATATGAAAATATTTCAAAAAAGTCTATTATTCTGTGATTAATCAAATTTCAATGTTGTTCATGCTTCACCATGTACCGATTCTTAAATATAATTTCATTTTCTTTGTGGTTTGAATACTATCTCTATTTATTTATTGTGGCCAAAATCACAAAAACCATTCACCAATTATGTTTTTCATAGCTTCTTGAATCACCAACTCTTTTACGCCAACGACAAGCTATCCTGCATACCACAATACATTTTTATACCGCATCCCTTCACTAAAAACTATTTTATCCCAATGAAATATTCTTTTACATGATCTAAATATCACACTTCACGGGTCCCTTCTATTTCTTATTTCCATTGAAATTATTCTTAAAAAGTTAAAAACCTACTTTTAGAAAACACAAACCATACTCATTTTATATCATCTAACTTTATCAACAAACACAATTACACCATAAACATAATGAGTGGACACCTTGAGGGAGTTTTACAAAATATTATAGGCATTATAAATCCATGATAAAATTATTATTACTGAATCCAAAAAATATGAAATACACAAAAAGTACTTATTGATCGAAACAAGGCTTTAACATTGAATTTTTTACTAAAATAAAATAAAACCCCCTAAGTAAATATTATATTAAATAATATATGTATGTGAATTTTAATAAAATATTGATACCAAATATATATATATATATAATCAAGAGTTAAATTGTATTCTATATTTTTTTCTTTATATTAATAAATTATAATCTCACATTAATATTTCTGGATACTTATGACATCTTAAACAATTTTTTTTGTGTTGTTCATATTCTACCACCTTTGACATGATATATAATGAATCTAATTATTTTATTGATATTTAAAATGATCAATTGATTTTAATTTTTTACAATGATTATGAATCAATATATTACCATTAATTAATGTATTTCCACATTGCTTTTATAATATATGAGATACATTCAATATTCATCACATGTGTATTTTATGTGGTTTATATAATTAGCATGAATTTATTTTTGGTTCATATATTAAAAATTCTTTCATTTTAAAATTCATATTATAATCTATCTTTCATTGAGTTTATGATACATAACATAAAAATGTGGTAGGGGTTTTAAGATTTAATCTCATCCATAATCATGAAGGATAATATTTATTCTTCAAATAAGGAAATATCATGACCCATCACTCACTAAACCTCTGAAATTTATTCTCCTATGTTTATTTCTACATTCCTCCCAATAAGTATTATCCAATTTTTATATAAAAGATAAAAATAATGTTTTTAATATAAAACAAACATTATATCACTTTTCAAAAAATATACGTCTCCTTATAAATTTATATATTTTTAATAATAATGTAAAAATTGTTTTAGATACTGCAATGGAATTGTAAAATTAATTTTCACCCATGTATTCCCTATTTTATTTTTTAGAGGAATCCTTTTATAATTTTGCATGAAAATCCCATTTTGATTTTACAAAAAAATATGAACAAAATATTTGTTTAAATATGTATAGAATGAATGGTATGTTCTCAAATTGTATGTGGTCATCCGGTGTGATCCTTCCTGACCGAAAACATGGCCATGTGGACTGACCCTATTGTAGCACTACGGCTGGCTCCCACACCAGTGGTGCCCCGACCGTCTTTTCCATAGACTGTCAGGCTCAATCTAGTTCCCTAATCATTATTCCAGCATTGATTCGGGGACCCTTGTGACTGTGGATTCAATACAACATCTTCGTATCGTTAATCCATTGGTTATATTACGTGCCAAAAAAATTTAAGTGGTAAACAATGAAGTGTGGGTGATGAAGGAAATTTTAAACACATATCTATTTTCATGTTTATGAGACCATTGATTATTTGATGATATAACAACAACCATATACCCATAAATTGAGCAGTAGAAAGAGAGACTAAAACTTAATAAAAAATAAGATAATTCCTTATATGATTTGGCCGTTCATTATAGGTGCTATGTCCAAAACCCAACTCCATTGAAATGCCAAAAATTTTACGGATTTTTCTCTTCATTGTAGGAAATAACATTAAGGAACATTAAATAATGAGATACAGATCTTAGGTGTAAAGCTATAATGAAATTAAAATTTTATCCCTAATATGTTATAGTTAAATCTATTTATAGCCATCCAACATAGTTAAGAAAACCAAAAACATCATTAAATCTCATTTTAAATCACTCATAGTATATAAACCTCATTCCAAACTCAAATTATGTATCATAGTTTAATTGTAATTCCCCATTTGAATGTTATTAATTTTAGTTTCATGTGTATAATAATAATGTTCAATTACTATAAGTACAATTTTCCCTTGAGTGGTGTTTTTTTCACACAAGTCATGTTGTGATGGATGTTATAAAATACATAGGGTAAACACCGTGTTATGGACTCAACATCAGACTCATATTTTCAATACATGATTCAGTTTAAGAGTTATCGTATTTCTTTTGTGTTAATAGTATATAATATACTTAATATTTTTGTATAATTTATTCTGGGCATAGCAGGTGTTGGAATCAAATGTCATCTGAGCTCCTAACTCCAGATTTTTATCTAAAAATATATAAATGTACTATTTGTGGAAACTAGTCTATACATCATTCCCGTCATCTTGTTTTTTGTCCCAAAAATAAAATAATAGGGAAATATCTTGGGACACTGAGCCCATATTTGGTTTTCCTATTCCCATGAACTATTAAGATATTTTTTATACTATCACAGCACACGAACCAAGGGTATGGCTTGACTGCATATGGTTTTCTCATATTAGTCCTTGATCTCCATTGGGTGGTGCAAAAAGGTGACTCAATCCTCAATGTTCAGCTCTCCCAGCAAATGGAGTGTGTAGGATAAGGCAGGTATTGCCTCAACTGCGACACATTGAAAATTACATTCACCCACTCCAGCTGTGGGGTAGGGAAAGGCACTAAACAATTTCTACAACCATCCGCGTGATCTTGAATCGACCGATGAACATCACGGATAGCGTGCCTCCCTACCCGAACATCCAAATTCCACATTGTTAGAAGACTCAAAAGAATTTATGGTCTCATTACTTGAACTATAAGGGTCTATGATGGTGGATTACATATAATTTCGTTCAGATCTAGGCTATATTTATCTATTCATGGATGACCATCACAATCTCCATCATCACATGCACCAACTCTGGTCAACTGATGGATGTTCCTACATACTCTGTATATTACAAATATGACATTATGGGTCTCCCATATGGGTCCTCATATGGTTATATGATGATGGTATATTGGTTTATATTGTTATAAAAAATGTATATTAATGGTAGGTGATCCTCCCATCCCTAGGTGAAATCAATCATAAATTCACTCAACATAACCTCCATCACCTTTCGACAGTACCCCATGAATATGAATGATCTACTATAATTACTACATCCCCAAAAACTCAACAAAACCTTACTCTCTCATTACAATATAGTGTATTGACTTGATGAGTCTATCCACTATCACCGAGATTAAGTTATGTCCATTAAATTTGTGTAGAATCCCTATAATTTAGACAATGGATATGTCATACACCATCCACTCTAAGATGTATATGGGATGTAACAATCCTATAGAAATTTGATTCTAAACCTTCACATTCTAAAAGGTATGGAGTTGAGTGATGAAATCAATAATTCATCATCTTATGTTGGACCATAAAAACTACTACTAGAGTTCCGTATACATAGCCCCAAACTAAGATGTATAGATGAGGATAAATCATGGAACTCATGTATCACTTCCTCTTCATCATGGATGGAATAATTTTTTTCCATGTAATATGATATCATGATTAACATTTTCTAAACACCCAACAGGTGTGTCACCTATAGGTATATTTCCATGCAAGGCCTCATTGATGATATCTACCAACAATGACTCTCTAAGGATTTAAGGAGATAGCTCCATCTGCTGTAGGAAATTTGTACCCTTATACTTCACTGGGGTCATCAACACGGAAGATGACCACTATAATGCTTATTTTACTAGAAAGGTCTTGGACTTCCTACTAAGTTAATATTCTACATCATTTCAATTTAATAGGGTATAGATGATCTCAATATTGAATTACTATAAAAAATACAACAAAAATTGCTGCCTCATATTCATATCTCTCTGGGTAAGTTATACCTAAGGGTATGGTTGATAACTAAACCACAAAGTGCTCTCCTTGGAGGTATTGTCCCCACATCCTTAGGGGGGATGAATAACAGAACAAGATCCAACTCCTCAGTCTCATAGTTATTATAATGGGGTCTTAATCACCTCACCCTGTACGTAATGACTATTTTTCATTTCCTCAAAACACAACTGAGCCAATCTCTTGAGGCATCAAATTACTCAATGAACCGAATTATCTCCTGTAGTAGTATAAAAAATAGAGCCCACCTTAGCCTCTACCAAAAATTCATGAAGGCCCTCTAACATTTCCTAGACAATGTAAATGGTTTTACTAACCATGTTAGAGCGGTCAAAGGAGATTCAATCCCGGTGAAGTCCATCACAAATCTCCTATAGTTCCCAGTCCAACAATGAAATCATCACATGTATGATGCATTCTTGGGTGTGTACCAAGAATGTGGTGCCTTAATCTATCTAGGATACACCTATAAACACTCATAAGAGATTTCATTCCCCAAAATGTGAACCTCCTGTATCCAGAACTGAGACATTGTGGGTTTTTAGAAATGTCAGTGATCTTGGAGAAAGTCAAGGAAAATCCTATGATTCGTGGTTTGATATAACTCTGATGCCAAGTAAATGAGTGTGTTGTCTATGACGAAACCAATAAACTAGTCCACATATGTCAGGAGGACTTAGTTCATCATGAACATATATAAAATGGGGGCATTTGTCACACCTAAGGGAATCACTAGGAACTCGTAATGTCTATAGAGACAATGAAATGCTAACGTTGGAATTTCAACTTAAAAAAACAATATACAGTGGTATCTAGGTCTATGATTGATCTTGGAGATCCATATCACATCCCACACCTATTTTAAGTGGTTTTAAATCCTTTGAATGGGGTACATGTTCTTTATCGTGGTCAAATTCAAGAGATGGTAGTCCACCCAAATCCACAACTCCCATCCTCCATCTTAATGAATGAAACTTTAAATTTCAATGGGGACACAGTGGGTTGGATGAAACCCTTCTCGTGAAGGACACACAACATAAAACATAACACTATGAGAAATGTGGTTGTCATCCATTATTCCAGAAAAGATATTGGAGCATTTGATGATTGAAAATACATGCAAATCTCAAATTGTATCCTCAGAGGTAGTCTGGTGAAATATTATGGGAATCATTCAATGTAATCCTCTAAAACTGAATGATCCCATGTCCTTGATGAGTATAATGAAACATGGTTCAGGTTATCCAACATATAAGAAAACATGTGGTCTCCTACTCATAGAAATCACCTCCCCTGCTCTGATTCCTCATTCACAAAAGAAGGTGAACATTGTTCCATATGTCTATAGGGATTTGAATAGGCTTGTGGTGATATCTAATAGGGTATTGAACCATGTAAATAAATTCCATGCCAAATATGTGGTTTTAAGGTTCCATAGTGATGATCATATGGTCCCACATGAACATTTTTCCACCAAATAAAATCTTGTACTACTTTATGATGAATGATAATGAAAAATATATTCCAATAGGAACCTACAGAATACTATGTCATGATAGTGCCTATACTGGGATCTTCAACACTGGTAAAAGGAGTAAGAATATAAAATAGTGACTATATCATCTGATTAATAATATTGAAGTATGAGTAGATTAAACCCCTAGTGTACCATAAATTATCTTGTGCACTAGGGGATCATAGAGTCCTATAACATGTAGCTATCTGTGGCCTCGATTGCCAGCTCCCTAAGCCTAATTTGGGTCTCCCAGGGGTGGTGGAGGAAGTAACTCAGAATTCCATCCCCACATTCTTGTCCTTGTGATCCCACTCCCATCCTATGTTCTCCACCCTAGTCGTGGTGCTCACTCTCCCATGGTGGACCACCTACTGTCGGCCCAGAATTCATAGATTTTCTAGAAGGGTAGTCTCATGCCATGTGACCTCACCCTTCACACTAATAACATCAGCCCTATCCAGCCTTACCCGGTACTCTACACATCCCTTCTACCATATGGTCTAATGGACAACCCTAGTCCTGGATATGTTTCATGCGACAATGCTCTACCAACGGACATCCAAAAACCACCATGGGTGTCCCTAATCTAAACTGACTACTACCAAAACCATTTGAATTGAATTCCTCTGATATGAAACCCTCCATTACAAGAACCCATTCCATTACCCTATCATATGTAGAGATGCACAATGGTATTTTTATGGCATGGATCTCTCATTGTATAACCTTCTCAAACTTCCACATTCAAAAGTAACTATCATAGATTATATCCTAGGAGTAGTGTGCATGGTTAGTAAACCAAGATGTGTATGAAGCTACTATAATGGATCCCTTTTCTAGTAAAAAGTAATATTGAATCATGATATAGAATAGGCACTATTGGAAGTACTACTTATGAAATAGCTACTGGAACATAGCCCATGAGAGATTCATCTTGTCATGCATATAGGTAACTAAACTCCACCAGCACCCTCTAGTCCTAAAAAGAGGACAAATCCCAAATCCACCATCTAGTCATTCGGTGTCTGCAACATCATGAAGAGGTTGAATAATTACTCCAACCAATCCCCCACTGCCTATGGATCTGACTCTCTTGAAAACCACAATGGCCTTCAATGATGGTACTCACAAATCACACTAATCTAGAACTCATCCTCCACAAAAGCTATCGATATTATATATTGCTCAATAAGTGGAGTTATTGATGGTAGTAAACCTTATGGAATGTTATTGCATGATTGGACATGGAATAAGGTCTCATCACTTTGCAGTACATCATTATGATAGTGAATGGGTAACCTAGCTGTTTGTTTTCATAGAGGAATCCTATAAATTATCAATGAGTATCGTGGTCAGATGAGTATATATATATATTTATCAAAACAAAGGTATTTGAACAAATATGGATAGTAAAATACTCAATTAAATATAATGAATGTATCAATGTTCCTTGTGATAATTTATTTTCATGTCTAGTAGAAACGTGGGTAATCATGGCCCAGATGAGTAGCTACGGTGGCAGCTGCACAACACTAGAGACCCTGGCCTGAGAGCCACTCATGATCTACATTGAAAGAGTTTCAAAAAACCCAACCAATTAATTATTAGGGATCACCCAAAAAATTATTGTAAGCTAAAAAACACCTTTGAAACATCTTTTTCATGACCCATCCTATTCCGGGGCATGAGATGCAACTACACCAAACACACCTCTATAGGCTAGGGGTAGAGACTAGCACCAAAGGCACAAAACAACCAGGGATGACTTTGACTATGTACCAACACACACAACCAATACTATGGAAATGTATAGTGGGAATGAAATAAATCATATAAAAATACTACAATTTATACCATAAATGCATAGACCAATAAAAGTACGAGTATAGATATGTACATATAAATGACTGAGGGGAAAATTAATCTCTAAACTGAAATGTGTCTCAAGATGAAAAAACATTTGAGAATGTGATGATAGCATAAAATCCCATGTACTGAAATCCCAGCTGTTCCCACTACACACGGTCCATGATCTGGAATCACTAAGCTCCTCTGGAGTCAAGATAAGACAGGTTCATCATCTCCATATAGAATGAAATGTGTGGGAAAATACCATGTATGAGTGAGTATGAAGATACCTAGAAGGATTTACAAAACAATTAGTGCGGTTTGTGAGAGATAAAAAAAAGGAAGGATGTACAAAAGATAAAACAATGTAATGTAAAAATGAGTTTCTCATCCCACAAAGGGAGTGAAGTAAGTTCATCCAAATGCATGGAGATGGTATTCATGAGCAGGTGAACATGTCATCATGTTTTTTATACGTATATTAGTAAAGTAGACTTTTCCCACCAAGATATTATAGACACAGAAATGAAGTGGGGTACCTCACGAGTCATTGTCTCTATGTGAATTTGAGTAAACATATCCTAATAAGTGGGTACTAAAAATGATTGTAGAAACATATATAATCTAACACTGAAAAACTAAATTTGACTATAAGGGGATTTCTATCTTAAAACTCAGACGAGGTAAAAATTCTCTAATGGGCCCATAACTGGCCACCACTGATGCCCAAAATCCATAATGTCTACCAGGAACTACCAGTCAAAGGGGATCAAACAATGCCCCTTGATATTATCCTCTTTGGAAAGGTCAGTATAATATGAATGGGTTTATGTTGTGTCACCCAGATGCGTCTCGGTGGGGAATGCACCCCTCTTACTTGAGAGTCCCAGGTAAAACCAAAACATGCATCATCACTATTTTTTTCGATGAACACCATTACCCAGTGCTACTAAAGGATGATATGTGGGAGGGGAATCCTTTAATGTAAATGAATAATGTCACTACCCTAACCCTACTAAGTAAACGTCTTAAATAATGTACAAAAAGCACCACTTCCAAGACATGCTAGATGGTAAACATGAAAGGGAGAACATCAAATTCCAGTTCCCGACCCCAATAGATGGTATGACCAGATGAGTCATCAGTGAACACCACTACCCAACCCTACTGGAGGGTAAGGTAGTACTACATTTGTGATTCTAAAAAGTTTAATTCTATAACTATTGTCATTGCAAATTTCTATATGATCATTGAGTTTAGAACACCTTAATTCATAACCAAAATGATACATATGTGGTCACAACCATATTATAAAATAAAAAAACATAGGACAAGGTATTTATTTTCCACAAATGGAAAACAGATGTAAAAAATGATTCATACGAAAATTCACCCAAACATGTCAAAGTGGTGCCTGTATTTGACCATGAACAACAAAATCATTGAATTATGTCAAATGCTTTCTCTTGAGGAGAGGAACATAATTCTATAGAGGGTGCTTCAAATAGATTCCATTATTAGAGGATAAGGTAATTTGAATCCTCCAAAGAGGGTACCGGGCTAGTGAACTTACTCACAGTCGGTCAGACTGCCTTGGTGGTCGACCAACCCACTACTCTAGCACCACGACAGATATCACGATTGTCATCCAATAGCTGACCCGACTCCAAACTGGTTCTCTATGTGTATCATAGTCTATTAGACCAACACTCATTCCCATGCGGTCTAACCCATGACTGATATTGGATCCAGCCGACGATCCGGTCACCGGTCGCGTCACCACAGTCTGGCAGTCTCAGATATTATGGGGTTGGTAGCCGCCTAATGTCAAGAATTATGACACCACCCAGTTGATTACAATGCCATGTGGTCTGGCCACATTTTGTCTCAACCAGGGATGATGTGCTGCATGAACTCTACAAAACCTCGATGGAGCAACCCTCTACTACTTGGCGTACCGATGAAACCTAGGCAGTCCATTCCACATATTGGTCGGCATGTTACGGTCACCCAATCACGATTCCATTAGTATATCGGGGACCCTTGTGACAATGTCTTCACTCCAACAACCATTGATAGTCAATCCACCAATGATCTTATGAACCCAACATTTCGTGGTGGAAAACCACTATGAGAGAGGGTAGAACAATATTTTAAACACAGATCAGGGGCCATGTTCATTCATCCATCGATGATTTGATGATAGATCATCAAACATATATATATAAATTTATTACTATAAGGATAAAATAAAATAGGACTCAAAAACAAAATATATCCAACCTTGATATGGCCATTTGTGGTAGAAAATGAATCCATGAGACTTCTGATTAAATATGTCGATTATTTGGATGACATTTCTGCTAGTTGTAATGGATAACATTGATGAACAATAGAGATCCAAGAGATAAAGATTAGGTGTAGAGAAATATATAGATTTGGGTTTTAAACATAATCTTAAATACATAAATATATTTAAATTCATCCCACCAGGCGAGGAAAACCGAAACCATTACACCATTTCATCTTATGTCATTCCTTGCAAAAAATACCTTTTCAAACTCAATGGGGGAAATCAATTTCTAATCGGAGTCCCAATTTGAATTTTATTAAATTCAATGTCGGGTGTAAAATAATTATGATTAATTATTTTAATTGAAAATTTTCTCCAGGGTGTTGTTTATTTTATTGGAGTCCCACACTTTTGAATATTATACCCCACAGAGAGTAAATGATAAGTTTTGGACTCAACCATTGTCTCAAATTTCCAATCTGATGTCTTGTTTAAGAGTTATCATATTTCCATTTCATGAATAATATAGAATATACTAATTTTTTTGAATAATTTAATCTAGGAACATCAGGTCTTAGAATTTCACACTGTTTAAGCACCTAACTCTAGAAATATTTGTATAAATATTTCAATGTTTTACAAGATGAAAACTGTGTATATACATTATTTCATTTTTTCGGGCCTAAAATGATTTGGGTCACTATTCAACTATCTACCTAAAATGATTCATGAAAATATTAATCTCATGATATATCATGAAATGAATCATAAGTAATGATATATCCGAAAAAACAATCACATCACACCACAGTTGCATCTCCCAAGGTGAAATAATATTCAAACCAAAATAAAAATAAAAAAATGTCACCATGGGTGCTTGGGTTCTCCCCTACTCATGTGATAGCTACTCCCATCCATGAGCTCATTTCCAAGGCTTTCCTCTTACTAGTATCTTATCGAACATTACCAAATAGGATGGTAAAAATAGAAATGTAAACTCTTCTATAAAACCAATTTGTAACATCCCTTCCCTGATTCCATACAATAGTACCCCAAGCCAGTCCACTATGTAACCACATGCATGCCTCCCCATATGATAGAGGCTATAGTCTAGAAGCGAGGGTATAATATAAATCATGGAAACACATTACCTTATTTTTCATCATTGTAACACACCATATGATATAAATAATAAATACTAAATAAATAACCAAATTAAATTATAACAAGAACAATACAATTATAATAAGGTAACCAAAAAAAGAAGTACAATATCATATGTAAATAATGGATATTTCATGAAAAATACATGTCATTGTCAAAATAAAACTCAAATTAAGCACACTAATGAATTATAATCATATCCTAAACCATGTATTGTTTCTATATCCAGGATCCAACTCGACATAGCCACCTCACACATGGCATTTTCCCTAATCTTGTCCTGAAACCACATAATATATTCGGGTACTAATAAGATATCTCAAGTATGGTGTGAGTATTCATAAATTTTACATCACCAACGGGGTCTATATCAATTTTTATTCTATAACAGTATTATGATGTTGTAGAAGTAAAATAGTAAAATGCATAAAAAACACATACAACATTATCAATTTATACATTATTTATCCATATAAAATTTATCAGGTTTCTGAGGATACCGAAACCTCAATACTTACTTGAGACCACACAGATGTGTACACTCTCACCAATGAATATTATATTCAAGAATGCTATTATTACTTTTATATATCTCATCTCAATATATGAATTTATTTCTTAAAAATATAGATCACCAATTTTATATAATTTCCTTTACTCTCTTCATTATATCAGTAATTAATTGATCAATTAATTAATCATATCGATCAATGTAATTAATTAATTAATTAATTAATCCTATAAATATAATTAATTAACACACAAATAATTTATTCATCTTAGTCTCATTACTTAACTAAATAATAAATTAATATTCTCATTCCCAATAATTAATTGAAAAAATAATTAATATTCTCCATCTCGTTAATTAACTGAACAATTTATTATTCATCTAAATGTTATTATTTAACTAAAATAGATTAATATTATGTACTTTATTCCCAATTCATGAATTATATCAAACATCAATTAACATAATTAATTTACTAATTAATTAATCAATAAAAATGTAACATCCAAATAATCCAATAATTAATAATCAATTAATCCTTAATTTTAAAATTTTACTCTCTTATAAATATTTATTCAAATAATTATTCTAATTCTTAGTCTCCATATCGTATTATTAATTCATCAATTACATACACTGAATTCAAAACAATAATAAAAAAAATTAATTTAACCATTAATTTTCCTTAATCGAGAATCATATTATTCACTCAAATCCCCAATACCTTATTTTATTTATTGACAACATTAATAAATTAAATTTTTTAGTTTTTATTTTATATTATTATGATTGGAATTATATAAATACAAATATTTAATTGAAATATTTATTGGTTTAATTTTATAATAGACCACCTACCATAATTCGTTGATGGATTATCGCCCAATATAAATCCAAAAAGTATGTGAAGCATAACATTATAAAACAAGCTCATGACATAAAAACCCAAATCAACATTGAAAAAATCATTATACTTAGATTACATATATATATCTATATTCCATGATAAATATTTAATCAATGAAAATCAATTTTAGAATGGGATATGAAATGAATAAGAACATGAAACCAAGAAGAATATGATTCCCTTACTGGGATGGGTGTAGATCATTGATTCAGGGTTTGAATATAAAATAATTGAGGTTGGGAATACTTATAATCATTTCATGAGGATCTGAAATCATAAATGAAAATATATGGTAGAATGGGGTTTTAATATATTGAGTTTCATTGGAACAGTTGATTTAAAATCTAATATTTTGGGTGAATTAAATTCACATTCCAAGTTTTCTAGAAAGGGGAACATATTTTTCCATATCTATACACATAAAAACTGTAACTATGTTATTGGGGTTCCCAATTACAACAAAAGGGGTGCACAGTTCCAAAAATCCTTTTCAATAATTTAAAATTTAGAATGTCTATGTATGCACTGTTTTCTGGGCATGACAACACTATTTTCCCAAACCGTTCCCAAACTGTTCACCTCCCAACTTCTTTAATTTTTCTAAAATATTTACCCAACACATTCCAATTTAATACCAACCAAAATTTTACCAAAAGAGTGAATAATTAATACACAAAGTCATTCATGAGTTATCTCAAGAAAATATTAGTATCCATAAACTGTGTTAGACAATGTGTTGTTGAGAAAAAGAATTAGATAATTATTACAGTGAAATATATTGTGATTATGTCCAATGTATTATCACAATTTATTATTAACAACCATCACCTAAAATAGATCCATGACTCACCAATGAAGATAATGAAAAAGTTATTCGAGATCTAGAGTGGTGGTGTCCCTATATGAATGAAGACATAGTTTCATATATGTGAAGAATGTGGTAAAAAAGAACTAATGTGAATGTCTTAAGGGAATGAGAGGATTATTTGAGATTATAAAATAATGGTACAAATCGATTATATAATGAGGAAAAATGAATATTTCAATTTAAAATATGTACAGTAACAATTTGTTCCATATGGAATCATTAATGGTTCTATGTTAGAAATTTGGAATAAATGTGAATTATAAATATATATATCCTAGTGGGAACTCTAGTGATGAATATCATCAAGGTTGTATGAGTAATGTTTATACTTTTGATGATGAAGATACCATGAATGTAATATAAATTTTATGGGATGAACTAATAATATTTTTTGATAATCGATAAAATATTGATTTAATTTATGTTCATTAATTATAAGACTTCATTTGTGGTTTATATGGTAGGAAAGAGGTAATAATGTATAATATTGTGAATCCAATTTAATAGTTTAACATTGGAGTGGAATGAATGATGTTTTTTTGTTTGTAAATTTAGGACTTTTGTAATGTAAATCGATAAAATATAATAGGAATGATTGGTATATGTATTTAATGTATTTTCAGGAATATATTTATAGTTGTAGAGTACCAAGAAATATGTTCGAATGTAAGGGTGATATTTTAGAGACAACACATGAGTAGGGTAAGTAAACACATAATGCTTTCCTGATGTTGAGATAATATTATATATTCTGAGTTATGAGGTTATTTATATAAATAAAATAAATTGGATATTATTAATGATAATAGAACATATTGAGGATTTGTTGACAATGATAAATGTTATCAGTGATGGAGATTAAATATTTTTTCAATTTGTTTAATGTATCCAATAATCTAAGATTTTTGTAATTAATATTTAAGTTAGTATGTTTCTAATATAGTTTTATGATATATCAGTTTTCTACAGTGTTCCACGATAATACATGATAAATGTATTCACATTTTTGTGAAAAGAATGTCATAAATTATATTTTATGGTTGATTAAAGAAAAGATGATTTTGGAAATTTATTGGAATTATGAATATTATTTTAGATTTAAATCTTTTGGGAGGCTTATACAGTTATGAAATTATGAAGTGGTTTAATTTGATATTTAGAAGATTATCTGGAGAATAATGTATTAATTAATCATATTTATATTTATAAATAATTGATAAATTGTTCCAAACATTTTGATATGATGATAACTAGAGTTATAATTCATGTATAATATTTCTATTATATATATTATAATTAATTTTTTCTTCATGAATAAAAATGTATATTTATTTCTTGAATTAATATATAATGTTGAACTTGTTCAAGGAAAAACAAAATCAAGAGATTGTTATTATCGAATATAATTAAATCAATTATATATATCTCATAAAAATTAAACAACATTAAAAAAATGATCCATAATATTTTTTCCCTATTATTATAATATTTTATGATATCTACGATTTTTCCACACCTCTCTAATTATGTAATTTTTTTGAAAACATTAACCTTGACCATGTTATCTATCAGTCTCCAGAAGTATTTGTGTCAACATTTTCTATTTTTATATCCACCTTTAACCATACTATATATTTTATCCTATTTATAAATATAATAATTGTTATCATATATAATCAATACACATCTATTTCTCTATTTTAATAATAATGTTTAATTAACCCATTTTTATATAGGTTTCCAACAATAATATTTTTAATTGATAAAGACACTCATAATGAGAACATATTCAAATTATGATGATGAAAATTATTAATATGAGGTTAATATAACACCACTATATTTTGTAAAATAATTTTTTGAATTAGTTTAACATTTTTGATAGTGTATGATACAAAGAAAATGAATTTAAAAAAACATGATAGATAATTAACAAGTTATTAATTATTTCGGTAGTTATCACATAGTCATTGTAATAGAGGATGTGAATAAGATAAAATAAAATAAAAAACCACATCATTAGACAATTTATATAAAAAAATAATTCTCTATTGACCAAAAAATTAAAATGAAAAATAAAATTATCCATTAAATAAAGTATATTATTTTATAAAAACCAAATCCCATACAAACAATTATATTTTATTTAAAAAAGATTAAAATAATTAATTTTTCATAGTTATATTAATAATATTTGTATATAATGTATTAAATAAAAATTTTAACATTCACCTTAAGTATTTTCTATAATGCAGATATTAACTAATCCAAATATTCTTTTAAAATTTCATTTTTCTGGAAACCAGATTTATTGCATTTTTTCAAATTATTTTAAAATTAATTTTTTTCAATTTTGAAATAGCAAACCAAAAAATAATATTTCTTAATAAAATGAGTATTGTAATATTATATTTGATTATCTGTTTTGAAAATGGTTAAAAAATATTATTTTTCGACAAATAAAGAAAAATATTTTCTTTTATTAATAATAATTTTTTCATTTAATGAAATGGTATTGTTAATTTTTTTTTATAAAATTGGGTTTGAAGAAAAAATATTTCAATTATATATCAATTAATCTAACTAATGTCCTTTGAATAATCTTATTTCAAATTTTGTTATATAATATTTTTATACTTTTCAAATTTTTCTCATAGAAAACCAATATTCTCATTGTATATGCTGGATTAATTTTAAATTATATTTTGTCCACTTCAATGAATGTAATTCTGAAAAATATATAAAATATTCTTACATATAGTAATATATTTGTTTATAATTTGGTAAACTAAATTATTTTCAATAATTAATATTAAATTCAATAAAAACTATTTACTATGGTTATTAAAAAAACTAGTCTACAAGGGAATATTCCAAAAATACAATTATAAAAAATGGCCCAAAACAAGACCACACACATTTTTTTGGAATTTATAGACTATATATAACATAGGATCAATAATGTACCATTTTGGATCCTTTTTACTCGAGTAAAATGTGGGTAGTCTTTTTTCTGTTAAAAAATTACAAGTGTGTCACTCAACGCACTTATAAAAGGAAAACCCATATCCAATCCTATAAACAAATAAAAAACAACATTTCAAAAATAAAACTACCAAAATCAGATATTAAATTCCATAAACACGTCCTAGGTCATTAGTTTGGGCATATATTCAACATGACAAGTCTTTGGGTGCAATCCTAAATTACTTTTCGAAATAATGTGTAACCTCCCAAATCAATTTATATTTTTTATTTACTATTGAACATATATAAATTAATAATAAACCATGAAGATATAATACAATAAATATCTTAAATATATAAAAAATTATGTTAATTATATAATATTAATCATTCAATTACTCTATGTAATGGTATATGAAATCATGTTTCATTTGTAGGATGAACAAAAACCTCATGAACTGGTGTAATTAATTTTCTATCACTACCTATCTTATATAGGTATAATGATCGATATAAATATATATATGATTTATAGGATATTATAATTTTAATGGAGTCATGATATCTCATGTTCAATGTTACATTTAGTTATTTAAAAATATGGTTATGTTTCTATTTTGTACGGAGGAATACCACCTTGTGAAGAAATGTGGCTCATTCATTCAATAAGTGGAATGATATTAAGATTTTTAATAAAAATATATAAAATATAAGACCTAAATATTATTTTATACTGGTAATATCTTTTTAAGAATTAACATTTTCAATTTCTCAAGGAAGGGAAATAATATCATTTGTAGGTATGGCATACTGCCTTAATGATTGATGTATTTCATATTATTTTTGTAACATTTATGGAATACTATAAATTAATATATTTTGAATATATATGATATTTATTTCATGGTTTATATTAATTTTTTATACATGATAAAATTAATATGATAATAAAACAAAATAATCCAGGAAAAAATTGTTGCATGTTATTTTCTGAAATGTGATTTCGACATTGAATTGTTAATATAATGGTAAAAAAAATCATATGGAAAAAATACAAGGCATGATATAAGTATTTAGTGTTTCTAAATATATTTATAATTAAATTATTTTTATTATAATTAAATTTTTATTGTGAATAAAAAATGTCTATACTTATTATATGGGATTTATTATCTATATTTTATCTCAAAGACAAATATAAAATATTCGCCACACCTCTATTTTGTGTGGTTTATATACTACCCCTTTAACAAGTTACATAATGAATTATATTCATCTATGTTTATTTAATGTTTCATTTTCTATTATTATTTAATGGGACTTACAATTCAAGGGATTACAAATGTTTTAATAGAATTTAATCTCATTTTAATTTTATTTGAGAAACAATCCATATTCAATATGTCATTACATTAAGTGGTGTATATAATTACAATGAATTTATTTTATGATTATTATCATTACAGTTAATGGGAATTAAAAATCCATTTTATGATCATTGATTAGTTTAGTTTATATTATAAAATAAATAAATGTGTTAAGTGTTTTCGATATAGTTTCATTATTTACCAGGATGGTTTATGTATATTTTTTTGATGATAAAATGTTTTAATCCATAAATATATAAAATAGTGTAATTTATTATCCTCTATTAAATTCCATTCATTAAATTGATTCCCTAAATTTTCAATTATTTATGTACTAATGATTTTAAAAGATATTTTTTAATGAATACAACTTTTAATTTATGTTTGGTGAAAAATTATTTTTCATTTGAAATAATTATCATAAATAAAATTCTATTTCTTTTTAATAATGAAATTTTTTGTTAAATATTATTTCCCAAATTACCTACCATTTAATTAAATTTTTTCAATTGAATTTTCATAATTATTTCTTGACCAAATCACATTTTTATTTTACCAACAATCTGAATGGAATCATTTTGTTCACACTTACAACATGAACCATGTTTTCTTCCTTCATGAGAAACCAAATTATTATAATATTGCATTATAATTTATAATCACTATTTACAATGAAAATTATATAAAAAAAGTTTAATGATTTTTTAGTTTTAAAATGTGATTTTCAAAATTCTTGCTATTTTCCTCAAGAAATGTTTTAAAAGATTTTTAAGATCAATAGTATATGTTTACAAGTATATTTTTAAAGATATTAATTTTAAACATTCTTTATGATTTAAAATGTTAAAATTTTACAAATATATTCCTCATCAAATGTAACAATTGATCATTCAAAATAATTTTTCATCTATGATGACATATTATTATGTTTCTTATTATTTATTTAGGATAAATTCGTATGATTCCATCATTATAAAATCTCTTAAATTTTATTTTTTTTCTTCATTAAATTATTATATACCATATATTTTTCATTTTTTATATTACGGGAAATTTACGAAATATTAATGAAAAATGTTTTTTACAGTGGCTATAATATGATGATATGATGAATTTAATAAGGTATTTTGGCACAAAAAATTAATGTTTTCATTAAAATATTGATTATAAATATATATCCCTCCAATTTATTTGGTAATTATTTATATCTCATAAGATTAAAAGGTGAAACAAGTTGACAGAATTGATCTCTTATAGGAAACAGGTGTGTCGTGATCTACTATTGAAAATATGTGCATAATTATCCTCAATATGAAACATTGGATAAGTAATAATCAACTATGTTGACTATATTTGAGGTATAAATTATATATTTCATATTTTAACTCTATTTATTTTGGTGACATACTTAATAAAATAATATATTGGTTTATGATTTATTTTATTATGGTTTATCACTAAATTAGACAATGTTTTCTAAAATGCTAATATTTTTTAAAATAAATCAGGTTTATGATCTGTGATAGTGTAGGTATTCACTTAATAAGGGGGGTTTATTAT
The DNA here is from genome assembly GCA_963277665.1 of Viscum album. NCBI lineage: Eukaryota > Viridiplantae > Streptophyta > Magnoliopsida > Santalales > Viscaceae > Viscum > Viscum album. The sequence continues at coordinate 62,613,792 of OY728148.1, read as the reverse complement.
CATAAACCATTATTATTGTCATATGGTTTCATATTCTCATTGATTTATATATCTTATATTTACCATTAATTGTAATTTGAGATAATTGTTTATTATGATTCATTCAACATGTTATGATGATTCGATTATGTAGGGTATTCATAATAGAAGTAATATGTGAGATGATATCAATGGTGGATGATGAAGTTAAATCATGAAATAATTATATTTTTTAATTTTTATCAATGAAACTAATGTAATATAATCAAAGGCATTTATTTATTAATTGTATTGAATATTCCGGTAAAATGTTGTGATATTTATATTCAATCTGGTTATGTCACTATTTCATGGGTAATTTAATTTTATCATGAATAATACATTATGATGACTAAAAATATATAAATTTATCATTCTATATAATGATTTATATTAGTTCCTTTAGGAGGCATCACAAGAGGTCACAAACTATTCTATATAGAATGGTAATGTAAGAATATGTAAAATGACTAAACATATCTTTGATTCATTTTGAATTTTTTTTTCACGTTCCTTTTTTAATTTTGAATAAAATCATATAGATATTATATATATATAAGTATATAGAAATTGGAAATTATATGCAATGTGTCGATAACATCTAGGGAATCCAAGAATATTATAGATCACATTTACAGTGGTTGTTCTAGGACATTGAATAGTAACTTTATCCCTTTCTATATTTACCTATAAAACCTCATTTGTAATTATATATTCCAAACTAAAACTATATAGAGAGAAAAAACAAGGATTTTAATTTTTTACTAAATCTTATTCATCCATAGGGTATACAATAAAATTATTAAGTTGTCGTAATTATTTTTATTTCTCTTGGAATATATAATAATCACATTGAAAAGGACAAACATAAACTAAAAAAGGAAATCCTTAATGAAAAAATTCCTTATATCCTTGATTATAGCATTAATATTTATATGTATAATTAGAATAAACATTAATTTATTGTGTTCATACCTTCTGTAGAATGTTTTGATTGGTATGTATTAAAATTTCACCATCAATTTACAATATCCAGAATAATAATTAATCTTGTAAAATATTTATGCTCTAAGTAGTTGATAAATATATAATAAATATTGGGTAAATGATATTTTTTATAATAACCCTATTATTATCACCATAATTAATGAAAATATATATTGACCCATGTTTCTGTTTATAAAAAAACAGTTGCAAGCCACGATGATTCACTAAGCTGTATGAATACCTTATCATGATCATATACGAGATTCTTCTTCAATTTTTAAATTTTAATTAGTATACTTCTATATGTATTATTTTTAAATATTTTTACAAGCATTAATAATTTATATTAAAAAATTCACATTAAAGTTCATAGAATGAAAATGAAACTATTCTAGAAAACTATCATCAAAATATCATACTATAATAATATCATTAAATTTCTGTTTCTACAAAACCATATGTCACATAAAAAACTTCGGAATAAGATAAAGACAAATATAATAGATTTAATTTACATTTTATTTTTATATTCATCATTCTATCAAATTGTTATCATAGGTAGTTCAGAATAAAAAATAATTCATCCCATTAGTTTTAATTTATACTTTCGTTAAATAAAGGAATCGAGTCATTGAATAAAAAGTAACAAGAGGGGGAATAATAAGATTTTTCAGAAGTATTTTATAAAAATTCTATCATAGAAAAATAAAAATGTATCACCTTTAGTTTCTTATAGAAAACTATACTTAATGAAGTACAAGATTAGAATCACTGATTCTAAATGAACTATTAAGTATGATTATTTAAATATAAATGTTATAAAATAGATATTATATTGTTATTTAAGAATATTATTTACCCTATAATGAAATATACATAATATTTTTATTATATATAAATATTTTAATAAATATTTAGTAGATAATTGATTAATTTTTCAAAACATATTGTTATTAAATTTATTGAAATTTATTTTCAATTTCTGTTGTAAAAATATTAAAATTAATTTGTAGAATTTTTCGAAATTATATTTTATAAAACTGTATTATTTTTGAATTAATCATAGAACATTAGCTTAGGGTGAAATTATAATAATTTTATGAAAAATTTGATTTTTCAATTAATAGAAGAAAATAATGTTTTTCCTCAAAAACAATGTTATCATTTAAAACACGTAAAATATTATATTTTTCAGTAAAATATTTACAACATAAAATTAAATTTAATATTGTTTAAATAATCTAATTATGTTATTTAAAATCAATTTTATGTTTATATTTTATATATTAATTTTTTAAAATTTGAAAAAAGTCAATTTTATACAACCATATATTTATACAGAAAATGTATTTTTTTTAGGAAATTTTAAATCATTAACTAATCATAAATAATTTTATTTAGTATTATATATTATATATTTAATAATAAGTTGTAATAGTCATAAAATATTTTTTATATTAATGGGATATCAATATAACCAATTTAATATAAAAAAATTTATTTCTATTAAATGTGGATTTCGTTGAGTTTGTTTAGTTTTTTAAAAAATAAATATCTACCCCACATATTTATTGAATATTATAAAATATATTTCATATATTCAATCATGATGATAATATTATTTAAATATTTCCCTTCTATTTTAAGGCATCATGGACCGTAACTATGAATAAATTTATCACATCTATAAAGAATAATTTTGAAAATCAATATTAAAATAAAGTTATAACGCCATAACCTTTCATAAAATTTATTATTCATTGAAGTTAATATTTCAGATAAATCAATAGGCAAAAAAATTATTATTTATGGAAACATCTACATTATAGTGATCAATATAATATTTCACGTAAGGAATGATAAATAATTGAGTTGTTTCGATTTTATATATCTTTTATATTTCTAAAAATACAAACATAAAACATAATAGTATTGTAACACCCTAAGGTTTTGAAAATAAATATAGAATGTAGTTTTATAATCTATCCTCTTCTATGATTTGAATTTCAGTAAATGGCCATCTAGAGTTGTGTTCAGTAAGTCATTTGGAGTCTAATAGAACAAACTTGATTTTTTGTGTACAGTAGCATACCTTTATGAATAGAAATATGAATAGTAATATGACTTCATTAATAGTAAATAATATTGTTATTTTATTTTCCTAAGGCAATATGATAATGGTATTTTTATTGATTTTTCAATGTCACATAAAACTAATTGGGCTTCAAGATTGTTATTTTTCGAATTAATTGTGACCTTATTTAAAAATTAAATTAATAATATTTAGAAAATTATTTTTTAAAATTTGATTTCAATTTTTAATTCTACATGTTGAAACATATTAGGGGTGAATTTTTGGGATTTTTCTAGAATACTTGAATTTTTTGTGAATAGTGAAAAATACAGTTTCACATATTCAGTAGTTTAATGACATCATAATGAAATAATAATTAAAAAACTCTGGTCTACTTGTGTACAGCAACATATTTCATTAGGTGTCCCGAGTGGCTAAAAACATGGGCAGATACTATGGGCAAGCCCATGGTTTGGCCAAAACCACCAATGAGGTGTCCCTTTGAAATTATTAAAATATTACCTCTCTTTTTCTATAAATATACACTCATCCATTCGTTTTAATTCCTTAAAAATCCCTCGTCCAAGAATATCTAGTATTTTTACCTCTCTATGATTTCTCCCAAGGTGTCATTAAGACCCCATGGTTCCAACCTTCATGATATAGGAGTTATTCTACAAGGTAAGGGAATCCTCTATTCTCTTCTTTATGTCAACACTTATTTTATGCTATCTCTTGTATTTCCCATTATATTATGTTGGGGTTTTATTTTATGTATTCTTTTTTCTATAATTTTTATTTAAATCTCATGATGTGCCCTCTTTATCTCATCATTTCATTTTATGAAATATTAAGCGATGTCGTTAGGCTGCCGAATTTTCATAAGGGATCTCTTACCTTTTCTCTTATTTTCAAGATAATATCTATTTTTTTTCTCCTCACATCCTCTATCCAAATTATCATGATAAATACAGTATTATATAAATACAAGAATTATATAATGTGAATGTAAGAACCATAATAAATATTCATAGTCGTCTATTTGATTTTTATAAACTAAATCAACAACTATGAGGTTCTAATTTATAGCCTTCGTGGGTGGTGAAGTTTCATTCTTAAATTTCTTCTTCATTACTGGTCATGAAACCATATTTATGGTTGAAAAATACTATTATATATGTATTATAACATAAATAAAATTCAGGAACCATAATATGTACATATAATTAAGTTATATGACAAAACTAGTTCATAATAATCCAAATACCGCCAAATAATCGAAGTGGTTCTCATCTGATGATTCATCCTCATTCCATGTAAAAAATTGATGGAAATGATCATTAACAATTATTTATGTTCATAAATAATATACAATTCCAATACTGGAGATTTATAACGATTCCACATCAACTCTATTATATAAAAACAAGTGAACTGAATGTGAAAATAAAGGAATCAAACACTCTAGAACTATGAAATTCAATACAATAACTTATCAATAAAGGCATAAATGAAAAAACCATAATAATGGTAAACTAAATACAAGTCTAATAGGTTTTTAAAGAAGTTACTAACAAGTATAATTTCATATTCCAGGAGCTTAAGTTTGAGATAATTACTTGTTTGGTGTCAAGGTAAGGGTTTTTCACCCGAACTTCCATTTCAATTCGGGTTACATTCATCGACTAATTACATCAATAAAATTATTATGTATTGTTATTTACTCATAATATATTCTGTGTGAGTATCATATTTATGTTTAAACTCAGAACCCTTCCTTATGTTATGGATACTTACACAATTTAAAAGAAACTTTCAAATTTTTTTCCAAAATAGAAACCTGATTCAAGGAAATTTATACAATTCATATCTATTTAAAAGGGCACTCTATAAACTATTTTGGGAAACCATTATATTTCTAAAAATACTAATTTTATTATGAAAATAATATCTTACTTCACTTCTGATTTTAGACAAATATTTTTGAAAAGAACTATTCTTTTCAAAATAAAAGAGTACTTATCTCAAAATTGCTTAATGATTTCATAAGAGTATTTTCGATTAATGCACTTATTGATTCCATGGTATTATTGGGATTAATCATTTAAGAATTCATATACCATATTTTATTTAATGGTTTATGAATGACTTTTTTATGGACGATCTATCCTAAGACCATTCATCATATTATTCCGTATGGTTAGTGTTTATATTCAACAATTGGTGACAGTTGGTCAAATTTCATGCGATAGTTTCAATATGAATGTATATGGTGTTTATATTGATCCTCACTCATATAAGGAATCCATTGGACTTATTATGTGATGGGTGGGGCCCGCTATAGCCCCTCGATGCATCTTTAGGTCTCATGCGACAAAAAGACGTGGAATTGGTCGAGGCCTTTCCCAATGTGATATGGATTTTGGATGAGGCCTTAATCTCTAGATATCTTGGACGATGCCATGACAAAATGATTCAGAATGTCCGGAATATGCACTTACCTCATTATGATGCTAGTATTTGATGTTCATGTGGTTATTCGACTAGTATAATACCGATGATTATGTTTCATAATGGCATTATTTATTCAGCTCATATTTTTCCCATAAGGTGTTTAAGTTCATTATTAAAGGCATGTGTTTTCAATTATTCACCAGGTCTAACATTTATATTATCTTTCAATGTATTTATTACTCTTACTGAGCGTTTGAGATCACCCCTTAATTATGTTTCATTTTCTTAGGACATGAAGAAGTAAATTATGAGTGACATGCAAGCATAATCTAGGAGACTTGATGTTGCAAGTGGAATTATTTAGTGTCGTTTTCCCCTTCCATATGTAATGTTGAACATATGTATATAAATTGTTTCCAATAAAACTTAACTACTCGGTCCATTGGGAATCATATTCCCTGTATGTATGCCAACATAATAAAATAAGGCACCGTCTCTTGGAAACTGGGGTCGGGTTCTTACAGCTGGTATTAGAGGAAGTTTAGTAGAATACTTAGAAACTAGATTTAGAAAATGTACAATTAGGGAAGAGTCCCTAAGTCAGTCTTTGTTGATAGACATACAAGAACATCCTGGTATTTTGGTAAGGAATAGATTATGTGGATTATTCAAGCAATACATCCCTGTTTGGATACGAGCAGGTAGAGGAGGCTCTGGCACAGTTGTATCTAAGGGTAAAACCCAAAAACACCACTTTGAGATAGACTCGAATGAGAACTAGTGCACGAAAACAGGCCTTGCTGCACTCTTGGTTACAACACTCATGGGGGATAAGCTTAGGATAATTCACATTTTCTTTACAAGCCACTATGAAGGATTTTAATGTAAATATTCCTTAATGAAACTATATTTTTGAAAATGGGATTAGCCATTCATAGGATCTCAATTTTTTAAGTATTTTGATATGTTAAGATTATACATTATGATTGATACCCTAATCTAGTGTATTCTATTATCTTGATATGGTGCCTAGTGGATGAAATGGAAATCCCCCGAATGCACGTGTCCCCTGTAGAGAATTTCCTCCGATGCAAGATAATGATGTTGGCTCTAGTGTTGTGACTGGTGCTGAGGATATCATAACTATACCGGGACAACTTACTTAGGTTATGAATAATAACCTTACTCTTATTGAGCACTCGAATCCACCACGTGGAGGGTCCATGCTTGATCACTTTATGAAAAAACATCCTCCATCATTTAATTAGACTAAAAACACATTTTTAGCACAGTAGTGGATATGTTCCCTTAAGAAGATATTTCTCGCTTTGAGATGTAATGAAAGAGAGAAGGTGTTCATGGCAGTATAACTTCTCTCAGGAGATGCAGATCAGTGGTGTTCATTAATCCAAAACACGAAATATGAGGAAGAGATAGAACAGATGGAATGGAGGCATTTTAAATAAATCTTCCTAGTAAAATATTTTTCTCATGAGCAGCGAGAAGATATGGAGAGACAATTCTTGAACCTGAGGCAGAAGGAGAATGAAAATGCTGCCAAGTATAAAGAAAACTTCACAAGGTTAGCAAGACATGATGTATACTACATACGAAATCCAAGGAGGAATATTGAATGATTATTTAGGGCCCTAAAGCCATTCCTCTGGTGGGCACCGGTCTCCCAAATTTTTTCTTAATATGAGGATATAGTTTTGTGTGCCATGAATATAGAAAAAGAATTCTATAATTCCTATGACTTGAAGGGAAAACAAGAAAAGAATAGGGCTACTGAAAACCCTGGGAAAGGAAATAAGGAAATAGGGATGAAAAGAAGAGGCGAATTTCCACCATGTGACAATTGTGGAAGGCAACACCCTAGTGCATGATTAAAAGGAAAGGAGTGTGTTACAAATGTTGTCAAAAAAGACATCTTTCTGGTGATTTCAAAGGGAAGAAAGATGCTAGTGGTGTTCAATGCTATAATTTTCAGGAGATGGGACACTATGCTAATGAGTGTACAAAACGTCAACGAAATATGAAACAGAAAAGACCAAGGGATCAGGGACAAGCTTATGCAATCACAACTGCAGAGGTTGAAGTTCCTAATGACATGGTGGCGGGTACTTTAATTGTTTCCTCAAGTTTAGACATTGTTTTATTTGATTCTGGGACATCACATTGTTTCATATCTTGCTATTTTTCTAAGAAAATTTGACATTTCCAATTTGATTTAATAAGGGATTTGTCTGTCAAAACTCCTAAGGGAAGTATCATTGCTACAATGTTCTATCAATTAATTCCCATATATGCATATAAATGTTCTTTATTTGCTGATCTCATCATTATACCCATGAGTGAGTTTATATAATCCTTGGTATGTATTGGATTTCAGATCATGATGCAAAAATTTATTGTAAGAAGAAGGAGGTTATGATTTTTGATGATGATGATAAATAACAGCTTTTCATTAGAGCAGAATCGTCACCACCTGATTCTTATCTAGATTCACCCCCAGTAGTTCAACTAAATTCAATTATTGGGGTGGAAGAGAATGAAATAATTATGGGTGAGGAAATAAATGTTCAAGTAGGGGATGTACCTATTGTGAGAGAAAATGTTTATGTGCTTCCAGAAGATTTACTCAGACATCCTCCAGAATGTGAAACTGAGTTTTCCATTTATTTAATTCCCGGTTCAAGGCCTATATCGAAATCCCCTTATAGACAGGACAATGTGGAATTAGTAGATCAAAATAAACAACTAGAGTAATTGAGTAATAAGGTATTTATTCTCAAGAGTTTTTCTCCAGGGGGAGCCTCTGTCCTGTTTGTTATGAAGAAATATGGATCATTGAGGTTATATATCAACTATAGGGAGATCAATAATATAACAATAAAGAACAAGTATCATCTACCTCACATTGATAATTTACTTGACCAACTGCATCGATATCAATACTTTTCAAAGATTGATCCTCGATCCGGATATCATCAGTTGCGTGTGAGGAAGGAAGATATTCCAATGACAACATTTCAGACTAGGTATGGGCATTACGAGTTTACAGTTTTGCTTTTTGGATTGACTAATGCACCATATGTCTTCATGGATCTAATGAACATAGTTTTCAAGGAGTATCTCGATGATTTTTTAGTGGTATTTATTGATGATATATTGGTATACACCTAAAGCTGTGAAGATCATGAAAATCAATTGCTCATTATACTGAAGACTCATAAAAGACATGAATTATATGGGAAGTTTAGCAAGTGTGAATTCTGGATTCAAGAAATTTCATTTCTCAGTCATATTGTCTCTAAGGATGGAATCCTAGTTGATCCTGTAAAGACAAAGGCAATCCAAGATTGTCCCACGCCAACAAACGAAACTGAGGTATGCAGTTTTATTGTCTTAGCAAGTTATTATCGGTGTTTCATAAATTTTTTTGCCCTAATGGCTAACCCGCTAATTAAGCTCACACGTAAAGGGGTTAAATTTGTTTGGAAAAATGATAGTGAAGAATATTTCAACGAACTGAAGAGAAGATTAGTCAATTGTACTATATTGACTCTACAATTAGGGAATGAAGGGTTTGTTATTTATAGTGATGCATAAAAGAAAGGACTTGGTTGTCTCCTTATGAAAAATGATATGGTTATTTCTTATGCATCACGATAGATACAAATTTATGAGAAAAAATATCCTACTCATGATCTTGAGTTAGCTGTTGTAATATTTCCATTGAAGATATAGATACATTATCTCCATGGTGAAAAATGTGAGATTTGTACTGATCACAAGAGTTTGAAGTATATTATCTCACAGAAAGAACTCAACATGAGGGAAAGGAGATGGATTGAAGTACTTAAGTATTATGATTGCATGATACACTACAACCTGGGGAATGAAAATAAGGTGGCTGATTCTTTGAGTAGAAAAGATGATGGTGTTTTGAACATGATTAGGGTTGAAAGTGATCCTATTTTCATAGATCTAGTAAAGATGGATATTGTAATAAACATAGAATGTGAAACATCAATGTTTTATCAAAAGGTATCCAAACCATGTTTACTAGAATGGATAAAAAGTTCTCAGGATGATGATAAGGAGTTTCAAAAGTTTATTAAAGCTCTAAATGATGGGACATTGAGTGACTTCGTATATGAAGATGGAAATTTGAAATTTGGGAAGAGATTGTGTGTTCTTGATATACCTTGTCTAAAAATGGAATTTTTGGATTATTCTCATAGTTACAATTTCATTATAAACCATGGTAGCATTAAGATGTTTAGAGATTTGAAGGACCATTTTTGGTGGGACAACATGAAGCGAGATATTGATGATTTTGTGTCAAGTTGTATGGTTTGTCATCAAGTAAAAGCTGTAAGGCAACATCCTGGATGAGTATTGAAACCAATTCCCCTCCCTAATTGGAAATGGGATAATATCACGATGGACTTTGTCATTGGACTTCCAAAGACTCCTAGAAGGAACGATCCAATATGGGTCATTGTTGATCGTTTTACCAAGTCAGCACATTTTCATGCTATAAGAGAAGATATACCACTTGAACGTATAGAAAGAATATATATTAATGATGTTTTTAGACTTTATAGAGTACCCATATTGATTGTTTCCGATCATGATCCACGTTTTAGAACAAGATTCTGGAAAAGTCTTATGACGGACCCTGATACCGATCATTGTTTGAGCACTGCCTACCACCCACAAACTGATGGACAATCAGAACGGACTATTAAAACATTGGAAGACATGTTGAAGTCTGGTTCACATGATTTTCAAGGCACGTGGGATCATTATTTACCTCTCGTGGAATTTTACTACAATACTAGCTTCTATTCAAGTATTCAGATGGAACCCTATGAAGCATTATATGGGAAGAGATTTTGTACACCACCATGATGGGATAATATTGGTGAAAGGAAGCTCACGGGCCCAGAACTTGTTGGAGAAACAATGGAGAAGGTGAAGATAATTCATAACCACGTCAAAATAGCTCAATGTAGGCAGACGAGCTATGCTGACAACCGAATGAAGGATTTGGAATTTCAGGTAAGAGATCATGTTTTCTTAAAGGTATCTCCATGGAATGGAGTTATACGTTTCGGTAAGAATGGATAATTGAGTCCCAGGTACGTCGGACCTTTTGAAATTTTAGATTGAATTGGAGTCGTAGCTTACTATTTGGAAATTCCGCCAAGTCCCTCCAAGTTTCACATTGTGTTCCATGAGTCAATGTTAAGAAAGTACATACCAAACCCAACACAGGTACTCACATATGATGATGTGGAACTTGAGCCTGATCTATCTTATTGTGAAGAACCTATCATGATTATTGATACCAGTGAAAAATTATCGAGAATTCAGACGAATTGTCTGGTGAAGGTTCAATGGAGGAACCATAAGATGGATGAAGCAACATGGGAGCCTGAGGAACATATGTTAAAGACATACCAGAATATTTTTAGTAATATTCTATGAATATAGAGGAAGAAGTTTTTGTTAGGAGGGAAGAATGTATCACCCCATGGTTTTGAAAATAAATATAGAATTCAATTTTATAATCTATCCTCTTCATTGTTTTGAATTTCAAGAAATGGTCATCTAGAGTTGTGTTCAGTAAGTCATTTGGAGTCCGATAGAACGAACTTAATTTTTAGTGAATAGTAACATACCCATATGAATAGTAATATGAATAGTTATATGAATTGTAATATGACCTCATGAATTGTAAATAATAATATTATTTTATTTTAATAAGACATTAGGATAATATAATTTTAATTAATTTTCCAATGTCACATAAAAATAAATATACTTCAAGAATTTTATTTTTTGAATTAATTGTGACCTTATTTAAAAATTAAATTAAAAATATTTAGTAAATTATTTTTTATAATGGATTTCACTTTTAAATTCCACACATCGAAAATTAGTTGGGGTGAATTTTTTGGATTTTTCTAAAATACTTGAATTTGTCATGAATAGTGAAAAATACAGTTTCACGTATTCAGTAGTTTAATGACATCATAATGAAATAATAATTAAAATAAAAGTATGGTCGACTTGTGTAAAGTAACATACGTCATGAGGTGTCCCAAGTGGCTAAAAACATGGGCAAATACTGTGGGAAAGCCCATGGTGTGTCAAAAACCACCAATGAGGTGTCCATTTGAAATTAATAAAAAATTGCCTTTCTTTTTCTATAAATACCCACTCGTCCATTCATTTTCATTCATTCCAAATCCTTAATCATAGAATATCTGGTGTTTTTACCTCTCTATGATTCCTCCCAAGGAGTCATTAAGACCCCAAGGTTCCAACCATCATGATATAGGAGTTATTTAACAAGGTAAGGGAATCCTTCGTTCTCTCCTTTATGTCAACACTTCTTTTAAGTTATCTCTTTTATTTCCCATTATATTATGTTGGGGGTTGATTTTATGTATTTTTCATTCTATACTTTTGATTTAAATATGATGAGGTACCCTCTTGACCTCATCATTTCATTTTATGAAATATTAAGCGATGTCGTTAGGCTGCTGAATTTTTATAAGGGGTCTCTCACCTTTTCTATTATTTTCAAGATAATCTCTATTCTTTTTCTCTCCTCACATATTCAATACAAATGATCATTATAAATCCATTATTATATAAATACTGGAATTATATACTGTTAATGGAAGAACCATAATAAATATTCTTACTCCCTCCATTTGATTTTTATAAACGAAATCCACATCTATGAGGTTCCAAATTATAGCCTTCGTGGATGACGAAGTTTCGTTATTAAATTTCTTCTTCATTACTGGTCATGAAACCATATTTATGGTTGAAACAGTCTATTATATAGGTATTATAACATAATTAATATTCACGAACCCTAATATGTACATATAATTATGTTATATGACAAAACTCGTTCATATTAATCCAAATACCGCCAAATAATCGAAGTGGTTCTCATATAATGATTCATCCTCATTCCATGTAAAAAAATGATAGAAATGATCATTAACAATTATTTATGTTCATATATTATATAAAATTCCCATACTTGAGATTTATAATGATTCCACATCAACTCCATTACATAAAAAAAGTGAACTGAATGTGAAAATAAAGGAATCAAAGACTTCAGAACGACGAAATTCAATACAATAACTTATCATTAAAGTCATAAATGAACTAAAAATAATAATGGTAAATAAATACAATTCTAATAGGTTTTGAAATAAGTTATTAACAAATACAATTTCATATTCTTGGAGCTTATGTTTTAGATAAGAACACGTTTGGTGTTAAGGTAAGGGTTTTCACCTGAACTTCCATTTCAATTCAGGTTACTTTCATCGACTAATTACCTCAATGAAATTCTTATGTATTGTTATTTACTCATCATATATTCTGTGTGAGTATCATATATATGTTTAAAAATAAGAACCCTTCCTTATTTTATGGATAGTTACACGTTTTAAAAGGAACTTTCAAAAATGAGTCCAAAATAGAAACCCAATTCAAGAGAATTTCTCCAATTCATATCTATTTACAAGGGCACTCTATAAAATGTTTTTGGAAAAATTTTTTTTTCTAAAAATACTCATTTTATTATGAAAATAATATCTTACATCACTTCTGATTTTATACAATGATTTTCCAAAAGAACTATTCTTTTCAAAATAAAAGAGTATTTATCTCAAAATTGCTTAATAAGTTCATAAGAGTATTTTCATTCAATGCTCTTATTGATTCCATGGTATTATTGGGATAAATCCTTTATGAAGTCATATAGAATATTTTATTTAATTGTTTATGACTAAATTTATTATGGATGATCTATCCTAAAACCATTCATCATATTATTCAGAATGGTTAGTGTTTATGTTCAATAATTGCTGAAAGTTAGTTAAATTTCATACAATAGTTTCAATATGAATGTATATGTTGTCTATATTGATCCTCAATCATATAAGGACTACATTGGACTTATTATGTGATGGGTGGGGCCCTCTATATCCCCTTGATGAATCTGTTGGTCTCATGATACAAATAGACGTGGAATTGGTCGAGGCATTTCCCAATGTGATATGGATTTTAGACGAGGCCTTAATCTCTAGATGTCTTGGCCGAGGCCATGAAAAAATGATTCAGAATGTCCAGCATTTTCACTTCCCTCATTATGATGCTAGTATTTGAGGTTCATGTGGTTATTCGACTAGTATAATACCCATGATTTTGTTTTATTATGGCATTATTTATTCAGCTCATATTTATGCCATAAGGGGATTATGTTCATTATTAAAGGCATGTGTTTTCAATTATTCACTAGGTCTAAAGTTTATATTATCTTTCGCTGTATTACTTAAACTTACTGAGCGTTTGAGCTCACCCCTTATTTATGTTTCATTTTCTCAGGACATGAAGAAGTAAATTATGAGTGGCACGCCAGCATAATCTAGGAGACTTGATGTTGCAAGTGGAATAATTTATTGTCATTTTCCCTTTCCATATGTAATGATGAACTTATGTATGTAAATTGTTTCCAATAAAACTAAACTACTCGGTCTATTGGGAATCGTATTCATTGTAAGTATGCCAACATAATCAAATAAGGCACCATCTCTTGGAAACTAGGGCCGGGTTCTTACAGTTGATATCAGAGGAAGTTTAGTAGAATACTTGGAAAGTAGCTTTAGAAAATGTAGAATTAGGGAAGCGTCCCTAATTTAGTATTTGAGGATAAAAAAAAGAACATCCTGGTATTTTGGTAAGGAATAGATTATGTTGTTTATTCATGAAATACAACCCTGTCTGGATACGAGCAGGTAGAGGCGGCTCTGGCACAGATGTATCTAGGGGTAAAACCTGAAAACACCACTTGGAGCTATACTCGAACGGGAACTGGTACACAAAAATGGGCCTTGTTGCACTCTTTGTTACGACACTCTCGGGGGATAATCTTAGAATAATTCACATTTTTTTACAAGACATTATGAAGGAGTTTAATGTAAATATTCCTCAATGAAACCATATTTTTGAAAATTGGATTAGCCATTCGTAGGATCTCAATTTTTTCTAAAAATTTTGATAAGTTAAGATTATACAGTATGATTCATAACCTAATCTAGTGTATTCCACTATTTAGATATGGATCCTAGTGGATGAAATGCAAATCGCCTGAATGCACGTGTCCCCTGTAGAGATGTTCCTCTGATGCAAGATAATGATGTTGGCTCTGGTGTTGTGACTGGTGCTGAGGAACCCATAACTATACCGGGAAAACATACTTCGGTTATGAATAATAAGCTTACCTATATTGAGCACTCAAATCCACCACGTGGAGGAGCCATGTTTGATCGCTTTATGTGACAAATGCCTCTATCATTTAACGGGACTACAAACCCATTTTTAGCACAGCAGTGGATATGTTCCCTTGAGAAGATATTTCTTGCTTTGATATGTAATGAAAGAGAGAAGGTTTTCATGGAAGTTTATCTTCTATCGGGAGACGCGGATCAGTTGTGGTCTTTAATCTGAAACACAAAAGTTGAGGAATAGATAGAAGTGATGGAATGGAGGGATTTTAAAAAAATCTTCTAGATAAATATTTTCCTCGTGAGCAGCGAGATGATATGGAGATACAATTCATGAACCTAAGGCAGAAGGAGAATGAAAATGATTCCAAGTATGAAGAAAACATCACAAGGTTATCAAGACATGATGTAGACTACATATGAAATCCAAGGAGAAGAATTGACCGATTATTTTATTCCCTAAAGCCATTCCTCCGGTGGGGACCGGTCTCCACAATCTTTTCTTAATATGAGGATATAGTTTTGTGTTCCATGAAGACAGAAAAATAATTCTATAAGTCTTATGACTTTAAGGGAAAACATGAAAAGAAGAGGGCGGCTGAAAACCCTGGGAAATGAAATAAAGAAATGGGGAAGAAGGGAAGAGTCGAATTTCCACCATGTGACAGTTATGGAAAGAAACACCCTGGTGCATGCTTAAAAGGAAACGGAGTATGTTATAAATCTGGTCAAAAAGGAAATATTTCTGGTGATTGCAAAGTGATGAAGGATGCTAGTTATATTCAATTCTATAGTTTTCATGAGATGGGACACTATGCAAATGAGTGTACAAAGCGTGAATGAGATATGCAACAGAAAAGGCCAAGGGACCAAGGAAAATCTTATTCAATCACAAATGAAGAGGTTGAAGTTCCTAAGGACATGGTGTCAGGTACTTTAATTTTTTCCTCAAGTTTTTCCAATGGTTTATTTGATTCGGGTTCATGGCATTGTTTCTTATCATTCTATTTTTCTAAGAAAATTAGATATTTCTAATTTGATTTAATAAGGGAGTTTTCAGTCAAAACACCAAAGGGACGTATCATTGCTACAATGTTCTATCAATCAGTGCACATTTAGGTAGATAAATGTCCTTTCTCTACTGATCTCATCATCATACCTATGAGTGAGTATGATATAATCCTTGGTATGGATTGGATTTCGGATCATGATGCAAAAAATTATTGTAAAAAGAAGGAGGATACAATTTTTTATGATGATGATAAAGAACACCTTATCTTTAGAGCAGATCGTCACCACCTGTTTCTTACCTAGATTCACCCCCAATGGTTCAACTAAATTCATTTTTTGGGGTGGAAGAGAATGAAATAATTTTTGGTGAGGAAATAAATGTTCAAATAGGGGATATACCTATTGTGAGAAAGAATGTTTATGTGCATCCAGAAGATTTACCCGGATATGCTCCAGAAGGAGAAACTGAGTTTTCCATTGATTTAATTCCTGGTTCAAGGCCCATATCAATGTCCCCTTATAGAATGACCACTGTGGAATTAGTGGAGCCAAATTAACAACTAGAGGAATTGTATAATAAGGTATTTATTCTCTAGATTGTTTTTCCATGGGGAGCCCCTGTCCTTTTTGTTAAGAAGAAAGATGAATCTATGAGGTTATGTATCGACTACAGGGAGATCAAGGATATATCAGTAAAGAAGAACTATCTTCTACCTCGCATTGATGGTTTACTTGTCCAACTACATCTATCTCAATGCTTTTAAAAGATTGTTCTTCGATCCAGATATCATCAGTTGCATGTGAGGAAGGAAGATATTCCAATGACAACATTTCGAACCAGGTATGGGCATTACGAGTTTACAGTAATGCCTTTTGGATTGACTAATTCACCCTATGTCATCATGGATCTAATGAACATAGTTTTCAAGGAATATCTCGATGATTTTGTAGTGGTATTTGTTGATGATATCATGGTATACACCTAAAGCTGTGAAGATCATGAAAATAAATTGTTCATTATACTAAAGACTCTTAGAAGACGTGAATTATATGGGATGTTTAGCAAGTGTGAATTATGGATTCAAGAGATTTCATTTCTTAGTCATATTGTCTCTAAGGATGGAATCCTAGTTGATGTTGTAAAGACAAAGGCAATCCATGATTGGCCCATGCCAACAAACAAAACTGAGGTATGTAGTTTTATTGTCTTAGCAAGTTATTATCGGTGTTTCGTAAAGAATTTTGCCTGAATGGCTAACCCGCTAACGAAGCTCACACGTAAAGGGGTTAAATTTGTTTCAAAAAATGATTATAAAGAATATTTCATAGAACTGGAGAGAATATTAGTCAATGGTCCTATATTGACTCTACCATTAGGGAATGAAGGGTTTGTTATTTATAGTTATACTTCAAAGAAAGGAGATGGTTGTCTCATTATGCAAAATGATAGGGTTATTTTATATGCATCATGACAGATAAAAACTCATGAGAAAAACTATCCTACTCATGATCTTGAGTTAGTGGCAATAATATTTTCTTTGAAGATATGGAGACATTATCTCTATGGTGAAAAATGTGAGATTTATACTGATCACAATAGTTTGAAGTATATTATCTCACAGAAATAACTCAACATGAGGCAAAGGAGATGGCTTAAAGTACTCAAGTATTAAGATTGCACGATACACTACCACCCGGGGAAGGAAAATAAGGTGGTTGATTCTTTGAGTAGAAAAGATGATGGAGTTTTGAATAAGATGAGGGTTGAAAGTGATCCTATTTTCATGGATTTAGTAAAGATGGATATGGAAATAAATATAGAAGGTAAGCCATCAATACTTTATCAAATGGTTTCCAAAACATCTTTACTAGAAAGGATAAAATGTTCTCAATCTGATGATGAGGAGTTTCAAAATAAGATTAAATCTATGAATGATGGGAGATTAAGTGACATCATATAAAAAGATGGAATTTTGAAATTTGGGAAGATATTGTGTGTTCATGATATACTTGATCTAAAAAATGAATTTTTGGATGATTCTCATTGTGAAAATTTCTCTATAAACCCTGGTTACACTAATATGTATAGAAATTTGAAGAAACATTTTTGGTGGGACAACATGAAGAGAGAGATTGCGGATTTTGTGTCAAGATGTATGGTTTGTCAACAAGTGAAAGCTATAAGGAAACATCCTGGATGAGTATTGCAACAACTTCCCATACCTGAGTGGAAATGGGATAATATCATGATGGACTTTTTCATGGGACATCCAAATACTCTTAGATGGAACAATGCAATATGGGTCATTTTTTATCGTCTTACAAATTCAGCACATTTTTTTGCTATAAGAGAAGATCTACCACTTGAAAGTATATCAAGAATATATACTAATAAAGTTGGGAGACTTCATGGAGTACCCCTATCGATTGTTTCTGATCATGATCCATGTTTTACATCAAGATTCTGGAAAAGTCTTCAGAAGGCCCTAGATACCGATCATCGTTTGAGCACTACCTACAACCCACAAACTGATAGACAATCAGAATGGACTATTCAATCATTGTAAGACATGTTGAAGTCTTGATCACATGATTTTCAAGTCACGTGGGATCATTATATACCTCTCGTGTAATTTTACTACAACAATAGCTTCCATTCAAGTATTCAGATGGCACCCTAGGAAGGATTATATAGGAAGAGATTTCGCACACCAACATGTTTGGATGATGTTGGTGAAAGGAAGATCATGGGCCCAGAACTTGTTGAAGAAACCATGGAGAAGGTGAAGATAATACAGAAACATATCGAAATAGCTCAAAGTAGGCAAAAGATCTATGCTGACAACCGAAGGAAGGATTTGGAATTTCAGGTAAGAGATCATGTTTTCTTGAAGGTATCTCCATGGAAGGGAGTTATACGTTTCGATAATAAAGGTTAATTGAGTCATAGGTACATCAGACCATTTTTAAATTCTAGAGCGAATTAGAGTCGTAGCTTACCGTTTGGCAATGCCTCCAAGTCTCTCCAAGGTTCACATTGTGTTCCACATGTCAATGTTAAGAAAGTACATACCAGACCGAACACATATACTCACATATGAGGATGTGGAACTTGGGCCCAATATATGTTATTGTGAAGAACCTATCAAGATTATTGATACTAGATAACAAGTATCGAGAATTCAGACGACTCGTCTGGTGAAGGTTCTATAGAGAAACAATAAGATGGATGAAGCAACATGGGAGCCTGAGGAGCTTATGTTAAAGACATACAAGAATATTTTTAGGTAATATTATATGAATTTAGAGGAAGAAATTTTTTTAAGGAGGGAAGAATGTAACACCCCAAGGTTTTGAAAATAAATATATAATTCAATTTTATAATCTATCCTCTTCTTTGTTTTGAATTTCAAGAAATGGTCATCTAGAGTTGTGTTCAGTGAGTCATTTGGAGTCTGATAGAACGAACTTAATTTTTGGGGAATTTTAACATAACATTATGAATATTAATATGAATATTAATATGAACTCATGAATAGTAAATAATATATTTTTTTTTTAATAAGTCATTAGGATAATTGAATTTTAATTAATTTTCCAATGTCACATAAAATAATTGCACTTCAAGATTTTTATTTTTCGACTAAACTGCGAACTTATTTAAAAATTAAATAAAAATTATTTAGAAAAGTATTTTTTATAATGGATTTAAATTTTAAATTCTAATAATCTATAATTTATAGGGGTGAATTTTTGGATTTTTCTAAAATACTTGAATTTTTCATGAATAGTGAAAAATACAGTTTCATGTATTCAGTAGTTTAATGACATCAAAATGAAATAATAATTAAAATAAAAGTCTGGTTGAATTGTGTACAGTATCATATGTCATGAGGTGTCCCAAGTGGTTAAAAACATGGGAAAAATACTATGGGAAATCTCATGGTTTGGCAAAAACCACCAATGAGGTGTCCCTTTTAAATTATTAAAAAAATTACCTCTCTTTTTCTATAAATAACAACTCATCCATTCGTTTTCATCCATTCCAAATCCCTCATCCTCGAATATCTGGTGTTTTAGCTCTCTAAATGTACTCTCAAGATGTCCTTAAGCACCCATGGTTCTAGCTTTCAAGATCTATGAGTTATTCTACAAGGTATGGGAATCCTCCATTCTCTACTTTAAGTCAACACTTCTTTTATGTTATCTCGTTGATTTCCCATTATATTATGTTGGGGTTTTATTTTATGTATTCTTATTGCTATTATTTTGATTTTGATATGATGAGGTACCCTCTTGATCTCATCATTTCATTTTATGAAATATTAAGCGATGTCATTAGGCTACCAAATTTTCATAAGGGATCTCTCTCCTTTTCTCTTATTTTGAAGATCATCTCTATTGTTTTTCTCTCCTCACATACTCTATCGAAATGATCATGATAACTCCATTATCATATAAATACTGGAATTACATCATGTTAATGGAAGAACAATAATAAAAATTCTTACTCCCACCCTTTGATTTCTATAAACAAAATCACCGTCCATGAGGTTCAAATTTATAGCCTTCGTGGACAACGAAGTTTAGTTCTTCGATTTCTTCTTCATTACTGGTCATGAAACCATATTTATGGGTGAAAAAACAATAATATATGTATTATAACAAAATTAATATTCCGGAAGCAGAATATGTACATGTAATTAAGTTATATGACAAAACTAGTTCATAATATTCCAAATACCGCCAAATAATCAAAGTGGTTCTCATCTAATTATTCATCATCATTCCATGTAACCAATGATAGAAATGACAATTAACAAATATTTATATTCCTAAATAATATATAATTCCAATACTGGTGATTTATAACCATTACACATGAACTCCATTACATAAAAACAGGTGAACCAAATGTGAAAATAAAGGAATCAAACACTCTAGATCAACGAAATTCAATAATATAACTTCTCAATAAAGAAATAAATGAACTAACTAGAATAATGGTAAACTAAATCCATGCCTAATAGGTTCTGAAATAAATTATTAACATGTATAATTTCATATTCTAGGTTCTTATGTTCGAAAGAAGAACACGTTTGGAGTTACGTTAATGTTTTTTCACCAAAACATCAATTTCCATTCGAGTAATTTTCATTGTCTAATTACCTCAATGAAATTATTATGTATTGTTATGTAATCATCATCTATTCTGTTTGAGTATCATATATATGTTTAGAAATAAGAACCCTTCCTTATTTTATGGATAGTTACACATTTTAAATAGAACTTTCAAAATTGTTTCCAAAATAAAATCTTGATTCATGGGAATTTCTACAATTCATATCTATTTACAAGGGCACCTGATAAAATGTTTTGGGAAACCATTATATTTCTAATAATAATCATTTTATTATGAAAATACTATCTTACTTCGCATCTGATTTTTTAGAAATATTTTCCAAAAGAACTCTTCTTTTTAAAATAAAAGAGTATTTATCTCTAAATTGCTTAATGATTTCAGAAGAGTATTTTCATTCAATGCTTGTATTGATTCCATGGTATTATTGGGTTTCATCATTTATGAAGTAATATACGATATTTTATTTAATGGTTTATGTCTAACTATATTGTGGATGATCTATCCTAAATCCATTCATCATATTATTCTGAATGGTTAGTGTTTATGTTCAATAATTGGTGAATGTTAGTTACATTTCATATGATAGTTTCAATATGAATGTATATGTTGTTAATATTGATACCCGCTCATATGAGGAATGCATTGGACATATTATGTGATGGGTGGGCCTCGGTATAGCCCCTCGATGCATCAGTTGGTCTCATGAGACAAATAGACGTGGAATTGGCCGAGGCCTTTCCCAATGTGATAATGATTTTGGGCGAGGCCTTAATCACTAGATGTCTTGGACGAGGCCATGAAAAAATGATTCAAAATGTCTGGAATATTCACTTCTCTCGTTATGATGCTAGTATTTGCAGTTCTTGTGGTTATTCGGCTAGTAGAATACCCATGATTATGTTTTATTATGGAATTATTTATTCAACTCATATTTCTTCCATAAGGTGTTTAAGTTCATTATTAATGGAATGTGTTTTCTATTATTCACAATGTCTATAGTTTATATTATCTTCTAATGTATTGCTTACTCTTACTGAGCGTTTGATCTCCCCCCTTTGTTATGTTTCATTTTCTCATGACATGAAGAAGTAAATTATGAGTGATATTCAAGAATATTCTAGGAGACTTGATGTTGCATGTGGAATAATATAGTGTCATTTTCCCTTTCCATATGTAATGTTGAACTTATTTTTGTTAGTAGTTTCCAATAATACTAAACTACTCAGTCCTTTAGGATTCATATTCCTTGTATGTATGACAACATAATCAAATAAGGCACTGGCTTTGGGGAACTGAGGTCGGGTTCTTACAAGTATCCACATATATATATCATCAGAATAATGAAATTATTTTTTTGATGAAAGTTAATTATAATTTTATTAATTATATAATTATAGTTAAATATTGTAAAGTGTTGACATAAGATTTCTAAAATTGATAAAAACTACGATAGATGATTTTAAAAATAGTTAATGATATAAAATGTGAAATAGTTAATGAGTGAAAGAATACACTTAGATTCATATTAAATATTAATGAAAATTAAAATAACTATATTTTAATTAAATTTTTTATTTCTTTATTTCATTTCAAATTAAATTAATAGTGTTTAAATTGGAATGAATTATATTTTTTTTGAAAATAATCATATATTATATTATATAATAATTTTAAAAACATTAAATGTGGATAATTGGGATATGGTAAGGTTTAGAATGTAATGAATATGAAATTTCTTTGAATTTTCAATCCATTGGTTAATATAATGATAGTAATATATTTAAAGGTTTTAGGAATTTCCAACTCTACCCCTCCCCTAAATAAGATAATTCAACCTTCAATTATTTTTTTAAGAAAACATTAATCCATATATATCATCCATAATATTATATTTTATCTTTCACAATTCACTAGAAACAATAAAAAGGTTTCAATATTCAAAATATAAAATTTATAATGCTCTTAAGTAAAGATAAAAATATGAAGATTCAATGTTGATGTAATCCTAAAATCCAAACTGTTTATTTTTAATTATTATTTTACCACCAATTTTTTTTATTCATTATGTAACAACATTATTATCATATATATACTGAAAATTAATTAAATTAATAATAAAACCATTATTTTTCCTTTTTCCATCATATGGGATATGAAACTATTGCTTGTGTTTACGTATGACTTATTCCCTCATGTAGAAAAAAAATTAAATTCTCCTCTACAAATTTTAAGAATATTAATTTTTATGGATTAATTTTTATATATGATACATATAAAATAATTAATTCATTTTAATAATAATATCATACATAACTACCTACGTTACTGCCCATTAGAATTTGATAATGTTGTTCTTGCATTGGTTTGGACTATCATCTCTATGATGTATTGGGATTTCTATTAAATTGTTTTTTTCAATTTATTGTTATGATGATTGGTTTAAATAATTTAAATGTTTTAAATTTTATAATAATTAATCTCTAGAGGCTATTTATTATTTACATATCTCATATTACATGAGTTGAAAAATGAAATCTACATTTAGGTGAACGTACAACCAACCATCTCCAATAATGATGTAATGTATTTTTCAATATCTACATTTATGAATGAATTTAAATATATATATATATATAGTTAATAAATATTATATTTATACCATTATTGACACTCCATATATTATGGAACAATGATTACTATAAAATATTCTTTACTAATGAACAATAATTTACATGAAAAGTGAATAATATATCACTTCTAATTGTTGTATTAATAAGGATTCATTAACATAAAAGGTGAAAATATTTGGTAAGTAAATCATATATTTAATGATATATATATATAATGGAAATATGATTATTATATATAATATTACAATTAGTATGAATGATGATAGACCTAATCTATGGGATTTTCATTTCACCATTATTTGTGTTAGACACATTTTATATTCAACACTAATTGGTTTTATGTTGTATATGTTTTGGAAATGAAATTATTTTATGACTATAATTATTAAGGTTTTGTGGATATATATATATAGTGTATTTCATAAGTGGGAATATGATTCAAATGTTAATAATGTGTGAGGGGGTTATTAACTCAGTGCTACATTAATTTGGGATATTTTAGGTTTGAATTTTCGATGAATGAAATTATTAGTTCCTTTATGTATCACCCATATAATAGCATGAAAAAATATAAAATAAATTTATTTTTAGAAATATTGTGATAATAAAATCCCTATGTTTTAATGGTCTATGATATATTATTAATAATATTATTAAATCATGACCATTATTGAATAATCGTTAATTTTGATGGTATCATTACAAGTAAATACACTCTTAAAATTATTAACATATAATTTATATGATAAAATTTTAAATAAATAAGGGTTTCATTTTTATATAAGTCTTTATGTGCATCCAAAATTATTTTAATTCAATAAAAAAATATTATTTATTTCTGTGAAAAAATAATAAAATTTAATTTTTCGACATTTATAAAATATAATTTACATATGTTAAATCATTTTTTGTATCAACATGTTAATTTTACTTTTGGGTGAATTTTTTTATAGGAAATAAATTTTCAATATAATTTTAATTTAAATAATTTACATAGATCCACCCTGTCTAAAAATTAATTAAAAGTAAAAATTGTTCACTAATGTTATTAATAATGTAATTTATATTAATGTAATCAAATTCCTACTGACTTTTGATATGAAAAAAATATACTTTTTAAAATTTTCACCTTGTAAACAAACTTAATTATCACATTTGCGGCTTTAATTTACAATTATCTAGTTTCATATTGGTGAACTGAATTTGGAAAAATTAATTCAATATATATAGATATAATTATTAAAATTATATAATGTGGGAAACATAATTTTTTTATAATATTAATACTAAATACATTAAAAACTAATTTCCATGGTTGAAAAAAAAATGTTCATTGAGGTTAGTCTAAAATGAAAAGGTTTAAAATGACCTCAACTAAATTTCTAATTATTAATTTATGGACATATATAAAATATATCACATATAATTTTACATAATAAATCATTTTGGATAACTTTATCATTTTTAAAAATTCTTACAGTTATTTAAATTCCAAAATTTCATATTTGTCCTATCCCAAACATATAAAATGGGACCACCTCCCCTCACCATATCACTGAACAAAAAAACATTGGTATGTAAAATCCCACGAAAGAAATATTAAATTATTAACTCCATATATTGTAGTGTAATTATATTGATTATTATATAATCCTATGAAGGCTTTTGGTAAAAATTCAAGGAGGATATTTGACGATGATTTGAAATTATTAAACATACTTTTCTTTCCTTTCCTCCTCCATTAAGTAATATATAAATATGATGATATAATTAGAATACTATATTTCATATATGGAAATATTATTATTATATATTCATAAATAATATTATTATCCTCATCCATCAAATGGTAAACGAAAATGTTGGTCTTTTAAATAACTAAATACTAAACAATGAATCCTTTTAATTTTTTTCAATACCATTTTTCAAAACTAGATATAATGATTTAAATATCATATTTCTATGAAATTTTAAAAAAATTTATAGATATTTATTTATTATATAATTTATAACTTGATACATTTCATTTTATTGGAATAATATAGTGGTAATCGGGTGTATGATGGAGTATAGACTCATGAAGTGACTTGATTGAGTTTTTAATTGTTATATACATGGAAGTTAATATTGTAATATATAATAAATATATGTTATATATATGAGATCATAATTATTTTTTATTTTTTATTTTTTATTTACCTATATTTCAATCCATACAACATGAAAAAGGATATTGTGCTAATGTGTACATATGACTTACTATACTAATGAACTATGTAATTAATTTTAAAACGTTATTATTTATTGAAAAATATAAATTCATATATAATGAATTATTTTATTTTTATTCCATGTATAAAATTTTATGGATTATTTAATAATGATAAATGTTACAGGACAACAAATACGAAACAAAAAAAATTTCTTAAAATGAATCAATTATTAATGGAAACTTTATTCTATCATTAAATTGCCAATAAAAATGTATCAAACTATTATAGGAAAATAAAATATGTTATGATACATATGTGTGTGGTATTGAAATAGATGTATAATAAACCTATATTTATTATATAGAATGTTAAAATATGTATAACATAATTTTATATTGAAGGTAATTGATTTCCTTCTAACCTTTATTTATATGTGTTAAATGCATTATACACCACCTGTTTCTTTTGTGTGGGTCATATAATTTATAATCATATATAATATGATTATTTAAATTATTATTTATTATACATATATACACATATATATATTTAATATTATATCATTCATCAATATTAATATATATAATATATCAATTTGGAAATTAATTTAGGAAAAAATAACTTTTTTATCTGGTTTATCTATGATTACACAACCAATGATGAGATAGTTTGATCAAAATAACATGACACAAATATATATTATTATCATATTTCTATTTTAAGAGAATAACATTTATTTATTTCATTTACCTCTCGATGTGTAATCAAAAGTATAAAATAATGTTTCTATGAAAAATAAACTTTATTTCCCTATTTTTTTAAAATTATATTCTTTTAATGAACATGTATTCTAAAAATAATATTGGGAATATTTTTTATATTTTATAATATTGATTAAATATAATTTTTAACAATGTTTTAAATTTTTTAATGTATTTGTAATGGATTTTCATTATCATTTTCGTAATAATGTAATTTTTTATTTTCTAGGAAATTGGAAAAAATTCTTCGTTTGAATGAGTATGAAATTAATTGTATTATAAACCATCATAATTTATACTTAATTTAAATAATTCATTATAATATTCGATGTTTAATTGAGTTTAAAGTTTTTGTTTATAAAAATATTGATTTTATCTAATTCCGAATATATAATTTCATGGTGAAATGGATTTTTTACTCAATAAATGTTTGAGTGATATTTCAAAATCATTTTTCAATTAAAATGACATCCTTTTTTGTTACATATATACTACTCGGGAGATAGTGAAATTATAAAATTACTTTACTCCCTTCATGGTTTATGGTTATGATGAATATCTAATTTTGAAACATATTCATTTGAAACAGAATATTATTCATTGATTTTTTTTAAAAAATAATTTCTTAACTTAAACAAGGATGAATGATATATAATATTATGGAATAATTATGTGTGTATTAAATTACGTTGTGTTGATAAAAATATGAAAATAATATTGGTTATTTGATAACCATGGAAGGGGGTTATGTGAAAACCTAGGATGGGTGGGGAAAATTTCTCCCTTCTATTAATTGTGAAATAGTTGACATCTCGTTGGATAAATAGTTCTAGAATACAGAGTAAATCCAATGTAGTAAGGTAATATTACTATAATTATAGTATGGGTTTTGAAACATCAATAATATAATTGTTCTGATATTGAACCAATTATACTATGTTAGATTCATGATGATCCTTTTCTATAATAGGAATTATTTTATATTCATATATTTATATATGAAAATTTATTTATAACCCAGTGTTATGCTCTCATGGATCATTTAATTCTATTAGGTTATGATTAATGTGTTGTTAGCTACCATGAATTATTCCTTGACTCATTTTTATATACAATTATATATTTGGTGTGGTTTTAAAATGTTTTTCTCTTTTCATCATTTCATTATTCTCATGATATGTCGACGTCTCCCTTTTAACAATAAGGGCCATCTAATGTCACAATTACGTATGTTTTATTTTAAAAAAATCTGAATTAATCTATAATAAATGATATGCATTAAAAGGGATTTAGTTATAAATAATTTATTGGGTGATGATGTAGTTTACTTATGAAATATTTTATTATGTATCCATGGATCCAAAGAAACTATAACAAAATGATTCTAACACAGAATGTTATTTTTGGAAGTTAATATTAATTTATTGTGATGATATATATATATATGTGTGTGTGTGTGTGTGTGTGTGATTTGTGGGTTTTTATAGTTAGTATCAAATAATAGTCATGTTAACCATTTGAAATTATTATTATTAAAAACATGTGAGAAGAATTACGATAATCCTATATATTGGAGAATTCCTTATATTATTATATTGAATGTAGTGTGGTATTCTGAGAAAACTAATCATTTTCTAGATACTACATGAGGATGTGGTTATGGAAAATTTTTATATATTGGAAATAAAATTGAAATGGGATATTATCTCCCATCCATTATTTTATATTATATGATTAAAGGACTTATAGAACAACCGGTTTAAAAATCCAATGGTTGTGAATTGAAAATTCAAAAATCATTAATAAACATCATAAGAAATATGAATAGATTAATAACCTGAATGACCTAAATTAATTCAAAGGTGTAATAAATTGTAATGATGGTGTATTTATTTAGATATCATATTATGTTTTTCTGATGCATACGTGATTTCCACTACAATTTGAATTCATATATGTTGATTTTTGTCTTTTTGTCAATAGGTATATCTAAGTTGAATCCTTATAACACTAAATGTAATGGTAAATATGGTGAATATATGAAAAAATGGATTAATATAAGAGATAAATATGTTATGATTAATCCTAATAATCATTCATGATATATGATTAAAAATTTGACTTTATTGTAGAAACAAACATAGAATAAAGATTATTCATCTTCCTACATATTAGTCAGGAGTGGAGAATAACATATAATAATTTCCAAAAAATGAAAATATATATCATATTTTGAAATTAGGTTGTTATAATAGTAATATTCATTGTAATATGAGGTCATATATGTGGTGAACTTTTTAATTATCTGATTAATTGAAAAAAACTAAGGTTTATCCCATCGATTAGAAAATTACCTATTTTAGACCAGGAATTACTGTAAATGGATTGAAGTGTGTGAATAATGATATTAAATTATTTTGGTGTAGATTAAAATTAAATAATGGTTTTTGGATATAAATACCCACAAACATATATGGATAATGTTATTTTTGAAATCATAAATGTTTTTGAGAAAATTAGCATATGAGTTTTAATACCATCTTGAATTTATTAATTTATGGAAGATCACATGTTGAAACTAATTAATAGAACATTTTTTGATTTATATGATATTTTTTTAATGTGTATGGATTTTTTTGGAAATATTATATTTGGATAAGTTACGTTTGACCCTTATAATCGACATGAAGTACTATTTGAGATGAATTCTCCTTTAATAAGTCTGATAATATTGATGAAATTCCTGGTTTATATGGTCTTTGATGATATTGGATAATTTCATGCATGGTCATATTATTAATTCTGATTTAATAAGTTCTATATTAATATAGAATTATAAAATTGGAATTTACATGACATCCATAAAATCTATGGAGCTTGAACTTACATCCAAAGGGAAATAAGGGCGAGATTTCAATCACTAATGTACCACCCGTTCTTTGAGTTAAACAACCCATTTAATTATGTAATTTAAGACTATATAATGATCAGTTTATGTTTAATATGTTTAGTATTGTTTTGTAATTATTTTGATTATTTTTATAGGATTCTTCATTTGGTCATAGAGAGTAAAAATGATGCACCCCATTTATGAAAGGGTGTATATTATGTTAGGAAGGACAATGGAATTTCTCCTTTTGTGAACATGTTATCTAACCATGAAATCCAATCAAGAAAGTGGTGTCCTTGACATGGAACTAGTATATGATTAGAATACGTTATTCCAAACATTGAGTCCTAACAATGAATCCTATAGTTTCAGAGGTGAAATTGTTTGATCTAATATAGATTAATACCAAGGATTCCAATTAATTTCATAATATCTAACAATCTATATACTATTTTCATATAATGGATTTTGAGGTGATTCCCTTCGATCCATGATAATGTTTAGTGTGATTAAATTTTCATTAGATATCCACATATTCTAGTAAATATTTGTTCATAGCTATTCTAATTTGATATCTTCACCCCTTCTATATCATATCCTTATATCAAATCTATTGGTGATATATCTATGTTTATGTATGGATTCATGAAGAGATATTTATGAATCCTTACTCGTTCGAGGTAAGGAATGGTGTATCTTGATCACATCCTGAAAATCATTACATCATTCATTATTTTATATAAAGTTTGGGGATAATATGGTATCTATTATGAATTTAAATGATTATTATATGATTTATTAGCATAAAATTATTTTTTAACATTCTTACCCTCGCCCATTTTATTGAATATATGTTTTGGAGGAAATTTTACTTATGTTAAATCCTTAATAAAGTGAAGGATAAAATAAAATATAGGGGCTTTAAAACACAGTTTTTTTATGATAATCTCATTGAATGATAAATATGAATGCCACATTACAATAAACAATCAATACGTATATATTATAAAAGAGTACAATATAAAAAAATCATATAAAAAACTATATCATAGTATAAGAGGATAACATGTGACAACATTAAACAAAGAGACTAAATACATCAAACCAATAACTCTTTACATTCTCCAATATCAAACATCAAAATCCATTCCCATCGTATCAAGAAGAATTACAAAAGTACTTTGATACCTTGATATTACATGTGTCTCAACTGTTGACATGAAAAATTAACACATATTCCCATTTAGGTGGTGAGTCTAAAATATATTGTATTTACCCAATGAAACCCCAAATCATGCCACTAGGACATTAACTGGTATAATATTTAAACCATAAATATAAAAACAACTAAATGTGGCATATATAAAAATAAAATAGTTTTCCAAACCAAATAATTTTCAAATTAATTAAATAAGTATATCCCTTGAAACCATTATAAAATAAAATAGGAAAATATATTCCATGATTCAACACATTTTCACATCCACACATTCATCCCCGAGTGAAATTTCCATACATATGATGGTCTATCATCTATCTTCCAAGTCATTACACAGTGGTAAATATTTTGTTTTAATACACCTTTAGCACATTTGACCAAGTATTATTTCAACAAGGCCACATAAAATCAAATATAAATATATTAAAACAAGTCTTCCAAAACCCCTTACAACCCATTTCAGATAAAACATTCTAACGCTATAAAATTTAAATAATGATTTTGTATATATTAAAGCAAATAGATAATTTTGAAATCACCAAATTGAATGCAATCATCAAAGAGGATTTCCACCAAACTATCCAATTTCTAATTTTTTTCAAAACCCATCACTAAAGTACTTTCAACAAGAATAAAATCTATTTGTATGATAATTTCTAAAAAAAATATTATTCCAAGATATCCCTTCATGTTTTAAACAAGATATTTTGATAGAGAAGAAACCTGCCTCACAACCATTACCAGAACAAAGAATGACACACTTATTCTACAGATCTGGTCACAAAGAATCCTTAATTACATGAATACAAAAAGGATTCAATGAGATCACAAAAAAATCCATCAAATCAAATGTATATAGACCTAATAGATTAGATAATTGGTTTGATCAATGATACATGTAATATATATAAGGGAAAAAAAGATGGTCACTTATGGATGAATCTAGGATCCCAACAAACTTCGGTTCACATAAAAATCACTCTATGACCAACAAAAAATGTATCTCATGGAATTAAATGAAAAGGTGTTCCGGTTATGAGATAATTATAAGGATAAAATGATTAAATTTTATAATTTCTAATTAGATCCAGAAATTTAAGAGGAAACAATTGTACACCACACTCATAGTTGCATTATTTTTATATCATTGTTCCATCATTATAGTGTTACTACCTTTATCAATACATAAACGAATTGGATTTCATGATTATAAATTACATGCTACAAATTTTATTTTTCTATATATGTACTTTTTATGATTTCTGTAAATACCTCGACCCCATTGGCTTAGATTCGGTGGTTACTTTTATTATATTTGAATAAGAATCATGGAATCACATCTTAAAGGATCCAATTGTTTTTATTCTTGTTGAACTATATATATACATTAAAATAACAATTTATATTAAAAATTAAAAGATAAAATATATTTATTTAATAATGACCATATTTTACTTTTTTTAATACTATATGTCACTCAAAATATAGTTATTAGAATGATTGTGGTAAATAAAATATAAGAAATAGATGACCTTAAATTCTCACTATAGGTCAAGATTATAGGATTAAATCATGAATTGATATGAAAAATCAATATGAAAATGTAAATAAATTAAGATAAATTCTATTTAGTAAATAACATGATGATAATTTTCTATAAAAAAATATCATCAATAAATTTCATATAAATATTTAAATGAGCCTGAAACATGTACTTATATATTTTAACTAACCAAATAATCCAATGGAATATCAATAAAAAAAATTAAGAATCATATATTTCATTATTTTTAGAATATGTAACATACCAAATATACTGTATGCCATATATTTAATATCATCAATGATTTATTACATAAATCTATATCCATCAATTCCGTATGTCACCAATCTTATAAATGCGTATGACCTCAACCATAACCCATTCAATCATGTAACATTATACTTACCAATGAATCAAGGGGATATATTAGGCTTAAACCATCATATACTATGTCTAATGAATTCAACACACTAAAGGGGTATAACATAAAAAAAATACATTCTTAATAGAAATCTATCTTATAAAATTTGAATAGTTTCCCAAATAAATTAGCATAAAATATTCATGTTAATATGCGGAATATAATCACAATATCACATGTAGATACAAAATTTCCATAACCCATGAAAATAATTATTAATAATGATATAAATACATTGTATTCATGGTATATTTTAATGAAAACATATTTTTAATTTTTAAAAAATAAATAAAACAAATTATAAAACATATTTTGAAACTGAATTTCAGTGAAAATATAATTTTATTTTATTTTAACAATGAGTACTGAAGATGGAGGAAAATATAGTTGATTAAATATTCAACAAAATAATGATTCCTTTAATTTTTTTTAGAAAAATCTAAAAGGATTATCTTTCTAAAATGATAAAAACATTACATTCAAAATATTTTGTAAAATATAACATGGTTATAAATATATTTTATAAATTAATTATTAATGTTATAAATCATATAATACTAAGAAATAGATGAGAAATATTATGAAGTATACAATATAACATAAGTCATCTCAAATAATGACAAATTTATGAAATAATACTTTACGAGTATAATAATATAATGAATCTCATTCCCCATGATAGATTAAAATTTAATAATACCTAAGATACCATTTTAAAAAATAAATTCATTATATAACATTTCAAGGGGTATCTAAATTCATATCATAAAATAATATATTGTGAATAACATTTAAATATGCCTCAATTAACGAATTATGAGATAAAGTCACTTACCAAGATCATATCATTGAGGATAGAGTTACTCAGATGAATATCTTTTTAGTATGAACTGTAAATCTGCATAAAAATATTAAATGAAACATAATGTAATTAAATGTCAATTAAAAAATTATTATAGAATTACATAATAATATATATTGTATTTTAACCTAAATAAATAATATTATGTTAATAAGTTCCTTACATCATGATTTCCTTTAGTTATATAAGAATTAACATTAAATGTAGTGGTTTTGATCTTTTTATAAAATTATAAAAAATCATATTAGTATTTATGATGTCATATTTGATCTTAATATATCATATTATCACCCGGTATTAAATAATAATTTGTAATTAACACTATTTTTGGGTGTTAACTACTTCATATTCATACGAATTGTTTGTCATGTAAGTCCATGTTCATGTGCATATCATATATTTTTGTAATATAAAATTACCATCATTGACACCATTATTATTCATAGTATATATTTTTGTAATTATTTTTTAATGGTGAACATGAAAAATGAATCACATTGTGTTATGGAGATGGTAGGTCATACGTACGAACGAGAGATGGGGTCATTCCATTAATTGTAAAATGCGAATTTTGTAGATTGTATATTAAATTTTTTAGGATAAAATATTAAGTCATTATTATCATATATATCTAATAATTCAATCATAACACTCATCCTTGTAAAGTAGAGATGTAAAAAATTACACCACGACATGGAGACTGTAAGCCATAGATATGAAAATTTAATGTTTTTTTCCAATGATGGATTAAAGTTGGAAAATGGTGGTACCATATTTATAAAAAATATTGGAATTAATATGATTATGATTCAATAAATTTATAATGTAAGAAATTAATTTTGAATAAGTATAATAAAAAATTAACTTAAAGGATTTGGTAAAGATGATAACCTATTCTTTATAAAATATCCATCAAAACTTCTCTTAATGGTTATATGGTATATATTGTAGATTGAATAAAAGATAAAAAAATTTACTAAGTATGTTTAGATAATGAATGTGAAGTGTCTGGTGAAGCAAGAAGTTTTAGAGTGTTGTATATATTTTAGGGATGAAATTACCTTTTATAATTTAGTAGTGTAGAAATTTTGGAAACTCTCTATATATTAAAATAATATATATTATTATTATATTAATTTTTTTAAATTGATTTATAGGAAATATATTAATAGTATTGGTAGAAATAATTGCATCCAAAAACTTTTATAAATGTTTACGTAGACTTTTTACCATTATCATTTATTTTTTACACTTATTTATCCTATTTAACTCCAACAATAACATTATATATTTTACTAATTATGGGTAAATATTTTTACAATAAAATACCAAAAGTACCATAAATGGATCATTCATTAAATTTTAAACCTCAAAAAAATTATTTGTCTGAATTTATTATTCTTAATATTTTCTAATCACTTAAGTGAATATTATCTTTTAAAATTTCCTTAATTTAATTTTAACTCAATTAATTATATTGATATTTAAAAAATACCAATATAGTGATATATTTTTAGAAAATATTATATTATATCCATATAGAGTATTTATTATTTATAAAAGTTGTTGGTGATATTATCTGTATAAAATTATATATATATTACTATTTTTATTAACAATTATTTTACATATTCATTTTTTATATAATGAAGAAATTAATACTGTGTCAAACATTGATGTAATTATTCCATTATGAAAAATTAAATACAAAAATTTTATTGAAGATAAATCGTTTAGATTTCAAAATAATATTTAGTGTCTAAATTACATTTTTTATCACACCATATTAGAAATGATAAAACTATTCATAACATATATGTGATATCACTTAAATTTCATTAAATAAAATATAATAACCATGTGAATCTCATTCATATATCCCCAAATGTTAAAAAAATTATTTATTTATTGAATAATGTTTTTTTTATTATAAATCTACTCTTAGATTCATTATTAACCTCACATCACCCAATGTTTCCTTTAAAAAAATATATAAGACAAAAAAATTTAAATTATAAAATTTTCATTGATTTATAAATGTAAAGGTAATTTTCATTGAAATCATTCAACTAAACAACTCAATTTCGATACTACTGAATAAATAGTAAAATTAAAATCATCCAATAAAATTTGGACAAGTTCTATGGTTTTTTTATAGTCTTTACCATTTAATATTTATCCGAAAATTACTTAATTTACCCTATACCACAGTATAAGAAATTATCATGATTACTATTCATATTGGAAAATAATAAAAAATACATATTTAATAAATTTTAGAATTATAATAAATAATAAATTTATATTTTATAATTGAAAACATATTTGTTTAATAATTTATGTTTATATTAATCCATAAAATTTTAAAAAAAAATTATTTAAAATTGAATTTATATCCCAAAAAATGAAGTTATATTAAAATAAGTTTTTAGGATGATTAAAATGAACAGGTGAATTTTATTTCTCACTATATAACAAATATATGTCATTTATATCATATTATTTTCATAATAAACCATTTAATGTAATGAAAATTATAGTTTCATTAATATCAATGTTTATCACCCGTCATTGGAAAATCAATCATTTCACAAAGTTCCCAAAAATTCACAAAGATTTGATTTTAACAATATTCTTTTATAAATTGTGTTATTATTAAAAAAAATTAAATTTATTAACTTTTCATATATTTATTATAATATTTACTAATAAATGAAATGAAATAGGCTTCTAAATATTATTTTTTAAGATTAAATTTACATTACATAAAATCAATTTCTTATTCAATAAGATATAATTAATATATTAAAGAAAAAATTGATAATATTATAATTTATAATGTGGTTAATAATATCCATTTCCATAAATTTAATGGCTAGTATAAAATTATATTTCATTGTACTTCTAAACCGGGAGATGTGGGCAACATAATCTATCGAAGATATTATATTTTAAAAGAAAATTGTTAAAAATCATTGTAATTTTAATTCTCTACACATTAATAAATTTCATACTGAAAATATGGAATTTCAATTCAAAAATAAATGTTTGATACATCAATTTTATTTTTTGGATATCACATGTAATTAAAATTGTTAATAAAACCTCTTATTAATAATACCAAAATTAAAATGAAATATTTTCCACATAACCAAGATAATTAATATGATAAAATTAGTAGTAAGTGAAAAATGTATATTGAAGATAATTATAACTATTATGTTATGATGGAGTGTAATATATAACCTGGTCATTATAATGTTAACAATCATGGAAACCTAAATATTTGTTTGATTAAAAGACTATTGATTTTTCATAAAAAATCTATTAAAATATATTATCTAGAATACTTTCAAAATAGTGAAAGGACTATTTTACTAATCAAATATAAACATAAGGGAATAATCTTAATTATTTTTAAATTTCATATCAAATATATAATCTAGTCCAATATTCTTGGAACTATTTAATTTTCATTTAATATGATGGAAAATAGATATTCAATATGACTTTTTCATAAATGAACAACTTTTGACCAATCATACGGTCCTCTTGTGATTCCAAAATCGACTAAATATTTATCTAATGAAAATGGTTAGAATATATTATCAAATATAATAAAAAATACTAAAAAATTAATTAATAATGTCCAAAATTCATATTAATCCATTTCATAAGTAGTTTCCATAAGTCTCATTCAAAATACATCAGTCCAAATTCATAGTAAAAATATAGGATAAAAGGTCACTAAATTTCAAAAATCAACACAAATTGATTCCTTATTGTCACATACCAATTATATTATCACCATAAAACCTTAATGAATACATACATGCTTCCATGTCCTCATGAAATAATATTTAATTAAAATACATATATATCATGATTCATACATCCAAAATATCATTGATAAAATGGAGTTACAAAATAATTAATGAATCAAAAAATGAATACTTTAATTACTTATATTCGACTACAATAACAAATTAATCTTGAAATTGATCCATTTTTATTTTCTAATATATATATATATATATATATATATTCCCTTGATTCATAAAGAATACATTTTTGAGGTGTCCCATATATATAGAGTATAAGTATTGAACGTTGTAAAATTTTATCATTCTGTTTCAATCATGGGCATGGTTGATGTATTCACCACAAATAAAATAAAAAAAATTTTTATCTAAGCATGTACAATAGTGTTTCATTACACCAGTAACATTTGATGGTAAATCCTTTTCACCCTACATCACCTTATCCATCCATTGTTCTACTATCTTATCTATCACATTCAGACCCTAAATGTTATAATACCAAGATTATTCATTCATTCTATTAACAAGAAATGATAAAACTTCATTAAATAATGAAATGGTTTCCTAAAAAATTTCCCATTGATGTATTTTATTAATTAATTAAATGAATTGGTCAATATTTAAGTTTGTATTACATAAGTGATACGTATAATAATATTCTATCTTTGTAAATTCATGTTCATATAATCCAATATTTTCATCTCCCTTTTGTTTTAGACTCAAGAAATGTCTCCCCATACCCAATTTTTGTCATTGAGGAAAATAATTTTCCATAAAATTTCTCTTTGAATAATTTCATTAAATAAATGTAATTTCGTCTATATCATTTTCATTTTAAAACAATGACAACTATTCATCTACATAAAATGTTAGATGATAAACATCCAAGAAAACATTCTATCCTTAATTACACCCCAATGTTAGAAAAAAATTAAATAACGAACTCAAGCATTTTATTGATATAAATGGATTTCTACTACCATTCAATGATACAGGTTTCGGAGAAATAATGATTTCTAACATTGTTACACCAAAATATATATTAGAATCCTACTCCATATGAGAAATTTTATTTATCAGAACCTGAGGAAGCATTCCCAATATATTTTAAGTTTGTTTAGATTTAGCAGCACCTATAGCTGCGTCTCAATCCTCATTATTTTCCTTAGGCTGAAAATAACTACATTCATTGATATAGATTAAATTACTTATTCTATATACCATTTATATGAAATTGGAATACACTATACTGGACCATAACATTATGAATGATAATGTATATTCTTTAAAAAATTAAACACATAACATAAACTAAAAATTTATTCATAAATAATTTTAAATCATATTCCTCATTTATTTGGATATATATATTATTATATCATTATTTATCATTCTCAAATATAATTTTTCCTAATCCAAGTTACTGAGGAAATGACTAAACATTATATGATACCAACTGTAAATTCCCCAAACCTAATATCATAAAGTCTGTGGTTAGTTAATTACACTTTCATTAGATACATGGAATATCGTAACGAATAAATAAATATTTTAGTAGTGTTTATAAACTAGATTCATTTATTAAATTCAAGATACATTATAAAACATAAAATACAAGAAAAAATTCCTATAGAGTTCTATTATTCTGCTTTGTGTAATCCGTCATATTGGAAACAATATACTTATTTGTGTTCTAGGGAAATTTAAAACACATGAATGTTGTGAGATTAGGTTTTTGTTAAGGGTTATTAAAATTCTAATGTATAATTATTCAATAAGAATAAACAACAATGAATGATAAATAATGGAACACATGTAACATATAATCAATAACTTAATAATTAGATGGAATGAATAAATGATAGTTAATTATTTCCATGTTAATTATAACATGAAGATACATAACTCTGTATATGATAAATAATCGAAGAATCAAAGAGAATATCAACAATTGAATTTATAATTATGTAATTCATAATGTAATACATCTAAAACATACTATCAAGGCTTCATTATTAGAATATATTAACATCCTGGCAGCATTTCATGAATCTAACACCATCAAGTCCATATGCCATGATTCTAATAAATGGGTAATTCGTCATAAAAAACATTATAACTAGTATCTTGATAACTACCAATGTTTTAAGTGTCTATAATTGTATATGGTCATCACATATTATGTCTAATGAATTCGGCATATTAAACATGTGGAAAATAATTAACATAACATTAATATATAAAAACTAGAATAAAATTTGTGAATACATTCCCAAATAAATAACCATAAATTGTTAAGAGTAATGTAAAGAATGGTATCAATATAGAACATAAATAGTTTAACTAGACATAAACAATAAAATAAATAAATAAGGATTATATAAATATAATTAATTTCATGTTGATTATAATAAAAATTTCATTTTTATTTTAAAAATATACTTCTAAAAAAGGATTACAAAAAATTTTGAAAATTAATTCTCTTGAAAATAACCATTAAATATGTTTTAAATAATATTTTCATTAATATTGTGGAATATTATATTAATTATGTGCACTTTTAAGAAATGAGCTCATTCATATTTTCTTAAAAATACTTACATACATTGTTTTGAAAAATACATGTATATTTCTATAAAAACATTTGAAAAATGTAAATATTGTTAAAAATGACTTTGAAAACACATTTTCATGATATTTAAAACAATTATATCGTATTTATGAAAGATAAATATTCCACAACAGAGAGTCTAACATAAAAAATCCAGAATAAAGAGGATATTCTGAAATAAACACTCACAATTTTATAATATGGAAAATATCAAGTCTTGTGAAAGAGTAGAATTATATAAAATTTAATATATGATGTGAGTTAGTAAATATATGATATAACATATCAATAGGGCTCTATATACAGCTCAAAAAAATTACTAGGGCATAACAATAATATACTCCACAATGAATGAATGTTGAGATGAAGCCTCTTACAACGATCATATCATTGAAGTGATAATTAACCAAATGAATGTATTATATATATTTAAATTAGATCCACATTAAACTTGTTTAAATTAAAAATTAGTTAACCACAATTCATTTCAGACATAATCATATCTTGGCATAATAAATGAAATAGAATTTTTACAAAATGAATGAAAATAGAGTAAAAAATCAAATGTTGTGTGATATCCATTAGTAAAGCATTCATTAACCAAATGTATAGTTCATTTAAAAATTAATTTAACGTATAATAGATCTACATTCATATTTAATATATCATGTATTATCCAATTTTATCATATTATTACCAATTTTTTAACAATACATCGTTATTATCCAGGTTTTTTTATTAACTGCATCATTTTCATATGCATGTTTTGTCTTGAATGTATTGGTTCTTTTTCATATGACTATTCCAACATATCAAGAGAGGTATATTGTTTATTGATATCATATGTATTCATTATATTAATATGTATAATCAATCTGAAAGGTGATCATGGAAAATGAGTCGTGTCACATCACGGAGAGGGTAGGTCGTACATAAGAATGAGCGACATTATCATTCCCCTAATGGTGAATATTTAAGTATGATATTTTAATTTTTACATAAAAAACTTAATTAAATATTTATCATATAAATCAATTATTTATATCATTATACCCATCAATGTAAAGTGGGGATGAAAAAAAATTACACCACAACCAAGATATGATAATTTATAAATATAAATGAATAATTCGTTGGTTTTTCGTATGATACATAAAAATAAAAATATTGATGTACCAAAATAATTATAACACATAAAATTTTTTATTGTAATATATCTTTTTCTTTAAATTTTATGAAAAATAATAAGATGAAGTAGATGAGAAAATAAACTTCAAAGAGTTGATAAATATGATTTCATGTTCTTCCACATAAATCTATTTTAATTCTATTACATAACATAGATATGAATTTTTCAATGAGAATAACCTCAATAACATAAAAAATGGTGTCTTCATGATAAATGTTTTTGGATAGTTTGAAATAGAAGGCTAAAATTGTTTTGATGATCTGAAAGATGAAAGTTCCCTTTTATAATTGAGATGATGGTACCTTTTTGAAAGAATATATTATTAAATAAAAATAAATGAAATAATAAAAATAAATTGATAAAAAGTTATTAATTTAAAATATAAGATTATTATGGGTCAAAATAATTTCATCAACTATTTATAGACTGGTTTTTGAAACATTATTATGATTATCATATTATTTTAAACGTAATTTATGCACATTAACTTTTACCATGAAAACATGAATTTCACTACTTATGCTTCAATAAGATTAAAATAAAATGAATGTATACCCATAATTTGATCACTGATGACTTTTTGAAGATTTTAAAAAGTGTTATATAAATATAATTTTTTATCAATTTTATATAATTTAATAAATTATATAATTTTTTTATAAATCTTTAATGAAATTTTTGGCAATATTTAGTAAACTAGATTTTAAAAATATCAATTAAACAAGTTTTCATTAAACAAAAAATTATTATCTCTATCTTATGATCACTCTAGGTAATGACTCTAATTTCCCTTTGGGATCTTATTTCCGGGATTTATCATTCTATATCACATGTGATTGTCCTTCAATTTCACATCAATTGTTATCCTCTTTGATTTGATGGTTTTATATTATGTTTAATCTTATTCTGCATAAAATTTAGTTTCTCCGCAAAATATATTTGTGTGACTCATCATGAAATAATCAACATCATCCTTTCTATTTGGTTCCTAGTTCAGAGGTAATGCATATAGGCAGACACAGATCATGGGATTCTATGGGGGTCTCCTCAGTGGTCTCTTAAGTTTTTCGTGGCCGGCCGTTCCAGCAAAATGTTGTTTTTTTATCTCCATAAAAATGGTGGTGGATAGGAATTGTGTTATCACATATATTTTATAGTGGATATTGACTTCAGAGATTGCAGGGATTATTCATTCTATAGATATATTTCCAGGAAAAGTTTTTGGTTTATTGGGAGATAGTTCTTTATTCCTTTTTATTCATGTTTTTTGAATCCTTGTTTACATTTCATGCATTTTGGTTTTTGTTTATTGGGTGGTATTTTCTTTTATTGTAGATTATGGTGTTTTTTATGTTGGTTATGTTCGTTATAGTGTTATTTGTTTTTTTTATTTAGTCATCCAACAATATGTTGATCATTGTTGCGCCCTTCATCTGCAGAAAACTACCATAGCATCAAGGTCTAACTCTCAGGTTTAAGTGTGTTTGGTACGATGGGTCAAAATAATTCTATGCTAGTTTTTTTATCATTCAATGAAATTAGAGTAGGTGATATGGTTTGTATTATCTCTTACGCATCATTGTGTGATAATCAATTTAATAACGGACATCAACATACCACTGGGAATGTGGTGTGACCCCTTCATGATGGTTTATTTATTCTTTACTGATAGATTCTCTAGGTTGGTTTAATTCATCCTGATGTTGTTTTAGTGGTTTGGTTATGTTTTTCTTAGTGATTTGAGCCATGTTATGTATGTTTTGGACAATTCTGATGGAACTCAACAATGAAAATGATATATTCCAATGGTTTCATCACGTTTGATATTATTTCATAATTGATCGGTTATGCGTTATGAAATGTGACATGAGCTGTCTCATGGCATGATGAGTTTATGTTTTTGTAGTTTTAATTTATTAATTTGATAGTTTAATTTTATGTTTAATATATAGTTTTCCTGTGTATATGTGGTAGTTACTAGTTCTGCAAGCTTCCCACTAAACCAAATTGGGTTCTAAAATAAAAATAAAAAATTTATGATCAATGAAATCTATATAATCCTTTAGTCAAATGTATTATCTCAATTTATATTTTTTTTATATTTTTAAAATTTATATTATAATTCTATTAATAAAATAATTAATACATTAGTGTTATATGAACACTTATGTATTTTTTCATTATTAAAAATTATAATTAAATCACCATAGAGAATATAAATCTCATATCTTTCAAATGAAATTTTATACTCAATGTTATCTTCT
Source organism: Viscum album (assembly GCA_963277665.1). NCBI lineage: Eukaryota > Viridiplantae > Streptophyta > Magnoliopsida > Santalales > Viscaceae > Viscum > Viscum album. The sequence continues at coordinate 62,570,349 of OY728148.1, read as the reverse complement.
AAATACCAAAATTTATAAAATAATATGGTTATTAGAAACATGAATGTGAAATCCTTGAATATTAATTATATAAAATAATATACCCATAATAATCACATTAAAGTGGGTCCAAAAGAAATAAATTAATTTATTTGGTGAAAATATGTTTTTTATGTTAAAACTGGAAACTTATGTTAATTCATAACCTATTGTCTTCCCCATGATGCCACACAAGGGTTATTTAAGATAATGAAAGTGATGTTTTGTGATTTTCATACATATAGATAATTTTTAAGTCATTTTAATATAAAATTGAGCATTACAAACTCAACATCGATATAATTGTATCAAAGTAAAATTTAATTCTTTCCATAATAGTTGGTAAAGTGATATAGTAATTTTACAGTTCTATTCATTTTATTTATTGACCTAAATTACATAATTTACACTTTATCATGGTAATGAAAATTAATATAATTTCTATTAAGATTGGAAAAACGATAAAGGCACCCATATTCAATAATTTAACCATAATTATACATATTTTTAAAAACTTTTTAAAAATGAATAACATAAATTTTGGAGTTCATAATTCTTTAATTAACATAGGAAAATGCATACAAACGAGTTTTTTTAATGAATTTTTATGCTCAAAAATTTAATAATACCAAAATGTGGATTAAATAAGATTAAAATAAAAAATGTATACCATTTATAACAAAATTTTACAAAATATACAATGAAATTAAATTTATATCATAATGAAATATTTTTAAAATATAAATTGGCAGTTTAAAGAAAATGTTATTGTGCTATATTGATATGAAAATAAACCTTATCTAAAATGTTCTATAGAATCACCATAAGTTAATTTTATTATTTTTACTCCAAAAATGATATTAGTTTTATGAAATTCCATTAATATATTTTTCATTGATTTTTTATAATAATTTATCATAAAAAATTAAAAAACAACTTCTGAAGAAGACTTATTTTTCTGATATTGAATTGAATGTTATAAAAATAAATAGCTTATTGGAAAATAATTTATTTATTTATAAAATAATGAATTACATATTTATATATTTTATAATGTATACAATAATATTAATTCTAAGAAATTAATTTCATGGTTTTAATAATAATTGACTTATTTAAAAATTCATGTTGTGTGCGACTTATGTTATTGAAGTTGTTAAATTTTATATGATACATATGTTTCGGTGCGGATGTGCGTCAGGTTTCTATTCCGACGCTGTTCCGCCAGGACGCATTCGCGCGTGCACCCGTCGACCCGAGGGGATAGGCGCGCGGCTTGTGGCCCCGCAGTCCCGCTTTCCAAGGGCGGGCGGCATTCGTCCCTTATTCAGGGGCGTCTTCTCCTTGATCGAAACCGGGATGATGGGATGTCGGCTCCTCCTTCCGTGGATGTCTCCTCGGAACTTGTCGCCTAATCCGGGTCTCCCTCATAGATTTAAGAATGTTCGTGAATCTCGTTCCCGGTGCCATATCTTCATGGACACCGGTTAATTACGCTGCTTCCGCTCAGACGCTCCAAGGAGTCCGGTCGGGGCAGCAACCTTCGGTGAGGAGACCGGGTGACTCCGGGTGTTGGGGGCGTGTCGTAACGCTGCGGCTCTGCATGTCTGCCTTCCGTCCCTAATAGGGCTTCTCGAAGGCGTTATGGCCTGAGGCATTCTGCGCTGGGTGCAGGGAACGACGTTACCTGAGGTTTTCCTCAGCTTCCCATGTTTAACACGGGGTATGCCGCGAGTTTAACGTCCAGCGGGGACGGCATCGGACTGATCAACACGAGAAGTGGATCAGGTGACAGAACCCCTTACGGGGAACCTCCGACGCTGGGGCCATCACATGGGCGGCTTCCTGAGTGAAGTGGAGTGGAATAGAGTGGCATGACCCCACCGGGATGTGGCGGCCCGGGTAAGGATCAGGGTGGATGATGGAGTGAAGAGATTGGACCCCGTAGGGGCTTCCTACGTACCGTGCGTTAGCGCGGATCAAAGTCAGCGTAGTTCAGATATACAGTTTAACGTCATGCTGGACGTCGGCAAGCCGACTCACGAAGAGGTCGAGGCCGCCGGGCGGAGGATTGAACCGAACCACCTTGCACAGAGGGGGATGGAACGGCTGGGTGGATCACAGTTTCACGTCATGCTGGACGTTGAAGAGAGAAAGGCAAAGGGCAGTGGCGAAGCACATCGGAGATACACACGTGCAGTCTCCCACAGGGGCGGATTCATAGGTGAATCGACGTAAGTGTGAACCCAGGAGGGGTCCACTGATAGACGAACCGACGTGAATACGACCGGGACGACCAGGTGGTGGGCTTGAACCTCGGAGAGGCTTCCTACATACCCTGTTTAGGAGACAGGGATCAAAGTCCACGTAGTTCGTTCGGTTTGTAACACTCTACCCCCGTGGGCGAAGGCCACTCCAATCCCGACGTCCCTGCAGAGACGAGCGGGTGGGGGCCACATCCAAACCGGGAGGACCCTGCGTGCGAGGCACGGGATTGGGTGATGCGGACGGTTTAACGTCTTGCCGGACGAAGTACAATTTAACGTCGTGTTTTGAGGAAGAAGGTGCTTGGCAGTTTAACGTCTTGCAGCTCGGACGTAGATGCTTGGCAGTTTAACGTCTTGTCGCACAGACGATGGAGGCTAGGCAGTTTAGCGTCGTGCAGCTTGGACGTATGCTGAACGGTTTAACGTCTTGTAGCTCGGACGAAGTGCAGTTTAACGTCGTGCGGGACGTAACACATGGCAGTTTAACGTCTTGCAGCGCGGACGATGGGGGATAGGCAGTTTAACGTCGTGCAGCTTGGACGTATGCTGAACAGTTTAACGTCTTGTAGCTCGGACGAAGTGTAGTTTAACGTCGTGCGGGACGTAGAAGCCGCCGATAGGCCCGTGTCACTTCGCGCGAGCCTGGAGGGCCGCACGGGAAGACAACACACGGTGCGGGCACCCGGGATGAGGGTCATTGGGCTCCACGCAGGCGGGTACCCAAAGGGGGTCAAAGGGGGCGACCCTGGCGGTTTGCGCGCAAAAGAGGAGCTTTGCGAGCAATACCACGGGTCGGCGCGTAAATGGGTGGGCTGGCGCGCAATTGGGCCAGCGCTTTGCGCGCGGGAGATAGAGATTGCACGCACCGGGCTTCGGATAGGGCGCGGGGGCAATAGCTCATTCTTTACTGAACGACCACTTTGAAAAGGGGGGGGGGTGCGCGCAATGGGGCCGGATTGCACGCACCCCGGGGGAAATTGTGCGCAAGAGGCTTCTTTTGCGCGCGAATGCCTTTGGGTGAAAATTTATTCAAAGGAATGGAGCCAAAGGGATTGAGCGCGAAGGCGAACCCCAAGGCTTTCTTGCACGAAAGAAAGGAGGTTACCTGAAGATCGGCATTGCACGCGGAAGGGGTTGGATTGCGCGAACGAGCGACTCTTCGAATTCCGGAAACCTCCAAAATGTTGGGGGTCGCCTTATATTTATAGGCAACCCCGGGCGCGGAATCTGGTTCGCGGGCACGGAATCTCCTTCGCGGGCGCGGAATCGGGCCCGGCGCGCAAGGGAGTCGCGCGGGCCACAGGCGCGCAAATTTGCGCGCTGGCCCAGCGCATTGCGCGCATCCCGGGAGGTTTGCGCGCGGCTCGACAACTTTGCGCGCGGGTCTCCAAAATTCCGTGCAAGGCCTCCGGGCCCTCCGAAACATGCTTCCGACTCCAAATATGACCTCGCTTTCTACATCCGGAGCTTCGTTTGGGAACAACGGACTTTTCCGGCGTCTACAAAAGCCCCCCCTCGGAATCTGATCGGCGAGAGGTCGCAACAATCGTGTTCCGAGGGAGACGCCGGAATGCCGAAGTCCTGGGTGGTGCGGGACTGTGGCGCGCAAAAAAGGGCGTCGGGCGCGATATCCGCTGTCGCGGTCGCGCAAAGCGCTTTCCGCGCAGCACGGACACCCGTCCTCGCCTATAAATAGCGGCCCTGGGTCCCCCCGTACCATACACCGGCCTTCCCCGTGATAAGAATTCGAGCTCTCGTGCGCGAAATTGCCCTTTCCGGGGCAGAATTCACCCGCTCGTCGCGCAAACCTTCCGGATTTCGGCCTGTTTTTGCGCGAACACCCGGGGTTTTACGCGACAGACTTCCCAATTGCGCGCCGTCCACCAGGATTGCGCGCCAACTCTCAAACTTTTCTACCAGCCTCTTCCGATTCCGCACGCTTCATCCCTTAACCCGCACGACTCCCGGAGCTTCTGAGATGGCCGTGAATCAAGGAAATGAGGGGGATGCCGCCACTCGCAGAGCTGGGATGGCGACGAACGAGGAGGTCTACGGAGCCAAGGAGATTGTTTCCAGCAATCACTCCTTGTTCGACTTGCTGACGCCGGCCCAGAAGACATATCCTCTGTCGGACAACCTGCCGATCTGGAACTTTGGCATCCTAGATGAGGTTCCGGTGCCAGGGTTCGAGGTTGATGCGCCGCGGACCTGGGTGACTCGGGAGGACGAGCTTCCCCGCTATAACATCACCAACAATGGGCATACTGTCAGGGAGACGAGGCACTTAGATGTCTATGTCCTGAACCCGAGGACGCGAACCATCGTCGGGAGTGAGCCTACTGCGGAAAACTCTCCAGCCCTCTACTCGAGCACATATCGCCAGAGTGTCACCGTCGACACCAAGGGCTGGCTGAAGGACTGGGACTTGCGGTCTGGGGGCAACTTCACCAGTGAGTGGGCCTGGGCGTTCTGGGTACTCCACACCTGCGATCACTTCATGGAAGAGCTGCGGTACATCGGCCTGTTTGGGGCGGTGTGGACGTCGCAGTTCCACTTCTACCAGCAGTCCGAGCTCGGGCCGGAGTTGTTCACCCGCTGGTCCCCGGATACCAACACCTTCCATCTTCACCATGGGGAGGTTAGCATCGGTCTCTGGGACATCCACTGCATCGGAGGTATCCCGCTGGAGGGGTACCAATATGATGAGTTCCTGCCACCGAAGAACATCTGGGAGGACAGGTCACAGACTCCCATTCTGACATGGCATCTACTTGACCTGGCTACGCAGCGGCTCGGGATCAAGGACTTCCACAAGGACATAGCCTACAAGGAGTGGTTCGACCAGTTCTTGGAGCATGACCCGGCGGTCAAGATTCCAGGCAGGGGGAAGCGGTGCCCGACTACGGCTCAGAGGAGCCAGAACGGGTCGTACTGGCGGGTCCTGGAGACGGGTGACTACCGCTCATGGGGGTACCGCGTCATCGAGGCCCGGGACCCAAATGTCCGTTACGCGGCGTTCCTGGCCGCCTTTCTGAGTGGGTGGCTCCTGCCAGTGCGGGACGCGAGAATGGGCGTCCGCCCGACGACACTGGCGATGGCGGGCGCCATGGCTTCCAATAAAAGATACAACCTCGGGGTCCCAGTACTGGCAAAGCTGTATGCCATCCTGGGACACATCTCACGAGGGGGGTCGCCACGAAGGATCTGTGGGCCCTTTCAATTCTTCCATGGCTGGGTGGCTTCTCACCTTGGTGGGTACACGCTTCCGAACGCCATTATTCCTCCGGGCAACGGCCTGCGACCCTCCCTGCTGAACATTGCGGGGGTCGCTCCGATGACCCTAAATGAGGAGGGCGTGAGGATTCGGATTGGAAATCATGCCAATTTCAACTTCAGCCCGTTCCCCACTCCCGTTGGCCAAATGATCGACAACGGGCAGGGTCCGCTGGAGCAGCACGAGTACTTCCTGAACATGCGGGGCGGGGTGCTCGTGGCTCGGATCGACGGGAAGGTGATCTGTGAGCCCTACGTGCCAACCCGGTTCGCCAGGTAGTTCGGGTGCCTTCAACGGATGCCGAAGAGGGTATTCACTGCTCTCCGGGAGGATACGAACCCTTGCATCCTTCGCCAGATGTGGCTGATGTTTGTCGCTTTCGGCTCTGGCGAGGTCATCACTCTCCCTCCTACCGGGGTCGACACAGGCTTGGCAACCGAGTACGCCGAACACTGGGCCATCCCGTACCCTGAGGGGCTTCTACAGAAGCCAGTTCGGCGGCTTGAGGTCACCCGTGCGGAGACCGGGCGTCAAGGAAGGAGGAGAGGTGCCGCCACATGGGGGAGAACGGAGGCGCGCCAAGCAGCGGAGCCGGCGCGGGCATGGACTTCAGTGGCGGGCACATCGCAAGCTGCCGCCACGACTTCAGCGCCCGGATAGGGGGCACATGCGGCGGTCGGGGAGCGGCCCGGGAAGCAGGTAAGGCATCTGCTCGAACTCTCCCATGACGCAGTCTTCCCGGCGCTGTGGTCAGCCTGGATGACCCTGCGGCAGTCACTGAGGACGGAAGCCATCTGGAGAAAGATACTCAGAGAAGGAATCCATCTGCCAGAGGTCGGGCGCCTCCAGATCGCCGACAGGGTGAACTTCAACCGGAAGTATGCATATCTGACGGCCATGGACGAGTACGCGCGCCAACGTGGTCAGCGTGCGGAGCCATCCCTTCTGGTGAAGGTGATGCTCGGTCTAGAGCCCGCTCCAGAACAGATGCCACCGGAGGAAGATGATAGTAGCAACGACTCCGAGGAAGAGGAGGAGACGGGGGATGACGAAGGCTCCGAGGGAAGGTCCCATCAGGGGAGCCCGCGGGAGAGCGGCGAGGTGGCCGACTCTGACAATGTTGATGTCACTGAGCTCCTAGAGGTCCGCTTCTATCCCTACTCAACCTGCTTCATCCATTCTATTATGCAGCTTCTAACCCATTTCTCCACCTTTCTCAGGAGTGCACGGATGCTGGTCAGGCATCCCCAGCGGGAGTAGGAGAGGTGCCAGCAGGACAGGGCGGGGGCCAGACACCCATCATTGAACTGACAAGCGCTGAGGGGTCCCCTGCTGCAATTGTTCCTGCGGCGGCCGGGACAGCGGAAGATGACGCTCTGAACTCCCGTAAGTCTCCTTACTTTACTACTGGTGCTTGCCGTTGACGATCCGTGACTAACCACGGCATGCCCTACGCAGTGATCTCAACACTGGAGGCTCGTCGGGTTGTCGAACCCGGGCCATCTATGAGTGGACCAGTGGCAGACCTGCCGCCTGCTCCGGAACAGACTTCCCAAACCGAGCCGGCCCCACCAACTGCTGATCAGGGGGCTACGGACGCCGGTGGTGCTGCCATCGGAGGGAGGCCGGGGGCTGAAGAGGGTGCCAACGCCGCTGGGGCGAGAGAAGAAGGTCACCCAAATGTTGGGGAACCTATCCCCCATGAGGACATCCCAGGGGTGGACCCTGCAGCAGACCTGCTGGCTGCCTTCCCTGCCTACCGGCCTGCCGACCCCGAGGAGATGGACGACTCGGACGCGGAGGCGGTCGAGGAGAGCCGGATAACGCGCCGCAGGGGGTGGAAGTTCATCCAGCGCTTCCTCATGCGACCCTCATCGGAGTGGATGGGGCGCATGGGATCGCTTCAAACCTGGCTGCGCTTCCTGTGTGCCGGGGGAGCTGATGCTCAACGCCTCCATCTGACGGTCCGTGATTTCATTGCCGAAAAGATGCGCGAGAGCCGCCCGAGTGCCAACGTCGCACAAAGTCGGGACATGTCGGAGAACACGCGGGCGCTCCTCGCTGCGGAGCAGGATGTCCGGTGCCTCGAAGGGCAGGCGGCAGAGAAGGAGGCCTTCGTCGCAACGTGCACCGAGCTTGTGGAGCAACTAGCAGCCCAGCTGGTTGACGCCCAGGTACAGCTGACGGAGGCGGGCCAACAGATAGTCACAATTCAAGCCGAGCGGGAGCGTGCACAGGACAGAATCGACGAACTGCGTGCTGCGACCGCCGACGAGGAGAGGGCGCGCAGAGAGAGAGAAGCAGCTCTGGAGGCCGCCAGCCAAAGGGTAGCGACGTTAGAAAGACTTATCCAGCACGCTAATCCCTAGGGGCTTTGTTTTTCCATTCCCAGAACATTTGCTTCCGCTACTCAATATTTCGATCCATTTTTATGAACCAATATATTTATCTGCATCTTTTGGCTTAACATGCTCAACCACAACTCATTGTCTCGCGGGAGCATTAACCAAGCTTCAGGCATCCACAATTGGGCCTGGATTTCTAAAGAAAATAGGGATGTCATTCCTAGGAAAGGATACCTCAAGCCTAATCATCGTACCATCCCCCCAACTCGTTCCGACACACGAGCGGGACAACGCTAGGGGCGTTGAGATTTTACCCGAACATAGGGAAATGATAAAGGGTGAATCGCGTGCCCCGAATTCAGAAATCCACAACGGTCGGCCTTCCAGGAAATGCCCAAGACGGCAAGCGGACTATGGATCAATCGACCATACTACTGCAATAGACGGACCAAAGGTCATCATTCATATTGCAGGAGGCGGATCACATGTCATCATCAATGCCGCTTTGGGGGTTCCTTCAGGCACAAGGGTGGAAATCCAGATCAACAGGGCATGCGAAGCGTGGGACGAAGTGACAATTTGTTCGGACAGAATCCAACGCCTCCCAAAATTGCGCCACCGTGGGGAAAGCGTATTAGGCGGATGCACTAATCAGGCCGTGAATCACCCCAATTCTCAGACAGAACCTCTTTGACGAGGAAACTGTCGCTTCCCATCATTGCGATGGGGCATCCCGGACTGAATCGGGGAGAATATCACAATTGCACCACTCTACCCGAAGTCAGTCCAGACGGCCGGCGACGAGGTGGGGCGGGACATAGCAATCCCTGAGGCTGGACCCGAGTCGAGATGCCCGAGCGTTCCTACGTACTCCATCAGGCTGGAGATCAAGCCACACGTAGTTCTGAAAGTGCAGTTTAACGTCATGCAGGACGCAGAACCCCGTTTTGGGAGATCTTAGTTTAAGGTCTTAGAGCTCGGACCATAGGGGTAGATCTTAGTTTAAGGTCTTAGAGCTCGGACCATAGGGGTAGATCTTAGTTTAAGGTCTTAGAGCTCGGACCATAGGAACCTCAAAGTACGCCACATCGTGGTCCTATCCCCTGGATATGCGAAGATGCACTGAGGGATAATGTCAAGAGTGTCGAGATTTTTCCTGGTCAGAATGGGAGGTGGAAAACGTAATGTGAATCATGCGGCCATTCACTCAAGGACTGGGGGCACTGGCGTAACGATATGGGAGTACTGCCGACCGTGGCGAAAAAGCAGCATCAACATCGTACTGACCGTTGATGGAATGAGGCAGCAAACGAGCATCAACCGCTCAAGCGCAGGATTCATATCGATTAGCTGCCCGAGGCCCTTGGGGGAACCAGCCCGAGTCGGTGGGAGAGCACTGAGGCATTGTGTCCAGACCGCTCACGGGGGCTCCACCCAGGGCGTAGGCAATGGGTCCGAATGGAAGGGAGCACGAAGCCTGGAAAGTGGAAGAAACCTGACCAAGCTGAACCTGACCCTCCTAGCAATAAACTAGAGTACTCTTGACACCGGTGGACCACTGCAAGGGGTCGAGGGTCAAGCCTTGAGGGTGACCCGAAGGCGGCGGATTCCCCAGAGAAGGGGGAATATCTAAGAGGTGGGGGGCTGGACCCGAAGTTTCAAACATCCGGGCGTTCCTACGTATCCCATAAGGATGGGAATCAAGCCACACATAGTTCTTGAAGCACGACGCAACACAATCGGGCACCAGCGCGGGGAAGGGTGCGGGTCTGACCCTCGCACACAGAAGAAGCGGCATTTGATATTTCTTGTTTGTCCTTAAAGGTGGATGGTTTTTCTTTGTGCAGCGACATGCCTGTGATTAAGAAATCCCTGGCATCGCCACAATAATCAAGCCATGAGAGGCATTGATAAATGGCGTGGTTATTAACCAGCGCCCAACGTGAGTGTCCCCTGAGGAGAACATCACGACGCAGTGTCGTTTCTCGTCGGGCGGCCAAGACGATCACAGTTTACGGTCGTGTGGTAAGACCAGACAACACAGTTTTTGGTCGTGTGGTTCGGACCATGGAGGAATCCGCTTATCGCGATATGGCGGACTCAGCGGAGGTGGGAACATACCCTGCCCTGCGGTCACGCATGATTCCAGGAGAAGGTTCCTGGGATAGGGGCCTGCATATGTCCATCACCCGAGGGGCAGAGATGCTAGCCTCCAGTTATACTGGGCCCAGAACGCGATTGTTCGGGCGACTCCTTCCTCCTTATGGGGACGAGGGTCCAGCTACACATGGCCCTTAAGGAGGACATCAGCATATATCCTTGGTGCTCAGATCGTGGGAGCCTCGAAAGACACCATTACCCTGGTTGACCTGCCTAACGTGTAAAGGTGTACTACAGGTCAGTACGAAGAGAGTGTCGAGATTCCACTACAACACAGAAAGGTGGAGTGTGATGAGGACTGCACAACCAATGTTCAGAGCTTGAAAGAGCTGACATGGAGATCGAGGATGTCGCTGACCATATTCGCAACCAAACATCCGATCGCGTCAGCCTAGGATGGGGCAAGCAAACGAGCATCAACCGCTCAAGCGCAGGATTCATATCGATTTGCGGCCCAGGACTCGCCAGTAAATCGACCCGGAGAGGTAGGAGAGCACTGAGGCATCGTACCCAAACCGCTAACGAGGATCCCTTTGAGTGAAGGCTCGAACAAGAGGAAGCGCGAGGCCCGAAAAGCAACACAGGACTTGTAGGGATTGAATCCGACACTACGGGTCATAGACCGAAGTACTCAAAACATGTTAACAGATCACCAGAAAGGGTCGGAGGACTCACCCTGAGAGAAACCAAAAGACGGCAGATCCCTGTGATCAACCAAGAGACGGGGCTGGACCTGAAACACAAGCGTCCAGGCGGTCCTACGTATACCATAAGGATGGGAATCAAGCCGTATGTGGTTCTTGAGAGGCAGTTTAACGTCATGCAGGACGATGAGGGGTGTGAGGTAGTCCCACACACGGGGGAGGCGTACAGCGCGGCCAGTAGACCGGCGTGAATGAGGACATAATCCCCCGCTCACGCCATACGCCTCGCACAAAAAGTAGGGGAACTTGGGCCAGAGACCCGACGCTGGATAGAGATTCCCGGGAAATGGGGCTGGGCCTGAAACATGAATGTCCAGGCGGTCCTACGTATCCCATTAGGATGGGAATCAAGCCGCACATAGTTCTTGAAGTGCAGTTTAATGTCATGCAGGACGAAAAAGGAAAGGGGGAGCGGAAGGCATCCCCAACCGTGGGGGGCGTACAGCGTGGCGAGCAAACCGACGTGAATGAGGGCATAGCCCCACGTTCACACCATACGCCGCATACCCAAAGGCAACTGGGCCAAGGGCCCGAGATGGGATGGAAATTCCTGAAGGATGGGGCTGGGCCTGAAACATGAATGTTCCGGCGGTCCTACGTATCCCATAAGGATGGGAATCAAGCCGCACGTAGTTCTTGAGGCGCAGTTTAACGTCCTGCAGGACAATGACGCTTGGCAGTTTAACGTCTTGCAGCGCGGACATGGTACAGTTTAACGTCATGTTGGACGAATGCTGAACAGTTTAACGTCTTGTAGCTTGGACGAAGTACAGTTTAACGTCGTGTTGGACGAAACACTTGGCAGTTTAACGTCTTGCTGCACGGACGATATGCTAGGTAGTTTAACGTCGTGCAGCTTGGACGTGGTACAGTTTAACGTCATGTTGGACGAATGCTGAACAGTTTAACGTCTTGTAGCTTGGACGACATGCTAGGCAGTTTAACATCGTGCATCTTGGACGTAGTACAGTTTAACGTCATGTTGGACGAATGCTGAACAGTTTAACATCTTGTAGATTGGACGACATGCTAGGCAGTTTAACGTCGTGCAGCTTGGACGTAGTGCACTCAGGCAAAGTACTGCTTGAGGAACCTAGCGTTGGTGGGAGGAGTGACATGCTCACCATCCATTGTCGCTAGGGAGTACGCGCCATTGGGATAGACCCTGTGGACGACAAAAGGCCCCTCCCACTTGGGCTCCAATTTTGGCAGCTTCCTGCCGGGGATCATCGGTGCCCTCAGGGCTAATACCAGGTCACCCCGTAGGAAGGAGCGGAGGTGAACTTTCTTATTGAAAGCTCGAGCCATCCTGCTCTGATGCCTCTCCATGTTGTGAAAAGCGCGCAGTCTATTCTCATCCAGTGCTTCCAACTCGACTAGACGGGCTTCAGCAGCTCTGTCCGGCACTTGCTGGTCGTAGACCGCAGTGCGCAAGGATGGTAACTGGATCTCGATGGGCAGGACAGCCTCAGCTCAATACACCAGGGAATAAGGGGTCATCTGGGTGGAATTGCGAGTCGTCGTCCGATAAGCCCAGAGGGCGTTGGGGAGCTTGTCCGGCCAACTCTTCTTGTTCTGACCAACCATCATTTGCAGAATGTTAGAGAGGGTCTTGTTAAACGCCTCGATCTGTCCATTCGCCTGCGCATGATAGCGAGATGTATGGTTCGAGCGAATGTTGTACTTGGCGTACAACTTCTTCAACTCGGCTGCTCGGAAATTGGCTCTGTTATCCGTGAGGATAGCGTGAGGCACTCCAAATCGATGAATGATGTTGGAGGTCACGAAGTCTGCGATCGAACAGGATTTGACCTCTCTGAGCGGAATCGCCTCTGCCCATTTTGAGAAGAAGTCTGTGGCGGTCATAATGAACCGGCACTGGCGAGCCGTTGCCGGCGGGTAAGGTCCCACAGCGTCCATCCCCCAGACTGCAAAGGGCCAAGAATACCTGGTGGTATGGAGAGACTCTGGTGGCCGATGCACAAAGTTTGCATGAACCTGGCACGCATGGCACCTCCTGGCATACTCGATGCAGTCGTGGATCATAGAGGGCCAGAAGTATCCCAACCTCCGAATCTGGTGGGACAGCTTCGGCCCAGTCTTGTGGGCACCACATGAACCGGCATGAACCTCTTGCATGACTCGTGGGATCTCAACTCCCTGAAGACAACGGAGGAGAACACCATCAAATCCGCGCCTATAGAGGATCTGCTCCAGGCCGGGACTGCTCTGGAGGACAAACTGCGATGCGCGGCGTCGAACTCGCTCGCGCTCGGCCCGATCTGACGGGAGAATGCCATGTTGGAGGTACTCAACCAAAGGAGCCCTCCAATCAGGGGCTGATTTGACTGCCATGTATGGGGTTCTCGGGGCTCCGGGCACAGGGGCAACCGTGGTGAGATTACTTACCGACGGGTCGCGATCTCCCTCCGGGGTAACGTGGGCGATGAGCCTGCGGTGCGTCACGCGGACGATCAGGTTGTCCTGTTCAGGCTCTGCAAGTGACGCAGCAAGGCTGGCCAAAGCATCTGCTCGACCGTTCTGCGACCGGGGAATGTGGACAATTTCTGGCCGAGAAGGGAACTGGGCCATCAGAAGGAGGGTGCACTCCAGCAATGGCACAAGTTCCGGCTTCCTGACAACATAGTCGCCATTGATCTGCTTAACGACCACCTTGGAGTCCCCTTTCACACACAGATGGGGCACGTCGATCTCGAGAGCTAACTCGAGGCCCGTGATGAGGGCATGGTATTCCGCCTCATTGTTGGTACAACCCTCTGACAACAGGAAAGAGTATGGCAGCACGGCTCGCTCCGGTGTAATGAAGACGATACCCATGCCCACTCTGTTGAGCTTAGGATAATTGAGCCTTCTACCGGTGGGGCTCCGGGAGGCACCGTCAAAGTGCATCTGCCAGCACGGATCGGCATGATCGACCGAGAGAATGGCCTCATCAGGAAAGCCTAGATCCAGCGGCTGATCCGCGGAGGTCAGGTGAGCAGCCAGAAAATCTGCCAATGCTTGCCCTTTGATGGCCTTCTGAGACACATACATGATGTCGAACTGTTGGAGAATCACAGCCCACCGCGCTAGACGGCCAGTCAACATAGGCCGGCTCAGGATATATTTCAACGGGTCTACCCGAGAAACCAACTGTACCTCATGGTGCTGCAAGTAGTGCCGTAATTTCTGTACGGCAAATACGAGCGCCAGGCAGCTCTTCTCGATGGGGGAATACCTAACTTCCGCATCGAGGAGCATGCGACTGAGGTAATAGAGGCTATTCTCTGTTCGCTCGTTGTTCTTCTGGGCGAGAAGGGCACCCAGGGACCGTTCCAGGGTGGTCACATAGAAAACCAGCGGCTTCCCGGATACAGGCGGCATCAGAACCGGAGGTTGAAGCAGGTACCGCTTGATTTCCTCGAAAGTAGTCTGACACTCTTTATCCCATACATAGGTGGCACCTTTCTTCATGAGCTGAGAAAAGGGCTTACACTTGCCGGCCAGATTTGTGATGAATCGGCGTATATAGGCTAAGTAGCCTTGGAACCCTTGCAGTTCCCGGAGGTTACCTGGGGGAGGCATCTGGCTAATCGCCCTGATCTTCTCCGGGTCGATCTCAATACCCCGGTACCTTACCACAAAGCCAAGAAACTTCCCGGAGGTGACCCCAAAGGCACACTTCAACGGGTTCATCTTCAGGAAGCGAGACCGGAGGAAGACGAACACTTTCTCAAGATCTTTGAGATGGTCTTGACGCTGGCGCGATTTAACCACCAAGTCGTTGACGTAGCATTCCACCATTGTGCCGAGGATTGGCTTGAATATGCGGTGCATCGCCCGTTGATAGGTGGCACCTGCATTCTTCAGGCCGAAGGGCATGACCTGGTAACAAAAGATACCTTGGGGGCCCTGAAGGCAGTGAACTCCTCATCCTCAGGGGCCATCCGGATTTGGTTGTATCCGGAGTATCCATACATGAAGGAGAGGGCTTGGAACCCTGTCGTGGCGTCAATCAACAGCTCTGTCACTGGAAGGGGAAAATCATCCTTCAGACAGTGGCGGTTGAGATCGCGGAAGTCGATGCAGACCCTGATCTGCCCGTTCTTCTTCCTGACCGGCACAATGTTGGCCAGCCATTTGGGGTACTGGACTTCCCTCACGAAGTTGGCTTTGATAAGCTTGTCAACTTCGGCCTCAACCATGGCACCGTGGAATGGGTGCATCTTCCTGGGAGGTTGCTTGAACCCGCGATGGTTCGCCGGGAGACCAAGGCGGTGGACGGCTACCTGAGGATCTAGCCCCGGCATCTCGTCATAGCCCCAAGAGAACACATCACGGTGCTGCCTGAGGAAGTCCACGTACTGCTGCCGCTCCTCAGAGGGCATGGCGGCACTGACCAATGTGGGTCTTGGATCTGCTTCGGTTCCAAGGTTCACCTGTACTAACTCATCGACCGTGGCAGAGACGCCCTCCTCAAAGGCTGGGGGTGCATCTTCCACGTCCTCTCCACTCGGGGAGGGATCGTCCACGGGAGAGACTGCGCTGGAAACTGCATTGGGGCTACCAGATCCTGCTGGGCCGCTGGTGCTGGCACGGGCGGTCGTGGTCATCTCATCAGGAGATTCACAGGCCGTCGAGACCATGGCCACGTCCAACCGTTGAATCGGGAGGACGTAAGCATCATCCAAACTTGCCCAGGGATCACTCACAACAGCGACAGGCTCAACCTCACCTGCCAGGATCTGCTTATCCTTGCTCTTGTAATAGTCCGCGTCCAGATAACGGGCTTCACATGAGGCAAAAGGAGAGGCATCTCCCTGAAGCACGCCTACTCGACCGTTAAGGGAGTATATGAGGCATTGGAGGTATGATGAGGGAACCGCCGCATGAAGGTGGAGCCATGGCCTGCCCATCAATGCGTTATACGCAGTGTCCTGAGAGACCACCATGAATTTGGTGTTGGCAACCAAGTCACCGAACTGGGTCTTCAAGCGTATCTTGCCGACCGGAGTTTTCTCGGTGCGGTCGTACCCCTGGATTCTGAGGTCGGAGGGAATCAAGTCATCCTCAGACAACCCCAATCTCCGGAGCGTCTGAGTTGGAATCAGGTTAATCCCGGACCCCGTGTCGACAAGACAGTGCCGGACTTCAAGGCCATTGAACTGGCCAGTGACATACATCGGACGAATGTGCCCCTGTATAGGAGGGTCTTCATCCTTACCATAGAACGAGATAACTGCCTGACATTCGGCGTCCTCGATCGTTTCGGCGTGAAAGGCCTCTGCAGCCGCAACCTCTGTCTCAAACTGGAGGGGGCTCTTCAGGGCTTTAGCGAGTGCCTCGCGCATCTCAGATGACATGCGCAGAGCCTCAAGGATGGAGAGTCTCACTGGGATGTCGGCCAAGTGCTTCAGGACATCATACTTTTTTGCCAAACGCGAGCCCCTGGTTGCAGGAGGTTGCTCTGCGGTTGGAGGCATGACGGGCATTGCCGGTTGGACCGGCGGCCGACTGGTGCTTGGCGCATCTCGTTGTTCATTGGTTTAAGCCCGGGAAGTAGTCACCGTATTGGGGTCAGGAGGCCGGGATGGACTCGCGGCAGGGCGGAGCTGATCGCGACGCGGCTGAGGCGGTTCTGCCCGATCCCACACCACAAACAGTGGCGGAGGCGAATCCGCCATCCCCGGATGGGGGGGCTGCGCACGCTGAGCTCAATTTTGAGCCTGCTGCCTGGTCTCAATGGTGTGCACGGCCTGGCTAGAGGTACCAACAGCTGTGCCCCAGCGACTCCTGTTGTTGCGGCTCCTCTGACGGTGGCGACGACCGGGGACACTAGGGAGGCCCACCCGGTGTTCTTCAATGTTGGGAACCGAAAAGGGATTTACCAGCTCGACGGTATTAACCGAAGCGTACCCAACACTTTCATCGGACGAATCATTCACCACTGGGCGGATCTGGGGAGGGATCCCCATCTCCGGGGGCCTGAAATCGCCGAGAGTGCGGGATAGTGGTGGAACTGGCGGGGCGCGCTCTTCCTTCTTGCGCCGCCGCCGTTTTCTCTTCTCGGACGAGGCAGGATGGGATGACGATGCCGAAGCAGCACCCCCAGATTCTGGGGGCTCAGGATGATTCAAGCGCGCATGGATGATTCTATGGGCGCAAATGATCGTCTTGCGGGCCATCCAATTACTATACTTCTGGGATCCGCGGTCGGAGACCAGCTGCCATTCGTCCTCATTGCCACTATCGTCATCTGATCCCACGAACACGCCCGCCACTTGCGCTGGAGCTGGGCCCAACCTGATTACATTGTTGTTAATCTGGTCTTGGAGCCAATCCTTAAACACATAGCACCGTTGGATGGTGTGCCCCAGGGCCCGATGGTAAGGGCAGTAGCGGGTGTTATCAGTGAGATGTGCCTCCTCTGGCCTCCAACACTCAGGCAGTCGCACAATCCTCTGCTCCAGGGCGCTCCGGAAATAACCGGGGACCTGATCCTCGTGAAATGAGTAAGTCAGGTATCGCGGGCCCCTGGGAGCGTGGTCTTGACGAGGGGCTGGAGGGGCCTACCGAGGAGGTGGACCCTGATTATCTCGCCTGGGTTGTGGCGGTGCATTACGCGGAGGGGCCGGCCGGTTCTGAGGCTGCCGCTGCTGGGCCGGGAACTGAGCCCGTGGAGGCGGATTCCTGTGAGGCTGTGGAGCTGGCCTCGCCGGCAGCAGCTCCAACGGCCTGGGGGCCTCTATCTGGGCAACAGCAGCGGGCTCAGCCCTGCTGACTCTCCTTGCAGGAATCATAGGAGGCAGCGGGTGTGCCTGGCTGGCCTGTTGCAGGGCTTCCTCAAGACGTTGAGCTTTGTCTGAGAAGTCCCTGAACCCTCCGGGGTAATTCTGAGTGATCAAGGAAGGGACCAGCTCGGTCTTGACGTTCCCGACGCACATTGTCAACAACTGCTCCTGAGTCAATGGCATGTCAAGGGAATACGTGAGACCCTTCCATCAGGCGACGAAGTCCGCGACTCGCTCATCAGGCCTCTGCTTGCACTTGAAGAGGTCTGCGATACTCTTCTTCCGGGTCGTGGAACTGAACTGGTAGAAGAATTGTCTACGAAGGTCCTCCCAGCTAGTTATCGACCCGACGGGGAGCTGGCTGTACCAGACAAATGCTAGCCCTTCCAGTGTCTGGACAAAGCAGCGAAGCTTAGCGGCCTCCTGCTGCGCCGGAGTCCCCAACATAGGCCCGCACCTCGAGTTGAAATGGGCCAAATGCTGTGGAGGATCTCTAGTTCCGTTGAAGGGGGAGAAAGTGGGATTCCCGAATCCCGGAGGCACCGGCATGTCATCCACCCATGCTGGGTATGGCTTGCCGTCCGGTGGGATCGCCACTTGCCGAGTCTCCAAGGCTTCCAAGCGGGCGATGAGTGCTGCCATCGGATCGTCCGGACATGGGTTCCAGTCCTGGCGAGGATCTCTAACCACGAGCGCATTGCACGGCCCTTCAATCGGGTCGTTGACCAGGTCGTCGATCTCGGTAGCTCCTGGGATGGCGGGCGGAGCGGCCCTTGGGGCAGCGGGAGGAATCCGAGCGGGGTCTCTCAGGTAGTCACGCCTCTCGGGAGGGTGCGGTGAAACATACCGCGCTCTCTTTCCATAGGCGATGGACTCTCCCCTATCGGCAAACACGGCGTAATCACGGTTTCCCGGGAGAGTCTCATCGAGGGGTGGTTGTTCCTGTCCCTGCTGTCCTGGCCTAGGATCACCGTAGTCAGGCTGCTGTTCTGCAGCGCGCTCGGCGAGGAGCTGGTCAACTAGCTTCTTCTGCTCGGCGAGCTGTTGACGTAGTATAGCCTTCTCGGGATCCTCATCCGCCCTCTGCATGGAGGCAGATGGGTCGGCCGGCTTTACAGCCCGGCCGTGCTCTTTACCATTGCTGACGTTTCGCCTCAACGTCAGTGCTTCAGTGGGTGTGGGGAGACCCAGGAGGTTCCTCTGGTGACGAGTAACTCTCACCGATGGATCCAACAACGGCTTGTCTTTGGGGGGAGAGCCCCCGTCGAGAAGTTCCAAACCGTTCCCCTTCCCCGGCAGGTCAGCCATATTGACCGTTTCCGTCCCTGGGGATATACCCTCAGGGCCACCCAGTGAATCGGGCTGTCGGCGAATCACACTGAAGCGTAGGGCAGCGTACTGCCCCCATCCACGGATATACACGTGGGGAGTGGCTTCCTCGATAACCCTGCGGAGTACTTGAAAACACTCAACGCATCGTTGTTGGAGGGCCTCGTGGTGCCCAAATGACCCGGGGTGCCG
This sequence comes from Viscum album, assembly GCA_963277665.1. Lineage (NCBI taxonomy): Eukaryota > Viridiplantae > Streptophyta > Magnoliopsida > Santalales > Viscaceae > Viscum > Viscum album. The sequence goes on along the minus strand of OY728148.1, from coordinate 62,551,269 downwards.
AACCGCGGGGAGTGTGGCCAGGTCAATTTGACGGCACTGCTCACCAATATCCTCCAAGTGCGCTTGACTCCCGAGATATGGCATTTGTAGGCGGTGAAGATGGGAGTGAGTCTCCCGGAGAGTTCGGCGGAAGCATTCGAACTCATCCGGGGTGAGCGATTCGGGTGCATCAAAGTCCGGTCCTGCGACTGGCCAAAACTTCTCAGGGAAGTGGCCCTCTGCAAGGACGGTCCAGAAGCTCCATGACTCAAACTCGAGACCCAGTTCTCCTTGGTCCTCTTCAATGACTGGGAATGGACGGGGAACCAGCAGTGGTGCCAAGGCGGGCCGCCGGGCCGACGGGCTGGCCGGCGGTGAATACGGCGAGCAGGCCGATTGGGCTCTATATCCCGGGCCGCCCTCTGAAGGTGGAGGTGCCCCAGCTACCACATCACGATAGGATGGGCCGGAGAGCGAACATCCTGCCGTAGAGTCGGTGCTCGCCGAGGGTGCACTAGATCGTGGTTCGACCGTCGGTCCCCAGAAAAAGTCTCCGGGTTCTCCGATCGAGGCAGAAGGTGCATCCAGAGGGGCCAGTACCAACCGCAAGATTGGCCCTTGGGGGTCTACCAGGCCTTCGCTGCTCCGGATATACCTTCGGAGAGAAGCGGGGATCGTATCGATCTCGCTCTCGGGAAGTACGAGGCTGACGTGCCGCATTCCTACCCCTGCCTCTGACTGGAGGGATCGGGGGGAGGGCTTTGTCGCCGAATCGTACTCCGCCTCTGTATCAGAGAAACGAACCGGTCGGATCTCTGTCCGGAATTCCGTGACATTCTTCCCTCGACGTCGACGCCTCGCCTTCCTGCCCCTGAGTGGTTCTTCGGGGCATGGCTGATCTCTGTCCTGACGTCCTCCGGCCGCACCGGTGTTGGGGCCAAGAGGACTGGAAACCAAGGTGCGAGGAGCACCGGGACAGATATCAAAGGGGACGCGGGGAGAGATGCTTCCGGGCAGGCCTCCGGGCCGGGATCGGGAGGTGGGATGACCCATGCCTCTTGGATCGGCCACACGGAGTAGACCCTGCTGGCGAATAGCGCCACCGCGAGGTGGTCCGCGGTGGCTATTTCCTGTGCCAGCAACCGGGTATCCCTCGTAGATTTAAGAATGTTCGTGAATCTCGTTCCTGGCGCCATATCTTCATGGACACCAGTTAATTACGCTGCTTCCGCCCAGACGCTCCAAGGAGTCCGGTCGGGGCAGCAACCTGCGGTGAGGAGACCGGGTGACTCTGGGTGTTGGGGGCGTGTCGTAACGCTGCGGCTCTGCATGACTGCCTTCCGTCCCTAATAGGGCTTCTCGAAGGCGTGATGGCCTGAGGCATCCTGCGCTGGGTGCAGGGAACAACGTTACCTGAGGTTTTCCTCAGCTTCCCATGTTTAACACGGGGTATGCCGCGAGTTTAACGTCCAGCGGGGACGACATCGGACTGATCAACACGAGAAGTGGATCAGGTGACAGAACCCCTTACGGGGAACCTCCGACACTGGGGCCAGCACATGGGCGGCTTCCCGAGTGAAGTGGAGTGGAATGAAGTGGCATGACCCCACCGGGATGTGGCGGCCCGGGTAAGGATCAGGGTGGATGATGGAGTGAAGAGCTTGGACCCCGTAGGGGCTTCCTACGTACCGTGCGTTAGCGCGGATCAAAGTCATCATAGTTTGGATATACAGTTTAACGTCATGCTGGACGTCGGCAAGCCGACTCACGAAGTGGTCGAGGCCGCCGGGCGAAGGATTGAACCGAACCACCTCGCACAGAGGGGGATGGAACGGCCGGGTGGATCACAGTTTCACGTCATGCTGGACGTTGAAGAGAGAAAGGCATAGGGCAGTGGGGAAGCACAGCGGAGATACACACGTGCAGTCTCCCACAGGGGCGGATTCATAGGTGAATTGACGCAAGTGTGAACCCATGAGGGGTCCACTGATGGACGAACTGACGTGAATATGACCGGGACGACCAGGTGGTGGGCTTGAACCTCGGAGAGGCTTCCTACGTACCCTGTTTAGGAGACAGGGATCAAAGTCCACGTAGTTCATTCGGTTTGTAACACTCTACCCCCGTGGGCGAAGGCCACTCCAATCCCGACATCCCTGCAGAGACGAGCGGGTGGGGGCCACATCCAAACCGGGAGGACCCTGCGTGCGAGGCACGGGATCGGGTGATGCAGACGGTTTAACGTCTTGCTGGACGAAGTACAGTTTAACGTCGTGTGTTGAGGACGAAGGTGCTTGGTAGTTTAACGTCTTGCAGCTCGGACGTAGATGCTTGGCAGTTTAACGTCTTGTCGCACGGACGATGGAGGCTAGGCAGTTTAGCGTCGTGCAGCTTGGACGTATGCTGAACAGTTTAACGTCTTGTAGCTCGGACGAAGTGCAGTTTAACGTCGTGCGGGACGTAACACTTGGTAGTTTAACGTCTTGTAGCGCGGACGATGGGGGCTAGGCAGTTTAACATCGTGCAGCTTGGACGTATGCTGAACAGTTTAACGTCTTGTAGCTCGGACGAAGTGCAGTTTAACGTCGTGCGGGACGTAGAAGCCACCGATAGGCCCGTGTCACTTCGCGCGAGCCTGGAGGGCCGCACGGGAAGAAAACACACGGTGCGGGCACCCAGGATGAGGGTCATCGGGCGCCACACAGGCAGGTACCCCAAAGGGGGTCAAAGGGGGCGACCCTGGCGGTTTGCGCGCAAAAGAGGAGCTTTGCGCGCAATACCACGGGTCGGCGCGCAAATGGGTGGGCTGGCACGCAATTGGGCCAGCGCTTTGCGCGCGGGAGATAGAGATTGCACGCACCGGGCTTCGGATAGCGCGCGGGGGAAACGGCTCATTCTTTACTGAACGACCACTTTGAAAAGGAGGGGGGGTGCGCGCAATCGGGCCGGATTGCGCGCACCCCGGGGGCAATTGCGCACAAGAGGCTTCTTTTGCGCGCGAATGCCTTTGGGTGAAGATTTATTCAAAGGAAAGGAGCCAAAGGGATTGCGCGCAAAGGCGAACCCCAAGGCTTTCTTGCGTGAAAGAAAAGAGGTTACCTGAAGATCGACATTGCGCGCGGAAGGGGTTGGATTGCGCGAACGAGAGACTCTTCGAATTCCGGCAACCTCCAAAACTTAGGGGTCGCCTTATATTTATAGGAAACCCCGGGCGCGGAATCCGGTTCGCGGGCGCGGAATCTCCTTCGCGGGCGCGGTATCGGGCCCGGCGCGCAAGGGAGCCGCGCGGGCCACAGGCGCGCAAAATTGCGCGCCGGCCCAGCGCATTGCGCGCATCCCGGGAGGTTTGCGCGCGGCTCGACAACTTTGCGCGCGGGTCTCCAAAATTTCGTGCAAGGCCTCCGGGCCCTCCGAAACATGCTTCCGACTCCAAATATGACCTCGCTTTCTGCATCCGGAGCTTCGTTTGGGAACAACGGACTTTTCCGGCATCTACAACATACCATAAATATTCTGGTGTCACAACTTCCCTTAGAATCTTAAGGTATTTTCCAAAACTAACGCCAGCCAAGAAAGTCCAGTGTTCCTCTATCAAGACAACCTATATAGTATCTTAGATATTCACCATTGTTTCTACTAACCGTTTCCATACCACACGCCACTAGGAAAGCCTCAAAAACATGAAAAGTACTACAAACCTCTAGACACATAACATGAGAATTATATATTACAAAAATACATAAATAAAAGGACTTTTACCTCATACATTATATGATACATTATCATTATCATTGGCCTTTTTATCCCTGTAATGTAGTAGTCAAGGTTTTTCTTGGAAGAGTTCCTGCCACAAGTCCATCAATTCCATTTCACACTCATACATTCCCACTTAATGTCTTAGTGAATTTAAATAAATACCACACTAGAATAAAGATTTAACCATGTAATAAATATTAATTACTCTAAAATTAGTATACTTTATAATGAAGAAATGAAGAATTTGGATCGTGGTCAATGTCATCCCAACGAATCAAATTTTCCATACTTGAGTGGTACAATTTCAACTGAGACTGAGAAAAAAATATTCAGTAAACCTAAACATGGAAGTAAATACAAAAAATATCTCACCTCAATAACTAATTCATTTTTCTCAAAAAGTTCCTTATTATTGATGGAAAATATATCCCTTTTTATCAAAATGTTAGTTCTCAAGGATTAGGGAGATTCTACTGAAAAATTGATAGCTAACCTAAATCAGTAATAGTCAAGGACAATGGTACATATCGAAATTTTGATAACTTTGAACCATCTCTATCTACTTTATGATCAACTAAATCATTTCTATACTATCTATCACAAGGCCTTGTCCAAATAGAAATGTCTTATCTTTTTCAACATAATATTGAGGGTAATGACAAGGATTACCATACAATTCATTAGAAGGATATAAATACATAAACGGATAATAAATGTTTTTTAAGAGAACATCAATAATTGTTTGTTCCCCTCCCATGATCCACCAATTTACTTCTCACAAACCCTATGTATCTTAATTAATGTTTAGAAATTATTTTCAGATTATAAATTCATATGTGGATAATTTTCCTATTTCTTAGTCAGTAGAGTCGCAAGGTATTTTTAAAATTATTTCCAAAAATTATACTTAAACTTTGGGATTATATCAAATAACATTGATACTTCAATGGAATTATACTTTACAACATCTCAGATAAATATATTTCATAGGTCATCCACCATAATATATTAATAATTATTAATAAAATTATCTAATTTTGTGAGAAAATAAAAAATTAACAATATATAATCATGATTAATTTCCTTTTTTTGACAAAAATTTCAAAATAAAACAGATATCTACTCCACCAGACAAACGATAATCTTTAAAGACATTATTATTTCAATTTGTTGTTTGTGGTCCGCCAAGCCCTCCTTATAAGTGAGGCATATTTAAACAAAATATACAAATTATTTTTCATTCCAACCCACAAAAAAAATTCTTTAATTTATTTATACATATTTTTAATTAATGTATGAACATCCTATTTCCATTAGTGATAATTATTTAAAGGCTTTCTTGACAACCCAATTGTTCCATGATCCAATCACTAAACCTCAAAACAAAAAAACCCTAAATCATTCATCCCATAATGATATTCCATCCATTTAGTTTTGATCTTAGTGAGAATGATTTAATATAATATATGAGTATCTTATAATTTTATAAAAAATATATCAGAAAATGAAATTGGGAAAAAAACCAAAATATAAACATTGTTTGTATAAACCGGTAGAATATAAGTTATGACAAACATCAGCATGCATTGAATCAATGCAACATTATAAAACTTATTATATGGAATATTGTTTAATGCATAGAACAAATAATTCCCTTAACATGCATATAAATGAAGCCAAATCCAAGTGTTTTAAGACCTGACAACAAAATTTCTTTTCATTTAATTAAAATAAATTTTTGTGAAAATTATTTTTAAACTCTACTTATCCTTAAAAAACATTTCTCATTAAAAATAAAATAAATAAAACTATTAAATTAAAGTTATATAGAACCTGAATCCAAAAATTGTTTTGGGAATCTCATCTATTCGAATTTTATCTTGCATGAACTATATGAAGTAATATTATCTCCTGGTATGAGAATTCATCACATCACAGATCCTGACATATCAAAATATTCTTAAAAACCCTATCAAGGATTTAAAATTGTGGTTATAGTTCATGATGAATCGCTGACATTATTCAATAGAAGGTTTTATGCTAATTGAACATTCAATTTTAACGGATCAAATTTCCTCTTCAAAGTTTTCATCAGTGATTCCAAATGTGAATTTTAATATAAAAAACAAGTGTAGTATCCATCTATGGTAGAGAAATGTTGTATCTCTATGATATTATTTATTTGATTATAAGATAAAACTTATTTGATCATTTCAGGTTACATAAAAATTCCTTATCAATAAATTATGTATCTACTGAAACATATATTCTTTATCCAAAAATTACACCCTAATAACATGGAATACAAATGAATCTCTCACAATATACAAAAAACTATAACCATTTGTAGCACATAAACCCAATTTATAATAGAATACACTAGTTAATTATCTAAAAAATAACCTTAATGGAATAATTATTCTTTATAAATGTCTAATTAATCAATTCCACAAAAGAAAGATGTGAATTTGTAATACTAAATGGCATAAAAAACTCACAATAGCCTTTAGAATATACTCTTTCCAAACACAAAATTGATGAAAAAAATGATAGTAATTTTTTTGAGAACAGATGATATCCCCTAAATTGATAAAACATATCATAAATTCATATATTATGATAGATATTACCAACATTAACAACAATATGATTATGTTAATAAAAAATTCATATAATTTTAATCCATCCTCTAATCAAACATTACTGTTCATTCCTATATAGCCATGAACTATTGCATGAACCCTTTATTTTCATAATCATACAACTAATAAATAATTAAAATTTTTCATGTCCATATGATAATATGGAAGGTTAATAATGGTTCTATTTGTTAGGTTATCATTTATAAACTCTATTTATCTTTTTAGTGGGAACCCCGAAAATTGTTCCTAAAATAAAAATCAATAATCAACAACAATATTGTTAGATTATATCATTCCATGATATTATATATTTTGTACAATGATTTTTTTAAACTGGTATGATATATTTGAAATCACAGGTACTAATTTATTAGACCTTTTTGCATCTGTTGTGAAATCTTCATAAAGACATTAATAAATACTCACCAATCATTGATAACATTTGATATTGAACTCAATATTCCTTATTGATTTCATTTTAGAATAAATTCATAGATATCCTTATATATCATAGAGAAATACCATTCCTAATTATTATAATCCATTGTTATCAAAGACAATAAATATTTTATGTCCTTAAACTCATATTTCCTTTGGACTTTCAAAAATAAAAGGAATAATGTTAATATTTAAAAACATTAGTTGAATTATGTAACAAGTAATAAATTGATGGCACATTCCATTTTGAGAAAAAATCATTCATAATGATAGAATTCAGAAAAATTTTACCTCTCACCATCAATGGTCTTTATTGGTCATACATGATTTATTACTTATCTTCATAAAATTACATAATCTTTATAAACTTTTTATTTTGTACATATTTATTTTGAAAAGGATGAGGAGTCACGATGTTCCTATAATCACCATTTATTACTCAATTCTACTAGTGATAACTATTTCAACATTACTTGTCTCATCAAATGATAAGATGCCTGAGAAGCACGCTATTTTTCTCTATTACCTGGCCTAGGAGCACTATGAAAATATAATTGAACATGTCGTATCTTTTTAATTTTGTGACATGTTTATGATATGGTAATACATCCCTAATTTATATTGTAAAATTAAAAGCATTGAAAACATAACGTCTTAGTTTTCCATTCAATATGATGATATTGTTACCCATATTTTGATTATTAGTTGTTCCACCGTTATAGATGGAGGTTTACATCTTCCTCTTATCCCAAACATTGGATTTCCCACTATTTCCCATGGGAATAATCATTCTACCTAGTACTATATTTCCCTAGTACTCTCTTTCTACAATGAACTATATATGTAAAATATTTTAATAATCTATTATTCAAATCACATCTAACATTGAATATATTTTTTGTGTGAACCCCAACTCTAAAAATCATGCCATTATGGATTGAAATATAGTTACATTAGGTGAAAAGTACAGTAAAATTAAAAATACAATGTCTTAATTTTTTATCAAGTGGTTTTATATATTAAAATAGATCAAATTCATTGATATATCAATTCTATGAATTTGAGGATAGAATAAACTAAAAGAAATCTTCAAAATCCAATCATTCCATACTATGGTCCAATTTAGACTGAAATAAATATAAAATCCAAGCTCTAAAATGAAAAATCCACAATCAAATATATTCATAAATGTATATTGAACTCTACTAGTTTCCAAAAAATATCCAATATTTGATTCATCATATATATCTACACATATGGTGTCTCGGCCCATAATCACCATGGAAGATAGATGTTTTCCAGATTTTCAACTGAAATGAATGATCCAATTTTCATGTTTCAACCTATATTTTCCATTTATCCACATCGTAAAAATCATTTAAAATAATTTAGACTAAATATTATATCACCTATGAATAATGTGAAACGAATTTTTCCATACCAACATCCAGTTGGTTTCTATAGTGCCAACCCACTTCTTTTATCTATATGAAAAATGAGACACCAATTTTTCAGTATCTATAAATTTATGTATTATCAATTTAAAATTATTTTTTCCTCATGTTACCCTAGAAATTATATAAATAATAATCCATTAATATAAATTTCAGAATACCAACATCAATACTTTTCAATATATAGTTATTTGAATTCATATCAACACATTTCAAAAATCATTACATCATACTAATTTGATATATCATTACATAAAAAATTAAAAATGTTTTTCTAGTGAAAATTCATATAAACACTTATAATCCTGAAAATATATTTATCCAAACCTATGATATAATGTAAACAATTAGCATGAAGTGTCAAAAAATCATGTTCCAAACAACATGGTAATCTAAATTTCATTATAATGGGGTTAGAAAATCGTTTTTATTATCTGTATTTATTTTTATGAAAACCCATTATCCTCTATATCATTATAATAGGTAGATTATTTTATGAAAAATAATTCAATTTCATATACCATTGATGATTCATGTGGAAAATTATCAAACTCATGATTTAGAATTAGTATTTATAATATAATATCAAATGATGTGGAAGAACAATATTTTTTGAGAAATTTTTAGTTTATTTATAGATCAAATGTTATTAAATTATATATTCAATTATGTGATGATGGAAAAGTACATTAATTTTTTTAAAATATAATTAATGATTATGACTTTTGAATACATTACCACCCTTTGAAATTGATTGTGGTGGTTGATTATATAAGTCAAAATGATCAATATAGCTTATAGTTTTTATGATCATAATAGATTTAATATATATTGATTTGAAAATCATTGATATTGAAATCCTGAAAAAATGTGATAAATAATATATTTCTAAATAGATTGTTCAACATATATATTAGTGATGTTTAATGAGGTATTATAGGAATCTAAATATTTATAATATAGATTTAGTAATTAATATGATTATAACCAAGATTATTATGGAGTAATAAGTTTTATAGATATTGTTTTTTTCACCTCAATACCAGTTTTGAAGTAGTTGATTCAATTCGTTGATCATATTATTCATTCTCTCTTCGTCATTGGAGTAGTAATATTTATATATATTTAATGAAATTGTTATAATTGAATGGATTAAAGAAAAATACCATAATGTTTAAATATTGGATCATGGTACTCTGATAAGCTAATTATGAGGGAAAAAATATATTTCATTTTGAAAACTATTACCCATAAAAAAATTTAAATGGGGAAACATCACCCCTAATTTTTATGTAGGAATCCCCCAAAAAATATAAAGGTAACAATGATAACTAGATTATCATTGACCAACATAAAATGAAATAACACATCATCACAATTATAGAATATTTCAATATGAATCATAATCTGACGATATACATTAAAAATTTTGTAATTTTTCATGGAGTACAACATTAAATTATATATGTTCTAGATATGAGGTTTACCTTGATGTTTTTGAAAAGACTTTATCAGGTCATGATATAGAGTCAAGATTCAATAATGCATATTATAATCATACATTTGGTATGTTTAGGTGAAACATTTTAACAATATATGGTATTTTTATATCAAGTACTACATTTCATAAAGTGTTTTTTGGATCAGGACCTTTAACTAGTGGAATTATCATGCAACATTAGCTTTAATTAAAGCATTTAGGTGGATACCATTGATGCTATATAAGTAAATATGTGTAATTTGAAAACATAATGGGATAAAATAGGATAAATAATGATATTATGAAAAGATATAAATTATTAAATAGTAAAAAATAATATATATATTAAAAATTAGATGAAGGAATCATATTGTCAACAAAAAATTTCATCTGACATACATTTTATTGATTATGAGTTTGATGTTTGTGAGACGGTTCTTCTATTAATTTATCTATATACGATGTTTATGATATTTTTGAAGAAATTTAATATCTTCCCTAAGGGTATTTGTTAAATTATTGATTCATTATCATTTAGTGATGGTTTCATATAATTATTCCCTTCCACTGAACCTCTCTCTAGTGCATAATGTGTTAAATGTATCTCACCTAATGAATAACATACCAGGCCCAAGACATGTAATGAAGTCATAGGATTTACCCTTTTAGAATGATATTACTTATGAGGTGAAACATATAGATATTCAATATCATAGAGGTAATGTTATAGGAAACATTACAACTCACCTATCAATGTATGGTGGGGAAACCCAAAATTAAAAGAAACTATATAGAAAATTAAGGATATGATGTTTCCAATGTACCAACATTATTTTTTATCAATGTAATATATTAGTTGGTAAAAAATATTTGTTATGGGTGTATAATGAAATAGCCTATTAATTTTAGGAAATTTTAATTTAATACATATATTTTCATTAATAACATGTGTTACACATGAATGAATGTTCCAACAGACCATGATATACTATTAATATTGTTATTTAAACAAATTTATAATAACAAAGACAATGAATATTTTTATTGATAAAAATAAAAAAATGAATATTATTATAAATATTTTGGATAGTGAAAATATATTTCAAAGTAACTCTATATTGTTTAGTAAATTTATTATATTCTCCAAAAATACATTTTTCCCAAATACTATTGGAATTCTTTTTGTGGAAATTTAATAAATTCTTGAATATCATTAAAAATATATTTGAAAAAATAATTATTCAAATCATCATTTAAAAATTACCTTATACATAATTGTTTATAATTTTATAAAATGAATTGATTATTAGTGGAAATTAGGAAATACTTATCACGATCATAAACATAATTTTTATTAGAATAATATACCATAAACTGTATTGGTTAAAAATATTTTAGTGGTAAAATTAGTTAAATCATTTGGTTATGAATGTAATTTATTTTATTTTAATAAATTTTATATTAACATTTGATAATAATTCATTCTATAATTACTAAATATATTGTTTTTATAGCAATTTTCCATCGCATTTCAGGGTATATTTATAGATTATACTTTTTCAAATATATGAATGGAATTTGAAAATTGATTCCATATTTGAAATAATTATATGTAATTATATATAACATGTTTAACATTATTTTTCTTCAAAATGAATATTAAGAACATTGTAAATTAATTATCAGGGTTATGGATAATACATGTTGACCATGGGTTAAACTAAAATGATAAAAGTAAAAATTTAAATAAAACACATACAATTAAAAATTGATGCCCACATTTCACGCCAATAAAATATTATACTCAATAATAAGCAATTTTATATCCCTCTCTCTCATTTAAAACATCAATAAAATATTTTTCCAGAAATTATAATTGTGAACTCTAAACGACATAGAAAAGGGAAACCCACTACTCCCCCATCACACATACAAATATATTTTATTAACATAATTTCTATTATAATACCTAAATTAGCATACTCCTCACTTAAAAGAGGCCTTATCATTTTTAGAAAGTAATATTATCATGGATTTTGGTATTAACCTAATGGGGTTCTCAAATGATTAGGGAAAAATTTTATAATTGGGTTTATGTATAATTACCTATTACACATCCTTCTAATATTTTCAAATTATATGGATATAAAATTAAAAAGAATTTAAAATATAATTATATGATATATTTTTACTGGATTTACAAATATACACCTCCACTTCCAAAAATTGTGAAATAAACTTGTCAATCATTTTTCCGTCTAACAACTTCTTTACGAATCGATATAAATTTAATTCCATCACAACATCTCCCAAATAAATATTATAATGAATTATACATATATATACACATGATATATATGACATAATAATAATTTACTAATTATTATATAAATTATAAATTCATATATTCCATTCATGGGAAATTTGATCACGTCCCTCCTTTGTATGGTAGACTACCGCCTCACAAAGCAATGAGTTCTCTTTCACATGGACTTTAAATAGAATGTAATAAAGAAAAATTTAAAGAAAAATATGATTTATATAAAATAAGAATAATTATATATATTATAAATATTATTCTCATTCCTTTGGTTACATCAATAATTTAAATGGATATAACATTCATGCATACACACAGCCTATCATCTTCATCACAAATGTAAATAATTTTCTCTATACATCAATTATGGATTATTTTTAATACAAATATAATGAATATATATAATAATTTTATCTTATATAAAATTTTGGATATTATGGATCCAAGATAAATTTAATATGACTGAATCTACCTAGTGAAATCATTAATTAATAATTGGAAAATTATTACGTGAAAAATTATTTTTTAAATAGAGGTATTAATAAATGACTAATAAACAGATATAAGTAAATAAAATATGGTATTATATATATTAGTGTGTTTATATTATATATTATTATTATATATATATATATATTTTTATTATACTTGTCGATTGGACATTTAAAATGGCTGTGATAATATATGTCAATGGATTTTTGTCTCGCTAATTTTGTTCTATTAGACATATGCCATATTAAACACCTGATTCTATTTTTTTGAGTATATGAAAAAAAATAATGAAAATCATCATTATTTCCATGAATATAAAATAATAAAAATATTCATATATGATATTTTTCAATGGTATTGTGAGTAAAAATATACCATAGTGTGTATTAATTGAGGTCATAATGAATTTATTTATTGCAATTAGTTATTATTGTTCTTTGAAAAATGATATTATATAACATAACTCACCGAAAAAAAATGAATCATCATTTGATAATATTATTTTTTTCAGATGCATATTTTAAATTAATTTGAACCCCTTTATGTTTGATGCCAAAAAAATCAAATAATTTATTTTCAACTAAATTTATTATTTATATAATAAATGTTATAAGTAACATTCAGTTGGGTTAAACACAGTATTGAGTGTATAAATCAATAAAAACATACATAATTTAATTATTTATTAAATAAATAATTTATATTCGATTTTATTAAATGAAACACTATGTTGATCATGGGAAATACTCATCCATGAACTTTATTTGTCTTATATGAAACACTATGTTTAAATAAAACATGATTGAATAATAAAATATTATTAATTCAAATGATAGTTACCACATAAACATTATAATGATGGCTCTTAATAAGGTTACATTAAAAATGAAAATACATTTTAAAAAAATTTAAATAAAATTGACCCTTTTGTGACCAGGTAATTAAATAATAAAGAATGTAAATTTAAAAATAAATTAAACATTTTTCATTAAAATTAATTTTCTGAAAACAAGAATATTTTACCGTAATAAATAAAAGAAAATATTATTTTGGTAAATTTTTTTTAATTAAATCAATATATTATATATTCAATCAACATAATAAAATAATTCATATTTGATTCTTATAAAAAAGATAAGAATAAATCCATTTTTACACTTAAAAAGTGAAAATTTTCAACTAATGTGTTCTTATGCCAGTTATGCACTTATTTTAAAAATAATTTTTATACAATTAATGAAAAATTATTTCAAAAGGTAATATTAATTTTTAAATAAACTTATATAATTTATCATAATTTGATTTTTTGTGATTGTTTTGAATAAAAGTGAAAATTACTATTATGTAAATAAAAACATTAATTTTTTTATTTTATATATAATGTGAAAAAAAATATTTTAATAAATTTTAAATTTAAATTTAGTCAATTATAAATAAATTTATTTAATTTATCTCATTGTAATCATATGAAAATTATGGAAATTTTTCATCATTTTCTCTTTAAAAATATGCTTTCCATCATGTATGCTGAATTTATATTAATTTAATCATTGGAACATATATGAATGGATCTCAGAATAATTGTTTTAGAATTTAAATTATGAATAAATTATATTATATAATATTTTATTAATAAATTATTATGAAATTTAATAGTAAATGAATAAAAAATTCATTACAAGAATTTTTGTAAAAATATTCAGGTTGTTAAACTAAAAATAGAGTAGTTGTAAATTTAAAAAAACATTTCTATGTACCATTATATGAATTTAGATAAAAATAAAAATATATTTTATTAGTATATTTTCCATATTTTATCTTTGTGAAATTATAAATTATTTTTTTGAATTTATTTTTTCAAAAAAATTTACAATTGTGTAAAATACATTACTTTTAAAAGGCCACCACATATCCCCTTTGGTTCGCACCAAAAATCACATTTGATTCAACAAATACCTAATAAAAACATCATAAAATACCTTATATATTAATATAATCCTTACCTTATATAAAAATATAGTATTTAAATGCTTTTATTGAAAATATAAAGTGGATACCCAAAGAATAGGAAACACTCATCAATGATCATTTTTGTTATATTTCCTAGTCCACTCCCATTAATACTTGTTATTACATAATTATATAGTATAATATGTATATTCTATATAATAAAATGTTTTTATGTTTATTTAATGTCCAAAACCCATCTATACTTCAGTCAAATGGGTTATAAAATCACCATTTGTGTGTGAGGGAGACTGTCACCTTGTGAATAGATGTCATCTCCTTTTCAATTTACACATATCAATATTAGAAATAATGATGTGTTTATTATTTATATATTATAATAATGATATTATTATTTATTTGGAATTATTATATAACAAATTAATTCTTGACTTACATTTTTTTATAATTATATAACATCACTCATGTTTAAGACGAACTATTTCTTCATAAAGAGTTGTGATTCATTAACCCTCAATATAAAATATATTATTGGTAATTTTACTAAAAATAGTTATATATATTATAATAAATGTATTTTAGATTAATATATATCATTCATCTTTCATTTTATCAGTGAAAACATGGAAATAATGTTCATGTGTACATAAGGCTTACAATCTATATTAATGTGTTATTTTATTTTCTAGCACTAAATGTTACAGATTAATATAAATAAATATATTCTCTATATATATGATATTTTTATCATGAAATATATTGAAGGTATTATGATACTATTATCAGAGTGAGGGGATAAAAAATATAACAAATTAAAACATATATAGAAAATATATGGGTTATTACCTGACTTGTAATTTTAACATGGAATAGTTAATAAATGGGTTATAAAATTCCATAAATATAATATATGGTAGTAAATATTGAAATATTTTAATGAAATTGATATATAATAAATATAATTTTATTATACAATAGATTTTAATCAATAAAATAGATTTCAAGACATTTGGAAGTGGATTTCTTTCCACAATTTTATTTCTGGGAGACATATATAAATTTAGCACTCGTTTATTTTTTGAGGATTATATACTTTCCCATTGTAAATTAATATCATTAATACCATTATTAATTATATCTTTTGTTTAATTTTTTTTTTTATTATTTAAAATATTACAACCACATTATGTGATTTTTGACTCAAATTTATTTCTATGATACATATATTATTTTATATACATACATAACTCTATTAAGTGTATATAAAACAAAATTTACATTTAATTCATGAATTTATTTGTCTCTTTTGTGTTTTGTGTTCCATTTTTTATTCCTTCATGGGTCTTTAGATTCAATTATTACTAGGTACTAATGATTTTACTTGTCAATATAATTATATATTGGTATTTTTTATTGTTATAATTAATATAATAATATAATATGAGCCAGCATTAACAAAACTAATTAATTTTTTACTACTTTGGTTTTTTTTGAGAGAAATTTTTTTACCATTCATTCTCCCCTGTTTATTACTCATGAGACAAAAATAATGATTCTAATGAGATTTTCATTATTTTTCTCTTAGATTAAATTTTTTATTCCATGATTATATTTACAAAAAATTTATTGAAAACTATATTTCACATTCATAAATATAATTTATAATGAAATTTTTGTCCCTATTTTAATTTTAATGTAAAATAAACTAGATGGAATAATGAATTAATCTTACTAAAAATTACCTTTTTCCCCTTATGAAAAATGTAAGCAGAATAATTATTTAATCTTGTAGGATGTGAATGAAACATCTCATCATCATGGATATTTATTTGAAAATTACTATGTATGTGTTAATGTTTATCTTAAAATAATTGACTATTCATAATTTTATATTCTATAAAAAAGTTTTTTCATGGTTGGAAAGATATTTTAAACAAGAATTTCATTAAAAGGTCGATCAAAACCCTTCTCTATATAATATGACATAATTTTAGGTATATATGGATTTATTGGTGATATGATCTACTAATGATATTATAATTCAAATTTTAAATGGTTTATTTTTATAAAGAAAATATAACCATGAAACCTTTTTCTCTAAAATTGGTTATACCTCGGTAAAATTCTTATTATACCATCATTATTCAATTGGTTATTAATTAATAAAATTATAAAATTACTACAAATATGTCTATTTTTCATATGTTATTTTTTGATGAAATGTTTAAGGGTCTTATTCCACTACTTGAGTTATAAGTTGTTTACTGTTTATGATCTTTTGGAACAAATTAAAATTGTTATTATTATGACATGAGTGGTACATATATATCTGTACAATTTATTGTGTATATGTGGAAAAATTATGTTTAAATATGTTATTTTTAATCCTATTTAACTGTTCAAATTTTTATGTGTAAAACTGTTCACATGTGTTTAATGTTTCATTTGAACCAGATGAAATGCTCATAATTTTTTTCATTGACCAATATTTATTGTTGAAAACGTTAAGCATTAAAATTTCTTTTATGACCATAAAATTATTCACATAACTAAATACATATAATTTATTTTATGATAGGTAATTATTAAATTTTAACTAGATATTTATTGAAACCATATCATTTTATACATGTTTATCCTATTATAAGATGATGTGTACACTATAAATCTATTTCTTATGTCAATGGTATGGTCTAATGGATCATGTTCTTTTCATTTCATATGATTTAGGCCTCATGAACATCCAATATTCATTCCATGAATATGGATTATTTTCAATGATATACTTGGTAAGATTTTCATTTTTATTGTTCTTTTTAATACCAATATGTCCATGTTATGCTTATATGTATCCATATTTTACCATTTCAATAAATTTGAGACAACTCATTGTTATTATTAAATTCCACAGTTTTTTGAGAACAATTTATAAAGGGAATTTATTTTAAGTGTACTAGAGCGGAAGATCAATGTGGGGGAAATTAAAGATCATTCAATAAATTATAAAAAATGTGTTCCGTATTTAAAAATAAAATAATCTATTTTGATACTAATATGTGTGTTTCTATAATTTATTTGAATATTATTTGAAATTTTTTTAATATACATGAATGAAAATTATGGGTCACTATAGTTGTTATAAAAGTGAATGATTAGTTAATCATCATACTGTATGATGTGAAAACACTAGTTGAATATCTATTTATGTTTCTATTATAATGTCTTGTGATGTCTTTATGTACTAGTATATGAATGATTCAATGTGTAGGAAAATTTCCAAGAAATTTTTTATGGGATAGAGAAAGTGATTTCCATTCTAATACATCAATGTCTAATTACTACAAGTTTGTATGGTTATTTATTAGAGATACCCAGTGGTAATATATCATAACATTGTGTATTATGGTGGACTCTATAATCACATTATTCCTGAAATGTGCCTTGTTACACACCTGATTTAATATCACAAGGGGATATGCTTTGTAATTCCAGAAACACTTTATAAACTATCATGATAAATTTAAATATTTGATGACAATTAATGAACTTGGATAAACCTATGGTGATTAAGTTTTAGAAAAAGGTTCCATGATTTAGATATACTATAATTTATTTGTCTTGATTATGATGTTTAAAAATATTATTTATTTTTATCAATATATAATTTTATGTTTAAATAAATGGATATAACCTCAAGAAACTGGATAAACATTTAATGTGATGAAAATTTTTGTAATGGAAGGCCAAATGGGATGATGATAGGGGTGAGTGATATTGTTATCATACATAATTAGTTATAATGATATTTAATTATAAATGTTCACTTTAACTAACCATTAGGCTCACCAAAGAATTTAAGGGTAATTTTTATTAAGATATTGAGTAGTGGATAACATAGAGGAATGGTGTATCATTTCATTATATGTCTTGAGTTTTGGAAGAAGCAAACAATTTTATATCGTAATAGAAATTACAGCTATTTTGAGTGTGGAATATTGGGAAACAAATAAAGTAATATCTATAGAAGAAGAATGGTTTCGGTTACCCAAGGTATGGGAATATTTCTCTCTAAATTTTAATATCAATGTATTAATGCTTTAAATTTTCATATTATGGGAAATATGAAAAAATGGTCATTAATTGAATTCTCATGTAGATAATTTGAAAGGTTTTATGAGTAGTGGTTTTACTATTGACACTGAAAAAACGATAAATTACATATTAATGAAAATATTCATTACAAAATAAGATAAAGAATTCTAGTTAAAATATTAAGTATTGGGTGGAAGGAATGAATAGTTTCACCATAAGAGATCATCAATTTTTTTAACTGAATAATGAAATATAATATCATTTTATTATGGAGGTTTTCCAAAATGGATTAGAATGACTATGTTAAATGGTACTGATGAGAATTAATAGTGATTTAATTGAATGGACTTATTTTATAGAACTTTTTAATGGAAATTAACCACAAATATATTCCTAATTTTGAGAAAATTGGGTTTAGTTTTGATAAAGATATGATTGATATAGATAATATAAATTTGATAGTACTAATTTTTGGGAATGTGATAAATTATTAAAAAAACTAATTTATACTTTTATTGATGATGTTGATTTTTTTTATTAATGTAATATAACCAATAATTTCTGCTTTATATAATGAATGAGGAAAAACATTAATTTTTTCAATAATAATTTATAGTAATTATTATAATTACCATGTTTCAAATTAGTACACAATTAAGTTATTAAAATATTTAGATTGTGAAAATCATGAGCCACGTTATTTTACATTGAGGATTAATGATGTATTTATATTGTGAAATTTAGAGAAATTCTCTTTAAAATTTTAATTATGTTATGATTATATGGTTAACCACTTATCGAATGGTTTAATTTTAGATAATGTTGTTTATATAGTCTCTTTAATACATGATATGATGAATTATCCCTACTAGATTACCATTTTAAATATTTATTTTAATACTAGTGATAGATGGAATCACTTATCATTGTATTATGGATATAATTTAGTGGTTCAAACATGAAATTTCATATTTAAGAGTACGTGATGAATTGAAAATGGATCAACGATCCAATAAAGGATTAAATTTTATCTATTATATAAAAAGTTATCATTAATGGACATTTTATTATGTTATAAGTCTAAATAGAACTAGAATTCATTAGCAATAGTAAACGGTTAATAAAATAAAAATTTGTCTCGTTATTATCGATGACATTTTTCATGCATGATTGGTTTATGTCATTGTGGTTATCAACAATACATAAACAATGTTCTCAATCACCATTCATCAATATTTGGGTGTATTTTTTTTTATCTTTCCATGTTTTCACATTCAACATGTGTTCTCCATCAATAAAGTCATGCTATGAGTTACAGTAGTTTACCGTTATGTTTAAAAAATTCATATTTAATGTAATTTTTACTATATAATAGAATGATGTGGGTTTGTATGAATGAATATCTCAAATATTAAACCGAAAATGAAAAATAAGACTTTATAAGAAATAATTTTATTTATTGGGGGATGAATGTAAAACAAATACATTAATGTAAAATTTTATTTTTCTAATGATTTTTTTTTAATATTTATTGTTACACAATGCTGTGAGATTAAGTTGTTTCATATGCAATATCAAGCATTGATTCAATAGAAAATGGTATTAATTTCCATTACATGATATAATTATGTTAGGTTATTTTACAAACAAAACTGGGTTTTTCTTATGTAACACACAACACTGAGTTTAAAATAGTCATGGAATATAGTTAAAGTAATATTATGCAATATGATTTTTATCATTGATCCATTGGAATGGTGGGAATTAATATAATTTAAAAAAATATGTAAAAATATTATTTTCAAAAATATTTATATATGAATACTTTTTTTCCTGATAATTTAAAATGAATATTAAAACATTTTGGAAAAATGAACTCATTTTCTAAAGAAAATATATGCGAACAAACATTTCATATATATATAAATTACTATAGACACATTTTTATGAATTATATTAATGAAATATATATTTTATATATTCTAGAATTTCCTTAACATTAATATTATATGTTTTCTAGAACTTATATTAGAATTAATCTAATATTATGCTTAATGATAGCAATTTTTTAAAACAGAATTTATTCTTTTTTATGAATTTATTTTAAACTAAATTTCTGACAATATAATAAAATTCATATTAAAAAAATCATATTCATTTTATAAAATAATATTTTTTATTTTATTATATGGTGAATTATTAGGATTTTTATATGAATTTTAATTTTTTTGAAAAGTAAAAAATTATTAATTTAAAATCAATAAAACACTTTTTATTAATTTATTTATGAATTTAAATTATATGTTATGTCTATTTAAAAGTAAAATTTGTAAAATTACATATAAAATTTTCAAGGAATGATTTTTTTAATCAATTATATATTGAATTTTTATACGATTACATTTCATAATTTTGAACAATTTATAATAAAAATTCACTTTATTGTTAAATATTAATGTTATGTTTTCAATTAAATAGTGATAATTATATTAATTTAATTTGAAAATATTTATTCCATATATTCAATAGAGTAATCTATTTTATAAAATAATTTCACCTTAATTTATCACAAAATTGTATTCTAAATTCATTGAAAATAATATAATGTAGTTTAGTTAAAAATGGTTTTAATGGGAGGTTAAAGTAAAATTAAAAGAGTAAAAAAATGTCCCAAAAATGTCTAAAAAATTAGCAGATATATTCATAAATTAACCCTTAATGGGTTGAGATTTTGTAATTCTTTGAGTCCTAATACATGTAAAACAAAACATCAGTGGCATTAATTCTTTTTTAAACATACAAGTGTCCCAGTCACCTCACCTATAAAATGTCACCCCTTACCAACTACTTTTCAAACATTAAAATATTTTTGGATTCGATCATACATACTCAAATAACATATTAACATCATTCCTCTAATATAATAAAATATTTTGTTATATAAATTAATCATATGTAGGATTTTAGTGGAAACATATAAAGGATACCAAATGAATTAGTATATTTAATCAAAAATCATGTTTGTTTTATGAATTGAAACACCTCAATGAATAGTGATGTTTACAGTAGGACCCTCATGTGGGGGAGGGGGTGAATTGGGTTCCTATAAAAAAATTTATCAAAAATATTATTTAAAAGTTCACCATTTTGAATTAAAAAATGTCCTAGTTAACCAAAGAAAATGTTTGTAAAAGATTTGATTTTTCTGGGATTTATCAAAGAGTGATTACTTCACTTTAAAAATAAAATTAATTATTACTATACAATTTTTTATACAAATAAAAAAGAACAATTTAATATAAAAAGTATCTAATATTAACTATAAAAACAATGTGATGTTTTCTAATCTAAATAAACACAAAGATAGAATATTAAACAGTACAAATAGACAAATAAAAAAGAGGTTTAGTGTCAATATGAGCCTTAAAACTCTCCATATACGGATCACCTAAAATTAAGAGGTTTATATAAACTATAAATACTCCACAAACTAGATTAGGGTAAAAAAAATATTATGCAATGTTATCTAGATCAATTAGACATCATCAAAAATTCTCATTAGGGTTATAAACAATTCAACCACGTTAGGAACTATTACACTTTTATCTATGGAAATATAGGGTGAAAAAGATAGTTTGTGAAGATATATATGATTCTTTTAATTTTTGATTGGAGTTTTTGTGTTTTCCTAAGATAGAAAGACCAACATTTCCCATAATGAAAAAACATTACAGAAACATTGTAATAATAGAGATAATAGTTCTATATGGCATTGTGTGATCAGTTAGTGAATATTTTGACTCTTGGAAGTTTTCTTGATGTGTAACTAGAGTGAAAATCTTGAAATAGATAGAAAAATAGGTATCCCTGATAGATTATTTCACCTATTTTTACTATGTTTATTGATGTTTTTCATGAGTTATTCCATTTTCATAGTTTTAGCTCAGAAATGATCTTCTTGTTGGGTATTCAACATTTTAATTCAATTTCCACAATTAATATTTCATGGTTTTTCCCTTAGTAAATGAATTCTCCAAAAACTACATATGTGTCTTCCACTTTTATTGGGTATTTTCATTATACACTTCAACTTCCAATAAGAATGATAAGAATATCATCTATGTATATTTTACCTTTTACTATAGTCTGGCATTAATTTGAATGTTTTATAACAATGACCAACAATGCCAATAAAATAAATAGAGGTACTTTATTTCACAATCATGGACATTAGAAATAAATGTGAATTTAAATTAAAAATTAAGAATTGATGGTGTCTATTAATAGTGTCACAGGAACGGTTTCTCAAGAACTATGTATCAGAAATTATATTATGTATTCAAGAATGAAATGCACATAGTGTTGACTAAGGAACAAAAAATTCCTATATTGGTATCTTGGTGTGATGGTGTCTAATCCTTTGTGAAAATTTAGAACAATGTTGTAATGGCCAAGTCTTCAGTGCTACCCATTGGTTCCCCTTACACAGTTTGTCACACTGACTAATGTACAATTTCCCTAATGCAAGAGAATGTTGACTAGCAGTGATGGCCTTGGTTGTGATAGTGGGAATAGTATTCCATCATTGGCAGTGTAACACATTAGAAAATATTAGTAAATAGTAGCTGAAATAATAATACTATACAATAGAAGTAAACAATATAAGCCTGATAGTATAAACAACTGAAACATATGTAAATAAATGACGCATGTCACATCTATCTCGAAAAGAAGCCAAACACGTCCCAATACTAGTAATAAAATATTGAAACCGATGTACCTAAAATAGTAAACTCTAATAGCATTGCAAGCCTCATCTTGTCCCAGGATCTCCATCTCCAACATCAATCAAGTACCCGATGAAGAAGTTCTTATTCTCTTTTCTATACCTACAACTTTAAAGTCAGTTTGGGCCAAACAGAATGACCCAGAGATCATGTGAGATGAATCCCAGTAGGAAAACAACAAAATATATGTTCCTAACACTTAGTGAATATTTATATAGAAGGAAATATACATAAATGAAGTAATAAAATAATAAGTACTCCAATGTAAAAATTATTACAATTTTCAATGAAATTCATTTAAATTAATTAATTAATGAAACTTTCAAATAATTAAATCCCATGATGTTGACTATGATTTATATCCCTAGTTTATTAGAAAAATAGATATCTCAGGAGAACATCTAATCAAACTAGTAAGACTGACTCCAAGATTGTAACTGGTCTTAATAGACTCATCTCACTCATTCAGTTATTCAAAACCAACCCTCTAGGAATGTTCTCACAGTATAACCCCACTTTTTTAACATGCCATCAATTCAATAAATTAATTATTCTCTTAGAAAGATCAAATTTTCTATCCCCTTTGGTCCAACATGGAAATAATAATTTACAAATGACCAACCTGGTAGAACTCACTATATGTTCCCCTTGGTATACATTGAAAAATAAATTATAATGACACCCTGCCATCTCTCACAGTCAATACCATGTGGTCCACATTAATTTAATAAAGACCACCAGGTCAGCTCTCACAGTCTAACCCCTCCAGTCTATGACCAACAGAAATCTATCTTATTCAATACCTATGGGTCAACACATCAGCCATTATACACAACTAAACCAACCTTTGGATGCTCTCATAGTCAATTCCCCTTGGTCACACTATCACAATGTGACACACATGCATTCAAATAAACAATAAATCCATCCTAACAACATCAGGCACGAATATAAAGAAAACCTAACATGAAATTATTTTCCAATCATCCAAAAATAGTCAATCATGGTAATGCACCCACATGGGGTCCCTAAATGAAGGTATAAAACCATATTCATAAGAAATTACCCCCTTCTCAAACAATCAAACCATATGAGGTATTAAATAGGGTTAAATATCAAAACAAACAATACCCTAACATGGGTATCTAGCACATTATGCATATATAATCCAAATATATTCAATGAAATGAAAAAATCGCCTACCTTGATTTTGTACACCGATAACTCATGAATATTGGCCCTTTAATCATTCTATAATGATATAGATATATAAAGAGGGTAAAAGTTATCAACTCTTGAAAATTCATGAGATGGGAGAAATATGGAAGATAGGCTTCAGGAATAAGGATAACTCACATGTGGGAATCCAACACACTTGGAGACGTCTAAATCCGAGCTCTGATGGAGAACTGAGAGGAAAATGATGTTCTTCGGACGTTCATCACACTCATCTACGAAACACGTGGAGAAGAAGTGTTTTCTAGAGATGATATGAGAACCCTCTCCGTCTCATCAAATAAAATAAAATATACATAATGTGATCATTTATTATACACAATGAGTAAAAGGCTCAACCATCCCCTGCATTAGGTGGTCATTCAGGTTACCAACATAGACTTGTACTCGACCATTACATGGCTTTTACACAACTACATGTTGAAATATCATACACGACATGTACTCAAAAGTACATGACATGTACATATAAAATTTCTCATTTCTTAATTTTTTCCTCAAATACAACCTGATGTAATGATTCAAACTTTTAAGTAATATTTAGGTTCATAAACCATTCCCTTTTAAATAAAATTTTCCCTGAATTTTCCTTCCAATGGTGTTGAAGAAAAAGAATCAAACAACTCTGGCCACTAGGATTTTACGTCGGCCACCCTCTCGCATGTCTCGTCATGTACTTCTGTGTGCTTCCATATCACCTGTACCTGAGGAACAGACCTTCCAAAAATAATATTTATGCTGTAATCCACATTCCTAAGAGGATTATCCTCAACGGTTACATCCTCCTCTAAATCATCCTTCTCGTGTTGAAAAATGTGAGGTGATCCCAAAAAATAATATCATAGCTGAGAAACATGAAATATTTCATTCATATCCTGTTACCTCTAGGGTAATTAAAACCGACTGGAAACCAGCCAGACCCGCTCCAAAAAATCAAATATCCCGATGAATCTAGGTGAAAGCTTCCCATGCCTCCTAATTCTCATGTGTCTTGACCACAACATGCCACATAAGATAAACTGATCTCCAACCTTGAACTGTAGTGGTTATCTCCATCGATTAGCATAATATTTCTACTGAGACATTGTAGTATCCATCCAAATCTGAAACATCTCCAACATCATAGTGGTCTCCTAGTCAAGATGTGTTCCCATCATAGATGACTCTCCTTCCTCCATCCAACAAATTGGTTATCGGAATGACCTTTAGTACAAAGCTTTATAAGGTTCTTTCATAATATTCTAATAAAAACTTTTATTGTAAGAAAACTCCACTAGGGGTACGTTTCCCTCCCAAATCCCCTCATAATCCCTGATGCATGATCAAAAAATTTCTTCCAAATCCTGAATCATGCACTCAAATTGGCCATCAGTATAGGGATGGTAAGTTGTATATAGATGTACCGGTATACCCAAATCCCTATGTAGTCCCTTAAATACACGAGAAGAAAACTGAGTGTCCCTTTCTGAAATGATAGAGCATGGAACCCCATTAAAACATACAATGTATCAGATGTACATCCTTCTCAAATCATCAACCTTGATGGATTTCATAAATTGTAGGAAGTGTGAATACTTCTTGGGATTATCGATGACAACCCAAACGACATCATTCCCTCCCATCGACTTCGAACCCATCATAAAATCCAGCACGACATCATTCCACTCCCACCAGGAAATGAGTATCCTCTGTAAAATATATCTTGGTCACTCATTCTCCACCAACACCTACTGACAGGTGGGGAATCTCAATATAAAACCAGCTATATCCCTCTTCATACCTGGCCACCAATACAGAAAGTGTAGATATCAATACATATTGTGGACACCAAGATGAACTATCCAATCTAAGGAATAAAAACTCTATATCAACTCTTAAGGTATATCTATTATCACCCATCTATGTCCATGAAAACACCATTGCTCTTCATCACATACAGTCCAACCAAGAGTAAGGTACTCTCCAGACACACTCTTTTATAATACCAGGACTTCTCAATATGAAAGATTTCTCATTCGCACTTGATCTAGAAGAGTATAAGTAATATCTATAGTGGAATGAAAATCCCTTCCCTGTCTATCATGAACCTCGTAATTCAACTCATATAACAGATCCATAATCAGTCACTCAGTTCTAGCATCCAGAACTGCATGTATCTGACTCCTTCGGCTAAACGCATCAACGACTACATTGTGATTAAATGGTGGGTAGTAAAGATCAAATAAAAATTACTAAAGGTAGTCAACCCACCTTCATTGTCTCAAATTTAGATCACAGTGAATAAATATATTTTTGAGATTTTTTTGGTCGGTGTACAACACAAAATTATCTTCAAAAGATAATGTCTTTAATATCAAAAATAATGCACAACTGTAGTAAATGCAAGATCATGCATTGAGTAATTCCTCTCATTTGCCCTCAACTACTGAAACCTATACATCGCCACTTTGTCCCCCATGCATAATCATTGATCCCATCCCATTACCAGATGCTTTATTTTAATTGGTATAAATCAATCCCGAATTAGGAAAATATAGTTTTGGGGATGAATTTAATCTCCCATTTAGCTTTTAAAAGGCTGAATCAAAGAAATCTATCCACAAAAACATCATACCCTTTATTGTTAGGCCCGTCAATGGCTCATATATGCGTGAAAAATCATGTATAATGCATCAGATGAAACCAACCAACCTAAGCAAACATTGTACCTCAATGACGTTCTTTGGATACTCCCAAAAATCTTATACTCTCACTTTATCTGGGTCTACTGATACCCCTATCTCTAATATGACATGACCCAAGAAGTAAATTCTGTCCATTCAAATGTGGAATTTTTATGGCTTTGTATATAACCGTTTTCCCCCAGTGTTCGAAAAATAATCTAATGATGGGTTGCATGGTCATGTCGAATTTGAGAGTACGCCAAGATATCATCCATGAAAATGACCAAAAAAGAATCAAGTAACAATGGAACACTCTTTTCATTAGTTCAATGAAAAATATTGTCACATTTGTGTAACATAAACACATAACCAAATACTCGTATAGGCCATACCTACTCTGAAAGATTGATAGAAGAATATAATACTATTTAACACAAAAATGATGATAACCAGATCTCATGTTAATCTTTGAGAACACCTGGGATCCTTGAAGTTGATCAAGGAGATCATCAATCATCAGCAGGGGATATTAGTTCCCGATTTTAAACTAGTTCAACATTTGATAATCCACACAGAGATTAAACGTATTGTTCATCTTCTTTGAAAACAAGACATGAAAACTCCAAGGTGAAGTACTAGGTTGGTGGAAACCATTTTCCTCCAACTCCTCTAACTGGTTCTTGAGCTCTTGTATCTTTGGTGTATCCATCCTATATGGAGGAATTTACAACATTTCTAATCCTAGCACATGATAAATAGGGAAATTTACCTCTCTCTCTAGAGTTAAAACTAAAATTACTTTTATGATGACTTCAATAAATGATCCACTAATGGAGGGTAGTCTATCAGTGAATCCCCCATTTCTTACAGATATAAACTATCAAAGAAATTATATAATTCATCGAAACCTATGATTCATTGGCCCATATTTTCTCTCAAGAATATCCCATTCCCCCTTTTGTTGAAAATACACGCCCTCTAGTGAGGTGAGAGTCACTCTGTGGTCATTGTAGTCAAAAAAGGCCTAAAAAGAGACCAACCTTTCTTTTCGAAGAATGAAATAGTAACATGTTATCTCTATGACATAGAGGTCCCATATAGAGTGACACCCACCGATCTTAAGAGGGCCCTCATTGCACTGATGTAAACTATCCATCATAATCCCCAACTGAGTGTCTAGCATCATAACTTCCTTAGAAGTAATGATACAGAGCCCATGGCCCACCAAAAAGAAAATAGATATAAAAATATGGGAATCCTCTGTATCAAAAAGAGATGAAGATAAAACTGAGGAAACAGGAATAGTACATCTATCAATAAATTTTCTAACATCCTGATCTTGCTGGGTCTTCCCCACTATGAAAATACGACTTGCATAGTCACCCTGCGGCCCTGCCGGGGAAACCCTAGCTGAGCAACCCTGTAGTCACTAAAATGATATAGCTTGAGTACCATAACCACAACCTCCTCATCATCCTGAATGTCCTATGAAACTCCAGTTTCCTAACTGATGACAGATTGGGGGCCCTACTCCTGAACATTGAGTAATAATTGATCACCTCTCACTCAATGCTAGTGAAAACAACTGTCAAAAATATTGATGTTGGGCAATATTCCTACAAGATCAGCACTCAAATATGTCTATCAGTAAATGTGTCCATGTATTCCCACTCACCCTGCACTAGTACCATTCCACCTAACTAGCTGAAGAAGCAACTCATAAATGCTCCCTACTACGCTTCCAACTATCTTTCAATCGAGTACCAACACTGAATGTTGAACTACCCTTACTCATAGCTTCGTACATCCTCAAATTACACATGATAATTAGTTATTGATTCACTATTTTCTTATTTAAGTCATCCTAAATACATTTACATACAATCATATATCATACTTGAGACCATCCTCAAATTAATAGACATAGAAAAAACATATCCTCTTAGAAGAAGTCTAAAGAATTGTAGATCTGTAAAATGAGAAGAGTATTCCACCACAAAAAGTGATCCCTACACAAAGTGCATTAAATCATAGGCTTCATAGGCCATCAATGTCTTCTGATATATGTAATCATATAAGATGAATTGAAACTCTTACCAAGACAAATCACAATGATGTTTCTCCAGTGAGATAACATCCCAACATCTCTTGGAGGATTCAATTGTCATGTACGTAGAATGATTCACTCTCTTATCTAGATACATATAAAGATTCTCAATGATATAAACCATTGCCTCTAAATATGAATCTACACCCCGTGGTCCACTATACCAATAACAAGTGGGGGGTTTTTCTATTGGAACACCCAAGTCAGCTCTTCCATAGATGGGGAAGGATGTGATGATCCCTAAAATGTCTATAACATCTTTAAAAAGCCTTCACAAGAATATGCATCAGCAATTTCATATGGTATAAGAGCCGGTCCCAAAATGGGAAAAATGGGCGGATCATTGGGTAGTCCCTAACCTACCATTTCATTTTATTTATTATCACGATGTATCTAGAATACAATAAAAAGACGTCTTGGTGGCATGAATCTATATGTTCAAGAAAAAACCTCAATTCATGATAATCAGGGAATGGAACATAGAATTGCAAGAATGAATCATGATTTGAAAACAGTCATATTAACTATATAGTGTTACACAATGTGTATAACCACCACATTGCATTTTCTATTTATTTTCTATATTAGAATGTACCTATTCCAATACTAGTTAGGTAACACCTCTTACACACACCATGTTCCTCCAAAGGCATGATGTGTACTTGAATATCCCCTTACCCTAGCACTTCTACATGTCTCAAACAACACAGTTCTCTCCTAGGTGACATTATACAGTTCTTTTACACAAGACACGACATGTAATACTAATGTTCCATCCAAATGAAAAAATAAGTATCTGAATACCTAGTAAAAATAGTGAGTATTCAATCATTGTATCAATCAAAACAACCTGTATATCTAGCACAACAACAATCACAACAACATGAAATTAGTAAAGCTTCATAAATAGCATGACAACAATGCAATAAATGTTATATATAGTAAGTGCCAATATGATGCGGGCTATTGAATATCCTCATCTCATTGAGTTGAAAAAAAAATAGAACCATAATGATATAAATAATAACTGAACAATACATGTGAATCAAACAATGTTGGAATCATATCAACTGTAATAATTTAAAAAAACCAAAAAATTTATAATATTTGAGATTAATTAGATTTTCCCTATACGCAGGTTAGATACTCCTTGGAACAACTTTTTACCAACTTTATATTCCATTTAATACCTGACTATAGGGTTAAAATGGTATGAAAATGCATAAAAGAACTCCTTTTATACCACTGTGTAATGTCTTGGTTTTGGATTCTACCCAAATCAGCCCCATACTTGGTTGGTCACATGGCCTAAAGAGCATTTTCTTGAATGCTAGAGGCAGCCGACTAGAAGTGAGACCTATGGGTGTAAGAGTGGGAAGATTATTACCACATTATAAGGGAAACACATTATAAATAATTAGTAAAAATTAGCAAAAGAGTAATACTATACACCAAAAGTAAACTGCAGAAGACTGATAGTATAAACAATTGTAGCATAGGAAAAAAATGATATACGTGACATATATCATAGAATGTATTCAAAAAATCCACAATAATTTAAATAAAATACTAATACCAAAGTAAAAAAAATTATAAACTCCAACACCATCAAAATCCTCAAAATGGTACTATGGTCTCCAGCTCCAACAACAATCAAGTACCTAGTGATTAAGGATTGATTCCCTTATCTATAACTACAACCTAATAGTCTGTTTGGGCCCAAAACCATGACCCAATTTAGTGGGAGACGAATATTAGTAGGACACCTCCAAAATATCAATTCCTACGTGTCAGTGAATACATATATAGTAGGAAATATGCATACATAAAGCTCTCAAAGTAAATTTCCTATGGTTCACATTCATTTAATAATGACCCTCTGGGTATCTCTCATGGTCTAACCACTCATGTATTTGGCCACCTGACAGATCTCAGAGTCAATACCTCTAGGTCAGCACATCAAAAATTATACATAACTGGCCCTACCTCGGGAAGCTCTCACAATCAATAACCCTTGGTCACACTTTCACAATGAAAAACACATCCATTCAAGGGTTAGACATGGTGGCTGTGGAAGAGATACCTCCTATATGTGGCAGTGGCAGTGTGCAGAATGAGTGCAAGGAGAATTCAGTAATGTGTAAAGCTAGGATTGACGCTGAACATACAATGGCCGACCAACTTCACTGTTTGGCTATGATTGACATGAACAATCATTCTCAGCAAAACCAGCTAGTGCAGTATCAAAAGATACAATGCCATGTGAAATGGGGAGACCTTGCTGACAGTGATAAGGAAAATCATGCAGAGATGGTTAGGCCATCATACAGTGAGATTTTCCATGTGGGGAACAAGGTGATGCCAGTGATCCAGGACAAGGTGATTGCTTCTCCCCGAGGAAGGAGGATGAAATACTACTCCTATTTGGCAAAGCCGATACCTACCAGATCGACTGTCAGAAATATGCAATCATCAAATGAGTTTCGTGAGCTGGAGCGGCTGAATATGAGGAGGAAATATGCAAAGGTTTTGATGCACTACGAATGTTAGGTGTGGGAAACGAAGACTGAGGAAGAGTCTATTTATCATGGATGTGGTGAGGGGTATGATTGTGAGGATTTGCAGTGACTTTTCTGGTTCTGTAATGTTTTCTCTCCTGTCATTTTCTTTTATCTTAATAAATGGTCAGGGGTCCTACCTCTGGCTACGCATTCCTGGTAACTCCATCCAAACAACAAGAGGCATGAAAACATGTCAAGCCTAAGAGGAAATTCAAGACCAATCTTCCATAAACAAAAAATCAAGAGAACACATCATTAGTGTAGACCATAATCAAGGTATAAAACCTTATGAATAATAAATTTCACCTTTCTCAATCAAACAAACAATAGCTGGAATTAAAAATTGACAAATTCCAGAAACACACAATACCCCAACATGGGTATTTATCCTGTTATCATATATAATCCAAATATAATAAAAGAAAGGCCCAAAGCACCTACCTTGATGTTGTAAAATGACGAATCTTGAACGTCGACCAATGAATCAGCCTTGAATGATGTATATATAAAAAAAGGGTAAAAAAATCAACCCTCAATATGTCATGATAGAAGAGACATCATGAAGAGAGGCCCTAGGGAAATAGATAACTCGTATGTTCGAATAAAATGCAAGCATTGGTGTCTAAAATAATGACCAGACAAGGAAATAGGAGGAGATCGATGTTCTACTACTATTCATCACACTCATGTACGAATTATATGGAGAAGATGTGTTTTATGGATATGATACACAACCCCAATCAAACTCATCAAATAAAAAAGAAACATACACGAAATGTTCATTAAATGCACACATCATGTATTAACCTCACCCCCCCCCCCCCCCCCGTATTAGATGGTCTTCCCAGTCTCTAGCAGGGCAATGCAATCTTCTGTTATGCTACCAGTACACAACTACACATGGAAACTAGGTATATTTTGTGTGATCAAAATTACATGACATGTACATAGAAATTTCCTCATTTCATTATTTTTCCTAAAAAATAACCCAAACTAAAAATGCATTCCTAAAATGATGATCCATGTTCTTAGAAAATTCTGTCAGTATCTTGATACGATGGTGACTCATCCTTTTCTATAATTCTTAGAATTTGTTGAGTCCGACTATTAGTTAAACAATGATGCCTCATGATTTTTTATAATTCAACATCTTCACTAATAGTGAGAAAGCAAACAGGGATAAATCTTATATGTAAATATATATCAGTGGTAGCTCACACATATCTAGTTCTATACAATTATTGAGTTTTCAAATAGTGAATAATACCTAATAGTTTCTTATCCAGATTTATGAAAGTGAGTCCACCTTAATGATGACTCATACTTATCCATATGTTACCAAACACTATTATAATGTATACACTAATAGAATTAATTAATCTTATATGTAGACAAGATTAAAGATGAGTACATATAATATAACTTGATGAATCATGATTAAGCATTATTTTTTCAGATTAAAAATAGGGGAGGGACAGAATATCTACATTTTTGAATGTCACAAATAATGGAATTACCATGTTATTCAAAATGATCAATGTACAGTAGAATATTTTTCTGGACAACACGTCATACAAATTATGAGATAATTAATTTTTATATAAACGTAATCTTGTATAGTTAAATAATATGATTAATCAAATTCTCATGTTAAATTCTATACTTATTCTCCACCTTTTCATATTATAAAATAGAGAACAATAATAGGATGTGATAAAGAACAAATAGAAGGGACAATAAATAGGATAAAATATATTATGAAATGAGAGTTCATTAAATGAGAAAATGAAACAAAAGATATACCTGTTGATGAATAATCCAAATTTTATGATTCTCTATATATGGATCCATCAGTGCTTTTCCCATTCAAGAAGATTTATATGGAGAAACCTGATGTTTAGGAGGATCACTTGTATATAACTGATGAATGGAAACTCCCAATGTTATGGTAAGGGTAAGAATCTAATGAGAATGGGTATGATCAATCATTTAATGATATATCACATGGTTAAAATTAACAACATGATGAGTTGGAGATAGAAGAAATTGTCGAAGTGTATAATGGTGAGGATAGAATGGGTTCCATGTGATATTATATTTGAAATGGGGACCAAATGACTTGTAGAATGAATATGAAGGCATATTCTCTGTCACCGAATGAATGAGAATGTCCTCTGTTGCTGCAATTTTTTTACTAATGAAATGAAAATGGGGCATTGGGAGTATGATGAAATCTGTGATTATATGACCACCTTTCCCCATTGACTTTGTAAATTATATTTGTTCTCCCTAAACATTTAATGGGAAGGAGTAAGTACCATGATCTATTATACTTGTTCCATGAAGGCTTGTATAAGAGGATGTATCCTAAAATTTTCAACCAATAATTTGAAATGACTATTCAATTGTTGTATGGTATAATTCCATTTAATGTAGAAATATAATTTCATTGTGATTTATTCTTGATTATTAGTGTTTCCATTCAAATAAAATATCACTATGTCAAGCACATGGTCACTATTCTTTTTAGTTTTTATCAATCTATCCTAATATAAATTTCCCATAAAATATTTATTATCTCCTCTATTCGATGTTCTACTCATATCATTATTAGACAGTTAAGAAAGAACATCAAAGGTCTAGGAATCATTGAATGCATCCTTGATAACGGATATTATGATCAGAAGATCAATAGTTGGAGGTGGAGAAGAATCATCCTCATGAGATGTATCATCTATATCCTATGAATCTTCTTCCATAGATGTTTTATACTCAGAAGACATGCCTTTAAAAATAGGAAGGATATAATCAAACTAATCACTTAACCACTTATTCTCCAACATTGCTTCATGATGCTCTAAAATCATTTGAGGTTGAATCTAGGCGAAATCAATATCTTAAGTCATAATATCATCATTTTGACTGATAATTTTCATAGTTTAATGTTGAGGTTGAATGAATAATTTAAAAACAAAGCACAAATCCTCTTTAAAAACATTGAGATCATTCAAGCATACATTGTCAGTGGGAACTTGTACAACCAAAGGAGCAGGAGTATGAGTAAGAGTAGGATCCACTATTTGATATTTTTCAAAAATAACATTTTGTGCATGAACAAAATAATCATTAGTAATTCATTAGGATAATAAGTATTATAAAAAATCAATGTATTTTAAGTTGAGAGTGAAATTTCTATGGATTGTTTCTCAATAATCTAATATAGTCTATTACTACATAGTCATAGTAGCCACATTGACTCTTCAAGATAGTTTCTCCCCCTCAGGATGTTCTTCCATCTCAACAAGTAATTTATTTCTAGCGTTAACTTGTTATTTCACCAGGGTAACTACAGATTACTCTTAAAATAAAACTAACACATGACACTTTTGAGTTTCCAAAACTAGTTCTTTTTCAAATTAAACTTCTTCTACAAGATCTCTAGCTTCTATAACCAGACATTGATCGTCTTCATCACCAGTTTCACCCATATTTTTACCAGTATATAGTTTTTCTTCTGAATAATATAGATCTATTTATTCTTCTTGTCTAGAATACTCTTCCTCTTCTTCTTCATATTTGTGATTTTCTTTTTCTTACTCTTCCTCATTATATTTTTATTCCCCTTAATTTTTAATTCAACTAACATATTCAACATTCCCAAATGCTTCTATTTCATTATTCTCATCATCACTTAGGAGAGACTCTTTTTCCAGAAGATATTTGGGAGAGCTAGGTGATCCAAAAGTGATTCTTTGATGTATTCCTATAATACTGGGATCTCTTATATAATCAAAAAGTGATTAATTTTATTTTATCGATATTACATACTTCGTTTTATTTTTCTCAATACTTTACAAAATCATTTATTCCAATACTAGGGTTATCCGATCTTTTGGTCTTCAGGGGGTGTTTCACTAGATAAAATTCATTATAAAGATTCTAATTATCTTACACCTTGTGTCTATTATAAATATTATAGTCCATACACATCATTTTTCATATAACCTTTATTATTTAAAAACAACCATAATATATTATAGTTTCTTCATCTTCTGTCAACACTCCATTAACATTCTGCATGGTGGAAATCAACATTGGAAAAAACTAAGATATTGACTGAGAGTTATGTTTTATCATCTAACTCATATAAACCATGATTTAGCATTAATGGATGATATTGTTTCTTTCATTCATTAGATAAAAAAAGAAAATTCTTGTTATTTTAATGAGGAGAAATAACTATTCCCTTTGATGATTTACTGCAAACATAACATAATACATAACCTAAATTCTCCATCCAACAAAATTGTGTTAGAGCTTAGATAAATTTCATCACTTCTAAGCTCATCCAAGGAAACCTCATAACTAAAAATAACACTAGTAGAAGGAGAAATGCCTTGATAATCCTCAAAATTCCATTTTTGGTACATTCTGATATTCATAACACTATTTGGAAGAACAATAACTTCATTTCCATTTATTCTAAACATGATCCAAAAAACATGTCTTCCCTCCATAATAAACACTTCATACATGATGAAATCATTAACTATGTTAAGATAAAGTAGAAATCTGTTGTCGGAGAACAACACCAACTATCCTTTTTATTCTGGATCGTTTAACTTGAGATACGTTCTTGATAATATCCAATCATCAGGAATATAACTATATATAATAACTACACAAATGGTATGCTCAGTGTTAATAGTATTTGGATTAGGATAAATCTATTCTCCATTTTGTTTTTCCGAAGGATGGGGCTCATCCACAATCATCTCAAGAAAATGATTCACTAAAACATTTTGAATGGTTTGAATGGATCAATCCGAGGGACGAATGAAGAAGAGGTTTGAGAGACAAATGTTCTTGAGGAAGAGTTTGAAAGTGGGATATTGATTCAGATCACTTAAATTTTTATCATTTAGGGAGATAAAATTCTTAAATTTTAAGTGTGATATAAATTAAAATGAAATAGATTTAACAATGATTTGTTGTCTGATATAGAAAAATGTCAATGTATTGAATGGTAAGACACAACAACGATTCATTATAGATGAGTCATCATTGATTATACAGCAATGTTGAGTAATCAATGGTGAGTCATTAATAGTTACTCATCAACTACGAGTCATCAAATATGAGTCATAAATAGTGATTCATCAATGGTGAGTCACCATTGTTAATCATCCCCAACTCATGTATTATGAAACTCATTCTCTCGATATTTAATTTCATAGAAAAAATATCATCAAGATGATGTTATGTGACAATTAATTCACGAGTCATAAAAACTTATTAAAAATAATCTCTCAGAAAAGTGATTTTGTACATAAAATTAATTTTTATTGAATGAAAAATTGGATTGTAAAAAATTTTAATAACTCTGGTGTTGTCATATTTTATAGTGTAATGTCTATTTTGATTATATAATCTTGTAATGTGTGTTTCATCCAAAAAAATTTACCACAACAACTACCAATTTTTACATATTCAACTTCAATAGTATGTAATAACAGAGAATTTTGTTTCTTAATAGACCGTGAAAATAGAGAGAAGACCAAAAAGTGACATGTTCCAGATGTAATTTTTCTATCTAACATGACACCAAATAAATCAGCATCAGAATGCCAATATATATCAAATGGTTGTCCTCTGGGGAGAACAGTAACAGGATACATGTATAATTGAGGAATTTGAAAAACAAATTAACAGGATTTTGTCAAAAATTATCCTACACAAACACACTATATATAATATTTGGTCATCTACTAGTCAACAAAATAAAACATCCAATCATACCTCTATAATTGGTTTGATCCATATATTTTCCATATTCATAATGTTCTAATTTACAGTTGGTACTCATATATGTATCAGTGCATTTAGTGTTAATCAAAATATAACATAGTAAAATATAATTATTATATCTACATCGATAAACAGTAATACATTCCTTATTTTGAAAATTGTAAAATCAAATAAAAAATTCGTGTTCACCAATTAAATTCATTTCAATCTCATGTTCCATAATTTTTTTAAAATCAATACATAATTATCATTTTAAAGATGCCAAAATAATATCACCAAAATAAGTTTGATCAGCCAAAAATTCCATATATATTTCTTCCATGGAATGATTTGGATTTTCTATACATTTAAAAATCAAATTAAAATTTTGAAAACTAATGTGAAAATCATACCAGGATCTTGGTCCTTGTTTTAAAACATATATTGTTTTTTATAATTTTATAAAAATATTTTGAAAATGAGTATTTTTAAAAATGGAGGTAGTTAAATAAACATAATTAACTATATAACCATTTAGGAATTCACTTTAGATATCCATTTGAAAAATATGGAAATTATGATGTCCTATATAAGCTATTAGTATTCTAATTGAATCATGTAGGGATAATAGTGAAATTGTTTCTTCATAGTCTATGACAAAATCTTAACTATAAACTTATGCAACCAGTCTAATATTATTTCTGACTATAGTTACAACATCATCTAAATTGTTTCTGAACAACAACATAGTTCCTTTTTTCAATGTGTTTTTTGGTCTATAAAAAAGGTTCCAAACATTGTTTCCTTTGAAATAATTTAATTATACATTCATATCCACTATACATAATTAATCATTTGTTGCATAACTGATTTTTTAGTTTCATGCTATGAAAATAATACATTACGTTCAACCTAGTTTCTTAAATACAATCTAGTATTCATTACATTATTTATGTCTCTAAATACATCATCTAATGAATAATGATTAAGTGTTCTAATCGTTCATGAAAATTATAGGTGGGTTACATTTGGTTCTTCTACAATTTCTTGTTCCTGTTGGTCAGAATTTGGAGATTTTCCAGTACTATTTTCTTATTTCACAATATAATTTTAAAATTGTAGATATATATTGAGACTATAAATATTATCATCAATATTTTCTAATGTGTTTTTGGATTCATGAGGATAAATTTCATCAAATTTTACCTACATGGATTCTTCAACACATTTGGTTCTCTTATTGAAGGATCAATTAGATTTATATAAGATTGAATATACATGAAAAATCATTCATAATTTTTTGGAGGAAAATTTGTCAATATAATCATTGGTATTTTTAATAATGATGTTGTAACTGAAAAAAGGAAGTAATTAACCTTATTAATTCTATTATTTCGCAGATCATAGATAGTTTTAATTAATATGGATATGACTAAATCTATATTAATTATATATGATGTTGTATTCAAATCATATTCCCAATAATAAATAAGTAGATGATATTCATTAAATATATTCCTTTCCATCTCTTGTAAGGTTTCATTAATCCAATATATGACACTATAATGATGGGTAGTCCTAAGAGAAGATAATTTATAACTATAACCATTTGATGAGATAAACGTTCAAATTCATGATTCTATAAATCATATCCATTTCAACATTACTTGGTTTTTTCTCCATGGCCACATAACATTTCAATTGATCAAGCATACTTGATTAAATAAGAAAAAGTCTCACTTTTTTGAGATAAAGATAATGTTGATGTATACCTATAAATGACATGTAGTATAACATTGACATGGTGCATCCAAATTAAATTTGAAATACATATATTTCTAAACAAATAAATATGAACCAACTCAAGAGGATAAGAATTTGAAACTTTGTTATTTGGATTCAATGATATTTTATATAGTTTTCCTTTTAGACAAGGATTAGAGACATTTTAATTTTAAAATTATATTTGAGATATATCCTTAACAAATCATTTCCTTGTAATATTACTATGTGAGTGAATATTATAGTGGGTTAATTTATATGCTAGAGCATTGACTCTTTTTTAATAGATCATACTAAAGGGTTATTATTATAATATAAGGAGTCAATATTTATATCATTAAAATTTTCATTTATAAATGAAGTAAGGAATAAACATCTATTATAATTGAAAACATTACAATAATAATTTTAAAAATTAATAAGAAATCCATCAGCACACAACTAAGATATTAATTAAATGTTTCTCTTTATACCATCAACAAAAAGAACATTTTAAATTCAAGCTATATAAGTGTTACATATTTGGCCAATGAAAAATATTTAATTTTTCTTTGTCACCAAAGAAGTGATATACACCATCAATAATAATTTTTTATTTGAAGCTAGAGTTGTCCACCATCATTTTTTCTAAACACCAGTTATCTATGTACCATATGTTCTTAGATTATATCTTTAAATATATTTCCTACAAAAAACCATCTACGTAAGAAAATGCTTTGTTACCTAGATTTTTATTGGTTGAGAAATATTTTTAATTAAGAATTATCACCCCACATTTTCTTCATGAGATCCCTATCAAAAAAATTTATTGTTTACTAAAAATAATCGTTTGTAGTTCCGTAAGAACTAATAGTACAAAATGATGTTCTAGAACTTGAACGTTCAAAAAAAATTCATTAATATTGGTATAAAATTTGATTTTATAGTTTTGGATAAATTATTTGTTTTAAAAATATTCAGTTTTCATTGTTTATTACAAAGTCTACTGGTATATTTAGGAGAAACTTGTTTTCCCAGTTATTAAAGTAAGGTATCTTTTCATTTTTTAAATTTCTCTAAATCATTCTGTAATTTCTCTATACAATGTTTACGCTCAGTATTCTCAATGAGCAGTTTAGGATTTATATCTTTCTCAATAGTAAGTTAGGATTTAATAATAGTGGATAAAATGTCTTTTCATGTGATATTTATATTTATCTTTTGGTTCATTGAAGTGTTCCCCAAGAATTTTACATTATTCAAACATTTCATTATTGGTTTTGTTTTGAGAATTGTAAGATTTAGATTTCTCTCAAGAAAAATAATGATTCTATATAAGAGATACTAAGGTTACATAAGATGTGTTTATTATAAAACACATATTGGATTTGTCAGTTTTTCATCATGAGAAGATTCCGATTCGCAAAATTTGTCCATAGAATCAGTCATGGTAACCATCGTTGTCTTTTTTCAAATTCAATCATTATCCTCATATTTCTTATTATAAAATATAGTTGGATAGTTATCCTTCATATTTACTGTAAATTTTAATTCATTGAATACTATATGATTGGTATTATCACTTATTTTCAAATTCTTTATCAACTTACCCATTTTTTTATATTTTCCTTTGCTGCTATGTTTTCTAAAGAACATCATATTTCTTTAAAATTTTATCAATATCATAGGTATCTGATCCATCTTATTATCACTATTAGTTGATGAATCCTCATTTCTATAATTGTTAGTATGAACATGAACTTTTTATTCTTGTATTGATGCATTGGTCATAAAAGACAATATTATTATTAGTATTATGATCTTTTTAATGTTTGCCTTCATATTTTCCTTTTACAATATCATTTTTATAATCAGAACCTATACATGTAGGGAATAAATGTCATAAGATTCTGAAATTATTATTGATTTAACTCTCTATATTTATGGAGGATATCTCAAGATTTACATGACCTTTTCTATTGTAGGGATTTCCTATCCTAGTGAGATCATTATTTTCACAATCTAAATTAACCTGAGGTGCATGATAGAGATAGGTTTTTCAGGATTAATTTTTATGTTATTATTTTTAATAGTATATGTGTTAATCCTCATTTCCATTTTAACACCCCAGGTAAATAAAGAATATGACATTTTCCTATTTATCCATATTTGTGAATAAAATATTAATATGACTTTAATGGGGACGCTATGCTCGATAGCGTACCCAACACGCAACAAAGAGTTTCGTTGAAATCTTATGTTGCACACTAGTAATAAAACATTATTATTTTAAATGGTAGTTAACATGTAGCCGTTGTATTGGCAGGAATGGATAGAAATAATTAAAATATTATTATATATGTTTTTACATTTATCCAATAAAAGATAAAGGCTTAAAATATAGAAAGAATTCAATTTTAGGCGTATATGCCCTAGTTCTCACTAAAGGTTCACTTATAGCCTTTTGATGGCAAACCGTCATTAAATATAGTTCTGTTCACTCTTATACATTATATTAGACCAAATAAAACTCTTATTAAGAATTGGGACATCAAAATTTACATTGTGTAAATTTTTGGAATCTTTCTGATAAAGTTCATTTTCTTAATGAATAGTATAAAATGTTGTATTTTAAATTCAAAACATCCTTTTAATCTAATTCATTTATATGATTATATTATCTTTTGAATTGGTTTTAAAGTTAAATTAGAATATATTTTTACCATTAAATCCAATAGTGGTCGTTGGAATTAATTTCACTTTGAAATCAGACTTAAACTAGTGTCAATCTTTTGATACTTATTGTTTCATAAAAACACGCTATTTTCTCTGACAGTGGGAATTAATTTTTAAATTAATTAATTTGACTGATATGTTTTCAATTTTGTAAAATAGACTTCATTTTTGAATTCGAAATTTCAAATATATCTTAGGGTGAATTTTTGGGATTTTTCTGAAAAACTTCAATTTTTGATTAATAGTGAAACCACTAAGTGGTACTTATAAAAAGTGATTTTTCCATTTAAATGAAAATTTTCCATCTTTGTGTTTTGAATTTCAAAAATCCGACATACATGGTTGTCATTAAGATGTAAAATGTGGTTCAATGGGATAAAAATAATTTTTTGGTGAATAGTAACTTATTAAGTTTTTAATTGTGATTAGAGGTAATTAGTGTAGTTTAAGGTAAAAATAATGTTTCAATAATATGAAATGAATTTGAAACATGTCCTACCTTCATTGGTTGTGTCATGGCCGACCAGGAAAATCCATGGGTCAACTTGGGGACCTCATGGATCCACTTTTGTTGGGAAATTACATAAATAACTTTTTATTTAATGTTAAAGTAAAAATGACACAAACTTGAGTTATTTTACGAAAGAAATGATTACATGGGGTTATAAAGATCATATGTTTGATTATAAATAGTAATTGGAAATCTAAAAAGATTTCCTACATCATAGTAGTTTTTTCATAATTTTTAAACTTTAAATAAATTAAATTATTTATGACATTATGATGATGCAGTGATGACCTCATTAATAAACAGTTTAAATAAAATGAAACGATAATATAAAATCTAAGACCTACACATGTCCAAAAACTATTGTATAGGAATATTTCAAAGACTTATCATCTTATCTTCTAAATATATCAATGTGGGGCCTTAGAAATTCGAAACACGTTTGAAAATAAAATAATAGTTTCACGATTTCCAAAAGTGCC
The DNA here is from genome assembly GCA_963277665.1 of Viscum album. Classification (NCBI taxonomy): domain Eukaryota; kingdom Viridiplantae; phylum Streptophyta; class Magnoliopsida; order Santalales; family Viscaceae; genus Viscum; species Viscum album. Next base: position 62,508,020 of record OY728148.1, on the reverse strand, counting down.
CCTCCTCTCCTCTTATAAAAGGCCCCCACCTCTACCTCATTTCACACATTCCTCAATCCTTTGGCTCGGCCATACCCTGTCCATTTACTCTCTACACATCCCTCTCCTCATCCTATAGGATTCCCTTTGGGAAGAAGCCTTTCAATGGAAGGCTTTAGGCTCAAATCAAAAGGTGTTACACTTTTAAAGGTAATTCATTCTCTCATGTACATTTGTTTTATTTTGCTTCTCCAACCCCCTAAACTCTTTTTATTTACTTATTTTGTAACAACAGCAGTATATTCAATATACTAGGAGGTTGTTATAAGATTTTTTCGTGCTACACTCTCACACAACTACATCAAATTGTTAAAGAATATACGGTTTCCGTGGATGGAAAAATTCTGCCTCCCGAAACGATGATTGTTCAATACTTATTTAACACCTTCAAAGGTGGCCATTATGATGTCACTATTTTTATATATGATATATAATATGTTTATGTTTTACTTAATCTTATGTATTTTTCATTTGTGGCTTACTTTTATGGCTTCCATTATGGGTAGAATTGATATCTTCGTTTTAGGAACTGCGGACTACTGCCCCCTCAAAGTGATGTGATTCGTTAATGCCATAGGTGGGACGTATAAATGATGGATTTAATGTAATTATATATGATTTTATACTGGAATTATTATATAACTCTATATCATTATTATTTCTTTCCATTAAAGTATGATATAGAAATTAAAGTAGCGTTCATGCGTACGTACGGCTTATCGTCTCCATGAACGGTGCATTTCATTTATTATCCCCAAATGTAATGTACTATTATAAGTACATGTATATAATAAATATATATGATGAATGATACATCTAACTGATGAATATAATTATGGAATTAAAATATACATACCTCTCATTTAGTTTTAATTCCATTAATATGACAATGAAATAAAGTAGCGTTCATGCGTACGTACAGGTTACCGTCTCCATGAACGGTGCATTTAATTTCTTACCTATAAATGATTATGTGATATTATAAGTACATGTGTATTATAGATATATATGATATATATGATATCCAAATCAGGAATTTCATTCTGGATATAAAGAACCTTTGACCACACGAACAACATGTAATTGTAAAAAGTCCACTTTCGACTTAAGAACCAAATATCGAAAAAACAAACATTATTAACTTAAATGATTACATAATGTTTATAACATGTCAATAATTGATATAAAAGGAAAAATGAACTTGGAAAAGGTTATTAAGCAAGTAGAAATTAACTCAAGTTTATTATTCAGGATGTTAAAGAATGATCGAGTCAAGTCGGACCCGAGGTACGTGATCCTACACATCTCTTTCTTTTTAAGTACACTCTTTTATGTCATTCCTTTTAAGCTCATATTTCTTATGATTGGGATGTTATTTTATATTACTCCTACTGTACTTATTATGTTCATATGATGAGAGACCCTGTTTCCTCTCATTAATCCATTTTGGAAGTTTTGAGTGGCGACGTTAGGCTGCCGAGTTTTTCATAAGGGATTTTTCATCTCACTTTTATTCCCGTGAGATTTATGCTACATTTCCCACAATTTCCTTTGATTGGTGTATGTACTGCCCATTATTTTACTCATTGTGTAATATACTTTATTTTATGAGTATTTACATCAATGTTGTATTGTCCTTCTTTCACGAGGTGTATGTTTTGAAAGATACCCATGTCGTTAAGGGAACCTTTCACCCTCCTCAATTTAAAAGACTTCATTTGTTATGTCTTTTAATTCACATACTATTATGTTGGGATATGTTCTTCTTAATCCTGATTGATGTAAATTTTATGTCCAAGTGATTAGATTCCCATTTATCTCTCATCAACTCATTTTCTGAATTTTTGAACTGACGTCGTTTAAGCTGTCGAATTTTACCAAGGGAACGTTTTAACCCAATTTTGATTTCTTTGGGTTCAACATGTAGTTATTGAATATGTAATCCTTTGAATATGTGTGAATGACATTTTATTGTTTACACATAATATCCACTTATATTGGGTGTATTTATATTTGTCACACATAATTTTGAGATTGATTTATCCTTAATTTAAGGATACCTTTTTTATAAGGGATTTCATCACATTTGACATCTCTATTGAGACTTCATTGTTGTTATGCACCAATTCACTCTTATATAGTGTATATACTGTCGTTTGGAATATTATATCATGAATCAATTTATTATCATGATATTATAAAGTTCTGATTAAATGTTATTCTTCAATTATTGTATTCAAGTGTCTCTAATTTTGGTAAAAACCCTTTAACCAAAATATCGCATTAAATGTTTAAATGATTTGTTCTTATTAATATCCATGTTTTCAAAATGGTTTTAAGGATTTATTTATATTGATATTAATGGTTTAAATTGTTAAAAGCTTCAAGGTGGTATGGGACACTTTGATTCAAAAATCTCTATATTAAATGTTTTAAATGGTTTTGAAAATGGTTTTTTTAATGGATTCATTATTTCAATATCCTAAAATGTTATATTGTGATTGAAATGTGGAAATTTTATATTTCCTTTATGCATGTTTTATGTGATTTATTTATGTTAGAGTTCTTGGGAATTGATATGAAAGCGGGTGGTTCCGTGATAAACTAAGGGAGGGTGATCCCGATATAGATCTCTAATGCATTGGGTAACGCAAAGGAGTGAAACGTTAAGGTTTCTCTAAAGAGATTTAGGGAATATACTGTGATGGGTATTCCAAACGTAACCAAGAGGGTTACTCCCTATGTAAGAATGTTAGGAATGCCTCAAGTTACCTTTTATGTCTTATGATTTCTATGATTTATTCATGATTTGATGAGGTATGTTAAAGTGCCTATGTTTTATGGGTAAAGTATGATTTCATTCTTATGTATATATGAACTCATGTTTCCTTTCCATATTTTTACATCCCTTACTGAGCTTTTTATGCTCATCCCATGTTTTTGAAATGTTTTTCACAGGTCAAGGGAAAGGTACGTGATGTGATGATAGTGTCAAGTATGTGTCAAGAAAGAATCCAAGTTTTATTTTCAATATGTTTCCGATGATGGGAAGAATGAATACTATATTTTTTGTAACCACTTTGTTTAAATGTGGAATGTAATGCAAGTTTCATGATCTAATTCTCTAAAACTCTAAACCTAAAAAGATCCTCAATGTGTAATCTTGTAATAACTCAATATTAAGTAAGGTTTAAGGCTGGGGCCTTATAGTTGGTATCAAAGGTCGGTTTAGATAACTTTAGAGGTTAGGGTATTCTTTTAGAACAAGTGTCATTACCATAATGGTTAGGATTTCAGAAAGAGTCCTAGTTTTAGATAAAGTGAATGAGTAAGTGTATCTTAGTGTTTACCTTACTCATTAGTACATGATGGTTTTGTTGATATAATCACACTGACATTTCTGTTTTTAGTGAATGGATGGATCCAGTAGGCACCAAAGAGACAACAGGTTTGAAGGAGACTATGGTGGTTCTATGATTAAGATACTAGATAAAATGGGGGATTCAATGAGGAAACTCGTGGTTGTTCTAAACCAACTATCAAGGAGTCATGATTAACCAATTGAACCATGGTATGATCTTTAATGCATCATGTACGAGATGACCAATCCATGTGGAATTTCAGGTAATAATTATAAAGGTAACCATTATAGTTTATATGATCCTTACTTTTGAGGTAATTATGGGTCATTATATGATATGCTGGAAAATGAAAGGCATGAGATAAACTTGAGGTTAAAATATGTTATGATCATTTTTATGATTTTATCTATTTTTGGGGAATGATTTAAGAATTATATAGCTTTGGAAAAAGGACATCACGCAGACCGTGTGGCAACCCGTCGCGTCGGACAAAGCTACGAGAATCGAACCCACAACCAAAGTGCGACTGTTATTTATCACCTACCACTGGACTACGTGAAGTCCTTGGTTAGTTTGACCGATTATTTTTAGTTAGATGATTTTATGAATTAAGAGTAAGTTGATTTTGGGTCATTTATGAAAATGATTAACCTGTCATGGAGGATATGTGATTAGGTTAATTACTTTTCAATAAGAGACTTTAGGAGCAACTGATATTGTTTGGAGATAAATGTTATGATTTAACTTGGAAGACTATGTGACTAAATCCATCAAATATTTGGGTTTCAACCTTAGTTTGGTTTACTTTGAAGAATTTTATGGACAAATTGTTTATCAAATGGTCCTCGTTGAACTTTTGGTTTTGTTGGACAAATTTAGGAGATTAAGAATAGATTTTCTTTTTATAAAGGGTTATCCTTTTTTGGATTATCTGATCATGTACTAACCTTTTTGGTTTTGGTTTTGGTTAGAGTCTAAAGACATGGTAAGTATATAGTTCTCTATTGTGTATTAGGTGATTCTCTAGAAGTTGATTATAGTACTCTTAATGAGAAAAAGTCTCCCTAAATACTTGTCTTTTGGAAAAAATATGAGTTTGATTAAGGAATCTAGTAAAAGTTGGAAGTCAACATGAAAAGTATGTATGTTTCCTTATGTTTTATTTAATCTAAAAAAAATTCCTCAATAAAAAGTAACTTAAATAAAAAATGTTGTCTATTAATTTTTCCTACTAGGGAACCCAACACTGTTTAACCCATCACAAGTTTGTGATTTTCTTATTGTTAACATTCTCTTAAACATGTTTTCTATCACTCTCCATCAGAACATGACCCTATGTTTTGTCCTCCATGTCCATATTTTTCTACATGGAATCTTAGTATGGGTTAACTCGGGTGACCTTTGTACTTATCTTTATTTATTTTGTAGTAATTGTTTTACCGACTCTTGTACCAATGTGGGACTTTCAAGGATGTTTCCAAGCGCAATTTTAAAATTGTGAGGACACAATTCCCAAAATGGGGGAAGGATGTAACACCATAGGTAAATAAAGAATATGACATTTTTATATTTATCCATATTTGTGAATAAAATATTAATATGACTTTAATGGGGACTCTATGCTCGATGGCGTACCCAACAGGCAACAAAGAGTTTCATTGAAATCTTACGTTGCACACTAGTAATAAAACAATATTATTTTAAATGGTAGTTAACATGTAGCCGTTGTATTGGAGGGAATGGATATAAATAACTAAAATATTATTATATACGTTTTTAAATGTTTTTACATTTATCCAATAAAAGATAAAGGCTTAAAATACAGAAAGAATTCAATTTTAGGCATATATGCCCTAGTTCTCACTAAAGGTTCACTTATCGCCTTTTGATGGAGAACCATCACTAAATATAGTTTTGTTCACTCTTATAAATTCTATTAGACCAAATAAAACTCTTCTTAAGAATTGGGACATCAAAATTTACTTTGTGTAGATTTTTGGTACCTTTCTGATAAAGTTCATTTTCTTAATGAATAGTGTAAAATGTTGTATTTTAAATTCAAAACATCTTTTTAATCTAATTTATTTATATGATTAAATTATATTTTGAATTGGTTTTAAAGTTAAATTAAAATATATTTTTACCATTAAATCCAATAGTGGTTGTTGGAATTAATTTCACTTTGAAATCAGACATAAACTAGTGTCAATCATTTGATACTTATTGTTTCATAAAAACACGCTATTTGCTCTGACAGCGGGAATTAATTGTTAAATTAATTAATGTGACTTATATGTTTTGAATTTTGTAAAATAGACTTCATTTTTTAATTTGGAATATCAAATATAACTTAGGGTGAATTTTTGGGATTTTTCTGAAAAACATCAATTTTTGATGAATAGTGAAACCACTATGTGGTACTTATAAAAACTGATTTTTCCGTTTAAATGAAATTTTTCCATCTTTGTGTTTTGAATTTCAAAAATCCGACATACATGGTTTTAATTAAGAAGTAAAATGTGGTTCAATGGGATAAAAATAATTTTTTGGGGAATAGTAAATTATTATGTTTTTAATCGCGATTAGAGGTAATTAGTGTAGTTTAAGGTAAAAATAATGTTTTAATAATATTAAATGAACTTGACACAAGTCCTACCCTCATTGGTAGTGTCACGGCCGACCAAAAAAAGCCATGGGTCATCTTGGGGAACCCAAGGATCCACTTTGGTTGGGAAATGACATAAATAACATTTTATTTAATGTTGTAAAAATGACACAAACTTGAGTTATTTTACGAAAAAAAAAATTTTACATGAGGTTTTAAAGATCAGATGTTTGACTATAAATAATCATTGGAAATCTAAAACGATTTCCTACATCATAGTAATTTTTTGATAATTTTTAGACTTTAAATAAATTAAATTATTTATGACATCATGATGATGCAGGGATGACCTCATTAATGAACAATTTAAATAAAATGAAATGATAATATAAAATCTAAGCCCTAAACTTGTCCAAAAAGTATTGGATGGGAATATTTCGAATACTTATCATCTTAGCTTAGAAATATATCAATATGGGACCTTATAAATTTGAAACAGTTTTGAAAATAAAATAATAGTTTCATGATTTCCAAAAGTGCCCCTCCTCTCCTCTTATAAAAGGCCTCCACCTCTACCTCATTTCACACACTCCTCAAGCCTTTGGCTCGGCCATACCCTGCCAATTTACTCTCTCCAAATACCTATCCTCATCCTTTAGGATTCCCTTTGGGCAGAATCGTTTCAAAGGAAGCCTTTAGGATCAAATCAAATGGAGCTACACTTATAAAGGTAATTCATTCTCTCATGTTCATTTGTTTTATTTTGCTTCTCCAACCCCCTAAACTCTTTTTATTTACTTCTTTTGTAACAAAACCAGAATATTATATATACTAGGATGTTTTTATAAGATTTTTTCGAGCTACACTATCACACAACTACATCAAATGGTTAAATAACATACGGTTTTCGTGGATGGCGAAATTCTGCCTCCCGAAACGATGATTGTTCAATACTCATTTAACACTTTCAAAGGTGGCCATAATGATGTCAATATTTTTATATATGATATATAATATGTTTATTTTTTACATAATCTTCTGTATTTTTCATTTGTGGATTAATTTTATGGCTTCCATTATGGGTATAAGCGATATCTTCATTTTAGGAAGTGCGGACTACCGCCCCCTCAAAGTGATGTGATTCGTTAATGCCATACGTGGGACATATAAAGGATGGATTTAATGTTATTATATATGATGTTATACTGGAATTATTATATACCTCTATATCATTATTATTTCTTTCCATTAATGTATGAGATAGAAATGAAAGTAGCGTTCATGCGTACGTACGGCTTACCGTCTCCATGAACAGTGCATTTCATTTCTTATCCCCAAATGTAATGTACTATTATAAGTACATGTATATAATGGATATATATGATGAATGATACATCTAAATGATGAATATAATTATGAAATTTAAATATACCTACCTCTCATTTAATTTTAATTCCATTAATATGACAATGAAATGAAAGTAGCGTTCATGCATACGTACGGTTTACCGTCTCCATGAACGGTGCATTTCATTTCTTACCTCTAAATGATTATGTGATATTATAAATACATGTATATTCTAGATATATATGAAATATATTATATCCAAATCAGGAATGTCATTCTGGATATAATGAACATTTGACCACACGAACAACATGTAATTGTAAGAAGTCCACTTTCGACTTAAGAACCAAATATCGACAAAACAATCATTATTAACATAAATGATTACATAATGTTTATAACATGTCAATAATTGTTATAAAATGAATAATGAACTTGGAAAAGGTTCTTAATCAAGTATAAATTAACTTGAGTTTATTATTCAGGACGTTAAAGAACGATCGAGTCAAGTCGGACCTGAGGTAAGGGATCCTACACCTCTCTTTCTTTTTAAGTACACTCTTTTATGTAATTCCTTTTAAGATCATATTTCTTATTATTGGGATGTTATTTTATATTACTCCTACTGTACTTATTATTTTCATATGATGAGAGATACTATTTCCTCTTATTAATCTATTTTTTAAGTTTTGAGTGGCGCCGTTAGGCTGCCGAATTTTTCATAAGGGATTTTTCATCTCACTTTTATTCCTGTGAGATTTATGCTACATTTTCCACAATTTCCTTTGAGTGGTGTATGTACTTCCCATTATTTTAATCATTCTGTAATATACTTTATTTTATGAGTATTTACATCAATTTTCTATTGTCCTTCTTTCACGAGGTGTATGTTTTGAAAGATACCCATATCGGTCAGGGAACCTTTCACCCTCCTCATTTTAAAAGACTTCGTTTGTTATGTATTTTAATTCACATACTATTATGTTTGGATTTGTTAATATATATCCTGATTGATGTAAATTTTATGTCCAAGTGATGAGATTCCATTTTATCTCTCATCAACTCATTTTCTGAATTTTTGAAGTGACGCCGTTTAGGCTGTACAATTTTACCAAGGGAACGTTTTAACTCAATTTCGATTTCTTTGGGTTCAACTTGTAGTTATTGAATATGTCATCATTTTAATATGTGTGAATGACCTTTTATTGTTTACACATAATATCCAATTATATTGGGTGTATTTATATTTTTCACACATAATTTTGAGATTGATTTATCCTTAATTTAAGGATACCTTCTTTATAAGGGATTTCATCACATTTGACATCTCTATTGAGACTTCATTGTTGTTATACACCAATTCACTCCTATATATGGTGTATATACTGTCCTTTGGAATATTATATCATGAATCCATTTATTCTCATGATATTATAAAGTTCTGATTAAATTCTACTTCTCAATTATTGTATTCAAGTGTCACTAATTTTGGTAAAAACCCTTTAACCAAAATATCGCTTTAAATGTTTAAATGATTTCTTCTTATTAATAACCATGTTTTCAAAATAGTTTTAAGGATTTATTTATATGGATATTAATGGTTTAAATTTTTAAAACCTTCAAGGTGGTATGGGACAATTTGATTCAAAAATCTCTTTATTAAATGTTTTAAATGGTTTTGAAAATGGTTTTTTAATGGATTCATTATTTCAATATCCTAAAATGTTATATTGTGATTGAAATGTGGAAATGTTATATTTCCTTTATGAATGTTTTATGTGATACATTTATGTTATGGTTCTTGAGCATTGTTATGAAAATGGATGGTTCCGTGATAAACTAAGGGCTGGTGAGCCGGATATATCTCTCCAATGCATTGGGTAACGCGAAGGAGTGAAACGTTAAGGTTTCTCCGAAGAGATTTAGGGAATATACTGTGATGGGTATTCCAAACGTAACCAAGAGGGTTACTCCCTATGTAATAATGTTATGAATGCCTCAAGTTACCTTTTATGTCTTATGATTTCTATGATTTTTTCATGATTTGATGAGGTATGTTAAAGTGCCTATGTTTTATGGGTAAAGTATGATTTCATTCTTATGTATATATGAACTCATGTTTCCTTTCCATATTTTTATATCCCTCACTGAGATTTTTATTCTCATCCCAAGTTTTTTAAATGTTTTTCATAGTTCAAGGGAAAGGTACGTGATGTGATGATAGTGTCAAGGATGTGTCAAGAAAGAATCCATGTTTTATTTTCAATATGTTTCTGTTGATGGGAAGAATGAATACTGTCTTTTTTGTAACCACTTTGTTTAAATGTGGAATTTAATGCAAGTTTCATGATCTAATTCTCTAAAACTCGAAACCTGAAAAGATCCTCAATGTGTAATCTTGTAATAACTCAAGATTAAGTAAGGTTTAAGGCTGGGGCCTTATATCCATAACATTTGATTTTCATTCACTTTCAATAGATAAAGTGTCACTTTTCTCAAAAGTTATTTTAATTGTAGAAATCCGATTGGATTATTCATCACCAAAAGAACAATATAATAAATTAATAGCATCAATATTATTATTCTATGATGACTTGGATGGGTCATGACATGTGTTTCTTGGAGTATTATGAATTTTACATTCATCTACATTTGTAGAAAAAATTATAAAATGAATTATTTTTTAATGAATTTTAATTATTATTTTAAATTGATTATAGTTTGTGACATTAAAATCATGAGGTTTGTTGTTAGAATCACATTACATTATTTTTTCTATATTAATGTGTAATGAAATTTTTTTAATGAGCTGTAAATTTTAAACATACAAAAGTGTTGAGATATATAAAACAAAACAAAAATCATAGTTGAACAGATTTGAAAACATTTAAAAAATTGAATATCAAAATTAAGTTCCTCTAATAATAAATGTTTGTTAGAGTAGCACAGACAAGAGTGGGTGAATTGAGTTCTAATAGAAATTTCTATCAGAAAGTGTTAATTTAATGTTCCGTAATTAGAAATAAAAAATACCAGTTATTCAAAGGAGTAGTTTATAAAGGAATTGGCTATTTTAAGGATTTCTCAAAGGGTGGTTAGTTTAAAATGAAAATCATTTGTTTTATTACATTGATTTTTGAAATCAATATTCTAATAAAAATTATAATATAAAAACTATATAATATTTAGTTTCAAATCAATGTGAAATTTTCTAATTTCAATCAACAAAAAAATAGAAAAAAAAACATGAAACAACCTAGCGGTATAAAAATGATCATTGTCAAGGTATGTCTTGGTACTTAGACTTTTGGATCTCCCACCAAAAAGAATTTTATATAAACTAATAATGATACACACCCTGGATTGGGATAAAAGGAATATACAAAATAGTCATGGTCAACAATACATCTTCTACATTTTTCATTGGAGTACTAAAACAAAACAGGCCATGAAGGGACCTCTTCCATCGTTATTCAAATGAGGGAAATCTTTAAAAGAATATTATATATATATATATATATATCTTCTAGTTTTTCATAGGTTTTATTTTTTGTTCATAAGAAAGCGAGACACAATGTTATTGTAATTTAAAACTCTACACAAGAATAGGAAAATATATAGAGAATATAGTTAGAAGCCTATGTGTGATTGGTCAATGTAGCATAGAAAAAACAGATACTTTCTTAAAGAGAAAATGGAGTTGACTTCTAGAATCAGACAGAAAAACAATGAGTAATGATATATTTTTCTTCTATTTCCTACGAGGGTATTGATGTTATTAATGATTCATTCTAATTTCTTAAATTTTTTTCTTCAATTTTTTTATTTATATTAGGTATTCATTAGATTCTTTGTGTTTCCACAGTTAGCATATCATGAGGTTTTCCTCTGTAACACGTCTTCTCCTCACAATACATTGATATATTTCCTTTTGATCAGGTATTTTCAATTTATGTTGCAGATGAAAAGAATCATGATCTCCATCACATCAATGCACCTAATAACTTGTACTATTGTGTGACATCGATGTAATGGTTATCTTTAAAACAAAGAAAAATCAAATAAATAAATTATATGTATTATGTTTCACAAATATGACCGTTAGAAATAAATTTTAATTTATATGAAAAATTAATAAGTGACATTGTATATTAATGGTGTCTCAAACATTATATTCTTAAATTAATAATTTTGTGTCATGTAGTGGTGACCCAAGAATAGTATGTTTCCATGTTGGTAGCATGATGTGATAGTGTCTTGTCCTTTTTGAAAATTATGAGCCAGTTATGTCGGTAACTCGATGCGAAGGTGAGTCATCCTCTTTTTGAAAATTATTAGAAGATTTTGAGTCTGATGGTGGGATGAACAATGGTGAATCATCCTTTATCAAAAATATGTATTTGTAATAATGGTGAAACCACTCATAGTTAGATAATTTAATATTGTGTCCATATTAATAGTAGATCATACATAACTTATTTTCTAGCATCAGGGAGTTGTCCAATAGTGAGTCCAGCCTAATGGTGTCTTATCCCGAATTGTTATATTGAGTATGAATTTTTGGAGAATAAAATGTAGCCAAATATTTTAAACCTATCATATAATTTAAAACACTAGAATAATATATTAATATTCTGTATAGGAAAAATTAAACATGAGTCAACATAATAAAACACAACGATGCATGATTAAGAATGACTTTTGACATTTAAAACTATAAGAGGCCGAAACTTATTACTAAACCATTATAGTGTATTAATGTAATAATTTTTCATATAATAAAATTGTTAACTATTAAGATAAATACCTATAAACATTTCCAAATCCATCATACAGGTTTTGAAATAATCTTTTTTTGTATGACATACTACCACCTCATGGACCGATATCATTCATCCTTTAATTAACACCACTCAAACTTTGAAATATTGATGTATTTTTTATTTATATAAGATATTTATAATATTTTTATTCCTATGTAATTAAAATCAAAATCAATGGTCTTGATTTTCATTTTGTGAAATATGATAACATCTCCAATATGTATGTAAGACTACTTCCTCATGAAGTAATGTAATTTTCACTCATTTTATGAAATATGTTTTGGATATGTTTAATTAAAAGATATAATATATGTGACATAATATTTTTTTAAAGATAATTTGTCATTAAATTTTATTTCTATCAATTAAATATAGAAATATGAATAGGGTATATAATGATTGGACAATTCTCTAAAGTATTTATTGTTTGTTTTTTTGTATAAATTCCCTAATAAAACTATTAATATGTTATATAGTGGAGTCATAGAGGGCCCCATGGTATTTGAGGAATATTCAAAGCCTGGAACCCATGTTTTATGGAACAAGAGCATAGAATTGTAATTTAAAACCCTGCATCACATCCCGTAATTTTTCTTATTACTGTATGGGGCATGAGAAAGGGTAGAATAGAGAAACCCGATTTTCATAAACTGTCCATGATAAGGTTCATACACATTATAGAAACATACAGTCTTTAGAGGACACATTTTCAACATCATTCACATGGTTAGTAAAACCATGTACCTAGAATGTTTGAGATCCCACATTGGTCAGTGGATTATCCAATGTTTAGCACACACAAAAGCCAACAGTGAGGCCAAGATGTGTTCCCCTACCTATTTGGGTGATTTTAAAACATTGCCCATAATTATAATAAACACTCATACCAAACCATTATTTTCCTATAAATAAAGGTTTTCTCCTCTATCTAATCACATTGGGAATTCACTTTTCTTATTTTATTCTATGAGATTACTCCTCTAATCAGACTCTAAATCATCTGATTTTAGAAGAATTGGACAGATCTCGATAAGTTATTGATTCCTCCTTCGTCAATTAATTATAATTATTTCTACCCATTTCACTATATTTGTGTAAGATCATTCAACATATTTTAATGTTTTTGGACAATTTTTCATTATTCATCTTATCTACATTGAATATAATGTTGATATTGGATGTGAAGTCATCTACGGTCCTAAGGGTGTGTGTATATTTATTTTCATTAAAAGTTACTTTTTTCCATAGTTTCATTACTATTCCACATGCAGACCATTACCACATATTTACATAATTGTTATTATTCTTTTATAGATTTATATTCACTTATTATTACTATCATAAATATCATTTATTGGTTCTTAGGGGATAGTGACCTCATCCATATGCACTCATTGGGAATACCAACATGAATATTCCATTCATAATTTATTTAGTAAATGATTTTAGCATCTTATAATGTTTTTGATTGGATTATACATAGAATTTATACTTTCATATAATTTCATAATTGATAATAAAAATTTCAATGTTGTTCAATGAACAATGGAATTGAGTTTCCATGCATTGGATAACAAATTTTTTTATAATGAATAGGGAATATACGATTCAATATGGGTTTCTACGGCCAAATGAACTCATACCTTTAATTATAATGAATGATATTTATTAGAAATGTCCTTATAAGTTATTCATGCTTTTTAATATGGATTATGTGAACTATTTTACATAATAATGAATTGTGGATTCATCATTATTATGAAAATGTGGTGGAACCACATGATATTATAATTTTTATAAACACTCCATTTATATTAGCTATTCAATGATGGATAAGGGATTTTTTGATCATCTGGTTTCAATATCCCTTACATTATGTTGTTAACATTTTTTCTCCCACAATTATATATTTATCTAGGAAAATGGCATGATATTTTAGATTCTTATGTCATGGTGTTGGGCATGACGACTCAACCACCAATCTCAATTTATGATAATTATTTCTGACACTAATTATGAGATTCATTATATGTACCCTCTATTGATGACTATATTATCATTCCAAATGGTCACATATTCCTATGTTATTCCCCATTCAAGCTAGTACCTTGTGTCATTGTATATGGCCACTTACATCCCAAAATCCATAATGTGTATTGGTGTAATATATATATAATGATATATATATATATCTATTATATATATATTCCAATCATAATCACATTTTCACATATTTCGAAGTAGGTAGAGCTTCTAGGTTTTGTTTGACGAATCAGAGTCAAATTGTTTTTGTTTATTCAATATTGTTTATAATTCAAATTGCATTTACATTGATGTTTCTTTTTACACATCTTAGTTTATTTCTAGACATATTTGGTGGTGACCACTTGTGATATTTCTTCACTCTCTACATGAGATACATTTGGTACCAGAGTATATTACTTGTCTATAAGTATGAATAAGTGTCATCTCCCTACTAAATATGATTTTCAAGGATTTATTATCGTATTTATTATAAGAGAAGGGGATCAATAATTTGATTGAGAAACTAGTTGAGAATTATTTAGACCATTGTTTATATATGTAACATGATTTATATGTCAATACCATGATACCCTTTTTGTATAGTAGAGACAAATTAAAACATGTATATAATAGTAGTTTTAGGATATTGAGATAATTCAGTTTCTTTATTATTTATACATCCGTAGTTATTTTTAATTATTATTTTTCATGCTTACACTATAGTAGTTTACTAGTCATGTAATTAAAGTTTCTTCTTATATAATGCATCTATTTTTGTTTTTTTATACATTGTTCACCATTTTAGACTATAATATGAGTTCATAGTCTCCCTGTCAAACCTCTTCACACAGTCATACCTTGTCAGCTGCCTCTGGAATATGTATAAGTGATATTCAGGCCATGTGGCCCACCCACTCAAGGAACTCGATAACAAGATCATGAGTTAGGATGTTACAAAGTTGTATCAGAGAGGTCTTTTCATTAATGTTACCTTTCTATTTGGATGATGGAAGAATATTAGTATATACGGAATATTTTAATGTGACTATCCTTTCATATATCTTACCCACAAATAAATGATTCACAAATTAACAAGGATAGATTAATGAAATTATTTTTTCACACATTATGATTGATATGAAATCATTATTGGAAGAAAACTTATTTTTATGATGCTACTACTAAGGGTATTGTTAAAATGATACATAGATTACATGGAAAAATTATATGTGTGTTTTTCATTATATGAATCATTATAGGAACAATATGGTTAATATGCCATGATAGTTTCATGAAATGTCTATTTCCAATATGAATTATACTATTTTGTATGTTGACTACATGACTGTTATATTTGTAAATTTGATTAAATCTATTTTAATAAATTAAAAAAAACACATTTAGTACATAGAGTTCCTACAGTAACCTAAACATTTTATCCTAATTAGGATACAAAAAAACATGTGTAGATATAAATGGAAATGTTATTCAGTGAAAATTGGTTTAATATGATGGAATGTGTTATGGTATAAATTTCATGGACACCGTATTTCAATACATGATGTTTATAGGCCCTTATGAATTTGAATAGGTGAATGATTTGGTTCAATAATATAAGGATGATTTCAACCATATGTAAATGTTAATGAAATTGAATTTTTAGATAGTTAAATTATCCTTGACCCTACCATTGTATTTGGATGATGGGAGTCTCATACAATTCTATATAATGTTATTGTTATCTTTCACATGTAGACCTAGATTTTGGTGTAGGTGGAGAGGATTTATCTATTTATAGATAGGATATATACATATTCTTCTTTGTAATATGTAATTATTTCAACTGTTATGATATCTTATTATTTATGTGTTTATAATTTTAAAAACATGAATACATTATGATCTCATGTCATATTACTTAAAGCTAGTGGCATACAAACACCAAGGTGTTCGCCCCTGATGCACTAGTGATTACCCATGTACCGAGAGATAGAGAATGCCTTATAATTCATGATTCGTGAGTCGATTCCCAGTATTTAGAGGGATTATTCTGAAAGATGAGATCTATAAAATTTGTTATATGCCCTTCCTAGACAATTTAATAGATGACTATAGAGTTTCAACAGATTAATAATTGAAAATTATTGGGGGATGGCAGACCTTTGGCTATAAATTCATTATTGGGGGCCATTCATTATATTAATCCCCATCTAATGATTCCTCCAGAGTACAGGGTATAACTCACATCATATATACAATGTGATATTTCCATGGGATGGTGGTATTTTATTGACCAAGAATATCAACATCAGGATATACTTTGGTCAGAATCCTAGATTATCTTTTATGACTATTTATTTTTATAGACATTGGGATATTAATTGAATATAGTGTTTCTGAACCTAAAATAGGGATTCAGTTTTCACACGGAGTGTATTTCTAACATTTCTCAGCTACAACATTTTTCACATACTCTAGAGGGTGATTATATGATGACTGTATAGAGATTATAGGAACAGATTGTATATACCATCCAAGAACATACCAATATTTTCAAGATGACAATGATTTTGGAGATATTCCACATAACCATTTTTATATGTTTGAATATAAGTGTTGAATATATTTTATTCTGGGTGGTTATTTATTGTGGCATGCCATTATTTCTTCTAGGGGTAGAAGTTATGTTTCATGGATTCTCATGAGTTTACTAGTAGTGAGTCTACTCATACGGAATGATTCATGATATTTCAATAGTTTAGGAATCCAAGGAATAGGAAACCCCATTATTAATGTGATCTAGTGAAATATGGAGGTCAAATTAAAATGGAAAATATCTATCACATCTACATGAATTTATAATCAGTCCCTCATGAGATGGGATCTATAACTTCTCCATGTTATAGTATTGGGGATGCGTTATCATGTCATGAAGAAATCTCAAATACTATTATCTTCTAAGGATGACATGGTGGTGAAGTCAGTGGTGGTAAGAATCACAATTTTCACATCTAATATAGATAAATTTCTCATGGTATCTAGGCAATGAATCTCAGCTATAATTTGGGATAGCTACATTCATTTTTGACTATATTGAAGGATTATAACACATGAAAAAATATTGAATGATGTTATATTGTAGTATAATCTAATTTCATGTCTGATTTATTTGACATAGGTGGATGTATCTATTTTATATATTAATTAATAATACTTGAGTCTAGGAATAATGAAAATAACCTCTTGGGCATGATGACCCTCGACAAATCATTAGGTAGCTAATCAGATATGATAAATTACTTTAGGGATTGTGACAATGAGATAGGTGGGTAAAATTTAATGTGTTATATTTTAATCATCGAGTTGACCATATTTTATGTAGTCATTATCATGGACTAGTTATTTCCTTATTGATCCCATATAGAGTTCAATTATCATAGGGTGACATTCACATAACCATAGGGAAGTGAAAACTTACAATAGGTCAAATGGGATAATCATTTCACTCTGAATGGACCCACGTAGCTGGGGATAATGAAATGGAATATCATATTGTGAGTCTTTAGATAGATTGTTAATGGTTATGACTTTAAATTTTCAATCATGTAGTGGATCTTTTCAAGTATCCTTTCCCAAATGATTTTTCTAGGATACAGTCTATGTGAGATGTAGAGATTGCAATTTGTCCAGTTCCATGAGAATAACTAGTGATAGTGCACCAATATAAGAAGGCACATATGAAGGTCATGAAATTTTTTGATTATCTAGTGGCTAAGGTCTTTATATTCACCAATACTTCTCCATGGGGTTCACATGTACTTTTTTCATGAACATGTACCCTAGGAATTTTCTAGAATTATCAATGATAGAACCAGCTTCAAATAATGAATTTCATAAAAAAAAAATTGAAATATGTGTCATATTATATCATTTATGGGGAGTTAGAGTGTTTTTATATATTTTTTTGAGGTCGGCCTATCAGTAGATTCCTAGAAGGTCATCATACATATGTCAAATAGTTTTTATGAAAAATATTGGTATTCATGACTACTCGGTCATGTTGTTAGTTCTCACGATTGCACCTATTTTATTTAGGTTTGTAATGAATTAGGTTATACACCCATATATGATTTCATCAGTAGAACTAATTGTGTACAATATCTTAGTGTATTATTTTTCTCTACAAGACTATTCCTATAATCATAATATCATGTATAATACAAATAGTGTGAATCATATTTCCTTTAATCTATGTAAATTTCTATTTTGGACCGATCATGACCACTTAATGGGAATATAGTATCTTATTCATGAGTTTCAGTATACATAAAAAGTGATAGTTATACATTTCGTGGGGAATCCAAACCGTTTCATTAATATATTTAGTTTACTAGGGTTATACAGATATTTAAAATGGTTAACCTATGATTTTACATGCCTTGTATTTCTACATATGAGAATTACTAATAAGGGTGTGAGATAATTATGGTCAGATTATTAAAAATCATTCCTTCACGAGTGGAAGTGGAGACCATTATTAAAACCAATATTTATTTTTGATGATCTAGGAAGGACCTAAAAATTCTACTGTAATGCATAAAGTATCTTGTTGGGAGAAATTATGATGCAGAATGAGGGTGTAATTGTTCATGTGTATCATCAGATGATTCCTCAAGGGAACAATTTCCTGACAAGTGAACTAAATGTAGCAATTGTTATACATTATCTATATTGTTGAAGATATTACATACACAAAATCTGTTTTCTTGTAATCACAGATAAAAAAATCTCAGTGTTTATCTATGAAAATAATTATTTTAATATTAGGAAGTGTAGATAGTTTGACTACTTTCAAACATTTTATTTTGATATTTCACATATTCAAGGAAAAGGAAGAGAAATATTTGGGGATTTGAGCTAGAAGACTCAATCACAAGTAGTTCATGAGGCCATTAGTTTATGGTGTGTTATGGTCTATTTATTAGAGATTCATGTTGAGGTTTAGAATGAACATGGTAAGACTATCCTAACATTAATAGTAGTGACCTATACCAATTATAAATGGGAGAGTATGATGAAAAAATAATATCGAGAAGGTTTAGTTATAAAGGAGAGTATCTCTGATAATGATTTTTCTTCTGTTTAGACCATGGATAAGGATGAAACATTATGCATACATAGACATGTATGCTTACCATTAGTTATTAGAGATGATATGAAGATAATACATTATGATATATCATGGTTAGTAAATCTTACTGTAATAAATATGTGTCCATATTTACGTCACTGGTATTGGAGGACAAGTATTAAATGGGACATAGTTGGTTTAATCACTCAATATTCCCCTTCCAGTATGTAAAGGAATAACATTAGTTCCATGAATAGATGATACATCCATTTTCCATTACCAAGTGAAAATGGGATGATGTTTTGATGGAATACATGGTTGGTTTACCTAGTTCACCACACGGAAATGATATAGTGTGTGTTTTAAATCATAATTCCCTAATGGAATCACATTTTAATATATGCAAGAGACTATATAGGAAGGAAGGATGTATATTATATGATTTTAAGAGGTCATATGACTTCATGGTTCACAACGATATATCATATATGATTGGGATGCACATTTCAATTATCAGTTAAGGAAGAAGTACCAGAAGGCATTTGATATAGAGGATCTTCTGAGAATGACCTATCACCCATCGAACGATGGATAGAATGTGCATATGAATTAGGTTCTATAGGACATTCATTACACAATTTTCTATAATATTAATGGTTTTTTAGGAAACACATCCACGTTGTTGTGTTTTCATACAACAATAGTTTTAAAGAGACAACAATGCTGGTCGAATTGATTAGAAAGATAATGGTGGAAACTAAGTCTAAGTAGTAGTCAAACAAAAATATAGGCTAATGGTCTCAAAAATTTTATTTTGGTGATCATGTATTCCTATGAGTTTCACCTAGGTTAGGCCATTGGTGTATTAAGATGAAGGAAAATATTTCCCCTGGATTCATTAGACCTGTTAATGTTTTGATTTAAATTAGACTGGTGGATTACGACATAGCCCTTTCTTAACAATTATTTTATATTCATGATTTCAATTAAATTACTCATATTTTATTATAATAACAAGAATTGTCAAATTTATTTTAAATTGATGAGGTTGAGTTAGAGATGGACGCTTCCTTCAATGATTATCCAGTTATTATTATGTATTGAGGTGTAGATAAAATATGAGGAAAATTAGTTCCATTGTTATGGGTTCAATGTCTCCCAAACAATGAATTAGAATAGGCAAAGGTGGGTGAATCTGATATTAGGGTTAAATGTCTAGACCACTCCTTTGATGATTCTTCTTTACCCTAATATGTGAAACTCATAGAAAAGCTACTTCATAGGTGGGAGGTTGTAATGTTTGATCATTTATCAATGGTATATATCATTTTTTGTTAAAATTCCTTATTAAGTACATTTCAGTAATTCAAAATTGATTCATATTGTTCATTAGGGTGCTAGGGGTTTTTTGAATCCCAAAATCATTTTTTTTGGAGAAATAACACATAGCCTAAGAATTAGGATAAACCATGCATCCCAGCCCACATGATATCCACTAACTATGATGATATTATCAAAGAGAAGTATGTAGCCTAATTTTTACATGAAATCATAAATTATAATTTCCATGAATATGTGGGATATCAATAGGTTTTTACAGAGAAAATTCTCATTTATAGTGCATGGTCATCCAAACTATACACCTAGACTGTCTGGGGTCCCTCCTTCAGTAGAAGAGAAGCGCATGGTGGGCTCGTGGTTTGGTCAACCACGAAAAAATCATGAAACACTGCCTTTTTGGGTGAATTAATGAAATTTCACTTAATGAACATTGAATACCCTATCCCACCATTATTAACCAGTTCTAGTGGATTCTTCTTCACACCTCTCTTGTTGGGTTCCCCCATTCTCTAATATAGGCATTGAGATTTCTCCTCGATTCAACATCTATATCAAACACCATCAAAATCATTGAATGGGTCTTTATATACTCTATAGTTCTCTTAATTAGATTCCCTACAATTCTTACTATCTCATCCATCATTTTTAACTTATATCATTATCAATATTTTCATGGTATTTTCCCCTTTATCTTTATTAATCAGATCTACCTAGAGCCCCAAGAAGTAATTTATGTTCCTATGGTAGGTGGTCTAGTTCTTTTCCATAAAATTTATTTTATTTATATAGACATATCAATTTTCCACATTCCATCCATTCTCATTTCCTCATTTGTAAATTTATATATTCATGTATTTACAAGCGTATTAATTTTTCATAGTAGTGTAGTTGGTGTTGACCTCCCACAAGGCCACCCTATAGTTCTAATGTCTTCAATTTACAATTTATAATGAATTGATTCGTTTACTAGAAGGTTGTGTTAGTGTTTATCTTGTATTATACATTAAATTTCCATTTATTTGTAATTAAATAATATTAAATATCACCTCTTAGTGCTTTATTGAACAATGGAGTATATTTCCATGGATTGTTTAATTAAATTGCTTGTTTTCAAATGAAAGAAATTATATTTAATGTGTTTTTATATTACTACATTAATTAAATTGTTTAATCAGAATCTTGGATATTGGTTTCATGGAAAATCCATGTGATGAATTCCCTATTAATATAAATTATGTGAATTGTGATAACCAATTATAAATTGGGGCCAATATAATATTATTCTACTTTGGTGAAACCACATGGTATTATTATTATTTTTATTCCACTAATGATATTGGTTTTGGGATGATGGTTAAGGGGCATTTTTAGTATAGTGTTTCACTCTCCATTTCATATGCTGTTGTCTAGAATGACACTCACCATTATACTATTATCTAGGAGATGTGCATGAAATTCCACATTCCCATGATTAGGTTATTGGGAAATAAGACTCCCACTGCCTATATTGAGTGATAAGAATGATTTCTCACACTCTTTATGAGATTCAGGGGATGTACACTCTATTGTATATCACATGATCATTTAGAAATGTTCTTGATACCTAAGATAATATATTGATGATCCCAGACTAGGTATCTAAGATTTCAACTAATTATAGAATCACATTGTACCACAATATAAGTTGATATGATATATAAGTATATATATATTAGTGTAGATACAAATATATACAGTTATTTACAAGAATCACTTTCTGGATTATGATGAAGTAGGTATAGTCTCCAAGTATTCTATATGATCGTGAGATGGTTTGGGTTTATTAATTTAGTATTGTTTACTATTTATATTACCAATACACTTATAAATCTATTCCCTTATTCCGGATTAATTCTAGAAACTATTGGTGGAGGAATATAGGGATTTTATCTTGCACCCAACTAGTGAATCCTTCGATACATGAGTAGATTACCTGAATAAAATAATGGATAAGGGAATGTTACCAATTATAGGTATAAGATATGAGTCAGTTATTGAATTTTGCGATGAATATATGGACATATTATATGGTCAAGAAGATATTGGAGTATTATTTTTCATTTTTAAATCTAAATATCATGTTTTGTATGCATATCTAGTGTTCCACTTCTTTTATTGTAGATTATCACGAAATAAAGTATATGAAAATGCATTTAGGATTTTTATATTATTCAGTTCCCTATTAATTTATTTTCATCAATGCTGTTAATTATTTTTTTATCATGTTTCATCTATGGTTAGTTTTTATACAATTCCTTATTCTGTATTATTATAATATTATTTTCTTATTGTCTTTTAATTCATTCTTATTTACTGTGACACTCTAATGTGGGGGAATATAATCCCCACTATACCATTTTTTCCGCCCTGCTAGTTAGAAACCATTGGAATACGGGGAGGTGTGGTTGAGGCAATGTGACCAACCATCTTTGGAACAAGATAAGTGGGTCTCAGGTTGGAATGTTATAGATTTCATGACCACATACTTCCTAACGTCTTCGTGATTGGTGTATTTAATTTTATATCACTATATTTTATGCATTATTATAAATAAATATATTCTTAATATATATAATATTTATCTAATGGTTATCATTATAGATATTATTTATAAAAGATCTGAGTAAGATGAATATAACTATAATAGATGAAAAAATATATGAAAAATACTGTAGGTTTTCCCAAAACAAAACTTTTGAATTAAATTGTTAAAAAATTAATAACAAAAGGAATGAATAAAATCTTATATGTTATGAAATATATAAATATTTTTTGGTAATATATTTTTTATAAACTAATATGTATTATACATGAGGTATGAACATATACATCAGATTCAAAGTCTTATGTTAATGTATTTCCAATATATATTTTACTTCTGGGACACATATAAAAATTCACCACTGATTTCATTTGTGTGGTTTATATAATGCCCTTTTGAAATTTTACATCATGAATAACATTATATTTTTTAAATTTAATTTTGAATTTCATATTTTATTATCATGGATTACAATTAATAATTTTACTAAAGCGTTAATTCATTTAATTTCAATTATACTTATTTGAGGCTTATGTCATGTTATATAACTATATTTTTTATGATATGTATATACATCTGATTTTTACAATAAATATAGTGAATTTATTTATATTAATGAAATTTGAAGTTGAATAAAATTATATTTATAAATTTAAGGATTTGTTTTAGATTTTATTTATTGGGGATTTTAATACAAAAAAAATTCTTAATGGGTTAATGAATTTTCATTAAATTGTCCATCATTGAGTATCTTGTAATTTTTTAAGTATATAATAATTTATAATATGTATATACATCCGATTTTACGTGAAATATCATGAATTTGTTCATCCTCGTATTATTTTAGGTTGATTTGATGGTTATTCCATTAATTGGGATGTGATTAAAAGATAACAATGTGGTGGTGATTTTATGATACAATCAAATCATTTATAGGTATTGTTTATTATTATTTTTCCAATGATAAATATATTCTATTCATCACTTAAGAAACATATGAATTTTCTTCTCCTCTAGTTTTTTAAAAAAGTACAAGATTTATCTTCATTAATCAAGTCGTTATTTACTCAAGAGAAAAAATAATTGTTTTTAAGGAAAAGATTTGTTTTTTTATCTCTTTTAGTAGACGTGATTTTTCACCTAAAACCGTGTTTTATATAATTTGTTTCAAACAATATTTTGAAATTCAAAAAAAAATTATTAATGAAATTTTAAACCAAATTTAATTTTTATAATAATTTTTTTAATGGAATTTTTATATAATTATCGACACAAGTACCATTTAGTTGTCAATAATAATGTCAATAGTCATTGTTTTGACATGTACAACATTAATGAAAATCTCCATTGTCATGATAAATATTTTTATGTAAAAATTATTAATAAGTTATCAATGATATCCTAAAATTAATGAATTATCAAAAAAATATTGTTTTAGGATGTTTTTTCCAATAGGGAATGCTATTTTCTTCATGAAATGGTTTAAAAGATCAATCATAATAATTTTCCATCATATATGGAATCCATTGATTATAGTTATTCTTTAATATGGATGTGGTCCACAGATACCACATATATTCAATATATGAATGGTTTATGCTTAAGATGAAAATGTATTTATGAATCTCATTTATCTTAAATAGGTTTTACCATGATAAAAATATTACGAAAAAATATTTCTTTCAAAGGTTATACTATGTTAAAATGATTAAATTATTATGAAACATGAATTTATTCCACATTTTATCATATTATGAATTGTATTAGGAACCAATTTTATTTCTTGGGTAATGAGATATTGAATGTTTATATTTTTAAAGAATACATATATATATTTTTCATTATGATATGGATGTGACCCATAACTATATATAATTAATTTTTTACCTTATATGTTAACTCATGAGTAAATATGTTCTGTTTGAAACTGGTTACATATTCAAAATGTTATATCAAAAATTGATTAAATTTTCAAAATATTATACATGAAACAAATTCTATGATGTTTACATTATGCATGAAATGATATTTCATGTCTATAATGTTATGTGTGGACCTGGTTTTATATCTATATGTTCATATGACATAAATACATCATTTCCTCAACTAAATGAGTGAAAAGTTCACAATGTATACATGTTCAAAATGTTGTACGCAGATTTTCATTCAATATATCTATGTCTAATTCCAATTTTATGATCTCATGGATGATTTTCATTTATTTCATTATGATTTATGACTACTGAACTACAAACCATTATTCTATGACTTGTGACTCTTAATATATATATATATATATGGTCTGTTTTTAATAAGATATTATTCTAAAAACCTAAAATTTGGTTATTTTTAACTTATATATCATCTTTTTTTACGCATAAGAAAAATCTATGAAAATACTTTATTAGGATTATTTTCTCCATGATATGATTTATTTTTTATGAATGTTAGGTTTTTGAAGAGTACCAATTTGGATGATATTTCTAAGAGTCATTGATTATTTTTCACAAAATTAATAGAATTGTTTTCTATGTTTCCAAAGGAACTAAACTACTATGATCCACATGAATTTGTTTGCATAATTTTTTATTTATTCATCTAAAAATATATAATATACATTTATAAAAAACATTTGTCTCTATATGTTTTATCAAAGTAATGGTTTATTTATAATTGGGAAATTTGGATGAGAATAAAATAGAGTGATCATAGGGATATTTATATAAATATTTATAGTGATGTCTTAAAGGATTAGTCTGTGGATGTTTCAATGTGTACAATATTATTAGAAATTTTGGTATGGAAAAGAGAAAGTTGTGACCATATAATTACATCCATTTATTTATACATTATGTGGATGTTACTTAAGAAAATAATTAAATAACAGTAATAACCCTAAAAGTGGAACATTGATATAGACTAAATCAATACTATGTGCTTAAAAATGGGAATTTCTAGACATATGAGTTTAAAATCTAATGAGAATATGAATTTTATATATTTAAACTATTCCCAACCCATCGTTTAATAATTAAATAGGTTATTACTAGTAATGACCTCGGATAAAAATTTGGTATTGTGGATTGGGAGGAAATAATCATTATTTGGACATCCTATCATGGATTTTTTATGAATATTTTATTTTCCATTATGATTTTGTTTTATTAAAATATAATTTTTTTCATCAATTTTAAGAAGTAAAAGGAACTTTCGTTACATTTAATGTGGTGGAAAATATACTAATGAGTTGCTAAATGAGATAATTATTAGACTGTAGGATCTCTTTATTATGATTATTCAGTTATCATGATATATTATTCAAAAAAAATTCCTTAACCAAAACATGGACTCACAAAAATAAATTATGATATATTTCATTGAGGGTTCAAGTAGTGGATATCATAGGGGAATAAATAATTTTCATATATTTCATGAACGAGGGAAAAAGCACTCATTGGAATTTATATGTGGAAGAGGAATATGTTTTGTGAATGGGAAAGGTCTAAAGGTAGTAATTTTCAAGGGAAAAAGGAATGGTTTGGTTTAATGGATTTATGGGAATATTTGTCTCTCTAATGTATTATGAATTGGTGATTGTTTAAATTTTTTTATGTATGTGCATTATGAAAACCATTGTCTTATGTGGAAATCTGGGGTAGATAATCAACATTATTGTATGGGTAATGGTTTTCCGAATAATAAATATAAGACTAAAAATGTCATATGTAAAAAAGTATGTATTATGAAATAATATGCTGAATCATAATTAATGGATATAAGATTAGGGGGATTGAATGAATTGATCTCGAATATAAATTCAAGAATAGTATTCTCCACTTCCTAAAATATATAAGTATTTTGTTGTATTGGTTTTTTATAATAGATTTTAATTTTAATGAGTAATATTCTTGATGATCTAGAAAGTTTATTTAATGGAATGGTGGTATTTTATGAAAAACATATTAATACTAAAAATAAAACATAACATTTTCCTATTATGGGTAAAACAGTTTTTAGTTTGGATAGAGGGATGATTTCTATAGAGATATTAAATTGGATAGAACAGATTTCCTTCGATCTAATTAAATAATTTCTGATCAGTTTCTTTATAATATGCTTTATTGAGATTAAAACATTTTTTAATTTATGGTATATATAAATATTTCTATGTTTTATGCATATAATGAAGATTCATTTAGGTTTTCGATATTTTTTCATTATTTAGGTTATTACCAAATCTTAAGAAAATACATGATTAAGGTATTCACATATTATATATACGACATTCAAGATCCTCATTTTTATTTATGGGATTATATTTATGTTCATTTTTTGATATGTAGATACTTTATTTATAAATTTATAATTCTATACAGGTTATAATGTTACACATTTATGAAATGGTTTAAAATTTCATAATGTTTTACAGATTAACATAATACATCACCACATGAATATTTATAAATATTGAATGATAATTTATAATATTTTTACAATAATATATATCATATTAATGACTTAATGTTCTTCTATTTATCATAATCAGTGCATTATAAAATTGAAATTCATCTATTAGAGTAAAAGATAATGTGTAAATTGAATAAGGAAGAACCGATTAATGCAATTGGGCCAATGAAAAAAATATGTCAATTACAAACATTTATATATTATCTTAGTCTAAATTGAAATAAAATAACACATCATTTGGAGAAGATATTTAAATTGAATTTTGTTCTCTTATGATCAATTTTTATGACATCAATGACCTTTTTTATAACTATTTGTTTTATGGAATTATTGTTATCATCATTATCCTATCCATGCTCTATATCACCCTCCTTTAGTATTTGGGTGTAATTTTATTATTCTATGTCAATGATTTTACTTCCATCCATGTTTACCATGGTAGAAATAATGTCATGAGTTACTTTTGGTAACCATAGGGTTTCCTACATTCCCTTTTTAAATGATTATTATTATCTCTTTTCATGATGTGGATTTTTATGAAGGAATTTCTTAATGATTAAACCCTTAGTGACTGAGAAGAATATTTAGTGGAAAATAATTTCTTAGTGGGTATAATATATACCATAGATATTTTTATGAATTTTTTTTCAATTTGGTATATATGGATAAATCCTGATTAAATATGTAATTTGAAATAATTATTATATGTTCACAATGTTATGTGTAAACCATTTTATATGATCATAATGTTTTCTGTGAATGAGATCACATGGTCACAATATTTTTCATTGACATATCTTTCATGATTATAATTTTATGTAGTGACATTTCATTTTTGACAATAATATTAATCATGGACCCAGATTCATGTGAATTATCTTATGTGAGGGAGTGACTAAGTTTCCTTGACATAATGACTAAAAGATTTTCATTTTATACATGTTAAAAGTTTTATAATCTAAGGTGTATATAAAAAATTCTATTTATTATGTCAATGTTATTATATCATGGATCATGTTATTTTTTCATTATGATTTATGTATTAATAACTACAAATATTTTCACTATAAAACATGATTAGGACCTATGATATTCATGGTAGGGTTTTAAAATTTATTATCCTTTTATGATAATATTATGTTCATGTTATGATTATATATAACCCTCCATTACTCTGTATGAGAATCTGTTATCAATAATTGTTATTCTTTAATTCCATAGGTTATAAATAATCCATTACGAAAGGAATTTTTATGATGTGTACTAGAGAGGAAGAACATTGTCGGTGAAATGGATTATCTTTCACCAAATTATGAAAAATGTCATCTAAGATTCAAAATAAAATATAATTTTATGATACTGAAAGTTGTGTTTCTATAATTTATTAAATATTCTTCTAAAAAGGTATAATATCCATTTTTTGTATATTGGGTCTCTAAATTTTTTATCAAATGAAAGGATTAGTTAATCTTTGAAAAATGGGATGAAATTTTTTTTGTGAAATCCCTAGGTATATTTTTATTGAAATTTCTAGTGAAGACTCAATGGATTAGTGTAAGAATGATTCAATGTATATGAAAAACTCATATAAATATTATATAGGATTGAGATAGTGGTTTATATATAATTACATTTATTTTTTAATACTACATGTTGGTATGTATCTAGAATAAACATAACTAGTGGTAATATATCTAAAATCACTACATTAGGCGGCACTCGATAATCACCCAGTGCATGAAAATTAGACTTTTTCAGACTTTATTTTACACTCCCAAAAATTTAGGATTTATAAATGCAAAAACTCTTTATAAAAAATCATGATGGATTTAAATAAATGATCACTATTAATGACCATTGATAAACCTAAGGTGATATAATTTATTTTTCATGATTATGTGGTTTTAAAAAATGAGAATTTTATATTAAAATATGATTTCAGGTTTTATTCAATAGATATAACCCGATGGGATGTGGTAAACATTTAAGGTGATGGGAAATGTTATAATTGTATTCCATATGGTATAATGACAGGAGGGAATGATATTGTGATTATGATTAATTAGTTATCATGATATATCTTTATCAATTTCCACTTTATCCAACTATTGGACTCACTAAATAATATATGGATAATGTTTATTGAGATATTTTGTAGTGTCTAACATAGAGGAATGATGTATTAGTTCCCAATATTTCTAGAATTTGGGAAGAACCATCCATGTGGATATCTTTGTGGAGTTGTACATGTTTCTATTGGGGAATATAAGGACATAATGAACTTAATTTCATTTAATAATGAATAGTTTACATGACCAAACGGGAAGGAAATATGTTCTCCCTAGTGTAGATTCAATGGATTAATGTTAGAAATTTGAAAATTATGGGATTATAAAAAAAGGGGTCTAAAATTTAATAATAATGATGATTATATGAATGGTTTTAAGAGTATTTGTTTTACTATTAAATTTGAAAAATCAATGAATTAAATATGAAAAAATAATGTATCACAGAATAAGATGATGGATTTTAGTTAATGGATTAATGGTGATGCGGTATAAATGAATTGTTTGTCTATAAAAATAAAAGAATTTTATTATATGAATGAATAAATTTAAAAGGTTTGTTTCATAGTGGTTGTTTATAATGAATTTTAATGAATATGTTGAATTGTACCAATTAACATGATATGTTATTTTATTGGAGGGTTATATTATTTTGAAAAAAAAGTCTAATCGAATGTAACCCTAAATATTTTCATAAAGGTGATAAAATTTGATTTATTTTTGATAAATATAAAATTCATTTGTATAATGTAAATTTCATACTACTAATTTTTGTACAACGGATTTGCATGTTCCTAACTCCTCCTCTACTGAAAAATCCATGCATGTCTTACTTTCATCCGGTTACCCCCACAATGAGGTAAGAAGATCTAAGAGGAAGAAGGATTCTGGGAAGTCCAAAAAAAGGGGTTCTAACCCAAAAAATAAGTAATAATGAATCTCATATTTTGGAACTATCAAGGAATTCCCAATAATGACACCTCCACAACTCTTATGAGGCTCTTAAACACTCATAAACCTCAGTTTTTTTCCATCTCTGAACCCAACGTCAACTTCAATTCTAATTTAATGAGACTTGGCTCTCTTGATTACAATTTCATAGGATCCTGCAAAAATGGTCCTCTGACATACTCTATGTGGATCTTTTATCACAATTCCCTTTAAAACATCAATGTTTTTAAAACCTCTGAACAACATTTCACCTGTGATTTTATCTAGAATGATCAGCTCATCTTTTGCACGATGATTTATGCCAATAATAGGTATCAAAAAAGAAGGAATATTTGGCATGATCTTCTTGACATGGCTAACTCTATTCAAGATCTGTGGGTGATTATTTGAGAATTCAATGATATTCTTAGTCCCACTGAAACAATTGGACCCTCACATCATTCTATATCTGCAAGTGAATTTATATCCTCTATTGAATATTGTAATCTCTTTGATGTTAACCTTACTAGAGGAAAAAATACTTGGTATAACAGAAATTATAATAAAATAGTTTCCAGTAAGATTGACAGGGAATTTTTTAACATGAAGGCCCTGGACATTTGGGATAATGTCTCTATTATTATGTTACCCAGACTCAAATTTGACCATCATCCCATTTTACTCATCTCCCTTTCTAATGAACGCAGAATTCCCATTCCTTTTAAATTCAACAATGCTTCGTCTCTAGACCATGACTGTGTCACTTTTATTAATAATTCTTGGAATTCTATGAATCATCATCATGACTCCTTTTCCTCTATTTTCAAACTGAAAATCATAAAACAGGCCCTCAAAGGCTGTTGTAAAACCAAGAGATTTCAAATAGATTCTGACATCACCTCTCTTGAAGATGAGCTTAATCAAATCCAAACGCATAGCACCAACTCTGATTTTAGCCTTGACCCTCAACTGAATTTCAATACAGCACTTAAGCTAAACACTTTACTCACCTTTAAGGATAACATTCAAAAACAAAAGTTTAAGACTAAATGGCTGGCTGATTGGGATAGAAATTCTATGTTTTATAACTCACTTCAAAGAACCAGAAAAGCCAATCTTCCTCTTACAAAACTGATTCACAATAAACTGATCATTGACTTATAAGAGGACATCTTGGATCATGTGTTATCTTAATTTAATGACATTTTCAATGGCCCTGAGATCAACATTGATCTCAATCCCAATATTATTCCCTTAATGGTGGATGAGAAAGGCAATGACTCTCTCTTATATATTCCATTGGAGAATGAAATTAAAGACACCGTCTTTAGTTTAAAGCCAGATAGTGCCCCTGGACCGGATGGTTTTAACAATGGTTCCTTTCAAAAACACTGGGACATCCTTCGTTTAGATGTTTGTAAACTGGTACAGTCCATTTTCACTCATAGATCTCTCCCTTAGGGTATCAATGCGCAATTCCTCATCTTAATACCTATGGTTAATAATTCTTCTAAAATTCATCAATTTAGACCGATTGGTCTTATCAATACCCTCTACAATATCATTACCAAAATCATTGCAAATATATTGGTCCCAATTTGCAACAAAATTGTTTCATGGAATCAGTTTGGTTTCATCAAAAGCCGATCCATCCAAGACTGTATTTGTCTTTCCTCAGAATGTACCAAAACCCTTAATAAAAAAATAGAGGTGGTAGTTTCGCCATTAAACTTGATATTAGAAAATATTTTTATACCATTGATTGTGGATTTATATTAAGAGTCTTGAACAACATTGTTTTTCATGAGATTTTTATCAAGAGAATCAAGACCTTATATCAATCTGCTATCATTTACATTTTGATAGATGACACCCCTTGCAATTTTTTCAAATTATCTAAAGGTGATAGACAGGAAGATCCCCATTCGGCCATTCTGTTAGTTATTACTGAAGATTACCTTAGCGGACTCATTCATAATGTGGTTGATCATAATAAACATAAACTCATTCAAGCTGCTAGAAACCTCAATGTCCCAACTCACCTTTTCTATGATAATGATATTATCTGGTTTCTAAAAGGAGTTCAAAGAAACATTCATTGTCTTAAGAAAGCTATCTCTCATTATGAAAACATTTCTGGCCAAACCATTTCCGGGAACAAATCTCATATTTTCTTCAGAAAAAACATCCCTGCTAGAAGGAAAACTACTATCACTAGTAACCTTTTAATTAAAGAAGGTTTCATTCCCTTCACGTACTTAGGCATACCGATTTTCTGGGTACGTCCTATATCCTGTTATTTCTCTAATATCACCGATGAAATCATCAATCAACTCTCTACATGGAAGGGGAAATCCCTTTCCATGGCTGGTAGAATCTATCTTGTCAAATCCACCATTGTCTCAATGTTGTTTACTCCTTCATGATTTATAAATTGACCACAAGTACATTCAAGAAAATTAATACCTATATGAAATGTTTCATTTGGACGGGAAGTATCTTTGAAAGGAAACTCGTCACCATCCCATGGAAGACCTGTTGTAAACCTCTTGATAACGGATGCATTGGCATCAAAAACTTAAAGTTGTTTAACGATTCCTTGCAAGCGAGATTCACTTGGCATCTCATTAATGGAAACTCTAAATCCTTTGAATTTTTAAAACATAGATTACTAAAAAAACATTTAAAATTAGATTTTAATTTCATTAACTCCTCCCTCAAGTCCACTATTATAAACTCGTATCAGAAGGTTATGGCTAAATCTAGATGGATGGTCAACGCTGACTCCAACATTAATTTTTGGTGTGACAACTGGATGGGTAATACATTGATATCCTTACTGCCTCCTAATAACACTCCTAAAGATACTAGCCATACTATTAAAGATTTTATGCAGCTTCATAGGCACAATCCCTTTAAAAACATTGTTCAGATCATTGAGAATTACACTTTCTCTAATTATGGGGACTTCCTTGTTTCGGAACCTGCTCCTAATGGCATCCTTGACTCGAAAAACATCTACATGCACAATTTCTCTGGAAAAATAACCTAATTATCAATTGGTGAGAACCTTCAATAACACTTGAATCAGACCCTCTAGGTTCTCCCTTATTTTGTGCATTGCTCACAGGAGATTTCCCACTGAAACTCGCCTTCAGGCCTTTGCAATTCAACTATTCTCTAAATGTCACTTGAGTAATCAGCACAGGGTGGATTCCGATCATCTCCTTTTTTTCCTATGGCCTCGGATTTATGGAACCACATTTTTGAGTTATTTAATTGCTCATTATCCTTATCTGACCCGATTTGTTTGATTTTGAAGAAATTTACTAAACATGAAGCCTCTCAGCAAGTTAAAAACATTTTTCTTGTGGCAGTGGAGGAACTCATGCATTAAATCCGGTATGTAAGAAATTATCTTATCCATAATAATCACTCATTAAGTCTCAATGCAGGAAAATCTCGAATTCTCCTTGAGATACATGAAGCTGCCTCAATTCAAAAAGACTTTTGCAGCAATTATATTAGAGACTTCGAGATCATCAGACGTATTCGTGTCCCCAGGTATTTTCCAGAAGACCATGCACCCCTTTGATGTTTTCTGGCAACCTCCGATGTCAAGTTGTATTAAATTGAACATCTACGGTGCCCTAAAAAGAAATCGTGGACCTGACAGATGTGGGACCATTTTAAGAGATTCTTCTGACCAGTTCCAGGGTTTCTTTTACATTGGGTGTGGGACTGCCTCATCCCTTGAAGCGGAGATTCTAGGATTCATCCATGCTATTGATTTTGAACTACAAAGATGATGGAGAAAACATTGGATTGAAAGTGATTCTGCCACCATTGTTCAAGTGATTTGGAATGTAGTCATTCATCATTCCTGGCCGCTCACTATGCTTTGCATGAATTACCTGAATTCGAATGTTGTTGCTGATTCCCTTGCCAACAATGGTGTTCACCAGAGCATGACTTGGCTGGATGCGCTGACAGCTGATTTATTTCACCTATTTGAAAGATATTGTAATAAGATCCCATCCTTTCGACTCATGTAATCTTTTTCTTCTTTAATTAATAAATGGTGCTTCGGTCCCTAACCGTGGCATTACCAAAAAAAATTTAAATTCATTCTTCAAATATGAAATATATATCTCTAAGAGTAAGTTATTAAGTGAAATTAATAAAGTCTCAATCAAAGTATAAAATTGTGGTTATGAAATAAAAATATATCATTTATGTGTTTTTTAAAATGTTCATAGTCTAAATAAAAAAGGAATTTAATAACATTATTAAAAGGTTCAACAAATAAGACATTGTCTCGTTATCTTCAATTTGGAATATTTTTATGACCTTATTCATTACATTTATGTTTAGAGAATTTTGGTTATCGGATTTCTATAAACCATGTTATTCATCACCATTCGTCAATATTTGGGTTTTTAGTTGTTTTTATATATAAATGATTTCACATGATAAATGTGT
This sequence comes from Viscum album, assembly GCA_963277665.1. Taxonomy (NCBI): domain Eukaryota; kingdom Viridiplantae; phylum Streptophyta; class Magnoliopsida; order Santalales; family Viscaceae; genus Viscum; species Viscum album. The sequence goes on along the minus strand of OY728148.1, from coordinate 62,472,821 downwards.
TCTCCATTGTAGATACATTTTTATGAGTTAATTTAGTTAACTGTTATATTTACATCATTTTTTATTTGATTTATTACATTCCGTAATTATCAAGTGGGTATCTATGACTAAAACTCACAAATGAAAATATTATGATGACCATTATGAAATTAGAGGGACCAATTCTATTTATGGTGGTTGGAATGTTACACAAATACACTTACGTGAAAAAAATTCCGAGGATTTTAGGGTTTTAAATTTTTTTTGTTACATCTACAATGAGAATAGGTTCTGTCACAGAAAACATCGAGAATTGATTATATTATAAGAAACTCGGGCTTTAATTTCAAATAAATGAAATAAAAAGTTTATATTGTGTAACAAACAAAACTCAGTTTCACATGGGGACCACACAACAATGTGTTTAAATAATTGTTACATGTCATTAACATATTATTATCAAATATGATTTTTATCAGAAAATCATTATAATTATGGGGATTAATATAATAATAAAAATATGATAAATTATTTTTTTCTAATATATATATATATATATATTTATATATATTATTAACTCGTTTTTGACCATTAATTTAAATATGATATTCAAAACCATTTGAAAAAGAACACTTTTTAAACATGAAGACTATATTTATCTAATCAAACATGTCGTACCTCAATAAATTGAACAAGAAAATATTTTGGGAATTATTTAAATGAATTTTATATAGTATATATTCTATCAACTTATTAATATTCTTCTTATGCATTTTCTAGAAAAGAGATAAGTATAAATAAAAATTTATTCATGAAGACAATATTATTTAAGAAACGGTTTTGATTCCATTTTTTAAAATGTAAATTAAAAAAATTTAAACTTTTATTGAAATGGTGTAAAAAATTAAATTTCATTTATGAAATAATCTTGATGAATTTAACATATTATTATTATATTTTGGAATTTTATGAGAATTTTAATTTTTTATGAATTGTGAAAAATACATAATTCTAAATTAAAACTACCTTTTTATATTTTGTTAATAGAGATAAAATATTAATTATATCGATTCTAAATTAAATTTTTTTCTAATATATATAAATTTTTTAGATTTAGATTTTTTTAATCAATTTCATATTGAATTTTCACATGAATACTTTGTAAAAATTTTTACATTTTATCTAAAAAAGATTCTTTCTTGTGAAATATGAATCTTAAATTTTGAATTTAATTTTGATATAATGATTAATGGAATTATGAAATTTTGATTCCATATATTTAATTGGAATAATTTTTATTATCAAATAATTTCAACTATATTTTTGGCTGAAATCAATAGAATCAGAAGATAATATTATTTATTTTGTTTAAGGTAAAAATGATTTTACTGAGGGTTAAACTAAAAAGTCAAGGGTTAAAAATGTCCCATAACATATACAAAAATAATTTTCTAGACTGTTTAGAAAATTAACCATTTGTGGAAAGATAATATTACATTATTTGATAAATTTAACCTGACAAAAACTTAGCTGGAATTAATTATTGAAAAAAATTATTAGTGTTTCACTCACCTAACAAATAAAAGGTCACCACAACTAAACATCACAACACCACTTATAATCCTTTTGGATTGGCTATTAAATAATCAAATTATAAATAGAATTCAATATATATTCATATAATACTTTTTATTTATATAATCCAATATTAGGAATGATTTTATAGATGTCATGTAATGGATACCCGATGAAGAGTTATCATTAGTCAATAATTGTGTTTTCTTATTTATGACTCCACCTAATTAAATTACAATAAAACCATTAAGACATAATAATTTCAAAATGTTCCATATAATAATATTTATAAATTCTAATATAATGGATTATAATTCCATAATATGGTTTTTTATATCGTCATTCTTGTCTATGATAGACTACCACCTTTTGAACTGATGCCATTCATCCTTCCATTACAACCTATAGTGTTTTTAAATTGATGTATTTAGTTTTCTTGATATGATATTTTTGGTATCATTAGTCATATTTAATTACTATATCAAAAAAAATTCATTATTTTCATTTTGTGGTAATACGATAACATCTCAAGTGTGTACAGAAGACTAATGACTCGCGATAAAGTGTGATTTTTAACGAATTAAGAGAAATTAATTTGAGATCATTATAATGAACATGTGTTATGGATATCGCATAAAAATATTCTTGAATGATAATATGTCATTTACATTTCGTTAAAAAATCTAACAAGGAAACATAAATATGATATGTGATGTTTGGACTATTCTCAAATGTATATATCATGGGTTTATTGTATAAATTCCCCAATAATCCCATTATAATGATACACAAAGAAGTAATAGAGGACAATATGGTATGTGGGGATTCTTCTAAGCATGGTACCATGATTTAAATAGCGCTACCAACTCTACATTGTTATTTTAAACTGTGTGGCCCATTGCACTCGGTTTCTTATAACAGTTTTCGGCATGACATAGGGGAGAATGGAGAAAGTTGGTTTTCTGTAACCATCCTAGACAAGGTGAAATCCCACTTTAGAAACTAATAGTTTTTATAAGACGAATTTTAAACAATATTTACATTTTTAGGAATATCATGCACCTATCCTATGTGGGATCCCTCCTTGGGTAGTAGAGTTTTTCATGGTTGGTGCATAGTTTGTCTAACAGTGTTCCCAAGATGTGTGCCCTTTTTTATTTGGGTGATTATAGAAAATATACCCTAATGAACATAAAAACCAAGACCGACCATTCTTTTCCATTTATAGTTGGATTTTCCTCCATCCAATCACATTGGGTAGTCCCGTTTCTTCATTTAGGATTTTGGAAAACTTCTCCATTCGAAATCCAAATCAACTGACGTTAGAAAAATTTTAGAACTCCCTATAAGATCATGATTCTTATTTTTCCATTATCTATTATTCTTGATACATATTGATATATAATTTTGTAACATCAATCACCATATTTTAATGTTGTTGGACCATTATTCATTTTCATCATATCTATATTGAATATGATGTTTATATTGGATGAGGTGTCAATTGTGCACTAAAGGATGGTTGTCTAGTTGGTTTTCCTTAATTTCAGTTCTTCCCATAGACATTTCATTCATCGACAAGGAGTACATTGACATGAATTAACATAAATTTTATTCATCTATTCTATATTAATATTATCATGTTATTAATCTCATGAAAATAATTTCTAGGTGATTAGGATATGGTGTCCTCAACTATTTCAACCAATTGGGAATAATAGCTTAAATTTCTCGATTTTAATTTATTGATTAAATGAATGTAACATCTTATAATTTTTTGGATTATATAATCAATATAATTTAATTTTCTTGTGAAATTTTATTGTTGAAAATTGAACATTCTAATTGGTTAACATAACCATGGAATTGAGTTTCCATGCATTGGATAACTAAATGGATTCAAATAAATAGGATATATTATCTTCAAGATGGGTTTACTAGACTAAATGACTAGAATGATTTAATTGAAATGAATAATATTTTTTGAAAGTTTATTCCTAATTTTTAATGCCTATTAATATGGATTATATGAACTCTGAAAACCAATAATAAATTAGGGATTCTTGATTATGATGCTAAAGTGGCGAACCCAAATGTAATTATTATTATTATAACGAATAACCCATTTAGATTATCTATGAAATAATGTGTATGAGATTTTTTTTAATCATATAGAATCAATATCCCTTTCATAATATGTTTATTATCATTTATTTCTCTATTATACTATTATTTGGTTGATGGGAGTGATGTTTTACACTCATACATTAGGGTGTTGGGAAAGATGACTGAACCACCTATCTTGAGTGATGAGCATGATGTATTTACACTCATGATGTGATTCATGACATGTACCATATATTGAGGAACATATGATCATTAAAAATGGTTATATATTCCTAAATTATGCTTCAATATAGCTAGTACCTTGTATCTGGGTATATTCCCACTCATATCCCCACACACGTAATGCATATTATTGAATATAATATCTGACTATATAAATATATGTATATTAGTATGGTTACACATATATATATTCATACCAATTAGGATAAAAATCTATAATTTTCCATAGTAGGTAGATCAATCATGTTTCATACTAGAATCTGAGTCATATTTATATTATTTAATCATTATTTTTTATAATTATTTTTACCTACACGATACTGTTTCTATGTACTCTTCATGGATTTGTTCTGGAGAACATTGGTGGTGGCCCCTGGGATATTACCTCACTATGTACGTGGGATATCATTCATATATGAGTCGACTATATGTCCACATATATAAATAAGGGTAATATACCAAGAATAGATATTTTAGATGGATTTTTTTATCGCATTGAACATAGATGTAAAGAACTAATCATATCTTCATGGAGATAGTGGATGAGTCTTTTGTAATTTCATTACGTCTAAATATCATGTTTTGAATTCATATATGACATTACTTATTTTTATATTATAATAAAATGTAATAATTTATATAACACTACTTTATTTTTTGAGATTATCCAGCTTTCTAGTTATTTACACGTTTTCTTAGTTATTTTATATTTTGTTTTATCATTCTTCTATTAAGGTAGTTAATTAGACCAGTCATTAGAGTTTTTATGAATATTTTTATTCTACTATTGTATTTTTATTTTTTATTTTCCATTGGGATTCTCTTATATGAGGGTACAATCATCCCATTGTACAACTTCAAACCTCCACTACTAGTAGGCAGCCTCAGGCATACGAGGAGGCGTTATTCCAATTATTTGACCAACGAGCTAAATGAATCAGATAAGTGGATCCTGATCTATGATATTATAAAGTAATATTTGTGTTTCCAATTCATTTATCTTTCCTTACTATTTATATGTTGTTATAATATTAGAATATAATGAATTTTGTAATTCGTTAGTCCCTTTGTGTAGATAGCCGAAAAAAGTAAACCAAATTATATGGTATGGTTGATTCATATTATTGAATTCTCATACTATGGTTGATACTAAATCATAATTGGATGGAACACATGTTTTTATAATACTAATAAAACTTGTATAGTTGTATTTATATTTCTATTACTTGGCCCTATTAAATTATCATTTTTCATTACATGCATTGTTATATGAACAATATGGTAAATATTATTTATATTTATCATGACATGATTTTTTCCCATATGAATTTTTTTATTCATAGGTATAATATGTGATTATTACATTTATTAATGTGCATATATTATTTTCAATGAGTTGAAAAGATACACTATTAGTAAATAGAGTTCATACGTTATTGTAAATAGTATTTTTCCTGGTTACACTACAACATAAAATATATGTAGACATATATAGAACCTTGAGTCTGGGACCATTGCTTTCATGGAATTGAATGTGTTATGGTATAAATTTAGTTGACCCCATATTTCAATTGATGAGGTGTATGGCCCCATATGGCTTAGAAGAGGTGAACCATTTAGTTCATCCATATAATGATAATTTCTATTAAATTTAAATCTAAATTAAATTGAAATATGAAATACAGTATATATCATATACCTTACATTTTTAGTGGTTATATGGGAGCCTCTTAAATTATTATACCATGTAATGGTTATCTTTCCTACATAAAACATGATTTTTTAGTATGTTGAAGGATGTTATTTATTCATAGAAAGGGTATGTACATATCCTTGTTAGAAATAGGAAATTATTTAAACTGTTATGGTCCCTTATCAGGCAAGTGTTTAGCATTGTAGAAACACATAATCATGCAACACTCATGTCATATTCCCTAAAGGTGGTGGTAACCAATAACTAGAGGTGTTGGCCTTTGATCCACCAGTGATTCTTAATGTAGTAAAATATTGAATATGTCTTCAAATATAGGATCACATAGTTTAAACCAAGTTCCAAAAGGGATTATTATACATGTTTCAATCTAGTTAAGGTTCTATTATACTAGTCCCAACTATAGAAGAGTTGACTGCCGAGTTTCTATAGAAAAATCATTCCACTTTTTTGGATAATGGTGGAACTCATGTTGTAATGTCATGGTTGGAGTCCATGATTTCTATTTTTCATCATCTCGTGATGCCTCCAAATAAGAGGGCCATGATCTCATCCAATGTATTATGGTATTTTACATGTGATTGTGGAATGGTATTTCTTATGAAGATAAACATAGTGATATAGTCTATTAAAACTTCTAGATGATCTTTTATAACATTATTCCCCCCACGCATTGACTCATAAGGTGGATAAAGTGTTTTTGAACCTTAAACAGTGATCTATATCTAACATTGACCATTATTCCCACTATACTTAGTTACAACATAACCCATAGAATATAGATATTTATTATATTATTATTTCATAGGAAATGTATGAATGGATCATATTCCCCATCCATGACCAGTTAAATTTTTTTAGGCTAGCTATGATTTCTATGATTGTCAACCAAGCCCTTATTAAATTGCAGTTTGTAAGGGATATTAACGATTCGACTGAGTGTATTTCTATACCTAGAAATTTATGTTTTTATTCTAAGGGGAAAATTAAAATTTCCTAGTTTCTCATAAGGATAGAAATAGTGAGGTTCCTTGTGATGATTTTTTCATAATATGTAACTAATTTAGTCATCTAAGAAATACAAAACCTCATTGTTTATGTGATCGTGTGAAATGAGAAGGTTTAATCATTATAAATAATATTTATAACTTCTTAATTACTTTTCATCATACCCTAACAATAAGGGGACTACACCTAATCCACTTTTTAGAGTAGGGAATGTAGTATAATGTCATGAAGGAAGTTTTAATACAACCGCCGACACCTGATGAGGTGGTTATCAAGGTAAAGGTAGTCAGAAACATGATTTTCACTTAAATTATAGCATAATTTCTCATGATATATAAGCTATGAAACATGGTCGTGAAATGGGATAGCTACATTCATTGAGGAATATTCCAAAAATTGAAAATAATATGACCATGAATTATAATAGTTTATGTATTACTATCATCTACATTATTGTCAGATTTGATTCACAATGTCTTGTCTCACTCTTTTATAAATATGATTATCATAATGGGTCTAGGAATCAAGGTATAAAATCTCTAGGGAATGTTGACACTCGATATTTGGTTATATACGAAACATTATTATATGTATTGTCACATTGTGATAAGTGTATATAATTTCATTCTCAACATGAGTGTAGTCAGTGTAGTCATTATGATGAACTTTTTAGTTCTCTACAGATACCATATTGAATTTTAATATAATAGGGATATGTTTACATCACTAGAGGGATGTGGGAACATACATTAATTATAATTGTATCTTCATTATAATCCTTATAGGCACATGTTGTAGAGGCATGGTGTCGTGACATATCAGGGTCTGTGTTTTTTCCTGAATGATAATGGGTTATGCCTTTCAATTTTCTATCATATAGTGGATAGTTTCAAGGATATGTTCCATGATAAGTTTTCTATGTCACATCTAGTACGAGAAGTATAGTTCACAGTTGTTCTATTTCCATGTGAATCACTAGTATCCACTCATAATTATAGTATGGAACATACATAGATTATGGATTTCAAGAAATAGTTTCTGTATTTGGGTGATATGGTGTAACAACCCAGGTAAATAAAGAATATGACATTTTTATATTTATCCACATTTGTGAATAAAATTTTAATATTAATTTAAAGGGAACGATATGCTTGATGGCTTACCCAATACACAACAATGAGTTCCTTTGAAATCTTGCGTTGCACTATAATAATAAAATACTATTATTTTAAATGGTAGTTAACGCCTAGCAGTTGTAATGGAGGGAATGAAAATAACTAACTACAAAATAATTATATATGGTTGTCAAATATTTTTACTTTTTACAATAAATGTTAGAGTATTAAAAATGTGAATGAATTCAATTTTAAGCGCAAACATTCTAATATATCTTAGAAGGTCGATTAACCGCCTTTTAATGGAGAACCTCTTTTAAATCCACTTTTTTACAATTTTATGTGTTATATTTGACAAAATAGAATTCTTCTTTAAAATCGAGACATCAAAATTTACTTTGTGTAAATATTTGGAATCATTCCGATAAAGTTAATTTTTTAATGAATAGTGATAATGTTGTATTTTAATTAAAAACCTCTTTTTAATATAATTTTTTTATATGATAAGATTATCTTTTTAATTGTTTTTAAAGTTAATTTAGAATATAATTTTACCATTTAATCCAATAGTGGTCATAGGAATTAATTTCTCTTTGAAATTGGACTTAAACTAGTGTCAATCATTTAATAGATATTGTTTCTTAAAAACACGTATTTGTTTTGACAGCGGAAATTAATTATTATATTAATTACTGAAACTTATATGTTTTAAATTTTGTAAAATAGACATCATTTTTGAGTTCAGAATATCAAATATAGATTTGGGTGAATTTTTAGTATTTTTCTCAAAAACTTCAATTTTTGATGAATAGTGAAACCAGTAAGTGGTAGTTAAAGAAACTGGTTTTTTGTTTAAATGAAATTTTACCACCTTTGTGCTTTGAATTTCAAAAATCCGACATACATGGTTTCCATTAGTATGTAAAATGTGGTTTAATGGGACTAAAATAATTTTTGGATAATAGCAACTTTTATGTTCTTAATCGCGATTAGAGGTAATTATTGTAATTTAAGGTAAAAATAATGTTTTAATAATATGAAATGACCTAGAAACATGTCCTACCCTCATTGGATGTGTAATGGCCGACCAAAAAAATCCATGGGTCAACTTGGGGACCCCATGGAGCCACTATGGTTGGAAAATGTCATAAATAACTTTTTATTTAAAGTTATAATAAAAATGTCACAAGCATGAAATGTTTCCCTAAAAAAGTTTTTAAATGGGGTTATACATGTCATATTTTTGACTATAAATATTTATTAGAAAGCTAAAAATATTTCCTACATCATGATATTTTCTTTTTAATTTTAAGACATTAAATAAATTAAATTATTTATGACATCATGATGAAGCAGCGATTACCTCATTAATAAAGGATTTAAATAAAATGGAAAGATAATGTTAAAACAATAAAGTACACTTGTAAAAAACATATTGGATTAGTATATTTCGAACCCTTACCCCTTTATCCTTGAAATAAATCAATTTGGGACCGTTAAAATCTGAAAATCATTTGAAAATAAAGTAACATTTTGTAACTTTCCAAGAGTGCCCCTCCTCTCCTCTTATAAAAGGCCCCCACCTCTACCACCTTACCGACACCTCTCAAGCCCTTGGCTCGGCCAAAACCTGATCTGTCTTCCACTCCACATCACTCTCTTACTTCTAGAGGCCTTACTTTGGGCAGAAGTCTTCCCATGGAATCCTTTGAGCTCAAATCAAAAAGAGTTACCCGATTTTAAGGTAATGTCATCACTTGTGTTCATTTGTTTTATTATGCTTCTCCAACCCCCTAAACTCTTTTTATTCATTTATTTTTCAACGACTCCAGTATCTTTAATATACTAGGATGTTTTTATAAGAATAATTCGAGATACTATTACACACACCTACATCTAATGTTTAAATAATATACTATTTATGTGGATGGTGAATTTCTGCCTCACGAAACGATGATTGTTCAACACTCATATAACACCTTCAAAGGTGGCCATTAATATGTCACTATATTTATATTTGATATATAATATGTTTATGTTTTACTTAATCTTATTTATTTTTATTTTTTGTAATACCTTTATGGTTTCCATTGTGGGTAAACACGATAATTTCATTTTAGAAAGTGCGGACTACCGCCCCTCAAAGTGATTTGATTCGTTAATGCCATATGTGGAATGTATAAAGAATGGATTTAAAGTTATTATATTCGATTTATGTTACATATAAATTATTAATATAATTATGGAATTTAAATTTACATACATCTCATTTAGTTTTAATTCCATTAAAATGACATAGAAATTAAAGTAGCGTTCATGCGTACGTACGGCTTACCGTCTCCATGAACGGTGCATTTCATTTATTACCTATAAATGATTATGTAATATTATAAATAGATGTATATTCTGGTATATACGATATATATGATATCCAAATCATTAAAATCATTCTATATATAATGAACCTCTGACCACACGAACAACATGTAATTGCAAGAAGTCCACATTCGACTTAAGAACCAAATATCGACAAAACAAAAATTATTAACTTAAACGATTAAATAATGTTTATAACAAGGAAATAAGTGATATAAAAGGAATAATGAACTTGATAAATTTTATTAATAAAGTAGAAATTAATAAATGTTTATTATTCAGGAGGTTAAAGAACAATCGTGTCATGTCGGACCCGAGGTAAGGGATCCTACTCCTCTCTTTCTTTTTAAGTACACTCTTTTATGTCATTCCTTTTAAACTCATCCTTATTATGATTGGGATGTTATTTTATATTACTTTTACTATAATGTTTTTATGTTCATATGATGAGAGACCCTATTTTCTCTCATCAATCCATTTTTTATGTTTTGAGTGGTGCTGTTAGGCTGCCGAATTTCTGTAAGATATCTAACATCTCTCTTTCTTTTTAAGTACTGTCCTTTAAGTCACTTTTTTAAGCTCCTCTTAGTTATGATGGGGGATGTTCTTTTATATTACTCTTTCTTTAAATTTTATTTTAATATGATGAGAGACCCTATTTTATCTCATCAATCCATTTTTGGATGTTTTAAGTGGCGTCGTTAGGCTGCCGAGTTTTCGTAAGGGATTTTTCATCTCACTTTTAGTCCCGTGGGATTTATGCTACATTTGAAACCATTTCCATTGAGTGGTGTATGTACTTCCCATTATTATACTCTTTGTGTGATATAATTTCATTTATGGGTATTTACATATTCATTGTGTGACCCTTCTTCAATGGGGTGGACGTTTCGAAAGTTACCCAAGTTGGTAAGGGAACCTTTCACCCTCCTCATTTAAAAGACTTATTTTGTTATGTCTTTTAATTCATATAATATTATATTGTTATATGTTCTTATATATCCTTATTGAAGTAAATTTTATGTCCAAGTGATGAGATACCCTTTTTATCTCTCATCAACTCTTTTTCTGAATTTTTAAGTGACGTCGTTAGGCTGTCGAATTTTTGCAAGGGAACTTCTTAACCCAATTTTGATTCTCTGGGATAAAATTGTACTCCTTGAATATGCCGTTCTATGAATATGTTTGAATGTACTAGGATTGTTTCTCACATAATATCCACTAATATTTGGTGTATTCGTTTGTCACAGATAATTAGGTAATTGATTTATCCTTAATCCAATGATACCGTCTTTGTATGGGACTTCGTCTTAATCTCCTTTCATTGAGGCATATTTTGTTTTATACACAACCTTCTTTTATACGGTGTATAAACCCCTTTGACTTTTACATTTATTCAAAATGAATCTTTTTTATACGAAGCGTTTACAAAATGACAGAAGTGAATGTTTTTGTTATACGTATGTGGCGACAACGACTTCTTCGCCGTCGTGACCATTATTTGAGTTTCGGCTTCCTCTACAAGCCATACGGTTTTTTAAAAGAAAAATAAATACCCTATTTTACTTTTTATTTATTTTGGTATTTAAAATGGTTTTCATAATGTTTTTATTATATCAATGTGTTTTATTTATATCTTTTGATTGAAATGTGGAAATATTATGTTTCCTTTATGTATGTTTTTTGTGATACGATTATGATATGATTATTGGGAATTATTTTGAAGACGGGTGGTTCCGTGATAAACTAATGGAGGGTAAGCCCGATATAGCTCTCCAATGAATTGGGTAATGCGATGGATTGAAATGTTAAGGATTCGCCAAAGATATTTAGGGAATATACTGTGATGGGTTTTCCAAACGTAACCAAGAGGGTAACTCCCTACGTAAGAATGTTATGAATGCCTCATGTTACCTTTATGTCTTCTGATTTCTATGATTTATTCATGATTTTATGAGGTATGTTAAAGTGCATATGTTTTATGGGTAAAGTATGATTTCATTCTTATGTACATATGTACTCATGTTTCCTTTCCATACTTTTTATAACCCTTACTGATCTTTTGATGCTCATCCCAATATTTTGAAATGTTTTTCACAGGTCAAGGGAGTTGCACATGATATGATGATAGTGTCAAGGATGTGTCAAGAATGAATCCATGTTTTATTTTAAATATGTTTCCGTTGATGGGAAAAATGAATACTATCTTTTATGTAACCACTTTGTTTAAATGTGTCATGTAATGCAAGTTTTATGATCTAATTCTCTAAAACTCTAATCCTGAAAAGATCCTCAATGTGTAATCTTATTATCACTCAAGATTATGTAATGTTTATGGTGGGGGCCTTATAGTTGGTATCAAAGGACGGTATAGATAACATTAGAGATTAGGGTATTCTCTAAGCATAAGTGACATTACCTTAATTGTTAGGATTGCAGAAAGAGTCCTAGTTTTAGATAAATTGAATGAGCAAGTATATCTTAGTGTTTACCTTACTCATTAGTACATGATGGTTTTTTTGATATACTCAAATTGATATTTCTTTTTTTAGTGAATGAATGGATCTAGAAGGCACCAAAGAGACAACAGGTTTGAAGGAAACTATGGTGGTTCTCTGATTAAGATACTAGATAAAATGGGGGATTCAATGAGGAAACTCGTGGTTGTTCTAAACCAACTATCAAGGAGTCATTATCAACCAATTGAACCTTGGTATGATCTATAATGCATCATGTACGAGATGACCAATTGATGTGGAAGTTCAGGTAATAATTATAAACGGAACCATTAGAGTTTATATGATCTTTACTTTTTTGGTAATTATGGGTAATTATATGTTATGATGGAAAATGAAAGGCATGAGATAAATTTGAGGTTAAAATATGTTATGATTATTTTTGATGATTTTATCTCGTTTTGGGGAATTTTTTAAGAATTATATAGTTTTGGAAAAAGGACAACACACAGACCGTGTGACAACCCGTTGCGTCGGACAAAGTTGCGGGAATCGAACCCACAACCAATGTGCGACTGGTATTTATCGCCTACCACTGCACTATGTGATGTCCCTAGTTAGTTTGAATAATTATTTTTAGTTATATGAATTTAGGAATCAAGAGTAAGTTTATTTTGGCTTATCTATGGAAATGTTTAACCTATCATCGAGGATATGTGATTAGGTTAATTACTTTTCAATATGAGAATTTAAGAGCAACTGATGTTATTTAGATATAAAAGTTAATTTGTACCTTGGAAGACTATGTGACTGAATACTTAAAATATTTGGGTTTCAATCTTATTTTGGTTTACATTGAATAATTTTATTCACAAATTGTTTATCAAATGGTCCTCGTTGAACTTTGGGTTTTGTTGGACAAATTTTGGAGATTAAGAATAGATTTTATTTTTATAAAGGGTTATCCTTTTCTAGATTATCTCATCTTGTACTAACCTTTTTGGTTATGGTTTTGGTTAAAGTCTAAAGACATAGGAATTATATAGTTCTCTTTTTTGTATTTGGTGATTCTCTAGAAGTTGATTATAGTACTCTTAATGTGAACAAGTCTTCCTAAATACTCGTCTTTTGGAGAAAATATTAGTTTGTGTAAGAAATATAATAAAAGATGAAAGTCAACATGATAAGTAATTATATTTCCTTATGAATAAATTCTTCAATAAAATGTAACGTAAAACAAAAAATTTTCTATTAACTTTTCATATTGGGGAATCGAATACTATTTAACCCATCACATGTTTGTGATTTTCTTGTGGTTAACTTTCTCCTAAACATGTTTTCTATCACTCTCCATCAGAACATGACCCTATATTTTCTCCTCCATGTCCATGTTTTCCTACATGTAATCCTAGTATGGGTTAACTCAGGTGACCTCTGTACTTCTCTTTCTTTATTTTAAAGTGATTGTTTTACCGAGTATTGTTCCGATGTGGGACATTCAAGGATGTTTCCGAGCCCTATTTTAAAATTGCGAGGATGCAATTCCCAAAAGGGGGGAAGGATGTAACACCCCAGGTAAATAATGAATATGACATTTTTATATTTAACCCTATTTGTGAATAAAAGGTTAATATTAATTTAAAGGGAACGATATGCTTGATGGCTTACCTAATACTTAATAATGAGTTCCTATGAAATCTTATGTTGCTCTATAATATTAAAATAATATTATTTTAAATGGTAGTTAATGACTAGCCAATGTAATTGAGGGAATGAAAAGAACAAACTACAAAATTATTATATATGTTTTTCAAATATTTTTACTTTTTACAATAAATGTTAGAGGATTAAAAATGTGAATGAATTCAATTTTAAGCGTAAACATTCTAATATTTTTTAGAGGTTCGATTAACCGCCTTTTGATGGGGAAACTCTTTTAAATCCACTTTATGACAATATTATGTGTTATATTTGAAAAAATAAAATTATTCTTTATAATCGAGACATCAAAATTTACTTTTTGTAAATTTTTTGTATCATTCTGATAATGTTCATTTTTTAATGAATAGTGAAAAAGGTTGTATTTTAATTCAAAACCACTTTTTAATATAATTTATTTATATGATTATATTATCTTTTGAAATTTTTTTAAAGTAAAATAACAATATATTTTTACCATTTATTCTAATAGTGGTAATTTGAATTGATTTCACTTTGAAATTTGACGTAAACTAGTGTCAATCTTTTAATAGATATTGTTTCTTAAAAACACGCTATTTGTTTTGACAATAGGAATTAATTATTAAATTAATTAATGCAACATATTTGTTTTTAATTTTTTAAAATAAACATCATTTTTGAGTTCATAATATCAAATATATCTTAGGGTGAATTTTTGGTATTTTTCTGAAAAACTTCAATTTTTGATGAATAGTGAAACCACTATGTGGTAGTTAAAGAAACTGATTTTTCGTTTAAATTAAATTTAACCACCTCTATGTTTTAAATTTCAAAAATCCGACATACATGGTTTCCATTAGGAATTATAATGTGGGTCAATGGGATTAAAATAATTTTTTGGTGAATAGTATCTTTTATGTTCTTAATCGCGATTAGAGGTAATTAGTGTAATTTAAGGTAAAAATAATGTTTTAATAATATGAAATGACCTAGAAACATGTCCTATCCTCATTGTATGTGTCATTTCCGACCAATACAATCCATGGGTCAACTTGGGGACCCCATGGTGCCACTTTGGTTGGTAATTGACATAAATAACTTTTTATTTAATGTTAAAATAAAAATGTCACAAGCATGAGATGTTTCACTAAACCAATTTTTAAATGGGGTTATACAAGTCATATTTTTTAGTATAAATATTCATTAGAAATATAAAATGACTTCCTACATCATGATAGTTTTTTTATAATTTTGAGACATTAAATAAATTATATAATTAATGACATCATGATGATGCAGCGATTACCTCATTAATAAAGGATTTAAATAAAATGAAAAGATAATGTTAAAATATAACTTACACTTGTCAAAAACATATTTTATGAGTATATTTATAACTCTTACCCCCTTATCCTCGAAATAAATCAATTTGGGACCTTTAAAATCCGAAAATCATTTGAAAATAAAGTAACATTTTGTAATTATCCAAGAGTGCCCCTTCTCTCCTCTTATAAAAGGCCCCCACCTCTACCACCTTACTGACACCTCTCAAGACATTGGCTCGGCCAAACCAAGCTCATTTTGCCTCTAAATATCTCTATCTTGCATTTATAAGCCTTACATTGGGTAGAAGTCTTCCCAAGGAAGCCTTTGAGCTCAAATCAAAGAGAGTTACCCGATTTTATGGTAATGTCTTCACTTGTGTTATTTTGTTTTATTTTGCTTCTCCAACCCCCTAAACACTTTTTATTCATTTCTTTTGTAACAAATACGGTATCTTCAATATACTAGGATTTTTTAATAAGAATCATTCGATCTGAAATTACACACACCTACATCTAATAGTTAACGAACATACTATTTCTGTGGATGGCGAATTTCTGCCTCACGAAACGATGATTGTTCAACACTCATATAACACCTTCAAAGGTGGCCATTAAGATGTCACTATATTTATATTTGATATATAATATGTTTATTTTTTTCTTATGCTTCTGAATTTTTATTTTTTGGCATTACTTTATGGTTTCCATTGTGGGTAAACACGATAATTTCATTTTAGAAAGTGCGGACTACCGCCCCATCAAAGTGATTTGATTTGTTAATGACATATGTGGGATGTATAAAGGATCGATTTAAAGTTATTATATATGATTTATGTTACATATAAATGATGAATATAATTCTGTAATTAAAATATACATTCCTCTCATTTTGTTTTAATTCTATTAATATGACATAGAAATGAAAGTAGCGTTCATGCGTACGTACGGCTTACCGTCTCCATTAACGGTGCCATTCATTTCATACCTATAAATGATTATGTAATATTATAAATACATGTATATTATGGATATATATGATATATATGATATCCAAATCATGAATATCATTCTATATATAATGAATGTTTTATTACACGAACAACATGTAATTGTAAGAAGTCCACTTTCGACTTAAGAACCAAATATCGACAAAACAAACATTATTAACTTAAATGATTACATAATGTTTATGACATGGAAATAAGTGATATAAAAGGATTAATGAACTTGAAAAAGGTTCTTAATAAAGTATAAATTATCTCATGATTATTATTGAGGAGTTTAAAGAACGATCGTGTCAAGTCGGACCCGAGGTAAGGGATCCTACTCCTCTCTTTCTTTTTAAGTACACTCTTTTATGTCATTCCTTTTAAACTAATCTTTCTTATGATTTGGTTGTTATTTTATATTTCTCTTACTGTAATTTTTTTATGTTCATATGATGATAGACCATATTTTCTCTCATCAATCCATTTTTGATGTTTTGAGTGACGCCGTTAGGCTGCTGAATTTTCGTACGAGATCCAACCTCTCTCTTTCTTTTTAAGGAATGTCCTTTAAGTAACTTCTTTTAAGCTCCTATTTGTTATGATGGGGATGTTATTTTATATTCCTCTTTCTTTAAATTTTTATTTTAATATTATTTGAGACCTTGTTTTATCTCATAAATCCATTTTTGGAAGTTTTATGTGGTGCCGTTAGGTTGCGATGTTTTCGTAAGGGATTTTTCATCTCACTTTTAGTCCCATGAGATTTATGCTACATTTTCCATCATTTCCTTTGAGTGGTGTATGAACTTCCCATTATTGTAATCTTTGTGTAATATAATTTCATTTATGGGTATTTACATATTCATTGTATGACCCTTCTTCAATGGGGTGTACGTTTCGAATGTTACCAATGTTGGTAAGGGAACGTTTCACCCTCCTATTTTAAAAGACTTATTTTGTTATGTCTTTTAATTCACATACTATTATGTTGGGATATGTTCTTCTATATCCTTATTGAAGTAAATTCTATGGCCATGTGATGAGATACCCTTTTTATCTCTCATCAAATCTTTTTCTAAATTTTTACGTGACACCGTTAGGATGTCAAATTTTTGCAAGGGAACTTCTTAACCAAATTTTGATTCTTTGGGATAAACTTGTACTCCTTGAATATGTCATTCTATGAATATGTGTGAATGTTTTATGATTGTTTTGAACATAATATCCACTTATATTTGGTGTATTCGTTTGTCACACATAATTATGTAATTGATTTCTC
Organism: Viscum album; assembly: GCA_963277665.1. NCBI lineage: Eukaryota > Viridiplantae > Streptophyta > Magnoliopsida > Santalales > Viscaceae > Viscum > Viscum album. The sequence goes on along the minus strand of OY728148.1, from coordinate 62,454,979 downwards.
ATTAATCCAAGGATATCTTCTTTGTATTGGACTTCGTCTCAATCTTCTTTCATTGAGGAATATTTTGTTTTATACACAAACTTCTATTATACGGTGTATAAACCCCTTTTACTTTTATGTTTATTCAAAAGGAATATTTTTTATACGATGCATTTTCTAAATGACAAAAGGGAATGTTTTTGTCATATGTATGCGGCGACAATGACTTCTCCGCCGCCATGACCGTTATTTGAGTTTCGGCTTCCATTACAAGACCTACAAATTTTATTAAAAGAAAAATAAATACCCTGTTTTACTTATCTTTTATTTTGGTATTGAAAAAGGTTTTCATAATGTTTTTATTATATCAATGTGTTTTATTGATATCTTGTGATTGAAATGTGGAAATGTTATGTTTCCTTTATGTATGTTTAATGTGATACGATTATGTTATGGTTCTTGGGCATTATTATGAAGACGGGTGCTTTTGTGATAAATTAAGTGTGGGTTAGACCGATATAGCTCTCCAATGCATTGGCTAATGCGATGGAGTGAAACGTTAAGGTTTCTCCAAAGAGATTTATAGAATATACTGTGATGGGTATTCCAAACGTAACCAAGAGGGTTACTTCCTACGTAAGAATGTTATAAATGCCTCATGTTACTTTTATGTCTTATGATTTCTATGATTTATTCATGATTTTATGAGGTATTTTCAAATGCATATGTTTTATGGGTAATGTGTTATTTCATTCTTATTTATATATGTACTCATGTTTCCTTTCCATACTTTTTATAAACCTTACTGAGCTTTTTATGCTCATCCCAAGTTTTTGAAATGTTTTTCATAGGTCAAGGGAATGGTTCATGATATGATGATATTGTCAAGTAAGTGTCAATAAAGAATCCATATTTTATTTTAAATATGTTTTCGTTGATGAGAAAAATGAATACTATCTTTTATATAACTACTTTGTTTAAAGGTTAAATGTAATGCATGTTATATGATCTAATACTCTAAAACTCTAAACCTGAAAATATCCTCAATGTTTAATCTTGTAATAACTCAAGAATAAGTATGGTTTAAGGGTGGGGCCTTATATATGGTCTTTATATTCCCCAAAAATTCTCAGTGCATATCACTAATCATTTTCCAAGAAGTCGTATAGTACCAGAATGGTTTCATTTGATTTTTGAAGGTAGAACAAGATTAAAATAAATTATCAGTATCCAAAAAAGGCAATTATGTTACATATTAGATCATCAATAGATAGTTAAATTGTTTTGATTATTCTAAGGTCAAGCTATCTCCATGTTCATGAATGTTCATGATACATACATTGAGTAGATATTTTGAGGAATAAATTGTATTTATGAGTACTTGTAAATGACATTAGGTCTTATGAATTCACTTATTGATTTTATGGATATAATGAATCAAGTTTTTCACCCATATCTAGATTCATTCACAGTATAATTTTTGGACATTATCATATTGTATTAATATTCTCTATATGAATATTCCAATAAATATAAGGTCATGCTGAATACATTGAGAGAGACACATCTTTAGACAAATCAATTTAAATTACACTTTTCTATTGATAATTACCACTTCACGAGTCATATATTATCGTATTCTAGAGTTTCATTTGACCTAGAGAAAGTGAGATATTTTTTTGAAAGAATCTCAATAATGTCTTTGATATTTTTAGTTTCATAGGGATATCTAGGAATTATAAAGTTTTCATCGTGGATTATTAAATCCTCTTAGTTTAGCTTACGTGCATTAATATGAATATTGTGAAATTTGTTTGGTTGTATTTTTTTGAAAAATTCCTTCATGAGTTGTTGGGAAGAATATATTTAACACTGAAAATTATTATCATATAGAAGGTAAATACCTATATTGTCTATTGTAACACATTAGGTATCAGGTTGGGAGCTATAATAATGGATGATGATTCATTTTTAGATTATGTGTCTCGTTATTTTATGCCTCATGAGAAAAATTACATGATTAATGAACTCAAACTTGTTTTTGTTGAACATTATCTATGTGGTTGTAGAAATTACTTACATGGATGGTTTTTTGTGGTAGTATTAATTACAAAGAGGCTCTTGTACATCTAAGAACAACATGGTTTCAATCTTATTAATCATAGATTAGTTGAGTACCTACAACACTATTATTTTGATATTTTCTATATGGATGGAAAACGATGTGCAATTGCCGATGATCTGATCTAGTAGATTCAAACATAGGTAGTTTAAGAGGAAATTAGTGGATGGTTGATCATAGAATAATTTTTTGAGATTCATGTTGAGGTCTAGGAGGACTACATGAAGACTATCATCACAAAATTTTTCATTAGTTTTACCATTTTGGAATGGGTGAGTATGAGAAAAATATCATTTCCCAAAGTCTTAGTTATAAAGGGAAGTATCTGGGATGATGATTCATCTTTTTGTAGGACCATGGATGAGGATGATAATTTATGCTTACATGGGTGTGTATGTGACCCATTATACATCAATGAGGAGGTGATGTGAATATCTTATTCCTTCTCGGGGTCAGTGAATCCCAATTTCTAATATTTGTATCTAGATTTTTGTTTTTGGTATTGGTGGCCCAGTATGAAATGGGAAATAAATAGCATTGTCTCCAAATGTCCCCCCTATCAGTAGGTGAAGGAAGAACATCAGTGACCAGTTGAGATGTTACATCCATTTTCCATTACCAAGATGAAATGGAATGATGTTCCTATATATCTCATATTCGATTTACCCTATTCACCTCAAGGGAATGATACAATGTGGGTTTTTATTACGAAATTGATAAAATTTTCACCTTTCTTATATTTTCATGGGACCTTCTCGGATGAAATTGAATGATTTCTATAAATTTTGGTTGTTATACAACTTCGTGGTGCACCATGATACATCATTTCTAAATGGGATGCTCAATTCATGTAACCGTTCTAGAAGGGGTTGTAGAAGGCCTTGGGAATATATGTGCTTATGAGAATGAGATATCACACATAGACTGATGGAATGATTGTGCATATATAATATGTGTTATTTGACATTAATTATGAATGTGTCTAAAACATCATGTTTTTTGGGTGAAACACATTCAACATATTGTGTTTTCTTAAAAAAATAGTGTTTAGGAGAATACAAAGCAGGTTCAGTTGATCAGTAGTACATGTGGAAAATTCTGTGTAGGAAGTATTCATATGAATATAAATGATAATGACCTATTGAGTTTGAGGTTGTTGATTGATTTTTTCTTACAAGTTTTACATAGTCTCGTACTTTTTTATATTAAATGGGAGTGTAATATTTCTTAGAGATTCAATGGACCCTAGGATGTTTTGAAATGAATTGTACTATTAGATTACAAATAAGATGTTGATAAAGTATTCTTTTATAATCATTATTTCTTTTAAAATACTCATATTTTCATGTATTATTTTGAATTGAAAATTTTATTTTACCATTATGAGGTTATGTTACCGATGATATATTCCTTTGAAGAATAGAAATTTATTTTTTGTATTTAATTGTAAATAAAATACAAGCCAAATTAGTTTCATTAGTACGGTTTCTATGGATATACGACCAAGTATAGGTTAAGACATTGGAGTGTGAATCTGATATACATAACCAAGGGCCAGAACAATACTCTTATAATACCTCTTTACCATCATAAGTGAAACATAGATATGAGATACCTTAATTAGTGGAGTTTGTAAAGAACAATCATTTCACGATGGTACATATCATTTGTATTTTAATTTATATTATTTATAAGGCCATTTAAATGAATCCTAATAATGTGATTGATGTAATAATGGTGTTTGGAGATTTGTGAAGCCCAAAACCATTGGTTTAGGAGAAACAACGCCCAACCACTCATCCTGGAGAAAATATGAATCCTAGGGATCATGATTTCCGTAAACCACCATGGGATTCACACAGTGGACTATAGATCTTAACTGTTTATTGAATTCATTCAAGATGTTGTGCGTGCCCATGTGGGGTACTAGAAGGTTTATTCATGCTCATTTCCCTTGTCTTGGGAATGGTCATCCAAAATATCCACCTAAAGCATGTTGGGTCTTTCCTTGGGCTATGATGAATAACGTTGCTAAAACATGGTTGGGCCAACCATGATATCAAACCACGATCCCCAATATGGTTGGGTGAATATATGAAATTTCAGTTAATAAACATAAGAAATCCCATTCCACCCTTATGATCCCATATCTAGTGGCTTCATTTTCCATCCAATCATGTTTGGTTCTTAATTTTCCTAATTTAGGCATTGAAATTACACCCCTATTTAGTATCCAAATCAACCTCCATTAAAAATATAGAATATATTTTTATATTCTATAGAATCTAGTTTATTATATCTATGACAATTATTTATATCACTTAAACTATTTTGTAGAGATAACTTTTTCTATATTTTCATGGCATAATAGCATTCATAATTTTTTATTTGATCAACTTTAAATCTCATGTAGTCATTTATGTCTGTAATGTAGGTTCTCTAGTTTCTTTCCATAAAAAGTAATTTGCTTCCAAATTCATGCTTATATTCTAAATTTCATCCATTCTTTTGAATTTCCATAACTTCTATTCGTACTTTTTAGTTTTATATTTTCATTTTTAACACTACCATTAATAAATCTTAGGTGTTTAAGGGGTGTTGACCTCATCCATATCCACACCTTGTTTGTACAAGTATCCATTTACCATTTATATCAGAATGTTTATAGAGGGGAATTATATATTAAAAAAGATGAAATAAACAAGGGATGCCTTTTGAAACTTGGAGAGGGAGAATCCATTGGATTCCTGAATGAAATTGTAATAAAAACACTTGTTTGAGTGAATAAATATAAATTAGTACATAACACATTATATTTAAACCCAATAAATAGATGTGGAAATGTCCATGAAACAAAATCTCGTAGTCCTTGAAATATATATGATGTAATAGAAATCCACACAGATGCTGCAACAATAACTAGAATCTCTATACCCTCAGAGGTATCAGCATCCCAAAGCTACCACACCCTCCTCCTGTCCATCCTTATTCAAACCTAAGTTTTATGAAAACATTATCGACTAGAGCTCCTCCATATCATTGTGACCAAAGGACTGACGCATGATACTGCCATCATCCATGTCATTTGAATCCCTCCATGCCGTTGCGGTGTCGACACCACTTAGTATCCTCCCTGAAGTAAAAATTATACTACATATGGTCTAAAATAGCAGATATGGACCTAATGTGACCCACTGACAACATATCGGGATGACCAAAACCTTGGAGGATAACCACTCCCTCTTGAGTCGCCATTAGGGGCCAAAGCCACCACTCTCCCATTGATGTCGAAACACCAAAGCCATGTGCAATTTTTATACCATATCTTCATCCCCCACAACATACCCAAAGGATATGATCAGAAAATTATCACCACCCATTTCTCTGCTAATGCATCACCCTCTCATCTTGAACCATCTACCAAGTGATACATGCAATGTTTTTATGGATTACATAAACTGTGATTACCAATTATAAATTGTGGTCTAATTATTATCATATTAAGTGGTAAACCCACAAGGTATTATATTTATTTTTACTAAAAATATGATATAGACTATGGAATTATGGTAAGGAGACATGTTGAACATGGAGATTCACACTCCCATACATTAGGTGTTGTCCATGATGTCTCCCACCATTATACTATTATCTTAGAGATATTATAAGAAGTACTATGTTCTAATGTGTAGGTTGTTGGGATATAAGACTCACCCTACCTATATTGAGTGATAAGAATGATATATCACACTCATTATGATATTAAGAGGGAATCATACACTGTTGTAGATCATATGATAATTTATACTAGATATGGATACCTAATTTGCTCTTTTTTCGAGCCAGTATGTAGTATCTTGTAATACAACTAATTACATAATAAACAATTATGGAAATATTGGTGGATATGATATATAACCATATAAATATATATATTTGTATGTTTACACATTTATGTTTTTATTTAATAGACTCACATTCTGGATTACGATGAAGCATGTAAAGTATATAGGTAAACTATATAATAAAGAGATGGTTGGGGTTTATATATTATGTATTTTATTACAATTTATATTACTTTAACACTAATATTTTTACATAATCTTCTTGGATAAATTATATAATCCATTAGTGGTGGTGTGATGGGATTTTATCTTGCACCAAACTTGAGATGTATATGCTACCCGAGTAGATTACCTGTCTATAGGAATGGATAAGTGAAATTTTCCTACACTAGGTTTTACATATGAAGTACTTATATATTAGTTAATAGGGAAATTGATTTATTATATGATTGATATTAAAGTGGATTAGTCTTGGGTATTTTTTACACTTATACAAAATATTGTTTATTCATGTCTCATGTTCTAATTATTTTATACTCTAATTCCATGACATCTGGTATATAAAAATTCCTATTGAATTTTCTTATTATTTAGTTTCCTTTTTATTTATTTTTTTATGATTTCTTATTATTTTATTATATCATGTTTTTTCTATAGAGTTTCATTGGACCAGTCATTATAGTGTCTCTTTATAGAATTCTTTCTATGTTGTCTTATTAATCTTTCTTATTTATTTATCCACTTTGATATGACAGAATAGAATCCCAAAAATAAAACATCATTCCCTCCCAACAAGTTTTTATCCATTGGAATATGGGGAGGTGTTTTTGAGGAAATGAGACCAACCAACTCGGGAAGATGATAAGCTGATCTCAGGTCAAGACGTTATATAGTTCATGCATATGTACTGAATAATGTGTCTATTAACGGTGTATTTAATTTTCTATCACTAAATTTTTTGGATTATTAAAAATAAATATATAATAAATATATATATTATTTTATTGTTGTTATAATTTTTTAGATTATGGATCTGTGATATTGGTATGAATTTTAGAAAAAAATCAAATATGAAAATAATGTGGTTATTATCCAAAAAAAAAGATTAACAATGAATTGTAAATAAATAAGGGACAAATGGTCTAAAAAATTCTTCTATTAAATATATAAATATTTTTAAAAATATATTTGTTATAACATTTAATTTATTATTCATGAGGTTTGAACATATACAGTGGTTGTCAAGTCTTATGTAAATATATTTTCAATCTCGCTTTTATATCTGGGACACATGAAAATTCATCACTAATTTATTTATGTGTGGTTTATATACATACCCACTAATATTTAATATCATTAATACCATTATATATTTGACATTTAAGGTTTAAATTGATATTTTATTTATTTGGGAATATTATTAAAAATATTACTCCTGTGGTAATGCTATTTATTTCAATTATCCTCTATTTAGGATAATGTCATGTTATACACCTATCTTCATTTAAGATGTATATATACATACCATTTTATAAGAAATATCCTAAATTGAGTTTTTATATTGATATTATATGTTTAATTTTAGGTTATTATTTTGAGATGGTTAAAAATTAATGATTCTAATGTCATAGTGATTTTATGAAACAACGTCATTATTTATATGGATTGTTTATTAATGTGTTTCCCACAATAAATTTATGTGATCCATCAATCAAGAAAGTCATTATTTTTCTTCTCATATAGTGGTTTCTATTGAATACATAATTTTAATTCATTTTCTACTCTTTATGTAATCATGATACCAAAATAATGTTTGTAAGGAAAATCTTATCTATTTATCTCTTAGGATAGATAAAATTTTTCAACTAAACTATGTTTTCTATAAATCTTTTCAAAAATAAATTTCAAATACATAAATATAATTATTAAATAATATTTTATCCATGTTTAAATTTTTTATGAATGTTTGAAAATAATTTCTAGGCCATTATCGACATAATTTACATTTAGTTGTTACAATAATGTGAACGGTATAAATTTTTTTGTAAGAATGAAATGAAATATTTTTTTTCAAAATGATAATTAATTTTTATGATACTTTATTTATAATTTATCAATTATATCTTCAAATAAAAGAATCATCAAAATGATTTATGTTTTGAAATGCTTTTTTCAATAGATAAAGCATATCTTCCTCATGAAATGTTTTAAATGATCAATAAAATTTCTTCTCCATCTTAAATGACATCGATTTATGACAATTATTATTTACTAGGGATATCATACATGGATACCATTCATATTCACTCTCTTAATAGTTTATGTTTATGTTGAAATGATGTTTATCAACATTGTTTCTCTTCCATGGGTTATACCATGATAACATACATGAGATTCTTATTTTTTGTCATAGTTTATACTATGAAAAAATTATTATATTGATAGAAAACATGTCTCTATTTCACAGGTTATAATATGATGAATTTATTTTACCCAATTCAATTCATAGTTTATGATTTGTTGAATGTTTATGTTATAATGGATCACATAAATATGTCTATCATTGTGATATGGGTGGTACTTATAAATAGCTATAATTAATTGTGTAGTGATAGATATATCATGACTAAATATGTTATGTGTGGGAACTATAACATGTTAAAAATGTTATGTGTGAAATTGATTACATTTTCACAATGTTATGCATAAAAATTATATGATTATAATGTTATAAATGGCAATATATTTCTTGTACATAAAGTTATCTGTGGACCTATATAACATGTTAATAATGGTAATGATGGACCTTATTTTATAAAAATATTGTTACATGAGAGACTTATTTAATTTCCATAACATATGATGTGAACATATATCTATTCATACATGTTCAAAATGGTTTAAATTGATGTGTATTCAAAATATCTATAACTAATTCCAATTTTATGATATAATGGATCATTTTAATTTTTTTCATCATGATTCATGTCTTATGAACTATAAATCATTAGTCCATGACTCATGATTCTAATCATCGATATGTAGGTTCTATTTTTCATAAGATAAAATAAAGGTCTCATTCAATTGTGATAATTTTAACATATGTATCTCCCTTTATTTACCCTTATATAGTATCTAAAATCATCCATTATTATTATAGATTTGGTCATATGATTATTTATGTTTTATGAATGGTATATTTTTTTTAATATTAAAAATGTGGAAGATATTTTTGGGAGACATTGATTAGAATTCAAAAAAATTAAGAATTTTGTGTTCCATGTTTCTAAAGAAATTAAATTTTTTCTATACATGAGTGTTTTTGGGTAATATATTAAATATTAATCAAATAAATATTTAAAATCCATGTAATAAAATATTTTGTGGAAATAAGTTGTATAAAATCTAATAATTAGATGAAATTGGAAATATATGATGAGAAAAAATTAGATAGATCCTTTGTGATATTTATAATTATTTTATATGTATGTATCATAGGATTAGTAAATGTAATAGTCATTGTGTGGGAAAATATCTATGAATTTTGGTAAGTAAAAGATAATGTGGTTTCAATATAATTACTTCCTTTTATGGATGATATATGTGGATGTGCTACTGGAAAATTTTTACCTAGTGGTAATAACATTGAAATGGGAGGATTGATTTTGACTCAATCATCACTCTATGGCTGAAAATGGTCTTTACTACATATCTAATTTTACAATCCAATGGAAATATGATTTATATATCATTAAACTATTTACGATCGATCATAAATTATTTAAATATATTAATACTATTATTACTAGGAAGAACCTAGGATAAACTTATGTTTTCATGGATTGGAAAGAAGGATTCATGAATTAGACATCCTATAATTTATTTTCCATAGTTAAGTGATTCTAGGTTATAATTAGTTATTATTAAACTATAATTCTATTTTTAGTAAATCTCAGGAAGTCAAAAAAGACTTTCTAGGAATATAATGTTATTTGAAATATTCTAATGAGTATTTAAATGGGATGATGGGTGTAGTTAGGGATCATGTGATTATTATTAATCACTAATAATGATATATGATTAAATAATTTATCCATAACAAATTATTGTACTCACTAATGATTATTTGGATATATTTTAGTCGAGAGTTCAGGTAGTTGAGACCATTGAGGAAAAAAGTATCATTTCCATATATGTCAATAATGTGGGAATAAGAACTCAATTGAATGTATTTTTTGAATAGTAATATATTTCGAGTATAGAAAAGTAAGAAAGAAAGTAATTTTAATTGAATAAATGAAATGTTTGGTTTACACAATGTATGGGACTACTGCTTTCCCTAATGTATTATCAACATGTGATTTTTATCGGTTTTTTATGTATTTGTATCAAGAAAAGAATTTTTTTTGTTGAAAGATAATTAAGTGAGTCAAATAAAATTTGTAAAATTGTTGAGTTTTCTACAAATGAAGAGGAGTATAATAATTTTATATATAAGGAAATGAGTACAATAGAATAAGATGTTGAATCCTTTTTAAGGTATTAAAGGATGAGGTTGTTAGAATGATGGGTTTATGAATAGTAATTCAATAATTATATTATTTAATTAAAGAAATATTGTTTTTATTGAATAAAAGCTTCATAATAGATTTGAATTAATATGTTGAATAGTAGCGATTTCCTATAAAATTGATTTAAAGGAATGGTTATATTTTATGAAAATAGTTGAATATAGGTGTGTAACACTAATTATATTCTTGAAGATGAGAAAATAGTGTTTAGATTGGATAGAAAGATCAATTCTATTGATAAATTAAATTATATGTTATGATTTCTGTGGATGTGACTAATGATTTTTATTAAATAGATTATATTATAATTGATGGAGTTCAAGATATTTTTGTATTTACTGAATATATAATATTCCTTGAATATTATAAATAAAATTAAGAATCATTGATGATTTCTGTATTTATTTTTGGTAATTTAGGTTATTACAACATCTTATGAGAATAAATGATTAAGGTATTCAGATATTTTGTATACAACAATAATGATCCCCATTATTCTATATGGGGGATTAATACTATGTTGATTTGTGGGAATTTAGTGACATTCGTTATAAATTTTGAATTCTATATTTGTTACAATGTTAATAAATTAGTGAATGTTATGACTATTAATAAGATGTAAGTTAATAACACAATACCTTACCATATGATGATTTGTCAATATTTTATGAAAAATTTTAAGAATTTCCTAATACTATAGATATAATAAATGACTTAAATTTTTTTTATCAATCTTATTTCTGAATCAGACAAGATAAATTCAACACAAAGATTAATAGATGAAGTGAAACTTGATAAATTAACAACCAAATAACAAAACTGGTCATATGAATTAATAATCAATCCAGTATGATCATTTGAAAATATTTTTATTCTAAATTGAAAAAAACCTCTACCAGTAGGTAATGAATATTGAAAATAAATGTTGTTCTATTATGAACATTTTTTATGACATCAATGACATTTTTTACACCTTTTTGGTTTATGGAATTATAGTCATCATAATTATCCTATCCATGATCTATATCACACTAAACCAATATTTTGGTGTTATTTTATTATTATATTTCTTTGTTTTCACTTCCGAACAATGTTCTCATATGTAGAAATCATGTTATGAGTTACTTTTGGTAGTTGTCATGTTACCTAGATTACATTTTTAATGATTTTTTATTATCCATTTGTATAATGTGGGGTTGTATGAATGAATTTTTCAATTGATAAATCATTGGTGAATGCGAATAATATTCTATAAGGAAATATGTTAAAAAATGGTAGAATACAAACCTTGATATTTTTATGAACTATTATTTTCATTCATATTTATTATTTTATATAATTTTTATTATTTTATATAATTTTTGTTATAAGAAATATTTTGTTTTGGTTATGATATAGACAATATCTATTTTAACATTCATTAACCATAATTCTTATTTATCTTGCATTAAATAGAAAACTGTGATTAGCATGAATTATAGACAAAACTAAGATATTCTTATGTCACATTGTATCTAAAAAACACTTTGGTTTCAAAAATTATAGGAACAAAATGGTACTAGGAGAACTAAAATTTCTATCTTGTTTCTTTGTTTAGGGTAATTTTAAGGATAAAATTATTTCATACCAGTTTCATTATTTTTTTTCTAATAAATGTTTTAGTTGCATAATTTATTTGAAAATTATGGTAGAATGTGAACTTATAAGTAGTACATTTTTTATTTGTGATATAGATGGTGAGGATAAATGATTTCACATCAGGTTAACAACATTATTTATGATGAAATTACTGTGTCCAACAGTTGGTTGTAGTGAGTTCGGGTTTCTAAAATCCTTAATATAAGAAGTACTACCTCTAAACGGTCCCCAATGAGTTTTTCTAGAGTGCTAGAAAGACCAAAATTCTCTAAAATAGATGATTACTCATTGACCTACGTTCCAATGGTAGGATTTCATTGGTTTTTTTTCAATGAAACATAATAAACAAAAATGGGCTTAAGAATCTGACTTCGGGATCCTAACATCCCTTTGGGGGAACTATTAAATATTTTTAGACACATTTGTATAATTAAGATATGTTTTAGAATTCTTTTATAATGCACAAGTATCATTAAAAATATCTCTTAGGGAGACGATAAATTATGAAGATGTATGGGTTTATAATAATTTATATTTATCCATGTTACCCAATCAATAGATATATATTTATGTATCCATGGTTCTCCACCAATGGATACCTTTTACAAATGGATAATAGATTCTTTTTTCGTTAGTTTGGGTGATGCTGGTTTTAAGCCATTTATTGAGGTTCATTAGTTTCTAGTATCATCTATGAAGATAAATTCTATTGAAATATCTGTATTGAAGTCATATAATTGGATTCTATGTATAATTTGGACTCGAATGAAAAATCATTATTTACAGTTCCACTTTACCAGGTACATAAACATTTAATATCATGTGACATAGACTGAACATGATCAATATCTTCATGAGAAAAGGACGTTGGAGATAATTGTTTTGTTCATCTACGTTGTGGGACTTATGACGATGTTCCCTAAAGGACCTGGATATGATTTTGTATCCCATTAGGATATGAATCTACCAAGAACATGGCTTAGAGAAAATTGTGGTAAATTTGGGTGTTGGGTATGCACATCCGAGAGGCTTTCAATTTATCTTAGATAGTTCGAAATAAAATCACATGTAGATCAGTATCATTAGGATTACACATCTGAGGATTATGTTATAAATTGATGTTAGGTAATACCTCAATGTGAACGACCCATCTTCATGTGGTTGGTTATTAAATTGAATATGAGTCCCATTTCATTGGTGATTTGATGATTGTGGATTATAAAATATAGGAATCTTATTTCATGAAGGATTGAGCTTACGTAATTGGGTTTTTTACCATATTTAAGATACATTTAGTTTCATGATTGTGTAGATGTCATGATATCCAATACCCTCTGAGCCCACATGAGTCATTCTCTATGTGAGAAAGAATCTGAACCTATAGATATGAAGAACACATGATAACCATTGTCCACTGGATGATAGATACTAGATCTCAAAGATAAGGGGATATGTCATTTACTTTTCCCATAAAAATCATTATTTTTTGTCACTAGGGATGCGATATGGGGAATGGGTTCCAGTTATCACAAAAAATAAAAGGGTCTTACTCTAAGAACAATTATTTGTTTCTCTCCATGGAAGAAATGAGTTGCCGTCATTGGCCCCCACTAATTTGAATGGCTAGTGGATCACCACAATCACTATAATAGGGAGGTTATCTTAATTACTAAGGTCATTAACAATGTTACAATTGAAATATAATCATGAATTAATTTATATGGTCAACCATGTCATTGAGTCCATCAATACAGCTCTTCTTACCATGAGTTTGTATAGTCAAGGGGACATGATGATGTGCCTAATAATCAATACATACATGTCATTTGGTATAAGAAGAGGTATTACACAGATAAGATTAGGTTTTTACATGATTGTAATATTGTGGGGATCCATGATACAATGAAAGGGAGTGATGGGTGGTGGAGAGTAAAAAACCTGTGGATCTCCCATTCCATGTTACATGTTCTTATTGAAGATGGGGTTACCTCCATGTATCAGGTTTCTACACAGGATTAAGTTACCTCCACAAAGAAGGTATCTATGTAGGTAATGGTATCATACATGCAGAATTATGTAACAAGGACCATGGTTCTGACTGATTTGTCTATTGCTACTCAAGGTGAGGTTCTATTTGCATATGTTTTTTCTATGTCAGGTCAAATTATTCCCACGCAGAATTTTTCTATGTGGGGCTAGGTTCATCCTTCCATGTGTTTTTATATTCAAGGTGTTATTCTACAAAGGGGAAATCAATTTATGAATTAAGGAAGAGTTTCTTCAATAGGGATTTAACTGACTAACTACCAACTTATTTTTTTTCTCCACATAACACTATTTGGTGGGATTAACTAATGGTAATTGACTGTTCTCTCCCACTTAGTCTATATGTAAGGACTAAACCCCAGCTACCCAGACCTGGTGCCTTATTTTATTACAGTGAAATATAAACAAGTAATATGTATCCTAAATGACAAATTAGTTTAGCAGAATTTGGAAACAAGATACATATATAAGTTCCACATGACATCATGAAAGTAAATAAAACACAAATTTATTTTATTAGAAACATTTATGCCTCCTCGATTATGCCTAGAAGTTATTCATATCTAAATTCTTCATATACTAGGAAAAATAAAAGAAAATAAAGGGGTGAGCTCAAACACACAGAAAGAGTAAGCAATACATGAGGAGAAAACATTAAAATAAACATTAGGCATGTAGAATATTTGAAAACACCAGCTTTATAAATTTTAAACCGGAACACATTATGGAAGGAATATGAGCTGAGTAAACAATGAAAACATAATCATTTGTATTATACTAATCAAATAACAAAATTAACTTTAAATTACTAGTTTTAAAATGATGGAAGTGCATATTCTGGAAATTCTGAAACATATTGTATAGGACTCAACAAAGGCATCTAAAAATGATTAAAGCCTTGGCCAAAACCATTCCACAAGTTGGTTCAATGCCTCACAAAAGTTCATGTTTATTTCTCTCATGAGACCTACCAATTCATAAACATGATATAAAGGGCCCCACTCATCACATAATAAGTCTAATTCATTATTCATATTAGCAGGGATAATCATAAAAAACATATATATTCATATTGAAACTATCATATGAAATGTAAATAAATTTTCCCAAACATTATAGTTGAACACTAACCATTCAGAGTAAATTAGTGAATGGTTTTAGGATAACACGTCTATAATAAAACTAGTCTTATCCATCCATTTAAAAATGTAGCTGAGATCAGGAAATATTAATCTCAATAATACATATGAATCAGAGAGATTATTGAAAAAGACAAAAATACATTTATATAATCATTGAGTAATTCGTGAGATAAAAATTCTTTTATTTGGAAAAGAAGAGTTATTTTGGAAAAGTATTTTTATAAAACCATAAATAACATAAGAAAATATTTTAATAATAAAATGACTTATTTTATGGTGGTAATGTTTCCTAAAAACATATTATATAGTTCCCTTTAAAATATTTAAGAATTTGCGAAATTCTCTTTAATTAGGCTTGTATTTGGGAAATAATTTTGACTTCTCCATTTAAAACATATAAACCTCCATAAAATAAGGAAGGATTATGGTTGGTAAACATATATAGAACTATAAAACCGAATTTATGAGGTGTAAAAAATAATACATAATAAATCCAGTGAGGTAAGTAGACAATAATAGCAACCAGAAAGAAAATGGAGGTTCGGGTGGAAAACCATTACCATAAGTCTGAATGTGTTATGCTCTTGAGCATAAAGAACATGAAAATAAAATTAGACTTATTGATAAATTATTTTAGAAAAAATTAGAAATGGTTTTAGTTTATGATATTTTGTTTTAATTGAGTTATGTCTTTATTGATAAGTTATAATATTGGATACAGTCGTTCTAGAGTGTTTATTTTATTGAATTTCATAATCGGTTCACTTGTTTTAATGTAATAGGGTCATGTGGAATAAATGTAAATATCCATAAATAAAATTACATATTATTAATGAACATCCATAAGTTTTAATGGTAATTTATATTATTTGATCACATGGGAAAAGGATGAATCAATAGATGAAATATTAATGACATTCACTTAGATTATTTTAGTTGTATTTTGAGTAATAAAAACTAGTTTTGTCATACAATTTAATAATATGATTCTATAATGGTTCCATAATATTAATTAGGTCATAATACAAATAAAATAATCAGTTTTAACCATCAAAATGGTTTAATTACTAGTCATAAAAGATAAATTTAAGAACGAAACTCATTCATCCACGATGGTAATAAATTGGAACCTCATGGACGTTGATTTCATTTATAAAATAAAAAGGATAGAGTAAGGATATTGATGATGGTTATTCCAATAATGTCATATAATTATAATATATATATTTTACTATAGTTATCATGGTAATTTTGTTATAGGAGTCCAGGAGAGGATACCAAAAGAAGATAAATTGAAATGAAACTGAATGAAACTGAATGGTGCTTATCTCTTAAAATAACATCCATGAGAACCTCTTTAATGTATGGGTTTTGGTATATGGGAATGGCCAAGAAATTCATGTATGTGGGGAGGGACTAGGGAAGGGTATTTGGGCAGAGAATTTACGAGCTTCAGGGCATATAGAAATGAAAAGAATAAGAAGTGAGGGGGTGTGGGTTATAGTGGACGAGGGGAGGGTTTTTTGAATATTATATTCATTATATTATGTATTCCCTCAAGACAACCAATAGTATTGGTTAATGTGAACCCTAATAATATTTAGTGCATATTTGTTCAAACTAAGTGGAATGGTATCACTCATGATGTCATAAATCGTTTATTGAAATGATAATTTGTATATATGGTATTTTAAAATATTTCACTATTCAATAAAATTCAAGAATATCAATGAAATCCAAAAAAATCACCCCACCCATTTTTAAAAATTTATCATACAAAATTGAACTCCATTTTTCCAAAATAATGTTCTAAATGTTATTAATTTAATTTTTTTATAAAATCAATGTTAATTTGAAAAATATAATTTTTAAATGTATAATTAGTTATATATTACGTTGAAAATTTAATTAAGATCTCATTATATTGTTACCTTATGAAAATAAGATAATATATATATTTACTATTTATAATGGTAATATTACTATTCATATTACTATTCATAAGGGTTTGTTACTATTCACTACAAATCGCGTTTATTCTATCAGACTATAAATGACTTACCGATCACAACTCTAGATGACCGTTTTTTCAAAATTAAAAACAAAGAAGTGCAAAATTTATGTTTAATGGCTAGGTTGTAACATTATCCTATAATGTTTTGTTTAAATGAGTATTAGTGAAATATAGGATATTTAATGAATATATAGTATTTAATAAGAACATACCATAAAATATTTGTGTTGTTACATTATTCCAGCCTTCATAAATTTCTTCCTTGAAATTTTACGTATAAAGACCTCTAAAAAAATGGGAGGATATTTTTCATTACATCTTCGGGTTTCTACGTTGCATCCTCTATATTATGGTTCCTCTAAAGAACCATTACTAGATGAGCCTCCAGATTTTGCATTATTTATTCTCTGGTATCATGAATATTGACAGGATCTTCACAATAAGATAGATCGGGATCATGTTCTATTACATCATAGGTGAGTACATGTGTTCAGTTTGGCATGTATTTCCTTGTCATTGATACGTGGAAGACATTGTAAACATTGTAGAAACTTTTCGGCACTTCCAAATGTTATTATATGGATCCAATTCAATCAAAAATACCAAAAGGTCCGATGTACCTGGGACTAAAATTTCCATTCTTACCTAATCCTATAATACCATTCCAAGGAGATGCCTTTAGGAAAAAATGATATACTTCTTGATATTAAAAATCCTTCCTTTGGTTTTCATCATTATTAAATTTCCAACATTGATATATTTTGATTTGGGTTAGATTATCTTTAATTTTTTTATTGTTTCATCAACAAGTTCTGGTCCTACGAGATATAGTTCTCCTACATCATTCTAGCAAGTTGGTGTATGAAATCTCGTTCCATTTAATGCTTTATATGGTGAAATATGAATACTTAAATGGAATCTATTTTTGTAGAAAAATTCTAACTGAGGTAAATACTTATCCCACATACCATGAATGTCAAGTGAACATGACCTCAACATGTATTCCACTGATTGAAAAATATTTTCTAATTGTCCATCAGTTTGTGGGTGGTAGGCAATTCTCAAAAGATGATCATTATCTAATGTCATTTGAAGACATTTATAGAATTTTGATATTAAATGCGGATCAAGATCAGAGAAAATTGATAAGGTTACACCATGAATCCTTACAACTTCATTAATATATCGTCTTTCTAATTGTTCACCTGGAAAATCTTCTCGTATTGCATGCAAATGTGATCATTTTGTAAGACGATCAATAATTACCCATATCACATAATTCTTTCTTGAATTATTTGGTATCCCCATAAAAAATTCCATCGGAATATCATCCTATTTCCACCAAGTAATAAGAAGGGGTTGCATGACCCCTCTTGTATGTTGTCTTCCACCCTCCACCTATTGAAAAACCAAATATCTCAACATATAATCAGCAATACCCCTCTTTATTTTTTCCCACCAAAAATAATCCTTTAGAACTTTATACATCTTTGTTCTACCAGGGTGTATGTTTCCTATGGAATTGGGGATGTTCTCATTGATTTAAGATTCAAACATTCCAAGCGGTTTCTAACAGGGTTGTTCGCAGAATCAGAAACATCCAATGATTCCATATTCATCTGGCCCACGTTCCAAAGGTAGGTGTTCATTAGTTGTGGATTTATGTGGCTTAGGAATTTTCATTCGTCGAGAGGATGGGAGATCAGACTCATCACACCTTTTTAAGGGGAATTATTGTCTACTCCGAGACACTCTTTATAGATTTAAGTTATGTTCATTAATCCTTATTATATTACCATGTATAAAATGAGCTTTCCTTTATATCTGATAATCAATGATTGATATGTTGGAAATTTTGAGAATATTTTATATGTATTCGAGGTTCTTCATCAATAGTGAATCATCTGTATTTGTTAGAGATTCTTAGTCAATGCTATCCTTTAATACATAAAAGTATCTTGGTTATTATGATAACCATAGTGGTATTAAATCCACTCAGTGGGGCACTTAAAGATTATTTTCATTCAGAAGGACATGGATTATTTCAGTGTTGGGATCGTACCCACAGATGGGCTACCTACAAATGCTTTATATAGAAAAGGAATCAAAAAACACGTAGTTCGAGTAAGGGAATATGATTTTATGATTGATGGTTCAAAGAAAGATTTCATAATTACTTTTACACTCTAAGCTCACGTGAGTAATGCTCGTTGTGAGAAAAAAAATGTATTAGTAATACTAGACAATTGTGCCATGAAATATGCAATATTAATAGATGATGTGGGACTTATGTATGTATGATTTCCCAAGTAGATGATGGTTATGATTTACTTCATGGAAGAAATCTAGGAACATGGTCCATAAAGGTATATGTGCTTCATGGAGATTTGGATACTCTAATCTTGGCGCTTACTCTTAAGGAAGATGCCCAAGTAAGGAGGTGACTTATGATTGGGTTTTACTCATGAGAAAAAATCCCAAATCAAATGTAAATTAGTACTAGTTATGAGAAATTAAGACTGGGGCATATTCTTGAGAAGGTGGACTAGGTTAAAAGGGATTTGAAAACTAGGGCTTAACTCCTAATGAGGAGGCCCAGGTTAAGGGAATTTTAGAATTAAGGGACTTGGGGATTACTCCTGAAAAGGATGCCCATATTAATTAAAATTTAGACTCTGGCTTACTCCTGAAAAGAAGGCCCTAGTTAACAGGACTTGGGGCTTACTCCTAAGGAGGATTCCCATATTAATGAGAATTTGGACTGGGGATTACCCCTAAAAAATAGGACCTGGATAAAGATTCTATCATTTTAAAGGATGAGGTTGAATGAATGAACTCTCAAACTTTAGTGACATAAAGATGTGTAAATCACTAGGTTTTGAGAGATGTTCCACGGAATTATTTTCAGATAAGGATGTTAATCAAGAAAACAAGCCATAAATGGATTTGAAGGGTGTCATGAAGACTGAATCTTGAATAGGAGAGATGGAATAACATAAGAGGGGTTAAATGGGCACGAAGGACACACAAAAGTAGAAGGGCGCGCAATTCCTGAGGGGTCATGCAGGTACTGCGTGCACGCACGAGTCCTGGACACGCAGGTATACCTGCACGACACATGGGTACTTGCGCGATCCTTGACCAGTAAAGTAATACTTGGCCGATTCTTGACCAATGCCTTTAGAATCATCATGAGGTATTTCCAGAAGAGTGGAACGCCAGTTTTAATGAATAGGTAAGGAGGCGCACAAGTGTATTCATTTCCCTTAAGGGAAAAACACTTAGGCGCGCAAGTGTTATTGAAATATAACACATAAACCTATATTCCTTTTGTTTAGACCTTCCATTATAGGTAAATAATTACCTTAGAAGTGCTCAGAAGACTTGAAGAAAAGACTTGGGCATTCAGAGCTCTGTATCTGAATTCTGGAAAAAATTCCTCTCGAAATGGGGGGCCCAAAGGCTCTATTTATAGGCTGCTAAAGACTCTGGGCAGTTTTCAAAGATGGCGCTCAAGTAACATGGGTGACCATTAGGCGGCACACATGTGTACTTGCGCGGTATTAAGGGAAATTCCACGGCACATGTGCATTTCAATCAATGTTCATGCCTTTGTCGATTTTTGTTGTTATCTTCAAAGGATGAATCAATTTGTGCTAAGTCATTTCCATTTCCATTCCATTAAAAAATGTGACTAATAGGAGCTTCAACGGTGAAGTACCTACTCAGAGTTGGATCCGAAGGAAATAAGGATGTGACTCTATGTTAAAGAAGAAAACCAAAGGGAGAGAGGCGCACATGTGTTCACCGCGCAACTGTCATCGCGCAGGGCTGGAGCGCGCTGGCTGTAGGAACGCAGGTGGTCATCCTATCCTATATATGTGCACTCATTTGTCGTGCATTGCACCGAACTTTAGATTTTTAATCTCTCGCAAAGAAGGTCATCTCTTCCACGCAAGTTGCCCACTTTTCTTCTTTTCCATTATTGTCGCGCTTCTGTCAAGGTATCTGGATCTCCAATGTGATACTTGCATGCCAAATACTTGTGTGACACATTATCCTTGCGCGACACATCCACACTTGCGCGCCATGTTTAGACTTGTGCGCCTTAATGCATTTGCCATTTTTTCTGAATTCCGTCACAAATTTTATGAAAAATAAACCCATTTAAGAGTTAATTAATTCATCCTTTGTGAAGATTCAATGGCTCCCAAGAGAATCGGAACGGCTCAAGAATTGGAATGAAAAAGTCTTGATGATATGATGGAAATTGTTGGCCATGATTATTATACCTTCTGAGATAGCATTCTCCTAGATCTAGCTATATATCGGAAGAATTGTCACTTTGATTTCCCACAATGCACTTATCTACCTTTGTACAGTTAGGGTCATCTGCGAGAAGTCACTATTCCAGAAGCAAAGAACTATCTCCCACTTTCATGGTTTCAGAATTACACCAATTTTTCATCAGTGAATATATCATGTGGATGAGGATTTATAAATGGTGTAACAGTGGAGAAGGCCCACATGATGCATCATGGCCCTTGTATGCTAGATATGAAACCACATAAGCCTGAGCTGTAACCACATTTTCATCTTTCAAAATTCCGAAATGCTCAGATGGATCAATGCAAAGGCTAGAAGATAATTTGGGACATCCGTCCTGGGGGAGGTGTGATGACAGCTTGGATGTGGGCGTACTGGGTACGACAAACCTGTGCAGAGTTTTTCAACGATATGAAAGTAGTTTCCATATACAAAGCTATCTGGGTTGGGCCAACATATGTTTACAGACATGATAACTTCATGCCAGATATACTCAGCCACTGGAGCCCAGAAACCAATTCATTCCATCTGACTCATGGAGAAGTAGGCATCAGTCTGTGGGATGTCCACAGGATATCAGGGGTTCCAATTTTGGGAAACATGAATGATGAATTCATTTCTCCCAAGGTGACTTGTAATGATTCATAGAATACTACTTCTTTGGATCAGATATTATTTAAAATCCTCCACAGGCTCAAGAGTTCAGAGACCTCCATAACTAATTCTAGAAAGGATATTCATCCAGAGGAGTGGATTCATGCATTTCTTAATGAAAAGAAAAAGATGGAGCCAAAGGAGAAGGAGTCGAAGGAAGAAGGATCCAAGAAAAAGAAATCAAAGGATAAGATGCCCACGTGTCCAACCACCTACCCAAAAACTGAGAAGAGGGGTACTCCTGGCAAATTCTGGCCAACTGTAGAAGTAGGAGAATTTGATAAATGAGGATATGAGGTGAATCAAAGGATCCCAAAGAAGACTCGTCTGTCGGGCTTCTCATATTTGTGGATTAGCGTTTATCTCTTGCCAGTCAGGGATTCGAATGGAGGCATCAAGAAAGGGACCTTCGTCATTGTGGAAAAGTTGGATAAGGAAGAAATGGTTGGGTTGGCTACCCACATTTTAGCAATGATTCATTGGAGTTTACTTCATTTATTCATGGGTAAATATCCTTTAAGAATAGTGGGACCATTCCAAGATTTATGGGTATGGATCGCCACTCACATAAAAACTTACAATGTACATAATGGAGTACAAATTCCTGGAAGTTCCTTCAGTCCATCAGTGCAAGCATTCTCTGGAGTTGCTTCATTAGGTCTTAATGCCTATGACATGAACGTGAGCCTAAGCATGTTTAAGGAATTAAACTTCTTTACCTATGGAAATCCACCAACCGGGAAGTTTGTTGATGATGGAACATCCCACATGTATTTGAGGGCATACATGCTTTCTTGCAGAGATGGTGTGCTAGATGCCAAAATTGACAGAGAAATTATATGTGATGCCTATGCTCCATATAGATTTTCATGTCAATTCATGTGTCTGCAAAAGATTGTTGTATCTCCCCCAGTACATATCAGGTTAGAGAAACATCTGATGTTTGCATGTAAAATGTGGCTGCTGACGTCATGGGAGAAGACTGAAGAGGTATTTGATCTACTAGTTGAAAAAGTGGCATAGAACCTGACCACAAGGTATACTGAGCACTGGATAACATCATACGCTAAATGGGTGCTAAATCACCCTTTTTATCTAGTGGGGAAAAGGAAGAGGACTGTAGAGAATGGAACCCTTCCTCATGAAGGTGATACTTCCCCACCTAAAGCTGATTCTCCAGATTCCTCATCAAGGACTGGCTCACCAGATTCCCAATATGGTAATGATGAGGCACAACAAACGGAAAAGTGGCCTCGTGGCCGATATAATCCTCCTGTTATAATCAAAATACCTACTACATCAACTCCTAGTGAGTTGCTTCATTATTGTAATTTAATCACTATCACTTTATAAATAAATAAGTCTTATTTTCTTTTTCTCTATCGATAGGTGCAGGAGCGGGGAAGAAATTGAAGTCGAATATTGTAGGACCTTCATCGCAGCCTTCTAGTACATGACCTTAATATCTATGACCAGAGGCTGTCCAAACCTGGAAGAGTGTATATTGTGGTACTGAGACCGCCTGGCTGGATTTGTTTGAGGGTCGAAAACTCCCTGGAATAGAGAATCTTATGGCTTATACGGATATCCAATACCAGGATAACCTCAATGAAGTGTGGGATTACATAAGAGAGCTTGAAATGATCATATATGCCACTGATGAGTCTATCCCTGTCACCAGGCGGGTGAAGGAAATGATTGATCGTGGTGCCACTAAGGGGGCTGCTGGTTCTGGAGATGAATAGTGGCATGATTATGTGGCACCTGAAGATGTATGTTTTATTTCCTTACATTCTTTACAACTTGATTCTAGTCGAAGCATTGTTACTTATGTAAGTAATTTTCTTCATCTTGCAGTTTGCATAGAAAGGAACTACTGGGGTTCCTTCTCCTGGTACTGCCATTGGGGCTGCTGATGAATCTCCTCGCAAATCAGGCGAGATATCTCCAGACCAGCAGGCCAGGAATGAGGAGTTGGACATGGCCTTCCATTCTCCAATTCAAGTGCCAATAAGGGAGACTACTGATACTCCTAAAAAACCAAAAGGTCAAAGGCGACTGTGAAAACCGGAACCCGGTGATAGCACAACCACCCCGCCTTAACATGGCCGCCGGGTCCTGGCCCACCAGGTACAACAAGTTGCCCCCACAGACACATGGGGCCCACTTGAGGGCCCACCCACATGCCTGAACGGTTCATCTGACTAATGACCATTCCCACAGGCCAACACATGTCTTTTCCAGTGTGCTTTGTTGTCACTCACGCACATCGTAGGAAACTTCCCAGAAGGTCACCCATCCTGATCACTACTTCAGGCCAAGCATGCTTAACCGTGGAGTTCTAATCAGACAGGATTTCGAAAACGAAGTTGCACCTTGTTGACATTAGTCATATCATTTAGTCATCTAACCCTTTATCATTTGGGGATGTTACAATCACCCCCCTTTAGAGCACAACACCTTCATTGTGGGCCCTACATCTCAACTCAGGCAGTGCACCACAGTTAAGGCTGGGTTCCTCCTCTGATACCAAATGTGACAACCGGCTCCTGGTGACAGCACAACCACCCCGCCTTAACATGGCTGTCAGGTCCTAGCCCACCAGGTACAACATGTTGCCCGCGCAGACACGTGGGGCCCACCCCAGGGTCCACCCACATGCCTGAACGGGTCATATGACTAATGACAGTCCCCACAGGACAACACATGTCATTTTTAGTGTGCTTTGTCCTCACTCACACACATCCTGGGAAACTTCCCAAAAGGTCACCCATCCTGATCAATACTCTAGGACAAGCATGCTTAATCGTGGTGTTCTAATCAGACAGGCTCTAGAAATGGATGGCGCACCTTGTTGACATGAGTCATATCATTTAGTCATTTAACCCTTTATCGTTTGGGGATGTTACAATGTCAAAGTAGTAAGTCCACAGCTAAACGCTTAATCAGTAGTGGTAAGTCCTCTAGATAGTCATGATTTTTAAACCATGAAAAAGATTTCTCAATTTCCTTGGGATTTCAGGGACTTATTCAATTTACCCTCTGAGGGAAAGGACATATCCTCCTTTGAGGACCATGGAGGGTGATGTGGAACAAATGGAAATTCAGGATGACTTGGCTGCTTCTGAAAAAGTTCCAACATCTATTCCCAGTACTGCTCCTACTGCAACTACAAGTAGAGAAGAACCTGCACCAGAATCATTGGCAGTCGTGACAACTGAATCTGCCATCCTTCTTGAAGAAGCTGTCCAGGGTCAGGGGCCACAGGATGAGGTTTTCCAAGAGGACACATCAAATGCTCCCATTGGTGGGAGTAACCAGGATTGTGAAATATCATTGTATGAAATGATCTTTCGTGGAAAGTCTTTCAATGAATATTATAATCATGCTAAGTTATCATGTGATTTAGAAGACCATGGGTGTGATTGTTATCCTTCATCCAGTAAATTTCCTTATAATTTACACTTCTAATTATGACTAAAAATAATATGGAGTTCCATCCCAAGAAGCTGTTGAACTGCTAATGCCTGAAGAGGGTATGGACATTGATGTAAATCCTACCATTCCAGAAACATTAGCTAAAGTGGAGTTAAACCCAGTCAAACCCTCATGAGACCCATCTTGAAGATCCTATTGAAACTGGGAATGATGGGGAGGAGTCTTCTCAAGATGTTGATATACTGTTAGGTAATGATTGTACTGAGTTTTCAAGATAGACAACCAACTTTCATTGTTCTGTGAAACTAACCATACTTCTAATTGATCAAATAAGGATATCAACTTCAATGGCTAGATCTAGAGGTGATGTCTCAAATTCTTCCAAAACAGTAGTAGAAGGAGAAGAAACCAGTTTCAGGGGGGATGGAGAAGAACATTCCACTTCCTTAAGTGCATTAATCCCAGATTTCATGCCCCCTAGTGATGATGATGTTGAATCAGACCCATAGGTGCTTAAGGCGCTCAGATTTTCACAACGTATGTCATGGTACAATATATAGAAATCCATATCTGAGGTGCCTTTAGAAGATCTATCATCGAATATCCCTCAATATTTGTCCTTGTTCTTCATGCTAGGACTTGGTGGTTTTGGATAAGAAAGGATCCATGCCGCAGTGAAACAGGTCATTTTCAGGAGGAAGTAAGAGCAAAACTGTCGCGAAGTTCTGACCAGTGTGAAACTGTCAGTCAACATCGGCGAATTTGAGGCTGCGGTATCCTGAGATGAGGCTGACTATGCTGCCAAGATGAAAGTGTAGAAGCATAAGATCAAATATAAAGTCGTCCAGCAGATGCACCTTCAGCAACAGTTAGACACTATTTCTGGGGAACTAGACCAACTCAATAATTCACTGGAGGGAGCTCAAACGAATGGTATGAAGGCCATTATGGATGCCAAGAAAGCACTCCATCAGGCTGAAAAGGGTGAAGTTGGTCGAGTGCATGAGCATCAAGTAGCTGTTGATGAATCTAGAGATGTTGTTCATCAAGTGAATAATTATGTTGACAGCATCATGCAATTTCTTAGAAAAGAGAAGAGACTCCAATCGTTGGATGTCCTTCTAATTCTTGTGCATCAAATGGAAAAAATGCTTTCATCTTCAATAACTTGTGCACATATTTTCTTGCTACCTCCTTTAGATATTACCTAAGCCAATGGGCCCAGTAAGCATAGTTTGATTTTTACTAGGATTAATATAAATAGCCCTACAAACATTGAATCTTTTAATTGCTCGATATTACCTAAATCATTAAAAATGTATGCCTAGTGAGCTGAAACTTAACTTTTATTCAGAGTTCCTTTGTCTATTGTGGGAAGTTTAAATTCGTGCACGTTGTACATAAAGAGGCTAATGTTTAAGGTCAAAATAGATTTGACCAAAATGGATTAGAACTGACTCATTTCCTTGACAATTTATCTGAAAACATATTATCATACTCATGTCTGAGGGAAAATATGTAAACTATGACTTAAGAAAATTTGAATTTGAGGAATGATATTAAAATGTGTTAAGAGGCATTAGAAGAAGTAGTTCCCAAGAATGAAGTTAACATTATTTAACAAACCCATTAGGGGGTTGAATTATGCAGGGCCACCTAAGGGCATTTGCTGCATAGTCAAATAAATAGCATATTTTGGCTGACAGGTCTATTATGTAGATGACTTATGGATGGCCACCTAAGGGCACGTGCTGCATAGTCAGGAAAAAGACCTATTAGAAATTAAATTTTCTACTGCTAAGAAGCTAGTGAAAGTTTATGGGGATTTAACTTTTCCAAAGTACATAGTTTTCTATATGGAAAGAGGTACATGAATATGGAAAATATATTTCCAATCAATATTATCGAAGAACTTGATGGATATCACTCCTACGAAGGTCTGAACCAAACATAGGGAAGTAGAATATAAACCATAGAAATGGATAATTTTAGATCATGAAAATGAGTATGGGACAGATATGTTAAGGATAGCCATTTTTTTACGGATCCCTATATATTTTCATTAGGAAAACCAAGGAAAAAAGAGATTTTCTTCCCAATAATGAAGTTACCACTATTTTTCAAACTCGTTAGGGGGTTGAATTATGCATGGCCGCCTAAGGTCATTGGCTGCATAGTCAAATAATTACATCTCTTGGCTGACACGTCTGTTATGTAGACTGTTTATGCAAGGCTGCCTGAGGGCACGTGCTGCATGGTCAGGAATAAGAACTCTCAGAATTTCAGGTATTTTGTGATTAGAAGTTATGAAAAGGGTTTTGAAGATCTGAAAATATTTAAGGTTAGGATTATGAAACATAAATATGGGTATTGTCCAATGTTTGTAGAGATACACAGATCAATACTCACCACAATCATGCTGTGGGTGGGTCTTGAATTGAAATGTTGGACTTCACTAAATATCCCATAAGGATGGGAATCAAGCCATACATAGTTCTTGAACTACAGTTTAACTTCGTGTGGGATCAAAGGATTGGATATCTTAGTTTAGGGTCATAGAGCTCAGACCATTATAAGAAATATGTAGTGTGTGTTTTCATGGGGACTTTTCAGCCAAGGGACTGAAAGTGGAATTTTGGTTTAGGCCCGAAAGACATGGGGCTGGATTCGAGGGACACTCAAACATTCCTACGTATCCCATAAGGATGGGAATCATTCCCACGTTGTTGTAAAAATACCCTCTGTACAAACTTTGTTCGTACATGTGAAGGGTGAAAGGGGACTTTAGTGCAATGATGTTTTATCCCAAGAAAACATTTCGGGCATTGCCATGTATTTACATAGTCTTTGGAATGAAACATGATTAAAAATCAATGTAAATAATGATTACCTCTCAGGTGAGGGTATTAAAGTATATTGTAGTTTATTATCATACTGGACAAAAATTGTTGTACAGTTTAATGTCATATAGAAAGGACAAAAGTGAACCAATGTAATGATATTGATTCTGGGGGTGGTTTCATGAATCAACATCATATGATATAGAGGTGAACCGATGTGAAGATATTGGTTTTGGGCTTGAACCTTAGGAGGTTGCCTACGTACCCATCCTAGAAAGCAAGGATCAAAGTCCGCGTAGCTCGATTAAAGAATGAATTTATGATCAGGTTGTTCTTGGGGACGACGACCTAAAAATTGTTGTTGGGACTTACAAGTGGTTAGTGGCCCAAAGAGGGTGTTATGGTTGAAATTTTCTCCAAGATCACGTGAGACATACTCGGTGTGAGAAAAAAGAGGTAACAACAACATTAACGATGCACAATTTAGTGTCATGTAGGACATATGAAGGGAAAAATGCAGTTTAAAGTCATGCAGTTAGGACTATTGGTGCTGCATAGTTTAATGTCATGTAGTAGGGACGAAGTATAGTTTAATGTCATGTAGGACATATTAAAGGGAATTATGTAATGTTTACCTTGATTTAGTTAGGACGATGGGGACAATATAGTTTAACATCATGCTGGACGTATTAGGGACTTTTTCATAGTTTAACGTCATTTTGGATGAAAAAAGGACGATAGAGTTTAGCATCATGTTGGACGAATGTGCTAATAGTTTAAGGTCATATTCATGGACCGTTGGTTATGCAGTTTAACATCTTGTTGGACGTAAGGGTCTTCTTTATAGTTTTGTGTCATGTATTTAGGATGTCACAGTTTAACGTCATGTGGGATGAAAGTAATACAAATAGTTTAAGGTCATATGTTTGGACCGTAACAATGTATTTTGTGTTTATACAAAATACTTTTTCAGAAATCAGTCATTGGTTGGAGTAGTAATGAGTTCTCCATCCATTGAGATTAAAGAATAAGGTACATTGGAGTAGACCTTATGTATTGAATACGGTCCTTCCCATTTTGGTTAAATCATGGGAGGTTTCTTTCCTGGTATCATTGGAGTTATGAGAACTAATGACAATTCTCCTTGAATGAATGAACGAAGAAGAACTTTTTTTTGGAAGCTCGTGTTGTTCGTTTTTTATAGAATTCCAAGTGGTGAAGGGTGAAAAATCTTTTCTCATCTAACTGTTCCAATTCATTCAATAATTATTGAGGTTGTTCATCTGTGGATGAATGATCACAAATGGCTACCCTGAGAGAGGGTAGTTGAACCTAAATTGTCAAGACTGCTTCTATTCCATATACCAAAGAATATGGAGTTGACCGTGTTGAAGTGCGAGTGGTGGTTCGAGGAGCCCATAAAGCATGAAAGAGTTTATCAGGCCATGACATCATAAGATTGTCCACTATCTTTTATAGTATATTTGATAGAGTCTTGTTGAATGATTCTACCTGGCCATTGGTCGCTGTATGATACCTTGATGAATGATTGGATTTGATGTTGTAATCTTGATACAACTTCTTTACCTCGGATGAATAGAAGTTGGTGCCATTGTCCGTCAATATCGTATGAGGGACACCAAATTTGGAAATGATGTTAGACTTTATGAAGCTAACAATGCTTTTTGAACGGACTTCCTTAAGAGGTATTTCTTCTGCCCATTTGGAAAAGAAATCAGTAGCAGTAAGAGTATACTTAAGCTGCTTGGCCGTAGCTGAAGGGTAAGGTCCCACCACATCCCTTCCACATGTGGAAAATGGCCAAGAGTATTTAGCTGTATAAAGTAACTCTGAAGGTTGATGAATGAAGTTGGCATGTACATGGCATGAATGACACTTCTTTGTGAAATCAATACAATCTTGTATCATTGAAGTCCAAAAGTATCTAAGCCTTCGAATCTAATCAGACAATCTATTTCCTGACTGGTGGCCACCACAAACTCTTTCATGCACTTCTTTCATGACATATGTTGTATCTTCACCATCAATTCATCTGAATATAACTGCATCAAAACCACACTTGTAGATCATTTTCACTAGGTGATCTGGGCTATCATAAAGAGTAAAATTGACCAAACGTCTCCAGATTTGTTCTTTCCTGGCTCTATCGGGTGGAAGTGTTCAATTTTGATGGTATTCCCTAATAGGTGTCATTCATCCTGTAGTATGACCATAAGGTTCAGGAATGGGACTAATTTCATTGATCTCCTTTGTTCTGGTCTGAACATAAGGTGAAATTGCATGACGGTGGGAAACATTGATGATTGTCTCGTCTCAATCTGGATCTACCAGAGCTGTGGCTAAATTAGCCAATGCATCAGCTTGGAAATTTTGTGATCTTGGGAAATAATAAAATGTCTGTTCCGAAGGAAATTCCTTCATTAACTCTATGAAGTAATCATAAAAAGGGAATAATTTTTCTTCTCTGATGGCATAATCCCCATTGACTTATTTGAATACCAGGTCTGAATCACCTTTCACCTTTAAATGATTCTATTGTGCTTGAAGCGCCAACTCTAAGCCTACGATGAGAGATTGGTATTCTGTTTCATTATTGGTACCACCTTCCCACAATAAGAAGGAATAAGGTAAAACTGCCTTTTCTAGAGAAATGATCACAACTGCTAAGCCAACTTTGTTGAATTTAGGATTTTCCATTTCCCCCCCTATTGGACTTCTGGGAGCACCATCAAAGTACATTTCCCATTCCTGAGGACTTTCTTGAATATAGAGTACTTCATCATCAGGGAGTTCAATTTCTGATGATGTATCTTCCACTTAAGGTTGTTCAGCCAGGAAATCAGCTAGTGCTTGGCCCTTTATTTCCATTTGAGACACATACTGAATATCAAACTGATGCAAGATAACTGTCCACCTTACCAGACGTCCTGTAAGCATTAGACGACTGAGGATGAATTTGAGCATGTTATTACGAGATACCAATTGGTCCTCGTGATGTTGCAGGTAGTGTCTCAACTTCTGAACAACAAATATTAATGCCAGGTAGCACTTCTCAATACTTGAATACCGGGTTTCTGCTTCAAGCATAGTCAGACTTAGATAGTAGAGGTCTTTTTCATTCCCAGCATCATTCTTCGGAGCAAGAAATGCACCCAATGATCACTATAGGGTTGTCACATAGAGGATAAGTTGTTTTCCTTCAAAAGGTGGCATAAGTACTGTTGAACGCATGAGGTATTTCTTGAGAATATCGAATGTTTCATGACATTCTTCTGTCCACTAGTAAGTTACTCCCTTCTTCATAAATTTGGTGAAGGGTAAACATTTTCCTGCCAAATTGGCAATGAAAGCTGAATATAGGCTATGATTTCATGAAGTCCTTTCAATTATTTCACATTTCGAGGATATGACACACCATGGATTGACCTTGTCTTCTCAGGATCGACTTTGATACCATGATGGTGTACAACAAAGCCAAAAAATTTCCCCGAGGTTACCCCAAAAGCAAATTTTAAGGGGTTCATCTTCAAATTATGTTGCCAAAGATTGTGGAATGTGACTTCCAAATCATCCAAGTGATTATAACATTGATTGAATTTAACCACCAAATCATCCACATAAAATTCGACAAACATCCCTAAAAAGGGTTTGAAGATATGATGCATGGCTCGCTGATATTTTGCGCCTGTATTCTTTAGGCCAAAGGGAATTACCCGATAGCAAAACACACCATGTGGGGCTCTGAATATTGTAGATTCCTAATCTTCTAGAGCCATTCATATTTGATTATATCGTGAATATTCATCCATGAAGGAAAGTGCTTTAGAGACAGTTGTTGGGTCAATTAACAGTTTTATAGTCGGAACTTGAAAATCATCCTTAGGACAATACCGATTAAGATATCTGAAATCAATGAAAACCTTAATTTTCCCATTTTTCTTTTTCACTAGGACAATATTAGCCAACCATTTGTTATATTTAACTTCTCTAATGAAGTTATCTTTGATAGGATTATCCACTTCAGCCTCAATTTTGGAAGCATAGGTTGGGTGTGTTCTTCTACCGGCTTGTCTGAATCCTCGATGGTCTTCTGGAAAACCCAAACGATTAGTGGGAACATCAGGATCAAGCCCTGACATCTCTGTATAGTTCCAAGAAAATATGTCTCAATTTTTCTTTAAAAATGAAATATACATCTCTTGTTCTTCAACAGTCATGGCCGCACTGATTAAAATGGGGAGTGGATCTTCTTTTGTAGCCAAGTTTATTTCTTTGAGATCATCCATAGGGGTAGAGATTCCCTCTTTAAATTCTAGAGGAGCATCCCTGAGATCTTCCTCTTGTTCATCAACATGTGTTACTTGTTTTGTTTCTACTTTCATAGTATATGATGAAGCCGAATTTTCATGATCCGAAGGGATGTTAAAATTTTCAAATCTTGAAGAAGAATGATCCATTTCGAACCCAATTGATGATGAAGGGTCTTCATTGGGTAATAAAGAGGAGATGATGGATTGAGAATCGACATCATCATTAACCTCTAATATTTCTATAACTTTTTCTAGCCTGGTTGGCGAAGCGTAGACTAGCTGGATTTCAGCAGATGAAATGAAGTCATCTCCATTTGCGCTTTCATCGTTTCCTGGTGAATCCCCAATTTCTCCCATGTTGTCTGGCTCGATTTCTGTAATTGACATTATGGATATTTCCATAAGCGTATTTGGATTCGGGTCTACCTTGTCAATTAGAATGATAGGAAACACATAATATGTACTCACATGTGCTAATGGATTTACTGGAATCGTTTCCAAACCATACGAATAATTATCTTTGGTAATATCTTTTGTTGTAGATTTCTTCCTTCCCTTTATGTGGTATAATTCCGCCACAATGTATTGAGATTAACATGTCTTGAATGTGGCCTTATCAGCATACAATGTCCAAACATGACCATCGATACAATATTTGAGAAATTGATGGTATGATGAAGGGATAGCTGCATGTTGATGTAGCCAGGGTATTCCAAACAAGATGTTAAAGGCTGAATCATGATCAACAATCATGAAATAGGAATTGGATACAAGAACTACAAACTGAGTTCTGAGTGTAATCTCGCCCAATGGTTCTTGTTCATTTTTATCATATCCTTCAAACATCATAGTTGATGGAGATAAATTAGATTCTGTGAGGCCCAATCTACGAAGTGTACGAATGGGCATGAGGTTGAATGCTGGACCATTATCAATGAAAGTTATTCGTATGTCTACACCATTAACCTTTACAGATAAGTACAATGGTCTAATATGTCCATGAACGACATCATCTTCATATTCATCAGTAAATGATATCAAAGCATGGAATTCTGCAGAATTATTCTCCATATAGTAGACTGCAGCTGCAACAATTTCAATCTCAAACACATGAGGACTTGACAAAGCCTCGATTAGTGTCTCCCGTAGATACTTTGATAAATTCAAGGAATCAAGAATTGATAACATGGCTGGTACTTGGGCCAGGTGTTTCAATATATCATACATCTGATCCAAAGGTTTGTGTTTCCCAACATGAACATGGGGTTTAGTAAGTTCCTTGGAAGTTGATTATTTGGAATTTGATTCATCTTGTATCGAGATAAGAGTTGGTAATACTGCTGGCTTTGGAAGATTAGACTGATTAGATCCATTTACTTACTGAGAAGAAGAAGATGGAACCTTCAACTGATCTTCCAGAATAGTTGTGCTAAGGCTGAGTCTGCCTTGTGTGGAAGAACATGCTTGTTCTTGTTGAGCTCGTTTATGGGCTCTACCACGAGTTTCTGCCGCATACACAGTTCTAGAAGGGGTAAAATTAGAATAGTGGTCTTTGAAATATACATGCCATCCCCTATATCCTGAGACTCTATAACTTCCTCTGATTCCTCTGTTTGATACAAGGAATTTAGGCTCATCATAATCGAAACTGTGATTGGCATATGGATCTTTTAATTGAATCATATTAACAGAATCGAAAATCAACTCTTTATTCGATGAAGACTCTGACTGATTAGCATGTTTAGGTTGTTCCATTTGGTGGGGCGGTTCCGATGATTTTGAAGTAGATAGCATGAAGTATGCCAGAATCAAAGACAACTTAGGATTTGACACATACTCATCATCTTATGATTCTTTTTCTTTCTTTGAATCATGTCGTTTCTTTGAGGATTTTCCCTCTGATGAATAGGGTTTTGCTACACCATTTATGGCAGAAGGCACAATTGGTATCGTCAATTGTGTTCTAAAAATAGCATGAGTTTGGTTGATCATCTTTATGATGATCCAATCATCATATTTATGCGCATTTTTTCTTTTGACTTATTGCCACTCTCTTTCCTCTTCTAGAACTATAGTAGTAAAACATGCTACCTGAGCTGAAGAACCTTTCAATTTAACTTGTCCCAAATCGACAATTTTTTGCAGGAGGTCCTTTGAAAAAAAACAATCATGAATGGGATGCCCCAACATTTGATAAAACAGGAAATAGTTGGGATATTCGTCATCTCCTTCCTTGTTTGGCCTCTTGGGCCTCGTCAATTGAAATAAATTAATTTCCATAGCTGAAATAAAATAACCAGGAACTTGTTCATTTTAGAAAAAGTAAATTTTTCTTTTTAATTCCTCAAATGGTTTTCGTCTTTGATCTCTTTGGTAATCTTGACGAAACGGCCTCTGTTGTTGGCGCTTAGGAGGTGGAGCCCTTCGAGAAGATGAATGTTTTGAAGTAGAAGTAGGTACATGTGCTTGTTTAAGCATAACTGTAGCAGTCTCTGGTTTACCCATTAGCCTTCCTGGAGCTGATGGAATTACACGAGCTTTGTCCTTAGTCATTATAAGAGAATCTTCAATCTGTTGAGCGATTGAAGTAAGTCCGCGAAACTCTCTTGTGTATTTCATAGGGATCAACAGCGTGTGTAATTCGTCACACAGATTTGTCACACGGATTGGAAACAGTTCTTCTTGAGAGAGTTCTAAGCTTAGAGAATATGTAAATCCCATCCAGCGAGCAATGAAATCTAAGACCCTTTCATTTTCCCTTTTCTTATAGTTTGTAAGATCAAACACTGTTGTCTTTGGAAACGTTGAGCTGAATTAGAGAGGAAATTTTTGATGGAGATCTTCCAATCTGGTAATTGACCGGGATTGAAAGCTTGTATACCAAACAAAAGCTGGTCCTCGTATGGTTCACACGAATCATATGAGTTTCACTACTTCTTCTTGTTCTAGAGTTCACATCATAATATAGTAACAAGACACTTAATGTTTCAAATGATGTTTAGGATCTCCTGATCCATTGAAAATAGGGAATACATGGTTCCCAAAACATGATAGGGGATAGATTGAATCAACCCATTCAGGGTAATCTCTCTTTTCTGGTTGAACATGTGCACACTTTCCCTCCATAGCTTCCTACCGAGCTGTTAATGACTCAATGGTAGTTATTAACTTTAGAGAAACATCTGGTGTAACTTGGACTTGGGTAGGTGTAATAATTGGAGGTATTACAAAAATGGTGGCTGGTGCTATAATTGATGGTAGCACAACCAATTGTTGTTGCACATGACCCA
This sequence comes from Viscum album, assembly GCA_963277665.1. Lineage (NCBI taxonomy): Eukaryota > Viridiplantae > Streptophyta > Magnoliopsida > Santalales > Viscaceae > Viscum > Viscum album. The sequence goes on along the minus strand of OY728148.1, from coordinate 62,418,743 downwards.
TAGGATTAGACCTGTGAGGGTCTACTGATAGAGGAGGATATTCTTGATCCATCTCAGTTACTACAACAAGCTCCCTTGGTTGACTGACTCCAGCATGCTTAAGTGGATGACTACCATGAAGTATTTCTTCATTAATCCTTCAAAATTACTTCATTTATTCCTCTTGTTGCGCAAACCTTTGCTCTAGTTAGAAAAATTGGCCTTCTCTAGAGGAAGGGTGTGTAACTTGATTCCATCCCCTACCTTTTTTGGACACCTTTCAGAGAGGCGGAAGTGGGTTACTTGAAGGATTACCTAGATTCTGGGCAATCCTTCAATTTCGTGTACGCACACCTACTTCATTTGTATCTGTACATACACATTCTTGAGCAAGAACCTCCTCATCTGATCCCTCTAAGTGAACCAAATCTTGTGGATCAACAACATTGAAATCGATGACATTAATTGATGCATAATTCATTTCATCCCTTATATCATCATTTCTGTGATATTGTCTTATGTCATGCCTCTGACAAGACATTTCCTTTTGTTGATTTGATCCCTTAGGAAATTCTTGACGAACTGTAATTTGGAGAGAATCTCCTAATAATTTGGTTCTTCATTCCACTTGTGGAATCTTTCCCAATTGAGAGAAAATCCCCAATCACTAAGGGAAGTATTGAGGATTTGAAAATTTCCCCAGTCCAGTGGGCTGGGGCTGTTCCTGTTTTATTTGATCAACTTCTCGAATCCTATTTTTTGAATCTGAGGGTTGAGTTAAAAGAGTTCCTAGTCTGGCAATCTAGGGTGGCTCTTGACATTATATGTCTGAGACTTTCTTAAAAGATCTTTTGATCTTGCAGACCTTAGTCCAGAAATTCGCTGGATGTATCAATCAACATCCACTTTTATCACCCGGTTCAAAAGACCGTTGGATGATTTCTGACACATCTGTCACTTGATTATGTGATTTCTCTATACGAGAGGCATGTTAAATATTCTCGTTTTCTTGATACATGAGTAATTAAACAACATGGTGTCTATATTATTGATTTTTAGAGAACTAGTTGAGGCCTGTTCATGGGAAATATTTTGATTACAAAAAAAACACATTGACTGTGGTTGTCCACGTGCAATAACATTGCATTAGACCATTTTCGGTGGGCTTTGCTGACTGGATTGCACAGTGAAATTTAGTTCTCCCTGAACACCCCATCCTCTAACATGAATTCCAGATGTGTTATTGGCAATTAACTGGCGCAATCTTCTTAGTGCTCCAAGGAATGAATGTTGAAGGGCCCTCTACTGCTTTCCATCCTTTGGATATCGAGAGACTGATAAAGATGCCAAATCAATCTGACATTGTAAACCTTCTATTATCTTAACATGATTTTCATATTCATAATAAGATAATACTTTATTTTTCAACTGACAAATATTTTTCCATATGTTGAGACGAATGTTATTAATTCCATCTTCCATCAACATCTCTGGAATGTCATACTAAGAGTTAGCCAGATTCCAAAACATGACTGGAACATCAACATTTTCTAGTTGTTTTCTACTGTTTAGCATTTCCCCTTTATCATTCAATGAATATTCTTCCACCTGATTTGACCAGAGCTGGTGTTTCCTTGTTGCTTCATCGAATTCAACTAGATTGGTAAAGAGATCACTGATTAAACTAAAAGATGCATGACATAGGGGTGGTTCGGAGAATGACATATAACCTTGGCTATCTACTGATTGAGAAAGTATTTCACCTGCTAGCGATGAAGCATCCGACATTACTGGTTTCGCATTTTCAAGTGCCTCAAGATAAGAGGGCCTTCTCGGCACTACATTATCCACTGGAACATCTTCTGGGAAATGTGCATCACTAATGCGGAGAGGACATTCACAGTGATATTAATCATCATGGGAAGGAACACTATGATGGGTTACAACAAAAGATGAGATCTCTCGCACCTCGGTCTTCTGACCACACATAAGGTTCTTTTGGCCCTCAACTGAAGATGAAACTTCGAGATCGATTGAACTGTCATTAAGAAATCCATCATGAGGAAGTGTCTATTGAAGACCTTCAGAATTAGTGTTCCCACTACTGGGAAATGTGGGAGTAGAATCTTGGATTCCAACAGATAACTGTCTGAGGGCTTCAAGAATTCCAGCATTGAGCAAGGCCTTGTTACAGATTTTCTCTTGATCTTTTGACTGTACTGGGCAGGTCATCTTCATAGACTCCTTCTTACTCGCCTTGGAAACCAATTCTTGAAAAAAGTGGCTACTCTGAGTAGGTGTATATGCCTGATCCGGAGATATGTCTAGGTTGTGCTGACGATCTGCACTCAAATCAGGTGTATGTGCCCGACTTGGTTGTCCATATGATATGGGGGAGTGTGCCCCACAACCCTCTAGGACTGTAACAGATGTGTGGGTCTGTTACAGTGTGAATTTTTGTTGTGTCACTCCATTGATAGGGATATATTTATGTGTCTTTCCCTGAGATGTTGCTGAAGCTGTTATAATATCCTGGAAAGCATCCAAAATATGAGTAGGGATTTGCATCTTCTATTTCACCATTGATAGAATATTCTTGGTGACTTCAGCTACCGTAATGGGGATATACGTACATTATTTAATTGGAGTAGGTGTGTGTGTCTGCTCTTGTCTTCATTTTCCTATCAGTGAATCCTGACAATACAAAAGTGTGGGGGAAGAGAGTTGAGTCTGCCTCCTATTTGTCACCGGAGCTTTCTGACTGACTTCTCCGAGTGCTACCAAGCGAGAATTTTGGTAGGAATGATCAATACTAGTAGGTGTATGTGCCTACAAATTGTACTTCGCCAAATGTGATTAACGAGCTCCATCATATGTAGTCAGACGAGCCTGCTGACTAGCTGATGATGTATAAACAGGTGATTGTTCCTACCTATAGTACTCTTCCGGAATTTCCTGGTGGGATTGGCGTGATGCTGCCAGATGAGTCTGATGGAAAAATAGAATTAAAACGGAAAGGTGTATGTGCCTACTCCTTACTTTCCACCAAGTTAGGTTGGTGGACTTCTCTGGAGATGGAAGAGATGAGAACCTGCTCACTGTTGACTGGATTTCGCCTCTGGCAATTTGTCTTTACTTCCCGGGTTCGTGGAACCTGAGCCCAATGCCTGGAGTTGATACCCTCATCATGTTGAGGGTGCACTGCCGCACGAGTCTGGTGGCGATTGATGATAGGATCTCTTGGGAAGAACTCATGTGTCCTTGAATTAAGGCCCTGAGGGACCTCCTCATTCACCTCCTTATAATATGGGAGTGATTCGTGAATACGTAGAGGGGATAACGACATGAAACAGTTAGAGACGGTGGTTAGAAGCACCTTCTTCTTAATCATTGTTCGTAGTTTTCTGGATGACTATGTTGAATTATTGACTTGGAGGGCTTGTCGGGTGGCCTCCAGAGTCATAATAGTGTCGTTTTGATGGTACTCCTTAACCAACACATTTGATACACAGCATTGAAGACGCTGAGTTGGTGATGTCGTCCTCAGAGCGGACGTTGATCCAGTAGGAGTAACAACAGTGGAATTTGCAGTAGAGGTTTTCAGAGCTGAGGTATTCACAGATGTGAACTTAAGAGAAGCCATTCTGGAAATGCAGAAGATCTTGGAAAATAGTGCATGTTTGATACAACAGACATAATCAAGATAAGTTCGGCCACTACATCTTTTGAATGAGAAAATATGTTATTGATTGTTTTGTTGGCCCTCTCATTGAGTTTAAATAGGGGCCTAATAAATAATCAAAACATAATTTTAACATGGTTATGGTTTCACATTGGGTTCACCATGATTTGTGTCCTCTATAATTGGGGATGATCTCATTGATTTATGATTCAATCATTCCAAGCATTTTCTAACGGGTTTGTTCGCAGAACCGAAAACATCTGATGATTCCATATCCATTTGGACCGACTTTAGAAAGGTAGGTGTTCATTAGTTGTGGACTGATGAGGCTTATGAATTTTCATTGGTCGAGAGGATGGGAGGTCGGACTCATCACACCTTTTGAGGGGAATAATTTTCTACTCCGGGACTCTCTTTAGATATTTAAGTTATGTTTGGGAATCCTTATTATATTACCAAGTATAAAATGAGGTTTCCTGTAGATCTGACAATCAATGATTGATATGATGGAAATTTAGAGGATCTTTTATTATTTATTCGAGGTTCTCCATCGATAGAGAATCATCTGTATTTTTTAGAGATTCTTAGTCAATGGTATACTTCAATACAGAAAATTCTCTTGGTTATTATGATAACCATAATGGTTTTAAATCCACTCAGTGGGGTACTTGAAGGTTATTGTCATTCAGAAGGACATGGATTATTTCAGAGTTGGGATTGTACCCGCAGATGGGCTACGTGTGTATCCTTTATTTAGAATAGGAATCAGAACCCACATAGTTCGAGTAAGGGAGTATGATGTTTATGATTGATGTCTCAAAGAAAGATGTCATAATTAATTTACACTATATGCTCTCGTAAGTCATGCTCGGTGTGAAAAACAAAAGGTATTAGTAAAACCATGAAATTGTTCCATTAAAGTTGAAATCATAAGAAATGATGTGGGAATTATGTATGTATGACTGACCAAGTAGATGGAGGTTATGATTTACATTAGGGAAGAAATCCAAGAACAAGGTCCATAATGGTATATATGGTTCATGGAGATTTGGATACTCTAATCTTGGGGATTACCACTAAAGAAGATTGCCATGTTAGGAGGGGACTTATGATTGGGTTTTACACCTGGGAAAGAAGCCTAGATCAAAAGTAAATTAGCACTAGTTAAGAGAAATTAAGACAAGGGATTATTCCTGAGAAGGAGGCCCAGGTTAAAAGGGATTTGAAAACTGGGGTTTAACTCCTATGGAGGTGGCCCAGGTTAAGGGAATTTTAGAATTAAGGGACTTGGGGCTTACTCCTGAAATGGATGCCTATATTAATGAAAATTTAGACTGGGTCTTACTTCTGAAATGAGGGCCCAGGTTAATGAGGACTTGAGGCTTACTCCTAAGGAGGATTCCCATATTAATGAGAATTTTGACTGGGGCTTACTATTGAAAAGGAGGCCCAGGTTAAGGATTCTCTCATCAAAAAGGATGAGGTTGAATGAATGAACTCTCTAACTTTAGTGACATAAAGATGTGTAAATCACTAGATTTTGAGATATGTTCCACAGAATTCCTTCTATATAAGTATTTAAATCATTAAAACATGCCATAAATGTCTTTAAAGAGTGTCTTGAAGACTGAATCTTGAATAGGAGAGGTGGAATGACATAAGAGGGGTTAAATGGGTAGGAAGGACACCCAAAAGTAGAAGGGCGTGCAAGTCCTGAGGGGTCGCGCATGTACCGTGTGGGCGCACAAGTCCTGGTCGCGCATGTTTACCAATGCGACCCATGGGTACGTGCGCGATCCTTGACTAGTAGAATAATACTTGGGCGATTCTTGACCAAAGCCTTTAGAATCATCCTCAGGTATTTCGAGAAGAGTGGTGGGTATGTTTTAATGAATAGGTAAGGACGCGCACAAGTCCATTCATTTCCCTTAAGGAAAATTACACTTAGTCGCACAAGTGTTAGTGGATTCTTACACTTAAACCATAATTCCATTTGTTTAGACCTTCCATTCTAGGTAAAGAATTACCTTATAAGTGTTCGAAAGAATTTAAGAAAAGTCTTGGGCATTCAGAGCTATGTATATGAATTCTGGAAAACATTCTTCCCAAAATGGGGGTCCCACAGAGTCTATTTATAGGCTGCTGAAGACCCTAGGAAGTTTTCAAAGAGGGCGAGCAAGGAATTTGTGAAGCTATTAGGTGGCGCGCAAGTGTACTTACGCGGCTGTAAGGGCACTTGTGCGGCACATGTGCATTTTAACCCTTGTTCATGCCTTTGAGAATTTTTGATGTTCTATTCAAAGGATGAATCCATTTGTCCTAATCCATTTCCCTTTACATTCCTTTAAACAATGTGATGAAAAGGAGCGTCAATAGTGTATAAGAAAATTAGATCTATGAGCATCATCCAATAGTTTTCTTTTTAGATCTGGAAAAGCATGAACACAAAACCACTTTTTGAATTTAATAATGCCACCTTCATAAATGAAGTCAATCAACTTCCCATCATTTACAACATTAATTTTCTTTTGAAACACTTCATCATCAGCCTGAGAAAATTTTATCCTTTCAATTAAAGATAGATTGGAAACAATTTGAAAAATTATTGATGTGTCACCTTTCTTGACAATTCCCATACCCAACATTACTAGATCCATGAACATAGGATCCCTTTCAACTCTCATCTTGTTCATAATTATGTGGTCCTTTCTACTCAAATCGTCTACCACCTTTTTCTCTTTCCCCGGGTGGTAGTGTATTATGCAATCATAATCGTTGATTATATAAATCCATATCCATTTTCTCATGTTATGTTATTTTTGTGAGAAGATGTATTTCAAACTCCTATGATCTGTATATATCACATATTTTTTTTTCCATATAGGTAATATCTCATAATATTTAGTGCAAAAAATACCAATTATAATTCAATATCATGAGTTTGATAGTTTTTTTCATGATTTTTTTGTTTCCTATATTCATAGGCAATCACTCTATCATTTTGAATAAGGACACAACCAATTCCTTTCACTGATTCATCACTATAGATAACAAACCCTTCATTACACGATAGTAGGGTTAGGATAAAATAATTCAATATACTCTTCTACAATTTTTCAAAACATTATTCACATTCTTTTTCTATATGAAAATAATCATTTTTGTGACAGCTTGGTCATAGGTTTTTGCTAAGCATGTGATGTTCTGAACAATCACTAATAAAAACCTTCTAAACCAATAAAACAACAGACCTCAATTATGTTTGTTGGAATAGGCCATTCATGAAAAGACTCTTCCGTCATAGGATCAACATATATTATATCCTAAGAGACAATGTGGCCTTGTAAAGAAAATTATTGGAGACAAAAATAAAACATACTAATCTTACCATAGAATTCATTTATTCTATGAGTCTTTAAAATAGTGTGCTAGTGATTTTCATGATCTTCGTTGCTTTTAATGTATTCTGAGATATCACCAATAAAAACCACCAAAAATTCACCATGATATTCCTTCAAGACTATATTCATCAGAATCATGAAATTAGATGTTGCATTATTTAGTCTGAATGGCATTACTGTAAACTCGTAATGCCCATAGCTGGTTTGAAATACTTTTTTTGGAATGTCTTCCTTCCACACATGAAAATTATGATATCCATATCGATGATCAGTCATCAAAAAATATATGGATCTATGAAGATGATCAAACAAATAATCAATGGGAGGTATGAGATACTTGTTATTTATTATTATAGTATTGATCTCCCTGTAGTCAATCCACAGCCTTATAGACCCATCATTCTTCATTACCAAAAGAACATGGGCTTCCCATGGAGAAACTCTAGGGAGAATAAATCCTTTATCACTATATTCTTCCGGTTGGTTATTCAATTCTACTGATTCCATATTGGCCATTATATAAGTGTTCTTTGTTATAAGAATTAAACCAGGAACTAAGTCAATTGAATACTCAATTTCCTACTCTGGAGGACATCCAAGTAAGTCCTATGGAAACACATGGATATATTCTTGAAAAATCAACGTGTAATCTATCTAAAAATTCTTCTCCCCATCCATTCTTTTTGCATTCTCATCCTCTTTAATATTCAAATTTATCAGTGCTATTGGGGGTGGATCTGTATGTGAATTATATGATGCTTTTTCTTCCCTAAAGATATAGGATTCCACATTATCCACAAAAATTGAAACCTATATCCTCTTGCAATAAATTTTCTCCTCATGGTTTGAAATCCAATCAATACAATGGATTATATCAAATACAGTCATGTTTATGAAAATAAAATAAATAGATACGGCATCTTTATATGCCATAATGTGGAATGCCTGCCACAAATTTGTTGCAATGAATATACCCTTAAATGTTTTGACTGATAACTCTCTCAGTAAATCAATTGGAAATATCTTATTTTATTGGAAAAAATAGAAGATATGAATGAATGTGGCAATCAAGAAAAAACTAAAGCATTGTCTATGTTTGACGAGATTATTAATGTACCTGACACAACTTCATTAGGAACTTCAATATCAGCTGTTGTGATCACATAAGATCTTGCCTTCTCCCTTTTCCTTTTTTGTTTCATGATTCCATGACGATGAGGACAATAATTAGCATAGTGTCCCGTCTTCCTATAATATAACATTGATCATTGGGAACTTATTTCTTCCCCTTAAAATCACTAGCAAGATTGCCTTTCTATTCACGTTTGTAGCATACTTATTTTCCTATTAAGCAGGCACCAAGGTGTTTTCTTCCACAATTATCACTTGTTGGAAATTCAATTCTATCATTCTTCAATATTTCATTATATCATTTTCCAATGTTATTAGCTTCTCTTTTCTTCTCTATCATTCCCTTAAATACATAAGAGTTAGAGAATTATATTTCCATATTGATAGCACATGAATCTATATCTTCAAATGATGATATATCTTAGAGACTTGATCCCTATAGATTAATGTTTTTAAACCATAAATGAATATATCAAATTTTCTCCCTGGATTACATATGTATTCCACAACATGCCTTTCCAGCCTTGTAAAGTTTTCTTTTTCTACTTTACAACATATTCATCTTCCTTTTTCTTCAAATTCAGAAACAATCATTCCATATCTTCTCGATGTTCATGATGATAGTATTTATCTAGGAAAAATTCATTAAATTCCCTCTATTCCATCTATTTTATATCTTCATCCTCTTTTGTGTTTTGGATTAAAAAACACCACTGATCAGCATCTCCTGATAGACAACAAACTTCTATGATAACCCTCTCTCTTTCGATACATCCCAAAGAAAGAAAGAAATTCTATAGGGAACTTATCCACTACTCAAATACAAACAGGATTGTGGTCCCACTAAATGATGGAGGCTACTGTCACATAATGTGATCTAAGAAAGCTCATCCATATGGTGGATCCAGATGCTCCATACAGGTAATGTTATTGTTCATAACCAGAGTATGTTGTCCAAGTATTGTTATATGTTTCTCCATGAAAATTGTATCTCTAGAGCCAACATCATTATCTTGCATCATAGGGAAATCCCAACATGGGATACGCATGTTCATGCTGTTTCCATTTCATTCACTATGCGCCATTTCTCGATAATCTCATACTCTATATTATCTTATGAATTATAATTTATAATCATAACATATCAAAATAATTAGCATAAATTGATATCCTATGTATTAGAAACCTTATAATCACAAAACTTGTTTCGTTGAGGAAAATTTACATTTCAATATTTCATTATATCATATAAAAAATAAGAATTATCCTAAGAACATCCCCTGGGTGTGCCAAAAAAATGGTTGTAACAAGGAACATTGTCATTTCCCAGGATACTCTAGGTCAATCGTGAAACTCCATGTTGGAACGTTCACTTATAGGTAAAATATTTTCCAGATCCACCTCTACCTATTTGTATCCAAACATGGATGTTTTTTATATAAATATCCACATAATCTATTCCATACCAAAATATAAGGATGTTCATGTATTCTTATCCCCAATTATTATATTAGGGAATTGTTCCCTAATATATATTTTATAAATAAGGTTTCCAAATTTTCTACTAAACAACTTATGATACCAACGGTAAGGACGCAACCATAGTTTCCCAAATCCGGTGACTTATTTTATTTCATTGGAATAAGAAAAAGTAATATGTATCCTGATATACCAATTATTTTAGTAGATTTTGGAAACAAGGTAAATATATAATTTCAACATTACATCCTTAAAATAAATACAACACAAATTTATTCCATTGAAAACATCCATGCCTCATATATTATGCCTACAAGTTACTCATTAGCAACTTATTCATATCTTGTGGAAAATGAAACATATGAAATGGATGAGATCAAATTCATAGTATGAGTGTGAAATACAATGGAAGATAACATAAACAAAAAAAATAGGCATTGAGAATAATTTCAAACACATGCATTTACAAATAATAACCATGAACACATTATGCAAAGAATATGAGCTGAGTATACAATTCCAACATAATCATGGGTATTATATTAATATAATAACCACATTAGCATTAAATTAATATATTTATAATTAAAGGAGTGAATTTGTTAGAAATTCTGAAACATGTTGTCAGGTCCTCATCCATGACTTCTAAAAATGATTAAGGCCTCATCCAAAACCATATCTCAAATTTGGGATGGCCTCAACCATGTCAATGTCTACTTGCATCATGAGACCAACCGATGAATCAGGGGGGATATAGAGGGCCCCAACCATCACAAAATAAGTCCAATAATATCCTCATATGTGTGGGGGGTAATGATAAACAACATATGAATTGAAATTTTAAAATATCATATAAAATGTAAATAAATTTCTCCAAACATTAAACTTGAACACTAACAATTCAGAGTAAATAGGTGAATGGTTTTATGATAGCACATCCACAGTCATACAAGTCATAACCATCCAATTAAATATCATATATTATATCATGAAATATTATTACCAATAATACATATTAATGTATGAGAGTGTTGAAATAGATTAAAATTCTTTTATATAATCATTGTGTAATTAATGATATAAATACCCTTTTATATTAAAAATAACAGTTCTTTTGGAAACATATTTGTATAAAGATAAACATGTAGTAATATTTTATTTTAATAATAAAATTATTGATTTTATGGAGGTAATGTTTTCTAAAAATATATTATATAGTTCACATTAAAATAGATATGAATTTTAGAAATTAATTCCCTTTGATCGGGCTTGTATTTCAGAAATAATTTTGAATGTTCAAATTAAAATGTGTTACCCTCCATATAATATTGAAGGATTACTATTAGTAAGCATATATAGAACACTTAAAAATAATTTATGAGTAGTATGAAATAATACATTATTAGTTTTTTGAGGTTAGTAGACAATAAAAGAAACCCGACTAAAAATGGACTTTCAGGTGGAAAACCCTTAACTTACATCCGAATGTGTTCTACTCTTAAAATAAAGTTCCTGGAATATAAAATTAGAAAATTTAATAATTTATTTCATAACCCATTATAGATTTATTTAGTTTATCATAATTCTTTTTAGTTCATTTATGTCATTATTTATAATTTATAATTATGAATTTTGTCGTTCTGAAGTGATTGTTTTCTGGATTTTCATAATCGGTCGACTTGTGTTTATGTAATGGAGTTCATGTGGAATGGATGAAAATATCTAGAAATAAAAATAAATATTATTTATGATCATCTAGAAGTTTTATTCTTTATTTTTATCATCCGGTTACATATATGTAGGAAGAAAAAATATATTAAATATTAATTACATTCACAGAGATTATTATAGCGGTATTTTGATTATTAGGAAGTAGTTTGGTCATATGATTAAAATATATATATATATACTAGTTATAGAATTTTAATTATGTTATAATAAATTTATTATAGTCTAGTTAAACCATATAAATGGTTTCCTGACACGTAATGAAGTATAAATTGATGAAAAAAACATTGTTGTCCATGAAGATTTTAAATTTTTACCTCATGGATGTTGATTTCGTTTATAAAATAAAAGGGAGAGAGTAAGAATATCTAAGATGTTTCTTCCATTAACATGATATAATTCCAGTATATAGATGGTACTAAAGTTATCATGGTCATTTGGGTAGAGGAGTAGGGGTGAGGATAACAAATTAAGATAAATTTAAATTAGACTAAATGAAAATGAAGGGTGCTTACCTCAAGAAATAACATCATTGAGAACCTCCATAAGGGAAGGGTTTTTGGTATTCTGAAAAGACCATGAGATTCATGGACATGGGTAGTTACTAGTATAGGTTATTAGGATAGATATTTCAGATGCTTGATGGCATAGAGGAGTGAAGAGGAGGGGGAGTGAGGGGGGGGGGGTTATAGTGGAGGAGAGGAGGGTTTTTTGAATATTTAATTCATCATTTTATTAATCCCCCCCATAGAAAACCAAAAGTGTTGGTACATGTGACCCCTTAATGTAATAAGCTCATGTGGTTTCAAATAAAGTTTCCCTGCATCAGTCATGTTTTCATAAATAGTGTATTAACAGATAATATGTATATACGGTATTTAACCATATGTCACTATTCATCAATAAATAAAGAATTTTAGAAATATACAAAAAATTATCCACATACATTTTTCAATGTTTAGATTTCAAAAATGAACTCCATTTTTTAAAAATATTTTTCTCAATATTATTAATTTTATTTTAAAATAAAATCATACTTAATTCGAAAAATAACAATTTTAAAGGTATAATTGGTTTTAAATCACATTGAAAAATTAATTAAGATCTCATTATCCTATTAACATTAAAAAATAAGTTAATATCTTTTTGTACTATTTAGAAGGGTCATATTACTATTCATATTACTATTCATAAGTGTATGTTACTAAACACCAAAAATTATATTTATTCTATCACACTCCAACTGACTTACTGATCAAAACTGTAGATGACTGCAGTTCAAAATTCAAAACAAAGTAGAGGAAAATTTATGTTTAAGGGATAGGTTATTACTTTATCTTATAATGTTGTTCTTAACAGATACATATTAAAATAAATGATATTAAAAGAACAGAATTAATTTAAGAGGAACATACCATAAAATGTTCGGGTTGTTACACTCTAAGACCCTTATTTTTGCATCATCCCAATTTTTTAATATATCTCGTCAATTCATCAGTCTCTCAACCCAGTTTCAATGATGAGTATTTTATTTAATATTGGATGGAATAGATACATGATTTTTCATCATCCATGGTTGGTTTCTAGTCCATATTTGTGGGATCCAAAATAGGATGCCCCATCATGAAAATAATTTTCTTTATTGGGTAATTCATTCATAATGGATAAAATTATATCATTTCTCAATAAATAAATTGTGTTTAATTGAGGGGTATCTTATTATACGGGGTGAAAAATACAAATGAGCCTCATGAATGAATTTTTTTTTCTTTGTTGTCAATAATTGTTCCATCTTTTCCCGTCAAAAATTTCATCTAGGGGAATGTTCATTCATGGGGGGTGAAATTACCTCCTAGACTTGAAAATGGCATGGTATCATTTTCAGTTAAATATGGTATAGTCTCTTCCAATTTTAGATATTATTCATGGGAAATTTGTGAAAAGAAGGAATTCCATGTGGTTTTGTGGTCCGCATAGAGATTTTTTCAATGCTAACCTAAAAATCCTTTTACGACCTCTTCCACAATGAAATTTTTTCTTAAATTCCTCTCATGGAGATATTTATAGGCGTAACAATGTTCATTAAAATCTCTAGATTGTTTAGGACTAAATTTCATGACCCAAAAAATTACCCAATCAAAATGGGATCTTATCAGGATGAATATATTATTGTTCCAATGAATAATCACTCATGATTTTAATGAAAAAATGTATACTTCATAATTTTTTTCTTGATCCCTAGGAATTAGTGACCAAAGATTGAAATTTTTTTAGCATTCATGTAAAACAATACAAATGTATCATAATTTTTATTATAGACAATTTTTTTCTTATGTTTACTATGGTGAGGGATTTGTACGTGAAACATGAATTTTTCATAGGCTTCTCGTTCCATGTTATAGACCTACCGAGTTTTGAATCATTTAATTCATTTTGTTTTATTGCGCTATTTTTTTCATTATTATAGTAAATAATATGGTTTGAATGATAAAATTCATTTTACACCAAGAGATCCATTATGGTTTCTTATCCTAGAGAGTACATTGTCCATGTTTTGGATAATTTAAAGGCCTTTAAATTGTACTAATGTAACTAATATTTAGTTTTGAATATCTATGACCATAACCCATGGGGTGATGTCCCCATCAGGGCCTATTGGATGAGAATATCCCAACATTATTTAGAAAATAATAGTGGATTCGGGCCCTAGATATTTTATTTTGGAATCCAAGACCTGATATGGGTCATGTGCGTGTGGATAAACTTTAATAATGGTATCCAACATGTTTTTTGGGGGATGCATAGATAAGATATTCCTCTCCTAGTGATGAATTTTACCTTGGATTACATGCATACTTTTTTGGAATTGTATAAATAACCAACAAGGGAAAATTATTCAAATTTAAAAAATGTTTTCCTCAAGAAACTAACTATATATCTATGATAGTGATGTAGTTTGTGGAAATACATTTTTCTCAAGACCTCAAGGGGTGGAACTCTAATGGAATGTTGACTAAATGCGATGAGTAAATCTGTATTAGTGTATTCCATGATTAAAAAACCACTATTAAATGATTTTTCATGATTAATTTCGGGGATGTTCATGGTGCAGAATAATGTGATGCATCCAAGAAAAGGACCATGCAGTTTTGTGTCTTACAAATAGGGAATATAAGGAATACAATTTAGGTTCGCATTGCATTGTCCCATATATTAATAATGTTATGGATATTTTTTTCATTTTAACTATTTTACTAAATGTGGTTAAAGTGTAAAATTGAATAATTATGGTTAAAATTGAATATGAGGCATGTTTGGATCCCATAGTTCTAGAAAGTGGGATAAATAATGTGATTGTAAGGATACAATAAATCATGATGCACAGTTTAGATGATTTTATTTAAATGTGTTGTGAAATGAAATGAGTAGTAGGAGTAGAAATATTTTTAGAAACCATTTGACTTAAGGATCATGACCGTGTGACCCACCTATATTTTTTCCCTATGGGGACTCTCATGGATTGCAAACAGTTTTGGAATCTATTCCCCTTAATTTTGTGATTTAATTCGTTACATAGATGTTGTAGAATGGTTTGCGCATAGTTTATCCAAATCATGATCCCCTTATACAATGGTGAAATCACCAAAATTATCCTCATTAGAAAATTAAAATTAATATGGTTGTGTGTGATTCCTCATCCTATGAGCTCAAAACCTTCTCATATTATGTTCTCATGCAACTCCGTTCATCTGGTGTCTGATTCGTGATTAATTGGGCATGTTTGATCTGACATGTTATGCTGTTATAGACTCATATCAATTATATAATTTTATATTTATATTAATAATTCTATTTAGTTTTAATATCATTTCCTATAATTTTTTGTCATTGTAATGTATCTCATATCTCATTGATCATATATGAATATGTGGTCAATATCGAGCTTGGAGTCATCTAAAACCTTGAGTTATGTGGTCACCTCATTTTCAACAATATTTTGAGGCTTTGTATCAATGTTGTTGTGCCCCAAAAGATAATTTACTCAACATCCCCTTTATATTTATTTCATCACTCCAATTTGATCATTACACCAATATATTAACCTAATGATCATATATTGTTAACTGATATGTTGTATAACACTATTTTAATCACCCCTTGGGGTTTCCAAATGGAATTGCACATTTCATCTAATTGGATAAAATTCCTTGGATACCTATTTAGAATTATATATGGATATTAAATTTAATTTAATATGTGATTTGAATACTTTAATTTAATTAAGGGTATCACCTAGGTGATGGTCCAACCATAATGGGAATTTACCATGTACTAAATTTCCCTATTTACCACCTAACATTTTATACGACTTTGATCCTTATTAAAAGATTTTTCATTTCAAAATGGGTTTAATAGTCTTTATTATAATGTATGGATTATAATAATTGGGGAAAAAATGGTATAAATAAATTTGATGCAATATAATGGCTTCCTCAAGACATGTTTTCTTTGCATAAATAAATTAAATGGCTCTTGGTTAATCATTTGTAAAGGTTTGTAATACCACAACTTATGATAATGTATTAAGAATTACCCATTGGGAATTGTAATGTAGTCTATGAAATTAAACTTCACTAAAGGGACATATGAGGGTTCCTTCTTCCTATGTTAGAATATAAATATGGATATCAATAATCCCTTAATTATCTATATTTATGATTGGAAAATGTGTAGTATGGTAGATAATCCACAATGAAAATTCTATTCATATTGTTAATTGAAGAAGGGTGTGATAAGATGGTATGATTGAAAATTAATTTTTTTGAAAATACACTTTTAAGGAAAAAGTGAGAAACCGCACAAGAACCACATGCGAGACAACCTGCCCAAGGAGATCCACCATTGGAGAAACGAGTCAAAACATACCCATATATGTGGATAACTTGTAGAAACCATCAGTGGTTTCCTTCTATGATTAATTTCTCATAGCATACTATGGCTTCTACTAGTATCCAATAATATTACCAGCATGTAGTTATTAATAAGGGAAATAGTCCAGTAACATATTGTTGAAATTCGTATCATGTATGATATTAGGAGAATGTGACTGAGGAATTTCACTTGATGATAGTTGATCATCTTTTGTTCATTATTTTGATGTTTATAGAATTATTGTATGTATATTCCCATGCTCTTATTTTTAAATAAAAAATCCATTAATTCTATATATATGAAACAAACTTAGATGATTTTAATATATTTTTCTATATATTTTTAGCTGTTTATACTAATTATACATATTTATTATGTATGATTATTTACACTTTCACCGTTAATTATTTAAAATTATTTTTATTTATTGTACTATTGTTGAATTTTTAAAATTTTATTTTTAATTCAATATTAATAGGAGGGTATAGGATTCCCTCCATACCATATTTACATCCTCACTGGTAGTTTACAGCCTCTGGCATTTGAGGAGGCGTGATTTTGACCATGTGACCCACTAGATTGTAGATCAGTTTCAGTGGACCCTGTGTCAGGACATTACAAAGTTGTTCTAGAGCCCCTTTTTCATTTTTCATACTTGTTTGGAGTTATACAGGAGTCATTGTGTTAATTTATTTGGAATTGATTCAATTCCAGGATAGAGCTAACCCACATAAAGGGGAAACCAAAATTACCAAGAATGTTAATTTGTTATAATGTCTTTCTCAATTTATAGTTGATATGAAATTACTATTCGGTGTTGAACTTTCCTTATGATATTATTAATGTTGGATTTAATGATATTATTATGTCATCTATTCATGTCTAAGGAAATTAAGGAATTATATTAGACCACGTAACATTTATAAATCAATATGAATAATTTCCATGAATTTTTTTGTGTCACACCTATTTCCATCATGATATTTCTTGACTAATATTCATGGTTCCTTCTTATGCATTTAATTTTTCTGACCCTTCTTACTAGTACTAAAATACATAGTTGTTACATAATGTGTACACCTTAAAAATATTTGATTTTAGAACATGATAAATAATAAATCATAAGTACTCTATTATGAAACGCTGACCCATGTACCATTTTTAACTTGGGCAAGAACATTTTATAGTGTAGATTAAGGGTTTGTTTTTAAGTTTTTTCATTAGTTGTATTGAAACTTATCCTTAAAAAATGGTAATCCATAAAATCCATCCATTTTATGTAATATATATATTTTAATGAGAACCATTTTAACACGAATATGATTTATAAATTGGAAACAACCGTCATATACATATGTAAAATAATTAATTATACTTGGAAATAGCCTTAGTAGTGGGTAGTGGGGTCTTTAGTTCATTATTATGGAATAGTATATACACTTCATACCCAATATACATGCATTTTTGAGTAGGAATAGATGTGCGATCTTTAGAAAATGATGAATATTAAAATTTCATAGTTTTTATATGAAATAATCTCACATAATTTAATCTCTTTTGAGGTGTATGTTTTCATTGAATCATATTTCCTTGACAATATCCTCTGGTCTCATGACAGGAATTAGGTGTCGACCATAATCCTAATGTTGTGAGTCCAACATTTACACATATAGAACCTCTTTATATTCCTAACATCTAAATTATGACTGGTATTGAAATGGTTTTTTATATATTATTAAGAATATACATGGGGCAGTTTTACCTTCCCTATGAATGGTAGAGTTGACTCAGGAAGATCAATGACAACATCAACCGACCTTTTGGGGGTGGAGCACATGCTATAGAGTTTTGGATTCAAAAAATACATTCTTTATTCGATAAAATTGAAATTTACCTAGAGAAGATGGTCATGTTATCAGTCTATAAGCTATGTGACTCAACTATGTGGTGGTGGGACATAATCACATAAGAAAGTAAGTAATGAGATATGGTATGGGAAGATATAAATATATACTCTTATGACTACATAATTCCCTAGGCTCCGAGGGATGAAAAAGGTATAGAATTTATGAACCTGTAGGAAGGGAGAATTTTTATGATTGAATATTATTATAATTTCTCATAGATTCATCGGTTTTGTAACAGCCCGATATTTTATGAAAAATATTCTTTTTAATTTTATTAATGTCTTGTGTTGTACGCTACACCAAAAGGAGCTTGCACAACACGCATCTTTGACTTTCCTTGCATTACACGCAATCGCAACCTTCCTCGATAGCGTGTGTAGTACGCAATACTGAGTTTCACGAAACAACGATATACTATTATTAAAACTAGCCGTTATGAATAGTAATAACCACTTTTTAAATTTTAGAAATTTTACCTCTCAAAATGGACTTCATTTTTGGATTCAGAGTATCGAATTTAGCCTAAGGTGAAATTTTGGTACTTTTCGGATAACTTTCATATTCTGATGAATAGTGAAAATTACTAAATTATAATTAAAAACAACTTTTTTAATCGAAATAATTAATAGTGATAAATTATTAATTTTAGTGGTTTTAATGTATATTTAGAATATATTTTTACAATTTAATACAATGTTGGTCATTGAATGTAATTTCACATTTAAACCAGACATAATCAAGTGTCAATCTTTTGACAGATATTGTTTCTTAAAAACACGCTATTTGTTTTAACAGGGGGATTTAATTATAAAATTAATTAATGAAACTTCTATGATATGAATTTGGTAAAATATACTTCATTTTTGAATTCGGAATATGAAATATAGCTTAGGATGAAATTTTGGCATTGTTCTGAAAAACATTAATTTTTGATGAATAGTAAAACTACTAAGTGGTAGTTAAAAAAACTGAATTTTTCATAAAACTTAATTTTACCGCTTCTGTGAATGGAATTTCAAAAATCAGAGAGACACGGTTGATGTCAGTAAGTAAAATGTGGTTCAATGAGATGAAAATAATTTTTGGTGAATAGTAACTTTTTACTTTTATTTTCCACGGTTAAAAGTAAATAGGGTAATTAAGGGTAAGAATGATATTAATATTATCCTAACACATGTCCTAATTCTATTGGACAAGTGTATCTCGACCAGAAACAACCTTAAGTGTAAAATATTATCATTTAGGCCCACTTGAATTAGATTAGGACATTTATTATTATTTAATTCAAAGAAGAGTTAAAAGAGTTAAAATCAAAGTATATTTACTAAAACATTTTTAATATAGGGTTTTACATAAGATAAATTCGATGGTAAATATTAATAAGAAATATAAAAAGATTTCCTACATGAAGGTATTTTATTTGTAATTTTTAGGCATCAAATAATTTAATTTATTTATGACACAAAGATGATGCAGTAATTATCTTATTAATGAAATATTGACATAATTGATGTTATAAACACAAAAATAAATGTAATTTGAGACTTTTTATGAATTCCAATAATTTTCTAGGTTACTATGATATATTAGTGTGGATTTAATCAACTTTGTTCGAACATATAATTCTGTTATTACTTTCAAAAAAATCATATATCAAATAATGTCAAAATTGACACAAAATAGTTTTTAAATCAAATATTATATTATTAATTGTTATTTTATTCCTAAAAATCTAAGGATCAGTCAAATGACTTAGATAAGGATATATATATTAATAATAAACAATTTGGGGTTCGTTTGGCATGTTATAGTAAGTGTATTAACCATATAGTGAAAGAAAACAAAAAGACACGGTAACAGTTAAATTATTTAACTTAGAGTTAAATCTAATTGATAAGGTTAAAATAATACCATAAACTTGTCTAAATCCTATTGGATGATAGGATTTCGACCCATACACACTTTAGCGTCGAAATAAAACCCTTTGGAACCATTATAAACCGATTTTAACTTTAATATAAAATAATATTTTGAGATATTCCTAAAGTGCCCCTCTCCTCCCTTATAAAAGGGTACCTCCTCCCCCTCCTCCTCACACCAATTTGAGCCCTCAAGCTCGGCCAACCCCTGCCAAAATCCCTTCTCCACTTCCCTAGTATCATCATAGAGGTCCTGGTCTTCTTCAAAGACCATCCTTAGTTCTTTAAGTGGAGGCTAAGAAAAGGCGCGTCAAAAAGAGGTAATATCCATTACCGATCTTTTTCAATTTCTTTATTCTTCAACTTCTTCTTCTTTAGTTGTTTCATGATAAAGTAATAACATCAGTATTTCTTATATACTGATATGTTATTATAAATATGAAACAACTCTAATTAACCTTCTATCCATCCTACGGAAAAAGGAAATCACCGCGCGTGCGTACGTACGGAATACCGTCTCCACGCCATAGTGTAATCTATTTTCCGCCACCACATTAATTGGATGGGTATAAAGGTGTAATGAGTAACTATATATGATTATTATAAAGTGATATTGATACTGAAATAGTATACATACACTTCAACACAATTCCACGTCCATGGGAACGATATCATCGCTCGTGCGTACATACAGACTACCGTCTCCACGACGCGATGAGATTCATTCTCAATGATTAACCATTCATGAATAATTATAAAGTATATATAATAAGTAATAATTCAATATATGACCTAATAATGATACTGGAATTATTTATATTTATATGTATGTCATCTACTTAATTCCATTCAATTCAATAAGGAAACGAAAACAGCGTTCATGCGTACGTACGGACTACCGTCTCCATGAACGGTGTATTTCTTTCCATTTACTGATTTATTATATATGTGTATTATGAATATATATATATAAATCATGTTTTATATTCTGTAATTAATTAATCATGATATAAGTAATCATATGAATAATTACAAGTTAAAAACACGAACGAAAAATGAGACGATTTTACCCAAAACGCTACTTTAACATGAATTTACAAAAGAACGGGTAATATAAAGTCATAAGTGGACCATATATGATATAATAACAATGAATATGATTCTGGAATAAGTCAATAACATGATTTAAAACATATACAGGAGGTTCGGACACTCACAAAGCAAGTTAGACCTAAGGTAAGGGAAATATCACAATCTCATTTTTATCCGAGATTGTTTATACTTTAGTATTTACTGGGGTGTATTTTATCATCCACATCCATGTTTCATCAATATTTAATATTATTTCATCCACCTAAAATTGTTTAAATCCATTTTTACCCTTCAGCGAGTTTTTAGTAATATGTATGAAAGGAATCTTTTGTCGTTTTTCGTACGAGGTACTTTTTGACTTTTCCGACAAAAGTACGAAGAATGTTTTTTTAACTTATACGGAAAGAATGGATTTTTAAAACATTATTTCCAAGAGGCCTACTTTATATGTTTTCATGTTTATTTTTAATCAACTTATTTTAGTTTATAATTTTATGACATGTCATGAAAAGAATAGTGTTTTTGAAGAAGAACGGATATTTTCCTCAAGAATGGAGTTCAAATGTTTTATCAAAATTATTTTCCATCTAAAATAATATAGGGTTCTGTTTTTATCCCTATTATTACATTGATTTGATTATGTTGTGAGGGAATTATTTTTATGAAGTCATTTACCTTATATGATTTGTTTTATGATGTCATGATGTTTCAA
This sequence comes from Viscum album, assembly GCA_963277665.1. NCBI lineage: Eukaryota > Viridiplantae > Streptophyta > Magnoliopsida > Santalales > Viscaceae > Viscum > Viscum album. The sequence goes on along the minus strand of OY728148.1, from coordinate 62,396,781 downwards.
GAATCCCATTTTTGTTACATGTGTTATGCGATGATGTATGATTTATGATTATGTGGCACACATAAGAAAGGATTAATTATAAGATGGGTGGGACCTATATCTCCCTAAAATGCATTGGGTAAAGATTTTATATCTCATGAGATAGACATGGCTGGAATGGTAGGTTATACCGGTTCAGTGAAACAAGACTGAAATGAGGGTGACTCGATTCAGAAAGGGACTTTGTCCACTAAGATAGTCTTGGCAATGAGTCATGACTAACAAGAAATGATTCTTTATGATTATGTATGTATGACACAATGTATCATGTTTTACTTTATGCTTAATGGGATTTCATTTCACTACTATGATTTATCCCATGTTGTGAAATTATGCTCTCTTTTGCAGGTTAAGATTTCCAAAAGTTATGTTCTTATGAATATGATGTGATTGATTTTATTTTGTTTACCCTTACTGAGCATTTGAGCTCTCCCTTTTATGTTTTCTTTTCCCCAGGATATAAGGAATGGTTTTAGGTAAAAAAAAGAGAAGATCTTTATGGGAGATATTGAGGATCTTTCACCACGATTATAAGATTACGTTCCGAGTTTCCAAAGACACTAAACTATTATGGTCCTTGTGTGTGTGTTTTTGTTATGTACTAAGTATTCTGCAAAAGTAATGTAATGTCCATGTACGATAAGCTTTGGGTCTCTACAGTTGGTATCAGAGGGAAGGTTTAGTCAACCTTTGGAAACTAGGATGCGAGAACTTTAGTGAGATCCCTATAGATATTTCTAAGGTATGTCTAGTGATGTCCCTAAGGTTAAGTATACGTATAGGTTATAGTACTAGAATTACGCTAATGATCATAGAATTAAATCTAAGATGTTAGATATTGAAGGTACTCCCCCTTTATTATGTTGTTTTCCATAGCATTATTTTTGCCTCTCACAAGATTCTTTTTGTGTTTTGGTTAATGGAGGGAACCAGAAGGAATTTGGTTAACATTGAATCCAATGGACAAATTGGTGACTATGAGCAACAAAATTGTGTAATTCCTATAGATAAAGATCTTGTGATTATGCCAAATCAGTCATCGCGATATATGATTAACAAGGTGAAATTTAGTGGTATGCCTAATTCATCAAAGAAGAGGAAGATAAACTATTATGCATGTTCACATGTTGATGAGCATAAAGAAAAGAAGATTGAGATTTCTAAAGAAGGCAAGAAGAACCTTGAGGAATACCTCAAATGGAGGAACCGATGTTATCTGTGTGGAGAAAAGGGTCATAGAGTGACAGACTGTTATGGAGTTCAATGCATTATTTGTGGAGGACATGGGCATTACCCAACTCAATGCCCTGACCTAAAAAGTTACTTCTAAATCTAGGAAGGACTTATTCCAGGACAATAATTCAAGAGGATGGATTGAAGTGTTTATGTATTGGTATTCAAGAATAATGTTGTTGAGGTACTTTTATTGATGTATTATTCAATTGTGGTTTTCAATAATTTTAAGGTAGCAGTAACCATGAAAAGTGATTCAAATATTTTTGAAAGCAGATGATATGCGCATAATAAAGGGATAAAGAGAAAATGAAATGTTTGACAGTATTCATGAGCTCATGATTAATATAAGGACTAAGTGATATCATGGTTTGAGTATATATAATTTTGAGGATTTTGGTATGTGGAAGGTGTTAACATTTAAACGCATTCATGTTTTCACTAAGGTTTTCAAGAGAATACATGATTAAGGACTTTGAATGTTTGGAATGTGACCAACAAAACATATCTTATGATATATGGGGATCGACGATGGTGTTAAATCTATGGTAATCATTTTCACTATGTTGTGAGAGTGGATTGCAGTATTATGGATAAGCCTAAAGATTGGAATGGATTATGTTGGGCATAGGTTAGTATTGTTTAAGGATAGAATTTTTATCGATATTATTGATGGGCTGTTATAGTAATGTAGTTTTAGAAAAAGGACAACCTGCATGACGGGCGATAGCCCATCGCGTCGGACAAGACTGTGGGAATCCAACCCACAACCGAAGTGCGACTGGCCTTTATCGCCTACCACTGGCCTACAGAAAGTCCCTATTTAGTAGAAACTAGTTTTATTATATTAAGCAGTATGATATATAATGTATAAGTCCATTTTAAGAACCATATATGATTAATCTCACTATAGATCGACTTATGTATATAAATTTTCCTAACCTTTTGAGACAGATGGAATGAACCATCATTCTATCACATGATCTTCTAACACTTCACGAATAAAAAATTCAACTTCATTTATTTAAGAGATGAAGTGGAAATTGTTAAAGGCACGAACAACAGTGAGGTTGTACCAACATAAAGTAAGTATTTATTCTAATTCAAATTCTTTAACTTTAGGGAATCGATCTTGAAAACCAAAAATGTTGTCCTAGTGATCTTATATCTGATGAATCAGATGGTACCTTAGATCGTCACAAATTTATGGCTTTGTGATTACTGGATTTTCCATAGCCATGTTCTCTACCACTCTCCATCAGAACATGATGGTTAGATTTCTCTTCCACATCCATATTTTCACCTATGTGGAAACCCAATGATTAGTTTATTTGGGTAACCGTTACGTTTCATACTTTTGTTTTTAAATATTGGTTTTGATATTCCTTTTTACGATGTGGGTTTCTATTAAATAAACTTTCGAATAGTAAACCACTTATAACCCCGACGAATTTCGAGGGCGAAATTCATTTTAAGGGGGGTAGAATGTAACAGCCCGATATTTTATTGAAAATATTCTTTTTAATTTTATTAATGTCTTGTGTTTTACGCTACACCAAAAGGAGCTTGCACAACACGCATCTTTGACATTCCTTTCATTACACGCAATCACAACCTTCCTCGATAGCGTGTGTAGTACGCAATACTGAGTTTCACGAAACAACGATATACTATTATTAAAACTAGCCGTTATGAATAGTAATAACCACTTTATAAATTTTAGATATTTTAGCTCTCAAAATGGACTTCATTTTTGGATTCGGAGTATCGAATTCAACCTAAGGTGAAATTTTGGTACTTTTCGGATATCTTTCATATTCTGATGAATAGTGAAAATTACTAAATTATAATTAAAAACAACTTTTTTAATCGAAATAATTAATAGTGATAAATTATTAATTTGAGTGGTTTTAAAGTATATTTAGAATATATTTTTACAATTTAATACAATGTTGGTCATTGAATGTAATTTCACATTTAAACCAGACATAATCAGGTGTCAATCTTTTGACAGATATTGTTTTTAAAAACACGCTATTTGTTTTAACAGCGGGATTTAATTATAAAATTAATTAATGCAACTTATATGTTATGAATTTGGTAAATAGACTTCATTTTTTGAATTCGGAATATGAAATATAGCTTAGGATGAAATTTTGGCATTGTTCTGAAAATCATCAATTTTTGATGAATAGTGAAACTACTAAGTGGTAGTTAAAAAAACTGATTTTTTCATAAAACTTAATTTTACCGCTTCTGTGAATGGAATTTCAAAAATCCTAGAGACACGGTTGATGTCAGTAAGTAAAATGTGGTTCAATGAGATGAAAATAATTTTTGGTGAATAGTAACTTTTTACTTTTATTTACCACGGTTAAAAGTAAATAGGGTAATTAAGGGTAAGAATGATATTAATGTTATCCTAACACATGTCATAATTCTATTGGACAAGTGTATCTCGACCAAAAACAACCTTAAGTGTAAAATATTATCATTTAGGCCCACATGAATTAGATTAGGACATTTATTATTATTTAATTCAAAGAAGAGTTAAAAGAGTTAAAATCAAAGTATATTTACTAAAACATTTTTAATATAGGGTTTTACATAAGATAAATTCGATTGTAAATATTCATTAGAAAGCTAAAAATATTTACTACATTAAGGTATTTTATTTTTAATTTTTAGACATCATATAATTTAATTTATTTATGACACAAAGATGATGCAGTAATTATCTTATTAATGAAATATTGACATAATTGATGTTATAATCACCAAAATAAATGTAATTTGAGACTTTTTATGAATTAAACTAATTTTATAAGATACTATGATATATTAGTGTGGATTTAATCAACTTGTTTCGAACATATAATTCTGTTATGACTTTCACAAAAATCATATATCAAATAGTGTCAAAATTGACACAAAATAGTTTTTAAATCAAATATTATATTATTAATTGTTATTTTATTCCTAAAAATCTAAGGTTCGGCCAAATGACTTAGATAAGGATATATATATTAATAATTAACAATTTGGGGTTCGTTTTGCATGTTATAGCATGTGTATTAACCATATAGTGAAAGAAAACAAAAAGACACAGTAAAAGTTAAATTATTTAACTTAGAGTTAAATCTAATTGATAAGGTTAAAATAATACCCTAAACTTGTCTAAATCCTATTGTATGATAGGATTTAGACCCATACCCACTTTATCTTTGAAATAAGACCCTTTGGAACCATTATAAACCGATTTTGTCTTTAATATAAAATAATATTTTGAGATATTCCTAAGGTGCCCCTCTTCTCCCTTATAAAAGGGTACCTCCTACCCATCCTGCTCACACCAATTTGAGCACTCAAGCTCGGCCAAACCCTGAAAAAATCCCTTCTCCACTTCCCTAGTATCATCATAGAGGTCCTGGTCTTCTTCAAAGACGGTTCATAGTTCTTTAAGTGGAGGCTAAGAAAAGGCGCGTCAAAAAGAGGTAATATCCATTACCGATCTTTTTCAATTTCTTTCTTCTTCAACTTCTTCTTCTTTATTTGTTTCATGATAAAGTAATAACATCAGTATTTCTTATATACTGATATTTTATTATATATATGAAACAACTCTAATTAACCTTCTATCCATCCTACGGAAAAAGGAAATCACCGCGCGTGCGTACGTACGGAATACCGTCTCCACGCCATGGTGTAATCTATTTTACGCCACCACATTAATTGGATGGGTATAAAGGTGTAATGAGTAACTATATATGATTCTTATAAAGTGATATTGATACTGAAATAGTATACATACACTTCAACACAATTCCACGACCATGGGAACGATATCATCGCTCGTGCGTACGTACGGACTACCGTCTCCACGACGCGATGAGATTCATTCTCAATGATTAACCATTCATGAATAATTATAAAGTATATATAATAAGTAATAATGCAATATATGACCTAATAATGATACTGGAATTATTTATATTTATATGTATGTCATCTACTTAATTCCATTCAATTCAATAAGGAAACGAAAACAGCGTTCATGCGTACGTACGGACTACCGTCTCCATGAACGGTGTATTTCTTTCCATTTAATAATTTATTATATATGTGTATTATGAATATATATATATATAAATCATGTTTTATATTTTGGAATTAAGTAATCATGATCTATGTAATCATATGAATAATTACAAGTTAAAAACCTGAACGACAAATGAGACGATTTTACCCAAAACGCTACTTTAACATGAATTTATAAAAGAACGGGTAATATAAAGTCATAAGTGGACCATATATGATATAATAACAACTAATATGATTCGTGAATAAGTCAATAACATGATTTAAATCATATACAGGAGGTTCAGACACTCACAAAGCAAGTCGGACCTAAGGTAAGGGAAATATCACAATCTTATTTTTATCCGAGATTGTTTATACTTTAGTATTTACTGGGGTGTATTTTATCATCCACATCCATGTTTCATCAGTATGTAATATTATTTCCATCCACCTACAATTGTTTAAATCCATTTTTACCCTTCGGTGAGTTTTTAGTAATATGTATAAAAGGAATATTTTGTCATTTTTCGTACGAGGTACTTTTTGACTTTTCCGACAAAAGTACGAAGAATGTTTTTTAACTTATATGGAAATAATGGATTTTTAAAACATTATTTCCAAGAATCTTCCTTTATACGTTTTCATGTATATTTATAATCAACTTCTTTTAGTTTATAATTGTATGACATGTCAAGAAAAGAAAAGTGTTTTTGAAGAATAAAGGATATTTTCCTCAAAAATGGAGTTCAAATGTTGTATCAAAATTATTTTCCATCTAAGATAATATAGGGTTCTGTTTTTATCCCTATTATTACATTGATTTGATTATGTTGTGATTGAATTATTTTTATGAAGTCATTTACCTTATATGATGTGTTTTATGATATCATGATGTTTAATGAATCCCATTTTTGTTACATGTGTTATGCGATGATGTATGATTTATGATTATGTGGCACACATAAGAAAGGATTCATTATAAGATGGGTGGGACCTATATCTCCCTCCAATGCATTGGGTAATGATTTTATATCTCATGATATAGACATGGCTGGAATGGTAGGTTATACCAGTTCAGTGAAACAGGACTGAAACGAGGGTGACTCGATTCAGAAAGGGACTTTGTCCACTAAGATAGTCTTGGAAATGAGTCATGACTAACAAGAAATGATTCTTTATGATTATGTGTGTATGCCACAAAGTTTCATGTTTTATGTTATGCTTATTGGGATTTCATTTCACTACTATGATTTATCCCATGTTATGAAATTATGCTCTCTTTTGCAGGTTAAGATTTCCAAAAGTTATGTTCTTATGAATATGATGTGATTGATTTTCTTTTGTCTACCCTTACTGAGCATTTGAGCTCACCCTTTTATGTTTTCTTTTCCCCAGGATATAAGGAATGGTTTTAGGTAAAAAAAAAAGGGAAGATCTTTATGGGAGATATTTAGGATCTTTCACCACGATTAGAAGATTACGTTCCGAGTTTCCAAAGACACTAAACTATTACGGTCCATGTGTGTGTGTTTTTGTTATATACTAAGTATTCCGCAAAAGTAATGTAATGTCCATGTACGATAAGCTTCGGGTCTCTACAGGTTTACTCTTTCTCTAATTGGTGATGATCTTATAAAAATTAGGAGATTCAAGGATGTTGTGGTATATTCCATTTCATCATAGGTCAGTGACTTCAGGTTGTCTACCATTTTATAAATTTATTACTATACCCTTATTATAGTGTGGAACTTTAGGGATGATAAAGGTGAGCGTCATGGTGGTTCAACATGTAAAGTTATCAGTGATTCATTCTCTAGGTGAATATGGTGAATTGTGGAAACTCAAGGATGTTGTCGTAGTCCAACTACTCATATAGGTAAATTTATTATCTATAAACTGTCTTTTATGTTAGGGAATATAATGCCTCCGGGTTTACATGATCCATTCTAGGGAAGAGGATATGGAACGATGGGAAATATATACAGCATATCTAGGAATTTACATCCAGTGACTATCTAGTGGTGATCTACACCAACACCTTGTTCTGATGTAGGTCTATTTGGATCAAAATGTGAATACAACTAGAACACCACTATCTATTTAAGAAAATGTGATGGTTGAGGTAGTTGCATTTTGACATAGGATTCCTAGTTCTAGTAGAGCGGACCTAATCAGTGCAGTCAGGTGATGACTCATGGATAAAGTGCATCCCAATTACAGGTAGCCCATCCTACCCAACTGGAGATGAGAACCATACATTCTATAATTTGAGTTATTATTCATGTATCCAATAATTTATTGCCTACATTATTTGACAAGGTGTCTCTCACTGAAATATATTTGAGACTTTTGTGGAATATTAGGGATTTGAGATCAAACACATTCTAAGACTTATGATGTTATATATACCATTAGGTATCTGTTTAGTGGAAATTAGTATTATTAAGAATTATCCTTGAGTTTGGTAGCTAAATATTAATATGAAATCATTATATATTCTGTAATATGAGATTTTACATAATCATCATTATTGACTGGCCTGTTACCTATGAATCCCATATTGACTTATATCATTAGTGAGTGAAATGTATATCACTATATGGAATTAGGTATATCCATAATGGATAATGAGGCCTCAACAAGACATGAGAAGGGACAAATAAGTATATGTTGGGTAGTATGCCATCTCATCTTTTCAGTATTTTCCTCGACAAATACATTTTACCACCAACTATTTTACCTTCTCTATTCTTGTGTTTTAGATATGGCTTTTCGGATGACATCTCTAGTATTAATCTAGTGTGATTAATTTTTAGTATTGATTTTACATGGTGATTTCTTCCAGTGACCATTCCCTTATATAGTATGGAATAAAAAGAGATTCTTGAACTCAAGAATAAAATAGAGTATGTGGAGGCCAAATGATTCATAAAACCTAGTAATTCACCATGAGGTTTGCTAATCATTTTTTCAGGAAGGTGGATGATACCTTGATTATCTATTTTGATTACAACTATTTAAACTATCTGGAAATCATGAATCAGTATCCACTGAATATAATAGATGATTTTTTGACCAGATTCAAGGAGAGAATGTGATTTCAAAGATATATTTGAGGTTAGGATATCATAAGGTGAATGTCAAGAATTTATACATTCCATGAAAATCATCCATGAGTAGTTACTATCTTTATGAGTACATGGTCATTCAGTCTGGACTTAGGAACTCATCAACATTTTTTATGAGTTTTTTTAATTGGGTTATCCACCTGTATCTAGATTCATTTGTGGTGGCTTTTTTACGAAATATTGGTGTATTCACACTCCAGAAGTTACCATAAAATCCATATTGAGATCACACTAAATTAACTAATAGAGTATAATCTATATTTTATGGTCATAAAATGAAACATTTGGATCCATAAATTCCACTTTCTAGGTCACATCATATTGTAGTTAGTATTTTCAGTAAGCCTAGAGAAAGTGATAGTTGTGGTTTCATGCGAGTTTCCCATGAATGTATTTGAAATTAATTATTTATTTGGTATTCATATGTATTACATACACTTCTTTCAAGATTTATCAGGCCTTGAATCACCACATATAGGCTTGATAATGAATTATGTGAAATTTATAAGGTCACATTCGTGTAAAGAAGCCTTCCTAGACATGAAAGGGCCTTTTGACTTTATTTCCAGTACAGATTCTTCCATAGTTAGAATGGAGCTATGTTTTATTTTTTGAAACATAACATATTGGTCTTAGATCTATTATGATATAGTAAAAATGATTCATATCCTTGGAGTCTATTCATTTGGGTCCTCATAGGTCGAATTACCCAACACATGAACTTTATCCCACTATTATTTTACATGATTTTTGAGGTTTGAGACACTATATTATTTGAGAGTGTTTTGTGGATTTCATAGATCATAAATTACTCAAGTCCATATTCATATATACATATTTAAATATCATGCATCATAGGTGTGTTTAGTACCTACGTTCATTTGATTTAGATCTTCCCAACTATACGAGAAGTCCAAATGATGTGGATGACGCTCTTAGCTGAAAGAAACATACATAAGTGGTCTTGGAATCCATTGGATAATGGTATTTTTTAAGATTATTCTCAGATATGTATCTTGAGGTTTAGGCTTAACATGTTTAGTCTATCATCTCAACCATACCAGTGACCTAAACTCTTCCAAAATAGGTAAAAATGATGGAGTTATTTGATCTTAAAGGAATTTTATGAATGAAAGTTTTATTATATGTGGATTCATCTTCAGTTAGGACCATGGATGGGGATGATAAAATATTCAGACAAGGGTTTTTATGGGTCCTAATAGACATCTTATAGTTTATGATGTAGGTATTCTGCACAGTAGAATGAGTATTTCACCCTGGTTTCACCAAATGTGTCAATATCTATAGATTCAGTACTTAGGGCACAATTTGTAATGTCATATTGTCGACTCCATCACTCGATTTTCCACCTATCAGCTGGTGAAGGTAAATATTCTGTGACTAGAAAGGATCTATATATGTTTTCTAATCATGTATAAAAATATGGTGATGTTTTTATGGATATAGTGACTTATTTTACCTATTCAAATTGTGGAAATCATGTAGTGTGCATTGTCGTGGATTACATGATGATGGTCACAAGATTCTTAACAATAAGAGATACCGTTATTATAGACAATATTAGATGGTTTTACACCAGTTAGGTTTTACATTTTCTTGGAGATCCTCATTTTATCATTTGTGAATGATACTACCGCCTTGCATCATTGTTATATAAGGGGTTGGAGAAGTCCTTACATTCACAACAACTTCTAAACACATCCTATCACCCACAGACTGGTGTATAGATGGAGTATATAATTGATGTTATACATGATATGATTATTGGTTGAGTCAATTAATTTTGGTGTTCATGGGAGGAAAAAATTCTACATATTGATTTTGATTATAATAATAACTTTATGACTACCATAAATATTCCTCCTTATGAAGCCCTAGATTAGGGTTTCAACATATATCGAATAATGTTAGTCACTCATTGAGTTCTTTTGGTTAGTTGGAGGTACTGAAACCAATCAGAATAATGGATTTCTAGTAGTAAAATACTGATAGATTCCGGTCCATTCATTGTGGCATTCTTGTATATCATCTTCATTTACAATATTCAGATATTCCCCATTTGATTATTCATGACTAGGACATGATTTAGGTTGATGATTCCTTTGTGGAGTATCCCATTCATATCATGTATCAGATCATGATGCCATCAGAAGGTAATTTAGTTCATCTAGAACATGTTCTATGGTATCATGACCAATTACAGGATTCGAATTGGGTGTGGGAATCTGATGTATGATGATAGTGGCTAGAAATATTCATTTATGATACATCATTACCCATAGACTTCCAAATAGATGACAAATTTATTTAAAGAGGGGATAATGTAATGGGTCATAATTTTACAAAGGTATGAAATATTTTTTTTAATTTAAATCATTTTTAGTAACTGTAAATGTGCAATCTGTCCTTTGGAAAGTCCCAAGAGTAGTCAAGGCTTGTTATAATCCATGAGATTCAAAAAGTGGGAAACAATTTCCACATTTCCAGATTAAACCATATAGACGAGGTTGCAAGGTTATATTTAACTGAGTGGGAGAAAAAATAGGTATAGTAGGAGCTTAATGGTTTATCTCTAACCATGTGACTCAAGTTACACAGTTGTGTGACCTTCCTGCATTTTTTTATTATTGGTTTTATCATTGTTTTCACACTATTTGGGAAACCAGAAGACCTAACCATGCATGTTAATTACATAATAATTTGTTGTATCATGGTTTGTGTATGGTTTTTCCAAGCCATGTGGTCAGACATTATTCCCCATTATTTTTATTTGAAAAGATCAAAAATCCCCCCATTAAACAATTAATATAATTTATATTTTCCACCTTCCAATTTCAACGGCTGTGTGTGCTTCGACTTCATTTGATATCAAATTCTCCTCAATATAGGATCTCAATTAACCCCTTTCCCTAATTTTTGATTCATGATACATCAAATTTCATGTACCCATTATGTAAATCTATCCTTCTCTCTTACCTCCTTATTATGTTTAATTTTGGTTCAATAACACTATTTTTGTACAATATTAGTTGACTAATTTTCTCGGTGCTAAACCATTTCATTTATCTCTTGCAACACACTCTAAATATAGATTAATATAAATTTAGTATCTTTCCATGACCTTGGTGTAGGTTGTTAAAAAATTTCCCATTGATTTCGAGGCTTCGTAGCAATGTTGTTGCACCATAGGCCTGTATTTTCGAAGAATACATTTTATATTTATTACATCAAATAAATTTGATTATAGAACAATTATATTCCCATATTTATCATTTCATTGCAATTTAATGGCTTTATATCACATATTATGTCCCCAAATCGGTGTAAAAATTGAATTGGAATTTCATTTAATTGGTTTGAATTATTAGTAAATCTATTTCAAATTCTAATTTTATTATAATTTAATTACCAATGTAATTTGAATACATAAAATTAATTATTGGAAACTCTTAGGTGTTGGCCAACCCATAATAGTAATTTCACAAGTAGTAAAATAACTTATTAACTATATAACCCTTTTTGTGACATTGAACCTTATAAATTTGTTTCAAATTTATAAATGGATTAAGTGGTCTTGATTATATAGGATGGCCTATATATGATCATTTCCCGTCCTTAGAAGAAATTAATCTGATTAAATGAAATGGATATAATGAAATTTATTTTACATGATTGGTATTTTCCTTATATAAAGAAAAGGACTCCATGTAATGTTTTCTAAAGGGTTCTAAAACTACAAAATTTATTTTTAATGTATCAAAAACAAATTTTTAATTGTAAATTCATATATGAAATTGAACATGATGAATTATACATATGATAGGGTTTTATTTATGTATTATATTATAAACATGAATATGCATAATGTCTTAGTTATATATATATATATATATATTGGCCAGAAAATGGAATTTATAAGAGGTAGTGCCCCAAAATACACCATGATAAAGGTTGTGATATGACTGTAAGGGATTAGATGAGCATGATTGTATCACACACCCTTACATCAGGTGTTGATCATGATGTCTCACATAATTTCCACTAGTAGGGAATTCGACTTTACATGTTGGGACACATGTTAGAGTATTGAAATGATGTCACACTCACCATAACGGGTTATGAGAATGGAATCACCAAATCTATATTTGATGTTGTTAATTTACCCTATTTCAAGATATTATAAAATCATTAGACTAGTCATGGATGTCTGTGATACACACTGGTCCATCCATCAACCACCACTCAATGTATAAGGCCACATACATTCGTATGTATTTAGTTCATATAGGTGGATGAAGGATATATATATAATTATACTATATATATATATGGTCACTATTAAGACACTTCTTTTCTATGTTCTAAAGCTAATAGAGAAATCAGGTGTCCTTTAGGAACCTTATAAGACTAGTTAATTTTTATGCAACATTTTCATTTTTATTTATTTACAAATGGACACTATTTGTTAATGAGAAATTATTTATTATGGGTAGGAATTGTTAGTTGTTCTATATGGAGATTCATATCACATACCGTACTCAGGATAACTTTGGTACCTGAGATGATTATTTAATTTGTAGGTATTGAACTTTATCTATGTCCAATTAATGGTTATTGATATTATTACATAGTTTGAATTTAAGAGAAGAGGAATGAGCATTCAATAGAGGTGATAGTGAAGAAATAAATTTTCTATTTTTTATATTTGTATAGAATGATTTAATTGTTGTTCCCCAATTACCATTTTTATTTTATCATTCCATATACATGAAACTACCTTTGAGGATTTTGAAATATTGTTATTCTGTTATTTAGTTTTGTATAATTATTTTTTGTAGTTATTTTATTATGTTAATCTACAGTTTCACAATTTATTGATTGTATTTGTTTGTATTTATTCATCCAAAATAGATTGTAAAATGTTTATCAGATGTGCCACAATAATAAGATGTTATAGTCTACCCAACAAAACCCATTCATTACTAAGCTAAAAGTTGGTATCCCCTAGCATACATGGATGTGGGAATGAGGCCATGTGACACACTATCTCGGGGAAAGGTTTATGTATCCACTAGATCACTATTACAAAAATGTATCATTGAAATAGGGGAAAAATATTTCCCTTTAAATCGTAATCTATTCAATAACGTGCCACCATCTCTATATAAGAGGGAGAATAGTCATAAGATTTAATATGTGGGATTCTAAATATTAGGAATGATGTGGGATGAAAAAAATTATTAGGGTTTATAATGATATTAAAATCCTATCAATAGGTTTAATTTTTATTTGGTTGAAAAGTATCTTCTGTGGGAACATATATAAATCCAACTAAGGTATATTGAGTGTAGTCAATCATTATTTTTAATCAGAACACTAAACCTCCATTTTTATGATCGGGGAGTTTTATGGAGAGTCAGCCTCCAGCATACATATTTTTTTGTTGGTGAAAGGGTTGTTCATGAATATAAATAGAGCATTTTATGTCATGTTTTAAAGTGAATGGGTAGAAATGTTTTCATTCTGCAGGTCTGAACAATGAGTAGGAGAGATTTTTTTTATATGATTGGGTCTAATACATAAGTACCATATTTCAATACAAATCTAATCAAAAAAAAAAGAATCAATACATATGTAGTTCTATTTATTTTTTCTAGCATATTGGTCGAATTGTTGCAGTGGAAATGAGAATTTTTATTCGAATAAAAGTTGAAATGTGGGATGAGACATGTATTGGACCCTGTATTGACGATCTAACTGATTTATAGTAGAGTATGGAAAATATGATTTTTTATGTGGCTGGACTGGGATATAAGATGTTGGTGTCTCAATATATCCTTTCAATGTGATAATTATTCTCTATATAGTTCATAATAATCATGATGTATATTTTCTTGAGGTAAGGAAATAATCAAATATATTTAGTTTCGTGTGGTAAGGATGTAGGAGACATGAATTTAAAAATGGAATACTATAATTTGAATCATATATAGAGATCTGGTTGTCTGAACACATCTTGAATCAATGGTATGTATGCTATATGTATACCATGAATTATAATGTACTATTAGATGGATTTTTACCATTTATTTTAGCATTAGGTGGTAAGAAAATCATTTGGTCTTACAATATTATGTCATATGTCTGGGAACATATGTTGTGAAAATGATGACTAACATGAGGATAAACATGTTGAGATGTTCTGACATGCTCTGAACGTGAGGGTGGGGGATAAGGTTTACACCACGATTCTAGGGATTCTCAAAATAAGAGAATTTATATGGTGAAGGACTATATTTGCACATGGTGATATAATCATCATCACAAGGAGATGGATTTGACTTTGATAATAGATCATTAAATGGGATAATTATAAAGAGACAACTGTGATATATTATAGAAACTCAATCAATGGAATCCTTAAGACATTGATCCCACCATCACTAATGTCAAGAGGATGATCATGGGGATCTGAAATTTCCCATATCATAGAGTGTGATAAATGGGATAGATTTTTGTGGATATATAAGAAACATGAAAAATGTTATTATCCGTCGAAGGAGAATTTATGTACATAGATCTTTCTCATATGTATGGGTTACAAATTAGTTTCTTTGATAGATCCTTGATTGAGTAACCCATCATGAGATATCCCAAATAGGTCATTGTTTATATACATGATATTGGTATTTTTTCATCATTATTAAAATTTTAACGGTACTAATACACATGATATAGTTTTCACTAAATATCTCTTCAAAATGTTAATCAATACATTCAAATTTCATTATGAACCATGGAGTTTAATGTCATGTGTAAAGGACGTTGAATATGTTATTTTATGTCAAGCAATAATGACATTGGTTCCCCAATATGAAGAGTAAAAGTTTTGGATATAATCATAAATATTGACATGGGTTTAACTATAAATTATGGGATATTATGAATCAATCCATACCTAATTCATGGAAATTTTCTATAAACACACAATTTATCATCATATAGTAAGGGAATATAGTGTTCCTTTTATAATATGTATTCTACAAAAATAGTAAACCATAGGTGGATTCATACACCTTGGTAATGTATTTAATCCTCTACCAAAAATCATTCAGCCCTGTTATCTATACTCAGTATGATATATAAGGGATGTAATAGGTTTATTCATCCACACAACGATGGTAAATGAAGGATACATAAAATATATATTTTTGGTGGGTGGAAATATATATAATGTATAGTTATCGCTATTTATTTCAAGAAAATTAGAATAATTATGTCCATTGATCAAAGATGACTTACAGTGCATATATGACCCATACATAACGATGTGAATTTTTTTTACTTCATTTAGAATTGGTTATTAATTAGAGATATGTGCATAAAAATGAATTATTTTATTATATGATTAAGCCACAAATAAGTCTTATTGTGAACTCCCTACAGATTTTTGATCTGTATACCAAGTGGAATATTTTTCATTCCTTATTTGACTAGTTTGGATGACCCTTAGATTGGAGATCTAAGCATTACTATGTATAATATGATTACATGAATGAATACATTCATCGTTCTTGACATAAAATTATGTTTATTATCATTCAGTAATGACATGGGCCACTCAATGTGAAATAATTTTCAAAATGGCTTTACTCATGAGTAGAAATATGGGAATTACTATATTTCTTTTCAAAATTTTAATCAGGAAAAATATTATTTTGTATGACAATCTCAGTATGTAGGTCTAAATAGGACATAATGAGAGGGCTTCCTTCATTTGGGGTGGATATACCTATATGTTAAATCATGTCATAAATACATATCCAATGTGGTCCAGAATCATGACACACACAGTTTCTCGATATGACATGGTAGGTGACTAATTCCAAGGGTGATGTCCTCTCATTTGATATTATTATGGTAGTGTGGAGTTCATTTTCTTAATATGATGAAATTGATGTTATATATTTTATTATCACGTGACATGGATAATGTTACATGAAATGTCACATCAAAAAACAAGGATGATGGTTTAATGTATACATGCTAATGATGATATTTTTGACCAAATAAAATTATAATCCGTATGTGAAAATCGGACTCAAGGTAAAGGATTCTATAAAAATGATCTTCATGATAGAGGAAAAGTTTTTGTTGGGCCTAGTTCAAATGTTCTAATTACTACATATTATTTTGTAATAGTAATAAATCCACAAATAGTCATTGAATATATACTAGTAGAAGTCAAATTCTATGTGTGAAGTCCCATCAGAGGGAAAATTATGGATTTATGTAGTTCAATATCATAATTTATGGCCATTACTGTATGGATGTTTATTGTCTCGGGACCTATACAAAATTTTTTGTACTTTTATAGTCTTGATACAAATATAGACTATATATTCCAATGTTGTGCAATCATGATGATGTATCATTTTGTTTAACATCATTTTATATGAATGATTTTCCATTTATTTTAAAATAATGTGATCTGGATGATTGTTTCTTGTTATTACACAAAAATAATTCTTCACGAACTATGTGTTGGTGGTGGGTGGACTAAGCTGTGTGTCCATCGATACTTACGAATAGGATCCATTAGAGTATACATTTTATATGACATACGTTCCCTCCCACATTGGTTCCAATATTGTATATTTAATTCTGAGTATCATTGGAGTCTTTCAGATAAACACCATCTCTCCATCATGTAATGTCTAGAGGAAAATAAATTTTTAATGGATTGTTAAATTTGGTTTTGGTAGAAACAAAAATAATGTATGGATGGACATAACATCTCATCTAGTATCTCTAATATGTTGAACAATTTAAAATATTTTTCATATATGTATAACTGATTAAATATGTTAACACATCGATAGGGAGCATGATCCTTGATGGTAATAACATCCGATATCCCATATAATAATGAGCATGGGTAACATTTTTTATAGTGCTGGCCATAGTTTGGTAAGTCCATGAGGCAGGTAGGCGCATTTCCATCCAATTATTTTCATCCATATCTATTATCATCTAATTTATATTTAACAGGGTCCTATTTATGAACTATGTCTATTCATTATCTACTACATGGTAATAGGATAAATAGTTGGAAAAAGTGGCATACTCATGATATAGTCATTCCATTTCACAATAATTGAAATACGTTCTATTTTCTAATTTTATTGTATGAGGGAATGAAAATATATTTATGGTTTTTCCTCTCCTGAAGATGAAATATTCCGTTCCCTGACCACTTTGAGTGTTATTTCTTAGTCAAACATGAAAGAAAATCATCAATAGGGAGATTTTTCAAAAACTACCTGTCTATAGTTGGAGGATATTGTCCAACGATGTCTATTCCCCATATAGAAAATGGCCATGAGTATTTGGATGTTTGAAGAATATTTGGTTGTTTGTGAATGAATTTTTTATGATTCTATAAGGAATGTGTCATTTGGATTAATTTTTTAAGAAATTAATTATAGTGGGAATGTATGTACAGAAACCTTAATATTTAATAGGAAATCATAAATCCGGGCAGGTGGGTGCTAAAGGCATCAATGTGAACTTAAATCATGGTGGCATCATTCTCTTATCGATTAATAATCCAATTAAGGACCCCATCATATAACCTATAATATAGAACATTTATATTGTTGGTTCTATATGATTGATCAAATTTAATTTCTCGTATTAATTGTTTCTCCCTCTTGACTATTTCTATTGGGAAATATCCCATTATATGGTAGTCCACAAAGGGTCTCATACATATTGTGGTGGGATAATAGGTTTTATGTATCTAGATAATCTTACAATTCTTGTTACTGTTATCTTGAATGAATATTGATGCCATCCAGGGATGCCAAATTATAATGATTGTTTCCTCCCTATTAGAATTAGTGAGGGGAGTGGTTTTATTTTCTTTGGAGGCATCCTAGAGATTTTTTAATTGTCGAACAAGTGATAAATTTTTCTCTTAATAATATTCCACTATTAGTCCTCATACATGGATTTTTGTAGGTATTTTCTCATCTTTATTTATGTCATAATCTTCATTAATCATTTTGATTACTAGTTCCGAATCAACTTTTATCTTCTTGTGAATGATTTTTAACTGATGTGAAAACTCTAGACCTATAATGATATCCTGATATTATACATCGTCATATATGAACCTTTATGAAATTATTATGTCGCAAGGTAGAACAAACTTTGATGAGAAATGAGCATTAATCCCAACCCCACTATATTGATAATGGGGTCTTCCACCCTAATACCTATTAGACTTCTGGATGCACCATTGAAAAAAAACATTGATAAATGGGTTCCCCTTGATTTGATAAAACTAATTCATCGTATAGTTCTATATAAAAATATGTCTTTTATATTTACGGGTGAAATGATATAAAATATACAAATTCATATCATTTTACATCTTTATTAGGAAAAAAATGAATGTAAACATACGATAGATGATCACCCACCATGATAAAAATCATGTAAAAATTATACAACTGATAATTTATTTGAGTAGGTTTCTACAACAGATCAAATAACATTGTGATCCAATATATAGTGGATTGGTTTTTGGAAAAATATTATTATAATTATACTTCAATTATTTATATCTAAATAATTATTAACATCATTTAACATGGTTTGAATGTGATAATATATGTTGTTTTAACTTCCAATGTAATTATATTGTAAGAGGAAAGAGACTAGTGATCTCTATAAGGCTATCACATACAAAAAGTTATCATTTCATTGAATGTTTGCATCATTAGTATAAGGATAAAGATATATATCTTATGACTATATAATTTTTTTTTGAAAATATTAAATCCAATGAAATGTGTCCCCAGTTTCCATCACTCATGTGAAGGGAATATATTTTCTTGTAATTTTAGAAATAAAGAGATATTTGTAGGGCATAATTAGTTGATGCCATCTCAACATTATATGGTTTTGAGTAGGTGACATGTGAAGTAAATCCATTTTTATTCATTGGGGTGAATTATATTCAATGATGGTGTATGGAGAATATGAAAAATTTCACTGAGACGATGCATAAAGAAACATTCAATGGGTTTAATTTTAGTTAGATTTGTCAGAGTTTATGGATGATAGTTTCATGATCATCAAGGTTGTAAGATTACTATAAATATTTTATCATAATGTCATCAAAAAAATGTTTATCAAACAATCCCATAAGAATATTAAATATATTATTAATTTAAAGTTAGTACAATGTGAAATGATTACTCAAAACATATGAAATTACCCAATATCAATTTACACCCTAGTGGGGAATAATGGTGGTGGTTTCTTCAACTTCCTGGCACATGTTGTTGTTATTTTGTCCGAAATATCATACATTAATAAGATATCCAAATATTTTATTTTTTAGTGATATTTTGTACTCTTATTTTCAAAACAAAATCATCATATAGTCATTATCAGTAGAGATCCCCGAAATTGATGTACATTCTGATTTGAACATTATTACTCGTGAATGGGAAGATATTGATAATCTATTTGGGATATTTGATATCTAGAATAATTTTTAATCTAATGATCATATCATCTTTAGACTAAAGTTTTGTATTATGATCCAGGGGTGTTCTTATAGACACTTGATTATTGTCTGGGTGGACTTTTGGTAGGCCTATGTGGAGAGTGGCCACCTCAAGACCATGGCCCACCATTTCTATGTTGTTCATGGAGGAAACAATATGATTTTTCTTTTTGAAGGAGTTATTAAACACTTGTTTTATAGAATACATGACTGCACTAATCAATGTGATTAATGGGTCTTCAATTGTATATATGTTTCCTTCACAATGTTCATTGATGGTGGTAGTTATTCGGTTCTAAAGTTATAGAGGGGTATCCATATGGTCATCCTACTCTTCCTCTTATACAAATTTATATACATTATACATTTCATTAGTGTGATCGAGTGGTAAGTTATGTTCTATTGAGTTTTGGGAGGAGCATATATCATTTCATTAAGTGGATAATTTAATTTTAACTGACCTATATGACCATGATGTATTTCATAGAAACTCTATATATGATGGATCAATAGATGTATATCTTGCTTCGTCATATTATTTTGCTGATGAGACATACTTTTTTGTCTCAGTTGTTGGGGACAAGATTCCCATGATATATAGGTACTAATTGATGAAATTTTCATCTGAGTTTTCACCATTTTCTATCGATTCAGAAAAAAAATCAACACTAATAGACTCAATGATAAAGAGTTACATCATGAATATTTATGAATATGTTTTATGACATAGACTCATTTAATCAATCTAGTTGATGGAAAACATGTACTCAGAACATTAATTATTTAAGGGGCTGGATATGATCATTTATAGACCATTCATGGTGGGGACCATGATAACAACATCAACCATGGGTTATTTCCTTTTCCTCTAATAAAATACATTGTCTGTATAGTGTGATTAACAGTATTTGATTTTTTCATTATCAGTATAAAATGTCCAAATTTGTTCATTAATAATGTATTTCATGTATTGATGGTACAATGAAGAGTTTTTAGAGTGTTGATGCAGTAAAGTACTCCCTAATAAGGCACTGAATGTCATGTTTTTTTGAACCATTAAAAACCCTGTATTGGATATGAGGAATCCAAACCGAGCCATGAGTTATTCTGGCCCAATAGAATCATCCCAATTTTTCATATCCCATTATTTTTATTGTAGTAGGAATTGGTTATCCTCATTGAATCCCATTTGGTGATGTATTCATACTTTAATGAGTTTATCACCAGAGTCATTATCTATAAAAAAATTCTAGAGATAGAAAACATTTATCCTTATATAAACATACATGGTTCTGATTTTTTCTGGTATAATAAAATCTTCATCATGATCTATGATAGAGATAACACCATGGAATTACCTTGGATCATTCTTTATATAATAGACCCCAACAATGGACACATCGTCGTCAAAAATCTGAGGTCTTAAAAAAACCTCAATAAGTGCTTCCCTAAGGGATTTTAGTAGTCTTAGGGAATAAATAATTGATATCTTGTACGATACCAAGGCTTTCTATTTCAGTATGTGAGACATTTTTTGGGACGAATTAGTGTATAAGTTGTATTTGTTGTTAAATAGTGTCAATAATGGTCAAAATGAAGGAGGAACTTCAATGTCAAGGGAGATTGATTGAAGTTAAGATGCCTAGGGAATTGTTTTGGATTCACAGCATTCGATGCCATGCTTAGGAAATCCTCCATGTTGTTATAAATTATACGATTTATGTGATGCACCTATGTATAAAGAATGTGTATCATGTGTGATACATTTTTTACATCATTAAACTAGCATACTCTTAAAGATGATTGAATTAAACTTTAGAATTCAAGTTCCAAAAATAAGTGGGGATGAATGGAATGCATCAGATTATAATTTGAAGAATTAAAGGATTAGAATTTGAGGTGGCCATGCATTTAAAAAGTAAATTTTATTATTGTATAACATTAATTTTGTCCAAATCATGAGCTTCCCATTCATCATTCAACCCAAGGCATGTGCATGACCACTAGGGGTTAACCACACCCATGGGGAAGCTAAGACGAGGCCAGGCCCAGGAGCGGCATGGGTGCACAATGAATGCCACAATAATGGGAGGAATATATGATTGAGGTAATAGTGGGTGCTAGGTTCACACTCGAGAAGGAAGAGTGGGTGTAATAGTGTGACCATAGAGAACTAGTGTAGGGAAGCACCAGAGTGGGGGAGGAGAGTTATGAGTGTTTAGCGGGGGAGTTGATTGAAAAAACATGGGAAAACATAATCTCTATTTTTACGTGGGAAAATATTTTAAAAATGTGAATTTAATCTCTATTATCTATACAATAAAGAGTCCTTACCTACCACTCGATCAATTAGTGGCAGATGGATCTAATCTATATCGTCCATAAATCCTGCACTGTGGGAATATGAACCCAAGCCGCCAGATTCTCCCGAGTTATTTGAAGAACTATGTCATCAGCTTCTTCACATCATTGCATGCCACCAATATTGTTTCTCATTGAAGATGAAATCAAACCACCATGGGTGATCTCTTTCTATCTAAGAAGAGTGTCATTATTGGACCATGACCATGCATGCAATCTATGTCTTGAATGCATTTGAATATCTTGAAGGAGGTTGAGGAAAATGATGTTACGAGGCCTTTACATTCATCCTAGATTCATGGAGGATCCATTTGAGATTTATGAACCATAATAATGCATAAAATTTTGATTCCATGAATGATGATAGGATACCGTGTTTGGAAAAAGGTAACACACTGCAAGACTCAGGATATATTCACTTTTGGGTATCAATATATCAAAACACATGAAATTTAGAGTATTAAAGCCACAATATCTGAAGTGTATCATTAATATTTTAAACATGAAAAAGGATATTCTCCTATATTATAAAATGAGGATTCCAAGATGGGCAGATCTTATGCTACCCCATTCCCAAGAGATAATGTTTTCGAAAAACTGAGCATATTTAAACATCACCTCATGTAGCATAATAATTACACTACGATCCTTCAAGGATGTGTAAAGAAGATATCATGAAAGACTTCGACAGGTGTCAAACACCCTTGAATATATTGACAATGAAATGGTTACCACAACACGTGATTTGTTCGTCTGACCTACGTTGTGCTTTGCGACGACCGAATAACGTTGATCAAGTGGTTGAGTCATTAACCTTCCACGGTGCTTCACGATGTCGAGTTAACTCTATAAAAAGAAATATCATGCATCCTATATTTGAAGAAGAATACCTTTGGCCATTATAGATACAAAATGAATGGTGGGATCACACTCATGCTTACATGATTTTATTCGACTGATTGCAATGGTTCGTGTGCAGGAGAATGGAAGTATGTGTTGCATGCACCCATGTGCATGGTTTGAAGAAAGTCTGAGGCCTTGATTAGTTGGCTCAGACAAAGAAAGTAATTCACCCATTCGGGTTCGAATTAACATACACATATAAACATAAAAAACCCCTTAAACTAGAGTAAGAGGATGAACGTACTGAAAATGAGGAAGAGTATAATAGGTCTAGTGAGAGTCTGATTAAAGAAATACAATTATTAGGGTTTCACTCTAGGTAAATAATAATTGAATTAATTCATGAATGTATACAAATTCATAGATTCTGTCACATAAATAAATAATCCAAAATAACTATGTTCATGTGTGAAAAGTATAAGATGAAAGAAAGGGAAGATATGGTTCAATCAATATGCTATTTTGATGAGCACATGCATTCATGAACAATAGATAAGAATTGATCCAGATACCTCCAAGGGACCCAATATTCATTACATGAATAATGATATTAAGAAGTTTTTTTAGCCAATAAGAGAGAAGATGTTCTAGTGAAATTGGTTGTTTCACAAGAGAAAAAGAGGGAAGAATATCTAGTGTATTTGGTTGTTACACTAAAGACGAAGAATAAGATGTTTAGTGTAGTTGGTTTTGCACGAATAAAGAATATAGAAGTAGAGGATTGTTGATTTGAACTAAATTTTTAGTAAAAAAGTGATGCCCACATAAGAAGATCATGTGAAGAACCTAACATTTGAAGAAGGAAGAATAATACCTCAATATTCAGAATAATAATCTTTCTTGGGGCTACAAGTTGGACTAGGCTATCACCAATCCAGGGAAGAGGATTGTTTCCCACACCGTCTCTAATGTGTATGGACTCACACTGACTATAGGGTAGTTTCCTTGTCACTACACTATAAAATCATATTATATTATATTAGATAATCCATACAATATTCATACCCATAAAATACAAGGACGTAGCTGCTCATATTTAATGGTGATCCCTGTAAAAATATTGTTTGAATATTTTTATTTCATTTTATTATTTCATGCAATAGGTAAATGAGAATAAGAGAATCATGATCCTAACAGGTCAAGAGGTACAGGGATAAAAAGTTTGAATTTGTTTTAAAAGTCCCCATCACTGATTCACCACACTGTTAGGGGTCGATATATCCCTAACTGGTCCTCATAATTGGTATATGAGAAATAGGTTCATCTCTTTTGGATTCTCTACAGTGAAGGTATTACCTTTTTAATACCTAATTTTCTTTCATTATTTCTCATTGATGTTCACTTCATCGTAATATTTTGTTATCTCTAAAAATAAGGCTCTATCTACAAAGAACACAATGAATAGAAAAAAAATGAGAATATAAAGTTGAAGAAGAAGTCCTTAACTAATGAATAAGAAGCATATGGTTCTCCATATCTGGATGACATTGAAAACACAGTTTACGTGGAATGTATTGAGAAGGTGGATCAAGTCACCACCCAAAACATGGGAAACCTTCCTACCTCAACAGATCAATAGGCTTGTATTAGTACATTTGGAAAATATTCTCATGATGAAAATGATAGCTCATGTGGTGAAGATCAATCTACAACATCTCAAGAGATATCAGTTGATAGATTAAAATGATTTCACATGGTATTACTAAAGAAATTACAACATTGGTATGTGGTTTAGTTCAATGCATGTAGGAAAATATCACTCATCTAGAAGAAGAAACTATTTTTTGGGACAATGGCTTACACGGAAAAATTGTTAAAAGTTTAAAGAACTCCAGACCAGTTGAAGCCTTTGAGGAAGAAAATTAAGGGATTTAATGTAAGATTATCAATTTGGCTTAATTATTTTTTACTAAATGGAGGGATTCATCAAGACTCTGGAAGAGAAGATCAATTCACATGAAGATGAGATAAAAAAAACATTGAAGTCAAAGAGTTATATTTGGAAGAAGACTTCAAGAAGATCATAGAACATGAATCTTTGTTACAGAATAATGTAAAGATGCATGATGATGAGGTTGAATGATTAAAGATGGAATGTGAATATAAGATGATTATAATTGAATAATATAAATATATCCAAAATATAAGATGTCTAGATTTGGAATCATAGTTATCCAATCTAGAGAACACACATATTAATCCTTCAAAATATAATGAAAAAGTAGCTTCTTGCAATCAATATTCACTATAGTATTCTAATATCAAAATACATCCAACGTGTGATAATAAGACCATGGCTACACACACTGAGCTATCAAAAGATGTTGAGAAAGTGAATATAGAATCCATACAAACATGTATTAATGTTTCTAAATTATCGTCCACAAAAAAGTGCGGGATGGGCAAAAATTTTTAAACAATTATGGATGAAGAAAAGTGAGAATAAAAATACCACCATGGCTCTGGTGGATATGGGAAAGCGTCTGGAAGATATCTCCACACGAGAGGCACAAAAAATCAAGAAACAAACTGAGAAACCTTATAATTATGCTTTGATGAAGTAAAGGTTTATTTGAAAATGATTTTTCTATAATAAAATTGGGCATTGTGCACTGAATTGTTAGTACAATCCGTTAAATGTAAAATCATAGAGAAATCCCATCTCATGTCAGAGAAAGCTAGAGACGAAGAACCAACATCAACAGATCATGATGTATTTGTATAATGTAAACATATTTGGAATGTTAGATAACATCTTTGATATAATAAATATGAGTGGTCACATGAATGGTGTATGTTCATTTCAAGAGGTTCCCAATGATGATAAGAAAATAAGATCATAGAAGCTGGACAAAAATAAAAAATCTAAGAAGTCCGTGGATTGTTTGTTCAAGAAGGTGAAGGGTGGTGAATCCAAATGAACAACTATGAAGGATTCCACTCTAATGAATCCATTTAGAATATCCAATCCTGATGCATCAATTCCTAATGACATAGTGGTGGATCAGCTAGAGGATTTGGAAATAATGGAGAAAATGGAAGATGTACATGTTAATGCTTCAATTAAAATCAAAAAGATGTTTTTAGATGATGCAATATATATTCTATGTGTGTGGTGAAACAAGGTTGGTCACACTATTATAATACGCTTTGAATTTACTCTATCCCAACAAGAATTCCTCTAGAAGATACATCTTACACTAGGTGATTCTAGTGCTTTGAAATCCCTTCCAGAGATAATATTCACAGAAAATGAGATGGATAAAATAGCAAGGTCTACACAATCAGAGTCATTGTTGAAGATCAATTGTGAATGTGTGAAGAATAATGAATCTAGGTGGAGAAAATCATTTCAACCTTGTTTTTCACATTGATAGAGAAAGGATGATCCACCTTATTCCTTTAAATATTTGTGTATTGTATTTTTTCTTAGTATACACAGAATTGAAGGTGTGGAAAGATATTAGGGATAGAACCATAGATTAAATGATGAGAAGTGTTCCCTTGAGTGGGAGACACATGAGGATGAAGCTAGATTCATTATCTCAATAGGTATCAACACAATTTTTTTTATAAAATTGATCTTCTATAAATATTTTCTGATGATCATGTCAGGAAAAAGGTATGTTACTTCTAAATATCACATCCTTGGTTACTCAAAATAAATATTATTACACAAATTTGGAGTAACAATGTTAATCAGTGAAATAATAATAGTGAATATACCCTAAGGAAACTTATCCTGTAAATTACAGTTAAATGTTTTTTATCCTTTTTTTGAAGAGAGTGAATAAGATTCACGTTGATTATTTCATACCACAATTATTATTTTATGCCTGAACTGAATGTGTAAATCCAATGAAGATGTGTACATGAGTTATTATCTCATGAGGTATCATGATTCCATGGATAATGGATAGCTCTATTTTCTAATTCAAATACTCTTGTTTTCTACACCGAGCATTGCTCTAGTACACTTAGCGTGAAATGATTGATGGCACGTTTCATAAAAATGGAATGATACAATCCCTACCAATAAATTTTTATTTCTTGTCAATGAGTGGAAAAGAAGTGAAATAAAAATAGTAAGGGTAGATATAATATTCACATTTTGACATTGACACATTCCTTTCAGGAGAACTTTTAATGTATTAATAAAAAATACAAAGGGGGGTATTATGGGGGACCAAATTGTGTATATGATTTATTTTTAGTCAAAAAGAGTCAATAATGGTCAAAATGAAAGATGAACTCCAATGTGATTGTAGATTCATTACATTTATGATTCTTGGCTAATTGTTTTGGATTCACAGCTTTGGATGCCATGCTTGGGAAATTTTCCATGTTGTTGTAAATCATATGACTGATTTGTACCTCATAATTTCAAAGAATATGTATCATGTGTGATACATTTTTTACAACACCAATGTAGAGTCCATTTTATTATTATAGGAGTACCCATTAGAATTCATGTTCAAAATAGAAATGATGAAGAAGGGAATGAATGGGATTGGAATTTTAAGAAGAGGGGGATTGGACATTGATATGGCCATGCACATATTTCAATATTTCCATAAATTTCCCATAGAAATTTATTTTTTGGATAAAAACAATTGGTCCAACCAAAGAGCTGACTAGCCAAAATTCAACCCATGGAAACCACATGACCCTGTGGGTCATCCACGCCTATGGCGATGATAGGTTGAGGCCAAACCTGAGAGCATCATGGGCGCACAATGCACGCCACCTTGAAGTTTGGCACAGAGTCACAAGGGGATAGATGGTACTAGGTGTTTCCTGTGGAGGTAGAGTGGGCGATAATAGTGTGCTGGTAGAGACCCACTGCAGGGCGACATTTCAGGGGCGGTGAGGATAATTCTGAGCGGTTGGCAGGGGGAGTTAATTGATATACCACCAGAAACCGATGCCGCTTTTTGATGTGGGAATTTATTTTAAAAATTAATATGTAATCTCTAACATCTAACCAATCCTGCCTCTAACCCTACCATTTGAACAATCCATGGAAGACGGACCTATATCTGATGTCCATCAATCCTGCATTGTGTGAGTATGAACTTGAGATATCCGATCCCCTTTTGGTATATTATAAACTGCATCATAATCTTTTTTCCAACACTACATTTGACTACAACTCCCTCTCATCAAAGATAAAGACCGACCTCTATGGATGATCCATTTCCATCGAAGAAGTGTCTCATGATTGAACCAATACCGTGCATGCAATCTACATCTTGCATGCATGTGAATATCATGAAGTAAGAAAAAGAGAATGGAGTTATGAGGCCTTATCATTTATTTGATATTAATGGAGGATCCATGTATGATTCACAAACATGAATAATGCCGAAAATCTTCAGTCCATGCACAATGATATGTGTCCCTATTCGAAAAAAGGAAACACACCACAAGACTCAACATATCTTCAATTGTGGGTTTTCAGATTTCAAAACATGATAAAGAACAAGAATTCAGTGTCGCGATATCTATGGTGTATCATTATGATTTTGGACATGGAAAATATCCTCTCCTCACATATAAAAGGAAGAGCCTGAGACAAGAAGAGATGCTCCCCCATTCCTGAGTGCTCTTTTTTTTGAAAAAAAATCATCTCTGTACATCACCTCAAGAAGATAAAGCATAGCATTTTGATCCTTGAAGGCTCTGTGAAGAAGAGATCCCACAAGCCTTCGATTGATACTACACACCCTCAAATAACATCATGATGAACCAGTTCCCAAAACATGTGGTTGGATCCTAAAACCTTCGTTGGGCATTGCGAAGTCCAAATAATCGTAAACCTGTGGTTGAGTCATTAACGTTCCCTTATGCTCCGTGAAGTCAAGAACACTCTATGCAAAGAAGAACCACACATCCTCTACATTAAAAAGAAGTCCAGTGGAAATTATGGATACACTGTGAAAGGTGGGATCAACCAATTTTTTTCAGTCTTGAACTCAACAGATTACGAGGGATCTTGTGCAAGAGAAGGGTAATACATTTTGTATGAAACCATTTTTATGGTTTGAAGAAAGACTGATTCCTTGAGTTGTTTCCTTGAATGAAGAAAGGTGTTCACTCATTTGGGTGTAATGAAAAATACACATATAAACCTAATAAACCCCCTAACCTAGTGCTATAGTATTAAAGATAATAAAATGAGGAAGAGTAGAAGAGTTCGAGTGTGTGTGTTCATAATATAACTACACCAATTAGGGTTTCAAACAATTGAAAAAAGAAGATAGTGCATGCATGCATGCATGAACATGAAAATGTAATGACACATAAATAAAAAAACAAAGAAACTATGTGAACATTTGAAAATTAGAAGAATAAAAAAAGGTAATATAAGGTTCCATCAATATTCTATATGAATGATCACATGAATTCATGAACAAGAAATAAGAAATGATTCATATGATGATAATTGAAGTACCAATAGTGGGAAAAATGAAGAGGGGTATTTCTGAATATATGTCAAGATATTTGGTTTTTCAACAGGTGGAGGGTGGAAGACAACATCCAAGAGGAGTCATGAAACCCCTTCCTATTACTAGGTGGAAAAGGGATCATATTACGATGGAATATTTTATGGGGATACCAAAGACTTCATGAAATAATGTTGTGATATGGGTCCAAGTCTCCCTGGATCCTGGGTGGCCTCTAGTGTTGGAACTCGTGTTTTGTGATCAACAGGCCTGCACTCTCTGGTGTTGGGGCTTGTGGTATCGGTGGACCCATGGGAAGTAGTACCACTGGTGCCTCTACTAAGGCTTCACCTAAAAGAGGACCCTCTACTAAGGCCTCATCTCTCGGTGGGCTATCAGTACGTACCACTCTCGGGGATATAAATGGT
This sequence comes from Viscum album, assembly GCA_963277665.1. Lineage (NCBI taxonomy): Eukaryota > Viridiplantae > Streptophyta > Magnoliopsida > Santalales > Viscaceae > Viscum > Viscum album. Next base: position 62,366,561 of record OY728148.1, on the reverse strand, counting down.
CATTCGTGGGGAGGCATCCTAAAGAAAATAGATACGACACTATCAGAATACTATATCAGGTGAGATGACCTGGTATGAGCGGATATAAAGAAACATTTTCAAAACACACACATAATTAGTTTTTTCGTGTACTATGTCGGAAATCAGTAGTAACGGTCCTGATGTATAGATATTTCGGCCGCCGCACCAAAACTGGACTCCCAGAACCGAAAACCACACTCAGTACCCTTAACACTATTGATTCACAAGAAAATAAATATCAGAGTCCTAAGTATGACGGTATAACCGAATCCACTGATACCAATTTGTCATGAATCTCACCCCGGGGCCTGTATCATGACTACCCCAAGCCCGCCTTCCATAGGCCAGGGGCTGGCGATTAGCACCAAAGGCATAATTTCCTAAAACTGGGAAGGTGTTTCCATTAAAACTGTAAACAAAACAACCAGAGTATAAACGGAAGTAAACACTAAGTAAATGTTGTATAAAAATTTTCCTGAAAGTAATGGGGGCCAGAATACAAGACAAACTATAAAGTACAAATATAACTGAAATCATGTACAACTGAAAAAGGACAAATAGCTGAAAGGTGAAAGAAGATCGTGGATTTTCCTCTGGGGTTCCTACATGAAGGGTAGGTATAGATAGCCTCCAAAACACTCCACATCTATCAGACTCCACCATGTACTGATACTTCAAATGGTCCTCCTCTGGGTACCATCCAGGCCTGGTTCCCTCGACCTTCGTCAGCGATTTCCGTCATCTGCATCCAACAGAATGAGGTGTGGGCATGGCACATAGAGGGGTGAGTATAACGATACTCAGTAGGGACACTGAGACCCCCAATGTCTCACAAAATCAAACAAGGATAAACCAAAATTATGTAATGTACGGATAACCATTACTTAGGTATATGCCTATACATATACCTAAGTTATCATGTAACCCATCTCATTCAAGAGAAAACAAAATGTTCATTGTCTCAGCTCAAACCAGGATTTTCATTATCGAAACCATGACTGCTGGAGAACTCCTCCTTTGTCGAGTACAATGATCATGTTGTGACACCGAGGGACTTCTCACTATCCTTGGACTGTTGAGGTACTCCTCATGTCAAGTACCTCGGGTCTACTGCCAACTACCAGGAACTCCGTCCGCTATGGGTCTGCCACCAAATACCGGGCGCTCCCCCTAATAGCCGACAGAGGTACTTCTCCAATTGAGTATCACGTGTCTACTGCCAACTACTTGGCGCTCTGTCTTCCATGGGTCTACCACCATATAACAGACGCTCTCCACTAGGCTAGTAGACTCACTCTGAGTCAAATCGGTCATGCAGTAGTCAGATCTGTCAGCTACTAGGTTTCTGCACTCTGTCTGTTCATCTCTCTGAGGATCTGCTCCATGAGCTACTAGACGATACTCCATGTGTCATGAAGTCTCATGTAGGTGTATTTAAAGGACCCCCAAGTCATACGGGTGTCAATGCAATAGATGACGTGTCAATCAGACGCCCAATCTGTGAGTTATTTACATTTTAGTCCTGGGGGTCCGGTTGGTTTAGTGCATGAACCAACCTCACCGTATCTCAACTATACCCCAAACTTCTGTCAGGTATTTTCAAAGGGATGGCTTCATTCCAAGAAAAATGGCTCCACTGGTGGTTTTTCAAATAGATTCCCATAGCCTTATTTATGGGTGATTAGGTGTAATCAGGTCTGACAGGTTTGGGTCCGGTCCGACCCTGTCGGACCCACCAGACCTGACCTGACCCGGGTCCAGACTGGGGTCCGACTTGGTCCGTGGGTTTCAACCAACCCGAAGGGGAGGCCCGGACCGGCGGCCCACATGGAATGGTGGCGGACCGCATTGACACGGGTTGGCCCAAGTGGCTTGGCCGGACAGAGTCAAGTGTGTCCTAGCTGTCCACGCATGGGAGGGGGTGTCGCCCCCCCCCCCCCCCCCTGACCGAAACGGCCGGCACGATGCGCTTTCCCCTGGTAACTGCATGACCCAAAGGGTCCTGCCTGTAGTGCGCACCGACGGCCGGCATAGTCACCCGCCCTCTCATGTCCGCCACGGCCTAAGGCTGTGGTCCTGCACCACCGGTGCGGCGCGTCAAGCCCCCCCCACCCCCCCCCGTTGTGGCCCGCCCTGGGCATGGCTCCCTACATCTCTGCACGGCGTGACGGTGCCACACCACCGTCTGACCACCGCATCCCTTCTGGCCATATCATTTTTTTCAGCACGTTGTGACGACATCATGCCCCTCCAGCACTAGCATGGCATGCCTGGCTGGAGATTAGTTCACTACGCAGCACTGCGGTTCCACACCCTTGTGGCATCTCGGCGGCCTTCCGCAGCTTGCTTTCTTCACGACCCACTCATTGTCGGTCACCGTGTGTACCAACTCTATTGTCATCAAAAAAGAATAAGAAAAAGAGAAGGGTCGGGCCTTTTTCGTACGGTACAAACCCTCTTTGTTACAGTGATAACATTTGGATCTCATACCAGAAATTTGTACAATGAAGAACGAGTAAAAAAATCAAACCCCCTACCTCGGGTTCGGTGATTGTCGACGGAGTCACGAAAAAGCGAGGTCATTTCATCAACATCGGATGAGGAGGTGAAGAGGTCGAGGAGGAAGGATTTGGGGAAGAAGATTCGACATGACATCGTAGGCGTCCTCCGTGGAAGACGATGTTTCCTCTACATGACTCGGTTGAAGAGGGAGAAGATGTTGCTCGTCGTTCTTCGGTGGTGATGGGCATTCTTCACATTTTTCATTGATATGATGAAGTCCTCTCAATTATCCCAAATGCTATTCCTCTCTTTAACTCTCCTAACAAGGATTCTTCCAACCCCCCACCATAATAATACATCACATATTATAATTTTGGCATATTCAATTCATATAATTGAACATGATTCCAAATTAATTATGTTACTTAACTTAACTAAATTGGAGGAGTTGGATCATTATATTAAGGGGGAAGGTGAAGAGTTTCACCAAATTAATTGGGGGTTTAGAGGAGGTTTAATGTTCGTTTGGGCCCCACCTAATAATCCTCCCAAGGGATGTTATGTGTGGGTGCTCCCCACAACCATAACATCTTTCCAATGGAAGTTATGTGTCGGTGGGCCCCACGACCATAAATTCCGCCCAAGAAAGGTTAAGTGTGGGTGGGCCCCACCAATAACCTCCCCTTGGAGGTTTCAACCACCAAAATAAAATAACTTTAAGACTTTAACATTATTCAATTTAATTAAAAAACCCCCAAAACTATCTTCCACTCTCAATAAAACGCAACTGCGGTGAATGTCTCACTAAGAAATCTCCGATGCTGCTAGTTAAACGGTGCCCTCATAATTCGATTCCAAGCACCAGTTTTGAAGTTATAAAAACTCGCTCGTATGTTTACAGAACGTATCCGAACCAAGAATTAGAATTTAATTCCGGACACACTGGGCCTCAAGATCAAGCGTCATCAAAAACTATGGACTCATAATGTTTTTTGTATTTACGAAAAAAATATCCAAGGAATATCCAGGGCCATAGAATAACTGCATCTGATTGATATTCCATAGTGTTTGAGTTAGGATGGTTTCATGATAGTACACATAGTTATTTCATATTATGTGGGACCCTCTCAAAGTTTTTTCGATGAGTTTCTTCGAAAATGATAGGATGAGTAGGGAAGTCGATATATTATGGTTACTTAAATGATGGAATTTTCCATTATATCCTTGGATTATGAGGCATATTATTCTTGTCTCCCTAATCAAATGCAGGGGACTCAAGTTCATATTCATATTCATTATAAGAGAATATATCCATTAAATTAAAGACAATAAAGGAACTTAATATTAAATCCTTAACTAATGATGACTTTATCTGGATAAATGTTTTTGGGGGTTATATTTTATATGGTGATGCATGTAGATTTAAATATGATGTAATAAAGTCTAAGAGATCCATTGTCACCTTTTTCCTTTATAATAGTTCATCCTAATGTTATATTTCCATCTATTCCTAGTAGGGAATCTTTGTAATAGGATTGATTTTGGTTGTTTGTGGGGCCCATGATATAGTCAATGTTCCAGATGAAGCAGCTGGGGCATAGTTCGTTGTTTCAACTCATTATGGAGAATAGAAAATGCTCGGTTAATTATTGTTTTATTCATACATCCATCAAAAATTCATTCATTCTTATAAAAAACTCCATCCACACAAATCCTTACTTAAGGGATGTAGTTATAACATACACTACATGTGCATATGGATTTTCTAAATTTACCTTCTTGGAAACTACCATTTTATTTAGGATTTCATTGAAGTTAAATGATTCACGAATGGTGTTCCCAAAAATTACATGCAAGGTGAAATAATATATATAGGCCTAAAAATATCTAATTGTACATATTAGATTTCGGTAGGTGCAATAAATTGTTTTCCATAGCATTTATAAATTAGTCATTGATTTTTTTTTCTTGGAAGCACGACACTCTTTTACTTTGATCCCAAAAGTGATTCTTCATGGGTCTCATCAATTATTCATATCATGGTGGGGATTTTTGATGAATCCCAAGGAGTTATTTTACATATGGTTGCGGTTTTGGACACTGATCAGGTGTATAATTTAGATTAAGTGTGACAGATGTATCCTCACCTTTGGTTGTTTGATTCCCCAAGATCGATGTCATTATCTAGGACCCAATTGTGGTATACTATAGAGTATTTTCCATTTTTTGGGAAAAGTTTAAAAAATCTTGAAACCCAACTACATATTTAATAATGATGAATGTAATTCGTAACTCATGATGAATTTTATAAATTCACAGAGTGGACAATCTTTCTTGGTGATGTGGTAGGTTAAGGTGTGAGGCCATTCCTTTGATTATGTTAAAGAAAGATGAGAATATTTTTTTTCTCACTGTTTGAAATCCAACAGGTCACTGATTTTTGTCTTCTTTAGTTTTTAGATGAACATAAATTGAAACTGATAATGGGGGTCTTCCCATACATTGATTGATCATGCTGGAAAAATGGTCCACCAAATAAAAGCTCTACCATTAAATTTTTTTACGAAGCATCCATGATTAATTGCATCTTGTTTCCCTAGAGTTCCCCTCATGTTATCATATTGGGACACAACGTGCGTTAAATGTTTTTCAAGGTATCCTTTTCCATTTAATATCTTAAATGTGGGACTCCAAATGATTGATGATAGTTGTGTTTCCCTCACCCAATTTCGGTAATAATTGTGTTCCATATACACTGGTGTACACATCTACAATGTAGCTTCAAATAATTCTTCCATTGACTCTATGATGTTGATAGCCCCTTGATAAGGGTTTATCTGAACATGATCATGTATAGGTGGGGAAATTGGTTGTATCTTGTGTGCTATTTCTTCTATTATGTGAAGATGATACCTAGTCGGGGACATATTTAGATGATTTTCCTGAACCTGTTGTGGGTTTTTTATTAATAGAGGGACATCATGAAATCCATATTTGAATTGGGGTTGGTAAAATAATGGTCTCTGATCTGAGCTGGTTGATGCCTCGTCCCAGCTTTAGTCCATATAATGAACCCCTATGGAGGAATACTAGTTCAATGTTTACATTGAGGCTCTTCCCATAGAGCATGTTCAACATCATTTCAACCTCCAAGATACTCATCATCTAGTTTCAAACACTTTTTCATTTATTTCACCTATCAAAATATATATTTCATCGAAAATATCAAGAATTTTCTTATTGACATAAGGTGGCCGGTTGTATGTGACAATTTATTTACTCTTCTTATAGATTAATCGTTTAGTAAGTCGATGAATGATTTATGGGGAACCATAATTTAAGGAAATTTTCTAGTTTTTGGTATACAAACATTCTTCCTTTATCTTAGTTTGAAATATCTCCTAGATGGATCAATACCCTATTCTATAAACTTCATTTGAATCATTCTCATTGAAAAATTTATCATTTTCTTTCATGATTTTCTTTGATTTGTAATGAATTGTTGTCTTTACACTATTTTTTGAATGATATGATAGTAGTTTTTATCCTTTTTTGGATCTCAAAAATTCATTATGGGATTTTCATTGAGCATTCCTGAGAAGGTTGACCCATAGGGATCATCTAAGAAGCATGGTAGTACACCTCCCTTATAGTAGAAATTTGGTATGACGTGGGATGGGTTATGAGATCTTATCAATTGTTGTCTTCACTATATATAAAATTATTGGTTTCCATTGAGGGGCTTGTTGAGGTAAAAAAATTTCTAGCCCTATTGTATTGGGTTTCTCCCATTCAACTTTTTCTTTTGGTCTGTCTGAATTTTACAAACTTATCAAGGAATTTTATATTAAAAATTACTATATCTGAACAAAATAGAGATGATTTTTGATTCTGATGACTACTTGTACTGTCACCTCTTTATTTATCTCTTGCCTCCATATTCTAGCATGTTACCAATATAATTTTATGTTTTTATGAGAAATATTTTCATCTATGTACATTAAAATTTACTAGTAATTGGATCTCATTATTTTACAAAATCAGTTAATGTTCATACTTTTTAGGTTCAGGAGATTTTTAATGGCATTATGTTATCATTAATGATGCTTTTGAGACATAATTAAATCCAATTCTAATTGAATGTTCAATCATTAATAATAATATGACTTTCTTGATATCAACAATTGAATAATTAAATTACAGGATTTCATTTCTAGTGGGTCCAACTGAATAGAGAGTGGGGTGAATTACAAAGGTCAATGTTCCCATGTCATAGGATGTGTTCACCATGCGTGCTGTAGAGAAAAATAAGAAAAAATTAATAAAATTTATTATGGAAGGTCAGTTGAATATCTATTAATTGCTTTTATGATTGTGGTCTCCTCTCTTATTGAATAGATTCCAGGTCAAATTAATGACAAATCGCTCTGAGTAGTTTTACATTCTCACTATACACGTTGTATTGAAATAATATTTCATTCAGGTGGAAAAGAGTTGTTTAGAGAATCCTAAGACTATTGGGTATGAATTATTATAAAAATTTCATTATAACATCAAAATGAGAAATCGTTGAGGGACAGAAATAATGGGTATATCATTGATGACAAATTGACTTCTCACGAGAATCATATCCATTTGTTCGTACACTATAGGATCTCATACATCTTCAAACCAACATGAACTATTCGTTATGGGGTTTTCATATATAGGGGATAATAGAGGTCTCATTTTTATGGGAATCGATTGGGGGTGGCCCAGAGGACGGCAGTATCCCTGGGATGTATTCTAGTTGAGAAATGATGTCAGTTGTTTGATTTAGGTTTTCTATAATTTTTTCCCCAATATATAAATTTTCCTCAAAATAAGATATATTTATCATATATTATTCAAAAAAGAAAGTATATTATATTTTAAATGTGCTTCCACTAATATGAGGTCACTTGAATATAAATAGATATTGGTGAGGACTACCATAATATATCTATGTCTGACTTCAACGAGAATTTTGGTAGCATATTCCATGGGTAGAGAATTCAAGATAGAAGACAACAAGTGGTTGAGCATATTTTAATTTTAACATATAGAGACGAGGTGAGGAACCATGAAACTCATTGGGAGATATGAATTCATGATCAACCAATTTGTTCCAACGTTGTAATAATTCTTGGTATATTATCTATACATGACAATCACAACTAATGCTAATAATGTTTCTGTAAGGTCTTATGAAACTATGATGAACACTCAGATTTTTTGGGAAATTTACTTATAGGATCATGGGCCACCTAAGATATACATTTTACATACTCAAAAACAATATCTTATATAGGAGCAAGGTTATGGATTTTCACTTAATTTTTACAGTTTCCTTCAGAGTAATATTTTTATGTTCTCTATTGTAGGTCATTGGTAAGAATTACGATGATTGGTAGCATTCATATATATTTACATATTCAATTTTCTCCCATAGATCTACCAGGATATGTGGGAAGTAATATCGATTTATATAAGTGATATATGTTACTCATATAGTGTCCATCATAGTGAACATGTGTCCCCCAGTTGGATTAGTTATTTGATACCAATCCTTTTTTCCATTAATCATACAATATTTCCAATGACCCTCTGTGATTGTAGAATAGATTCAAGTATGATCCTGAGTGGCCATCCCGTTTCATGAATGAGTCACCCCAATTGAGGAGGTTGGGTTGTGATATGTACTATTTTTTATTTCCACATACACAATTATTTCTTCTAATGTATATAGTATATGGCAAAAAATTGATTAATGACAGTCCATAATTTATAGGATTTGATTAAAAATATCCTTGGTGATAATGAGAATATATTCCCGGTTAGATGTAGGTAAATGAACTTATGCATCACCCTGATTTTTAGCCAAGATATGTTGTCCATGTTCTCTGATTACCACCATATTTTCAGGGTAGGAGTGATATACAAGAGTATGTATTGTAATCTGCGTATTGATTTCTATCATATTTGACTAACATTTTTTGTATTCTTTAACTAGTACAATCAAGTACCTATAATTATTCTCCAGCATTACTTACCAGTCCTGATTTTAATCTGTAAAAATTTTTATTTGGTCATATTTTAATGTTTTATTTAAATGACTCAACTCACTCATAATAGATGTGATATATGCATTCCTATAATTTTAAAATTGATTTTCATGGTGATTTTGATTTCATGGAGTAGATATTTTAATCTTATTGTTTATTTTCATTGTATTTGATAGGCCGTATTGGTATGAATATATAGAAATTCACTTCATACTATAATTATATTTTGTTTTTTAATGGCGGTATTGATATCAATAGGCATGGATTTGATGCTGGTTGTAGTTTATAACTGAATTTTTGTTGAGAGGTTTCATTTTTTTTATCATGGAAACATGATTTCTCGTGGATGGTTTCCACTATATATACCTATAACTATTGATTTGAATATGAAAGAATTTTCATATTCTCATAGTTTCTATAAAAATTTGACTAATAAGAATCAAGCATGTTTTAAGGGATATTCATCTACCAGCAATTTGATTTCATATTTTCATGGTGCTCATGATGTCCTAGAGAAGGTATTTTTATGTAATAATTTATTTCCATCATATGTTTCTGATAATATTGGTATTCATATGTATAAATTTGGTATTTTCAATAATTTTCCTCCATATTTTCAAGGAAATCATTATTTGAGCGAGCATGATTATGTGTCCTCTCATAGATTTCAATAGTATTTTGATGATGAGCTTTAGGATAATTATCATGAATATGAATCTTCTCATGGATGGTTTCATCCCTCTTTATCATTTATTATTGATGTAAATATATAAAAAGTTTCACCTTCTTATTGTTTACAGCTATATGTTACTAATGTGCTACAAATGCATTATCATGGATATACGTCAACCAATAATTCCCGTAATATTTTTATGGAGGTCTTGATTTGAATGAGTAGAATGATTCATATATTCATAGTTGTTTATTGTATCTGGTAGAAAGCCATCTTGTTCATTTGAAGGGATATGTGTATGCTCATGGCCAGTTTTCACCATATTTTCATAGTGTACAATATGTGCATATATTGGAATATTCATCCACTAATATTTTTGTATCATATTTAAATGATGTTCTTCATGAACGATATACGTGAAATGTGGATGCATGTATTTTTTCTCCCAATTTTCATCTTGGAATTTCTGTGAAAGAGAAATAACTTTTTTTATCACATGTTCTTCTAACATATTTGATTGATAGTCTTTGTAATAGTGATGATGAATATATTTCTTACTATAGCTTATTTATATTGTTATGTGGCCACATTTTTTATCAGGAATGTAGATAATGATCAATTATAGATTTTATGATTTTTTTTAATTTTGTGAGTCACCATGAGGATTGGGGTCTGCTTGACTACAGGTAGGATCCAAGGGGCCGTATCCTCTTCAATGTGAGGATATTAGGCTATGCATGGGTGATGATGATGATTACTCATTGGAGACATGGGAAGGACCCCTATGTTCCAAGGATGATTTTGTTGGATTATACTTCATAATTATTTATAAGGTAAGGGATGGAATCATTATTTCATGCATGTCATAGTCTCCAAAAATGGACTGAGATACCTATCAGGGGAATGTGGTTCTTTACTACGATCCATCGTTAGATGAGTGGCTAGCTTGGATTCATGGATAGGAGGGCCTATTTAGCCTCCTCATATTTTGGGAGACTATAATTTTAGTTTTACTCTTTGAACAATTCTTTTGAAACCATGCATTTAATATGGTGGGTGAGGGATGGTATCTTCGATTTGGTTGAGGACCCAGCCAGCGCATTGGTTGATGCGTGTGTCTACAAGATCTAGTGATATTACATTAGATTTACGGGAGTTATAGTGAAATGTACTTCCAATATATTTGAAAAATATAGATGAAAAAGTCTCATCAGTGTAAAATTTCAGGACCGCATGCATAATTCAGGGTCTCTCATCACTCTCTTTCATTTTTGATGTGAAAGGGGCCTCACAAGGGTTATTAAATTCAGGTTCAACATTTTTTTTATGAATGTATATGTAGCACAAAATATAGGAACATGATGTTATAATGAGAATCAGGAAGTATATCCTTTTATATTTTTGAAGAATATCACAATAAAAAACAATTTCACATCGGGTTCACCATTTTTTTTGAAAAAAAATATTGGGTTGCAAAATTTGTAATAACAAGATGGTAAATCATTAATTGGTAATTTTGTCATTTTTATATGTTAATTAGTTTCTAAGGATACATTATTTCACATTATGTTCACAATTTTGTTTCTCTAGAATGTATGGATCATGAAAATTGAATGATGAGGGTATAGTTTTACACAAACATTTACATTTGGATCATTAAATTTGAATGTAATCCAATGATTTTTATTCATTCATTCAAAAAAAATCCAAAAATCGTATATCTAAGATGTCTCTTGGACTTGTATTATAGAGGTAGGAATTCATTGGGTTTCTAGTCTAATGGAACTTATGAATTAACATTAGTCAATACGATAGGATTACATGATCATAAAAACTATTTTGGGGGACCTATTGCCTATTATGTGAGATTTTTACATATTTAATATATGTCCATGAATATTTTGTTCATTCCTAGGTATGTATATAATGATCTCCTAGAGATAAAAATCAATTTTTATAATGCATGGGTTCAAAATCATCAGTAATTATTTAAGGATATCCATTGATACTGATATCTATATGTATCTGAGGTTCACCATCAATATTTCTCCTTAGGGGAATATCGTAGATTTATTTTCATTAGGATTATGGTCATTTTAAGTCACTTAGTTAGGAATTAAAGAACTTATTTCCATCAATAGATATAACAAAAATTTATGTCTGGATATAGCATATATAATGGGATTCCTACTTTTTATTTGGAATGGAATCAAAACCCCAATAGTTTGATTCCATATAAGAATTATCATCACATTTTATGGTTGTGTGACAAGGACATGACCGTGACAGTTAACATAATGTGACAAAAATATATAATAGAAAGGTGGATATTTTATGATTGTACGAGACATAAGAAAATTATTCTCGAGGGACTGAGAAGAAATTTCTTCCCCCATGTGGATATAAATATATTATTTTACTTTATTGGATAAAATGTGGGAGAATTTGGATGTTGAGTATGGATCATATGGTTTCTTACTGAGTATCTCATCCAATTGTGAATCAAATTCCAATTTGTTCTATAATTTTTGTGTAATAAACAGATGAAGATTCCCATTTGAATATTTTTTTGGGATTTAATATATGGAGAAGGCCCAATTTTATATTCTATCAAATTATAGCGAATATATGGTCTATTTGAATAGAAATTCTATTATCAGGAATAAAACAATTTTGAATGCCCATTGGGTGATGTTTTCAATTGATATTATGGGTTTTTTACCTTATTAGTGAACTACTGACGTTCAATATCATGTGAATGTCATGATCATCACTAAATTCTAACCCCATGTGAGTTATAATCGGTGTGAGGAGCTAGAGGATTCCATAAATGTGAAGATAACATGATCCAATTCATCTAATTATTGATAGATTCATTATATTGAAGGAATAGGGTGAGTAATTTTAGTGTTCTTATCCCCTATAATTTTTCCTAATTAGGGAATTAAAGATGAGGAAGAGTCTGACCTCTAATAATAATGACTAGGGGGCTACTCCAAAAGGTTTTCGTTGGTTGTATCCAAGGAAGAGTAAAGAGAACAACATCAACCCTCAAAAAAGAGAAGTTATAGTGGTTCCCCTTAATCAATATATTGTAGAGGTTCACATGAGCAGCATGGTTAGAACACTCATTACCATGGGAATATAGAAATGAATACATTCGGAGGCTGCACATTATTGTAATGGCTACTGATAAGGATCGCTAACCACGTGTATGTATACTATAACGTATATTTCAAATTTATTTATGATCTGATTATACATACATATCAGGTCATTTTACAAGAGGCCTTATCATGATTCTGTTAGACTGTTTTGAGATGTGATCAGTGTCGGGCAGAGTGATATGATGGTAGGGAGTTATGGTAGGTGTATAATGGAACACTCTAAGATTCCAAATTCTGTGTAGCGTGTTCTTATGGGGTATTGGTTTGCCTATAAATATAATGATACAGTACGGGTGACGGTACAATCCTCATATCATTGTTCAACGCATCATATGGTTCCCCCGCATAGTGTGTTGCTACATGGGTATAGGTTTCACCTGTGTTGTGTTTTTCTACACATGGTCCATTTCCACCAAAATATCATTTTTCTTCATGGGGAATGGATATTCCCAAAAAACTATACTCTATATGGGGTGTCATTTTGGAAAGTATGATTATTTTGATGCCCCACATATGGGTTTCCCCAAATGGTTTATGTTTTTAGGCATATAGATATTTTTTGATTCTTACATATTGCTATGTGGTATGATTACAATCTGATAAATTATGGATCTCGTTAAATTTTTCTAAAATCCTCCACCTTTTTCATCATCATCTATTTTAATTTAATTGTTAGTTATTCTGTATCTTCTATAAATTTTCATAATTGTTCATTTATATTTTAATGGATGGACCCGATACATTCATGGTTGGTTATTTGTCATGTGTCCTGTGGCATCATTAGGGGGATCCCATGGAAGATGCCTTTTCCTGAATTGATTTTATTTATGGGGGTTTCCATTGAATATGTGGAAATTAAATTATGGACCAAAAAATACATTTTTTTTGTCATGTCAATCATTCATATGGAAGTAAATTACCATTGGGCCCTACAAATGAATTAGTATTGAATATAGGCATGAGTTGTGTCGTTTCGTATATCAAATGATTTTGTTCACATGGGATGGCCATTTGTTGCAGATGAAATCACCACCTAGCCCATAAAATGAATTATTTTTGTTTGTGGGAGCACATTATAATTTCTATTTCCATGAATGATTTCCTTCATAAGGTGCCTCATGAAACGGTATAATTCCACACTGATTGGTGGTCTACGTAGTATTTTTTACAATTTGGACCCGAACAAACCTTTTTGGATCCATCCCAATTGAAAAATATTCATAAATATATCTCATGGGTTTATTTAAACCATTTTCTATGATCATGGAATTCAATTATTACTTTTGTGTAATTCTGTGGAACAAACACACAACATCACACATAGATTGCATTACACACAACAATGTGTTTAAACGAAACATGATATATTATTAAAAAATTATTATTTAATATTAATTTTATCACATTTCTATTTTAATGGTGCTTATGAATATGATTAATTAAATTATAAAATAAATTAATTATAAATCTATATAATATGAACACTTTGGGGGAAATATAATTTTAAAGTAAATTAAAATCTATTTGAATATAATATAAATCTATTTCAAAAATAGTATTTCAATGATAAAAGCCACATTTTACCTCAAAAAATGAAACACAAAAATTTGAGGGAATTATTTTAATGAAATTTATTAATTATCTATTAAATCAAATAATTAAAATTAATCTTATCTATATTTAGGAAATGAGACATTAGTAAATATAATTGTATGTTTACAAACATTAATTTTTTAAAATTATATTTTGATGAATAATTTTAGAACTTATTGTATAAATAATATTGTAATATATTATAATTTTTTTAAAAAAAATCATCATTTTTGGAATAATAATTTCAATATTTTCTTTATGTTTAATATTTAGGATTCCATGTGAAAGGTATCATTTTGAAATTAATTTTTAAATATATTGAATTTTAATTGAAAACAACATTTTTTTATCATATTTATAATGATAAATTATATTTAGAATTTTCTACAATGTAATATTATTTAAATTATATTTAAATTATTATAATTAATTTCATTTCAATATATTTCATATTTTATAACAATTTGAAATCATTTTAATCAATAAAAAAATTTCTATTTAAGAACCAAATTATAATCAAATCTAAAGGAATAATTTTTTATTTTAAAAAATATTATTATATTAATTGAATAAGGAAATATTTATTCCATAATTGTAACTAGAATGATTTATATTATATATTAATATAATATTAATATTGACCCAAATGAATAGTAAATGAATTAAAAATTATTTATTTCATTTAATGAAAAAATGTTTAACGTGGGTTATATTATGAAAATAAATATAAACAATTGAAAAAACCTACATCAAAACAAATTGAAAGGAAATATTTCAACATGAAAATGTTTAGAATATATATTCGTTAAATATAGGAGACTTATTACATGAATAATGTTGGTGAAATTTTTTGTTTTAAAAATTAAAAGTTTTCCAGTCAACTTATGTATAAAAGGCCTTCAATCCTCCTATCGTGTTCAAATAATCAAAATCATTTGTATCATCCAATACAAAATAATATAATTTCTCAAAATCCATAATCTCATTCTGAAAACATTAATTTTTAATGAAACTCATCCTATACATTATTTTGGGGAAAACCTATAGATGATACAAGTATAAGAGGTAGCACTCCTTAACGATCATTTCTATTTTATTTCTGCCACCACAGTCATCATTTATTATTTTACAATGATGATATAATAATTCCATAGTTATCCATGTAATTTGAATTTATATTTAATTATCATGACATATAACCCACATTACTTCAATCCAATGGGATACCAAATCCTCGTTTGTGGGTATGGAGGACAACCACCAGAGACACCAATAATGTTTTTCAAATATCACCTATCATGGATGTAAAAAATGATAGATTTATTGGTTCAAAATTATATTTATGAAATTATTATTCTTATTATATTATTATATAACATATACAATATAATTTAAATTTTATTGGATTATGGTATTATTTTTATGTGTACATCGAACTATCCTCTCATGAAGCAATGTGATATTCTCTTTATTTAATGGATGGTATTATGGATGAGTTCAATGGAAATATGATCAATAAATGAAAAAAATATATTCTCATATTACAAGATATCATTTTAATTTCTTTGTTTATATCCATAATAGAAATGGAAATTGAGTTAACGTTTTCATGAGACACAACATCTCTATTAAAAAGTTATAATAATTTTTATCACCAAATTTCATAAATTAAAAGAAATTATGATATACTTAATATATATTATTTGTATGTTGTTTTTACAATTTTTTATATTATCTGAGTAAAATGAGAAACATTTAATCAATCGTAACCTAAAAAATAATGGTATTTTATCCAAAAAATGTAACATTAAAATTAAATTCTTAATAAACAAGTAATAAAATGTCATTATAAAATAATACATTGTGTGAAATATAAAAATAATTTATTTTAGTATATTATTAATTATATTTTATTTATTATAAATCATATAGTAACTTATATGATGGATGTTAAGATATAAGATTAGATATGTGTAGTATCTATTTTATTTTGGGAGACATATGGAATTTTACCTCTAATATGATAGATCTTATAAACCCATGCTCATCGACGCGATGACGTGGGCTTTAGTGTCGATCCCTCCCCCACCGATGGTGGAGGGACCATCTACTTCCATCAATGAATCATCCACACCATTTGTTCCCTTTTCAAACCCTATCCTTCTCCCATCTTTCCCTTAGGTTGTGCTCGGACCAATAGTCTCATATTTGCTTGATGGGTCCCCTAACCATTAGATTTTGTCTGCGGAGTTCTCAGAATCATCCAATCACTTGAAGCATACATTAGTTGCACATTTTTATCAACGAATTTCCTCAGTCAATTATTTTGATAGATCCATCATTGATTCCTGGAAATTGAAGGGCATGACAACTGTGGGTCTTCTAGATAATCAAAAAATTACCATCTATTTCGCTTCAAAGGTAGACCCCATCATGTCCTCGACATGTGCACCTCGTAGTTTCAACAAGATTAGATTCATCCTTCTTCGGTGGTCCTTTGATCTTCATATGAAGCGGGATCCTCTATCAATTGATACATGGGTTAGCATTCAAACCTCCCACCCCCTTTCAAAATGCCCCATTTATTCGCATTCTAGGAAATATGATATGTAGATACATGTGTTAAGATTGTAGACTTTAAGATATTTACCATCCTATTTACCCTTGAGTATGTGTTGAAATGGATATATCCTGAGACCCATTTGAATATGTGTGGATTACCGTGGGTGCGGAATATTGATGAAAACAATGGATTTTCTATGATAAATGGCTGAACTTATGTCAGGTATGCAAGATAATGCGACATTCACTAGATTTCTATCCCAATGGATCTCAGTTTGTTTGGAGGGGGAACAAGGATATATGCAAGGAATAGGAGGCATATGCTGAGGAAGAGAATCTAATGTAGTGGGTTAGGAATCAATAGGTAGGCAGCAGAGGTAGAAGTTTGGCTCTGCAGGTGGCCTTGGATGGATAGGTCGCGGTGGCCTTGAATGATCAGCATGGAATGTAGGGCTCGGGTTTTGGAAGATTGATTGTGTTGTGTTTGGATAGAGTCAGTAATGTAACAGGTTCACATATGGGTGAAGTGGAAGATCCATTGAATCCAAGGTTAGAGAAGGTTTTTGGATGAATGAAGCGTGATATTGTGATTCTCAACATAAGAGGTATGGAGTCCAATGTGAATCGTTCAGTGCAATTCACTATGATCAAAGATGTAGATAGAGGAATGGTGAACTCTACAAACCAAGAAGCAGAGTCTATTGAGAATATTGAGACCACAAGGGAATGTACCATTTTTAATATGCATTTGGGTGGTTCTTTGGAAGAAAATTGTGGGTGGGTGAGGGTTTCTGCTGAGCTTCAGCCACATTCTGAAAAGTAGGCGGTTGATATTGAAACTAGTAATTTATTTGTGGGCTTGGAAAATGATGAATTAGAATTGGACCAGGTTCAGGCCGTTGCATATACCATCCGTTCTTTTTCCCTTGGTTAGAGGTCGACTGATGTTCTTGATGACATCAAGATACTGACCCTAAAGGAGAAGACCGACAAAAGTGGTAGTGGCAATGGAAAATTGCAATAGAAGGCATCCGAAAACTGCTTCTAGGATTTAAATCATGGTAGGATCCCTAATTTTGAGGAGGAATGTCCAAGGAATGAAGGTGAAAACTTGAAGGTTTCTATTTTTTCATAGGATGTTGTCAATGGAGAAAGCACAACATAGTAGGGGTTGCACGATGACCATGGGTGTGTGGAACATCCATATTGTTTGGTAATGATTAAGAAAAATAGCCACTCTGTGCAGGAATGGAGAGGGAAGGATGGTTATCCGGAGGTACATATCTCTATAAAGTGAGGAGACATATCTGAGAGTGAGAAGAAGAATGCTGGTGAAAGGGCTATAATTAGTTACAGTGACATTGTTAAAGGTGGAATGAAGATTGTATCAGTGAATGAGGATGTAATTACTACTCCACAAAAAAGGTAGTGTAATGACTATTCTTACACGCCAAAGTTGATGTATACCAGGTCTTCTGTTATCAATGGAAATGGTATGAAACCTTCTGAGGAGTTTCTATATTTGGGAGAGCTAAATCTTAGAAGGATGTTTGTTATGACTCTAAAGAATAATGAACGTTCTGAATGGGAGTTGACTACTACGAATGAGGCAATAGATCATGGGCATGGCGATGAGTATGATTTTAATGATTTTTAGTTGTGATTTTTGGATTGTGGTACCCGCTTGCTCTACTTTACATTTTTTTTATTAAATGGCCAGTGACTTTGTATCTGGCTAAGCCTTTCTGGTATTATGTGAGGTTTATACACCACAACATTAAAATTTAACGTCATGAATAAATTTTTTTCATCATATTTTATTTTTTAGTTGATGTTTTTACTTTTTATTTATATGATTTAAATTAATTACATAAGTGATAATGGATATTTTTACAATTCCCCTTCATTAATATATCTACCAGGTTATGCATAATTTATATTTAATGAGATGAACATAAAACCCTTTTGTTAGGAAATATGATGAATTTTTTTTATCCTCATCATATTTTAAGGACCATTTAATGATATTATTATATTGTTGTTAATATTAAATGTTAAAAATTTAGTAATTATTTTATACTCAATCACATTATTTTTTGGGATATTTTCTATTATGATTGAAAGGATAAAATCACATGATCAATTATTCAAGAAACCCATTTATTTTATTCTCCTCATGTTGTATTGTGGAATACATTATTTATGTTCATATTAAAATATTTTTGTACCCATGATACAAATATAATATATCTACAAAAAATATTTTTCATTACTCCCATAGGTCATAAAATGTGTTTCTTCAGAAAAAGTTTATAAAAATATTTTCACCAATATTTTTCAAATTATTAAATTTAGTTTTTGAATATATTTTTACCCATATTTGAATTTTAAATTTTTTTAAATAAATATGAATGTCATATGAGAAAAATTAATCAGTTGGTTTTAATAGATATTTTTAAGGGAATAAATATTTTAACATTTATCCATGAATGAAAAGTCAGCACATAATGACAATTATTTTCATTTCATAATCTCTTATAGTTATTCATAGTGAAATTGAAATAATTTTTTATAATTTTTTAAAAAAATTAAATGATTTTTTTCAACTAGGGAGGGATATTTTACTCATTATACGTTTTAAATGATTGAACAAAATAATATTCAATATACGATGTCATACATTGATGTTATATATTCACTGTGCAAGATCCAAACCTTTTATTGATTTGCCTCAATCTAGTTTTTCAGAGGTACTTTTAAATTTTTTTTATTTTATTTTCTTTTGGTTTTTTCATGACATGTTTGTGTGAAAATTGGTGAATTTTTCCTGAAATAAGAACAATAAAAAGTTTTTGAATGATTTTCCCAAACCAGGAACCCAACCCCACAAACAATGTGAAACAAATCATAGGGTATTTGCATGGATGGATCATAGTTTATCTAGTGGTCCACCCTCTTGGAAGTAACCATGCAGCACCCATATGGGAGGCGCATGGTTGGGGCACATGTTTAGGGTCAACCATGATAATCGTACATGAAACCATGCATGTGGGATTTCAAACCCCTGATACATAAATAAAAATACCCAAACTAATGAAATATAGACAAAAATCGACCCTAACTCATACCTATATGATTTATCTCACATTTGGAGGATCCTAAGTGAATTGTACTAAATTATGAACACTTTTATTCTCAAATAGAAGCAAATATTGATGATATAAACCTCTCCATGTGTGTTGTTTCTTCACGAATAGATATATTATTCTTTAACTCTTCCTTCCTAATAAAAAATTAATTTTTTATCCACTATTAGAAATGGATTAAATATTTGATTAAACAGACTTTAATTATTTGATATTGGATCAAGGTTTTTCATATAGATCACATTCAATGTCATGGTCTTTTTTATTTTTCTTATGTTGGGGATTTATTTTGGTGAGTTTTTATCTTTAATTTTGATGTATGTGGTCAAAATTGCATATTTCATCTCATTGTTTTAAATTTCATGTATATTACTGTGAAATTTTAATTTTCATGAAAAGGTAATTACATTTAATATTCAACTAATCTAATTTATTTAACATCTGATTATGATTTTGGTTTGTTATGGAAACTGAAGTTGTGTAATTGAATAAATTAGTCGGTAATTTACTTATTTCAATATACTGATTGTGGGATTGGATTTATAAATTGAAGATTTAAATAATATATTCAGTGTTATTATTTTTTGAACGCGGTTAATTACATAGTGAATTTTTTAATGGATTGAATTTTATGTTACGTCGAAATGTATTAATTAATTAGAGAATTAATTAA
Source organism: Viscum album (assembly GCA_963277665.1). Taxonomy (NCBI): domain Eukaryota; kingdom Viridiplantae; phylum Streptophyta; class Magnoliopsida; order Santalales; family Viscaceae; genus Viscum; species Viscum album. The sequence continues at coordinate 62,346,141 of OY728148.1, read as the reverse complement.
TGTAATATAGTGATAAATGATATATTTTGGTACATGTAATATTATGATACATGGAAAATATTGATACATTTCATTATGGGATGTATGAGTGTGGGGAATGGTTTCATAAAAAACCATACTAACACATGAGAGTGGGACTGAAACTGCTGCTACAAAAACCCATGAATGTGAATTGTTGATAAATAAGACTTGGGTCAGGAACAACTACTTCAAGCATTTACAAGGTCTTGGACATTGTGTTTTAAGCTCAAAATGATGGCATTAGAATTTGGTTCCAAATTTTCATAATCGGAATTGAATCAAATTTTTTTTAACCATTATATTATGACATGTGACATACCTTGGTGACAGTTCAGACTATGGCATGGGCTGATGTAGCAATTGTGGTTATGGTTTCCATAAGAGCTCATCAGGTTATGTATGAAAATAAATAATAATTCAATATTTTTAAAACATTTTTTTGATTTTTGTATTTATATTATTTATACAAATGCACACAATGAGAATGACAATATATAGTTGTAGATGTGGTTGGTGGTGGCCTAATGTTTTGTATGCGTACCCTACATGGGTTTATATATGAATAGAAAAATAGAATTCTTGTTTACAAGACATGATAATAATAAGGTTCCTATGTTAGATGGATGATTTGGGATGGGCCCTCGATGACGATACCAGACTTGTTGTTGGAAACAAGTTGGGGTAGATTATAGTGTCTTTATTTTGGGTTTAAATTTTGACTGTTAAATCTTATTTGAAATTTCATATCTACTATTTAGTAAAATATATTGTACTCTGATTTTGATCATCATGTGATTATGGTTTGGTTTGGATTTTTTTATATCATGTAGTAATTTATTATTTATGTCAACTTTAGTTATACTATAATAAAGAGGTTATAGTCTCCTGACGATCAATATTAGACTATCACTACTAGTCAATAGCGTCTGGCATATTGTGGGATAGTCTTGAGGTCATGTGGTCGACCAGCTCGGTGCAGCTATGTGTCAAAACCTTGGAGGGGATGCTAAAAAATAGAATCATAGTGTTTTTTTCATTTTATATTGTATTAATTTTTGGTAGAGGAATAAAAATAGAATACGATGATTCATTCATTGGATAAGTGCTCATTCCTTAGAGTACATACCCCATGTATGATGGTAAAATCTATGTACCTAGGGTGGGATTTTTTTCGTCGATGTGTTTTGTTATAATTCATTCTATTTAATATCAAGTGATGCACATGTTGTGGTAGGTGACTATTATTTTTGATATTTTATTGATTTGAGTTGATTCTATGAATGGAATAACAGTTGAGACTACTTGCATCATTATAGGTACTCAGTATATACTGTGACATGCATCATTTTAGGCATTCATGGGAAAACATGATTTAGGTATGCTGTTGAAATTGAAATATTTTATTCTTTCTTTGGAAATTGATTTATAGAAAATTATTATCATTAACACTAATGTTGCGAAATAATGGAATACATATTACATTGAAAAAGAATCTATGTTTTTAATAAGAAATTAGAATTATTATATTTTGTTTATGCACTGATAACCTACACCCACATCATGTATTTCTAATGTTAATGATAGTGTATCCGTTTCTTCCCTATCGAATGGTTTGGGTAAATAATTATTATTTCTCATAATGATTCCTTCCGTCTAAATGAGTTGATTTTCTATAATGTGTAATAAGATATCTGTTTGGAATTATGTATATGTGCCTCTATATTGATGCTTATTTGGAGGTTTCATGATGTTTATGCCTATAAATATTAATACATCAATAGAACCTAAGGAACTAATAGTTCTAGATGAGGAATAAAAATAGAAGATCCTAGATGATTTTTTGAATCATTAATATAATTGAATGCTACTTAGGGAATATTTAAAAAAATTCTAATCGAACACATGAGTTCCTGTTGAATGACCCTCTATCATTCATATTGGATGGTGGACCTAACGTAGATGATTGTTGGATTTTATCAATCCAGAAAACACATGAACAATTGATTGTCTAATAAGAAGATAATCATGTTGGTGGAATACATGATACATTTTCATGAAATACATTTTTGGGATTTGTAGACTCGGGACTGATAGCTAGAAATGATGGAATGGAATGAATTTCAGGAGAAGTTATTGATGAACCTTTTTTCTAATACCAAAATGAAAGATATAGTATATGTATTTGTAAGGTTGAATGATGGGAATATGTGGACTATGGACTATAATAGAAACTCTAATTATTTTAATTGCTCTATTCAGAGTTAGTGTAGGATGAGGATACTAGATTAGTGTTGGTTTAGGATGGGATTAAATTTGAGTAATTACAATACATCTAGATAGAACCAGAATGTGGGAAGGGTATATTTTACACTATACCAGTATGGAAATTCTCATTCTATAGCACATTGATTTTGAGGCATTTTATGTTATTCTTCAATAAATTATCACACATATTTTCCAATTGGTGTAGCTCACGATACTCAGACAGTATTATCACGAAAATGGGTGGATAGTTGCATGTTATATACTCAACACCGATGGATAGTGATAATGGTAAATTGATAGTGATAGGTAGTATTCTTGTATACTATATACTAACTAGTGAGTTATTTTATACTTATTCCAATCATTCCATTATATATACAATCCTTGTAAATTTTATCCTTATGGTGGAGTTTGTGAGGATGGTGATGATGAAATCAACAAAAATGGGATTACGGTCGAGGGACACCTATTTGTGTATTGGGTGTTCTCTCAAGGTTATACAATATCCTTTTCTATGGGATATTCACTTCCTTAACATGTTATAAATTTAAAATATTTTCATATGGAATAGATAGAAATATCCTAACCCTAAAAATATTATTACCACTATAAGGAGATTTTTTAATATCATAAGGGATAAAATTATATTCACCATAGAGTGTGGGATATCCCAGAAGGACACAAAAGTCTAACTCCATAGAAAATATGGGATATCACTAAATATGAGTCTAGATTTTTTTTGTTCATGGATGTGTAATACATGGTGTCCTTAAACATGTATATAACGGATTTAAAATTGTATATCATAAGGGTTTATAAGGGATTACCCAATGAAGAGTTGTGTAATTTACCATTAAGATAATTTTAAGGGTTCAGCTGGTTTTTATTCCACCATACATATTGCAACCAACATATCATATAAATATGAAGTATCAAATGGAAGAGATTATGAATAATATTCTTTCTCAATCTTAGTATGTTTCCATGGGATTATCTAGTTTTTTTATATATGAAGGATGTGGGACCCAAATATTATGTTTTTATTACCATTATTTGAACTATATCACTATGATGAATGATTATCCTCATTAACATATCGAAAATATATTTGAACAATTGAGAAGTTATTTTTTATCCATTGTCAAATTGAGATTAATGTATCCTCTGTTGAGAGTTATATCTTATAATATACCTCATACTATTTTAAAAAGATGATATAGACTTTATGAGTTCTTCATAATTTGTTTAGGCTGATGAACACATTAGTAGTGATAATGGGATTGATTAACTAAATATTACATCTGTACATGGATCATTTTTTTGTTTCTTTTGCGGATAAAATCTTGTAGCAGTTCTAGACTTATTACGGTCATGGAAAACATATTAAAATCACCCAGAGTACTATGAGAGAGCATGAACTATACGCCAGGATATCTAAGTTCCTATTTTGGATTGATCAGTTAAACATCATGGGTGACATCAACTCGATGGAAGGTCTGTTAGTAAAATCAGAGAAATGCTAGGTAGCAGACTCTTGGGGGAATACCAATAATTTTTACGATATCCATATATATATTTAATTAGTTAGATATTATCAAAGTTAATATTTTACTTTTTCTATTTTGAAGAACTGCTTTATAACTGGATCAAGACAGGGATAATGACTAAATGGATAGAAGAATGTGAGAATGCCTTCAATTAGCATATGATTCATTTGACTATGACAATAATATGGATCCTACCAGAGTCGAGGATTGATTATATAGATTTTTATAAAATTTCTTGTATTGTATTTATTGTATTATTGATGAAGGGAGATATAGTTTTAGCATATGGGGATCAAAATGTATAGCCACTTGAACAGAACTACCCTATAAATGTCCATGAATTAGATAGAGTGTTTTATCCATTTAATTTATTGGTTGAGTTATATTTTGGTTGAGATTTTATAGTGGTACTGATCATAAGTTCTTTAAGAATATATTTTTGAAACAAGATTTGTTTCTCTGGAAGTGTATTTGGTTGATTATATATATTCATTTAATTTTGATATAGGATATATGAATGGGAAGGGAAACAGTTTTTCCGATGTTTTATGTATGAAAAATAAATTTTAGGATATTTATGAGATAAATATTTAGTGGAAGATGATGATATTTCTGGATGAGATACATTTTGTTTTCAAGGAGATATAGGAGCAGAATAATATCAGTTATGTTTATATGATGTATATATATTTGATACAGAATAGGGAATGGAAAGATGATGATGCAAAATTTTTTTCATTGAGGGAAATATATTATGGTTGGTAGACTCCTTAAAGTTTTTACAGAGATGATAATGAGATCATCTTATTCATGAATAGTTTTTTTCATCCTTTGAGTACGTGGTAAGAGCTGATGTGTGAATTTCAAGACTCAATGTGGGAGTGCATCTTTGTGTGACAAAATGTACAGTGATCTTTGAGGAAATTTTGGTGTCTGAATATGAAAAAATACATATAATGGTTCATGACATGATGATACACCTATCAATAGGTGGAGGAAGAGAATTATTGACCCTGTGGTATACTACAACTATTTCATATTATAGAATGAAAGTAATAAGATCTTACCAAGTAATATTTTTGGGTCTCACAAGGAAGCATCAGTTGAATGACTATATTTTTTTGATTATGACCTGTTTAAAAAAATTAGTGAATTTGAACTATTATGGGAAACATTTTTAGGGGATTTATTTAAAGAAATTTACATTCATGAGATAGATTGCATCCATGTGGTGGCATAGATTATTTTTTTATACTATGACTTAGACATTACATAGATCTCCTAGTAGGTATTACTAAATCCAAATGGGACATTGATCATAATTATTATTTTATTCCACACATCGAATGATTGGAATTCAGAGCTACTATACAGGTTCTTGAGGATATGCTACAATCATATGTTCTTGACTTCAGCTTATCATGGTGGAATCACTTAGAACATGCCGATTTTTCCTATTAAAAGTCCATAAAGAGTCAATTTAGATGGAAACATGTGATGATCATTATGGTAGACCATTCAAATAACCCTTTTGTTGGATAGAGGTTTTTGAGTAATAGTTGTTTGGACTATGTCCCGTAAAGAATAATTCAATGATAGTTTAGCTAGAACGGATGTATATGGATTTTGATTATAATAGGCACAAGACATTTGGTGATATAAATTGATGACCCCTAGTTTTTATAGTGGGTGATCATGTATTAATATGGGTGATGAATTGATTGGGTTAGCACATGATATAATTATCTAGAAGGATAGAACCATGGTTTTTATACTATTTGATATTGTATAGAAAATCATGCTTATAGAATACTGATTATATCTTCCATAGAAGTACAATGATAAATAATATGGTTTTCATGTGTCACATCTTAGATGGTATCAACCCTACTATTCTCATGTGATCTACATGAATTATGATGAGCTATAGACCAATGTATCTTTTCAAGAGTGACTGATATGTGTGTTTATCATATTAAGAATGTGTGACAGGGAACAATTGTTCCATTAGTGCATGTCTTTTTGAAACAGTTCTTTTTTTAAAGAAGAAACATTGGATACACAAGGAGATATGAGGGATTAGTTTCATGATCTCTCTAGCATACAATCATAGATATTTATGGGTGTACAGCTTGAGGAAGACCTATTATATCGTAGAGAGACAGTAATATCACTACCCTTTCTAGAGATTTCAAATTTTATTGATATTATTTGACTTGTTTTGAGAATTATTTTCTTATATTTTGTGTGTTTTGGTGTAAATTGGTGAATATGAGAATAAATAATGGAATTTCATGGTCAATTCATGGTTCGACCAAACCATGTTTCTATCCTAGAAAAATTTGAGAAACAATATAGAGGATATTCATAGGGATAATGCATGGTTTTTCATTCCATGAATATTTTTATGAATAACTATCTAATACCCCTAGGTGGGGTAAATGGTTAGTATAAGGCCCTAGCCTTAAAAATTACTTAATATTGAGTTATTACAACATTACACATTGAATATATTTTCAGGATTAGAGTTTTAGAGAATTAGATCATAAAACATGCATTACATTCCACATTTAAACAAAGTGGTTACATAAAAGATAATATTCATTTTTTCCCATGAACGGAAACATATTTAAATATAAAACATGGATTCTTTCTTCACAATACCTTGACACTATCATCATATCATGTACAATTCCCTTTACTTGTGAAAAACATTTGAAAAACTTTGGATGAGCATAAAAATCTTAGTAAGGGTTATAAATAGTAGGGAATAGAAACATGAGTACATATATACAAAAGAATTAAATCATACTTTACCCATGAAACAATTTCACGTTAACATACCTCATAAAATCATGAATAAATCATAGAAATCATAAGACATAATGGTAACTTGAGGCATTCATTACATTCTTATGTTGGGAGTAAACCTCTTTGTTACGTTTGGAAAACCCATCACAGTATATTCCCTAAATCGCTTCAGAGAAACCATAATGCTTAACTCCTTCGCATTACCCAATGCATTGGAGAGATATATCGAGCTCACCCACCATTAGTTTATCACTGAACCACCCGTCTTCATAATAATTCCCAAGAACCTTAACATAACCGTTCCACATAAAACATGCATAAAGGAAACATAACATTTCCATTTTTCAATCACAATATATCAATAAAACACATTGATATAAAAACATTATGAAAACAATTATCAATACCAAAATAAAATAAAAGTAAAACATGGTATTTATTTTTCATTAAAAAAGGTATGGCTAGTAGAGGAAGCCGAAACTCAAATAATGGTCACGGCGGTGAAGAAGTCGTTGTCGCCGCATACGTACGACAAAAACATTCCCTTTTGTTGTTTAGTAAAACTCTTCGAATAAAAAGATTCATTTTTGATAAATGTAAAAGTCAAAGGGGTTTATACACCGTATAAAAGTAGATTGTGTATAAAACAAAATATGCCTTAATGAATGGAGATTGAGACGAAGTCCCATACAAAGACGGTATCCTTGGATTAAGGATAAATCAATTACATAATTATGTGTGACAAATGAATACACCAAATATATGTGGATATTAAGTGAAAAACAATCAGAGGAAATTCACACATATTTATAGAATGACATATAAAAGGAGTACAAGTTTATCCCAAATAATCAAAATTGGGTTAAGAAGTTCCCTTTAAAAATTCAACAACCTAACGACATCACATAAAAATTCAGAAAAAGTGTTGATGAGAGATAAAAAGGGTATCTGATCAATTGGAAATAAAATTTACATTAATAAATATATATAAGAAAATTTCCCAACATAATAGTATTTTAATTAAAATACATAACAAATTTAGTCTATTAAAAGAGGAGGGTGAATGGTTCCCTTACCGACCTGGGTAACATTCGAAACATACACCCCATTAAAGAAGGGGCCTACAATGAATATGTAAATACCCATAAATGAAATTATATTACACAAAGAGTATAATAATGGGAAGTACATACACCAATTAGAATAAATGGCGGCAAATTTTGCATAAATCTCACGGGACGAAAAGTGAGATGAAAAATCTCTTATGAAAACTCGGCAGCCTAACAGCGCCACTTTAAACATCCAAAAAATGGATTGTTGAGATCAAATAGGGTCTCTTATCATATTAAAATAAAATGTACAGAAAGAGGAATATAAAATAACATCCCCAATCATAACAAAGAGGATCTTAAAAGAACTGACATAAAGGAGAGTACTTAAAAAGAAAGAGAGTGGTTAGATCTCTAATTAAATTCAGCAGCCTAACGGCGCCACTCAAAACATCCAAAATGGATTGATGAGAGAAAATTGGGTCTCTCATCATATGTACATAAAAATTAAAGTATGAGTAATATAAAATAATATCCCAATAATAATAAAGATGAGATTAAAAGGAATGACATAAAATAGTGTACTTAAAAAAGAAAGAGAGGAGTAGGATCCCATAGCTTGGGTCCGACTTGACTCGATCGTTCTTTAACGTACGGAATAATAAAATTGAGTTAATTTTTACTTTATTAAGAAACTTTTTCATGTTAATCATTCCTTTTATATCACTTATTTAAATGTTATAAAAATTATGTCATCATTTAAGTTAATAAAGTTTGTTTTGTCGATATTTGGTTCTTAAGTCGAAAGTGAACTTCTTACAATTACATGTTGTTCGTGTGGTCAAAGGTTCATTATATCCAGAATTATATTCATGATTTGGATATTATATATATCATATATATCCAGCATTTCCATGTATTTATAATATTACATAATCATTTATAGGTATGAAATGAAATGCACCATTCATGGAGACGATAAGCCATACGTACGCATGAACGCTACTTTCATTTCTATGTCATATTAATGGAATTAAAACTAAATTATTGGTATGTATATTTTAATTCTATAATTATATTAATCATTTATATATAACATACATAATATATAATAACTTTAAATCCATTCTTTATACATCCCACATATGGAATTAACGAATCAAATCACATTCAAGGGGCGGTAGTCCGCACTTCCTAAAATGAAATTATCGTGTTTACCAACAATGGAAACCAAAAACATATGCCACCAAAGAAAAATACAGAAGAATAAGTAAAAAATAAACATATTATATATCATATATAAATATAGTGTCATCTTAATGGCCACCATTGAAGGTGTTAGATGAGTGGTCAACAATCATCGTTTCGTGAGGCAGAAATTCTCCATCCACAGAAACAGTATGTTCTTTAACCATTAGATGTAGGTGTGTGTAAGTGTAGATTGAATTATTATTATAACAACATACTAGTATATTTAAGATACTAGAGTTGTTACAAAATTAATGAATAAAAAAAGTTTAGGGGGTTGGAGAAGAAAAATAAAACAAAATAACACAAGTGAAGACATTACCTTAAAATCGGGTAACTCTCTTTGATTTGAGCTCAAAGGCTACCTTGGGAAGACTTATGCCCAAAGTGAGGCTTCTAGGAGTAAAATAGAAATTTGGAGAGGAAACATGAGCTGGGTTTGGCTGAGACAAATGCATGAGAGTTGGGGGTAAGGTGGTAGAGGTGGGGGCCTTTTATAAGAGGAGAGGAGGGGCACTCATGGAAAGTTACAAAATGTTACTTTTTTTCAAATGAGTTTCGGATTTTAAAGGCCACACATTGATGTCCTTCTAGGATAAGGTGATAAGGGTTAGAAATATTCTCATCCAATAGGTTTTTGAAAAGTGTATGTTTTAATTTTAACATTATCTTTTCATTTTATTTAAATCCTTTATTAATGAGGTAATCGCTACATAATCATGATGTCATAAATAATTTAATTTATTTAATGTCTAGGAATTATAAAAATAATATCATTATGTAGGAATTTTTTTTAGATTTCTAATGAATATTTATAGTCAAAACTATGACTTGTATAACCCCATTTAAAAATTGTTTTAGTGAAACATTTCATGCTTGGGACATTTTTATTTTAACATTAAATAAAAAGTTATTTATGTCATTTTCCAACCAAAATGGCTCCATGGGGTCCCCAAGTTGACCTATGGATTGTCTCGGTCAGCCATGACACATCCAATGTCGGTAGGACATGTTTCTAGGTCATTTTACATTATTAAAACATTATTTTTACCTAAAATTACACTAATTACCTCTAATCGCGATTAAGAACATAAAAATTACTATTCACCAAAAAAATTATTTTAATCCCATTGAACCAAATTTTACTTCCTAATTACAACCTGTTATGTTCGATTTTTGAAATTCAAAACACAGAGGTGGAAAAGTTTCATTTATATGAAAAATCAGTTTCTTTAACTACCACTTAGTGGTTTCACTATTCATCAAAAATTGAAGTTTTTCAGAAAAATACCAAAAATTCACCCTAAGCTATACTTGATATTCCGAACTCAAAAATGAGGTCTATTTTACAAAATTAAAAACATATAAGTTTCATCAATTAATTTAATAATTAATTCCCACTGTCAAATCAAATAGAGTGTTTTTAAGAAACAATATCTATTAAAAGATTGACACTAGTTTAAGTCCAATTTCAAAGTGATATTAATTCCAACGACCACTATTGGATTAAATGGTAAAAATATATTATAATTTCACTTTTAAAACAATTCAGAAGATAATCTAATCATATAGATAAATTAGATTAAAAAGAGGTTTTGAATTAAAATACATCATTTTTCACTATTCATTAAAAAAATGAACTTTATCGAAAAAATACCAAAAATATACAAAAAATAAATTTTGATGTCTTGATTCTAAAGAAGAATTTTATTTTTTCAAATATAACACATAAAATTGTCCAAAAGTGGATTTAAAAGAGGTTCTCCATCATAAGGCGCTTAATCCACCTTTAAAAAAATATTAGAATGTTTACGCTTAAAATTGGATTCATTTGCATTTTTAGTCCCCTACCATTTATTGTAAAAAGTAAAACTATTTGACAAACATATATAATCATTTTTAGGTTGTTTTGTTCATTCCCTCCATTACAACGACTAGGCGTTATCTACCATTTAAAATAATATTTTTTTTATTAGAGTGCAACATAAGAATCCCAAGATACTCGTTGTTGCTTATTTGGTATGCCATCGAGCATACCGTCCCCATTAAAATAATATTCATATTTTATTCACAAATAAGGATAAATATGAAAATTTCATATTCTTTATTTACCTGGGATGTTACATCCTTCCCCCCTTTTGGGAAATTGCGTCCTCAGAATTTCAAAATTGGGCTTGGAAACTTCATTTAAAATCCCACATCAGATCAAGAGTCAATAAATCAATCACTTTAAAATAAAGAAAGAGAAGAAAAAAGGTCACCCGAGTTAACTCATACTAGGATTGAATATAAGAAAACATGGATATGAAGTAAAAAAAAGGGTCATGTTCTGAGGGAGAGTGATAGTAAACATGTCTATGAGAAAGATAACCTTAAGAAAATCACAAACTTGTGATAGGTTAAACGGTATTCGATTCCCTAGTAGGAAATGTTAACAGACAACATTTTTATTTTAAGTTACTCTTCATTGAGGAATTTATTTTTGAGCTTAAATAAATCATAATGAAACATACTTACTTGTCACGTAGACTTTCAACTTTTACTAGATTCCTTAATCAAACTTAAATTTTCTCCAAAAGACGAGTATTTAAGAAGACTTGTTTGCATTAAGAGTACTATAATCAACTTCATGAGAATAACCTAATCCAAAAAAGTGAAATATTTATTTCCCATGTCTTTAGACAAAATCCAAAACCAAAATTGTTAGTATGTGATCAGATATTCCACAAAAGTATAAACCTTTATAAAAAGAAAATCTATTCTTAATCTCCAAAATTTGTCCCAAAAAAATCCAAAGTTCAACGAAGACCATTCGATAAAAAATTGACCATAATATTCTTCAAAGTAAACAAAACTAAGATTGAAACCCATATATTTGAAGGATTTAGTCACATAGTCTTCCAAGGTACAAATTAACTTTTATCTCCAAATAACATCAGTTACTCTTAAATTATCATATTGAAAAGTAATTAACCTAATCACATATCCTCGATGATTGGTTAATCATTTCCATAGATAACCAAAAATAAACTTACTCTTGATTCCTAAAATCATCTAACTAAAAAGAATTAGTCAAACTAACCAGGGATTTCACATAGTCCAGTGGTAGGCAATAAATACCAGTCGCACTTTGGTTGTAGGTTCGATTCCCACAGCTTTGTCCGACGCAACGGGTTGTCACACGGTCTGCGTGTTGTCCTTTTTCCAAAACTATATAATTCGTAAAACATTCCCTAAAATGAGATAAAATCTTCAAAAATAATCATAACATATTTTATCCTCATGTTTATCTCATGCGTTTCATTTTCCATCATAACATATAATAACCCATAATTACATCAAAAGTAAGGATCATATAAACTCTAATGGTTACCTTTAAAATTATTACCTGAACATCCACACCGATTGGTCATCTCGTACATGATGCATTACAGATCATTCCAAGGTTCAAGTGGTTGATCATGACTCCTTGACAGTTGGTTTAGAACAACCAGGAGTTTCCTCATTGAATCCCCCATTTTATCTAGTATCTTAATCAGAGAACCACCACAGTTTTCTTCAAACTTGTTGTCTCTCTGGTGCCTGCTAGATCCATCCATTCACTAAAAACAGAAAAGTCAGTGTGAGTATATCAACAAAACCATCCTTTACTAATGAGGAAGGTAAAAACTTAATATATACATACTCATTCACTTTATCTAAAACTAGGACTCTTTCTGAAATCCTAACCATTATGGTAATGTCACTTATTCTTAGAGAATCCCCTAACCTCTAAATTTATCTAAACCAACCTATGATACCAACTATAAGTCCCCGGCCTTAAACCTTACATAATATTGAGTTATTAAAAGATTACACATTGAGGATATTTTCAGGTTTAGATTTTTAGAGAATTAGATAATAAAACTATCGTTACATTCCACATTTAAACAATGTGGTTACATAAAAGTTAGTATTCATTTTTTCCCATCAACAGAAACATATTTAAAATTAAAACATGGATTCTTTCTTGAAACTTCCTTGACACTATCATCATATCATGTACCATTCCCTTGACTTGTGAAAAACATTACAAAAACATGGGATGAGCCTAAAAAGCTCAGTAAGGGTTATAAAAATTATGGAAAGGAAACATGAGTACATATATACATAAGAATGAAATCATACTTTACCCATAAAACATATACACTTTAAAATACCTCATAAAATCATGAATAAATCATAGAAATCATAAGACATAAAGGTAACTTGATGCATTCATAACATTATTACGTAGGGAGTAACCTTCTTGGTTACGTTTGGAATACCGATCATAGTATATTCCATAAATCTCTTCAGAGAAATCTTAATTATTAACTCCTTAGTGTTACCCAATGCATTGGAGAGCTCTATAGGGCTCACATGCCCTTAGTTTATCACGGAACCACCCGTCTTCATAATAATTCCCAATAACCATAACATAATCGTATCACATAAAACATGCATAAAGGAAACATAACATTTCCACTTTTCAATCACAGGATATCAATACAACACATTGATATAAAAACATTATGAAAACCATTTTCAATGCCAAAATAAAATAAAAGTAAAACATGGTATTTATTTTTCATTAAAAAAAGGTATGGCTTGTAGAGGATGTTGAAACTCAAATAATGGTCACGGCAGTGGAGAAGTCGTTGTCGTCGCATACGTACGACAAAAACATTCCCTTTTGTCGTTTAGTAAGACACTTTGAATAAAAAGATTATTTTTCGATAAATGTAAAAGTCAAAGGGGTTTATAAACCATATATAATTAGGTTGTTTATACAACAAAATATGCCTCAATGAAAGGATATTGAGACGAAGTCCCATACAAAGACGGTATCCTTGGATTATGGATAAATCAATTACATAATTATGTGTGACAAACGAATACACCAAACATAAGGGGATATTAAGTGCAAAACAATCAGAGTACATTCACACATATTCATAGAACGACATATTCATGGAGTAAAAGTTTATCCCAAATAATCAAAATTGGGTTAAGAAGTTCCCTTGCAAAAATTCGACAGCCTAACGGTGTCACTTAAAAATTCATAAAAAGAGTTGATGAGATATAAAAAGGGTATCTCATCACTAGGACATACAATTTACATCAATAAGTATATACAAGAACATATCCCAACATAATATTATGTTAATTAAAAGACATAACAAAAGAAGTCTTTTAAAAGAGGAGGGTAAAAGGTTCCCTTACCGACCTGAGTAACTTTTGAAACATACACCCCATTAAAGAAGGGGCATACAATGAATATGTAAATACCCATAAATGAAATTATATTACACAAAGAGTGTAATTATGGGAAGTACATACACCACTCAAAGGAAATGGTGGCAAATGTAGCATAAATCTCACGGGACTAAAAGTTAGTTGAAAAATCCCTTACAAAAAATCGGCAGCCTAACGACGCCACTTAAAACTTCCAAAAATGGATTGATGAGAGCAAATAGGGTCTCTAATAATATTAAAATAAAATGTACAACAAGTAGAATAGAAACGAAAAACCCCCATAATAACAAAGATGAGCATAAAAGAAGTGACATAAAGGAGAGTACTTAAAAAGAAAGAGATAGGTTAGATCTCTTACAAAAATTCGGTAGCCTAACGGCACCACTCAAAACATCCAAAATAGATTAATGGGAGAAAATAGGGTCTCTCATAATATGAACATAAAAGTACAGTAGGAGTAATATAAAATAACACCCCAATCATAAGAAATATGAGCTTAAATGTAATGACATAATAGAGTGTACTTAAAAAGAAAGAGAGGAGTAGGATCCCTTACCTCGGGTCCGACTTGACTCGATCGTTCTTTAACGTCCTGAATAATAAAATTGAGTTAATTTATACTTGATTAAGAACCTTTTTCACATTAATTATTACATTTATATCACTTATGTCCATGTTATAAACCTTATGTAATCATTTAAGTTAATAATGTTTATTTTGTCGATATTTGGTTCTTAAGTCGAAAGTGGACTTCTTACAATTAATGTTGTTTGTGTGGTCAGAGGTTCATTATATACAGAATGATATTCATGATTTGGATATAATATATATCATATATATCCAGAATATACATGTATTTATAATATTACATAATCATTTAGAGGTAAGAAATGAAATTAACCGTTCATGGAGATGGTAAGCCGTACGTACGCATGAACACTACTTTCATTTCAATGTCATATTAATGGAATTAAAACTAAATGAGAGGTATGTATATTTTAATTCCAGAATTATATTCATAATTTATATGTAACATACATCATATATAATTACTTTAAATCAATACTTTATACATCCCACATATGGCATTAATGAATCAAATCACTTTGAGGGGGCGGTAGTCCGCACTTCCTAAAATGAAATTATCATGTTTACCCATAATGGAAACCATAAAGGTATGACACAAAAGAAAAATAAAGAAGCTTAAGTAAAGAATAAACATATTATATATCATATATAAATATAGTTACATCTTAATAGAATCCTTTGAAGGTGTTATATGAGTGTTGAACAATCATCATTTCGTGAGGCAGAAATTCGCCATCGACAGAAACAGTATGTTTTTTAACCATTAGATGTTGGTGTGTGTAAGTGTAGCTAGAATTATTCTTATAACTACATCCTAGTATTTTTAAGATACTGGATTTGTTACAAAATAAATGAATAAAAAGAGTTTATGGGGTTGGAGAATAAAAATAAAACAAAAGAACACAAGTGAAGACATTACCTTAAAATCGGGTACCTCTCTATGATTTGAGCTCAACGGCTTCCTTGGGAAGACTTCTGCCAAATGATAGGCTTCTAGGAGTAATATATGGATGTGGAGAGGCCATATGAGCAGGGGTTGGCCGAGCCAAAGTATTGAGAGTGGTGGGTAAGGTGGGAGAGGTGGGGGCCTTTTATAAGAGGAGAGGAGGGGCACTCCTGGAAAGTTACAAAACGTTACTTTATTTTCAAATGAGTTTCGGATTTTAAAGGTCCGACATTGTTGTATTTCGAGGTTAAGGTGGTAAGGGTTCGAAATATACTCATACAATTGGTTTTTTACAAGTGGATGTTATAGTTTTAACATTATATTTTCATTTTATTTAAATCCTTTATTAATGAGGTTATCACTGCATCATCATGATGCCATAAATAATTTAATTTATTTAATGTCTAAAAATTATAAAAAAAATAAAATGATATAGGGAATATTTTTATCTTTCTAATTAAAATTTATAGTTAAAAATGTGACTTGTATAACCCCATTCAAAAATTGTTTTAGTGAAACATTTCATGCTTGTGACATTTTTATTTTAGCTTTAAATAAAAAGTTATTTATGTCATTTTCAAACCAAAGTGGCTCCATGGGGTCACCAAGTTGACCCATGGATTTTCTTGGTCGGCCATGACAAATCCAATGAGGGTAGGACATGTGTATACGTCATTTTAAGTTATTAAAACATTGTTTTTACCTTAAATTACACTAATTAACTCTAATCACGATTAAGAACATAAAAGTTACTATTCACCAAAAAAAATATTTTAATCCCGTTGAACCACATTTTACTTCCTGATGAGAACCATATATGTCGGATTTTTGAAATTCAAAACACAGAGGTGGAAAAGTTTCATTTAAACGAAAAATATGTTTCTTTAACTACCACTTAGTGGTTTCACTATTCATAAAAAATTTTTGTTTTTCAGAAACAATACCAAAAATTCACCCTAAGCTATATTTGATATTCCAAACTCAAAAAATATGTCTATTTTACAAAATTCAAAACATTTAAGTTTCATTAATTAATTTAAAAATTAATTCCTGCTGTCAAAACAAATAGCGTGTTTTTAAGAAACAATATCTATTAAAAGATTGACACTTGTTTAAGTCCAATTTTAAAGTGAAATTATTTCCAACGACCACTATTGGATTAATTGGTAAAAATATATTATAATTTAACTTTAAAACCAATTAAAAAGATAATCTAATCATATTAATAAATTAGATTAAAAAGAGATTTTGAATTAAAATACAACAGTTTTCACTATTCATTTAAAAATGAACATTATCGGAAAAATACCAAAAATTTACACAAAGTAAATTTTGATATACCGAATCTAAAGAAGAATTTTATTTTGTCAAAAATAACACATAAAATTTTCAAAAAGTGTATTTAAAAGTGGTTCCCCATCAAAGGGCGGTTAATCGACCTTTAAAAGAATAATAGAATGTTTACGCTTAAAATTGGATTCATTTTCATTTTTAATCCTCTAACATTTATTGTAAAAAGTAAAAATATTTTACAAACATATATAATCATTTTTTAGTAAGTTTTGTTCATTCCCGCCATTACAATGGCGAGGCATTAACTACCATTTAAAATAATATTATTTTATTATTAGAGTGCAACGTACGAATCCCAAGAAACTCGTTGTTTCGTATTGGGTACGCCATCGAGCATACCGTCCCCTTTAAAGTAATATTATTATTTTATTCAAAAATATGGATAAATATGAAAATGACATATTCTTTATTTACCTGGGGTGTTACAGTTATGGAAAACAATGTACCCATACATGAAATCATCTATCTTGGATTTTAAACACCAAAATATTAGACTAAAATTGCATGACCCAAAAAAATTGTCCATACTCTACACTAACATATAACTATCATGTTTATATCTCATTTGGATGCTCCCAAATGAATTACTTCCTGTAAGGCTAATATTTTCCATTAATAAAATCACAGATTGATGTTATTCAGCTCTCTAGGTATGTGTATTCATCTTATTTATATATATATATATATACACTTCTTAATCATTTTTCTAGATATAAAAGGAATGTTTAATCACTATTTTAAAGTGTTTACATCCAGGATTAATGGATATTTTTAATTTTTTTTCTTTTATAATGGTTTGGGATATTGATATGATTATTCTTCATGATCATTGTTTGTCTGACTCAATTGGAAATCATTATTCATAAATTTTTAGGTAGTTAATCGAAATTTAAATTGACATAATCATTAATTATATTACATGTATATAAATGGGAAATTCTTATTTTCATGATTGATAAATTATGATGATGATTAAAATGATATTATTAAATATCCATGTTAAAATGATTCTAGGTATTTGAGTTAATTTTAATTCTAGAATTAAATATATTAATTTGTAAATTAATTAAAGAATTATTACAATTGTGGGATTGGATTAATTAATTGTTAATCAATGGATGGTTAGAGTATCATGATTGTTGATTTGGAATAAATATTTGGAAAATTAAGTAATGTATGATATTTTGATCATTGAATTAGATTAATAAATTGGAAAAATAGTTAATGGAATGTTGTGATACATGTGATATTTACATACATGTGATATTGTGATACATATAAAATTGTGATACATGTGATTATGTAATATATGAGTGTGGCACATGTTCCGTTGCATCAATATAACACAGTGATAATTGAGTCTCTGACACAGAATGCTTCTTTAAAATACCAATTGTGTGATTATTTGGTAAATGATTTGTGGGTCACATACTTCTCCTTTAAATACCCACATGGGTCTAGGGCTTTGGGATTTAGGAGAATTTTTTTGTTAGGCTACTGTCCCGAATTTTCATAATATCAGCAGAGATTCAATGATAAATGATAACTATTGTTTTGTGACAGGCAATATACCCTGGGAGTAGTTTGTATTTTGGAATTAGCTGAAGTAGGTATTTTGGTATGGGTATCATCGGGAAAAAGGGTTTTTTTGTGGTCAAAGAAAGACTAATTGAGTGTGAGTTACCGATTTACATTATTTCATTAATTTTATACTGTATACAACTACATACATTGAAAATGAATGGATATTTTATTAGAGGTCAGTGGTGGTGGCCTACTATGTTAAAATCTTACTATCCTCTAGCTTCCAGGTCGGTATAAAAATAGTCTTCGTGTTTGTAAGACATGATAATGGAAAGGTCCCTATGATAGATGGAATAGTATGTATAGACCATGGATGTGGAAATTTGATGTGGTGTCGAAATGTTATGGGGTTTTTTGATAGTGACATTATTTTGTGTTTTAATTGGGAAACTTAAAAATAATTATGTATGAAATATATATTATTTATTTATGGTTATAGAACACTTATTTTGTTCATTATAGGATACTGGTTTGGATTGGATTTTGGTTCAATCATATAGAGATTTCTTATTTATTTCCACTATTGTATTACACTAATAAAGAGTCTATAGTATCCCTGTGATTGTTATTAGACCATTTCTACATGTTGGAAGTCTCTGACATATGGGGAGGCATTCTTGAGGTCTTGTGACCATCCAAGTCCGGGAATCGAGGTGTGGAACCCTGGTCAGGATGTTACACATTATAGGGTTTATGATCATATTACACCATTATTATTAATTTTATGAATTGTATTTTTCTATGATGAATAATTGATTATGAAAATAGTTTCTATTTCATTTTTTATACTCGGAAAAAATGCTTATAAATCCTTCTTCTTTTCAATGGTTATAAAATGATGAAATGATGAATATATTATGAAACAATAACTTTTTCCTAGGTTATGATATAATGAAATTATTATGTAACTCATTTCAATTTTTTTGATAAGTTGAACATTTATGATCTTATGGAACACATAAATATAGGATTCATTATGAAATGGGTAGGACCTATATCTACCACGAATAAAATTATTAAATACAGATAACTCATGAGTAAATATTAATTTTCGGAACATTATTCCATGTTCAAAATATTTTATGGGAATTGGAAAACCTGTCCAAAATTTAATGCATTAAAAATATTTTATATTCAAAATTTTATTCATGAATCATTATTTAATGTCTACAATGTTAGGTTTTCACCAATATTTCATGTCTATAATGTAATATTTGTACCCATATTGATGTCAAAAATATTATTTTAAGGCCTTATTTCTATTCCTTTACAAATATTGAGATCCTATCATTATTTATACATGTTTAAAATGTTATAAGATATTTTATATGATCGAAATATATGTCTTATGTAAATTTGAAATTCTCCTAGAACACATACATTAATTTTTTTATTATTTATGTCCTATGAACTGCCAATATTTATACCATTACTCATAATTAAGACATATGATATCAATGGAGTGGTTTTCCTATGTTATATTCGTATTCTAATACAATAATTTTAATTTTACGATTACATAAATTTATTTTTCCCATACTAATGATCTAATGATTCTTTTTTTATTCTTTTTCCCTGATTTTTGATGAAAGGTTTATGAAGTTTATGTTTATGATGAGTACTAATGTGGAATATTATTATTGAAAACATTGAATATCTTCCACCATATTAATATTATTTTGGTCGAATACTAAAAAAATAACTAAAATATTTGTATATAATGACATATTTTATAGTAATTTATTGAATATTCAACTTAAAATAAGTAACACACATGTATGAAAATATTGGATCTCTATACTATATACAATGTTTTCAAAATAAATTTCATAATGAAAATGTGACATTATTTTTATCTTCAGTAAAAAGTAATTTTTTATGATTTCACTTTTTAAAATGATTTAAATAATTTTTTTAAATCTATAGATCAATTTTAAATGATATTTTTACAGTTTTTTAATATTTAAAAAATATGGTTTTAATGGAATATTATTTTATTTTATAAATGATGTACTTTTTATATATAAGAATAATGTGAAAAGAATCATAATTTTAAAATATTAAAGATGAAATATATTTTCATCAATTCTGTATTCTTAATGAATTAATATTTATTACACAATAAAATTGTTATTTTCATTCATAATTGTTTTTTTAATGTTTATATGTTTTTTGTTCTTCAAATACATGATTTCATGTAGAATATGTTATTTTTTTCAATAAATGTTTCATGTGAAATTTCAATATCATTTTCCATATAATATAACATACTTAATTATTAATTATGTATTACTTGGTTTGTAATCAAATGATATCATTCATACATATTTTATTTAGATATTTAATTTTAATAATGACAATATTTTTATGAAACATTTTATGTTCCATTAGATATTTTATGGTCATATTTTTTGAAATATTTTTTCATCTCAAGGGTCATCACATGATGAATTTTTTAAGATTGTGTGGATAACATATGTATTTTTATAAGAATCTAATGATGGTGAAATTAAAAAAGGTTTTTATGGTTATATTATAGCCAAGGATTGTTGTTACGTTACAACCAATGAATGGTGGGACTAATATCTCCCTCTAATGAATAGGGTAATGATTGATATCTCATCTGACTAACAGGATATGATTAGTGAGTGAAAATATTTCAAAAGGGTACATTTTACACTATAATAATTTCTAGCGTAAACCATGACTACAATTATGGTTTAGTGTGTTTACCCATTCAATAATGATTTTTGTTTGTAAATAAGCCTTATCTACTATGGAAATTATTATATCTGTTTATGTGAATTCCCGAAATATATGTCTTTTAATAATGTTAATATCTCATTAATCAAGTGTGTGGATTCCATAGTGGCTAATTTCTTATTAAATAGTATTATTTAGGACATGACTCTTGTTTGGGAAATAATATGTATAGGTTTTTGAATTCAATTATCTTTTTTCATGTCCCACTACCTTATTGTCATTATATTTTCTTATCTTTCTTTTTTAACATTACTTTGAATTTGATCTCAACATTTCTTATTTTACTATTCCACCAGTTATTATGAAATTTATGAATTATGATATGTCTATTAAGGGTTATATTTATGAAGAACATATAGGGATATGATTTAGCCCACCATTAAACTGGTTGTTTATCAATCCATGTGTTTAATGAAACCAAAAATATATGAATCTTTATTGTATTGTTATTTTATTTAATTTATAGTCATATATTAATAAGTAATATATATATATATATATATATTGTTTCATTATATATTTGTTTAATCCATATAAATATTCATCACTTTTTGTTATTTTTAATTAATAAATTTTTTCCCTCTGATATGTGGTCTATTTCATCAAAATAAATTTTTTTATAATATTTTTCTAATATTAGAAAATCGTTGTCTAAAAATAATTTATTCAAGAATATCTTTTTAGAAAATATTTTAATTGGAATAATCTTTCTGATATTTTGAAACGAGATATTTTTTTAGTTTTTTAAAAAATTTAAAATAAGTTTTTTCATCAAATTGGTATGTAATTAAAGTAATTTTCTTTCATTATGTGCACTTAATTTTTGAATCCTCCATATCAATTTTATATGTTTATCTTTGAATAAGATATTTTAAAAAATAGTTTTCAATTGTTTATGTGTTTTTTGGTGATTTTCATAGTTTAAAGTATGACATACTACATATATTTTCCAATAATTATTTTCATAATCAATATCTAGATGGTTAATTATTATGTTAATAATATTTTTATGAACCATTTTATTTATAATTGGTAATTAAATTATGGAATAATGAAATTATTATTTATCATTTTATATTTTAAAAAGTCTTAGTTTTTAGATATGTTAAATAGTTAATGATCTCGTGGTGATTATATATATGGCTTACATTATGAAATGAGTAGTTTCTTGATAAAATAAGTATGGTTGTAATGGTATAAACAAGGTTCCTGGACATCTTGTAACCAAGTACGGGTGGCACCAAATTTATACCGAACACTAATGAATTGGGTAATTATTAGTATATCATGAGATAAATTTGGCTATAATAGAGAGTGAACACAGTTTAAAAAAGATTTTTTCCACTATGATAGTATGGGGAGTGATCCATGTAATGACCAGCCAATTCTCATTGGCTTGAGAGCTCAACGAGTCATTAATGGGAATTATGCGACATCCCCGAGGAGCCAAAGGCTGGCAATAAATGCCGAAGGTTTTCAAAACAAGTGGGAGACTATTTACCCTTTTTGAACATTAAACAGAACCAACAACCAAAACCAAACTAATCAACTAAATGATTCATGGTAACAGCTAAGGAAAATCAACAATTTATATTATCATAACCAAACAAGAGTACCACAATGGAAGCCAACACTAAATCCGAGTAAACATCCGAAAGACAAATCAATAATATAAGACAACAACCCAACTCTATGATCCACATGCTCCAAGATCCAACATCATGAACCAATCTAAGAATCACGAAGCAGTATGCAACACTTTACCTCTTCCAACATCCTGGTACATGACATCTGCAAAAGCACCAACGTGCCAAAACAGGGGGTGAGCAATGAAACATAGTTGGTTCTCCACGATGACTTCCCACCCCATTCCTCTAGGATAAAATATGTTAGAACATCTATATAAAACATTTTATATAAAAAAAATTCCAAAACATTTCACAATATAACATGTTCCATATCATAACCATTTCCCAACATTAACCATCATTCTCAAGAAAAGTAACCAAGCAATGATTCCAATCATGTTACCATTTCCATTTTGGTACATTCAATCTATTTCCCTAAACCAAACATCCAACCATGCGTGAAACCTGGACCTCCCTATACTCACGAGTGGTGATTTATCCTTCCAATAAGACATCACATAGTGGACTACCTTGACTGGGGTACTTCAAGAATGTATCGGTCCCAACATAGTGATGGGAGGACTTCTCTCCCTTATACATCTCAACCTTTTTATTGGGGGTATGTCTCGCCCATATCCATCCTAATGCACATGAACACACACACCACAACCCATGAAAATATTTATGCAAAACCACGTGTGTTCAAAACCTTTCAATAAAGAACCACCCTTTTATTGAAAACCAATTCTTTCAAGAAGGAGAACCATAAACAATTAAAAATCACCATTTTAAATTTACTTCAACAACCACTTTCCAGAAACACACAATTTCTATCACCCATTACTAAAAAGGGGTTTCAACCATTCATTCATAACAGATAAAAAACCATTTCAATCAAAGAAAAAATTTGAAACAAAGCCTTCAAGTTTTAAGAAAGAAGAATTGAGATTGAAGCCACCTACCTCAACATAACTGGCGAAATCAACCATGAACTAGGTAAAACACCACGAAACCTCATTAGATTCCTTCCCCTATCTCCAACAAGATCAAAAAATGACTTAAAAGTGATCCACTAACTTAGATCTACCAACCTTGGTTGTTGATCTAAGGATCCATCAAGAGAGAAGATGGGGATCTAATAAAACTAGAGGAAAAAAGTCTTACCTAGCTCAATCGGCATCTAAACACCAAGGCAAGCCTCCAGATCGCTTCAAAAATGCCTGGTAAGTGTTCTCCCACCTTCACTAGAGAGAAATCCCGAGTTAGGACCATATATGAGAAAAAACGAGTGGGTTTAAGGATAAAATAGATTAGATCTTTAAAAATAGGATCTAAGTTGACTTCGTGCACGGTTAGTCCGCACTTTTAGGCAAATCGTGCACTAACCGTGAAGTAGTAACTTCTTGGAAGGGGCACTCTAGACGGCCTCCTCACACATTTTTCCCAAACCGCGTGCTCACCGGGTTGTCTCCTCTGTTCAAAGTGACCCCAACTGCACGACTTCTGCATGGTTTGGGAAAACCGTGCGCAGCACTTGCGTCCCCACACATTTCCTTTTTACACTTTTAAAGTCTCCATACATTCCCCAACCATCTCCCATATGCTTCATGTACATAAAAATTATAAAAAAGTGTTTTTTACCAGAAATATGGGGTAATACATTCTCCCCATCATTGGCCATTCCGTCCATGGAATTTAGAAAACCATTGCATGTATGAATGAGTTCTGGCCACTGCTCTTCCATATCTTTCTTTCGTTCCCAAGTATCTTCTTGAATATAATCATGTTTCCATAAATCCCACACTAGAACAATGATTTTTCCATGCAAGACATTCTCTTTACTATCCACAATCTGCACTGGAATATGTAACAACGAAGCATCTGGCTCTAGGTTATTGTGATCATGTCTGATCACATGGTCATGATTGGGTTGATACTTCTTCAACTAAGATACGTGGATCACATTATTCACTTCAGTGAACCATGGTGGTAATGAAAACTGAAATGCCACATTTCCAACCCGTTCCAGTATCTCAAAAGGGCCTATATATCGAGGAGATAATTAGACATGCTTCCCAAAACGACGTTGTCCAAGCCTTTGAGAGATTGTAAAAAATACATGATCACTCACTGATAACGACAATGGTCTTCGGCGATGATCCACATAAGATTTTTGACGACTCTGATCCATCTCAATCCTTTTTCTAATCAACTGGATCTTATCTGTTGTTTCAGGGACAAGGTTCGACCCAACTAGGGAAGTCTCACCTGTTTCCACCCAGCATAGTGGAGAACGACAAGGACACCCATACAATGATTCAAACGGATCCATGCGTATCAAGGATTGATATTTTTTATTGTATGATAACTCCACTAAGGGAATATGTTCCACCCATGAGCCCCCAAAATCCATTACACAAGCCCGCAACATGTCTTCCAACGTTTGTATCATCTGCTCAGATTGCCTATCCATCTGAGAATCATACGTCGTGATCATCGTCAACCGAGTCCCAAGGGCTTGCTATAATGATTTCCAGAAATGAGATGTGAACCTCAAATCACTATCTGAGACTATAGATACTGGTACACCATGCCTCTTTACGACTTCTCGGATATATATTTTTTAAATATCTTCCACCGTGTGAGTTTCAAGAATTGTGATGTAATGGGGTGACTTGGTTAGAAGATCCAATATCACCCAAACAACATCATGTTTTCGCACCATTCATGGAATACCTGTAACAAAATACATTGCTATCTGATCCCATTTCTACACTGGGATAGGAAAATATTGTAACATACCAACTGGGCGCTGATGGTCTGCATTAACTTGCTGACATGTTAAATACCTTGAAAGAAATTCTTCTCCCATCTGTTTCATGCCACTCCACCAAAAATGTGCCTTCAACGCTATATAAATAATCTATATTCCTGCATGAAAATCCCATCTAGAATGGTGGTAAACATGAAAGAGTTGATCCTGAGTAGTTAAAGATACAACTATTCAATCTCGAAACCTCAAAACTGAACTCTCATCCAGCTTCCATCCATTAATGGTCCCACCATTAAGTTTTGAACTCATTGCAAGACAGTCTATATCAGACATCTGTGCCTCCTTTTCTATCTCCAAAACATCATGAACAAGTGAAACTGGAATGAAATCTGCATCATCACCTCGGTCTTTGAATTCCAAATGCATGTTGGCTAGGACAGACATCAACTGACACTCATCTGAAGCTTATTTCATAAAAATGATTATATGACTTTATCATTAATGCATAGGCCACCGAATTTCCCTTACTCGATGTATAGATCAAGTCAAAGTCAAAAAATTGAAGATAATCCATTCATCTCCTCTGCCTCATATTCAACACTCGTTGTGAGAAAATATGCTTCAAACTCTTAGAATCCATAAACATAGTAAATTTATCACCATTGAGATAATGATGAATAGTCTTCAAGGCATTGAAATCTGAAGCTAACTACAAATCATGTGTTGGGTAGTTCTTTTCATGCACTCTCAACTGCCTTGATCCATAAGAAACAACATCGTCTCCTTGCATGAGAAAACATTCCAATCCAAATCTTGAAGCATCACAGTACACCACGTACCCCTGTCCTGATTCTGGAAAAATCAAGATTGGTGCTGATGTAAGGATATCTTTCAACCCTTGAAAATATTTCTGACATTCCTCAACCCATTTAAGTGCACTGTTATTCTTAGTAAATGATGTCATATGTGAGGCTAGTTGTGAGAAGTCAGCACAATGCATCGGTAATAACCAGGTATACCAAGAAAACTTAATATTTCAAAGACATTCTTTGGTGGTTGCCAACAAAGAACAACTTCTATCTTTTCTAGATCCACTGAAATGACTTTCTCATAAACAACATGGCCCATAATGCGTACCTATTGTATATAAAAATCGCACCTTAATAATTTGGCATAAAACTGATGGGGTCTCAAGATTTCCAACACGATCGCCAAGTGTTTCTCTTGCTTAACCCTTGTTCTTGAATAAACCAATATGTCATCCACAAACACCACAAAACAATAATCCATATATCGCTGAAATATCTGATTCATCAATTCCATAAAGACTTCAGGTGTATTCGTAAGACCAAAAGGCATGACTACATATTGGTAGTGGCCACATATTCTTCTAAAGGCTGTCTCTAGAATATCCTCTTTCCGAACTCGCAACTGGTGATATCATGATCACAAGTCAATCTTGGAGAACCACTGAGCTCACTTTAATTGATCTCATAGATCATAAATGCATGGGAGTGGATATCTGTTCTTTATCGTAACATGGTTAAGCTTATGATAATCAACACACAGCCAAAGAGTTCCATCTGCCTTCTTTACAAACAACACCACTACTGCCCATGGAGAAGTACTGGGTCGAATGAAACCCTTTCTTTATATCTCATCTAACTACACATTCAATTCTTGTAACTCTGTTGGATTCATCCTATATGACTTAATGGAAATAGGACTGGTCCCCAGAAGGAGATCAATCGTGAACTCCACTTCCCTTAGACGTGGTAACATTGAGAAGATCATGGGAATGACATCTAGAAATTGATCCACCACAGTTGGAAATCTATTTTTCTTCAATCTCTTCAATTGATGGAAAAGTCAATGCTACCAATTGGTGAGAGATCACTCCCACCACTGGTTCCAACAAGATCTTAGCACTTTTCTTTTCCATCCTCTCTCCTCTGAAGAGATGCTCAATGTCTTCCTCTATCATGAAACTAACCGTTCTCCTATAACAGTCGATGTGAGCCTTAAACATTGTCAACAAATCCATACCCATGACTACATCATAGACATCCATATCCAACATAGAGAAGTCCCATTTCCGCTCAACTCCATCAACAGTTATAGTACCTCTCTACACACGATGGCTTGACATTATCTTTCACCAAGAGGAATATACATTTTCACGACAGAAGGTATCATTTCCAGTTTTAAAAATATAAAGTCAATATCATAAGAAGAAATGAAGGAATGTGATGAACCAGTATCATGAAACACTTGATAAAAGTTATAATTCAAAAGAATCGTACCACTTACTATTGATGGTCCATCCTAATCATCAACAATCATCAACTCAACTCCATACAATTACTTCATCGCTGCACTGTCCTCCTTGGTGCCTCGCTGTGATGGCCAAGGATTAAGAGTCATGGTATTCTGAGAATCCCAATGGCTAGATCTATTATGCTGACAAGACTGACTCGGCTTTCCTCATCTTGTCGAAGCATATGATACTTGTGACGTCTGAGAAGTTTCACATGCACCCGTCATCAGTGCATTTCTACAATAGCATTGTAGATGCCCCATATGCATGCAATTGAGACATTGTCTAGGTTGAGTTGTACACTATCACTTTATGTGATCTGTCGAGCCACATTGAAAACACTTGTATTTCATCATGATTCATGGTGGAAGATTCACCATCCCAGCCGTCTGATTCTGATTCACACTCCCACCTTAGAAGTAGGTGTCCCTCTTCCTCTTGTTCCCAGCATTAGAGTTCCCACCTTTTCTCATGAGTATCACCATACATCCTCCTCCCAGAACTCCTGAGATGTCTGTTTCACCTAATATTTACTTGTTTACTATTTATGTATAATCTAGAAAACAGAGAACAACTATATTCGAGAAAATATTCTATCACAACCCTAATTCAAAGATGTGTGCCTTCAGTGACGCACTTGCAGCAAATTCTAGTGAAAAGCGCTCTAAATTCATGAATTTAGCCACATACTCTGTGATAGAGAGATTTTCCTGCTTTACACTGAAAAGGTTTTTTGTCTTCTGGATCCTGAACATGTGAGGATAGAATTTTTTTGAACAATTCCTCATATTATTCCCATCCCAGGTCTTGATCCACCTTAGCCTGCCACACTAAATCCCACCATTGTCATGAATGATCCTCCAGCATATACGTCTCAAACTTTACATTCAATTCTGATGGTGTGCCAATGAAATCAAAGATACGATTCATCCTAATCTTCTACACCTCCGCCCTTTCTTTTTAGAATAACCCCAATGATGGGTCAATTCTGCTTTTGGAACTGGACGGAATGGTCTACATACCTTGACTCATCCCTCTAATTCCTTATGTCCAAATCCTGGAACGCTTGAATAATACATTGAACCACCTCTTGGTTCATATGCAGTTCAGGTGAAACCACATTCTCCGCAGCTTCTTCAAGTTAGTTTCTACGATGCCTAAGAGGTGCCATTTTCTATACAAAAAATGTACATCATTAGTCTCACCTCCTAGCAACTGAATACATAGAATTTCAAATTATATCACATCAACTATCCCCAATTTGTTTTTCAAAACAACCATTACCCATGTTCAACCATTTTTTAAAACTTCCCACATGATTTTTGAAAATCAGACCTTTTTCAAAATACAATAGATATCTGATTTTCAAAATCTTCTTAGTTGAAAACAATTTCTGCATTTTTCAAAAATTGGCACCTTACACTATGTCCTTACTCATTCCTCACAATGAGATATGCAATCCTATTGGGAATTAATTCCTCTATAATGCATCTAATGCGCATCTCAGAGGCTAAACCCATGATAATGAGATTTCCAACATTCTAAAAGTGTATCCAAAACACGTATGTACCCAACACCCTGGTAACATGAATTTAAGCATAAACGGGTTAGCTACGTCCTTTTATGCTATAAATTTCATGTTCTGACAATCCTACTCATGTCCAAGATTCAAACCCAATGAATAGACGAAAATGAATTTCAACACCCTGACCGAGAACATCGATGACCACTTGTTAGGCAAGGACTGAACAAGCTGATACCATTTGTATTGACCCACCAATTCTCATTGTCTTGAGAGTTCAAAAAGTCATTACTAGGCCTTAAGAGAAATCCCCGAGGCGTCAAAGGATGAAAATAAATGTCGACGGGTTTCAAAACAAGTGGGGGATGATTTACCCTTTTTGATCATACCACAGAACCATCAACCATAACCAAACTAATCAACTAAATTATGTATGATAACATCTAAGTCAACTCAAACATTTATATTATCATAACCAACCAAGAGTAACAAAATGGAAACCAACACTAAATCGGAGTAAACAGCGGAATGAAAACACAAGGCTACAAGATAACAACCCAACTCCCTGCTCCACATGCTCGAAGTTCCAACATCATGAACTAGTACATGAATCACAACGAAGTATACAACACTTTACCATTTCCAACATCCCAGTACATAAAATATGAAAAAGCACCGACGTGCCAAAGCAAGGGTGATTAATGAAACTCATTTGGTTTTCCCTGATGACTTCCCAGCACATGCCTCTAAGATAAAACATGCTAGAACATTTATATAAAACAATTTATAAAAAACAATTCCAATATAGTTCACAATATAACAGGTTCCATATCAAAACAAGTTCCCAACATAAACCATCATTCTCAAGAGAAGAAACAATGAAATGTTTCTAATCATGTTCCAATTTCCATTTCGGCACATTCAATCCATTTCACTAAACCACACAACCAACCATTCATGTAACCTGGACCTCCCAATACTCGCAAGTGGTGAGTTATCCTTCCTCTAAGCTGAAACTTTGTGGAGTATCTTGATGGGGGTACTTCACGACCTTATTTGTCCCAACCTAGTGATGGGGGGACATCTCACCCTTATCCATACCAATATTTTGATGGGGGTACTTCTCGCCCTTATCCATCCCAATGCACATGAACACACACCACAACCCATGAAAATATATTCCCAAAACCACGTCTGTTCAAATACTTTGAATAAAGAACCATGTGAAAATCATTTCTTTCAAGCAGCAAAACCATAGCCAATTTAAAATCACTATTTTAAATTTACTTCAAAAAACACTTTCCAGAAACACAGAATTTCCATCACTGTTACTAAAAGGGGTTTCAACCATTATTTAATAACATATAAACAAACAATTTCAATCATGGAAAACAATTTGAAACTAAGCCTTCAAGTTTTAAGAAAGGGGAATCGAGAGTGAAGCCACCTACCTCAACAAAATAGGTCATACCAACCATGAACCGGGTCGAAACACCACAAAACATCCTTAGATTCCATCCCCTCTCACCAACAAGATCATAACCCGACTTAAAAGTAATCTACTACCTTAGATCTACACACCTTGGGCATAGATCTAAGGATCCATCAACAGAAAAGAATGACATCTATGAAAACAAGAGGAAACGAGCCTTACCTCGATCAACCAGCCTCTAAACGCCAAGGAAAGCCTCCAGATCACTTGGAAATCGCCTGTTAAGTTTTCTCCCACCTTCACCAAAGAGAAATCCCGAGTTAGGGCCGCCTAGGAGAAAAACGAGTGGGATTAATGATAAAAAAGATTAGATCCTTAAAAATCAGATATAAGTTGACATCGTGCATGGTTAGTCTGCACGGTTAGAAAAACCTTGCGCTAACTGTGCGGTAGTCACTGCTTGGATGCGGCTCTCTGCACAGCCTCCATGCAAGGTTTTCCCAAACCGTGCACACACCATGTCGTCTCCACTGTCCAAAGGGACACCACCTGCACAGCTTCCACATGGTTTGGGAAAACTGTGCGCAACCCTTGCATTCCCAGACACTGATACATTACACTTTAAAAGTATCCGACCATTCCCAAACCTTCTCCCATATTCTTCATGTACATAAAAACCATACAACAAGGGTTACTTACCAGAAACCGAGGGTAATACAGTCCAAAAGTACAAGAATTGTTTGCGGAGTGAAAGAAGTTTATATAATATTAACTACCCCTATTTAATTCATGAATCAACATTATGAAATGTCATACAAATGGGATGGATTTCTTATGTAATGATTTTGTAATTATAAAATTAATTTCATTTCATTATTTTTCAGTCATTGACATCTCTATTGTTAATCTCTCAATGTTTCCCAATATAATATAACTATATGATTCTGGTGTGAATAATTATAACACATAAGAAATATTCTTCTGATTATTTGTAATATATATATATATATATAAATTATGGGTTTATATATCTATTATCATATTAGGTTATAGTTATCATTTGGAATCATGGATGTGACACATTTGTGAAAAACTAGGGATATGTTTGTATATATAATATAATCCAAATGTTCTATTAATGATCATTGATAAAATATTTTAAAACTATTGTCATAGATATTGAATAATATGTTTCATGCATTATAAAAATATAATTGACATTTTTTCATTCCCATTATTACTAATAATTTTCACCATACATTTGTTTATTTTGGTCAATGGAAGGAAGAAAGAGGATTCATTTCAAAATTGAAATTTAATGTAATGATTGTACTTATTAGAAACCAAATGAAATAATATAAATAATTTGAAACATTTGATTAAAACTTTCTATTTATCCTAATATATGACTATAAATATAAACCTAACCTATATTTTGGACTAAAAATATAATTGATGGATATAGTTCATTGAGTGCATTGTTTGGTGGAGACTATAAAGGCTTAAATGTTAAGCTTTGAAATTTTTTTGTAAAAGTGAAAAGGGAATCATTATAATGTCTAAAATGATAAATTAGATGTTTTATATTTTTAAATGATGTTCCTAGTGTATGTAATTCACGAGAAAAAATATATCATTTTGATTGATGTAAATTAATATGTTCCAACAGTACCACTTATTGATCAATTTTATATGTGTGGAAATGTTGTGAAGTTTCTAAAAAATGGCCTAATCATCATGTTAAATCATACTCAAATGATGGTCCTATGCTATGTCACATTTTAATTTAAATTGAAAAACTTTTTTCTTTTTTTATTAAATAATTATATCAATGATAATTTTTATATAACAGTCATGTGACATTAATTAATGTTTGAAATTTTTTTAAGGAAACAAAAATCTTTTATTCAAGTTCTAAAAAATAAATAAAATTTATTTAGTGTTATATTAATACTAATTAAATGAGATAATTAGTTTATTGTTCATAATGGGGAGATATTGTTAACATAATAATTGAGTAATTGTTTGATGAATAATCTACATAGGTCATCATTAATGATGATCATTTCATTTTTCGATCAATAGAATATATTAAAAATTCTGTGGTGTAAATTCAGGAATAAGGATTGTGTTTGTTTTGGGATTCTCATATGTTTTCTTGTGAGGATAACATAAATTCTATTTATTTAGTCATGTAATAATATATATATTTGTTAGAATAAATTAAATATTATCAAAAACCCCATTTTAATATTATATGTAAATTTTTTGAACTGATTTGAATAAGTTATAATGTATTAGAGAGAATACTATTTTGATGATAAAATAGGAATTTTGGTTAAGAAAATGAATTGATTTTGTGTTATTTATGTTCTATTAGATTATATAATATATATTACCATTATGGTTATAATGTGAATCATTTACATTGTGATTTTTCAGCGATATTTACTATTATTTTAAAAATTACTTTTCATTTTAGTATTTAAATGTTATTCATGATATTTTGGTGTAGTTCACTGCATTGTATAGTAATATAATTATTTAATACGAGGATTAATGATATTTGGGAGCTCAATTATTTATTTATGGTATATATAACAATTTGGATTAAAAACTAATTTAACCTGAATTATTATTTAGGAATAATTCAATTACATTTCTAAACATGTAAGCTGAGGATAATGATATTTTATGTAGATACTAACAGACCCTTTAATGTTTTGTTTATAAATGATATTAAGTAATTTGTGAATAATTATATATATATTAATATGATTACTATAACATTTTCACAAATTTTTGTGTTAATTTCTTACATAGTGAACTCCTAATGGTTGTAGGAATATATTGTTGATCTATTTGATGTTCATTTATGTGATTAATGAATTAAAAACTCATATCTGATACTCATCAATTGATGAAATATATTAGATGAATTTGTTAACTGATTAATGGATGAAATTATAAATTTCATTTATGTATATATATTTATGTTATTAGTAAATATGGTAAATTAATTCCTGTACTATACAAAATATAACAATAGGATAAAAAATGTCATATATCCATCATTTCATATTAATTTATGATCTTTTATCACCATCATTGATACATGGATTTTTGGATGTTAAATTTACCCTTACCATAAACTCTATCACATATTTATATTCCTAGGGAATTATTATTTTCATTTTGGTCTATATTTTTAGTTCACAAAATTTTTATCCTATTTGGACGTAAATTTATTGTTATTTTAGATGACCTTTGAATTTTACCTTTCCCTATTTTAAAGGGGATGATTTTTGTACCATTCAATTATATGGTCTTTCTAAAATAGAAATATATAATTTTTATCCCAATATTATCATGAATAAAATAATTTTTATAAGATTCAATTTATTAAAGTCGGGGACAAATAAGATAATTTGGTTTCATAATAACACTGTATAATAGTGTACATGATATACAACTATTAGCCTGAATGAGACATGAAATATTTTTATTTAAATATGCTCATTATAAACAAGATATTCAATTGGTTTGTTTGAAAAATAATGAATTTATTAATAAATATATATTATGTTCATACTTAATACTAATATATTAAAAAAATCATAAAAAAATCATATAATTTTTAGTACAATAATTTTATTACTTTAATAAAAAATAATTTTTATTGATTGATATGAGAAAAATATTAGAATAAATTTTTTAATATTTAATAATAATATATTTAACATAAAATATATTAATTTATATTGCATCATGTGAAATTTTTCATATCATTAATATTTTATAATTTCAGGGAATGTATGTTTTGTAAATGAATTTTAATGAATAACAATTTAAGTGGATAATTGTATACTCATATGTTGAATTTAAAAATTAAAATTTAGAAAAAAATTAGATTCAAATAAAATTTATTTATTCTATATTTTTTATAATTTTATATAGATCATTATAATCTAATTTATGATTTCATTTAAATAAAATTCTTTATAAGGAGAAATTATGTTTTCTAAAAATAAATTTGAAAATGTATTTTTATCATAATATATTAAAAGATTCATTATTTTTTAATGAATTTAATTAATTTTATATAATTTATTCAATTAAAATATTTTAATCATTTATGTAATATATTTTTATGCATTGGATAAGAATAAATATATTTTTATAATTGAAATTGTATTTTTGTTAAAATTTATTATCATTTAATTTGAAGATATATTATTTAAAATTAATTAATATGGAAGAAAATTAATTAACAATATTAAATGGATTCTATATATAATATCATCCTTTTTATATATGGTAACTATATAAACATTATTTGTATTCGTGATGAATTGTAACAATTGTAAAATTAATCACAATAGTAAAAGATAAATCATTATATTATAATATATAATTTGGAAAATAAGAATACAGTTTCATCATAATTTCTATTGGATGCTTAAAATTAAATACTTTTCACATTAGGATTAAATTGTCTTTATTTTTCAGTCATTTTTCCATTAAAATGGCTTATATACTATTTACAGCAATGAATGTTACAAAATGTCACTCTTAGACATGTAAATATCCCATATTTGTCCCAATTGAGAACATAATTCTATGTATGAATATGAAAATATATTTTGATCTTAAAAAATTAAATTTCATGACATAAATTCATTTCTATTTTCTCAAATTTTATCATTACCTTTATTTGTTTTGTAATTATTACACAATATTTCTACGATTAATCAAAAAAATTTAATCAATGATATTAAAAATAAAAAAAAAGTAAATGAATTCTAGATATTTAATGTCTTCCAATTAAAATTATATGGATTATATATATTAATTTAATTTTAAATAATTATTATAGAATTAAAACATTTTATTAATGGCTATTAACTTAAATTAGATAAACGTTATCTAAAATGGAAATAATAATATTTTATAAAAATAATTTATTAATAATTAAAATAAGTACAATAAAAATATTATAAATTGAAAATTCGGAAAATCTAGTCTGTGAAAATTCGTCCCTTCCCCATTTATAGGCCAATTTCAATAATTTTTCATGAGTATGATGTTAATGCATGTTAATCATTTATCAATTTCCAAGAGTTCCCCTCCATTGAACTGTAAAAAGGGATATATACATTCTCAACGTCAAACAACATATAGAATTATAGATTAACCAATAAATACAATGTTATATTATTCACTTTAGAGGAGACATTTTATAGGTGTTTTTCTTCCAAATAAAAATTCCCTAGTGCCATTATGAGGTTATCTAAGTGATTCGTTTCGAAAAAAAGCTAATATATTTAACTGATCACATTATTTTCATTTCATATATGTCATAATAAAAATATGTAATATCATTCATAAAATAATTTCTTAGGTATCCAAAATATTTTATAATTTTATGATTATTATGAAACTAATTTTATAAGACATCTTTCCATCAAATGGGTTCTGAGAGTATCCCTTGTGCATACATATGAAATACTTACTCCTCATTCAAAAAAAAATTAATTTATCATCACTAGAAGTTATTGATGGGTATATTAATGGTTTTGATGAATATATAAGATAGTTATGAAATTATTATACATCTTAAATAAAAACATCGTACCTATATTCTTACATTCCTAACAATTTCAAAACAATAGCGTTTCTCATTCATATATATGGATTACAGTATCCACAATGTAATGTGATATTATTTTCATTTAAAATATAAATCAATAATCATAAATATGTACTAAATTGTTATATATTATATATGTGATATAATAATTATTCTTTAAATGTGATTAAATTTCTACTTTTCACTCATTCCATACATCTTTAAATGAAAGAAACATTCATTCATATATATGATGAATGGTATCCATGAATAGTGTAATTTATTTTCATATATCAACAATAATTAATGATGATAAAAATTAAGTTAATAAATATATATTATATATTTAACATAATTAACATAATTTATCTGATTTAACCATGACCAATTTAGAAGCACTAAAATAACCAAACCTAATCATTCATGAAAAATACGAAAATGTCACACATAAGAGTGATTTAAGAAATGATTAGATAATGAAAAGGTTAAGAAGGTTTCTCATATATAATATTTGCGATTATATATATATTGATGGTCCTATAAATAATTTTTAATAAATACATACTTATTATATATGAGAATTTATAATGATTGGACAATGTCTTCCCTAAGGTATCGGATTTTCATCTCTCAATTTCCATGGGAAATATGCCTTATTCATTATTTGTTTCATTTTTTTTTTGGATTATGTGGATCCCATGAATATATATTATTATTAATTATATGAATTATATTGGGATATAAATATACATTTAAGCTTATTACCTCTGTGGATATTATGATTGAAACGTTACCAATAAGGTAATGGATTTATAAATAAATCATATTTTAATCGAGATTATTTATGATTGATTTTCTATTTGAGGGAACTATATATTCCTTACCATATTAATATATTAATTATTTTATATCAATTGGTTATTTTTGGAGAATCATATTGTTTATATTTTTTATCTCTTTAAAAAATCTAGAAACAAAACAATATTTTTTTCAATTCCACCTCTGTTTTAATACTCATTTGGGATCATTTTTATTAAATATTAATGTTTAAATATTTTTTTAAATAATTTATATTCTATTATCATATTAAATTTTAATTAAATATATATAATTTATTGAATTTATGAAAAGATATTATAAATTTATAATATTTTCCTTTTATAAATAATTTAATTTTTATGTTCATTCCAAAAATATGAATAGAATTTATTCATTTAATTTATTTGACTTGAATGAAAATTAATTATGTCATGTGTAATTATTTTTTTGAAGACTACATTTAATTTTTCAAAGGGCATCTTCAAATAAAAATCTTCCCATTAAATATTGGTCATGTTTGAATATTAATGGTTATACTCTAATAAGAATGGTTAAATTTCTCATGAAATATTATGGTGATCTATTAATGAAAATTTCATATATCTTAGATAATTTTACATTAATTATGAGTATTTTATAACATTATACTATGATTTATTTATTTATTTATATATTTATCGGCAATTTTTATTATGAATATATTTTTGGAAACACATTAATTTTTTATGGGTTATTCTATGCCTAATATATTACTTAACTTTAAAACATTTTTTCTTTACATGGGTCATGATGTGATGACTTGATGGATTATTATTGACCGTTTGACACACATATATATATTGATTTCATTATGTATAGTGGTAATTTTCTAAAATCACAGAGGCAGTTATAATATAACCAATGAGGGTAGTAATATAAGGACCTGACCTTATAACATTACATAATATTAAATTAAATGAATAATTCAAATTGAGAGTCTTTTAAGGTTTAGAGTTTTAGAGAATTATGAGATAACTATTAAATAACAACTTGAATATTAAAAGTAGACACTACT
Organism: Viscum album; assembly: GCA_963277665.1. Classification (NCBI taxonomy): domain Eukaryota; kingdom Viridiplantae; phylum Streptophyta; class Magnoliopsida; order Santalales; family Viscaceae; genus Viscum; species Viscum album. The sequence continues at coordinate 62,307,515 of OY728148.1, read as the reverse complement.
ACTCAGTATCCGTTTTTTCATAAAATAAAAACTCATAAATAGAAACATGTCTAGTTCGATATTATAGACAACATGACTTTTCCATGATCCCATCCTTGACCCTATTCATATTTATGTCCTGTGGAAAAAATTTCAAAAACATTGGATGAGCATAAAAATCTCAGTAAGGGATATAAAATAAGAATGTAAAACATTATCACATCAATAAATAAAAATCAATGAAACCATACTTTTCAATCATAACATACCTTAAACAATCATAATAATTTTGAATATCACACACAAATTATAAATTATAAAGGTTACTTATGGCATCCATATCAAACAAACAATATAACTATCATAGCTACATAGGGAGTTAAACTTGGAATACCCATCACGGTATATTCCCTAATTCACTTAGGAGAAACATCACGTTCACCTCCATCACATTACCTAATGCATTGGAGTGCTATCTCGGGCTCACCCACCATAGGTTTATCAAGAAACCACCCGTATACATAAACAATGAACAATAACCATAACAATAATAAAAAATATAACACATGTATAAAGGAAATATAACATTTCCACATTCCAATATATCAAATCAATAATATAATTTATCAAATCATTTTCAAAACCATTTAAAAAGAAAATTATTGATTCAAAGTGTCCCATACCACATTGAATATTTTAAATGAATTATCTTTGGAAAACATTAATGAATATATAAGAAAATCCTAAAACCCATTTTTAAAACATGGACATTAATGAGAAATAATTAGAAGAATAAATCTTTATAACATTAAAAACAATATTCTAGTTAACGAGTTTCTATAAAAAAGAGACACGCTTGAATACAAATAATTGAAGAATAAATTATAATCAGAATATTATAATATCATGTTAATAAATATATTCATGATATAATATTTCAAAGGATAGTATATACACCATATAAGAGTGAATTGGTGTATAACAACAATGAATTCTTACTAGAAATGTAAATTTGGATGAAATCTCTTATAAAGATAGTATCATTAAATTAATGATAAATCAATGACATAATTATGTGTGAGAAATATAAATACACAAAATATAAGGGTATATTAAGTGTAAAACAATAATAGGACATTGACACATATTCATAGGATGACATGTTCAAGAAGTTCAAGTTGAACCCAAAGAATTGAAATTTGGTTAGGAGGTTCCCTTGTAAAAAATTGATAGCCTAATGACATCACGTTAAAATTCAGAAACTGAGTTGATGAGTTAAAAAAGGTATCTCATCACATGGATATAATGTTTACATAAATAAGGATATAGGATAACAAATCCCAAAATAATAATATGTAAATTAATAGACAAAACAAAAATAGGTCTTTTATAAAGAGGAGGGTTAATAGTTCCTTCACTGATTTTTTAACTTACAAAACATAATCCACATGAAAGAAGTATCATAAAATAAATATTTAAATACTCATAAATGAATTTATATTAAATAATGAGTACAATAATGGTCAGTACATATACCACACAAATGGAAATATTAGAAAATATAGCATGAATCTCACGAGAATAAAAAGTGAGACGAAACCATTTACCACGTTGTAATCAACTTAGTCGTATGACCAAAAGTTAATTACCACAAAATAAACAACATAATTCCATGAATATAATCAGAATCATGATAATATATATCAAATATAATTTCATAATACCCCACATTCAATTAATAAGTGTCGAATAATGGAAATCTCACGAAATTATAATTGAGATATGAAAATTCCTTACCTTGTGTCCGACTTGACTCGATCGTTATTTAATCTCTAAAATAATTAAGTAATGTTAATTTATAATTTATTAAGAACATTTTTAATGTTTATTATTCCTTTTATATCACTTATTACCATGTTATAAATATTATGTATTCATTTAAGTTAATATCGTCCATTTTGTCGATATTTGGTACTTGAGTCAAAAACAAACACCTTATATTTACAAGTTGTCCATGTGGTCAATAGTTCATTATATCCATAATTTCATTCATTATTTAGATATCATATATATCATATATATTCATTATATACATTTATATATAATAGTACATAACATTTGGAGGTAAGAAATGAAATGCACCGTTCTTGGAGATGGTAAGCCATACGTACACATGAACGATACTACCATTTCTATTTCTTATTTTAATGGAATTAAAAACATAATGATTAATTTTTATATTATAATACCAGTATAATATCATATAAAATATTAGTAACTCCATCTTTTATACGTATCAACTAAGGCATTAATGAGTCATATCACTCTGAGGTGGCGGTGGTCCGCACTTCCTCTAATGAGCTTATCTTATTTACCCACTATGGAAACCATAAATGAGTGATATAAATGTGAATTAAAAAAGAATATGAAAATAAAAAACATAATATATATCATATATAAATACGGTTTCATCATAATGGCCACCATGAGAGGCAGTAAGATGTAATTGAACAATCATCGTTTCGTGAGGCGTTAGTTTGTCAGTCACAGAAACATTATGTTCTTAACCCATTAGAGGGAGGTGTGTGTAACTGTAGTTTGAATACATATTATAACAACATACTAGTTTATTTCAGATACTATTTTTTTTTCAAAATAAAAGAAGAAAAAGAGTTTAGGGGATGGAGAAGTAAAATAAAAGAAAACAAATTAAGAGAAACTGTTACCTTTAATTTGGGTAACTCCCTCTGGTTTGAACCAAATGAATTCTTTAAGTTCCTTATTCCAATGGTAAGGCTTATAGGTGGAGGAGAGGAATGTAGGGAGATTAATTGGTCAGAGTTTGGACGAGCCAAATGGATTTATATGTGTGAGGAATTGGTTAAATGGTCTCCTTTTATAAGGGAGAGGATGGGCTCTTTAGGAATGTGAGAAAATATTATTTTCTTATAAACATATATTCGGTTTTAAAAGGTCCACAAATCATTAGAGTAAAATATAAGATTAATTATGGCCTAAATAAAATCATCCAATAATAATTGGACATGTTTTATATTCCATGTAAATATTTATAATCTCATTTATTTAAATGATTTATTAATGAGGTAAACACTGCATCATTATTGTGTCATGAATAATTTTATTTATTCGATGTCTATAAATTATAAAAAAATACTATCATGTATTAAATAATTTTATATTTCCAATGAAAATTTATAGACAAAACGATTCTTTATATAACAGTATATAAAAATTAATTTACTAAAAGTTTTATGTCTATGTCATTTTTGTCTTTACATTAAATTAATAAAATAAAGCGTCATTATCACACATAAGTGGCTTTATGGGGTCCCAAAATCTACCCAAATATGCCCATGGTCGTCCTTGACTCAACCAATAAGGATATGACATGTGTTAAGGTAATTTTGACTTATCATAATATTCTTTTTACATTGAATTACCTTATTTACCTTTAACTACGGTAAATAAAAGTCAAAAGTTACTATTCACCAAAAATTATTTTCATATTAATAAACCACATTTTAATTCTTTATATCAACCATATATGTCATATTTTTTAAATTAATTTCCCAGAAGTGGTAAAATTTCATTTAAATGTAAAAGTAATTTTTTTAACTACGACTAAGTGGTTTCACTATTCATCAAAAATTGATTTTTTTCAGAAAAATACCAAAAATTCTGCCAATGATATATTTGATATTCCAAATTCAAAAATGATTTCTATTTTAGTATATTCAAAAAATAAATGTGTCATTAATTAATTATAAAATTAATTCCCATTGTTAAAACAAATAGCGTGTTTTTAAGAAATAGTAACTATCAAAAGATTGACACTTCTTTATGTCCAATTTCAATGTGAAATTAATTCAAATGACCAAAATTGGATTAAATGGAAAACATATATTCAAATTACACTCTATAACCAATTGAAAATATAGTCTAACCATATAAATAAATTAGATTAAAACATAGTTTCGAAATAAAATACAATATTTACACTATTCATAAAAAATAGAACTTTTTCAGAAAAATTCCAAAAATTTACACAAAGTAAATTTTGTTGTCCCCGTTATAAAAAAGGATAATATTTAGTCATATAGAATGTATTAAAGTGACCAAAACTATATTTAGAGAGGGTTGGCCATTAAAAGGCGTTAAACCGACCTTTTAATGTAAATTATGCTTAAAATTAGATTCATTCACATTTTAAGCCACTAACATTTTTGGATAAATGTAATTACATTTAATGAACATGTATAATCATATTGTATTTATTTTTGTTCATTCCTTCTAATAAAAAGTTTAGGAGTTAATGACCAATTAAAATAATATTATTATATTATTAGATTGCAACATATGATTTCAAAGAAACATGTTGTTGTGTATCGGGTACCATATCCAACATAGCATCCCCTTTAATGTAAAATTAATATTTAATTCAAAAATATTAATAAATATAAAAAGTGTCTTATTATTTATTTATTTGGGATGTTACATCCTTCCCCCTTTTTGGAAATTGCATCCTCACTATTTTAAAACTGGGCTTGGAAACTTCATTAAAATCCCCACATCGGAAAAAGTGTCAATAAAAAAATCACATTAAAATAGAAGAAGAGATGTAAAATGTTTACCCGAGACAACAGATAGCAGGATTCCATGAAAGCATATATATGGAGTAGAAAACAAACCATCACATTCTGATGTAGGCTGATAGAAAACATGTTTAAGAGAATGTTAACCACCAAACAATCCTGACCACATGATGGGTTAAACATTCTTTGATTACCAATAGGAAAAGTTAACAGACAAGGTTTTTGTTTTAAGTTTCTTTTAATTGAGGAATTAATTTATGAGCTTAACTAAAAACATAAGGAAACATAATTAACGTTCATATAGACTTTTATCCTTCACTATATTTCTAACACAAACTCATATTTCATCCATATGATGAGTATTCAGGATGACTTGTTTACATTAAAATTTCTATAATCTACTTCGAGATAATCAAATAATCCAAAAAATATGAACTATATATTTCCCTTGTCTTTAGATATTAACAAAAACAAAAAAAATTATTACATGATCAGATAATCCACAAAACGTATAAAATTTTACATAAAGAGAAACTACTCTTAATCTCCAAAATTTTTCTTAACAAAACCAAAAGTTCAACAAAGACCATTCAATAAACAATTGTCCCTAAAATTAATCAAAAGTAATCAAAACTATTATTGTAACCAAAATATTATAAGGATTTAATTACATAGACTTATAGTATACATCATAACATTTATCTACAAGTAACACCAGTAACTCATAAAGTCTCGTTTTGAAAAGTAATTTACATAATAACATATTATCAATGATAGGATAATCATTTTCATATATAAATCAAATCATCATGTGTCCATAATAAAAACATAGATTCTTCCAAACTAAAATTTCAACCATTATTCAATAATTGATATCCATAGTATTTTATCTTCCTTAGGCATATAGTGTTTCCCCAAAAGAGATAACGTCTTCCACAACTACCTTTTATCACATAATCACTAAATAAATTTCCAATACAAAGTATATCCATTTGATATAATATAAGTCCCAAAAATCAACATATTCTTGTTCCATAAAAACATTTTACTAGAATAATAAGTCATACTATCCATGGACTTCAAGTAGGCTAGTGGTAGGCGATGTGCCCTCGTCGCCCTTCGGTTGTCGGTTCGATTGCTGCAGCATTGCCGGATGCAACGAGTTGTCACCCATCCTACTGGTTTTCCATTTTATAAAATTCAATATTAACCCTAACATGTTTTAACATCAATGGATTCCTTATACCTCTCATTTTCATAAAAAATCAGTATGATCACAACATCATAATTCATGAAGTCATATTTCACCACTATATGATAAAATAAAATAATCCCCAAAATGAAGAACATCATACATTGATCATGGTGTCCTTTTGTTTTCATTGTCATATTGTTAACGTAGGTAGATGGTCATCGCATTTCAAAAATGATTTACAGATCCTTCAAAATCATTTTATTCCTCCATCTAAATACACCTTGTACAACATGGGTCATATGGGTGTTCACAGAAAAACAGTTCAGGAAAATAACCATGTATGACATATAATTTCAAAACATATGATAAAACATGATTTCAATAAAATAGTCGAACCGAATTGGAGTTGAAAAATTCAATTACCAGTCCTTTAAAAATACCATAATTATGTTCTGAGAGACTATATTTAAAAATAAAATATAAATAGGTTGTGTAAGGGTCCCCATCTTTAGCACCTTTTTTAAAATCATAATATGCTTCAAAATCTTGTGATAAAGTAAAATATTTGAAAATTCCTTGATAATATTAACTATTCTTTAAAATATGAGAATATTGTGAAAATATAATTTTTCTAAATACAACCCATGATTCACGAAGATAACGAGGTATAGTGGAGGTGTTTGATATCTCATACAATTACTTCCATGTGAGTTTTATGCTAGAAAAAATTTCACAATAATCCGAACATGACTTTGCAATAATTAGTGCAAGCATGTCATGAGGAATAGATAGGAATGCCTTTTGAGATCCTCCTCCTTCCATTTGTACTTTCCTTTACATGATCATAAAAAGTTATATAACAATAATTTAACTGAAATATTAGATAGGGACTAACCATATGTCTAACGAAAATTACTAATCCCTAAAGTTGTCTAAACTGACCTCTGATACCTACTATAACGACCTGAACTTATGACATTACATAATATTGAATTGAATAAATAATTAACATTGAGGATCATTTCATGTTTAGTGTTTTAGAGAATTAGGCGAGAACTATTACATAAGAACTTGAATATTACAAGTACACACTATTAATCAGTATCCATTTTTTTTCCTAATTTAAAAACTCTTAAAAAGAAACATCTATAGTTCTATATTTTAGACAGCATTACTTTTCAATGATCCCATCCTTGACCCTATTCATCATTAAGTCATGTGTATATCTTTTAAAAAACATGGGATGAGAATAAAAAGCTCAGTAAGGGTTATAAAATATGAAATGAAAACATTAGCCCATAAATAAATACAAATCAATGAAACCATACTTTTCAATCATAACATTCCTTACAAAATCATAAGATTTATTAATAACAACAAAAAAACATAAATCATAAAGGATTATTATGGAATCCTTATCCAACATGCATTTTAGCTATCACAGATACATAATGAGTTACACTTGGAATACCCATCACGGTATATTCCCTAAATCTTTTAGGAAAACATCATGTTCACCTCTGTCACGTTACCCAATGCATTAGAGAGTTATCTCGGGCTCACCCGCCCTAGGTTTATCACGGAACCCCCATATATGTAAAAATGACCAATAACCATAACATAATCATAAAATAAAACACATGTATAAAGGAAAGATAACATTTCCACATTCCAATATAACAAATCAAGAATATGTTTTATCAAATCATTTTCAAAACCATTTAAAATGAAATTTTTGAATCAAAGAGTCCCATACCACATTTAAGATTTTAAATGAATTATCATTTGAAAACATTAATGACTATAAAAGAATATCCTAAAATACATTTTGAAAACATGGACCTTAATGAGAAATATTTAGAATAATAAATCTTTATAACATTTAAAAAAATATTTTAGTTGACGAGTTTTTATCAAAAAGAGAGACGCTTGAATACAAAAAATGAAGAATAACTTTTAATCAGAACATTATAATATCATGAGAATAAAGGGATTCATGATATAATATTTCAAATGACAGTATATACACCATATAAGAGTGAATTGGTGCATAACAACAATGAAGTCTCACTGGAAATGTAAATTTGGATGAAATCTATTATAAAGATGGTATCATTAAATTAAGGATAAATCAATCACATAATTATGTGGGAGAAATATATATTCACACAATATAGGTTTATATTATGTGTAAAACAATAATAGGTCCTTCGCACATATTCATAGGATGACATGTTCAAGAAGTACAAGTTGATCCCAAAGAATTGAAATTGGGTTAAGAGGTTCCCTTGTAAAAAATCGACAGCCTGGCGAAGTCACATTAAAAATAAGAAAATGATTTGATGAGTTAAAAATGGAATATCATCACTTGTATATAATGTTTACATAAATATGGATATAGAAGAACATATCCCAACATAATAAGATGTAAATTAAAAGACATAACAATAATAAGTCTTTTTATAAATAGGAGGGTCAATAGTTCCCTTACTAATTTGGTAACATACAAGATGTACACCACATGAAAGAAGGATCATAAAATGAAGATGTAAATACTGAAAAATGAAATTATATTAAATAATGAGTACAATAATGGGCAGTACATATACCGAAAAAATGAAATAGTGGAAAATATAGCATGAATCTCAAGAGAATAAAAAGTGAGACGAAACCCTTTACCATGATGTAATCAACATAGTCATGTGAAAAAAAGTTAATAACCACCAAATTAATCACATAATTCCATGAATATAATTAGAATCATGATAATATATATCAAATGGTAGTACACAATACACCACATGCAACGAATAAGTGGCAAACAATGGAAATATCACGAAATAATAAGTGAGATAAGAAAATCCCTTACGTTGTGACCAACTTGACTCGATCGTAATTTAATCTCCCAAATAATAAACTAAAGATAATTTATTATTCCTTAAGAACCATTTTAAAGTATATTATTCCTTTTATATCTCTTATTACCATGTTATAAATATTATGTTATCATTTAAGTTAATAACATGCATTTTGTAGATATTTGGTACTTGAGTCCAAAATGAACACCTTATATTTACAAGTTGTCCATGTGGTCAATAGTTAATTATATCAAAAATTAAATTCATTATTTAGATATCTTATATATCATATATATGCAGTATATACAGGTATTTATAATAGAAAATAACATTTGGAGGTATGAAATGAAATGCACCGTTCATAGAGACGGTAAGCCATTCGTACGCATGAACGCTACTTCAATTTATATTTCTTATTTTAATGGATTTAAAAACATAATTATACTGATTTATATTATAATTACAGTATAATATCATATACAATATTATTAACTCCATATTTTATACGTCCCACATAAGGAAATAACGAGTCATATCACTTTGAGGGGGTGGTAGTCCGCACATCCTCTAATGAGATTATCATATTTACCCACCATGGAAACCATAAATGAGTGATATATATGGGAATTAAACAAGAAAAAGGAAATAATAAACATAATATATATCATATATAAATAAGTTTCCATCATAATTTCCACCATGATAGGTGGTAAGAGTAATTGAACGATCATTGTTTCGTGAGGCGTTAGTTTTCCTTTCACAGAAACATTATGTTCTTCACCCATTAGATAGAGGTGAGTGTAGGTGTAGTTTGAATACATATTATAACTAAATCATAGTATATTTAGGATACTGATGTTGTTACAAAATAATGGAAGAAAATGGGTTTATTCTTTGGAGAAGTAAAATAAAAGAAAACAAATTAAGATAAACTGTTACCTTTAATTTGGGTAACTCCATTTGGTATGAACCAAAGGAATTCTTGAAGTGCCTTATGCCTAAGGTAAGACTTTTATGTAGAGGAGAGGGATGTAGGGATCTTAATTGGGAAGAGTTTGGACGATTAAAATGGCCTGAGAGGTGTGAGGAATTGGTTATAAGAGGCCACCTTTTATAAGGGAGAGGTGGGGCTCTTTAGGAAAGTGTGAAAATGTTATTTTCTTATAAACTTATATTCGGTTTCAAAAGTTCCATAAATCATTAGAGTGGAATATAAGATTAATCATGATTGAAATAAAATATGCCAATATAAATTGAAAAAATTTTATATGCTATGTTAATATTTATAATCTTATTTATTTAAATGATTTATTAATGAGGTAAACACTGCATCATTATTGTGTCATTAATAATTTAATTTATTCAATGTCTAAAAATTATAAGAAAAAAACTATAATGTAGTAAATATATTTATCTTTCAAATGATTATTTATAAACAAGATTATTCTTAATACAACACTATATAAAAATTAATTTACTAAAAGATTTATGTTTATGACATTTTTGTCTTTAGAATAAATTAATTAATCTAAAGTGTCATTATCACACATATGTGGCTTCATGGGGTCCCAAAATCGACCCAAAGATGACCCTGGTCGGCCATGACTCAAACAATAAGGTTAGGAAAAGTTTTAAGGTAATTTTGACTCATTATAATATTTGTTTTACCTTGAATTACCCTATTGACCTTTAACCGCGGTAAATAAAAGTCAAAAGTTACTTTTCACCAAAAATTATTTTCATCTTAATGAACCAAATTTTACTTCTTGATAAAAAACATGTTTGTAAAATTTTTTAAATTTAATTCCTAGAAGTGGTAAAATTTAATTTAATTGAAAATGTCAGTTTTTTTAACCACCACTAAGTGGTTTCACTATTAATCAAAAATTGATGTTTTTTAGAAAAATATCAAAAATTAAGCCAAAGATATATTTGATAATACAAATTCAAAACTATGTCTATTTTACCAAATTAAAAAAATAAAATTATCATTGATTAATTTTAAAATTAATTCCCATTGTTAAATCAAATAGCCTGTTTTTAAAAAACAGTAACTATCAAAAGATTGACAATTGTTTATGTGCTATTTCAAAGTGAAATTAATTTTAATGAACAATATTGGATTAAATAGAAAAAATATATTCTAATTACACTCTAAAAATAATTTAAAAGATAATATATCCATATAAATAAATTACATTAAAACATATTTTTGAATTAAAATACAATATTTACACTATTCATAAAAAATTGATGTTTTTCGGAAAAATTCCAAAAATTTAAAAAAAGTATGTTTTGATGTCCCCATTATGAAGAAGGATTTTTTTAGTCATGTAGAATGTATTAAAGTGACCAAAACTATATTTAAAGAGGTTTCTCCATTAAATCGTCGTAAATCGACCTTTTAATGTAAATTATTCTTAAAATTAGATTCATTCACATTTTAAGCCTCTAACATTTATTGGATAAATGTAATTACATTTAAAAAACATGTATAATAATATTGTATTAAATTTTTATCATTCCCTCCAATACAAAGGCTATGAGTTAACAAACATTTTAAATAATTATATTATATTATTAGTTTGCAACGAAAAATTTCAAAGAAACTTGATGTTGTGTATCAGGTACGCTATCGAACAAATAATTTCTTTAATGTAAAATTAATATTAAATTCACAAATATTAATAAATATCAAAAGTTTCTTATTAGTTATTTATATGGGATTTTACATCCTTCCTGCCTTTTAAGAATTGCGTCCTCACAATTTTAAAACTGGGCATGGAAACTTCATTAAAAGACCCACATCGGAAAAAGAGTCAATAAAACGATCAGTTTAAAATAAAATAAGAGAAGTAAAAAAGGATACCCGAGACAACAGATACTAGGAATCCATGAAAACATGGATATGGAGGAGAAAACAAACCATCACGTTCTGATGGAGAGTGATATAAAACATGTTTAGGAGAATGTTAACCACCAGAAAATCACAAACTTGTGATGGGTTAAACAATTTTGATTTCCCAATAAGAAAAATTAACAAACATGTTTTTTGTTTTAAGTATCTTTTCATTGAGTAATTTATTTATGAGCTTAACTATAAACATAAGGAAACACAATTAATTTTCATGTAGACTTTTATCCTTCACTGGATTTCTAACACAAACTCATATTTGATCCATACGATGAGTATTTAGGATTACTTGTTTACATTAAAAGTGCAATAATCATCTTCGAGATAATCAAATAATCCAAAAAAATATGAACTATATATTTTTCTCATCTTTAGATATTCACTAAAAACAAAACTTTTATTACAAGATTATATAATCCCCAAAATGGATAAACTTTTACATAAAGAGAAACTACTCTTTATCTCCAAAATTTGTCTTAACAAAACCCAATGTTCAAAAAAGAACATTAAATAAACATATATCCCTAAAAGTCTTTAAAAGTAACCCAAAATTTTATTGTAACCCAAATCGTATAAGTATTTAATTACATAGACTTCCAAGATACATCATTACATTTTTCTCCCCGTAACACCAGTTATTCATAATGTCTCATATTGAAAAGTAATTAACCTACTCACATATTCTCCATGATAGGTTAATCATTTTCACAAATAAATCAAATCATCATGTGTCCATAATATAAAAATAGATTCTTCCAAACTAAATTTTCAACAATTAATCCATAATTGAAATCCCATAGTATTCTATCTTCCTTAGGCATATAGTGTTTTCTCAAAAGAGAGAACCTCTTCTAGAACAAATTTTTTTCACATAATCACTAAATCATTTTATATTACTATGTATATAAATTTAATAAAACGTAAGTTCCAAAAATCAACATATTCTTGTTCCATAAATTTTTTTTACTAAAATAATAAGTCATACTAACAAGGGACATCAAGTAGGCTAGTGGTAGGCGATGCGCCCTTGTCGCCCTTAGGTTGTGGGTTCAATTCCTGCAGCCTTTCCAGATGCGACAGGTTGTCACCCATCGTACGGGTTTCCCTTTTCATAAAACTCAAAAATAACCCTAACATGTTTTAACCTCAAAAGTTACCTTATACCTCTCATTTTCATCCAAGTTCATTATGATATCAACATCATAACTCCTGATGTCATATTTCACCACCACATGATAAAATAAAACAATCCCCAAAATGATGAACATCATACCTTGATCATGGTGTCAATTTTGTTTCATTTTCATCTTGTTCACGTTGGTAGAAGGTCCATGCATTGCAACATAGATTTAGAGATCCTTCAAAATCATTTTCTTCCTCTGTCCAAATACACATTGTACAACATGGGTGGTATGGGCGTTCAAAGAAAAAGTTTTGGAATATAATCATGTATGACATATAATTTCAAAACATCTGATAAAACATGATTTCTATAAAATAGTCGAACCGAATTTGAGATGAAACATTCAATTACCAGTCCTTTTACAATACCTTAATTATGTTTTGAGAGACTATATTTAAAAATCAAATATAAATAGGTTGCTCAATGGTCTCCTTCTTCAACACCTTTTTTAAAATTATAATATGCTTCAAAATATTGTGATAATGTAAAATATTTGAAAATGTCTTGATAATATTTACCTTTCTTGAAAATATGAGAATATTGTGAACATAGGATTTTCTAAATACAACCCATGATCCAAGATGATAATGAGGTATAGTGGAGTTGTTTGATATATCAAACAATTGCTTTTGTATGCTAAAAAAGTTTCTCAATCATCCAAACATGACTTTTGAATAATTATTGGAAGCATTTCATCAAGAAGAGATAAGAATATATTTTGAGATACTCCTCCTTCCAATTGTAACTAACATTCCTTGATCTGAAAAAGTTATAAAACAATGATTTAACTAAAATATTAAATAGGGGATAACCATATGTCTAAAGAAAATTCATAATACCTAAAGTTGCCTAAATCGACCTCTGATACCAACTATAAGGACCCGACCTTATAACAAAACATAATATTGAATTAAATGAATAATTTACATTGAGAATATTTTCAGGTTTAGAGTTTTAGAGAATTAGCCGATAACTATTACATAACAACTAGAATATTACAAGTGGACACTACTACTCAGTATCCAATTTTTCAATAAATTAAAAACTCTTTAAAAGAAACATGTCTAGTTCCATATTTTTGATATAATTACTTCTCCATGATCCAATACTTGAAATTATTCATAATTAAGTCCCGTGGAAAACATTTAAATAACTTTGGATGAGTATAAAAAGATCAGTAATGGTTATAAAATAAGAAAGGAAAACATTAGCCCATTAATAAATACAAATAAATGAAACCATACTTTTCAATCATAACATACCTTAAAAAATAATAAGATTTATGAATAACACAAATAAATCATAAATCATAATGGTTTCATATGGAATCAATATAAAACTTACATTGTAGTTATCACAGATATATAGGGAGTTACACTTGGAATACCCATCACAGTATATTACCTAAATATATTATGAGAAACATCGCATTCACCTCCGTCACATTACCCAATGAATTGGGACACAATATCGGGCTCACCAGCCCTAGGTTTATCAAGGAACCACCCATTTACGTAAACAATGCCAAATAACCATAACACAATCATAAAATATAATACAAGTATAAAGGAAAGATAAAATATACACATTCCAATATATCAAATCAAGACTATGTTTTATCAAATCATTTTAAAAACCATTTAAAAAGAGATTTTTGAATCAAAGTGTCCCATACCACATTGAATATTTTAAATTAATTGTCATTTGAAAACATTAATATACATTTAAACAAATCCTAAAACTGTTTTTGAAAACATGGACATTAATGAGAAATATTTAGAAGAATAATTTTTTAAAACATTTAAAACAATATTTTAGTTAATGAATTTTTTACAAAAAGTGAGACGCTTGAATACAAAAAATTGAATAATAACATTTAATTACACATTATAATATCATTAGAATAAATATATTCATGATATAATATTTTAAACAACATTATATACACCATATAAGAGTTAATTGGTGCATAACAACAATGAAGTCTCAGTGGAAATGTAAATTGCGATGAAATCTCTTATAACGATGGTATCCTTAAATTAAGGATGATTCAATCACATAATTATGTGTGAGAAATATAAATAAACCCAATATATGTGTATATTAAGTATAAATAAATTTTAGGTCATTCACACATATTCATAGGATGACATGTTCAACATGTACATGTTGAACCCAATGAATTGAAATTGGGTTAAGAGGTTCTCTAGTAAAAATTCGACAGCATAAATGTGTCACATTAAAATTCAGAAAATTATTTGATGAGATAAAAAAGGAATCTCATCACATGGATATAAATTTTACATCAATTAGTTTATAGAATAAAAAATCCCAATATAATAAGATTTAAATTAAATGACATAACTAAAATATGTCTTTTATAAAGAGGAGGGTGAATAGTTCCCTTACTGATTTGGTAACTTACAAAACATACACCACATGAAAGAAGGATCATATAGTGAAGATTTAAATACTCATAAATGAATTTATATTACATAAATAGTACAATAATTGGCAGTACAGGCAACACACAAAAAGAAAATAGTGGAAAATATAGCATGAATCTAATGGGAATAAAAAGTGAGATGAAACACATTACCACATTGTATTCAACTGAGTCGTATGACTAAAAGTTAATAGCCACCAAATGAATCACATAATTACATGTATATAATTATAATCATGATAATATATATCAAATGGCAGTACACAATACACCACATGCAATTAATAAGTGGCAAACAGTGGAAATCTCAAGAAATTAAAAGTGAGATAAGAAAATCCATTAACTTGTGTCCGACATGACTCGATCGTTATTTAATCACTTGAATAATAAACTAAAGATAATTTATTCTTGAATGAGAACCTTTTTTATTTTTATTATTCCTTTTATATCACTTAATCCCATGTTATAAATATTATGTTATCATTTATGTTAATAACGTCCATTTTGTCGATATTTGGTACTTGAGTCAAATATGAACACCTTATATTTACTTGTTCTCCATGTGTTCAATAGTTCATTATATACAGAATGACATTAATTATTTAGATATAATATATATCATATATATCCTTTATATACATGTATTTATAATAGTACATAACATTTGGAGGTAAGAAATGAAATGCACAAGTTATAGAGACTGTAAGCCGTATGTACGCATGAACCCTACTTCCATTTCTATTTCTTATTATAATGGAAATCAAAACATAATTATATATAGTTATATTATAATTCCAGTATAATATCATATTAAATATTATTAACTCCATCCATTATACATCCCAAATAAGGAATTAACGAGTCATATCACTTTGAGGGGGCGGAAGTACGCACTTCCTCTAATGAGATTATTGTATTTACCCACTAAGGAAACCATAAAGTAGTGATATAAATGGGAACTATAGAAGATTTAGGAAATCATAAACATAATATATATCATATATAAGTAAATTTCCATCATAATGGACATCATGAGAGGCATTAAGAGGTAATCGAACGATCATCATTTCATGAGGCATTAGATTGCCATCCACAGAAACATTATGTTCTTCATCATTAGATAAAGATGTGTGTATGTTTAGTTCAAATAAAAATTATAACAACATCCTAGTATATTTAAGATACTGGTGTTTTTAAAAAAGAAAGAAATAAAAAAATTTATGGGTTGGGGAAGTAATATAAAAGAAATCAAATTAAGAGAAATGATTATATTTAATTTGGGTAACTCCCTTTGGTATGAACCAAAGGACTTCATGAAGTGACTTCTAAATAATTTAAGGATTCAAGGTAGAGGATAGGGATTTAGGGAGCATTATTGGGCAGAGTTTGGACGAGCCAAATGGCTTGAGAGGTGTGAGAAATTGGTTATAAGTGGTCTCCTTTTATAAGGAAGAGGAGGGGCTCTTTAGGAAAGTGTGAAAATATTATAAAATTATATTCGTTTTAAAAAGGTCCAAAAATCATTAGAGTTGAAGATAAGAAGACTTGTGGTCGAAAAAAAATCATCCAATAAAAATTGGACATGTGTTTTATGCTATTTTAATATTTATAATCTTATTTATTTAAATGATTCATTAAGGAGGTAACACTGCATCATTATTGTGTCATGAATAATTTAATTTATTCGATGTCTCAAAATTATAAAAATATACTATCATGTAGGAAATAATTTTAGCTTTCAAATTAATATTTATATACCAAACTATTTCTTATATAACACCATATAAAAAATAATAAACTAAAAGATTTTTGTTTATGTCATTTTTGATTTTACATTAAATTAATTAATCTAAAGTGTCATTATCACTCTTATGTGGCTTCATGGGGTCCCAAAATCGACTGAAATATGCCCATGGTTTTCCATGACTCATCCAATAAGGTTAGAACATGTTTAAGGGTAATTTATAATTATTATAATATTCTTTTTTCCTTGAGTTACCCTATTTACCTGTAACCGTAGTAAATAAAAGTCAAAAGATACTATTGAGCAAAAACTTTTTTCATCTTAATGAAACACATAATACATATAGATAACAACCATGTATGTTGGATTTTTTAAATTAAATTCTTAGAAGTGGTAAAATTTCATTTAAATGAAAAAGTCAGTTTTTTTAACTACCACTTAGTGGTTTCACTATTCATCAAAAATTGAACATTTTCAGAAAAATACAAAAAATTTATCCTAAGCTATATTTGATATTCAAAATTCATAAATGATGTCTATTTTACCTAATTAAAAACATGATAGTGTAATTATTAAATTTTAAAATTAATTCTAATTTGTTAAAACAAAAAGCATGTTTTTATGAAACAATAACTATCTAAAGATTGACACTTGTTTATGTCCAATTTCAATGTGATATTAATTCCAATTACCAAAATTGTATTAAATGGTAAAAATATATTTCAATTACACTTTAAAACCAATTGAATAGATAATATAACCATATAAATAAATTATAATAAAACATAGTTTTGAATTAAAATACAATATTTACACTTCATAAAAAAATGAACTTTTTTAGAAAAAATCCAAAAAATTTTACAAAGTAAATTTTGATGTCCCCATTCTAAAGAAGGATTTTATTTATTCATATATAATGTATCAAAGTGACAAAAACTATATTTAAAGAGTTTTTTCCATTAAAAGGCGGTAAATTGACCTTTTAATGTAAATTATGATGAAAATTAGATTCATTCACATTTTAAGCCTATAACATTTATTAGATAAATGTAAATACATTTAACAAATAAGTATAATCGTATTGTATTTGGTTTTGTTCATTTCCTCCAATACAACAGCTAGGAGTTAACGACCATTTAAAATAATAATATTATATTATTAGTGTGCAACATAAGATTTCAAAGAAACATGTTGTTGTGTATCGGGTACGCTATATAACATAGCATCCCCATTAATGTAAAATTAATATTTAATTCAAATATATTAATAAATATGAAAAGTGACTTATTCCTTATTTATTTGAGATGTTACAAGTAACATTAAGACTGATGATGCATCAGAGTTGAATAATGTATCCCTTTAATGTATTTTGTGTGACGTCCTAGAACTAGATGCCACATAACAGGTGCCCTGAGCCCTATGTTCCACATAAAATCAACACATCTATCTGAATGCCAGTGGATATTGACTAACAGCGATGTCCTAGGGTGTGTTCAGGGGAAGACTGTGCGCAATATAAAAGAGTGTAACACATCATAATAAATATAATAGAATATAGGGGAATATTAAGAAACCTAGGAAATATAAATAATTAGTGGAAGAAAACTGATGAAATAGATAAACAAGAATAACAATAATTGAATCAATTGAATCCATAATGATGTGATTTCATGTCACTAGAAAACTAGAAAACATGGATAAATGAAAAAAGTAATTACAATTCCACAAGTAAAAGAAAAAATATACTACTCCAAGAATCTTGAGATCCCACTCGGTCATCACCTATCAAGATCCATCCTAAATAGTTCGAATTCAAGTGTTTGAAGCTGTATAATTCTCTTTGTCAACACGTGAAAACATGAAATATACTTTGAGTACCAAACGATTCCTAGAGAGGGTGTGCGATAAATCATAGTGGGCCACCAAACACATGGTCTATCACATATGGACCGTGTAAGGGAATATAGAAGTGTGCATGAATTAATATATAATGTAATGAAACCAGTACAATATAACTAAATACCCATGTACCTGCATCTTCCCTCAAATTTTTTCTGGACATGTAACTAGTTCATATTATTTATGTAATCAACATTTACTATTAATTGGCTATGTGCTGACTATACAACACTTACATCACCATTTGATTCTATATGTAGTGAAGGTCCAAAGACCTGACAAGACTACCTACAAATAATAACAAATGATGGAGTTCTAGGGTAATGAATGAGTTAACATGGATCTCACAGAATGCAGACCCAGAACCATCTATGTATAGATAATATTAACGATTGTAATCCAAGGAGTGTAATCTAATGAATTTCAAAATAAGGAACCTATCATGTCCAAGGTGATCGAACAAGGTAAAACAGGACTGTGCAAAGAGAGGGTCCTATGGGCCTTCAATATGGCACCTATTAGTCCATGGCAGATCCATGTAGTGTATCCACAGTATCATGTGATAATGAAAAGAACCCTACTATAGTATACTAGACATCAGAGTAATAGACAAGAACCAATGATTAGGTGGGTATCATCCTAAAAAACTGTAACCTTCAATCCGAATGGGTTCCCAAGATACATGGTATTCTCCTTGTAGAATCCAAGAAGTACTCAAGTCATTCTATTCTTATTTGATATTATATTCATAAAGTAATTATTTTGAATAATTTCATTCCTTCCAGTATTGTGGAAAGGTCAATTAGAGTTGAAACCATTTATTAATTGACTCATCCCTTGTCATCCATTAGTATAGATAGTCTAGGTAGCGTTTCAACCAACTAATCAAGTATAATTTAACCATTAAGGAATATTCAAATAGTTGGGCTCACTCTACTACCTTACATTAACATGGTTAGTGGTGGTATGGACATATAACCATTATTCAACCTCATTTTTATGGCCATGTTATATACTCAGTAGAATTTCCATTTCATTTTTCACATTGGATAATCATTTGAAATCACATTCCTTAGGCGGGTCAAGTGTTGAGAATACATGGTACATGACATTATTAAATTTTCATTAATAAAAAGTCATTTTTTATATAAAGACTCACCTTACTAAGTTTAAGCAATGGAAGAACTAAACCTTGTCTCAAATGTGTTGAAACACTAAAAACCCAAATGTGGCATAACCTTCAAACTAGGGAGGACTGAGTTGTGGGTGTAAACACAAACAACTTATAAAATATTTGGAAATAACAAAAACATAATAATGTATCATGTATAACCATGGAATGTAATTTTAGGAAACAAATTACAATGTAATAATTGGTCCCCACACAAACCTTCCAAAAAAAATGAACATTAGGGATGAGTTATAGAACACCCACCTAAGGGTTCTATGATCATTCTCCATTGGTATCAGCCGATTATTTTCCTCAGATAAGAGTAGATCTATGAAAAGATTAAAAATTCTCACTAGAAGATATCTAGGTTGAGAGATATGTAGAAGGATAATGACTATAGAGGGCAAAAGTACATATCTTTGCACATCCAAAGTGACAAATGGAAGCAAGATTGGATTTTTAGTGATGGAGATCTATCATTCAGATGTTTAGATCATAAAACATCCCCAAAATAGGATAGAAATATGTCAACCAGACATAAACTCAAAATAGGGTGGAAGGGGTGTTTTAATAGTTCATTATGGGAAAAACTAAAATAATATACTAAAAATTTAGTCAGCGCATGCTTTTTCCACACAGTTTTGCAATCCGTTCACAAACAATGTGATATGGATATTACCAAATGGTTTGGTCGCATAGTTTGATCAAACTATGTGAAATCCATGAATGCGAACCTAGGGAAAAGGGGTTCTCTCACTATTATGCCACATGTAAATGTTTTCACCGTTTATGGTGGCTTTGTGCATAAAAAACCCAACCACATGATTTTCCACACCATGAAGAATTCCACATGGTTTACTCTATACGATGTGCAATGTATGTTTTATCCAAAAATTTGGGTTCTGGACTCTCAAAAAGCACCAGACCCCATTGTAACATTTAATAACTCACCAGGAATCATTATTAGGTCCAATGAAAATATTTAGACTGATAAATAAAGGATCCATACTTGAGAGAAAATGGGTTCTTACTGTCTTCCCCCAATAAAAGAACATGTCCCCAAGTTCCCTTTACATGGTTAAAGAAACACCGTCTGAGAATAAATATAGCCATTGGGATCATAAATCAGCTTCTCTTTTTTATGTCTCATCCAGTACTCGATGGTCCAAGTATAGCACACGTACTAGAGAGACCGTCTTTCCACAATGAACTTTCATGATTTGGTCAGTGATGCATACTGGATACAACATAAAGGTAGCATCAACATCTAACTCAACTCCCTCGGGATCAAAATTATGATACATGCCGATATAATATTGCAAATGTTATGAGCATTGAAATATTTTGGGCATGGCACTGTACCTCTAAAGTTGTATCATCTGATAGGTTACCGACCTGACTCTATCTAGAATTTCAAATATACCTTCATAATGAGGTGAAAACATTCTCTGATTCTTTAAACATCCATGGCTTAGCATGGGTGATACCTGATGAAAAAAATGATCCCCAACATCGAACTCAAGAGGTCGTCGATGGCGATTGAAATATGATTTATTTCTTGACTAAGTATTTTTCATAGGCTTCCCGATTAGACGGACATGTTATGTTTTCTCATAAATGAGATGGGGACCTAGTTGGGCTGCTTCACCTGCCTCTAGAAAGAAAAATGGTGAATAAAATTACCTACCATATAAGGCCTCAAAAGGATCCCTCTAAATCATCGCATGAAAACTGTTATTATAAGGTAACATGAGAAGATTAATATGATTCTCCCAAGAACCACCAAAATGATGAAATCATTATTAGAGAATATTATCTCTAACCTGTATTGTCTATTCTGATTGTCCATCAGTCTAAGGTGAAAATTTGTACATAGAAGCACTTGTTTGCCCATAGATTTCTATATTCCTTGCTATAACTGTGAAGTGAAATGAGCATCCCTATATGAAACAATTATACATGTAACCTGATTTAGTTGTATGATCATAAAAACATATATTCTTCCCAACTCATCAACTATGAATTTATCCCATATAGTAATTAACTGGGATGATTTTGTTAGAAGGTCAATGACTACCCATATAGCATCATTACCACTCGGCGACCAAGGTAAGAAGACCATGAAATCCATAGCAACATATTCCCCTTTCCATTATGGGATTGGAAGTAGTTGTAACATGAATCTAGGTCATTGGTGCTCTCCCATCACCTATATACATGTGGAGAACCTAGTGATGAAACCTGTAATCTGACGTTTCATTCTAGGACACCAATTCTAGTGTCACATATCATGATACGTCTTCGAGATTCTTGGATGAAATTCCCACTATGTAGTGCGGGACACTTTCATAAAATCCTCTATAATATCTTCATGAAACCATATATGTCCACATAGATTCCGTATGTCCTCTGTATCCACAATCCAATGCAGAGGTGGTTTATCTCCTGATATACTCTCATGGAGAACCAAACTTTTATGAATTGAAAGCATCCTAATATTCACCATTTCAAGCAGGGAAGAGTTAATTATTACGTCTGATAGGTAATGGTAATCTTTAATATCTTGAAACACAATATAAAGAGTATAAAATATGTCCATTAACTTCCATTCACATTAGCCTCCTTTAAGAACTACATTTTTGTTTTGTGACTAAATGTATTAGTGACCACAATGCCTTTTTCTGGCATATAGCAACACACAAAATATAAATATTGTAGATATTCGCACCATCTCTTTGGTTTTTGGTTCAATTCAAGATGAAAAAAACATAAAATTGAGCCACATGTGGTCTGTATACACCAGAGAGAGTTCACCCAATAGATAATGGCACCGACAACATAATTCATGGAAAACTACTGCTAGCTCGAGGTCATGTGTTGAGTAACTTATTTCATGGTTCCTCAACTACCAAGATTTTTATGCAATGTATTTGTATTATTGAATCAACAGTACTTCCTATGACAATTCTATATGCCTCATAGAAGAAGATATAACAATTACCTAGTTCTGGAAGAGTCTGAATAGGCATTGATACAAGCCTCCCTTTTAGCTCCTTGATGGATTTCTCACACTCTACTGACAATGTGAACTTCACACCCTTCACTATAAGAGCAGTAATAGGTGACTTATGACATTATAATACCTGTATGAATCATCTGTAATATCCATAATTCCCTAAAAACTCTTTATTTCATACACATTCTTGGGATTCTACCTAGAAAATACAACACAATCCTTTTCAGTGTTAATAGATAGTCCTAATTGTGATAAATTCAGACCCATACAGTACACATAGTCGATCCAAAATTTATTTTTAACAATCTAGGAATAATTTTTATCCTCTCCCAAATTAATTAGAATTATTTCAATATGTTTTTTCATGGTCATTATGAGTGCGATAATACATGAAGATATCATCTAAAGAGACCAAAAAAAGAGTCCAAATAGGGTTGGATAACCGAATTCATCAAAGCCATGAAAACCTCAAGAATGTTGGTAACACCAAATGACATTACAATATACTCATAAAAACCATACCAGCTATGTAATGGGATATGATATATGTCTGATGGTCTAGCTCACACCTGATGATAACTCAATCTCAGTTTGATCATAGAGAACACCTTTTTTTTCTCAGAGCTGGTTAAAGATATCAGCAATTCTATGAAGTTGATATTGTTTCTTGACCATAAGATGGTTAAACCTTCTATAATTCACGCACATATGAAGAGTTCCATCTTCCATCATGAAAAAAATCAACAAGAAAAAACCATGAGGATGTACTAGGTCGTATAAATCCTTCCTCCTCTAAGTCCTCTATCGGCCTCTTGGTCACATAAAGCTTAGTAGGTGTCATCCTACAAGTAGGGATGGAATCTGGGGCTTCTCTTGGAGAAATATCTTTTGTAAACTCAACCTATATCATTGTAGGTCAGTGAGAAATGTCATTAGGAAGGCTTCCCTAAAACAATCAACTATTGGAGAGAAATATTTTTGTTGAAATCCATGATCATCTGTGAAATTATTTGGAATCTGGGTGGTCACATCACCTAGCCCATGATGCTTCAGTCTAGCTATCCTAGCTTGGACATCCCACTCACATTTGAAAAAATAAATGTTTCCTTTTGGTGGTGTAAAAGAAACCCCGCAGCGATAACAATATACCAAGGCATGATATTGGGATAATTATTCTATCCAAATAATAAAATTGAGTCTCGTCATCTTGATAATAATGATATTCCCTATGAAATGGTAATATCCATCCTATAGGGGATAGTCTATGCACTGGAGTACTTCCTTCATCTGTATTCCCACTACAGTGTCCGGGGTTATTACACAATAGTGATATTGTATCTCTAATCTGAGACAATCCAAAATAGATAAAAAATTGAAATAGATTTATGAACCCATATCAATCAAATCGGAGACAAAAGTATATGATATTAGAATACTAATTTGTACTGTGGGTAGACCCAAAACCAAATCCCTTGGTATTAGCTGTAAAGCATAGAACTAACCTGATCCACAACCTTGTTAAACATATGGACTACCACCTTCATGATTTATCTGATGGCATTGATGCTAATGAGTGGTCGGACTACCACAATGGTTCCCTCCTCTTTGGCCAGACCTGCCAGTGATATTCCAACTCTCCTCCTGAAATGACACAATAGAACTCCCATATTAAGGTGGGGCTGACGTTGAACTTTTTCCACTCAAAGGTAGTAAATGTTTCATACAAATGCACTGAAGATGACCAGTAATGCCCTAATCCGATTTACCCAGATTATATCCATTATTAGATAACATTGGCATGATCACAATAGATCATATCCTGAAAGACTAATTAGTTGTGGAGCCAGGGAAGTAATAGATAAATACATGAGTTTTACATTACATCATGAAATTAAAATACAACACTTTGTCCCCTTTGAACACACTCATAACATTTACCCAATTCCTAAAGGTTAAAAGTAATATACTTCTTCACATCCAAGGAAAATAAAACATAGAAATGGGTGAGATTAGATGCTTAGTATGGACAACAATATAGTGGAAACATTAATAAATAAGCATAAAAATTTAAGGAAATGTATATGACCAAAACAAAATCCATTTAAACAAAAAATTCATCATAATATGAAAATGATAAATCAGATAATGCCATTAACTTTTTCACATGGATATTTAACTAGTCACATAATCACATGTAATTTTAATTGGTAGACTCATAATGATGGAATGCATATTTTTGGACTACATAACCACATAGTCAAGGCCTCCATCCATGACTGCAAATAGGAATTTGTCATGTCATTGTTCCATGACAATAGTTTGTCTCATTTTACATACCGCTGCATCGAGGAGTTATCGCGGGCTCTACTCATCACATACTATGTTCAATGCATTCCTCATATTAAAAGGTTGAATCCTAAAATAAACATTAATATTAAATCTAGCATACAAAATTTCAATAATTTTACCATATGCCATTAATGGTATAAAAATAGCACATCCACATCCAAACACAACTCATTTAATACAATATTTTGTATTTTATTATAATAAATCAACCACAATCACGAAGAATACATCTTTAAAACATTTAAAATAGTATTTTCATTAAAGAGCTCCAAACCAAGTGAGAGATGCTTGAATAGAAATAATTTAGTAATTAAATTAATAAAAACATTTAGAATCATGAGAATAAAGTTATTCATGATATAATATGTCAAAGGACAATATATACACCATATAAAAGTGAATTTTCAAATAACAAAAAAGAATTTTCAATGGAATATAAATTGAGATAAGATCCATTTTAAAGACTGTAACATTAGATTAAGGAAAATAAATGAAATAATTGTGTGTGAAAAATAAAAATACGCTAAATATGATTGAATATTTAGTGTAAATAAATTAGAGGACATTCACACATATTCTTATAAAAACAAAACCAATGACTTGGATGTTTAACTCAATGAATGAAAATTCACCTAAGTTTACCCTTATCAAGTTAATATCAATGACTTGAAAATTTATAAATGTAGTTATTATGTATATCAAATGTATATCCACATTAAGGAGAGTGGAATTGAAAACATAAAATAATTAATAGTGATTCCACAAATAATCATGTAGTAAAATAAATTATGACGTATGCATAAAACCCAATGAGTGCAAATTGAAATTACACATTCCTTCACCGATTTAGTAACATAAGAAACATAAACCCCATGTAATAAGGATCATAAAATGAATATGTAAATACCCATAAATTAATTAATATTACACAGTGAATACAATCATGTGAGAACATACACAACACAAAAGAAAATAGTGGAAAATATAGCATGAATCTGACAGGAATTAAAAGTTAGATGAAAACTCCTTACCTCATTGTAATAAATCATGTCATTTAACCAAAAGTTAATAAAAACCAAATGAGTCACATAATAACAAGAATATAAATATAATCATGATAATATATATCAAAAGTCATTACAGAATACACCACACGCAAAAAATATGTGGCGAAGAATGAAAATATCATAGGATTAAAAGTGTGATAAAAATCCTCTAAACATGTACTTTTACTTGGTCGAGGGTCTGTTAACATAATTTATAATAGTTATTTCACTGTTGTTAAATTTTAAAATGACCACATACATAAATATCATACCATATATGATACTCTAATAATGCATTGTTCATAATATTTTAATAGTATCATTGTTTAGGGTGTTAACTGATCCATTTTACATTATATATTTTGTTATGTAAGTCATGTTGGTTATGGATATGATTTCTTTGTTTAATATACATAATGTTTTTATGTTTTTAAAAATTATTTTTAATCTTCAAATGAAAATTATTCTTCAATGGTAGCGTTGGGGAATAAAATCTCTTCTCTCTATGGAGACTGTAATCTGTTCGTACGCACGAGTGACAATATCATTATATTTATGGTGAAATAGTATGTAATAGTATGTTATATTATATAAAAAGAAACATTAAAATGTTATATATATGATTTAAATAAAAAATACTCATTATTATACCCATCCAAATAATGAATTGTTGAATAAAAAACTACACCATGATGTGTAGACGATATGTCATATGTACGCATGTATGGTCACATTTTCAATCATATGTTGAATAGAATATTGATTATGATTGTAACATATTTATAAAAAAATATTAGTATGTAGAATTTACATGATTTAATTTTTTGGTATAGAAAAAAAGAAAGTGTAAGAATAAATGAACTTTGAAAGAGGTGATGAAATAATTTCCTCTTTTTCGGGTGCTTCTTTTTGATTGGATCAAAAGGGATCCTTAGGTTACCTTTATGATCAAAGTAATGCCTCTATGTTGATGTGAAGGTATTTGGGGGATATTTCAACTGGGTTTGTCTTATCTAAATGGCTTTTGAGGTGTGAAATTAAGATATGGAGAAGTACACTTTGATAAGATAGGGGAGGGTAACTTTAGGAAAAGTTTGAAATGTTATTTTATAATAATACCAATTTCAGTTCATAATGTGTCCAAATGTATTATGTTATAGCTATGGTGGTTATGGGTTGAAAACCATTCAAATGATGGGTTTTAGAAAAATTCAGGTCACCATATTAACCTTATATTTTTGATTTAACTCCCGGTTCAATAGTTTAACTTTTACCACGTCTTCTTCTATTTTTATATTATATTGTTAATTATCATAATATAAAAATTCAAGAGAACCTCAACTAGTTAATTAATGAAAAATATAACCTTATGTATTTTCATTGGATGACCCTTATATTTTAAAAATATTATATTATTTAATAATATAATATTTGTTTTAAAAACTCATTTATGTAAATATTCACTCTATTTGGTATTTTTTTGATAGAAAAAAAAACATTATCCATAAAAAAAATTATTCAATAAACACTAACATGTCATATATACGTAGAAAATTAGTTTAATGCATCAAATGTCTCAATTTACATTTATTTGGATATTTATAACATTAATTATTTTAATATATCATTAATAAGGTTATTACTGAATCATCATTGTGTCATAAATAAATTAAATTATTTAATGTATAAAAATATTAAATAAAATACCATGATATAAGAAATATTTTTATCTTTATAAATAATATTTATAGTCTAATTTATATTATTTATAACCCTATATTAAAAATGTATTTGTAATAGAAAATTGAATTTATCACTTTTAACTGTTCTTTAAATAAAATAATACAAAATGTCCTATTATTATCCATGTAGAACAAAAGGGCCATATATTATTCCAAAGGCTTATTATGGTCAAACTACAGTTATCCAATAGAATTACAACATGTTTCAGGTTAATTATAATTCCATTTTTACCTTTAATTACCCTATTTACTTTTAACCACGTTAAATGAAAGTAAAAAATTACTATTCACTAAAAATTATTTTCAGCTTATTGAACAACATTTTACATATCGATTTCAACTATGTCTCTTGGATTTTATAAATTAAATTCAGAATAGTGCTAAAATTATATTTTATTCATATTTTCAAATGTCCGTAGAAGGTAGGTAAAAAGATGTTAAAAAGTTCAATTAATTAATATATATATATATACCTATTACAAAATGGCCCCAATTAATTAAATTGATCTAATATAGGTATTTTGTATCTAGTTTGACATTTAAATTAAAATAAAAAAATAATTATTTAAATAAAATGTTTGTTTTAAACAATAACGTAGTGTTTCTTACTATTCATCAAGAATTGAGTGTTTTCAGAAATACCTCAAAAGACCACCCTAAGCTGATTTTGATATTTTTAATTAAATAATGAAGTATATTTTACCAAATTGAAAACATATAAGTTTCATTAATTAATATAAAATTAATTCCCATTGTCAAAACTAGAAAGTGGGTTTTTAAAATAAAAAACTATCAAATGATTGATATGTGTTTAAGTCCAATTTAAATGTAAAATTACATAAAACTACCTAAATTATATTAGATTATTAAAATTTAATATAATTATACATTAAAACCACTAAAATGAAAAATTTAACACTATAAATAATTTTGATTTAAAAAGTTGTTTTCAATTAAATCATGGTATTTTTACTATTCATTATGTCCTTCTTTGAAAGAAGAATTTAATTTCACTAAATTCAATATATTAATGATTCAAATATTGTATTTAATAAGGATTCATCATTAAATAATGGAAAAGAAACATTCTTTGAAAAATACTTTGTTATTTGAAAATTTGAATTTTTCCATATATTATGTTTGTGAAACACAAAAGTTGAAAGTTAAAATTATATTGAATATATATATAATAAAAAATGTGAATAATACTATTCATAATTAATTTTTGAATGGCTATAGAATTACCTTAAAGAGATAATGTCCTATAAAATATTGGGGTGTTACATTCTACGATTACTCAAAAAATTTCGTCCTTGAAATTTAAACTCAGAAAAAATAGGGGTTTGACCTTTCAATACATCATTGTTGAAATACCACATCAGAAAAACATTCAATAAAATTATAACAAAAAAAGAATGAAATACAATTACAATGATCACATAACCCATACTATGTTTCCATATAGGAAAAATTTGATAAGGAAGAGGGAAAAAACAATCATGTGTTGATGGACAGTGATAGAAAAATTTATTAGGATATAGTTAACTAGAAAAAAACATAATATTCTAATGGGTAAAATGTTCATTGATTTCCCATAAGGAAGAGTAAACAGACAATTTTTTTTACTTATGTTTCCATTAATAATGTTTTTGAATTAATTTATAATATTGAATCCAAAAATAAGTATATAAAATTACTTTTTAAATAGATATTCATCCATTAATAAATTTCTACCATAAACTTGTCTTCTCTTCAAATTATGATTATTCAATATGATGTGGTAACACCTTAAACGCTAGAATCAACTTCTATTTAATCAAATAATCCAAAAAAGATGAATTATATATATATTTCCCCTATATTTATACATTAATAAAATAAAAAATCGTTCGAACAAGTTATGAATATCCCAAAAATAATATCCCTTTATATAATAAAATACTATGCCAAATATTTAAAATTAAATAATCAATACCCATAGATCAACAAAGACCATTCAAAAAAATCCTTATAATTATTCAAAATAATTTGTAGTTTTTTTGAAACCCAAAATTCAGAATAATTTGATCACATAGTCTTCCACGATAAATCTTATCATTTATTTCCGA
This sequence comes from Viscum album, assembly GCA_963277665.1. NCBI lineage: Eukaryota > Viridiplantae > Streptophyta > Magnoliopsida > Santalales > Viscaceae > Viscum > Viscum album. The sequence continues at coordinate 62,277,252 of OY728148.1, read as the reverse complement.
ATAACATCGTCTTCTATTAAATTCACATACTTAAAAGTAATTAACCTAATCACGTATTATATATGATAGGTTAATAACTCCCATAAATAACACAAAACCCTATATGTTCACAAGAAAAACATAGTTTATTCCAAAAAAAATCCACCATTACACCTCAAATAAAATCCCATAGTATTCTATTTTCACTAGACATATAGTTTTCTCAAAAGATTGAACGTCATCCAAAAGAAAATTTTTCACTTAACCACCAAATCATTTTATTATACTAAGAATAAATCATATGTTCCCAAAATCATCATATTCTTGATCTATAAAATCATAGAACTAAAAATAATTAGTAATAGAAACTAGGGACTTCACGTAGTCCAGTGGGAGTGAAAAATCCTTGTCTCACTTTGGTAGTGAGTTCGATTCCCGTAACTTTTTCCAACACAATAGGTTTTCACACGTTATTCATGTTGTCCTTTTTCAAAAACAATATAATTTTATAACATTCAAAAAATGAGATAAATACTTAAAAAATATTCATATCATATTTTGACCACAAATGTTATCTCATACCTTTCATTTTCTTCAAAAATATTAATAACCTTTAATTGACTTAAATTCAAGGATCATATAAACCCAAGTGGTTCTTTATAACTATATCCAAAAGAGAAAATGTAATTCTTCCACAAATAGAATTTTCACATAACAAATTACAGGTTTATGCATATAAGAGAAAATTCATCCAATGTAATCCCATCAACAAAGAGCTTTAATACTTTTAACCATTTCTCCATACATTTATTTTTATATAGCTTCTTTCGTGACATAGAGTTTATCCTATTGAATATTTCATTGACCCAGGTAATTCCCAGGTCCCCTAAATTTATGTTAAATTACTGTAAATGAAATTTTATGGTCATTTTTATTTTCTTCTATAGTACTCATCATTTTTCTTCGAAAATTATTTACAATATTTCCTTCTTTCCAACACATAAATAATTTATTTTTTCAATTGAGAAAAATTCCTAGGTGACTTCTTCCATATTTCATGCATGATGAAAATTGGGCTTTCTTTTCTCAATAGTATCAATAGCTAGAGCTCTAATAATTATCCTTCTTTAACTTCATTGTTTAGTTCGGGAGTTGGTTAATGTATATGTTGTTGATTATATTTTTGGAAAACTGATTTGACATTAACATGATTTATTTTAATTTTATCAATATTCCATTTCATTTCTCATTTCCACCACTTTTCCCACCGTATACATTATTTTGAACATTACTATGAATTCTTTGGATTCCAAAAATTAACTAAAACCCGAATGCATAATGTGAGTAATTGTAACATCAAAGGTAAATGAAGAATAAGATATTTTCATATATATTAATATTTGTGAGTTAAATATTAATTTTACTTTAAAAGGGTTTCTATGTTCGATAGTGAACCCGATATGCAACCACGAGTTTTTTTGAAATACTACATTGGTCATTAATAATATAATATTATTTTATAAAATATTAGTTAACTCCGAGCCATTTTATTAGAAGTAATGATAAAAACTAACTAAAATATTATTATAAATATTTTTTAAATGTATTTACATTTATCTAATAAAAAGTTAAAGGCTTAAAATGTGAATGAATATAATTTACGCATAATTTACATTAAATGGCCGATTTATCTCCATTTAATGAAGAACCCTATTTATATCCAGTTTTGGTCACTTCAATACATTTTATATGACAAAATAAAATCATTCTTAAGAATGGGGGACATCAAATATTACTTTTTGTAAATTTTTGGAATTTTTCTGATAAAGTTCATTTTTTTATTGATTAGTGAAAATATTTTATTTTAATTCAAAACAATATTTTAAAATAATTTATTTATATAGATATATTATATTTTTAATTGGTTTTAAAGTGTAATTAGAATATATTTATACCATTTAATCCAATTTTAGTCATTGGAAATAAAATCACTTTGAAATTGGACATAATGAACTGTCCATATTTTGATAGTTATTAATTCTTAAAAACACGCTTTTCGGTTTTGAACGTGGGAATTAATTATAAATTAATTTCTGCCACTTCTGTGTTATGAATTTGGAAAAATTGATTCCATATTTAGAATCAGGAGGTCCAAATTTTGTAATTAGGTAACTTTTATTTTTAGGCATTTTAAACATTTACTTCAGTAAATATTTTATTTACCCTTGTTAATGGGTAAATTAGCTAAAGAAGGGTAAACAATAATAATATAATAATATAAAATTAACCTTAAACATGTAATAATTATATTTTTTGACTCTTTTATAACCATGGTCATATATGGGTCTATTTTTGGACCCAATTGAGCCACTATAGAGTGATAATGACAATTTCGATTAATTAATTTAATGTAATGAAAAAAATGACATAAAAAAATATATCTAGGTAAATTAATTTTTACATGGTGTTTTATAAGATATTTTTTAGACTATATATATTAATTGGAAATATATAAAGATTTAATATATCATGGCATTTTTCTTATAATTTTTAGACAACAAAAAAATTAAATTATGTATGACATAATAATGATGCAGTGATTACCTCATTAATAAATCATTTAAATAAATTAGATTATAATGATTAAAATATTATCGAAAACATGTCCAATTTTGATTGGATGATTTTTTTAGAATATTAGTTCTCTTATATTTGTCTTTAATGATTTTGGACCTTTTTAATCCGACGATATGTTTATAATAAAATAATGTTTTCACACATTCCTAAAGAGACCCTCCTCCCCCTTATAAAACGAGTCCACTTCTAATCAATTCCTCACAACTCTCATGCCTTTTGGATCATAAAACCTCTACCCAATTAAGCTCCCTACATCCCTATCCTCCTATTAGAAGCCTTTCCATTGTTAGAAAGCACTTCAAGATGTTTTTTTGGTTCAAACCAAAGGATGCTACCCAAATTAAAGGTAACAGTTTCTCTTAACTTGAATTCTTTTATTTTACTTCCCCAACAACCTAAACACTTTATATTACTTTATTATGTAACAAAAACAGTATACTAAATATAATAGGATGTTTTTATGAGATATATTCTAACTACACTTACACACAGATCCATCTAATGGGTGAAGAACATAATGTTTCTGGGGATGACAAACTAACCCCTCACGAAACGACGATTGTTCAATTAACTCTTACCACCTCTCATGGTGGAAATTAGGATGGAACTGTATTTATATATGATATATATTATTTTTATTTATTCTATATGCTTCATTATTTTATATTTATATCACTTTTTTAAGGTTTTCATAGTGGGTAAATACGATAATCTCATTTGAGGAAGTGCGGACTACCGCCCCCTTAAAGTGATGTGACTCGTTAATGCCTCATGTGGGATGTATAAAGGATATAGTTAAGGATATTATATGTGATATTATACTGTAATTATAATATAACTATGTATCATTATCTTTAAATTCCTTTAAAATAATAAATATAAATGAAAGTAGTGTTCATCCATACGTACGACTTACCGTCTCCATGAACAGTGCATTTCATTTCTTACCTCCAAATGTTTAGTACTATTATAAATAAATTTATATACTCGATATATATGATATAAATGATATCTAAATCATCAAAATCATTCTGTATATAATGGACTATTGACCAAATAGACAACATTTAAATATAAGGAGTTCATTTTTGACTCAAGTACCAAATATCAACCAAATGAACGTTATTAACTTAAATGATTACATAATGTCTATAACATGGTAATAAGTGATATAAAAAGAATTATACACTTGAAATAATATCTTAAGAAAGTATAAATTAACTTTGGTTTATTATTCAGGAGATTAAATAATGATCGAGTCATGTCAGACATGAGGTAAGGGACTTCGTCTCAATCCCCTTTCATTGAGACATATTGTATTTTAATACACGATTTTATTTTATACATTGTGTAAACACATTTGATATTGAAATTTCATTCAAAGGTAATATTTTTATATGAAGTGTTTTACTAAAAGTCAAAAACGAATGTTTTTTAAGTGGTTACAACGACTTTTCGTCCACGGTGAGTATTATTTGATCTTTTCCTTCCTTAACAAGAAGTAATGTTTTTAAAAAGAAAAATAAATACCATATACTCTTTTTATGTATTTTGGTTTTGATAATTATTTTGAGAATTGATTTATTATTTCAATACCTTTAAATGGCATTTTATTATTGCAATGTGGAAATGTAATCTTTCATTTATTTTTATGTTATGTGTTATGATCATGTTATGGTTCATGCGAATTATTTACATATACGGGTGGTTCCATGATAAAAAAACAGAGGGTGAGCCCGAGATATCCCTCCAATGCATTGGGTAATGTGATGTAGGTAAATGTTAATGTTTCTATTAATATATTTTAAGGAATATACTGTGATGGTTATTCCAATGTATCTCCCTATGTAGCTGTGATAGATACAATGTAATTATGATATGGATACAACAAGTTAAATTTATGTTTTACGATTTCTATTTGACTTTCATAAATATTATGATTTCACGAGGTAAGTAAAAGATTTCTTGATTTGTATGTATTTATGAACAAATCTTTTCATTCTTTGTTTTATAACCATTTCTGGGCTTTTTATGCTCATCCCATGTTTTCAAATGTTTTCATAGGACTTAATGATGAATTAGGTCAAGGATGCGAACAAGGAAAAGTCATGCTATCTAAAAAATTAAACTAGGCATGACACTTTTTTTCAAGAGTTTTAATTTTATGGAAAAAATGGAAATCGTGTATAAGTGTCGACCTTATAATCTTTTGAGATGTAATAGTTATGTCCTAATTATCTAAAACTCTAATCCTGAAAAGATCCTCAATGTGAATTATTAATTTAATTCAATATAATCTAATGTTTTAGGCTGGGTCATAATAGTTGGTATCAGAGGTCGGTTTAGATAACTTTAGGAGCTAGAGTATTGTTAAATTAATATCCATGAAGTAATTTATGTGAATATTGAAATCATATAGCATTTCAAGATTACCATGTTTCTTCACTTAAGTAATTTCTGTGTTCAAAATTGTTTTTGGCGGAGGAAACAGGACATCTATGTTGGGATAACATCAGGAGGAAGAAAAACATCCAAATCAGCAACCTGAGATTGTCAGAATCAGAACTGAGCAGTTTTTCATATTGATGACATAGTTTACTCAGGCTTTAAATGGTGGTGGTATCCATGTACGAGATCAGCCATATCAACCACAGGGGAACATGTCAGTATTGGATCATTTCATGAGGCAACATCCCCCCTCATTCAGTGGATCATCTCACCCTTTTATATCTGAATGATGGATTAAAGCACTGTTGAAGATTTTCAATGTTAGGGGTTGTTCAGAACATCAAAAGGTTAGTCTTGTTATTTATGGTTTTGAAGGTGAAGCTGATCAGTTGTGGTTGATGGTAAAAAATATTTGGGATAGTGAGGAGATTGATGCTCTAGATTGGGATGAATTCAAAGGTATGTTTCTTGATAAATATTTTCCTAAGGTGGTTCTTCATAGGAAGGAAAAACAATTCCTGTAATTGAGGGAAGAGGATGACCTAGTGGATTCTTATGAATAATAATTCACTCGACTGGTAGGGTATACTCTAAATTTTATATGAGACCTTGATAGTATATTCAACTGTTTATACTCAAGATTAAAGCCAATTATCTAAGGGTTTTAGCTTATCATGAGTTAAAAAGTTATGAAAAACTTGTTCGTTGTGCGGAGAAGGTGGAAATAAAGTTTTCCTATGATCATGTATTCTTTTTCAAACAACAGAATAAGAGGTTGAGGTGGCAGGGGAAAGGGAAGAACTCTTCAAAAAAGTCTGATGGTAAGAAACATAAGTATACATTTTGTGAAAATTGTGGTAAAAATATTGATTTGGAATGTCTTTTGAATTCTGGTAAGTGCTACCATTTTGGTTAAATGGGACATAAGGCTCGTAATTTCTCTAAAAGGATTAGGGTAATGGTAAGACAAAATTGGATTTACAGTCATTATAATGTATTATGTGCAATGAAATGGGTCAACATGCAAATGAGTTTCCAACAATGAACTCAACCAAAGGAAAGCATCCAGACTACAAGAAGAAAGGGGTGGTGAAATCCATTGAAACTACTTCAGTAGATGTTGGGCCATCAAATGAATTTGTATCAGGTACACAATTTGTTTGTCCAGATTATGCCAATGTGTTATTTGATTCAGTTTCTACGTACTCTTTCATTTATAAGATGTTTTCTAGTAAATTGGGAATTCCATCTCAAGATATGAATATAGATCGTATGGTAAAAACACCTGGAGGAAATGTTGAAAAAAATAAATCCTACGAACATTCGTGTCCTTGTGTACAAAATGAATCTACGTGCAAACCTTATGGTTTTTCCTCTAGTAGAGTTTGATGTTATTTTGTGAATGGATTGGATTTCTATTTATCATGCTACGATTGACTGCAGAGCTAAAGAGGTGTTGTTTTAGAATGATTTTAAGTTTGAAAAAAATGAACCCTTTCTTTTGATAATATATCAGGAAGATGAGAAACTAGTAAAAGATTGAAATGAACGTTACCTTACAAATATTTTTGAAAATAATGGAACTATCAGATTAATGTTGTTCCAATGTTAAATAAGTACCTTGATGTTTTTCCTAATGAGTTTCTTGTCATTATATCTGATCTGGAAGTTTAATTTACTGTTGACCTAGTTCATGATGCTAAGCCAATTTTAAAATCCCCTTATCGAATGGCTCAAATAAAAAATTTAGAGTTAAATAATCAATTTCAGGAGTTATTAGATAAAGGTTTAATTCGATCTAGCACATCATCATGGGGTGCTCATGTCTTGTTTGTTAAAAAGAAAGATGGTTCAATGATTCTTTTCATTGATTATAGAGCATTGAATAACATCACTATTAATAATAAGTATCCTTTTCCTCATATCGATGAATTGTTTGATCAGATCAATTGAGATTAGTATTTTTCAAAGATTGAATTGAGGTTGGGGTACCATCAGTTGAATGTAAAGGAAGACGACATTCCAAAGACAGTTCTTCATACTAGATATGGCAATTTTGAATTTGTAGTTATGCCTTTTGGGTTATCCAATTCACATGTTGTATTCATGGATCTTATGAATATAATTTTTTTGTGAGATCATGGATAAGTTTTTTGTTGTGTTCATTGATGATATTTTGTATTATACCAAAAGTAAGGAGGAACATGAAAGTCATTTAAGGGTTGTCTTTCAAACCGTAACAGAAAAGAAACTATTTGGGAAATTAAACAAGTGTGAGTTTTGGTTACAAAAAATTTATTTCCTTGGTCACATTTAAAAAAAATGGTATAACTGATGATTCTTCTAAAATGAATTTTGTTGAAGAATGGACAACACCCACAAATATAGTTGAGATTTGTAGTTTTCTTGGTTTTCCAGGTTATTACTGGAGGATTATTGAAAAATTTTCACGACTATCTAGTCTAATGACTAAGTTAACTCAAAAAGGTGTTAAGTTCATCTGGACAAAAGAATGTGATTATTATTTTCTGGAATTGAATAGAAGATTGGTGAATGCTCTATTTTTTGCACAAGAATATAGAAATGGTGAGTTTTTTATCTACAGTGATGCTTCATTAAAAGGACTAGTTTGTTTCCTAATGCATAATGATATAGTAATTTCTTATTCTTTACTTCATTTCAATCCTCATGATTAAATTACTCTATACATGATTTGTAATTAGTTGTTGTTTTTTTACATTAAAATTTTGGAGGAATCATTTGTATGGAGTAAAATGTTAAATATATACTGATAACAAAATTTTAAAGTCTGTATTCACTCAAAAATATTTCAACATGAGACAGAGGAGATGGTTGGAATTAATCAAGGATTATGATTTCACGATCAATTACCATCCGGGAAAACCAAATAAAGTGGTTGATTCTTTGAGTTGAAAAATTAATGTCTCATTATACATGTTATGTTTGAAACGAGATCCTTTGGTTTTTGATTTGATAAAATTTGGCATAGAAGTTGTTGGTGAAACTGATTCTTCTATTTTGTTTCAGGTTTCAGGGAAATCATCTATATCAGACTGAATAAAGCAAGTGCAGAAAGATGATAGTGAGTTGTAGAAAATGGTAGTGTTAGTTCAGAAGGGTATGTTTCAAGAATTTATTATTGATAATGATTGTGTTTTGAGGTTTTGGAAGAGATTATGTGTCCCTTTTGATTAAAAGTTGACGAATGAGTTGTTATGTGAAGCTTTTAGTTCTCTGTTTTCATTTCATCCTCACATTACTAAGATGTATAGAGTTCTTTGTGAGTATTACTAGTGGGATGGAATGAAAAGAGATATTGCTAATTTTACTATGAAGTGTTTTACTTGTCATCAGGTTAAAGTAGAGTGGAAGTTACCGAATGGGATGCTTTTGACTCTACCAGTGCCAGAGTAAAAATAGGAAAATATATCCATGGACATCATTGTGGGATTACCAAATACATCTCAAGGTAACAATGAAATCTAGGTTATAGTTTATTGATTGACTAAATCTACTCATTTCCTTCCTATTATAGATATTTGTCTCTTGATAAACTTGCTATGTTTGATGTTAAAGAGATAGTTAAGTTGCATTGAGTTCCCCCATCCATTGTATCTGATCATGATCCCATGTTTACTTCTATCTTTTGTAAAGGCCTTAATAAGTCATTGGGTACTGAATTAAATTTTAGTACAGCTTTTCAAGCACAATAAAATGGAAAGTCTTAATGACCAATTTAGACCTTGTAAGATATGTTAAGTGCTTGTTTGATGGATTACCAGGGTAGCTGAGACCGACATTTTTCTTTGTTGGAATTTTCATATAATAACAACTTTCATTCCAGTATACAGATGTCTCCATTTGAGTAATTATATGGAAATCATTATCAAACTCTAGAGTTTTAGATGAAGTTTGTGAAAGGAAGCTGATGAGACTATAATTGGTAGAAGATATGGTACGGAAAGTTCAATTGATTCAGATGCACATGAGAACAACTCAATGTAGAGAGAAAATTTATGCATATAACCAGAGGAAAGATCTTTCCTTTGAGGTAGGTGATCATGACTTTCTCAAAGTTTCTCCATGGAAAAGTGTGATGAGTTCTGGTAAGAAGGGAATGTTGAGTTCGAGGTTCATTGGACCCTATGCAATTCTGGAGAATGTTGTATCAGTTTCATATAGAGTGTCTTTACCAAAAAATTTATCCCATGTACACAATGTTTTTCATGTTTCGATGTTGAGAAAGTATATACCAAATCCGTCTCATGTTTTGAGACAAGAAGTAGTTCAGTTTGAAGAGAATCTCTCTTATTAATATCAACCTGTACTAATTATTTACCACAGAGAGAAAGTGTTGTAGAATAAGGTAATTCAACAGGTAAAGGTTCTGTGAAAAAAGCATATGTTTGAAGAGGCAATGTGGGAATCTGAAAACTCTATGAGGGATAAATACCCCCACATATTTTGATAAGTGAATGAAAATTGCGAGGACACAATTTTCAAAAGGGGGGAAGGATATAACATCAAAGGTAAATAAAGAATAATATATTTTCATATTTATTAATATTTTTGATATAAATATTAAATTTAATTTAAAAGGGTTTCTATGTTCGATAGCTTACCCAATACGCAACAACGAGTTTCTTTAATATCTTACATTGCACACTATTAATATAATATTATTATTTTAAATAGTATTTAACTCCTAGCAGTTTTATTGGTGGTAATTAATATAATTAACAATAATATGATTATACATATTTATTTAATGTATTTACATTTATCCAATAAAATGTTAAAGGCTTAAAATGTGAATTAATCTAATTTTAAGAATAATTAACATTAAAAGACCGATTTATCATCTTTTAATGGACAACCCTCGTTAAATCTAGATTTTGTCACATTAATACATTCCATTTGACCAAATAAATTCCTTTTTTATAATGAGGACATCAAAATTTACTTTGTGTAAATTTTAGTAATTTTTCTGATAATGTTAATTTTTTATTGATTAGTGAAAATATAGTATTTTAATTCAAAAATATGTTTAAAAATAATATATTTATGTGGTTATATTATCTTTTTCATTGATTTCAAAGTAAAATTAGAATATATTTCTACCATTTAATCCAATTTTGGTCATTGGAAGTAAATTCAATTTGAAATTGGACTTAATCAACTGTCCATCTTTTGATTGTTATTAATTCTTAAAAACACATATTTTGGTTTTGACAGCGGAAATTAATTTTAAATTAATTTCTCCCACTTCTTTGTTTTGAATTTGGAAAAATGGATTCCATTTTTGGAATCAGGATGTCCAAATTTTGTAAATACGTAAATTTTTTTAATACATTTTAAAGAGTTATTTCGGTAAAATTATATTTATCGTGGTTAAATGGTAAATCGGTTAAATAAGGGTAAAAAAATAATAATATAATAATATATAATTACTCTTAAACGTGTGATAATCTGAATGGTTGAGTCATTTACGACCATGGTAATCTTTGGGTCGATTTCGGGATCCCATTGAGCCACTTGGGAGTGATAATGTCAATTTAGAATAATTATTTTAAAGTAAAGACAGAAATGTCAAAAACAAATATATCATTGTAAATTTATTTTTACATGGTTTTATATAAGTTATTTTCTCGACTATAAATATTAATTTGAAAGATAAAAAGCATTCCTAGATCATGGTATTTTTCTTATAATTTTTAGACAACAAATAAATTAAATTATTTATGACATAATAATGATGGAGTGCTTAACTCATTAATAAATCATTTAAATAAATATGATTATAATGATTAAAATATTATCCAAAACATATCCAATTTTGATTAGATGATTTTATTTATAATATGAGTCATCTTAGCTTCTAATTTAATGATTTTTGGACATTTTGAAACCAAATATATGATTATAATAAAATAATGTTTTCACACTTTCCTAAAGAGACCCTCCTCCCCCTTATAAAAGGAGACCACTTTTAACCAATTCCTCACACCTCTCAAGCCTATTTACTCGTCCAAAATCAACCAAATTAAGCTCCATACATCCCTATACTCATATTAAAAGCATTTCCACAGGAACAAGGCACTTCAAGAAGTCCTTTTGGTTCAAAAAGAAGGAAGTTACCCAAATTAAAGGCAACCGTTTTTCATAACTTGTTTTTTTAATTTACTTATCCAACACCATAAAATCTTTTTATTCGTTTATTTTGTAAAAAAACAATATCCTCAATATACTAGGATGATTTTATGAAATGTATTCGAACTACAATTACACACACCTTCATCTAATGGGCGAACAACATAATATTTTTGTGGATGGAAATCTAACACCTCACGAAACGATGATTGTTCAATTAGCTCTTACTTCCTCTCATGGTGGCCATTATTATAGAGATGTATTTATATATGATATATATTATGTTTATTTATTCTTTATAATTTGATATTTTCCATTTATATCATGCCATTATGGTTTCCATAGTTGATAAATACGATTATCTCATTTGAGGAATTGGAGACTATGTCCCCATCAAAGTGATGTGACACGTTAATGCCTTATGTGGGATGTATAAAGGATAGAAATAATGATATTATATATGTTATTATACTTTAATTATAATATAACTATGTATCTTTATGTTTTAGTTCCATTAAAATAATAAATAGAAATGAAAGTAGCGTTCTTGCGTACGTATGGCTTACTGTCTCCATGAACGGTGCATTTCATTTCTTACCTCCAAATGTTATGTACTATTATAAATACATGTATATACTTGATATATATGATATATATGATATCTAAATAATGAATATCATTCTAGATATAATGGACTATTGACCACATGCACAACTTTTAAATATAAGGTGTTCATTTTCTACTCAAGTACCAAATATCAACAAAATGTGCGTTATTAAATAAAATGATTAAATAATGTTTATAACATGTAATATGTGATATAAAAGAAATTATACACTTGAAAAAGGTTCTTAATATACTAGAAATTAACTTTAGTTTATTATTCAAGAGATTAAAGAATGATCGAGTCATGTCAGACACAAGGTAAGGGACTTCGTCTCAATCTCCTTTAATTGAGGCATATTGTATTTTAATACACGATTTTATTTTATAAGATGTATGAACACCTTTGAATTTTCATTTAATTCAAAGGGAATCTTTTTATATTAAGAGTTTTACTAAACTAAAAAAGGAATATTTTTTTTATGTGGTAAAAATGACCTTTCTGCCGTCGCGAGTATTATTTGATCTTTAGATTCCTTAACAAGCTGTAATGTTTTTAAAATGAAAAATAAATACCATATAATCATTTTAAATATTTTGGTATTGAAAATGATTTTGGGAATGGAAATGTTATTTCAATATCTCCAAATTATATTTTATTATTCCAATGTGGAAAGTTTATCTTTCGTTTATGCTTATGTTATGTGTTATGATCATGTTACAGTTCTTGGGCATTATTTATGTATATGGGTGGTTCCATGATAAACCTAGGGCAGGTGAGCCTGAGATAGCTCTCCAAATCATTGGGTAATGTGACGGAGGTAAATGTGAATGTTTATCCTAAGAGATTTTAATGAATATACTATGATTTTTATTCCCATGTAACTCCCTATGTAGCTGTGATAACTATAATGTAAGTCTGATATAGATGCCACAAGTTACCTTTATGATTTACGATTTCTATGTGACTTTCAATTTTTTTTGATTTCACGAGGTAACTAAAAGATTTCCTGATATATATGTATTTATGAACAAATTTTTTCATTATTTGTTTTATAACCTATACCGAGCTTCTAATGCTCATCCAATGTTTTGAAATGTTTTCACAAGACTTAAAGGTGAATAGGATCATGGATGGGATCAAGGAAAAATCATATTGTCTAAAACATGGAACTATAGACGACTCATTTTTTCAAGAGTTTTTATTTTATGGAAAAAATCGAAACTTTGTTGTAGTGTCTACCTTGTAATCTTTTGAGAAGTAATAGTTATGTCCAAATTCTCTAAAAATCTAAACCTGAAAATATCCTCAATTTGAATTATTCATTCAATTAAATATAATTTAATGTTTAAGGCATTGTACTTATAGTAATAATAGTGATAAAATCATAAATAGAAAATCATGACACATTATTTTCAATATAAAACATATTTGGAATAACCAAAGTTATTTATTGCCATCTTCTATAAAAATATTTCAAATTATTTTGTAATGAATATGTGATTTATCCTAAGCATATCCCCTAGAAGAGTCGTAACCAAGAGTGCAACAAGGCCTGTTTTCAGGTACCGAGATACCCCAGGTGAAGCACAATTCTTTGTTTCAGAGTTTCCACTACAAGGTACATCTGTGCGAGAGCCACATCTACCTCCTCATATCTAGACATGGATGTATTTTCTTGGAGAACCCAATAATATTTACACTACAAAAATATTTTTATGTCCTTCTATTCTAATCCTCAATGTTTATCATTGGTTAATGTTCTCCAATCATTGTTTTTATTAATCTAGTTTCCATGGTTTATACTAAACTTTCTCTGATACCAATTATAATGCCCCAACCCTAGTTACCCAGAGTCGGTGCATTATAACATAACATTTCCATGATCATAAGAGATCAAGACTAAAAAAGAAATTATATGAGTATCCATGGAAGTACTAGATATATACATGAGTTTTACATTACATCATGAAATAAAAAAACAACATTCTGACCCCTTTGAACACACCCATACCATTATCTTATTCATGAAGTGTAATCATAATATACCTTTTCGCATTATGGAAAAGGAAATCATAGAAAGGGTTAAGTTAAGATGCTCAGTATGGATGACAATATAAGGGATGATTTCATAAATATGCACAAACATTTAAGGAAATGTAGTAGACTAAAACATAAGGATTTTAAACATAAACATCAACATAATATGGAAAAGATAAATCAAATAATTCCATTTAATTTTTCACATGTATATTCTTCTAGTCAAATAAAAACATGTAATATCAATACCTAATCTCATAATAATAGAATGCATAATTTCGGACATCATAACCACATAGACAAGGCCTCTTTCCACGACTACAAATAAGATTTTGTCAAGACCTTGTTCCAAGACACTATTATGTCTCATGAGACCTATCGATGAATCAAGGAGATATATCGGGCTCCACAAATCACATAATAAGTCCAATGAATTGCTCATATAAAAAGGATTAAACATTACATAAAAATTCTTATTAAATCATTCATATGAAATGTCAATACATTAACCATAAACTATGAATGGTATAAAAATATCACATCCATAGTAAAAAAATGCATTCAATACAATATGGAAGATATTTTATAATAAATCACCGTCAATAAATAATAAAATACAATGAAAAATATTGAAATAGATAAAAATAATCAGTAAAACTATTTGAGATAAATATCCCCTTTCTCTTGAAATCATTTAAAAGTCTTACTATTTAACAAAGAAGTCATGTAAAATAGATCTTGTTAATAACGATTACCATACCACATTGAAACATTTGAAATTAATTTCAAAACATTAATTTACATATAAATAAATTATTAAAACCATTTTTTATATCATGTACATTATGTAGAATGATTTAAAAGATACATCTTCAGAACATATAAAATAATATTTTAGTTAAAGAGTTCCTAACCAAATAAAAGATGCTTTAATTCAAATAATTGAGGAATAAAATTAATACCAACATATATTATCATGACAATAAATGTATTCATGACATAATATGTCAAAGGATAGTATATACACCATATAAATGTGAATTTACTCATTACAACAAAGGAGTCTCAATGGAATGTAAATTGAGATGAGATCCCTTATAAAGATTGTACGTTGAGATTAAGGAAGAATAAATGACATAATTTTGTGTGAAAAATATAAATACAATAAATATGATTGAATATTAAGTCTTAATCACTCAATGTACATTCACACATATTCATGAAAAAACAAAACCAATGACTTGGATGTTTAAATCAATTAATGCGAATTGAGATAAGATTACCCTTATCAAGTTCATATCAATGACTTGAGAATTTATTAGTTGAGTGATTATGTTTAAAAATTTATATCCACACAAAGGGGAGTGTAAATTACTACATAAATAAATAAATAGTGATTCCACAAATAATCTTTGAAAAAAAAAATGAAGTATGCGTAAAACCCAATGACTGAAAATTGAAACTAGAAATTCCCTTACCGATTTGGTAACGTACAATGAATATGCCACATTAAAGAAAGATCTTAAAATGAATATATAAAAACCCATCAATTAAATTATATGACATAATGAATAAAATCATTGAAGAACATATACCACACAAATGTAAATAGAGACAAATATAGCATTAACTCACGAGAATAAAAAGTGAGATGAAAACCCCTTATTTCATTGTAATCATTCGAGTCCTATGACCAAATGTTAAAAACCACATTATTAATCAGATAATACAAGAATATAAATATATTTGAGATCTTAGATCTTCTTTTCCGGCATGTTTTTCCATTTCTGGTAGTTTTTGGGGAAAAAAGAAAAACATGGAAATTTTCCGAGTACAAACCCTATAAATTATGAGAACACACCATGTACTTAGATGACACTAGAAGCCATGTGCTAGTCGTGTCATGGCCTCAAACAAGGCTATGTAAGGGTGACTTGGAGGCCACCTAAAGAGGAGTATGGAAAAGGCAAGTACATGCCTTGTACTCCAGAAGTACACAATGTGTACATTTCTTTCTTTTTCATTAAACTGACCGGGGTCAAATCTAATCTTTATTTCCATATCGTTCTTTGAATAATTAAGTATAGAGTGTATGAGGAGGCCAAATATTATTTGAGCTGCTGATCCATAACCGGTTATCTGAATCAAACACAGTTGTTTGCAATAGAATCACAATGATGAGTTCTTGGTTCTTCGTTCGCCATGTTTCTTGATTATTTCTCTTATGAGAGGTATTGTAGGTTGAACATTTTCGATGTTTTTTCAGATATACTCTATTCTAGGATGATTCATGGGCCGATGTTCAATTATATCGATCTACTAGGACAAAGGTAGGTGGTTTGTTGCCTTGTGTTGAATTTCATTGATTTTTTGTGAAAAAGTACAAGATTCCAATGTATCGGGTATCCCTGGATAGGGATTTTGGTCATATTGTTTAATTGAATTAGATTTCCTATTATCTTAAGGTTAAATGATAATAAAATATTCATGTTTGCATTTTTTAGGATTACCCCATCGGTGTTATTCCTATTTGGCTGTTTATCACAGTTTGGCATAGTTTGCATGCAAGGAAAACCATATTGCAATTGCTACTTTGCTTGTTATAACCGATTGCATGTGTTGACTGATGTTTTAATGATTTTTATGCATTTTAGATTTTATCCATGTAGTTTCTAGACATACATAGGGTTGCTGATAGTCGATTATGCACGACTGGACTGCTCAGGGCTGTGAGAACCTGGTGCGGGATACCAAAGAGGGAATAGACGATTAAGTGCTTCTCTAGGTGGTTTGTAGGAATTATTTTCATACGCAAGACATACCAGAATTGGACATTGTGCTTACTAAGAGTTTTCTTAGTTGACACATGTATTGAGACAATATGAGTAATTATACGTAAGATCTTCCTCAGAGTGTATGTAGCTATCGTTGCAAGACCACATGGTAATCAATGTCAGTGCTTCCCAGAGTGTCAGTGACTTTGTATGTTTACATGACTATAGGGGTATCATAGTCTGAGCCTGCTAGAGAGTCAGTGTGATTGTGGATTTTTTGGTTGGTTTAGATGAGTGTACCCAGCCAAATAACAATCATGGATCTATTGACCTGCTTGTTTTTTATGTAGTCTTTTGATTCATGATTTGTTACATGTTTATATTGGAATAGAGAGACTTCCTAGATTCATTGTTTGTTTGGTTAAATTAATTAATTAATTTTTAAATCAATGTGAATTGTAATTAGTAGTATTGTTTACTTGTGAACTTCTAGTTTATTACTAAATTTAGTTTCATTACTTCTCATATATTGCTCACTGAATGTAGGGAACATTTCTTATGGTGGATTCCTACTAGTATTAGTATAACACCATGTTTGGGTCCTGCTTTTCAGCCTAAATAGGTTATATGGTTGCAGGTGTGGATATAGACTATAGCCCTTCTACTTCAGGTACATGACTGATAGTTGGAGCTAGAGAGCATATGACAGATCTTAGGCTTTGCGATGCTGCTGGAGTTAATGTTTACTTTTTGTACTTTGTTTCTCAGTTGTATTTTATCACATTGATTGTTTGTTGCTATCCTTAGATACTTGTACCTACTGCATCATTATCATCATTACTATATATTCATTTCATCTTCTATTTAGTTTCAATTATTTTATGATGTTTACTTCTTACGCTATTGAATGTTATTTCCTTTCCCTTGTATACCTTTCCAAATGACGGCATAGTTTCCCCAATGACTCACCAAGGCCCTTGCTGCTAGTCGGTAGCCTCTAGCAAATGGGGAAATGTGTTTGAGGTCATGTGTTGAACCGAGTATGGGGAACATTTGATTGGATCTGGATTCGGTTTGTTATAAAGTGCTATCAGAGGAGGTTCATTTCTTTCTATTGACTTAATTTATAGAAACATTATACAGGGATAGGATGGAATAGGTAAATGTTAAATATCTATACCTGGGAGTTCTAGAAACTGTGTATAGGAAAAATTCAAGGATACCTCGAATATTAAAAGTTTTTTGTTTTGAAAATGTTACAGTTTAACTGACTTCACCATTGGGTGGTGAAATTGTGTCATGATGTTATAATTTATATGATTGTGGTTCAATTTTGTTACAACTAGGTGAGATGAGGGTTTTCTATTTCATGAATCATATAGGCCCTTGTTATAAAGTCACCTGTCATTCATTTTTTCATTCCATCTAAATTGTATTCGACGTTTCATGCTGTTGTGATACAATTTTTGATAGACTATGCATGTTGTTGTGATAAATGATGTGATAGAATACCTGCTATGTTGATAGGGTATCTTTTGTTTAGGTATTCTTTTTCATGGACGCCAAACTTTGGTCATAGAGGTGTTATGGGCCCTCAAGGGTTCGAATTTGGTTGATCATGAGTTTGTTATACTGTTTACCTTGTTTTGTCTTGTTAAATATGCCAAAAATTGATTCACGAGGAGTATGGGCCTTCGTGGATCAGAATTTGGAACCTTAATGCTTGTTTTTTGTGTAGTCTGGGCTCTCGTGCAGTTCTAAGGCTACCATCCAGAAAAACACAGAATACATGGTGTGTACATTATGAATACACGCCATGTAGTCTATAGTCATGTCACTGACCATGCGATCAAGGAAACTGGGTTGTGAAAAATCTTATAGGAACACACCGTGTTCTAGTTTAGCACACTATGTAGTATGAAATAGGTACCCCGACCATGTGAGGATAAACATGGGTCGTGTGATCCTCTCACATACAGGACGTGTCTGAATTTTACACACCGTGTAGTTTGATCTAGGTACCCTGTCGTATCACTAATAACATGTGTTGGTGTTATCTTTTCTCATACATTTCCTATCCGCCTGAAACATTCCGTTTTATGTCAGCAGTGTAGCCGGAAATGTAGAAAAACACACGCTCTATTAGGACTTCTTAGTACACGCCCTTTCCTTATGAAACATGCCATGTAGTGTGACATGGGTACACATGCTATGTCAATAACAACTCAGGCCAGGTGAAGCTTGTTGAGTACACGTCGTGTGTAACTTGAGCAAGCTATGTTTTGTTTTCTTAGGAGCGCCGTATGGCTTAACAGTGTAGAAGGAATCCGGCAGAAAAAGGGGATTTGGGTACATGTATTGTGTGGGGATAACACGGCGTGTGTTAAGAGTGTTACACAACCAGATTTGGAAAAAGTACATGACCATGTAAATGACTTAAGGGAACACGCCAGGTATTCCATATACAAATCGTGTAGTCATGCTTTGTAAATTTTTAATGATTCTTTCCCTTGTTCCCCTCTTACGCACCTTGTTTTCAGTTTCTGGTAATGTGATATAAAGTGTGTGTTTGACCTTGTAGAGTCATGGCACCGAGACATCCTCCTGTTGCACGTCAGGAACCAGTAAGTGAATGTATGATTGATACAGTAGATAAGGAACTACTAGTAGTTCCACATATCATTCCGAAGATGGAACCTGCATTGATTCCAGACACTATTGTCTATGCTCAGTTCATAGAGGGTTTCATGAGATTTATGCAGACCTTGTAGGGAGCTCATCATCATTCCATGTCTATGGCAGAGCTGACGCGGGGTTTTCAACAGTAGCGTCCTCCCACATTCACAGGGGATGGAGGACCCTAGGCTATAGAGTTATGTCTAGAAGCCATGTTATCCATCTTCAAGAACCTAGAGATGTCTCTGGATTAGAGAGTGAATCTCTAATTTTATATGCTACAACATTCCGCCAAAAGATGATGGGATGTTGTTTTGTGGGAAGGGCGCCAACAGGATATGGCTTGGGACGAGTTACAGCATACGTTCTATAACTAAATTTACCTAGCAACGCAGAGTGTTGATAGATCCAGAGAGTTCATGAACCTACAGCAGGGTACACTCATATTTATGGAGTATTCCTCTAGCATCATATAGTTACTGTGTTTCACTCCCGTTCTGGGGAATGATGAGCTATTTTTTTGCAAGGACGCTTGAGGAAGGCCTCATACCAGATATCAGATCACAAGTGAATGCCTTTCATTTGACTTCTATTACTCTGATAGTCAGCCAAGTGATTATCATTGAGATAAATCTGAGGGATACTAGTGCTGTGGAGTAGGGCAGTTCAACATCCAGGGTAGATTAATTTTAGATAGACAATACGAAGCACCACCGAGAGTCTACACAAGGTCACTCGAGGATGCGAAGTATTCTATGTGGTAGATGGGATATTTCATTTTGGAAACCTAGTTTTTTGATATCTATGTGGAAAAATCGGGAATGAGAAGCCTCAATGCCTGAGAGAATTAGCGGAGTGCTGATCTTGCGGAAAGATGGGTCATCTGCAGCCTTTCTGCAAGGTTTTCATTTCAGTGGATAGTGATGGAGGATCAGTTTCAACTCCACATACAGGAGCCTGATTAACAGTTCCGTAGAAAACTGGGGGTTAGAGTTCTGAAGGTCATTTAGGCTAGGGTAGAGTTCAGGGATACATTGTTCAGGCTCAAGGAGGGTTATCTCAGGGAACTCGGGATGCTACACAGTGCCGTGGTGCAGGCCTGACTTTTACAGTAGAGCATATTCATCTGGAGAAGGATCCTGGACCTTCTAGAGTTCAAGGTACGGTGTTAGTATTCACAGTTTTATCCTCTGTACTTTTCGATACAGGGCCCTCTCATAGATTTATTTCAAGTCATACTGTGGAATTCCTTAGACTTACTGTTTATAATTTTGAGGATATGATGATGCTAGACACTCCCTTGGGAATTAGAATGGCTAGCATGTGTCAGTGAATAGACTACCCTTTGAGGTTGGTGGGTGTCGTTTTTCTTGTAATATATATTTTTTGGAGATGAAAATATATGATTTCATTCTCACGATGGACTGTTTAGTTCCCTTCTAGGCCTTTGTCGATTTTTATCGCCTTAGGGTAAGTTTGACATCACCGGAGGGTGGATATTTTCTTTACAAGGGTGAATGGAATGTCCAGGCGAGCAGAGAAGGACCAGAGCATCATGTGTTGGGTGGTGTAACAGCCTAGACTTCTAGCTTATATCTAGATGACTTGGGGACTTCTCATATAGATTTTCCCCTAGTGGTTGATCGCTTTCCAAATGTATTTCCAAAATAATTTTCAGGTTTTCCACCAGATCAAGAGGTAGACTTCTCTATTGAGCTTGTTCCACGAGCTGTACCAGTATCCTTACCTCCATATAAGATGGATACTCCTGAGTTATAGTAGCTCAAAAAGTTGTTGGAGGAGTTGCAGGAAAAGAGTTTTATCTGACCCAATACTTCTCTTTGCGGTTCACCCGTTCTGTTGGCAATGAAGGTGGATGGTACTTTACGACTTCATGTAGATTATCGAAATCTAAACTAGCTGAATGTAAAGAAAAGATATCCATTTCCCATATTGATGATATCCTTGATCATATTAGAGGATCAAGAGTTTTCACGATGATAGAGTTGAGATCCAGCTATAATCAGTTGCGTGTCAGACCATCTGTTATACCTCTTACAGCCTTCTGGAGTAAGTATAGTTTGCATGAGTATTTTTTATGATGTTCGGTCTCACGAACACACCAACAGTTTTCATGGTGATGATGAACAGAGTTTTCCATCCTTACTTTGATTCTTTCATGGTGGTTTTAGTGGATTATATCTTGGTGTACTCTCACACTCGACACAACCATGCTACCCATCTTGAGATCATTTTGAGTACGCTGAAGGAGCATTAGTTATATGCTAATCTCTCAAAGTGCCACTTTTTGATTGATGAGATTCACTTCCTGGGCCATTTCATCTCAGAGAGAGTAGTATCAGTAGACCCAGAGAAGGTGAGAGTAGTATTTACCTGGGATCTGCCGAAGAATGTCTTCGAGGTTTGAAGTTTCTTAGGGTTGGCCGGTTACTACATGTATTTTATAAATGACGTATCATGCTTAGAAGCACCATTAATGGGCTTGAAGAAGGGGGGGGGGTGATGTATGTTTGTTCAGAATCCTGTAATTTAACCTTTCAATAGCTGAATGAGAGATTGAATTCATCACCAATTCTAGTTTTTCTGAAGTTGGGCAAGAGTTATACAGTTTTCTATGATGAATCTTGAATCGGGCATGGAGTAGTGCTTATACAGGAGGATTGTGTTGTTGCATATGGATCTCAACAATTGTGGCTGCATGAGAGGAACTATCCTATGAACGACCTGGAGTAGGATGTAGTTGTTCAAGATTTGTGTTGTTAAAGACATTATCTTTTGGGAGAGAATTTTTTGGTATATACTGACCACAAGGGACTCAAGTATATCATTACACAGCGTGACTTTAATCTGAGATAGTAGAGGTGGGTTGAGTACCCACAGTATTTCGATTTAGATCATGCTTATATGATTGGGAAAGGCAACGATGTGGCAGATGCACTAACTAGGAGGATATAGATAAAGGTAGTTCAGGAGGCCAGCTGCGAGTGGCAGCTTAGGGATTTGTTCAATGAAATGCATTTGGAGGAGCACGACAGACAGTGTCCGACCTTTCTTTCTTCTGTAGTTTTTACCTATACCATTCCTGAAAGAGTTTGAATGAGGAAGATATTAAATTCTGATGGCCTAGTCATACCGGAACGTGTGTCAGGAGATGAACCTATTTCCGGATGGACCGTAGGAGAGAGTGAGATCTTGTATTTCTAGGGACGCGTACGGGATCCAACAGATATATGCGAGGATCTGATGCGATACTTTCATTCCTCAGTTTGGGTAGTTTATCCTGGCATCACCATGATGTATCGTAATCTACACCTCCAGTATTGGTGGCCAGGTATGAAGAGAGATGTCGTGGGTTTTTTCATGAGGTGTTCCACCTATCAGCAGGTGAAGGCAGAGCACCAGTGACTAGCAGAGCTTTTATAGCAGCTACCCATTCCCGAGTGTAAATGGAATGATGTCGCGATGTATTTCGTGATAGGGATTCAAAGATCTCCTCGTGGTAATGACTTAGTATGGGTTGTCATTGATAGGATCATGAAGTTTTCTTACTTCTTACCGATTAAGGAGACCTTCGGTGTTGATGAGATTGGACGATTGTACATCTGCGAGATTGTACGCTTTCATCAGGTTCTGAGTAATATTATTTCAGATAGGGAGGAATGCTTTATGTCGCATTTCTGGAAAGGGATACATAGGGATTTGGGTACATAGGTACTTATGATTACATCTTACCATCCCCAGACAGATGGCCTCTCATAGTGCAAGATTCAGGTTCTAGAGGACATGCTATGATAATGAATCCTTGATCTTGGAGGTACATGGTAGAGAAATATACCTCGATTAGAGTTTTCCTACAATAATAGTTTTCAAGGAACTATTTAGATGGCATCTTACGAGGATTTGTATGGTAGGTCGTGTTGATCACCCTTGTGCTGGCTGGAGGAAGGTGAGGCAGCTATGATGGGGCTTCTTCTTATTCAGGAGACCATAGAACATGGGGAGTTGATTCGAAAAAGGATGGCTACTGCACAGCCTTTGTAGAAATCATATTTTGATCAGCAAATACGGCCTTTGGAGTTCAAGGTCGGAGATCAGGTTTTCCTATGTGTTTCCCAGAGGATGGGACACAAGAGGATCAGGAGACAGGGTAAGCTTTCACCGGGATACATCAGGCCGTTTGAGGTTCTGGAGAGAGTTGGGATGGTTTCCTATAGGTTGAAATTACCTAGGAGGTACCAGGCTATGCACGGCATCTTCCATGTTTCTCAGCTTTGAACCTATTTCTCAGACATGTCTCATGTTTTTCAACCTGAGGAGGTTGAGCTGGAGTTGGATTCAACATTCAAGGAGCATCCTATCAGGATTGTTGATCGTAGTGCAAAGGTACTCTGTGTCCAATCTGTAACATCCCAAGTAAGTAATGAATAATATATATTTTTTATCTATGTCTATTAATGAATTATATAGTGTTTTAGAGGCTTAAAATGAGAATAAATCAAATCTTAAGCATGGAATACACTAATATTTTTAAAATATTGTTTTACTGCCTTTTGATGGAAAACCATTTATAAATAAATATTTTGGCAATTTTATAAGATATATTTGTCAAAATAAACTTATTCTTTCTGATTGGGACATTGAAATTTACTTTGGGTAATTTTTTGGTATTTTTCCGATAAAGTTCATTTTTTAATGCATAGTGAGAAATGTTGTATTTTAATTCAAAACTTTTTTTAATATAATTTATTTATATGATTAGATTATCTTTCTAATTGGTTTTAAAGATCAATTAGAATATATTTTTACCATTTAATCCAATATTGGTCATTGGAATTAATTTCACTTTGAAATTGGACTTAAACTAGTGTCAATCTTTTGATACTTATTGTTTCATAAAAACACGCTATTTGCTCTGATAGTGGAAATTAATTATTAAATTAATTAATGTAACTTATATGTTTTGAATTTTGTAAAATTGACATAATTTTTGTATTCAGAATATCAAATATATCTTAGGGTGATGTTTTGGTATTTTCTTGAAAAACTTCAATTTTTTATGAATAGTGAAACCACTATGTGGTACTTAAAAAAATGATTTTTCGTTTAAATGAAATTTTACCACCTCTGTGTTTTGAGTTTCAAAAATCCGACATACATGTTTGTCATTAGGAAGAAATATGTGTTTCAATGGGATTAAAATAATTTTTTGGTGAATATTAACTTTTATGTTTTCAATCGCGATTAGAGGTAATTAGTGCAATTTAAGGAAAAATTGATATTATAATAAAATGAAAATACCTAGACACATGTCTTACACTTATTGGATGTGTCAAGGACAACTACGAAAACCCACGGGTCAATTTTTGGGACCCCATAGGGCCACTTGGGTATGATAAATACATTAATGCTTTTTATTTAATGTAAAAGTAAAAATGACAAAAACATGAGTTGTTTTACTAAACTAATTTTTAATTGTGGTTATACAAGTAATATTTGTGACTATAAATATTCATTATAAATCTAAAAATATTTCCTACATCATAGTTTTTTTTATAATTTTTATAAATTAAATAAAGTAAATTAATTATGACACCATGATGATGCAGCGGTGACCTCATTATTTAACGATTTATATAAAATGAAAAGATAATGTAATATCTAAGACCTACACATGTTAAAAACCAACTGTATTGGTGGATTTATAACTATTATTAGCTTATCCACGAAATATATAATTTTGGGACCTTTTAAACCCGAAGAGTATTTTATAATAAAGTATCCTTTTGTAAGTTTTCAAGAGTTCCCCTGCTCTCCTCTTATAAAAGGCCCCCACCTCTTCCACCTTACCCACACTTCCAAGGACTTTTTCATGGACAAACCCTACCCATTTTGTCTCTCCACATCCTTCTATTACTCATTGATTCCTCAATTTGGGCAGAAGTCTTCCCAAGGAATCCTTTGAGCTCAAATCAAAAAGAGTTACCTGTTTTAAAGATAGTGTTTTCTCTTGTGTTCTTTTGTTTTATTTTGCTGCTACAACCCCCTAAACTCTTTTTATTAATTTCTTTTGTAACAACCCCAGTATATTCAATATACTAGGTTGTTGTTATAAGAAGGATTCGAGCTACACTTACACACACCTACATCTAATGGTTATAGAATATACTGTTCCTGTGGATGGAGAATTTCGGCCTCATGAAATGATGATTGTTCAACACTCATATAACACATTCAAAGGTGGCCATTAAGATGTCACTAAATTTATATAAAACATATAATATGTTTATGTTTTCATTAAGCTTGTGTATTTTTCATTTATGTCATACCTTTATGGCTTCCATTATGGGTATACACGATATCTTCATTTTAGGAAGTATGGACTACCACCCCCTCAAAGTGATTTGATTCGTCAATACCATATGTGGTACATATAAAGGATAGATTTAATTATATTATATATGATACAATACTGGAATTATAATACTTTTATGTATCATTATGTTTTAATTCCATTAAATATGAAATAGAAATGGAAGTAGCGTTCATGCGTACGTACGGCTTACCGTCTCAATGAACGGTGCATTTCATTTCATACCTTTAATTTTTATGTAATATTATAAATGAATGCATATACTCGATATATATGATATATATGATATATACATCTTGAGTATAACTCTGGATATAATGGATACACGAACAACTTGTAATTATAAAGAGCATATTTTTGACTCAAGTACCAATGATCGTTAAAATGACTGTTATTAACTTAAATAATTACATAGTGTTCATGAAATGGTAATAAGTGATATTAAAGGAATAATGAACTTGAAAAATCTTCATAAGAAATTAGAAATTAACTCAAGTTTATTATTCAGGAGGTTAAAGAACAATCAAGTCATGTCGGACCCGAGGTATGAGACTTCATCTCAATCTTCATTCATTGAGGCATATTTTGTTTTATACACAACATTCTTTTACACGGTGTATAAACTAATTTTACATTTACTCTTATCCAAAAGGAATCTATTTATATGAAGAGTTTTACTAAATGAAAAAAAAGGAAATGTTTTTGTCGTACGTATGCGGTGACAACGACTTCTCCACCGCCGTGACCATTATTTGAGTTTCAGCTTCCTCTACAAGCAATACCTTTTTTAAAAGAAAAATAAATACCATGTTTTACTTTTCATTTATTTTGGTATTGAAAATGGTTTTCATAATGTTTTTATATTAATGTTTTGTATTGATATCTTGTGATTGAAAAGTGGAAATGTTATGTTTCTTTTATGCATGTTTTATGTGATACGATTATATATGGTTCTTGGGCATTGTTATGAAGACGGGTGGTTATGTGATAAACTAAGGGCGGGTGAGGTCGATATAGCTCTCCAATGCAATGGGTAACGTGAAGGGGTTAAACGTTGAGGTGTCTCCAAAGAGTTTTAGGGAATATACTATGATGGGTATTCCAAATGTAACCAAGAGGGTTACTCCCTGCATAAGAATGTTATGAATGCCCAAAGTTACCTTTATGTCGTATGATTTATATGATTTATTTATGATATGAAGAGGTATGTTAAAGTGCTTATGTTTTATGGGTAAAGTATGATTTCATGCTTATGTATATATGTACTCAAGTTTCCTTTCCATATTTTTATATCCCTTACTGATCTTTTTATGCTCATCCCATTTTTTTAAATGTTTTTCACAGGTCAAGGGAAGGGTACATGATATGATGATAGTGTTAAGGTAGTGTTATGAAAGAATACATGTTTTATATTAAACATGTTTCCGTTGATGGGAAAAATGAATACTATCTTTTATGTAACCACTTTGTTTAAATGTGGAATTTAATGCATGTTTTATGATCTAATTCTCTAAAACTCTAAACCTGAAATAATCCTCAAGGTGAAATCTTGTAATAACTCAAGATTAAGTAAGGTTTAAGGCTAGGGCATTATAGTTTGTATCAAAGGTCGGTTTAGATAACTTTATGAGTTATAATTCTATTAAATTAATATCCAAAAATATTTTTTATGGTCAAATTTACATGATATAGCATTTGATGATTACCATGTTGCTTCATCTAAGACATGTTTGTTCAGAATGGTTTTCTATAGAGGATACATTGAAGCAGTACTAGGAAGGCATACAGAGGGAAATAATCTTCCGAATCAGCATCCTGAGATGGTCGGAATTGGAACTGAATAGTTTGTTGCAGTAATGGCATAGTTGACTCAAGAGATAAATGGTGGCGGTATCCATGCATGAGATCAGCCAAATCTACCGCAGAGTAACATGTCAGTGCTGGAACATTTCATGAGGCAACATCCCCAATCATCCAAAAGTTCATCTGACCCTATGTTAGCTAAATGGTGGATTAATGCACTGGAGAAGTTTTTCTATGTCATGGGGTGTTCATACAATCAAAAGGTTAGTCTTGGTATTTACCATTTGGAGGGTGAGGCAGATCAGTGGTGGTCGATGGTTAAAAATATCAGGGACTCTATTGAGATTAATGCCCTTGACTGGGATGAATTCAAAGGTATGTTTCTTGAGAAGTATTTTCTTAAGGCTGTTCGACATAGGATGGAAAAACAATTCTTTGAATTTAGGGAAGAGGAAGACTCAGTGGATGCCTATGAAGAGAGGTTCACTCGATTGGCAAGGTATGATCCAAATTTTATCCGAGACCATGATCGTAAAATCAATCGTTTTTACTCAAGATTAAAGCCAAAATATCGAAGGGCATTGGATTATTGTGAGTTCAAAAGTTCATAAAATATTGTTCGATGTGCTGAGAAGGTGGAAATAGAGTTTTCTGATGATCAAGTGTTCTATAACAAGAAAAAAGAAGAAGAAACCGACGTATCATGAGAAATGAAAGAATTCGTCAAAAAGGTCTGACGGTAAGAAAACTAAGTTTTGGGTTTGTGATAAATGTGGGAAATTGCATCTTGGGGAATGTCTTCTGAATTCTGGAAAGTGCTACTGATGTGGTAAGATGGGACATACGGCTCGTGATTGCACTGAAAAAGATCAAGGTGATAGTAAGTCCAAATTTGATTTGCAGTTAGTGAAACGTTTTAAGTGAAATGAGATGGGTCACTATGCAAACGAGTGTCCGACAAAGAGCATGAGTGATGGGAAGCAGTTAGACTACAAGAATAAATGGGTGGTGAAATCCTTTGCATCTACTTCAGCAGATGTTGGGCCATCAAATGAATTTGTATCAGGTACTTTGTTTGTTTTTTCAGATTATGCCAGTGTGTTGTCTGATTCGGGGTCTACACATTATTTCATCTCTAAAACCTTTTCTAGTAAAACAGGTATACCATCTCAAGAAATGACTCCTAAACTTGTGGTAAAAACACATGGGAGAAATGATTAGGAAATTTTTTTTATAAGAATCTTCCTATCCTTCCCTATGGAAAGAACATACTTCCAAAACTTATTGTTTTACCTATAGTAGAGATTGATTTTATCCTGGGTATGTGATTGGATCTCTATTTACCATGCTAAGATTGATTGTAGAGATAAAGAAGTTTATTTTTAGAAATACTTTCAGTTTGTGTACAAGAATGAACCCTTACTTTTGATAACATATCAAGAGGTTGAGAAACATGTAAAAGATTGAAATGTTTGTTACCTAGCACACATAGTTGAAAATAAAGGAACTGTTCAGATTAATGATGTGCCAATGGGAAATGAGTATCCTGATGTTTTTCCTGATGAGTTTCCTGGAATAATACCAGATCGGGAATTTGAGTTTACAGTAGACATAGTACCTGATTCTAAGCCAATTTCAAAACCCCCTTATCCTACAAATCATTTTTTTAATTTTCTAATGGCCAGTTTGAGGGTAGCTGGTTCCCATGAGACCGGTTTAAGGGTTCCCAGTACCCCTTACAGATTCACTTCAATTCCACAACACCACAACTTGAAATTCAAAATTCAAATGACATGCTTCAAAATGTTAAAAAGCACAGCCTTCGATGCCTGGAGCCACGCACCACCTCAGGCTTTATAATTCAAATTCAGGCCAATCCACGTGATCACCTCGATCCACACACCATGAGAAGCGTGAAAAACCAACCACTCCTCCAAACGAGGGATCACCACGTGCCACCTGACTGTGGAACCATCGACGGAACCGCTCTTCACTTCACCTCGACGTCACTGGAAAACAACATATCACAGCCATCTTTAAACCATTCACCGAAAAGGAATCACAACATCGACTCAAATCATCCTCGAACCATTGGGGAAAAAATTCAACCCTAAACAGCTCACTGCGGTTCAAAACACCGCAAAATACAAAACCATAAGATAACACCATCGTCATTATTCCATCACGGCACTGACTTCAACGCGCATCAACCGAATCATCATGCCACAGAAGAAAAAATTAGACCACAAAACAGAAAATCCCGCCACCACCAGAAAAACCGACGGCATCCGGCAGAACAAACCCTAGTGAAACTCACCTAAGAGGAGATAGAACCCCACAAACCACTGACGCAAGAGCGTGGCCCTCCAACTAGAAAACACCTCAGGAAAACGATGAACTACCGAGATCAGAGCCAGAAGAACTCTGAAGAGTATGCCATCTACCATACCGGTCTTACACCCGTGGATTTGAACCAGCAACCACCAAGGCCTCTAGAGCATCTCCACAGTCGGGGAGAAGACCACTCAGACGCCACAGTGGCGGAGAACCACCACAACCACCGATCTTGAGAAGGAAGCGTCATGTTGTCTGCCGCGAAGGAGCTGGTCGCGGCGAGAGGAATCCCTAGAACGAGAGCCCTTTAAGAGTGCATCCCTCAAATCCAATATTTTTTTTCAAAACCCCCTTATAGAATGGCTCAAATTGAACTTTTTGAGTTAAAGGAGTAATTGCAAGATTTATTAGAGAATGGTTTCATTCGACCTAGAATATCACCATGGGGTGCTCCTGTATTATTTGTTAAAAATAAATATGGTTCAATGAGACTTTTTAATGATTATAAAGCCTTGAAAAACATCGCTGTTAAGAGAAAATATACTTTTCGTCATATCGAAGATTTGTTTGATCATCTCTAGAGAGCTCAGTATTTTTCAAAGATTGACCTGAGATCGGGGTATAATTAGCTGAAGGTAAAGGAAGCATATATTCTGTAGACTTCTTTTCGTACAAGATATGGCCATTATGAATTTGTAGTAATGCCTTTTGGGATAACCAAATTCACCTGTTGTATTCATGGACTTAATGAATAGAATATTCCATGAGTTCTTAGACAAATTTGTGGTTGTTTTCATTGATTATATTTTGGTGTTTTCTAAAAGTAAAGAAGATAATGAAAGAAATTTAAGGGTTAATTTGCAAACCATAAAAGAAAAAAAAATGTATGGGAAATTCAAAAAGTGTTAGTTTTGGTTGCAACAAATTTTTTTCCTTGGTCATATTGTCTCTAAATATTGGATAACTGTTGATCCTGCAAAAACAAAGGTTGTGGAAGAATGGCCTAGACCCACAAATGTAACTGAGATTCGTAGATTCCTTGGTTTGGCAGGATATTATGGAAGGATTGTTAGAACTTTTTCATGGTTATCTAGTCTAATGACTAAGATAACTCGGATGGGTGTTATGTTTATCTGGACAAAATAATTTGAAGATTGTTTTCAGGAATTGAAAAGAATATTGGTGAATTCTCCAGTTTTGGAACTACCTTCTAGGAATGGTGAGTTTGTTATCTACAGTGATGCTTCATTGAAAGGACTTGGTTGTGTCCTAATGCAGAATGATCAGGTAATTTCTTATGCTTCATGATAGTTGAAAACTCATGAGTTAAATTACCCTACACATGATTTGGAATTAGATGTTGTTGTTTTCTCTCTAAAAATTTGGAGGCATCATTTGTATGGATTAAAGTGTGAAATATATACCAATCACAAAAGTTTAAAGTATATATTCATTCAGAAAAAATTGAACATGAGACAGAGGAGATGGATAGAATTAATCAAGGAATATGATTGTACAATTCATTACCATCTGGGAAAAGAAAATAATGTGGCTAATGCTTTGAGTCGAAAAAGTAATGCTTCATTAATAATGTTGCATCTGGAACATGATCCTTTGGTTAAGGATTTTATGAACTTTGGAATAGAAGTTTTTGGTGCATGATGTCCTTATTTTTTGTTTCGGGTATTGGTGAAATATTCTCTATCTGACGGAATCAGGCAAGAACAGAAGCAAGACAGTGAGTTGTAGAAAAAGATAGAGCTGGTTCAAAAAGTTAAGTTTCCTGAATTCAAAATTGATAATGATTGTGTTTTGAGATTTGGGAAGAGATTGTGTGTGCCATGTGATTCACAGTTTAAGAGAGAGTTGTTATGTGATGCTCATAGTTCTCTGTTTTCAGTTCATCCTGGGAGTACTAAGATGTACAGAGATCTGCGGGAGTATTACTGGTGGGATGGAATGAAAAGATATATTGCTCATTTTACTGTGAAGTGTTTGACATGTAAACAGGTAAAAGCAGAGCGATAGTTACCAAAAGGGATGCTTATGCCTTTACCAGTACCAGAATGGAAATGGGAGAATATATCCATAGACTTCATTGTGGGATTACCGAAGACATCTCGAGGTAATAATGCAATCTAAGTTATTGTTGATTGCTTGACTAAATCTGCTCATTTCCTTGCCATACGAGATACTTTTTCCAAAGATCAACTTTCCCGTTTGTATCTTAAAGAGATAGTCAGGTTATATGGAGTTCATCTCTCCATTGTATCTGACCATGATCCCAGGTTCACTTCTAATTTTTGGAAAGGCCTTCAGAATTCATTGGGTACTGAATTTAATTTTAGAACAACTTCTCATCCTCAATCAGATGGGCAAACAAGATGAACAATTATTACTTTGGAATATATGATACGTGCTTGTTCGATGGATTATCAGGGAATTTGG
This sequence comes from Viscum album, assembly GCA_963277665.1. NCBI lineage: Eukaryota > Viridiplantae > Streptophyta > Magnoliopsida > Santalales > Viscaceae > Viscum > Viscum album. The sequence continues at coordinate 62,244,947 of OY728148.1, read as the reverse complement.
GACCAACATGTTTCTTTGGTTGAGTTTTCATATAATAACAGTTTTCATTCTAGTATACAGATGGCGCCATTTGAGGTGTTATATGGGAAGTGGCGTCGAACTCTAGCTTTCTGGGATGAAGTGGGTGAAAGGAAGTTGATGGGACCAAAATTGGTAGAAGAGTTGGCAGAAAAAGTTCAGCTGATACAGAAACACATGAAAAGAGCTCAGAGAAGGAAGAAGAGTTATTCATACCACAAGTGGAAGGATCTCTCTTTTTAGGTAGTAGATCATGTTTTTCTCAATATCTCACCATGGAAAAGTGTGATGCGATTTGGTATGAAAGGAAAGTAGATTACAAGGTTCATTGGACCATATGAAATTATGGAGAGAGTTGGATCAGTTGCTTACCGAGTGTCTTTACCTCCGAGTTTATCTCAAGTACACAATGTTTTTCATGTTTTGATATTGAGAATGTATATGCCAGATCCATCTCATGTTTTGAGTCCAGAGGTAGTTCAGCTAGAAGAGAACCTATCTTATGAGGAACAACCGATACAGATTCTTGTCCACAGGGAGCAAGTGTTACGAAAAAAGGTGATTCATCAGTTAAAGGTTATGTGGAAAAACCACATGATTGAAGAGGCAACATGGTAATCTAAAAATGCTATGAGGGATAAATATCCCCACTTATTTCAATAAGTAAATAAATTGCGGGGACACAATTTTCTAAAGGGGGGAAGGATGTAACAACCCATGTAAGTAATGAATAATAGGTATTTTTTTATCTATGTCTATTAATGAATTAGATAGTGTTTTAGAGGCTTAAAATAAGAAGAAATAAAATCTTAAGCATGGAATACACTAATATTTTTAAAAGATAGTTTTACTGCCTTTTGATGGCAAACAATTTATAAATCTTTCTTTTGACAATTTTATAAGATATATTTGCCAAAATAAACATATTCATTATGATTGGGACATTGAAATTTACTTTGGGTAAATATTTGGTATTTTTCCGATAAAGATCATTTTTTAATGAATAGTGAAAAATGTTCTATTTTAATTCAAAAATTCTTTTTAATCTAATTTATTTATATGATTATATTATCATTTTAATTTGATTCAAAGTTCAATTAGAATATCTTTTTACCATTTAATCCAATAGTGGTCGTTGGAATTAATTTAACTTTTAAATTGGACTTAAACTAGTGTCAATCATTTGATACCTATTGTTTCATAAAAACAGGCTATTTTCTCTGACAGTGGGAATTAATTATTAAATTAATTAATGTAACTTATATGTTTTGAATTTTTTAAAATAGACATCATTTTTGAATTAGGAATATCAAATATAGCTTCGGGTTATGTTTTGGTATTTTTCTAAAAAACTTCAATTTTGATGAATAGTGAAACCACTATGTGGTACTTAATAAAATGATTTTTCATTTAAATGAATTTTTACCACCTCTATGTTTTGAATATAAAAAATCCTACATACATGGTTGTCATTAAGAAGTAAAATTTGGTTCAATGGGATTAAAATATTTTTTTTGGTGAATAGTAACTTTTAAGTTTTTACACGCGATTAGAGGTAATTACTGCAATTTAAGGAAAAAATGATATTATAATTAAATTAAAATACAGAAACACTTGTCCTACCCTTATTGGATGTTTCACGGACGACCAAAAAAACCCATGGGTCTATTTTTGGGACCCCATGGGGCCACTAGGGTAAGATAAAGACATTAATTCTTTTTATTTAATGTAAAAGTAAAAAATGACACAAACATGAGTTTTTTTACTAAACCAATTTTTAAATGGGGTTATACAAGACATATTTGTTACTATAAATATTCATTAGATAGTTAGAAAGATTTAATACATCATATTATTTCTTTTTATAACTTTTATACATTCAATAAATTAAATTATATATGACACCATGATGATGGAGCGACGACCTCATTATTTAACGATTTAAATAAAATGAAAAGATAATGTAAACTCTAAGACCTACACATGTAAAAAACCTATTGGATGTGTGTATTTAGAAAATTTTTCACCTTATCCTCTAAATATGTAATTTTGGAACCTTTTAAATCCGAAAAGCATTTTATAATAATGTATCTTTTTGTAACCTTCCAAGAGTGCCCCTCATCTCCTCTTATAAAAGGACCCCACCTCTACCACCTTATCCACACTTCCAAAGCCTTTGTCTCTGCCAAACCCTGCCCATTTTGCCTCTCCACATCCCTCTCTTACTCCTTGAAGCCTCACTTTGAGAATAAGGCTTCCCAAGGAATCCTTTGAGCTCAAATCAAAAAGAGTTACCCGTTTTAAAGGTAGTGTTTTCTCTTGTGTTCTTTTGGTTTATTTTGTTTCTACACCCCCCTAAACTCTTTTTATTCATTTATTTTGTAAAAAATACACTATATTTAATATAATAGTAAGTTTTTATAATAAGGATTCGAGCTACACTTGCACACCTACATGTAATGGTTAAAGAACATATTGTTTCTGTGGATGGCGGATTTCTGCCTCACGAAACGAGGACTGTTCAACACTCATATAACACATTCAAAGGTGTACATTAAGATGTAAATATATTTATATATAATATATAATATGATTATGTTTTTTTAAGCTTTTGTATGTTTCATTTATGGCATACCATGTTGTCTTCCATTATTGGTATATGCGATATCTTCATTTTAGGAAGTGCGGACTACCGCCCCCTCAAAGTGATTTGATTCATTAATACCATATGTGGTACATATAAAGGACAGATTGAATGATATAATATATGATTCAATACTGGAATTATAATACTATTATGTATCATTATGTTTTAATTCCATTAAATATTAAATAGAAATGGAAGTAGCATTCATGCGTACGTACGGCATACTGTCTCCATGAACGGTGCATTTCATTTCATACCTCTAAATGTTATGTAATATTATAAATGAATGTATATAATGGATATATATGATATATATGATATATACATGTTGAGTATAACTCTGGATATAATGGATACATGAACAACTTGTAATTATAAAGAGCATATTTTTTACTCAAGTACCAATGATCGTTAAAATGACCGTTATTAACTAAATAATTAGATAGTGTTCATGATATGGTAATAAGTGATATAAAAGCAATAATGAACTTGAAGAAGGTTCTTAAGAAATTATAAATTAACTCATGTTTATTATTCAGGAGGTTAAAGAAAGATCGAGTCAAGTCGGACCCGAGGTATGAGACATCGTCTCTATCTCCATTCATTGAGGCATATTTTGTTTTATACAGAACATTCATTTATATGGTGTGTAAACCCCTTTGGATTTTATGCTTATCCAAAAGGAATATTTTTATATGAAGCATTTTACTAAATGACAAAAGGGAATATTATTTTCGTATGTATGCATCAACAACGACTTCTCCGCCGCTGTGACCATAATTTGAGTTTCATCTTCCTCCATAAGCCATACCATTTTTTAAATGAAAAATAAATACCATGTTTTAATTTTATTTTATTTTGGTATTGAAAATGGTTTTCATAATGGTTTTATATGAATCTGTTTTATTGATATATTGTGATTGAGAAGTGTAAATGTTATGTTTCCTTTATGCATGTTTTATGTTATACGATTATGTTGTGGTTCATGGGCATTGTTATGAAGACGGGTGGTTCTATGATAAACTAAGGGCGGGTGAGCCCGATATAGCTCTCCAATGCATTGGGTAATGTGAAGGGGATAAACGTTGAGGTTTCTCCGAAGAGATTTAGGGAATACACTGTGATGTGTATTCCAAACGTAACCAAGAGGGTTACTCCCTACGTAAGAATGTTATGAATGCCTAAAGTTACCATTATGTCTTATGATTTCTATGATTTATTCATGATTTGATGAGGTATGTTAAAGTGCTTATGTTTTATGGGTAAAGTATGATTTCATTCTTATGTATATATGTACTCATGTTTCCTTTCCTTATTTTTATATGCCTTACTGAGATTTTTATTCTCATCCCAAGTTTTTGAAATGTTTTTCATAGGTCAAGGGAAGGGTATATGATATGATGATAGTGTCAAGGAAGTGTCAAGAAAGAATCCATGTTTTATTTTAAACACATTTTTTTTGATCGAAAAAATGAATACTATATTTTATGTAACCACATTGTTAAAATGTGGAATGTAATGCAGGTTTTATGATCTAATTATCTAAGTATCTAAACTTGAAAAGATACTCAATATGTAATATTGTAATAACTCATGATTAAGTAAGGTTTAAGGCTGGGGCCTTATACGATCTGTTCCTCTAGTCCTGGTGTTGTGGCTGCATGGCCATGTATAGAATGAGACTTGGGAGAGGGAGGCCGATATACAATCACAATGGCGAGATTTGTTTGAGGTTTCTTTTTTGCCACCATGTGTGGGAAATTTGGGGATGAATTTCACTAAGGGGGGATGTTTTTAAGAACCCGTATCTTCTTTTCAGGTATGTTTTTCTTTTTATGGTTGTTTTTGAAGAAAAGAGGAAAATCTGGAAATTTTAGGAGTACACACTGTTTGATTTTTGAGTACACGTCATTTACTTCGATTCCACTGGAAGCCGTGTGATGGCCATTTCATGGACACACAGACTTACAGGTATGGGTGACTTTGATTCCGCATAAATCGTAGTATAGAAAAGACATGTAAACTCCATGTACTATTGAAGTACATGCCATGTACTTTCTTTTTTTCGTTAAACATACCGGGGTTGTGTCTAATAAATATTTCAATATTCTTTTCCTAATTCCATCCAGAGCATCCGAGGAGGCCGATTCTTCTCGGAGCAGCTGATCCGTCATCGGTTATCCAAATCTCACACCTTCGATTGTAATAGAATCGCAGCAGTGAGTTATTGGTTCATCTTTGGCCATGTTTCCTAATTCATTATCTTATTAGAGTTATCATAGGTTGAATGTTTTAGATGTTTTTGCAGATATTCTCTATTCTGGGCCGATTCACGGGCCGAGGTTCAAGTATATTGATCTCCTAGGATCGAGGTAGGTTGTTTGCTACCTTATGTTGAATGTCATTGAGTTTTTCAAATAAATTACCAGATTCCCATGCTTCTGGTATCCCTAGTTAGGGATTTTGGACCAATTGTTTAATTTTCATAGATTTGTTGTTAGTTTAAGGTTAATTGATAATAATATATTCTTGGTTTCATGTTTGAGTATCACCCCATGGGTTTATCTATGTTTGGATGTTTATCATCATTTGGCACAGTTTGCCTGTAAGGAAAACACTATTGCAATTGCTAGTTTTCTTGTTATAACTGAATGCATGTGTTTCCTGGTGTTTTAATTCTTTTGATTCATTGTAGATTTTATCCAAGCAGTTTATAAACATACATAGGGTTTCTGAAAGTCGATTATGAACGACTGGACTGCTCAGGGTTGGAAGAACCTGGTGCGGGAGACCAAAGAGGGAATAGATGATTAAGTACTTCCCTAGAGGATCTATTGGAATTAGTTTCGTATGAAGGACCTGTGGAAATTGGACTTTTTGGTTCCTAAGATTTTCCTTAGTTTATGCACGTATCGAGACCACATGTGTAATTAGGTGTAATATATTTCTCATAGACTCTGTAGTAATCGTTGCAAGACCACAGGGGAATCTACATGAGTGCTTCCCAGAGTGTATGTGCCCTTGTATGTTTATTTGACAATAGGGGTCTGTTAGTTTGAACCACACAAGGAGTCAGTGTGATTGTGTATTGTTTGGTTGGGTTAGATGTGTCTACCCAGCCAAAGCAGAATCTTGTATATATTGGCCTGCTTGTTTGTTTAGGATGTCTTTTGATTCCACCTGTGTAACCTGTTTACCTTGGACTAGAGTGCCTTTATAGATTCTTTGTTGATTGATTAAATGAATGAATGAATTATTGAATGAATGTGAATGGTAATTTTTAGTATTGTTTACTTGTGTACTCCTAGTTTATTACTACATTTACTCTCATTACTTATGTTATATTACTCACGGATAGTTTGAAAAATATCATGTGGTGATTTCCTATTACGATCAGTCTCACACCCTGTTGCGGTTTGGATTTTCGTCCCAAATAGGTTATATGGTTGAAGGTGTGGATATGGAATATGACCTTATACTTAAAGTACATGATGTCTAGATGAAGCTGGAGAGTATATGACTGAGCTTAGGATTGCGATGCTGCTGGAGTTACTGATTACTTTTCATAATTTGTTACTCAGTTGTATTTCTGTAGGTTGTTGTGATTGCTACATTCCTAAGATACTTGTACCCCCTGCAACATTATCATAATTTTTATATATTCATTTCTTCCACTGTTTAGGATTAGTTATTTTATGATGTTTACTACTTCCGCTATTGACTGGTTTTTCTATTCCCTTTTATACCTTACTAAATGAGGTTATAGTTTCCACAATGAATCCCCAAGGCCCTCGTAGCTAGTCAGAAGCCTTTGGCGTTCAGGGAAATGTTCTTGAGGACATGTGGTGAACCGGGAATGGGGAATAGTTGAGCGGCTCTGGATTTGGGTTGTTACAATATAATCATGATAATATATATCCAATGGCAGTACACAATACACTTCATGCAATAAATAAGTGGCGAACAATGGAAACCTGCCGGAATAAAAATTGAGATAGAACACCCCTTACCTTGTACTGTTTATTATTAAATGGTACATTAACCAACTTTATAATATTTAATTAATTTATATTAAGTTATACAAGGGACACATATACAAATATTATATCATATATGATCTTCTAATATTACTTTGTTAATAATATTTCAATAGTATCATTGTTTTGGGCGTTAACTAATCCATTTTACATTATATGTTTTGTTATTTAAGTCATGTTTTTTATGTATAGTATATATTAGATTAATATACTTAATGATATTATGATTATAAACATTATTTTTAATCAAAATATTAAAATTATTCATGAACTTTTATGTTGGGGAATGAAACCACCTCATGTTGTGGACACTGTAATCCGTTTGTATGCACGAGCAACAATATCATTCTGTTGATGGTTAAATAATATTTAATTGGATGGTATATTATATAAAAAGATCAATTAACATGTTATATTTAAAATTTACATCAATTATTCACATTATTATACCCATCCAAAGAATGAAGTGTTGAATAACAAACTACACCACGACGTGGAGACTGTAAGCCGTACGTACACACGTATGGTGACATTGTCATTCATATGATGGATAGAATAATAAAAGTGGTTGTACAATATTTATAATAACATCTCCATATGTATAAGGTCTTGTAGTTATTATTTTGGTTTTTAAAAAACAATGAAATTGGAAGTGAAAGAAGAAAAGAACTTAGAATGAAGTGATGAAATAATTACCTCTTCTTCGGGTGCTTCCTTTTGATTTGATAAAAATGGCTCTTAATGCTGGGTTTCTAATCAATGTAAGGCATTTAGGAAGAATTAAAGGGTTTTGGAGGTCATTTTAGCAGGGTTAGGCCATGATAAATGGATTTGTAGTTGGGAAATTAAGAGAAATGGAATTACCCTTTTATAAAAGAGGGGAGGGTCACTATAGGAAAATCATGAAATATTATTTTATAACAAAATAATTTTCATATTATAATGGCTCTGAATGGATTTATTTCTACGATAAGGTGGATACAGGTCTAAAACCTCTATAAAAATTGGTTTTATAAATGTTTATTTCAGCATATTAACCACATTATTTATATTTAAATCTTAGTTAAACAATTTATCTTTTACCATGTGTTCTAGTATTTTTATATTATATGTTTAATAAACATACTATAAAATTCCAAAAAAACCTAAAGTTGATAACTAATGACACTTATAACCTTATATATGTACTTTGGCTGATAATATAATTTTTATGAATATTATATAATTTAATAATATTAGAATTTGTTTTAATAACTTATTTATGTCAATTTTGACACTATTTTTTTGATTTTTTATAGTCATAAAATCTTTATCACTCAAAACAAATTATTTAATAAACCCTAAAATGTCATATTAACATATAAAATTAGTGAAATTCATGAAAATTCTCAATTTGAATTTATTTTGGTATTTATAACATCAATTATTTTAATCGTTCACTAATAAGCTAATTACTGCATCATCACTATTTTATAAATGAAATTAAATATTTTATGCTTAAAATTTTTAAATAAAATATCATGATTTTGGAAGTAGTTTTATATTTATAATGATTATTTATAGTCTATTTTATCTCATTTATAACCCTATATTAAAAATGTTTTAGTTATGAAAATTTCAATTTAACACTTTTAACTCTTCTTTTAATAAAATAATAACAAATGTCCAAATGTAATAATAGTGGATCAAAAGGGTCATATTTTATTCATGAGATTTATTTGGGTAGAAATAGATTTATCCAATATAATTGGGACATGTCTCATGGTAATTATAATATCATTCTTACCTTTAATTGCCATCATTACTTTTAACAGTGGTAAATAAAACTCAAAAGTTACTCTACTCACCAAAAATTACTTTCATTTTATTAAACCAAATTTCACATACTTATGTCAACTGTGTACTTGCGATTTTTGAAAATCAATTCACAAAATGGGTAAAAGAATGTTTTATGAAAATTTTTAAATTTTCCTAGAAGGTGGGTAAAAAGCCGTTAAAAAGTTCAATAATATATTATTTATCTATACTTATTATAAAATGAATCCAATGAATTAAATTGGAATAATATAGGTACTATGTTTCTATTTTTAAATTAAAATATAAACAAATAAATAATTATTATTGAAATAAAAATTCAGGTTTAAACAATAACCTAGTGTTTGTCACTATTCAAAAAAAATACAATGTTTTAAAAAAACAGCAAAAATTAACCCTAACAAATTTTTTATTATAGATTAAATAATGATGTATATTTTACAAAATTAATAATATATAAGCTTCATTAATTAATTTAAAATTAATTCTGCTTGTCCAAACTAGAAAGCATGTTTTTAAAAAGTAAAAACTTTCAAAAGATTGATATTTGTTTATACCCAATTTAAATACGAAATTACATATAATAAACTACATTATATTAAATGGTAAAAATAAAATATAATTATACGTTTAAACCAATAAAATTATCAATTTAGCATTATAAATTATTTTGATTAAAAATGTTTCTTTCAATTAAATCATAGTAATTTTCACTATTCATTAAAATATGAATGTTATCAGAAAATTACCAAAAATTTATCCAAATTGAATTATTATGTCCCAATTCTAAATAAATAATATAATATCACTATATATAATATATAAAAGTTTTAAATATTAGATTTATAATGGTTTCTCCATTAAAAGGTGGAACATAAACATTTTTTTAAAAAACACTTCTTCTATATGAGAAATTACATTTTTTCTTATATTATGTCTAAGAAACTCATAGTTTAAATGATAAATTTATGTAGTATATATATATAATTCAAAATGTAGTTAATACAATTCATAACTGCTTTTTTCACAGCTAGATTGGTAAGTCTTGGTGCGTTCGAACTCGGTGTTTCATGTAGCGCAAGCTATTGAATTACATAAAAATATAATGTAATATAAAATCCTATGGTGTTATATGACCCATACAGCTGAAATATCAGTGCTCTATAGGGTCTCTATCACATTATGGATTTTTATGCCCCAGTCTTCCACAATGATGAGACACCATAGAACAATCAAAGTAGATACTATGGTTTTCACTACCCTAACAAAAAATATCAATGGAATGTTTACTACCACCAGAATAACTACTTACCTAATGCGACGCTGATCCATTAAACATGGTACTCATGTCTTCAATCAGTTATGATCAGTGAAAAGGGGCTGGTTAACTATTATATAATAGCTTGGATAGAGAAATTCATTGACCTGAGTTCAGATGGTGTAATAGAGACCATCCTCAAAACATCTAGCATGAGAAATCTCATAACCATCATGAAGAAGGGAAAATCACACTATATTAGTGAAAAATGGTGAATTTTCCATAAGTGACATAGAATCCTACTCAACATGAATGAAATATTTGGAACTGTCAGCTCTCAGTACATGAGAAAAGAACAACTTATTGAAGGCAGTCTGGAATTCGACCCATAACATGCACTGGCGATGACCGACATAGGTAATGACATTCCACTAACTCTTGGCTGAATTCAATAGCATATATGTAGAAAGCATGAATCTACACTCTTGAAGAATTTCCATATGGTCATTGATAGACAACATTGACTCTAGCCAAGACACAATAGTCTGATAACTAATTTCCCTTGATAAAGTAGGGGGATATTGTTGCTAGAACTCATGGATCAGATCAGACATCGTAGGTGCAACCCATGGAGAACCATTCATGGACTGCATCAAACATATGAAACTATTACATACAAGGGAATTAGTTCACAGATCATGTGTAGCAGGCAATTCTAAATGTTTCACTCTTAAAAATAAGACCGGAGGCTTAGGGCCCACCATGTCTGGAGCTGGGTTGTCACCACCTTATAAGAGATTGGAATGAGTTCATCGTGGAGGAATTGTCCTTAAAATTCAAAGAACACACATATGATCATTCATAGAAGAAAAATATAGCATATCTAATGGATAATGAATCCATGAAAAATCACTACCCAAGGTATACTACCCAAATTACATGTTTAGATGACCATGAATTAGTACATGCTCAAGTATAAGATTCATGTCATTTTGTAGTTAATTTCTTGGTTCACTCATTTTCCTTTGATAAACATGACAATGAGGTATAAGGATGAGCTACAAATTCATTAGATTTTACGATTCACCTTATAATGGATAGTCATTTCCAATGAAGTAGTGCCCATACACATATCACTAGAAACGACACCGATTTACTTATAACATAATGGATTGAGTCGATAAATTACTCATCCCAACCCATGAGGTCCCATACACATCATGAACTGACACATGAAATCACATAATCATATCCAATGTAAAACAAGTACAAGTAAACTATCACAACATAACATAACAATCAAAAGCATATATAGAAATGAAAAGAAGTGAAATTCACCTATATGGCATGGCAATATCAATGACATGCTAATACTAGTTGCCTATATAGATGCATGTTGCAATGATCCTTACCACCATATCATCGGAATAAGGATAAACTAAATTCTAAACTAGGGTAATAATCAAAAACAACACTCAACATGTGTGTCACCCAATGGAGAAATAATATCAAATTAAATAGGAAAAAAGGATAACTAATTATAATTTATGCAACATGGTTTATACCCAAAAAATGGGTGTGCAACACCCAAGAATGGCTTATGACCATGTCCCCAACATTCATATTCTCCAATATATTGTCTTGAAATACTAAAGTATGTAATGAAACCACTTATAATACCACATTGTGATGTATCGAACCCAGATAATGCTTAACATGTTCCCCGATCCTGGTGGGCCACATGGCCTCAAGAATATCGTCCCCAAACGCTAGTGGATGACGACTAGAAATGATGGACTAGGTTGTGTTTGTGGAAAGTGTATTCCCTCATTAGCATAGTATAACACAGTAGAAGAAATATAATCGAGTAGTAAAAAATGGAAGCATTATATATAATCATCTGAAGAAATCAGATATAATAGATAAAATATATTAATCATAACAGTATCAACTGAAACAATGGTGATGTATTGTCATGTCCCTAGAAAACTGTATAACATTGATACAAGAAAAAATGATTAATAATTCAACTAGTAAAAGAAAAAAATACTACTCTTTGTATCCTGTAGTCCATCGTAGTTAACTCCTATGAAGATCAATCCTAAAACAGAAAGCAATCATGTGATTAGAGCTATATGATTCCCTTTGTCAACACCTAAGACCATTTAATATACTATGTTTACGAAACATCACCCAGGGAGGATGATAGATAAATCTCAGGGGGACACCACCAATAGTTTCTATAATATCTGTTATGTTTTATGGAAGATAGCATTGTACCAGAAGACATATATAATTTAATTAAATCATTACAATATAACTAAACACCCATGTACCTCCATCAACCCTCGGTTTGTCTTGGATAATGTAACTAGTTCATTTTATTTATGTAATCTCTATTATGTTAATAGGTTATGTGAGGCATATCCAGAAATGATATCACCTCATTATTGTTTATGTAGAGAAGGTCCCAAGACATTACAAGGCAACCTGAAATGAATATCTATTGAGGGTGTTCTAAGGTAATAACTAAAGTAACGTAGATCTCACAGAATTCTACCTCAGTAGTATATATGTCTAGATAAGAGGTAAGAGTGTAATTTAATGAGTGAAATCCAAGTAATTCCACAAATAAGGTGCCTACTGATTCAAATGTGATGGGCCATGGTAAAACGGGGCTATGAAAATAAAAAAACCTATTGGATTTCATCACGGATCATACTAGTCAATGATAGATACAAGGAGTGTAACTAAGTTATCCTGTAATAATGAGTAGTACCTTGTGGTATTATACTGGGAAATTGATGAATAGAAAAGGATCAATGTCTAGGTGGGTATCATTATAAGTAATATGCATCTATGAATCATAATGAGGTTCCCATGATGCATTATATTCTCCTCTCAGAATCCATGGTTAGCTCAAGTTAGTCTACTACTATTTGATATTGTAATCACGTGTTAATTCCTTTGGTTCATGTATTTCCTTCCATTAGTTTGGATAGGTCATGTAGAGTTGAAATCATTTATTTATGGGTATATACCCTATCTCCTATTAGTGTGGATATGCCATGTATAATTGAAACCATTTAATCTAGTCTTAATTAACCATTAAGTAATATTAAATTAGGGGGATTCACCATACTACAATCCATTAACATGAAAAAGGGTTTCACATACATCTAAAATATATTCAATCTCATTTGATAAGGACATTTTATATACGTAGTATACTATCTATTTTATTATTCACATTTAATAATTATTTGAATGATCATACAATTTGTGGGTCAAGTGGTGAGACTACATGGTACATGACATTATGAAATTATCATTAATAACAATCCATTTATTATGGGAAGACTCAAATTTATGAAGGTCGGGCAATGTCACACCCGAACGGTGGGTGGAACGTGCCAAAAAACTAAAAATCCAAAATATGGCATAACCTTCAACATGGGGATGATTGAGTTGTGGATGTAACTGTAATCAACTACACCCATATTTGTAACGAAAATAACCATATGATTCTATCATGTAAAATCATGGAATGTTAATTTATTAGTCATTATCCAATGAAACCAGTGGGCCCCTATGAAAATTCCAAAAACAATGACCATTAGGTATGAGTTATAGACCACCCACCATAGGGTTTTACAATCCTTCTTCTTCGGTATTGACCCTTGATTTTCGTTATATAGTGTTAGATCTATGAAAAGGTGAAACATGATCACATGATGATATCTAGGTCCATAATGAAAGGGATTAAGAATTAATACAGAGGATTCGATTATTTATCGTTTCACTAAAATCATGATAAATAAAATCTTGATAGGTTGTTTGATGATGAAAATACCTTGATTCCATATTCAAATCATAAAAAACCCAAAATGAGAGTGAAATAGGTTATCCCTACATAAACTCAAAGTAGAGAGTAAGGCATTGCATAATAGATCATTAAGGAAAAACTAGAATATATACCCAAAAAAATTTCATGTTCAAATCTTGTTTGAACGATTGTTCAAACCTTGTACAAAGCATGTGATACGTCTATGCCAAATGGTTTGGTCACCTGGTATGATCAAACTATGTGCATCCCATGAATGGGTAGCAAAAGAAAAAGGGGTTATTTAATGATTAGGTCGCCCCACCACGTGCCAACCATGCATGGTGTCTCTATCCATAAAAACACCATTCACATGGATTTCCACACCATTTAGAATTACAAATGGTTAAATCTAAACCGTTTCCAATGTACATTTTATCCAAATAGATGGGTAATGGGCTCCGAACAAGCCCTTTAAAGCCTTAGAACATTTACTAAGTCTCTATGAATCCATAATTGGTCTAATGTAATGATTTATATGGAAACCTAATGGATTCATACATGAGTTAAAAACCAAGTTCTCATATTTTTTACGAATCGATATCTCATTACAGAAAGTGGAATTTTATTTGGAGTTAACCATATTATGTTCGTGATTTTTTCTACTATGATTGTGTAGGAAATGAAAATTCTTTTGGAGAGTGAACCTAATCCACTATGATGGACTTTGAATTAATGAAAATAAAATAATGAAATTATTCTCTTTTAATTTCTATATAGTAGAAATATATTTCTTATGCTATTTTAATTGTCTTTTGGATCAATTTATTTGATTTTTGTGTTCATTACGGCATTGTACGATCTTATCCTGATGTTGGTGGATCGTTTTATTCAACATAAACCATCAATGATTTCCTTGTAATGATTTGTGATATCTTCAAGGGGTGTTTATGATTTTATGAATATATTTCTTCTTCAAAAGAACAACATTATTAGTGGATTCACATAAGAGTAGTTTTAGATTACATCCTGGTGTACTTCTCATTATTAGTATAGTAAATCCAATTACATTCTCTTCAGATGGTATTATGATTTCATCTTGAGATGGGATTATTTGATGATTGTGCTTTGGGTATGTATCCTCAAAATCCATATTCATATTCAATATCCATTAATAATTAATATCATGTGGACCATTTTTGACATCTTCTTCTCCTATGAATGTTGAAAACATTATGTTTCCCATCATTGATTATTATATTTATGAAATGATGTTGATGTTTACATTACACCGATTAAATCTGTATCAATTAGTAATGGCTAATAAATTCATTTATATAAAAGGTGTTATTTGTGTCGCGTATAGTGTTCTATTATACGTGCATGATTTTGAGTATTTATGCTCTATTATGTCATTAGGGAACCATAATAGGGTGGTTCCCCTAATCCTTCATATTGATTATTCTATTACTATACCTTCTACATATTATTTTTACCCCATATATTCTATAATTTTTAATTCTGTTATGGTAATGAATAAGGTGTCAATTCATTTAAAAAGTCTTGAGGATATATTTACTTTTTTTAAATAATATTTATTTCTTTTCAAAAATTACATAACCTACCTAGAAAGATCGTAGGGCAATAAAATTCCCCTCCATTTCTGATAAATTCACTAAGGGTGGTTTATATAATAGAATGTGGATTGATTAATATGTTTCTACAAGTGTTATTAACACCATCATTGATTCTATCGTACATGAAGAGAATAATGACACTATATATATAAATATGTTTTTTTCATTGAATTGTGGGGTGGCCTATCATAGAAAAACTTCATAAGTAATAATGATCCAAGATTATTTCTCCTCCATAAGTGGATATTAAGTGAGGAATATAGATATATAAGGATGAAAAACATATATTCCAGTATGGAACCATAAAAAAGTTTTTTCATGTTATTCAAACGATAATGATCAGAGTGATAATAAAGTGGACTCCCAAACAACGAAAAATTATATACAGGATTCTTAAGATATAATTTTAGGGTCTAGATGGAGGATGGGGATGAAAGTAATTATTCTTTCAAATAACATCATGGTCCAAAAGAGGGAAATCCTAATTTCACAAAAACCACTCAAACACTCAAAAAAGAATAGTTATAAGACCATCATCTTTGGAAAGGAGATTTGGGACATCTGATAAACTAATTAAATAATCAATGTTTTAAGGGGTGAATACTTCCCCAATAAATATGTTCAATAATAACCTATTCATGGAAAAGAAGGAATAGGTAGATGAAAACATAGCTTAGTACTAGATCGGTGAGAAAGATACTAACAAAATGATTGAGAGAGAAGACATTGTGTTGAACCTGGTATCCATGGTAAATAAGGATCATAGCTGATAAATAATATAATTGGTTACATGAAATGGGATGTATATAGAGAATATTCTTCACTCAGTGGAAGAAATCATAGTGTAAGACATAGAGATCAATGATTCAATTGAGGGGGACAATAGAATTTATGAGATAAGGCTTTGAATTGATATAGATGTGGAGAAAATGAAGTGGATTTGCTAAAAATTACTAACTAAAGATCAAGGAGTCAAAAAATATAAATTATATTTTGGGGAATTGATATAGAAATGGGACAAAATGTATAATCATATTGAATATCTCATCAACGATGAAACAAAATTACAGGTAACTACACTTCATATAGATTTATATATAGTGTCTCATGATAACTATCTTAGTCCTAATATTTTTAAATATGAGAGTTCTTTATGTTTGTAGTGATCCTTAAATTTTTTTGAATGGTTAATCTCTTCTCCTTCAATTGGTATTTGAAATTATAAATTAATATATAGTGGGGAGTATATAAAGGGATATATTTATAAAGAATATAATAAAAGTATCTTATAAACAACTTTGTTATATTAATATGATTACAAGGATACAATACCTATAATATATGAATGTGGATAATTATGATATATATTAAATATTCATCCAATAATATTCATTATATTTTTGCTAAATGTTTGGGTTTCTAAAAAAAATATGAGATATGATAATTTTACCATTAATTTTTTTAATTATATTTCAACATATAATCCTTGTGGTTAAGAATTAACATATATAGAAACAACTCTTGATATACATAATTTAAAATTTTAATCAATAATAGGTTACTATAATATTTTATAATAACTATTAGCTGGTGAAATTTATCTTTTTATGTTCAATACCTTGTCAAAAAATGGTTTGTATTACCATCAATAATAACTAATCAAAGTTGTAAAAATATAAAAACAAAATCATAGGATGTATACATCATTACAAATTATAATAAATATATAAATCATTGGGAATATCTACATTAATCAATGGTCAATAACTATTAAAATCCTTTATAATGAATCATAATAAAATTACTAATCTACCAAATTCTATCCCATGGTAGATTCTATCATAGGGATATATCGTAAGACCACTCATCATGTAGTTGTGAAGACTAATTTAACAAAAAAAATTTACCTATTAATATATGTTACACCTATGTGCCTTTTTTTAATGCCATGTACATTTTCATTTATACATATAGTGATGTATTTCTTAGAAATAAAATTATCCATAAATTACCAATGAAATATGATATTATTTTATACTTATTATTTATTAGGGTCTTGTCACTAAATTATTATATAATTAATCTATAAAGATTATCTATTCCCATATATAGTAACAAAAATAATAAAAAAGTCACAACATGAATAAATATTTCATTATTATATATGAATATCCATTATGTTTCACAATAATAAATACATGACGATCATATCAGTTAAAGGTATTTGGATATTATAAACATTAACATTTAATTTAATTACAATATTCATCCTTTAAAAGAAATTTCCTTACAAAATGTACCATTCTAGGATAATAAAACATCGATCCATCCAATAAAACTTATAATATGAAAACATAATAAGGGGTGGGATAAAATGCTCATTAAGGGTAATAATCACAGACATAAATCCTTATATTATAAGATGATGATATGAATATGATAAACTATTCAAGGACATGTTATCAGTATAAAATATATTTTCAAAAAAATCATAGACAATATTCTCAAAAATCATGTCATACATAGAGGCATAGTCAAAAAGTATTTCGTATAAGTAATCATCATTCATGAATCATAACATAAGAATATTTCATCAGAAGAATAATAAATCATAATATTGTGAAAATATTTATAAAACAATGTTCCTCACATAATCTTATTATAATATTTCAAAATATTTCATATTCATAGAAGAAAATATTTAAAAATATATCCATAATCATTTCCTCATATATTCTTATAAGAATAGGTAGAATCAATAAAACTCACAAAGGAATATATAAACAAAATAATAATAATAATGTCACCAATTAACATAATCATAATAAAAGGTGATTATATAACCTTACATAACAAATAAGAGGGTTATAATTGAACCAAAATTCACATACTCATTAATAATTGATATAAATTCCACAAAATAATACCATCATACAAAAGCCTATGGAAAATAAAATGGTTTATAATCATCCCATCAGCATAATCATATGCCATCCAATGATATAATATGGACGGTATCATTGTATAAAATCCACTATAAACAATATTTAACATCAAAATATGTTATTATAATATAAAAATTTCCATCAATGTTCATCATAATATTTATTCATGAATTTATATGTTTTTTGTTGAAATGAATTACAAAATTTATTTTTTAATTACTACCAAAAAAATTTTATACTAAATATAAAATGAATTTTTTTAATTCTTGTTTATAGATAAAATCATTATGAATGATGGATTAAATTTTAATTATTTGACGATCAAAATAATTATTCCTTTCACATATTTATAAAAAATTAATCAATACACTATTTTGAAAAATAATAGATGATTCACATTAATTTATGATATAGAAATTTGAAAATAGGTAAAAATTAATTTTAAAAAACATATTCTGACATCAAAAGAATTCATGGATACATTTTATTGAATATTTAGTCATTGATTAATATTTTCCAATCCAAATGGTAAATATTTTTTTTCATTTATTAATATAATTCTCTTGATAATATTATGTAAAATATATTATAAATTTCAAATATTATATAATAATTAAAATAATAATAATAATAGTAGAAAAAAATAATGTTTTTATCAGATAATTGTAATTAATATTATTAATGGACATTAAAAAAACCCTGATTAAAATGGGCATGAAACATAAATCACATCTAAATTGTTATATTTTCAATCATAAGTCACATGAAATAATATATTAATAAAATATCATGATCATATGTACATTCATGATTTAAAATTTAAAAGGGGAGGTATATACCTCATTTAATAATATAGGTTCAAAATAGATAAATACTCAATGAATATAATTTGAGAAGATAAAACATTTCTAAAATATAAAAATATAATTAATGAATTATAACCTCATGTATAATGACATTAAATTTATAATAAATATATTTAATAGAATTTTATACACATATAATATCATATATGATACTATTATCAAATTTTTAAATAATTTTATATTTAACTCATCGTTTTTGGTAGTTAGTTGTTTTTTTTTCATCGATGTTTCAATAATAAATTTTGGTCCTTTTATTTTGATCATGTATACATCATATTTATAATTTTATATGTGATAAAAATATATTATGTATTTATTATATAAATATATAATAATCTATAAAATGAGGACATGTAAAAATTATAACAACATTCATCTAGATGGTATGTATTTTTTATGTATGAATGCTTTTTCTATTTTCTATCAAACAAAAGAAAATAATAATAAATATTAATTTTTCCTTAAAAACCATATTTATATTATAAATAATAGATATAAGTATATATAAACTCTATATTTATATCAATATAATTAAATTAAAATTATAAAACAAATCTCACTACATTGTGGTGGAGGTAGTGAACACATATTCATGAGCGATGCTATAATTTTCCAATATGGTTCTATGTTATGATGGTATATTTTAAATTAAAATTACATATGAATACAATTATTAAAATTTAATATATAAAGATAAAACATATCATAACTACCATATATGAAATATTGTGATTTGAAATGAAATGTATCACTTTATTGATGTGGTAGACCGCATGTATGTAAAAGTAATACATCAACATAACATTAGATTTAATATAATGTGTATTATGGTGGTTACTTATTCATAATAAGATTTTAATTTATTTTTATAACATTTTTAAATTAATGATTAATACAATATATTTTTCATAGATATTAGATGAAATAATATGAAAGTGTTCAAGTATGGGGATTAACTATTCATCAAATTGACGCTTTTAGAATGCTTTTTAAGGACCAATGGAACAATCATTCAACAATAATAAAAAAATAAAAATCATGTATATGGAATTTAAAAATAGATATTTGTATTTATTTTTATTCTAGAATTCTCAATATATTAAATTTAATAGAATGGTTGTAGGTCCATTTATAGGTGGAGGAGAGGATAAACATGACGTTTCTTGGAAGGGTAAATTATTTTATTGTCATGGTAATGAAAAATGACTCAAAAATTACAAAAATATGATGTTGTCATCAGATAAGGATTAATTGTTTCCAAAAAATATGATTTTCAAAAGATTAATTGGAAATTAGAAAGTTTTCTTATGGTTGTACACCATGTAAACAGGTCTTAAACATAATAACAATGATATTTTTTAATGATTTTTACTATTTATGACCGAACAAGAAGGTTCTAAAATTAAAAATCATGGAAAACGTAATTAAAAAAAAGTGAAAAAAATTTAAAATTGAATTTCTAAATGTTTTATAAATTACTTTTAAATTTAACCCAAAAAAGTGATGTAAATAGTATTGTAGAAAAAAAATCTTATTTATAAAAATAATTATTTCAAAACACACAAAAAAATAATTAAAACGAGATTAATTGGATGTATAATAATAATGATGACATAATGTTGCTCAAAATACCATTTTATAAAAAATTTGACTTTTATATTCTATAAATTAAAATATATTTTTCATTAAAAATTAATATTTTCACTATACATTGAAATGTCAAACATTTTAGAAAAATATCAAAAAATCACTCTATGATAATTTTCATTTAATTATTTCAATAATTATACAAATTTTATGATAAATTTTAGGAATGTGTATGTAATTATATATATTATCAGGACACAAATAAAATAAGAAACAACTTTAGGGAAAATATAATTTTAAATAATTTAATTAATTTACTAAAAAATTGTGATCTTTTTATTATCAAATTTTTGTAATTTATAATAAATAGAAATTTTATCATAATTATAAGTCCATGGCCTTAAACCTTACTTAATATTTAATTAAATGAATAATTCACATTGAGGATATTTTTAGGTTTAGAGTTTTAGAGAATTAGGACCTAACTATTACATCTCAAAAGATTACAACGTAGACACTTCTACTAAGATTCCAAAAAAAAACTCTTAAAAAGAAACATGTCTAGTTCCATGTTTTAGATAGCATGAATTTCCCTTGATACCATCCTTGACCCAATTCCACATTAAGTCCTGTGAAAAACATTTCAAAAAAAAATTGGGGTGAGCATAAAAAGCTCAGTAAGGGATACAGAATGAATGAAAACTGTTAGTTTTTAAAACAACAAGTAAACCATGTATACTTTATCAAAGTAATACCTTCACCTTTATGAAGTAGTAAAAAAACTTCACTGAATAAAATATCATTTCTTACCCTTTTGTAACCAAAAGATTACCATAAAACCCATATAAAGAACACATAACATATAAAGGTAACTTGAGACATAAACATACTTAAGTTGAATAACCATACGGTCGACTTCCACACATATCACTTAATCGAATATCCATACGGCCGAATTCCATACCCAATGCATTGTAGGTTATAATGTATCCACCCATCCTGGTATTCACGGCACCACCCGTCATATGGTTTATCATGTAACCACCCGTCAAATGTCCAAGTACAATTATAAAATTATAACACATAAAACCAATATAAAGGAATGATAACATTTTCACATTTCAATCACAATATATCATTTAAATATATTGAAATAATAGAATACCTTATCAAGCCCATTTTCAATACCAAAATACATAAAAGAGTATATGGTATTTATTTTATTTTAAAAACATTATGGGTTGTTGAGGAAGCCAAAGATCAAATAATACTCGCGGTGGCGGAAAAGGTCATTGTCACCGCGTACGTTAAAAGAAACATTCATTTTTTTCATTTAGTAAAACGATTTGTAAAAAAAATTCCTTTAGTATTAAAGTAAAATTCAAAGGGGTTTATACAACGTATAAAATAAAGTTGTGTATAAAACGAAATATGCCTCAATGAAAGGAGATTGAGACGAAGTCCCTTACCTCGGGTCCGACTTGACTCGATCATTCTTTAACCTCCTGAATAATAAACATGAGATAATTTCTACTTGCTTAAGAACCTTTTTGAAGTTCATTATTACATTTATATTACTTATTACCATGTTATAAACATTATGTAATCATTTATGTTAATAATGTTTGTTTTGTCGATATTTGGTTCTTAAGTCGAAAGTGGACTTCTTACAATTACATGTTGTACGTCTGGTCAAAGGTTCCTTATATCCAGAATGATATTCAAGATTTTTATATCATATATATCATATATATCCCGCATATACATGTATTTATAATATTACATAATCATTTATAGTTAAGAAATGAAATGCACCGTTCATCGAGACAGTAAGCCATACGTACGCATGAATGCTACTTTCATTTCTATGTCATATTAATTGAATTAAAAATAAAAGAGAGATATGTATATATTAATTCCAGAATTTTATTAATCATTTATATGTAACATAAATCATAGATATCCATTATATATATGTACTTATAATAGTTCATTACATTTGGGGATAAGAGATAAAATGCACCGTTAATGGAGACGGTAAGCCGTACGTACGCATGAACGCTACTTTCACTTCTATCTCATACTTTAATGGAATGAAAATAATAATTATATAAAGGTATATTATAATCCCATTATGAAATAATATATAATAACTTTAAATCCATCCTTTATATGTCCCACATATGGCATTAACGAATCAAATCACTTTGAGGTGGCGGTAGTCCACAATTCCTAAAATTAAGATATCGCGTTTACCCATAATGAAAACCATAAAGGTTTTCCATAAATGAAAAATAAATAATATTACGTAAAACATAAACATATTATATATCTTATATAAATATTGTGAAATCTTAATGGCCACCTTTGAAGGTGTTATATGAGTGTTGAACAATCATCGTTTCGTGAGGAAGAAATTCGCCATCCACAGAAACAGTATGTTATTTAACCATTAGATAAAGGATTGTGTGTGTGTAGCTAAAATAATTATTATAATAACATCCTAGTATATTTAATATATTGGATTTGTTATAAAATAAAGTAATAAAAAGTGTTTAGGGGGTTGGAGAAGCAAAATAAAACAAAAGAACACAAGAGAAGACATTGCCTTTCAATTGGGTAGCTCTTTTTGATTTGAGCTCAAAGGATTCCTTGGGAAAACATATGCCAAAAGTGTGGCTTCTACGAGTAATAGAGGGATGTGGAGAGAGAAAATGGGTAGGGTTAGGCTGAGCCAAAGGCTTGAGAGGTGTGGGTAAGGAGGTAGAGGTGGGGGCCTTTTATAAGAGGAGAGGAGGGGCACTCTTGGAAAGTAAAGTAATGATACTTTATTTTAGAATGCTTTTCAGATTTTAATGGTTCCCAATTGATTTGTTTATATGATAAGGTGATAAGGGTTAGAAAAACACCCATACAATAGGTTTTCGACATGTTTAGGTCTTATATTTTACATTATCTTTCCATTTTATTTAAATCGTTAAATAATGAGGTAATCGCTGCATCGTGATGGTGTCATAAATAATTTAATTTATCTAATGTCTAAAAATTATAAAAAAAATACTATGATTTAAGGAATCTTATTCTCTTTCCAATGAATATTTATAGTAAAAAATCTTATTTTTATAACCCCATGGAAAAAGTGTTTTAGTAAAACAACTCATGTTTGTGACATTTTTATTTTAACATTAAATAAAAAGGTATTAATGTCATTTTCATAACAAAATGGCTCCATGGGGTCCTCAAGTTGACCCATGGATTGCCATGGTCGGCCATGACACATCCAATAAGGGTAGGACATGTGTAAAGTTCATTTCATATTTTTAAAACAGTATCTTTACCTTAAAATATACTAATTACATCTAATCGCGATTAAAAACTTAAAAGTTATTATTCATCAAAAAATTATTTTAATCCCATTGAACCACATTTTACTTCTTAATGACAACCATGTATGTCGTATTTTTTTAATTCAAAACCCAAAGGTGGTAAAATTTCATTTTAATAAAAAATCGGTTTTTTAAGTAACACTTAGTGGTTTCACTATTCATCAAAAATTGATGTTTTTCAGAAAATACAAAAAATCCACCCAAAGATATATTTGATATTCCGAATTCAAAAATGATCTCTATTTTTAAAAATTTCAAAACTTATAAGTTGAATTAATTAATTTAATAATTAATTTTGGCTGTCAAAACAAATAGCGTGTTTTTATGAAACAAAAAGTATCAAAAGATTGACACTAGTTCAAGTCAGATTTCAAAGTAAAATTAATTCCAACAACCACTATAGGATTAAATGGTAAAAATATATTATAATTTCACCTTAAAACCACTTCAAAAGATAGTCTAATCATATTAAAAAATAGAATAAAAAGAGGCTTTGAATTAAAATACAATATTATTCAATATTCATTAAAAAATGATCTTTATCGAAAAAATACAGAAAATTTACACAAAGTAAATTTTGATGACCCAATTATAATGAAGAATTTTATTTTGTCTAATAGAATGTATAATAGTTAACAAAACTATATTTAATGACGGTTCTCCATCAAAAGTTGATAAGTGGACCTTTAGTGAAAATTAGAGAATATATGCCTCAAGTTGAATTCTTTTCATATTTTACGCCTTTATCCATTATTGGATAAATGTAAAAACATTTAACAAACGTATATAATCATATTTTTGTTATTTCTATTCATTCTCGCCAAAATAATGGCTATGTGTTAACTAACATTTAAAATAATATTATTTTATTACTAGTGTCCAACGTAAGATTTCAAAGAAACTCTTTCGTGCGTATCAGGTACACTATCGAACATAGAAACCCATTTAAAGTAAAATTGATATTTAATTTGAAAATATTAATAAATATGAAAATGTATTATTCTTTATTTACCTGGGATGTTACATACATCCCCCCTTTTTGGAATTGCATCCTTGAAATTTTCTTCACTTATCAAAATAAGTGGGGGTATTTATCCCTCATAGCATTTTCAGATTCCCACGTTGCCTCTTCAACCATATGTTTTTTCCACAAAACCTTTTCCTGGTGAATTACCTTATTCCGCAACACATGCTCTCTACGGTCAAGAATCTGGACTGGTTGTTATTCATAAGAGAGATTCTCTTCCAACTGAACTACCTCCGGGATCAAAACATGACATGGATCTGGCATATACTTTCTCAACATCGAACCATGAAAAA
The DNA here is from genome assembly GCA_963277665.1 of Viscum album. Lineage (NCBI taxonomy): Eukaryota > Viridiplantae > Streptophyta > Magnoliopsida > Santalales > Viscaceae > Viscum > Viscum album. The sequence goes on along the minus strand of OY728148.1, from coordinate 62,219,608 downwards.
CATTGTGTATCTCAGATAAACTCGGAGGTAAAGACTCTCAGTAAGAAACTAATCCAACTTTCACTAGAATTTAATATGTTCCAATGAACCTTGGACTCAGCTTTCCTTTCATACCAAACCGCATCACACTCTTCCATAGTGAAACTTTGAGAAAAATATGATCACCTACCTCAAAAGAGAGATCCTTCCTCTAGTTATCTACATAACTTTTCTGTCTGCTCTGAGTTGTTTTCTTGTGTTTCTGAATCAACTGAACTTTTTCTGCCCTCTCTTCTACCAATTATGGTCCCATTAGCTTCCTTTCAACAAATTCATCCCAAAAAGCTGGAGTTCTTCACTGTTTACCATATAATGCCTCAAATGGAGCCATCTGTATACTGAAATGAAAACTGTTATTATAAAAAAACTCATCAAAAGAAATATGTTGGACCCAACTTCCCTGATAATACATCGAACAAGTACATAGAATATCCTCTAATGTCTGAATTGTTCATTTTTACTGCCCATCAGATTGCGGATGAAAAGCTGTACTAAAATTTAATTCTGTACCCAACGACTTCTGAAGGCCCTTTCAAAAGTTAGAAGTAAACTTGGGATCACGATTAGATACAATGTAGAGATTAACTCTATTTAACCTGAATATCTATTTATGATACAAATGAGAAAGTTGATCTAGAGTGAAAGTATCTCAAATAGGAAGGAAATGAGCAGATTTAGTCAATCGATCAATAATAACCTAGATTTCATTATTACCACTAGATTTCTTCAGTAATCCCACAAAAAATTTCATGGATACATTTTCCCATTTCCACTCTGGCATTGGTAAATGCTGAAGCATCCAATTTGGTAACTGCATCTCTACTTTAACCTGCTGACAAGTCAAACACTTCACAGTAAAATTAGCAATATATCTTTTCATTCCATCCCACCCGTAATACTCTCATAGATCTCTGTACATCTTAGTACTGCCAGGATGAACTGAAAACGGAGAACTATGAGCTTCACATAAAAACTCTCTCTCTCTCTCTTCAACTATGAATCACAAGTCACACCCAATATCTTCCCAAATATCAAAACACAATCATTATCAATGTTGAATTGATGCAACTTACCATTCTGAACCAGCTCTACCTTTTTCTGCAACTCACTGTCTTACTTCTGTGTTTTCTTGATTCTATATCATAGAGAAGATTTCACTGATACCTGAAACAAAACAGAAGTACTCCTACATAAACAACATCCATGACAAATTTCATCAAATCAAAAACCAAAGGATCTCGTTCCAAATGTAGCATGGTTAATGAAGAATTACTTTTTCGACTCAAAGCATCGGCCACATTATTTGCTTTTCTCGGATGGTAATGAATTGTAAAATCATAATCCTTGATTAATTCTTACCATCTCCTCTGCCTTATTTTCAATTCATTCTGAGTGAATATATACTTTAATCTTTTGTGATCAGTATATATTTCACACTTTACTCCATACAAATGATGCCACGAAATTATTATAGCAAAAACAACAGCAGCTAATTCCAAATCATGTGTAGGGTAATTTACCAAATTATTTTTCAACTAAAGTGAAGCATATGCAATTACCTGACCATTCTGCATAAGGACACAGCCAAGTCCCTTCAATGAAGCATCACTATATATAACAAACTCACCATTCCTAGAAGGAAGTGCCAAAACTGGAGCATTCACCAATCTTTTTTCACCTCCTTAAAACAATCATCACATTCTTTTGTCCATAAAAACTTAACACCCTTCTGAGTTAGCTTAGTCATTAGAATAGATAACCGTGAAAAATTTTCAACAAACCTCCAGTAGTAACCTACCAAACCAAGGAAACTATGGATCTCGGTTACATTTGTGGGTCTTGGCCATTCTTCAAAAACTTTTTTTTAGCAGGATCAACAATTATTCGATTTTTTGAAACAATGTAACGATGGAATGAAATTTGTTGTAACCAAAACTCACACTTGCTGAATTTTCCATATAGTTTCTATTCTTTTAAGGTTTTCAAGATAACCCTTAAATGACTTTCATGCTCCTCTTTACGTTTAGAAAATACCAAAATATCATCAATAAAAACAACCACAAAGTTATCCAAGAACTCATGGAAAATTCTATTCATAAGGTCCATGAATATAGCAGGTGAATTGGTTAAACCAAAAGGCAAAACTATAAATTCATAATGGCCATATCTAGTACAGAATGCAGTCTTCGGAATGTCTGCTTCTTTTACTTTCAACTGATGGTACCCCGACCTCACGTCAATCTTTGAAAAATATTGATCTCCCTGGAGCTGATCAAACAAATCATCGATATGAGGCAAAGGAAACTTTTTATTAAAAATGATATTATTCAAGGCTCTATAATCAATGCAAAGTCTCATTGAACCATTATTCTTTTTAACAAACAAGAAAGGAGCACCCCATAGTGATGTTCTAGGTTGAATGGAACCTTTATCTAATAACTCCTGCAATTGTTTATTTAACTCTAAAATTTCAACTTCAGCAATTCGATTAGGAGGTTTTGAAATTGGATTAGAATTATGAACTAAGTAAACAGTAAATTAAACTTCCTGATCATGAACAATACCAGGAGAATCATCAGGAAAAACATCAAGATAGTCATTTACCACCAACACATCATTAATCTGAACAGTTCTCTTATTTTCAATGATATGAGCAAGATAACATTCATTTCTATCTTTTACTAGTTTCTTAACTTCCTGATATGTTATGAAAATCAAGGGTTCATTCTTGTACACAAACTGAAAATCTTTCTGAAAAGAAACCATTTTAGCTCTACAGTCATTCTCAGCATGATAAACAGAAAGCCAATCCATGACCAAAATAACATCAAACTCTACTAGAGGCAAAACAATAATTTTTGCAGGTAGATTCTTTCTGCACACAAGGATAGGAAGGTTCTTATAATTTCTTTTTGTCTCAACATTTCCTCCGGGTGTTTTTACCATAATTTCATGATTCATATCTTGAGATGGAATTTCCAATTTAATAGAAAACTTCTCAGAAATGAAAGAATGTGTATACCTTGAATCAAACAACACATTGTCATAATCTAAACAAAAAAAAGTGTACCTCATACTACATCATTCGACGGCCCAACATCTGCTGAAGTAGTTGGAAAGGATTTCACCACCCCTTTCTGCTTGTAGTCTGGCTACTTTCCCCTAGTTATGTTCATCGTTAGAAACTCATTTTTATAATGACCCACTTCATTACACTTAAAACATCTTACCACTGGCTTTTCATTACCTGCTTGATCATATTCCTTACAGTTACGAGTAATATGACAAGACTTACCACACCAAAAGCACTTTCCAGACTTGGATAAACATTCTCCAGGAAGCATTTTACCACACTTCTCATAGGATGAATATTTGGTTTTCTTACCTCCTTTCTTCATTGATGAATTCTTCCCCTTTGCCTACCAACTGGACCTCTTATTCTGGTGTTTTTCAAAGAACACCAGATCATCGACAAACTCAATTTCCACCTTCTCCGCACATCGAACAATTTTTTCATAAATTTTGAACTCACGGGAAGCTAAAGCCCTTCGATACTTTGGCTTTAACCCTGAGTAAAAATAATTTATTTTACTATCAAGATCTTGTATGATGTTTGGAGCATACCTTGCCAATAGAGTGATGTTTTCTTCATAAGCAGCCACTGAGTCATCCTCCTGCCTGAATTCTAGAAATTTATTTTCCATCCTAAGACAAACCACCTTAGGAAAATATTTCTCAAGAAACATACCTTTGAATTTGTCCCAGTGAAGATCATCAATCTCATCAATATCCCTGATATTTTTCAACATCGAACACCACTAATCAGCTTCACCTTCAAAACGGTAAACAAAAAGACTAACCTTTTGATGTTATGAACACCCCATGACATCAAAAATCTTCTCCAGTGATTTAATCCACCCTTCAACTAGAACAGGGTCAGATGATCTTCTGAATGATGGGGGATGTTGCCTCATGAAATGTTCCACCACTAACATGTTCCTCTGTGGATGATCTGGCTGATCTCATTCATGGATACCACCACCATTTATAGCCTAAGCCAACTATGCCATCACTGCAACAAACTGTTCCGTTTCGATTCTGACCATCTCAGGTTGCTGATTTGGAAGGTTGTCTTCCTCCTGATGTCGTCCCAACATAGCTGCTTTGTTTCCTCTGCGGAAAACAATTCTGAACACAAAAATATCTTAGGCGAAACAACATGGTAATCTATAAATGCTATATCATTTCAATCATACCATAAATTAATTTATAATTTAACACTTTTCTAACTCCTAAATTTGTCTAAACTGAACTCTGATACCAACTATAAGGCCTCGGCCTTAAACTTTAATTAATATTGAATTAAATGAATAATTCACATTGAGGATATTTTCAGGTTTAGAGTTTTATAGAATTAGGACATAACTATTACACCTCAAAAGATTACAAAGTAGACACTTCTACTAAGTTTCCATAAAATAAAAACTCTTAAAAAGAAACATGTCTAGTTCCATGTTTTAGATAGCATGACTTTCCCTTGATCCCATCCTTGTCTCAATTCCACATTAAGTCCTCTGAAAAACATTTCAAAAAAAAACTTGGTGTGAGCATTAAAAGCATAGTAAGGGACACACAAATAATGAAAACTGTAAGTTTTTAAAACAACAAGTAAACTATGTATACTTTATAAAAGTAATACCTTCACCTTTATGAAGTAGTAAAAACTCTTCACTGAATAAAATATCATTACTTACCCTTTTGTAACCAAAATATTACCATAAAACACATATAAAGAACACATAACATATAAAGGTAGCTTGGTACATAAACATACTTTAGTGGAATAAACATACGGTCGACTTCCGCACATATCACTTAATGGAATAGCCATACGGCCGACTTCCATACCCAATGCATTGGAGGTTATAACGTACCCACCCGTCCTGGTATTCACGACACCACCCATCATATGGTTTATCACGTAACCACCCATCAAATGTCCATGTACCATTATAAGATTATAAAACATAAAACCAATATAAAGGAATGATAACATTTCCACATTTCAATCACAATATATCATTTAAATATATTGAAATAATAGAATCCTTTATCAAACCCATTTTCAATACCAAATTACACAATAGAGTATATGGTATTTGTTTTGTTATAAAAACATTACGGTTTGTTGAGGAAGCCAAAGATCAAATAATACTCGCGGTGGAGGAAAAGGACGTTGTCACCGCGTACGTTAAAAGAAACATTCCTTTTTAGTAAAATGCTTCGTAGAAAAAATTTCCTTCTGTATAAAAGTAAATGTCAAAGGGGTTTATACACCGTATAAAAGAATGTTGTGTATAAAACGAAATATGCCTCAATGAAAGGAGATTGAGATGAAGTCCCTTACCTCGGGTCTGACTTGACACGATCGTTCTTTAACCTCCTGAATAATAAACTTGAGTTAATTTCTATGTGATTAAAGAACCTTTTTCAAGTTCATTTTTACTTTTATATCACTTATTAGCATGTTATAAACATTATGTAATCATTTATGTTAATAATGTTTGTTTTGTCGATATTTGGGTCTTAAGTCGAAATTGGACTTCTTACAATTACATGTTGTGCGTGTGGCCAAAGGTTCATTATATCCAGAATGATATTCATGATTTGGATGTCATATATATCATATATATCCATAATATACATGTATTTATAATATTACATAATCATTTAGCGGTGAGAAATGAAATGCACCGTTCATGGAGACGGTAAGCCGTACGTACGCATGAACACTACTTTCATTTCAATGTCATATTAATGGAATTAAAACTAAATGGGAGATATGTATATTTTAATTACAGAATTGTATTAATCATTTATATGTAACATAAATCATATATATCCATTATATATATTTACTTATAATAGTACATTACATTTGGGGATAAGAAATGAAATGCACCGTTCATGGAGACGGTAAGCCGTACGTATACATGAACGCTACTTTTATTTCTATCTCATACTTTAATGGAAATAAAATAATAATGATATAAAGGTATATTATAATTCTAGTATAACATCATATATAATAACTTTAAATCTATCCTTTATACATCTCACATATGGCATTAACGAATCAAAACACTTTGAGGGGGTGGTAGTCCGCACTTCCTAAAATGAAGATATCGCGTTTACCCAAAATGGAAACCATAACGGTATGCCATAAATGAAAAATAAAGAATAATAAGTAAAAAAATAAACATATTATATATCATATATAAATATAGTGACATCTTAATGGCCACCTTTGAAGGAGTTATATGAGTGTTGAACAATCATCGTTTCGTGATGCAGGAATTCGTCATCCACAGAAACAGAATGTTCGTTAACCATTAGATGATGGTGTGTGTATGTATATCTAGAATCCATATTATAAAAAAATCCTATTATATTGAAGATACTGGATTTGTTACTAAATAAATGAATAAAAGGATTATAGTGGGTTGGAGAAGCAAAATAAAACCAAAGAACACCAAAGAAGACACGACCTTTGAATTGAGTAACTCTTTTTGATTTGAGCTCAAAGGCTTCCTTGGGAAGACTTCTACCAAAAGTGAGGCTTATAGGAGTAATATAGGTATGTGGAGAGACAAAATGGGTAGGGTTTGTCCGAGCCAAAGGCTGGAGAGGTGTGGTTATGGAGGTAGAGGTGGGGGCCTTTTATAAGAGGAGAGGAGGGGCAATCTTGGAATGTAAGGAAATGTTACTTTATTTTAGAATGATTTTAGAATTTTAATGGTCCCCAATTGATGTGTTTTGAGGAGGATGTGATAAGGTTTATAAATCCACCCATACAATAGGTTTTTGACATGTTTAGATCTTAGATTTTACATTTTCATTCCATATTATTTAAATAGTTAAATAATGAGGTAATCGCTGCATCATCATGGTGTCATAAATAATATAATTTATTTATTTTCTAAAAATTATAAAAAAAATAATATGATGTAGGAAATCGTTTTAGATTTCCAATGAATATTTATAGTCAAAAATATTACATGTATAACCCCATGTAAATTTTTTTTTAGTAAAACAACTCATGTTTGTGACATTTTTATTTTAACATTAAATAAAAAGGTATTAATGTCAATTTCCTAACAAAGTGGCTCCATGGGGTCCTCAAGTTGACCCAAGGATTTTCCTGGTCTGCCATGACACATAAAATAAGGGTAGGACATTTGTCAAGTTTATTTTATATTTTTAAAACATTATCTTTACCTTAAACTACACTAATTACCTCTAATGGCGATTAAAAACATAAAAGTTACTATTCACCAAAAAATTATTTTAATAACAATGAACCACATTTTACATCTTAATGACAACCATGTGTGTCAGATTTTTGAAATTCAAAACACAACGGTGGTAAATTTTCATTTAAATGAAAAATCAGTTTTTTAAGTACCACTTAGTTGTTTCACTATTCATCAAAAATTGATGTTTTTCAGAAAATACCAAAAATTCACCCTCAGATATATTTGATATTCCGAATTCAAAAATTATGTCCATTTAAAAAAATTGAAAACATATAAGTTGAATTAATTAATTTAATAATTAATTTCCGCTGTCAAAATAAATAGCGTGTTTTTATGAAACAAAAAGTATCGAAAGATTGACACTAGTTCAAGTCTGATTTCAAAGTGAAATTAAATCCAATGACCACTATTAGATTAAATGGTAAAAATATGTTCTAATTTCACTTTAAAACCAATTCAAAAGATAAACTAATCATATTAGAAAAATAGATTAAAAAAAGATTTTGAATTAAAATACAATATTTTTTCACTATTCATTAAAAAATGATCTTTGTCGGAAAAATACCGAAAATTTACAAAAAGTAAATTTTGATGTCCTAATTATAAAGAAGAATTTTATTTGGTCCAATAGAATGTATAAGAGTGACCAAAAATATATTTAATTATGGTTCTCCATCAAAAGTTGATAAGTGGTCCTTTAGTGAAAATTAGAGTATATATGCCTGAAATTGAATTCTTTTCATATTTTAAGCCTTTATCCTTTATTGGATAAATGTAAAAACATTTAACAATCGTATATAATCATATTTTAGTTATTCATATTCATTCTCTCCAATAAATCGGCTACGTGTTATCTAAAATTTAAAATAATATTATTTTATTACTAGTGTGCAACGTAAGATTTAAAAGAAACTCTTTGTTGGGTATCAGGTACGCTATCGAACATAGCAACCCATTTAAAGTAAAATTAATATTTAATTTGAAAATATTAATAAATAAGAAAATGTATTATTCATTATTTACCTGGGATGTTACAGAAATAATGTTTATTATTATTCATTTATCAAATTTAAATTCATTGTTATTATGGTATAAACTATTAATGTTCTTTGAGATCTACGATTGTAGGAATCACAAGATAAAAAAATTATTTATTTTAGGGGATATATATCATTAAATATCAATGTTTTAATGATGTGGAATCAATAGAAGAGTTTAATTGTGGACAAAATATCTAAAAAATATTCACATGGTTCCCAGTCTATTCAGAGTCCAATTGAGGCTAAGAGAATATGTAAATGTACAATGTTGTCATATTTAAAAATTCCTAAAAACCGACCTCCCATGATGGTATACATTGAGAACCATTAAAAATAATGTTGACTACACTGATAATAATGTGGTTTTCGGAATATATTGTTAAACCTAGGAGAACCACAAGTTACTTTGGTGATATTGGATAGAAATATTTATATTCAATAGTGGTATCAGTGAGCTATTGGATTCCCAATAGCTGGATGGTCAGACAGTTGTAGATCGTAATGAAATAAAATACCCTCATCCATACCACACTTAGATTCAATCCTCACAAATTAAATTATCCTACAATTGAACACATCAATACATTATTAAAATGTATGTACTATTTAATAAAATTTTGGCACATAACAAATAGATTCCAAAATTCTTCCACTAACATGAATTATATTCCTTAAGAAGTATACTGGGTGTCTGGTCAAACAACATTGGCCAGTGTGAAAAAATGGAAGCTCCACACTCACAAATCAATAATAGAACACCTCATGCTGCCATTTAAAATGAAAATGATGAACTGAAATTAATTTTATCATATTCTCAATTTTTTCCAATACCTGAATGTGTTGTTCCACAAACAATGCATCCAAATCCAACTAAACATTCTCACAATATATGAGTTTTATAGGATTGAAATCATACTTCAATTTTTTTCATATATAATAATTTTTTCCAGACCATGATATCATCGATTAACTTCAAAAAACATGACACTACCATAATGAATGTGATAATCTAGAAATGTATAATATTCCACATTACAAATTTTCATGTCCTCCTAAAACACCTAGTCCCATACTAAGGCGACACCGAACATGAATCATTATTTCCTAGAAAAAACAAAATGTTTTACCTCCTCTAAATACATAATAATTCAATATATTATTACCCATATCAATTATTTTTTTAATAAACCAGACATATATAATGATTATATAAAATAAGTAGCCTTATAACTGAAAATTCTATATCCATATTCCATTATAGTAGTGAATGACATGGAAACTATTACAAATCCTAAAATAGGGCCATGTTAATCATGGGATGGTATATTTTGTTTCAAAAAATATCTACTAGAGATAACTAATCATACCATTATACTCCAAAATTCAAAATAAATTCATCAATTGAATGTAATAAAATATATATTGTTTTGTCAAAAAACTAATTTCCTTAATAATAATAAAATAAAATCATTATAAATTCCCATATCCTTCAATATGCCTCAAAAAACACAACAATGACTAGTATTATATATCTGATACCATTATATATGTCACTATATGAATCCAAATAATATCTCAAAATATATCATTTCAATATCACATTCTAATTTTTTCTCTAATTTCAGTATATAGTGGGTCACTACAATCAACAACTCAACTACCACCCAAACAGTTTCTCGATCTCATATGGTTCTAATAAACTATATTAAGAAGTCCATTCTCTTAAAATCAGAATTAAATAATGAAAAATGATGTTATTGAAGAAACTATCCTAGTATTCGTGGATTTTTCTTAATTATATGAGAAATAATATAATAGAAGAAATATATTATATGGAATCTATTTGTTCAAAATAACCATAATTTTTTTTAATGATGTGATACACCATGGTCAAACCCAAGTGAAATTCCAACTCAAAAATATAATAGGATTTTATCATCTCTTATAAAATTGTATATAGATTAATAACCATACATTGTATTTAATGTATTCAAGCTATGCCTAGGCCCAATCCTTAGACGAAACACTTTTCTACAATCCTATCATGAAACGATAAAAAATAACAATCAGGATATTAACTTTACCAAACACATTTTTACAATTAGGATGAGATCATTAAGTGTTTATAATCTTTTTCACCTTGATTTGAATCTAATTCAACCATTGAGTCTTCCAACAATTTCATGATCAACCTCTTACGTAGTTATAATCATTACATATGTAAATACATTTTAATTTTCTTGAAAATACTCCATCTAAATGTATATTGTTTTAATATACTATACCTCTCTCCTTTGATAGAGGGTAATGTAATGGTGGTAAAAATTAAGAAATGGACAATATTTCTTATTGTACATGATAAATATCTAATCAAAGTGGTAATGAATGAAATATTTTATTGAATATAATGAATACAGAACCTTTACATTATCATTAGTTCATTCACACTCATGTTATCATAGAAGACAAGACTTGTAAGAAACTACCATATAATCCTTCATAAGAATAGGCCATAAGACAATGCTGGAAACAACCCAATAAATTGTTAACACAACTATGGGATTATAAATATCATGATCAGAGAAAATTTAATATGCTTCATCATACATAATAATACATCATTACAATGATATATCCATTAAAATAAAAATCACATACTAGGATGTCTTGTCATAGAAACATTAAGGAATGAAAATTATTTAATAAACTTTCTACATTACATATCATGTATTGGAAAACACTGAGTGTAGATCAAATTTCTCATCCATTCTCTAGACATGAATATGTAAAACATATCGAAATCAATAGATTTTACAATTTGAGAATGAAAAATCATAATAGATATTATATATTATATCTAGAAGTGTAACATTAAATACCAAGAATAAAAATGATATAATAAATTTACACTACAAATGATATTTAGTTTTCTAAATACTGATGCCAACCTATTAGAATAAATAAGGCTAGAAAAAGTGAACATAATGATTATGGAGAACATGTATGAACATAATACAGTGTTTATGATGGCAATTAAAACTGATAGATCATTTATTGACCAATAATACGTAACTGTATTTTCAAAAAACCTATACGTAACCATCGATACAGTATTCCTTATTTTAACCAATAAATCATGATGTAGATGGAATCAATAATGGTTATTAGTTTTATAAAACTACTGATTTTCACATAATTGGTCTAATATGTCATTAATTATTCGAATGATGAACCTATTCTTCATAGTGATCATATTAATCATATAGTAGTCTAACCAAATAGATTAAAATTTATCTACATATGTGTAGAAAAAACTTGACAACCCTCACATATATGTCCATTGTTATGTGAATACTTTATACCCATGATCTTCATGCATCGACATCATATCTTTTAATATAATCATTTCTATGATATATGATGGAGTTGATTAGTTTCTTTAACCCAAAAAAGCTTGATATCATAATTAAATAGCTAATAAAGAGGAAACACAGTGAAATCCATTGTTAAAAAATCTTGATATATGTTTTCTACTAAATAAATAGGGGATATCAAAATGACTAATTTAATCAAAGGTTCATAGTATCTAACTATGCTAAATATATTTCAATATGACCTTGGTATGGTCTTACTATTAATTTCATAACGAACCACTAACTTTTCTACACTATAACTTCCCCAATATATATTTAAATGTCACCCATATATAATAAAAATTTCATTTTATGTTATAACTGGTTAGCTATTCCATTAAATGGACCATGCCACAAATTTTTTCACCTAAATTATGAATCTCAAAACATATTTGGTGATATAAACCACCATCATGATGTATATATAAAATGAATATGATGTAATTTACATAAATGGTCTATAAATGGAAAACATCACATAATATCATATAATGAACAAATCCTTTAAAATAACAAAATTTAATGATAATAATTACTATGATGAATATATATAAAACAATGTATAAAATGATGTCGATGAAATCTGGAACAACCATAAAAATATGTAATGTTTATAACTTCTATAATCTAAATCCATTTCGAATGCATAATTATGGTCAACCAATATTCCATGAGGCCATAAATAAAATAGAGTCACATGGTACACTAAACCATATAGGGTCTATGTATGCTATTGTGGTTTGGGGAAAAACCTTTTTTTTAAACAGCCTTGAATTTTTTTCCTAAAAAAATATTATTTGGATAATAATTTCACACTAGTGAATGGTATTGGGAGATACGGTGTAGATAATAAAATTTTATCCCTATTTCAAAAAATATTATACATAGAAGATTTATTTAAAAATTATGTTATAGAGGGTAACATAATCTTCTATGCATGTTAGATTCCACACTAACATACATCCTATAACATCCTATAATAATTATTAGATGATGAATTTGGGACTATATAAAATATATTACCAATCAATCCAATAAAATTTGTATAATAACCAGCAACTCTATATTCATTAATTCCCTTCTTGACTTCTAGAGCATTATAATGTACTAAATTTTGTGTTATGAGAACAATGTTTCAGATATTTAATGAAATTTATGAGAAATTATTGATTTATAAATTTTTTTTTCTTCTAATACATTATTATTGAAAAAATAGTTAATGAATCTACGCATATAAATCATATAGAAAATTAGTACACTGTAATCATCTGTTTCATTAAGTATATGAACACTAGACCACTATTGTTTACAATGGAATCTTGGATGAACTCCTCAAATAATACATTGATAAAGGTATTATAATTCATTTCTTCCAATATAAATACCTAAAAAATGAAATCCCAATTCTGTCTAGGTAGAACATGAATGCAAGATTTTTTATGTGTAAATTTCTAGTCCTCTAATTTCTCTACCTAGTAAAAATACTCTCAATGAACCGTACATATTCCTCTCCATCTGATGGTCCTCCATTTCCTTGGATGTTTGGTGGTTACCAAGGAATGTTTCTTGAGAATAATTAATTATCTAAAGACTACACCTATTGGGTAATTTTACTTGAATAAGATCTAGTAACGGAGTCCCAGAGGGACGATTACTATTTTTGTACTGATAAGCATTGTAAAGGGAACATTTTTTGTTTAATAATTTTATATAATATGGTATTGAATTGACTTGAAAGGATATTTATGATATTATATTACCTAATTTTCAAGAATAAACATTATAAAAGTAAATAAATATGAAAAATTAAGTAAAAATAACTCATGAACACATAAGAGTTCAAAAACTGTATGACAAACATTTCTATCCACAAGAACAAATCATAATCCAATATAACTACTCATTAACCATTGAATTATTCTAGTAAATCCATTTTACACATTGCTTCATATCTACAACCAATACTAGAATAAATAAGCTTATATAATGTAAAAAAACAAATAATTCACCTCAAAATACATCATAATTCGAATAGGGATATTATTAATTTTGATTTATATAGTCTTAGTTATTATTATATTACATGACATCCTATGTGGCTAAAATTTTACATGGGATCACATGATATCATAAAATTAATTACACATACATAATTTTTATTAAAAAAATTTAATTTAATAATTTATTATATTGATCAATAAGAGACAAAATTTAAAATTTCATTATAACTATGATCTCACTATAAAATGATGGATAGACACTAAAATAATTTATCTATTCGAGCCCCAAAAATACTAAATCATGTCTACCGTATCACAATTCAAATAAAAGATAATAAATAATTTAGGGATCATTGTTTATTGATATATTATGTGTCATATGAATCATATCATTGGGTCTATGTTGTTGTCCGACACGTTCTCATGTGCACCTTTCTATGTGTAAAACTAGAACAACTCGTGTCAAGGACCTATGGAAAATCATTGGGAGATTATTCCAATAATACTAGAAAACGATGTACAACTAATTTTTATATTATTTTAATAATCTCGTAATTTATTGATCAATTAAATTCAATGTAATGATATCTGAAAATATATCCAACTTTTTTATTAACACTATAAAATTCCAATGAAATAATGAAAAAAACAACAAATAATTTTTTAAAACGAGTTAAAACAAACACATAAATTTTCCTAAGTAATACAACCATTTCTAAATAAAAAAACTAAAACATTATTATATGAGAATGTACAATATTCCACATGTGGGATGTCTTAACCCATCCTACAGTGGCCTATGTGGTGACTACCCTAATCACACCTCCCATTGGCCAGGGGCTGGCGACTCGAACCGAGTAGCCATTTCCCAAAAATGGAAGGAATTTGTATAAGTACCTATACATATGCACATGTATCCAAGAAAAATTGTTGAAAATAAAAACAATAAGTAAACAAATAGGAATACCATTAAGATACCAACACATAATACGATACTAAAAAACTGAATGTAAATGGAGGAAAATAGGGTCCAAAATAAATGGAAATATAAATAGGTTTCTATAACTTGAACTCCTCGACGAAAAAACCTACCATAACTATAGGTATAAAATATCTACCTCAAGCTGCAAAATGAGAAATCATCTACCTGGTCAATCTAATCACCACCTGGCCCCAACATACTAGGTTCAGTGTCAAAGCATTAAGCATCAGCAGAAGACATGAAACTTGCATGAATATCCCATGGAGGACTGAGTAATAAAATACATAGTAGGACACCACAAAAAAATGTAAAAGACCAGAAATTAAATAACACTATGAGGATGTAGTCATCTCAATGAAGGTATATGTCTACAACACATATAACAAGAACATCTAGGTATACTTATAATGTATTCCAAGACTAATGGTCTCCTATGTTGCCTTATATATGGATCTTCACATATAATGATCATTCTGTTATAATTTACTCTTCATGGTATTATGTTCTCAAAGAATATCAAAAAAATCCCCACTAAGTTGGGTCCCACCAATAAGAAAAAATATGTCATTTTCATGGTATACAGAGAGGGGATCATGCCTGTAGGATACCATCTACCCAATCTTTATTACCCCAAAATGTAGGTGAACCATCTCATTGGATACCAACAACCCTATTGAGATAGCTCATACCATAGGGAGTCCTTCTTAGATGATACATAAAACCCAACTGATACGGCCCACTATATGGAGGATTAAATCCTTAAACACATAGATCACATATATTCACACAATACGCAATTAGTGGGGATAGGGGATCGCTCCTTTACCAAAATTGATACCACAACTCCATATGGGAATCACCCTCTATAGGGGATTACTATATATTGATGTTGGAGTAATGCTCTGTTGGACCCTCCCAGAGAGAACCATGCAAATATTTTCACCTACAGTAGTCCATTATAAAAACCCACCTAGACATATAAAAAGAACATTAACATTAAAATTATTCCCAAACCCCACAGAAGGCTCATCTAACATACATCAACTTCAAATGATATGAACATTCTAGTGTATTAGAATGAGATTAACCCTTGTCGGAATTTACTATGTCTGGCCAACCTTACCCAACATGGTTGGGAATACCCAACCTAGCCCGGTTTGTCAGGTATATGACTTGTTGGTCTACCTTATTTCTCCAGCCCAGACCACCTCATGCTAGCCAACCCTTCTCCCGCTCATGGCTTAGCCTTGTGTGATGCTTAGTCAATGTGGCCAGACCACGTGGTGCGGTCAGTCTGTGTGGCCCACCATATATCATGGATTTATATTGGGTCCCTCATCTAATGTCGCTCAATCCATGTCACTAGATCAACCAATTAATTCTATTGTGGCCTCTCGGTCATGAACAATGACTCACACTACCACAATCCCTCCTTCGAAAAGGCCATCCTGGACAACATCCACATCCACCAGCCACCCTACTGGGTGAATCCCCAAACCAACGCCTGCGACCATCACACCACAAGTCATATCTTCTCGATAGATTGACTTGTACTAGCCTCCCATTCGGTTCATTGGATTATTTTTCATCGGCCAGCACCATGAAGACCTCCCTTAGTCATACGTAACCTCGAACGGTCGAAGTCACTGCCTTCAGCCTCCACCTGATATTTCCATATTTGTGTGTCATTGAGGGGTCAAATCACCATCACAATATCAAAAAACAAAAATATAGAGCTATAATGGGAGGTATAATAATATGGAATTCCATAATGAATGGATCATGGAATTGATCGAGTTGGCCTTGATCCATTCATGTTCGAGTTGATGAAAGGAGAGAAAATTTATGAAATTCTGAACATGAGTCATTCAAAAACAATCCAACATTAGATTAAGATCAACATGCAATAATTATGATCCATAGAATAGAATTTTTAATTAAAAATCCACATTCATCTTGGGTAAAATCATCGAGGTAGAAGAATTAGACAAATCTCAGATCATACATACGGTATGGATCAGTTATTGACGAAGGGAAATGCATTATTGTCATATTTCATTGATGTTTGGTCCATGTTCTGACCTCCAATATTTCCTCTCTATTGAGAGTGCCTTAATCTTTATACCTTAGAAAATTAAATGGTTATGGAGATCACCATTTATTTCTAAAATTACCTATTAAATAAATGAATCATTTCATCATCATCATGTAACGTTAAATAAAATATTTTTTATTAATTATTTTAATGACATCATGCCTAAAAACAAACTTTCACCCTTGAACCATGTCAATCAAGGTTGGACCCCTCTTAATGAAAATAAAACTTATTAACTCAATTGTTGTCTCATATTTTCAATACGAGTTACCATTTATGAGTTATTCAGATTTCAAAATAAATTAATTTTTATGTAATTATTTTATTGAGAGCTATGTCCCTAGTATCTTCTTCAGTAGATGACCCATGCCGATCAATGTTAGGTCGCACCAAGGTTAAACCCACTAGTCTAATTTCAAATGTTCCCTTATATTTTTGACCTAGTAACCCATTCAATATTTATTCCACTTTTTTAGAAACATCACAAATTCATGCTATTAGAAACAAAACATTTTTCAATCAATCGTTCCAGGTACCTCATGCATCAATATCACATGTTGTCTTAGTGACTACTCTCATAAAATATCTAAATAATTTATAAACATAAAATTTATAAAATCTATGTCCTTACATTATCCACATATTAGGGCTATACATCCCAAAAATCCAAAATAAAGGATAATCAAACTGATTATGGTACTAACTGTAAATCGTAGAATCCCACTCCAATGATCCCTTTTTGATATTCACATTATACCACCAAACATGAACCATAGGAATCAGCCACCCATGAAGGATCCACTCTTGTCAATACATGATATCCAATGGACACTCTGAAAATGTCATCTTATTCAATGACGTGTGATGAATTGTGTACGTATATCCTCACTTGAGACCTCTGGAAGACATAATGTACCTAGTCCAACTTCAGGGGTAGATAAAAGAAGTACACTATCTCACTAACACTACGTGGTGTTTGGAAAGGGCTGATCATCCTTGAATATAGCTTATCCGGTCAAAAAAATATCCATATCCCGCATCATGGAGGTATTGTCCCAGTTCTGGGTGCAACTCAACGGGTTCCCCGAACCCGGTTCGCCACGTGACCTTAAGCGCATTTCCCCAAATGCCAGAGGCTGCTGACAAGCAGCGAGGGCCTAGGTTTGATATTGGTGAAACTATTCCCTCATTTATCAAAGTGTTGCGCAATGAAATGAAATCAAACATAAAACAACAGCGGAAGAGGAAATAGTATATGTAACTGAAATTGATAACTGATAACAAAAAGGGAAACCCGCAATAATATATATGTGAAGATGTAGCATGTCACTATTCTATAAAATAGTAGAACATGTTACACGATCAATTCAATATAATAAAACTGAAGTAAAATTACACAAAAGCAAAACAGAACAACTAGCGGCATCGCAAGACAATGCTCGATCCCATGCTATCCTACACCCCAGCAGCAATCAACTTCCTTTATAGGGAAACTTTCCCTTATCTAAACCTACATATACGTAATCTGTTTTGGAAAAAAAGCGTGACCCAAACAGGGTGTGAGAAATATATCTCTGTAGGCACCCGCCAAAGGCTCGTGTGAAACTATGTGAAATCATGCCACAACAGTGTGCAGTAATAAAATGCAATAAAGCAAGAAGTACTAAAAGTAACATACATAACCATTTATATTTATATTTTAAAATCCATTTAATCATTTATTTAAAATATCACCACAGTGAATATTCTATGTGAAAAACCAAAGTCCTCATACACGTAAAATCCTTCCCTCAGGTTATGAAAAATCCAAAAACAAGAATCTTCCCACAGGCATACGGATATTGCCCACAGGCGTAAGAAGTGTCACCCACATGCACAGAATTAGCTGCCCACAGGCACAGAAGAAATTGCCCATTAGCTAAGTAGTACAATTCCCACAGGCTATTCACAACACTGCCCTTAAGCTAAATAGGTAATCGGTACAATCCCAACATGTAAACAGGTAGTAAACAACAATTAATCTAAATGAAATTCAACAACCATTTCATTAAAGGCATAAAATAAACAAGGCATACCCTTGGGTATCCTGGCCAAATGGATAAATAGTGGAATGTACCCTCGGGGTGGTCCTGGATCCAAGCAGTGATCCCAAAGAGCATTTTTATATCACATTCATTTACCTATACAATTCTAGGTATTTAAAATATCCACGAACACAGCCACAAGACACCCCAAATATGGGTTCGTAGCACAGAAACACAGAAAAACGCACGACAGTTTGAAATAAACACCATGCCACCTTCCTTTAAGGCCAACAAACATTATATGTGATCGTTGATTCCAGAAACGCCAAAAGACATCATAGATCTGAGGTAAAAGAAATATGTCTTAACCGAAATTAACTTCTATTAGAGTAATAATTGGAAAGAGACACACCAAGAGAATGAAGCTCTTACCCGTGCGGTTCCAACAAGATCATCCAGGGGGAATCGGATTCCCGACGAACACTTGGCCGATCTCCAAAGCTATGACCATCTTCTCCTGAGCCCTCTTCCCGTTCTAAGCCTTCCATGTAGACATGTGAGGATACTTCCCATTTTAAGAGAAAAAAACAAAGTACACGGTGTGTTTTTCTGAGTATATGTTGTGTAATTCCCATTTTTAAACTGCTCCTCTGGTGGATTCCCACCAGTGTGGCACTATTCACCTATCGACATGACTACACGATGTGTCATCTTGAGCACACGGTGTGTTTTGTCACACATCTAGCCACCACCTTACTATTCTCCAGCCGACTGACTACACGACATGTACAGGACCACTACATGGCGTGTAGTCTGTTCCTACACATTTCATCACTGACATGGCCACAATCCCTGTATACTCATTCCACACGGCAAGAAGTACACGATGTCTAGAAAAGGACACGGCGTGTCCTTCCAAAATTTGGGATTTATCCCCATTTTCCATATTTTCTCAAAAACACTTAAGGAAAAGAGAAAAGAAGAAACTCATACTTCAAAATAAGAACCGGGTTCTTACAAACATCACCCGCTTAAATAAATTAATCCCTGAATTTCCCTTCCAAGGGTGGAAACGATAAAGCCGTGAACAACTCCTGCCACTGAGTATGTATATATGTTTCCCACTCCCAGGTTTCGTCCTGCACTTGACCATGCTGCCATAGCACCCGGATGAGAGGAATTGACCAGACTCGGAGAACCTTCGTGCTCCTATCAACGATACGAATCAGATGCTCCTCAAAGGACACATCAACTTGAAGATCAACCTCCTCAGGATGAAAGATGTGAGATGAGTCTAAATGATATCTGCGCAACTGAGATACATGGAAGACGTCGTGTGTGGCCTGGTACCTCTGTGGTAAATGCAACCGATAGGAAACAGGCCCGACTCTTCCCAGAATCTCAAATAGCCCCACATACCTCTGTTAATGTTTACCCTATCTTTTGATCCGCTTGTGTCCCAGCCTCGGCGAAACATAAGGCTTCTGAAAATACTGTGCGGTAGCCATCAGCTTCTGAATCAACTGGACCTGCTCAGAAGTCTCATGCACGAGACGCGGTACAAGTAAAGCTGCCTCACTTGCCTCTAACCAGAAAAAAGGTGATCGACACGACCAAAAATATAAAGCCTCATATGGTTCCATCTGAATAGTTTCTTGAAAACTATTTTTATATGAAAACTCAACTAGAGGTATGTTCTTCACCCAATAGCCCCCAAATTTTAGGACGCATGCACACAACATGTCCTCAATCACCTGTATCATACGCCCTGACTGGCCGTCGGTCTGATGGTGGTACGTCCTGCTCAGAAGCACCTATGTACCTAGTGCCCTCTGAAAACATTCCTAGAAACCAGAGTTAAAATTGGCATCCCTATCTGAAATGAAAGAAGTAGGGACCCCAAGATGACGAACGACCTCTCGTATATACAAATTCCCCAGATCGTGAACACTGAAGGTCTCCATGATCAGCACAAAGTGAGCTACCATTGTGAGCATATCCACAACAACCCACACGACATCTTTGTCTCTAGGTGACCTCGGCAACCCTTTCATGAATTCTATAGTGACATCATCCCATTTACATGCCGGAATTGGTAAATGTTGTAATAGTCCAGCTGGCCTCTGATGCTCTGCCTTCACTTGCTGATAAGTGGAACATCTCGTAACAAAACCAGCTACATCTTTCTTCATACCCGAACACCAGTACTGACGTCTCATGTCACAGAACATCTTTGTAACCCCAGGATGAACTACCCAAGATAAATCCTAAAACTCCCGCATCAGTTCCTCGCGTATATCCCCTAGAACCTACACTCGTCCATGGAAACACAGAACCTCATCATCGCCTATCACCCAACCAGAAGAAGGGTCCTCACTTTCCACCAACTCCCGTAGAACTGGGACTTCTCGATTAGATAGTTGTCTCATCCTCACTTTATCCAAGAGAGTAGAAGTTGCAGCTAATGATGAATGATAGGTTTGCCCATGACGGTTGTGAACCTCCAAATGCATCTCAGTGAACAAAGCCATAAGCTGCCACTCACCACTGGTATCCTACACTGCCAGTATCCAAGCCTTCATGCTTAGTGCATCAGCTACTACATTACCTTTTCCATGTGTATAGGCAAGATCAAAATCGAAGGGTTGAATGTATTTTACCAACCTTCGCTGCCTCAGATTCAAGTCACGCTGAGTAAATATAAACTTGATACTTTTGTGGTCGGTGAAAAACACTAAACGTTTTCACAATAGATAATGTCTCCAACATCACACCGCATGAAAAACTACATCCAACTCGAGATCATGTGTTGGGTAATTCCTCTCATGTGGCCTCAACTTTAGAGACCCGTACGCAACTACTCGATCATCCTGCATAAACAAAGTTCCTATCCAAATATCTGATGCATCATAGTAAACTGTATAGCTCTTCCCTTTCTCAAGAAGTATACGGACTGGTGCTGATTTCTCCCTTCCTTTCAGGTCCTAAAAGTATGTCTCTCAAGCTTCTGACCATACAAATTTCACACCCTTCTTAGTCAAACCTATCAATGGAACTGTAAGCGGGAGAAGTCCAATATGAAATGTTTGTAGTAACTAGCCAGCCCCATGAAACTCTGTATCTCAATCTTGTTCTTTGGCTGATCTCATGAATCTACTACTCTCACCTTCTCTGGGTCTACTGCAACTCCTACCTTTGAGATGATATGACCCAGGAAGTGAATCTAGTCCATCCAAAAGTTGCACTTTTAGAGCATAGAATATAGACAATGTTCTCTCAGTGTACTCAATACGATCTCAAGATGGGTGGCATGGTCGTGTCGAGTGTGAGAGTACACCAAGATGTCGTCCACCAATACTAAAAGGAAAGAGTCTAGATATGGATGTAACACACGATTCATCAAAGCCATGAAAATTGCTAGCACATTTGTGGGTGCAAACGGCATAACCAAGTACTCGTACAGACCATATCTGCTAAGAAAAGCTGTAAGCGGTATATCCGATGGTTTCATTCATAGCTGATGATATCCTGATCCCATGTCAATCTTCGAGAACACTCATGCTCCAAAATGTTGATTAAAAAGATCATAAATCCTCAGAAAAGGATATCAGTTCTTGACCGTCAACTGGTTCAACATCCTATAATCCACACAGAGTCTGAGGGTATCGTCAACCTTCTTCACAAAGAGAACCAGCGAACCCCAAGGAGAAGTACTGGGTCGGATGAAACCCTTTTCTTGTAACTCTTCTAACTGCCTCTTGAGCTCCTACAACTCAGGCATGGCCATCCTATAAGGAGGAATGGACACTGGTGTTGCTCCTGGCACAAGACCAATAGAGAAAACCACCTAACGCTCTAGAGGTAGATTTGAAAAGTTATCTGGGAAGACATCCCGGAAATGATCAACCACTAGAGGGAAATCTGTCTGAAAAGTCCCCTGGTCATCCAAATATAAACTTGCAATCTAGGATGTGAATCCACCTTGCCGATGATGCTCTAGTCCAGCTCTGCTATCCTGAACATCCCATTATCACTTGTATAAAAACCCTCCTCCCTCTGGTGACATGAAACTCACCATGCGACGGTAGGAGTCTACAATAGCTCAAAAGGGAACCAACTCGTCCATCCCGAGAATATCGTCATAAGGTGTCATCTCTAAGACATAGAGGTCCCAAAGAAAGTGACACCCACCAACCTCAAGGGGGAACTCCTTGCAATGATACACACCATCCGTTCTAGTCCCCAATGGATTGTCTAGCATCATAGTATTAGAAGAAGTAGAAACACAGATCCCAATACTCCCCACAACGGGAATTGATATGAAAATATGTGTAGCACCCGTATTGAAAAGTACTGATGATAAAACAGAAGCTACTAGAATTGTACCTCTGACTGTAGAAGGTCTGGGATCCTGCTCATGCTAGGTTTGTCGTAGTGCATATGTCTGCCCAGTGTCGCAGCCCTACGACACAACATGACTACCCTGAGATATCCCGCCCTGCTGCCTCTGAGATCCTGGTGTCCGGCTTCCAAGGCCACAAACACCATCTCATCCTACACGCCCTGATGTAATCCAGTTCCCTGACTAGTAAGAAGCTTCTGGTCCAGCTCCTGCACACGGAGTCTGCACAGAACCCCTCTCGCTAGAAACTGGTGGAAACACCCTACACAAGGGTTGCAGATGAACCATCATGCCACAAGCTCGGCACTCCACTAGGTATCATGGACACTTTGGCCTCATGTGCCCCTCTCCCCCACACTAGTATCACCTGATCGGGCCACATAAAGAAATTTCATGGATGGTACTGCTACCCTGAGATAAATCCATCTATCTATTCCTCTTACCAGTAGAAATATTACCAATAACTGGTGCGGAACTGCCCTGTCCCACACTACTAGCTTCCCGTAGGTTACTCTCTTTAATCAGTGCCTGGTTCAAACTAGCATGTACAGTAGGCAACCTGAAAACATTAACCAGCACTAGGATGTCATATCGAAGACCATCCTCAAAATGTCTGTCCCTAAACATCTCATCACCCACCAGAATGGGTGAAAAACACTGAAGCTCGGTAAAGCGAGCTGAATAATACATCACCGACATAGCGCCCTACTGCAGATTCATGAACCCTTGAGCCTTACCTGTCCTCTGTGTCTCAGGAAAGAAGATGTCATAGAATAATTCCTGAAAATATTCTTATGCCATGTATCTGTGATTCTCTGACTAGGTGGTAACATCCCACCACCTCTTGGAAAAATCATGCAGCATGTATGTCGCGAGCTTGACCCTCCGCCTTATAGGCATCTCAAGGTGATAGAAAATAGTCTTCATCGACCCCAACTGAGACTCTGCATCCTAAGGTCTGCCATCCCCAAAAAATATAGGCGGATGCTACTTCTGGAAGATATGTGTCAGCTCTTCCATTAATGTGGCAGCTGGAGGTGCTCCCTGAAAGGTCTGTATTAACCGCATAAAGACTTCACGAAACTGCACCTCTATGCCTATGTCCGGTATAATGGCTATCGCCGCATATGGATCTGCTGTAGGATCAACTGGTATCCCATAGCTCTCCATCTCTGGAGTATACTCGTTGCCGCTCTCCTTGCGAATAACGTACGGTTGTCTCGGCGGCCTGACACTACATGGTCAAATGCACACCTTAGATTCAAGTTTATCAAGGATGAAAGTGAAGGAACCACAAGTAAATAAGAGGAAGAAATCATTTAAATATTTTCAAAACAAGACTACACAATGTGTATAATGCCTACACGGCGTGTACTTGACTTCCCTTCCCCTTCCTGGGTCCTTCTGCACGGCTGAGCCACACGACTCTCGTTGAAGAAATACTACACGGCGTGTATATCATCTACACGGAGTATATGTTGTTTTTTATAACTGCCTATTTCGCTTGTGACATGGCTGACTACTCGGCATAACACGATACAACATGTTACAACTGCACACGGCGTGTACACCACCCCATTTCCCCATCACACCGCTATGTCCACACGGTCTGTCCTCCGACAAGACTACACGACTTGTCCTAATGGTACAAGGCGTGTACTAGACGAGCTCCACCGACCTGTGTTGTTAGTTACACAGCTAGATACACAGCTCACACTACAAAACATGTTCAATATACAGATGATGTGTGATCGAAAGGATCTCCCCAAACCGTGTTTTTAGTTACACGACTGGGTCCCCAAGACAAACTACAAGGCGTGTTCTACATTGACACAGCGTGTTCAAGGAACGACTACACCAGCCCGTGTTTGTTAGATACACGGCCAGGTCTCTAGGTCAACACTACACAGTGTGTACAGAAGCTACACTACGTGTTTCTCCTCATGATCTTCCCTTCCCGGTGTCGCCACCCACACAGTTTGTGCCACGGGAAGAGACTACAGGGCACGTACTCTGGGTACACGACATGTACTAAAAAAAATTATTTTTCTTCCCAAACTGAAGAACCTACACAGCATGATTAATATACTACATGGCGTTTATACTGGGTTTCCAGATAGTATGCCTCAAAAACGTCCAAGGAACCCAGAAAACACTTCAAAACAACACCTAAGTGCCAAATTATGATCCGTGAGGGCCCATACTCCCAACGAATCAATTTTTCGAATCTTATCTACGTTATAACAAAATAACATTAAATGATACACCAAATTCCGGTAAATGGGGTCCCAGAATCCCCAAAAACAAATTTTTGGCGTCCATTCTATAAACAGGTTTATACAGAAATACCCTATCACATAGCAGGTATTTATCATGGAGCTATCCCAACAGCATGCTATTCTAGCACAACAACGATCGAAACCACCTGAAAATTCTAATGCACCTACATGGCATGGAACTATGCATGGAATGTGATTTCTAGCATGTGCCTATATGATGCATGATATGGAATACCCTCATCTCATCGGGTTGCAACTAAATAGAACCCATAGATGAAATATAACTAGCAAAATACTAGTGCTCCACCCAACATTGAAATAAAATCAATTGTAAATTGATAATTTAGAAAATTGCAACACGAGATAAATTATATTTTTCCTGTACACAGTTTAGCTACTCCAGGGACAACTTATTACCAACTACCATTCACGTTTTATCCCTGACTAAGGCTCCAAATATTAATTCAAGAAAAGAACCCCTCTGATACCACTTTGCAACATCCCTGTTACGGGTGCCACTCAATGGGTGCCCTGAACCCAGTTCTCCATGTGACCTAAAGCGCATTTCCCCAAACGCCAGAGGGTGTCGACTAGCAACGAGGGCCCAGGTCTGATAGTGGAGAAACTATGCCCTAATTTTTCAAAGTGTAGCACAACAGAATGAAATAAAACATAACACAACAACGGAAGCATCAACAATATATGTAACAGAAATGGATCACTGATAAAAAAGGGAAACTATCAGTAATATATATGTGAATATGTAGCATGTCACTATTCTATAAAATATCAGAAAATCTTACACGATCAATACAATATAATACAACTGATGTGCAAGTACAAAAAAAAGAAAAATAGAACAACCAGCGACATCGCAAGCCAATGCTCGGTCCCATGCTCTCCTACACCCCAACAGCAATCAAGTACCTGTATAGGGACCCTTTCCCTTATCTACACCTATAGAAACATAATCTGTTTTGGCCGAAAAGCATGACCCAAATAGGGTGTGAGAAATATATCTCAGTAGGAACCCACCACAATCTCGCGCCCAACTGTGTGAAATCATGGAACCATAGTGTGCGGTAATAAAATGAAATAACGTAACCAGTAATGAAAGTAACTGACTAAACCATTTATATTTCCATTTTAATATCCATTTATTCATTTATTTAAAATATCACAACAGTGAATATTCATAGTAAACAGCCAATGTCCTCATACATGTAAACTCCTACCCTCAAATAAAGAGAAATCCAATCCTAAGAATCTTCCCACAGGCATACGTATATTGCCTACACGTGTAAGAAGTGACACCCATAGGCACAAAATTAGGTTCCCACAGGCACAGAAGAAGTTTCCCACAAGCTAAGTAGTATAATGCCCATAGGCTATTCACAAAACTGTCCTCAGGCTAAACAGGTAATCGGGCCAAGCCCAACATGTAAACATGCAGTAAAAAAGCAATTACTCTCAAGTAAATTATACAATCGTTTCATTAAAAGCATAAAATAAACAAGGCATACCCTCATGTATCCTGGACAAATGGCTAAATAGAGGAACACACCCACGTGGTGGTCCTGGATCCAAATAGTGATCCCAAACACCATTTTGGTATCACATTCAATTACCTATACAATTCTAGGTATTTAAAATATCCACGTACTCAGCCACAAGACACCCCAAATATGGGTTCATAGACCCAAAACACACTAAAATGCATGACAGTTGGAAATAAACACCAAGCCTCCTACCTTTAACGCAAAAAAACGTTATACGTGAACGTCGATTCTAGAAACTCCCAAAGATTTCATAGATCTAAGGTAAAATAAATCTCACTTAAACAAAAATAACTTCCATTAGAGGAAGAATTGGTAAGGGGCACACCAGTAGAAGGAAGATCTTACCCGTACGGTTCTAACGAGATCTTCCGGGGTAGAATCGGATTCCTGACGAATGCTTGACAGATCCCCAAAGCTCCGACCTTCCTCTCCAGGGCCCTCTTCCCGTTCTAAGACTTCCCTTTGAACATTGGAGGCTAGTTCCCATTTTATGCGAAAAAAACAAAGTACACAGCCTGTATTTATGAGTACACGGCGTGTACATCCAAGTTTTAAATTGTTCCTCTGGCGGCTTCCTGCCAGCGTGGCACTGTTCACATATCGATATGACTTCACGATTGGTCTTCATGAGCACATGGTGTGTTCTGTCGCACAGCTATCCACCACTATACTATTCATATGCCGACTGACTACACGATGTGTAAAGGACCACTGCACGGCGTGCAGATGGTTCCTACACCCTTAATCGCTGACATGGCCACACGCCCTGTGTACTCATTCCACAAGTCCAGAAGTACACGACATGTGGAAAAGTACAGGATGTTTACTTCCAAAATTTACGATTTTCCCCATTTTCCATATTTTCTAAAAAACACTTAAGGAAAGGAGAAAAGAATAAACCTGTACCTCAAAATAAGAATCGGGATCTTACAATGGAGAGACCCTAAGTAACACATGGTCTTCCTCCAGAAACTATAAATGACACTATCACCTATAAGAATATGATCTACGAGGGATATTTGGGGAATTCATCCACTAATGGATGACCATTACCTTCTTTGTAGTCACATGCACCCACACTGGGCCTATGATTTCTGACACTCCTGGGTAATTCTAATAGAGTGGTGACATACTAGGCGCCAATTCAAAGGCTCATTTGGTGGAATACCAGTTTTGGAGGGTTATATTTTGTTGTATGAAAAATCTATCATACGTAAGAGATCTTCCACACTACAACCAAAATACTAACATGATATCCAATAGAAATCTCTCTAGAACATTAATGGTCCACTCATCTTTCACATCCATCAATGGGTGAAAAACTATATAAAGTGAAATTGAGTTAAAAATTATTAAAAAAACCCGTCAAAAATTGGGATGTAAGGTGAGCATCACAATCTGAATCAATCATTGAAGGGTCTTCATTGAGTTTAATTATCTCTTATATGTAGAGGTGTCTCAAACTCTATACTGAACTCTTCTTATAAAAAGCTAGGACGTGGTTCGTCCTGGTGAATCTATCATCTATCACCTAGATGGCATCATTTACCCGAGATATAGTTGGTGGAAAAGTCATGAATCCCATTTATATCCCATCCCATATCAATTATGGAACCATAATGTGTTGATTGAAAACTCATAGAACATGGTAATCATTGTTTACTTGCTAAGAAACGAAGCATCCTTAAATGAACTCTTCCACTACATTTCTAATCCTCAAACGCCAGAAATAGCATCGTAGGTCATGATTCATCTTTTAAACTCCTATATGAACCTCCATAAATGATTTATAGAATATCTTCAAGACCCAATTCTACATAATTACTTGTATAAATTTGTTCCCTCTAAAGGGAACGACGTGATCCCCACTTTTCAAATATTTATTATGGATATGCCCCATAAACATATGAGATCATGAAACTTCCCAGTTGGTATCTCTATCTTGATATTATCATACTAATTGAATGAGTGGAGGGAGAAATACCGTCTACTTCAAATAAGATGATCTATCTCCATCCATAAAGGAAATATGTAAAGAGATCAACTCCTCTAATGCCTCGTCTAGTAGCTATGAAGTCAACTTATGGTTGTGATAATCTTCCAGAAAATCCACATTCCCATGTGTATAGACTATATCAAAGTCATTTCCCTAGTAGAAATCTTGTTAACATCATTGTCTCTATATAAAATCATATTGAGATAATATATTCTTGAGACTCATATAGTCAAATTAGATGGTAAACTTATCACCCATCAGGTAGTGTCACCTCATCATCATTGTTAAGACTACTTATGCTAGCTCATGATCATGGGTCAATATGTTTTTATCATGCTACCTCAAGAAGTAAAAAGCATATGAAGTCACAACTTGTCCTTACATCAAGACACAACCAGTTTTGGTCTATAACGCATCACATAAGACTACATACTTGTCTACCACCTAGAGAAAACTCATGATCAGTGTGCTCGTCAAAATCTATATCAATTGATCTAAGTGGTCATGTATCTTTAGTATTGGATACTCATTCTAAATGGTCATATGGTTAATGAAATGTTAATCCACACTTAACCTTAAACACTAGGTCTGACTATTCCCTTCCTATTAAATGCCTCTAACTACTTCCTAAACACGTGAATCTCTACAGAATTCATCCAATTATATAGTGATGATATTGATTCACATCTGAGGTGTAAAAATATATATAAATCAATCTCCCTTTGTGTAGGTAATCATGGAAAATATTAAAGTAAGGCATCCTCAGTTTATGAAACTATTACCAGATACATTAAAACTATTAATATAAATAAAACTTAGGGTAAGTCAAACTTACTCATTAGTTTTTGATCCCACCATTCAATGCAAGAGTCTAGCACATGTTTTATAGGTTTTGTTTTTAGATGAACAAGGAAATAGCCATTCTATATTGGTGAAAATACCAAAACCTGTTTCCTAAAAGATTCATTTTGATAATGGACTATTGATAACCAATCCATACTAAGAATGACATCGTAATGCCTCAATGATACCAATATGAAGTTCCAACCCATACTATTGCCTCATGTGTTAGATAACACTATCAGAATAAGTTTGATTATAGAGTCTCCAAGAATAGGTATCTCTAGATAGAAACGGTCAATTCATCAATTTAACCAGAAACTATTAGTCTAGAACAATATTCATGAAAACAATAAATTATTATCACCTATGACTATTAATACATCTTCTAAATGTAGACATAGATTGTAAACAAAATCATTCATGGATCCATTTGGTCATATGATTTGACCATGTGTTGTTGTACCCTCCCATATCTATCAGATCCCTGAGCCTCATGTGGACAACATGGGTGTGGTGGTGTTATGTTTTTCAATATGTATAATACCTCAGATGGCTCTCCCCAGTAATTAACCCTGACTAACACACTATAAGTCCATATGTTCCTGTCAATGTCTATTTTCAATGTCTTAACAACCCTTTCCCTTCTAGATGTTTGACAGGATTGAAATCTATATTGAGATGTCCACATCCATCACATGAAATGAATTTCTTATCTCTAGGATTAATTGACTCACTCTCAAAGCCCTAAGTTGTAGATATCCCATCTTGGGACCTCCTATTGAATTTTCTCAAAAATCCAGTCTTTGGGACTCAATATTGTTTTTACTCAAACGGTCTCTACCCCAACTTGGCCACAACTAATATTCTCTAGTTGTGTCCGCTTAGCCAAGTGAATTTTAACCACAAATGATTTCTCTAGAACCCTAGAATTAGTAGGAATCCAAAGTTTAATAATTGGGGATCATATATCCCTACACACATATTAATCGCATGACTAAGCCTCGAAGCATTGGTTGTATAACATAATCATTAAGTACATTGAATTATTTGTATGCCTAAAGGAATACATAGATTGTATCATTTCGTTCTACTAGATCTATTGAGTCTCTTGATAATGCATTCCACTTATCATCTAAGTAGAGATATCCTTATTTAAAAATGATTGTCACAGTCTATCCATGGAAGAGTAAACTCATCATATGATTTGGTAATCTAAACCCCGCCATCACTATGTTGAGACTTGTAGAAGTCATGGAAATATGATCACCATCTAATGTGATTGTTCATCGAATAGATGGAAGACTCGGTCAACACCTCAAGCCAATCCATAGCCACCTAAGGCTCAGGCTCACCTCAAAAGATGATAGGTATTATTCACTGATGCTTGTGAAAGGAAATAGGCTTTCGTATCTCATCCACTAGAACTACATGTACCATTTTATACTCTAAATGTGATGGAATATCATGTACACCACACCGAGGTGTTTTCTCTATTAAAAATCTCTATACCAATATTAAATTACCTTGTTGATCATACTCTTAATCATGTGGTGGAATCCTAGATGGCTATTTACGTGGAAGAATCGTGATGTAAATAATTATGTACTACATTCAATAGTATATACCTGGAAAGCTGATAGAAAAAGTACAAGAAAAACACAACCCATTACTATATGATTAATGACCCTTATTTTTTCCCTTAAAACTATTGTTTTAATGTACTGCATCTAAATTCATTATTCAGGATCTTGGAGTATATATAGATTGTTCTCCGCAGATATACTGGATTTCCTAGCCTGATTTCCAAACTCGAAACAATTAACACTATTTATTGAAACCAAAATACGTAGAATCTTGGTCCTTAATTTAGAACTGAACTAACACTTTAATACCAGTATATCATAACCCATTCCAGATATTCATATGTTGTGACTATCCCAATATAGCCTCCATAGGCTAGGGGATATAGATTGGAACTGAGTAGGTATATCCCACAAATGGGAGGCGTATTCCTAAGTTCATTTACACTTGTAAAAGTCTCAATGAAAAGGGGATATAAATTAAAACACTTTGTAAAAACTCATGTGTAAAACTAAAATACCAACATTAAGAATGACACTATTAATCGGAATGAAAAAAGTGGTAATAACACAAAATTGATAAAAAGAAAAAATGGTAAAAATCCAGGGAACTACACCATTAAAACCCTACAGAAATTGATGGTACAAAATAGATGTTTGAAGCTATAGAGGCACACCTCATCTATCCGTCACTCTAATAACCACCTAGCCCATGTCCACCAAGGAAATTAGAAATGTGTTGATCTTCTACAGAAGACATGACCCATGTGGTCAAAGCCTATGCAGGGGTGTCTAAAACAATACTATGTTAGACACCACAAAAATGATATAAATGACCACAAAGGAAACATAACTAATAGAGCACAATCATCTCAACAAAGGTGTGTGTCTACAATACATATAACAAGAACATACAAGTGAAATCGTATAGGATTCCCATACTCGAGGTCTCTACCACTTTGAGACATATGGTTCTACTCGTAGAATTGTAATTCTAAGAGGTCTCAATCCTTGATAAAAATGATTGAAATCAAATTGAACAAGTATACCTACCGTATTTGAATGAACACATGGTCTAGATAAGTAATGATGCTTCCCTGAGAGATCTGATCTCTCTATGACAGAAAGTCCTGATATCAAAACCAATCATTAGTCGCATGATTATTCCCAAGGAACTCTTGTTGTGGGAGAATGCACCTCGTTTTCTATGATGTCATCGAAGATTCAATTAAATTGGTGTCAATAATTTCTAGTATTTCCAAAAAAATAAAACACTAGTCATGTTCATGGTAAACAAATAGGCCATCCTTTCCAAAGGATACTAGAAATCAAATATATATCACCCATAAATAGAGGGGATTCTTATGAAAGTATAAATAAAACCCTACTAGTACGGATCAGAATGTAGGGGATCCTTATTAGATGAAAAAAACCATACTAAAACAACCTAATGGATGGAGTATTAATGAACTATACTCAGAGTTCATGTAAATTTCAAAAAAACTGTATTAGGGGTGATAATGGGTCTTTCAATTCCCAAATATGGATACGAAATCTCTATCAGAGACTCAACATCTAGAGGAGATTAATATCTAGTGATGTTGATGTAATGCAATACTGAACCATTAGGGAAAGACCCAAGGGAAACTATACACCTATATTGGTTCATACTACAATCCCAACAAGCCATCTCAAAAGGTAATTCTGGTCATAGGGTCAAAATTCCATAGAAGACTCATCTAATATACCTCCATTTTGAATTATATTCTTATATTTTTGTAATATGTTTGAACTGTCACAAATATCCCATGACCATGCCCACCTGACCCAACCCAAACTGGTCGGTTTGGGCTTACCTAAACTATCTTGTCTCATTATTCCACTAGAACATGACATGATAGTCCCATCCTCTCTGTCATGCCAATGTAACATTTATAGCCCACTACCTTGTTAATATCCTCACTCTTTCGTGAACCTAGAAATGACTGGAGCCACCACCTCTGGCCTTCGCCTCATGTTTCCACTGACATGTGATGTCACAGGGTCAGATCACCATCAGGTAGCACAAATCATTAATAATGAGGAACAGTGGGAGGGACAAGAATATTAAATAACCCAATAAATATATCATTTCTTAGTTCAGGCCAATATTTACCGATTCATGTTTTAGATGAAGAAAAAAATGAGAAATCTTACATTTTTCAAGAACAGTCATCCCTAAACAACCACATAATAGATAAAGCCCAACCCACAATACACAAAATCTATGGATTATCCTATTCAATGAATAATCCACATTTTCTATGAGGATAATGAATGGGGAAATATATTTATACAAAACACACACTTTAAATATGGTTTGGATCGGTCGTTGATGAATGGATAAGCTGTATTGTCATCCTTCCTTGATGCTTGATTCGAGTTACAACTTCCAATTCATCATCACTAGTGAGAGATGATCCATATCCATTCTTAAAAAAACTCATTGGTTATGGTGTTATCCTTATATTTATAACATATCTTATTAAAAATGAAACTATAAATTTTTTATATCGTAACGTAAAATAAAATATTTTTTATTAAATATTTTAGTGATGTTGTTATATAAAAAATAAATTTCAGCCTTGTCCTGTGAGAGGCTTTGATAAGCCCCACCTTACAAACCCAATAGTTTTAATTAATTTCCAATACAAGTTACCATTTACGGGTTTATAGGATATAAAAATAAAATAAATTTCATTTTATAATTTTATTTATTGATATTCCCATATTTTATTTTTCTACAGATTTCCTTCACCAACTAATGTTAGGTCACACCTCGGGCAGAGCCACTGCTCTGAGATAATCTATTCCCTCAGGTTTGTAATTTGGGAAACTATTTATGAGTTATTTATGTTCTTTGAAAAATCCACACACACATGCTATTAAAAACATTTCATTATTCAATCAATTACTCCAGGGAACATGGGCCACAGAATCGCATGTCATCTTAGCAGTTGGGCTCAAAATTTTCCCAAATAATTTCTAAACATAAAATCGTGAAAATCCAAATCATTACAAGGGTAGATTATGTTTACCGAAGACATTGTCATGAATTATAAAATCACACTAAATTTCCCGACTAGAGTGTGTATATAAGATCTAGTTTAACACCACAAAAAGAAATAACATATTATTATAAGAGATATATATTTATTTCATGAAAAAAAGGAGATTACATCGAAAAAATCTATATCACATAAGAAAACATATATATCTTATCATTAGAGAATGACTCAACATTGTAAAACACTAGTCTTGATGGATTTTAATTGGCCATGTAGGGAATATCCCCCACATTGAAAGAGTAGTACAGAAAGAACATTCAACAGATACATCTTGAACGTAAATCACATCGACATATAGAATATTTTATCACAGATAAATTTTCAGAGGGATAATCTATCTGGATTGTCCTATATTAACCTCAGAATATAAAGAGAACAATGGAAGAAAACATTATTATTAGATGAAATATCAAACATTGTGTCACAAAAAAAAGATTCACAACAATAATAAATAATTTTAAGAAAAAAGAAATATTATTATATCATGGGGATACATAAAAATTACAATAAAACATTCCATAAACCCATATAAAACATATCCTATAGTCAAGGGATTCTTCCACTATGTATAATGATGATCAATGGCTATATTAACTATTTATATTCGATAGAACAATATATTCCTATAAAAAAGAAATTATATATTATTATAATTATAGGATAAATTTTTAAAAGGATACCAACCAAAAATTTAGTAAAGGATCACACTTAGGTGAGAGGATCCATTGCTAAATAATTTCGTTCTAATGGTCAAACAATATGAAATTTATTTAATAGGTTCATAAAATATAATAATGATTTAAGACCCTAATTAGAACATTTAAAACCCATTATATGTTATAAAAACATTTGCGATCTAATTATTATTTATCAAATCAAATAGAATTATATTGATTCATTATAATTAAGTACTAAAATTTTGAATTATGTTATAAATCATTCATTTAGGAGTGTAATAGAGGATTAATAATGTATGAGAACAAACCAAAAAAATTATACTTGGTTCCATTGGTGTTGATATTAAAATGGAGATTAATTTATTATTTTATTATGATATTTATAAATGATTACGAAACCAATATAAATACTATGTTCATAGGGGGGCTCATTAAACACCATGAGGAATTTAGTAGCATCAATCAGATATCAACTGTCATATATATAGATATGATTATGTACATGGTAAACAATAGTATTCCTTGGGTTTATATAGGTATGTTTATGGTTTTTTGAAAGATTTAATTCTCGTAAGGATCTATATTATCATGAATTTATATATTGAATTTCATTACCAGGATAATTTTTCAAAACATAATACTACCAAAACTCATGTATTCCTACTATAGAGTGGTTTTATCCTCTATAACATCACTATTATACGACTAAAAAAATAAAAACATTATCAAAAGATATTAAAAATTCATAGAAGTTCTTTAACTGAACAATTTTTGAATCATTTAAAAAATAATTTTATTACATGGAAGATGTTTTTTCTAGGATTAATATTTCATTATAGAGATATTTTGTAGTTAATTAGATAATAAACCCTATAATAAACTCTATAAAATTATATTAATCAAATTATAAATAAGTTTAAATGTTTTCACAAAAAAACCCCTCATCACATGCCTCCTCCTGTCAATTTTTTATGATTGAGAGGAACAAGTTAGATTATGTTAATATATATGAAAAGTTATGTGATCATATTTGAATAATGGATGAAGTTTAATCAATAATGATAATACCTGATAAATCATTAATATTGTTCATAGATTTATAAATCATGTTATGATCACTAATATATGGACTACACATTGGGTAATAACTATACAATGAGAGTATACTGTCAAGGATTTTAATAAACCAACAACACCATTAAATTAGTACATTTAGATGATCTATTCATTCATCAAATAATATTAATGTTAATAAAACATTAATAAAAAATAGTTTTCAATTAGTAATGGTTATTTCATTTCTAATACGCTATAGTGGAACAATCATTTGTTTTGATGTTTTTATTTTCTATATTGCAAATGATCCATAAAATATTAAAATGACTATTTTACACTCTGGATGTTTTGTTAATCTTATACTATAATAACCAACATGTGGTATCATATTGTTCATGTTAAAAAAAATTATTTATTTTAATGTCAATAATTATCTTTCTAAATTTTATATTTTTATTAAATTTTTTATTTTATCTTGATATTGTATCAAAATATAGTTTTCTTTCAATATGTTTCTTAATCAACTAGCATCGATATGTAAATAATTAATAATTAAGACAATTAATTATCGAATATATATGTTCCATAAACACTATCAATATATAAAATGGTTACATGTAGCACACTCCTTAGTAATTTGTTTTTTATAAATTTTCATTACACTAAGATTCCCATTACTAATCTTGATCATCATGTAATAAATACAGATACATTTAATATAAACGCAATGTGTATATAATCTATAATGGAACAATGTTGTTCTCAATATAATTCCATGCATTTTTTACATGACCAATTTTTTATGTATTTTTGAGAGAAACATGGGTTTATGTAAAATTGTGTATTTAATACACCACATTAATTTAATAGATGAACAATACATGCTGAAAATTGTACAACTTAATGTGCATTTCATGTAATGCTATAACATTATCGGTACCATATAAATGCATGTTGGATTTTCATTCCATGACCTTAGAATTATAATATGTATATTATATAATGTGAAATAAATTTCTTCTGGTTAGGTTACTAAGAAAATATACATTAATTTTTTTTTGATAAAAATAATAATTTTAATCAATTATCATGTTAGTCCTCATAAACATGGCTTCTGTGCATAATTATTTATTTGTAACAAACCGTTAATTTGGGTTTATGTTATATCATATATGATTAATAAATTACATGTAATTTTCATAACTATGAGACATATATAGTTATTCGATTCAAAATAGTCAACCCATTGAATTAAACACAAAACCTTTATTTCATGTTATCATTATGTTATTAATTTTAAATTATGTGACATGAAAATATTACTCATGTTTTGTAAAAAAATGTTTGCTGAGTTCAT
Organism: Viscum album; assembly: GCA_963277665.1. Lineage (NCBI taxonomy): Eukaryota > Viridiplantae > Streptophyta > Magnoliopsida > Santalales > Viscaceae > Viscum > Viscum album. The sequence continues at coordinate 62,181,843 of OY728148.1, read as the reverse complement.
TTAATTTAATATGGAAAAAACTACATAGTTCAGAATGGTACTGATCATGTATGTTCATTGTAAAATGGTGTGTACTTATTTATTAATATTTTCTAAATAAATGAATTTTTAATTATAATCAATACAATTGTTAATTGAAATTTATGTTATGATATTACTGGATATGTTTAAAATAATTAACTTGATAAAAATATCCTTATTTTGGATAATTAAAACATGTTTTATCATATCAATGATTTAATTAAAATGCATGTTTTCAAGTTGATTTTAATTGATAGTCCTTTTATTCATATGACCAATCATGATATTTGACAGAACCTACATATTTTTTTGTATTATTTCAATTGAATTAATTTATAGGGATTGACATTATTTAATATTAATCAAATTTATATGTCCTATGAACCATCACTACACTACTATAAATAGGCTCAATACAATAGTGAGATCCAATAATATTGGGTTTAAATCCATTGTTATAATCTATAAAATGGTTACCCATCTGATTTGGAGTTTGTGATTGGTTAAATCCTTAAATGAATTAATTTTTGTAAATGGACTCCATTGAACATTTTTATGCACAATATACCATCACTTCAATTAGAATGTTGTTATACATCTATACAACTAGTTTAGAATAACATTTTAATGACCAATATATTATTAAAAATACCAATGTTTGTGATACATTTCCAATTAAGTGGATTAACATTCAAAAGACATCCCTAACATTAACATAATACACAAGAACCTATAACTAAGTCTTGAAAAAAATAGTACTCTATTATATAACAAACACTAAAACAGACCTAAAAATATTACCAGACATTATACATAATTCCATAATAAAATTAATGCATTAAAAATTCAAGAATAAATATTTAAAACATCACCAATATTCATTAAAATCTAATCATAATAAATCATGTTCTATAAGATTTATTAAATATATAAAAAATAATTCCCTCTATCATCACAACGAATATGAAATAGAGTTAATAATTTCAATTCTAGAATTTGGGAAAATATAAAAATAAAATTTGGAAAACTTGATGTTTTTAATAATTCATTACAATTATTTTGGAAAGTAGTAATAGTCAAAATGTTAATATAAAATAGATATATACATGAAAAAAATTATTATATTCAAATAGGGATTGATAGGAACTACGACAAATTGAATTTCATTATACAAAATCATTCACTCCAAATTATACATTAATATTTAAATACCTCTAAAGATGAATTTTGGATTAATGTAAGATGAATTTCTATGATTAAAAAATCACTCTTATAAAACTATTTAAGGTATATTGTGAGAAAACATTAATAATAGATCCTCACCTTCACTAAATAAGAGAATGGGATGAAACTATAAAACCTTCATCATTTTGGGAATAAAATTTGGTTATAAATTATAATATACAATTTTTCAAATGTTTTTTTCCAAGGTACATTCCATGTCCCCTTTAAAGTTCCTTTGGGTACATTGTGGTCCTGACATAAAAAATTTTTCTCTTGGAATCCCAATGGGTTCCACTTATAAATTCCATTTCTAAATTCACAGAACAATTAACAAAGTAATTTTTTATGTTTGGATGATGTTTCGATTTTAATACAAACTAAAAATAAATTTTTAGATTTCCACAGGTGAAAAAATTTAATTGAGTCAATGGAAAACAACTTTTCATACATATCTATATTTTTTATATTTTAATTACAACAAATTTTTTATCATATTATATTATTTAAATAGAGGAAATATATTCATTTAAATAATATATAGAGACTCTGTATGTTTTTAATTTTTGACAATAATGGTTTATCCCAATGCGGTGAAGATCATAACACCATGGTGGATATTCTCATAAGAATCCTTTTTTTTCTAGTTATGGTGGATTTGTTTCATGATTATAATAGATTCTGGATTATCATCATTGATGTTTATGCCAATGATTATGATATGATTAATATATAATCAATAATTGTGGAATGACCACATAAATTTAATTGTGGTGTTACTTTGTGATATTTTATATAAATGGTCTGAAACCCTATAATTTAGAGACAATTGCAACATTATTTTTTTATTAAAAAACTATATATATATATATATATGAATTTATCTCATTGATATTGTTTTCTTTAGATGAAATATAAATCCATTACACCTGTATTTTATCTATAATTATTTAAACTCGTATTAGAATCTTAGAGTTATTTGAATCATCTTGGGTTCCATTCAAATAATGTCAGGTAGATGTTGATCCATAACATTTGGTGTTTTATATTTTTTAATCTATGATAAATGTAATTATAATTAATTAATTCTTTCTTGATTATTTAATTTTTTGGTGTTATGAATGTGTTTTCATTTAGTTCTATAATTTCATGTTGTATTCTTTAATAGTGTTTTGATGTGCATATACATTATGGTGTGAAATTTTTAGTTTGGGGGTTCATGAAATTTTTTACCAAATAATTTTATTCTATTCCATAAATATTTAGTTGAGATAGTACATTCAATATTTCCCTATATTTTTCTATCAAAATCATGGATTATTCATGGTATATCTTTCAATATATAAGTTATTTCAATTATCGCAAAATGATAATAAATTCAAAATCAATAAATTAATGGGAGACTATGTTCAAGAATAATGTACTAGTTTACATCATTATTTACATTATTTTAATATATATTTTTTAACTATTTAAGATGAAAATTTAGTTATTATTTTTTTTAATAACTTTCTTTCTTTAGAATGTTTTTAACTAGTAAATATTATACAGGAAGAAATTAATGTAGCGATATGAAACTCTCTATTATAGATAAATTCATTTATGATTTTATTAATTTAATGAGGTATGATATTTAGTTACTCTAATGCCTTTTTTACACCTATAATATTTATACTTATAAGAAATTGAATGTATCTTGATTTAGTAATGTTTATAGGTTTTTTTGGATAATATTATGATTTTTTGTGTGATTTGGATTCTAAAGTATGAAATGTGTTGAATGTAAATTTAATTGCATCAATTTGAAATTGGAATTCGATAAAATATGTGATTGGAATTTTTTAGTTATTATCTTATGGTAATTTAAAAAAAAGGGGAATGAAGAGGTTATTGGATAAGTATAAATAATTGAATATGGTGATGGTCAGTACTCTGAATATGTTAACTATGATAAAAATGGTAGGTTCAATATTATTTTGTCATTAATATGGGAGTATAGATTTTTATATTATATATTTTATAATGAAAAAACATATTTTAGAGGATGTAGATGTATTTATAGAGGGGTATTGATTATGAGGTGGTTGTTATGTGTATTCCTTGTGTGTATTGAATATACACAATTATGAATTGGGTTTTGTGTTTTACTATACCCAGATCTATAATCATGTTATTTCATTAACACTACCACTCATGTTGGGGATCCTTACTGATTTCCATAGAGTTATGATTTCTAATATTATCTCTAATATCCATGATCAATGGGAAATTTATGGATCATTACTCTCTCTTTCCATCTACCTATTATAGAAATGTATATGAATTAATTGAACAAGGAATATATATAAAACAGATAATGTTATTCCCAAAAAAATCATTATCCACCATTTTATTTTGGAATCCATAAATTAATTTATACTTTTTAAAACATAATTATTTTACTTGGTTTGATATAATATGAAACACCATTGTTAGATTAAGGAATCCGAATGTAAAAATACCTCTCCTAATAATATATATATATATGAAATATATTTTATATAGTTCATTTAATTCAAATTTCATGTAATACAGTTTTAAATTAGTTTCCAATAATGGAATAGACCATAATAATCATCAAAATTACTCACACATGATAATTCAAGTTCCATTTGGTAATAATTAAAAAGTGTATAATATCATTCATATAGCTATAATTTTAAACCAAATACATATATTAATAACAAAAATGATATTATTCTTATTTTTATTATTATATAATTTTGGAAAATATCTTAGATGGTTAGTGATATACTAAAATAAAAAATTAAGAAAAATGATCAACATATGTTACTAAAAAAAGTATTATCTTGATATTTACCATTATATTTAATATAACAAAATTATTTACAAACAATCTAATAAAATAAATACCAAAACCAAAGAAATTATTATGAAAATTTTATAAATTTTCAAATAACTATTATCCTAGAAATAATGTTAGTCAATAATATTAAAATGCATCTTACCCTACATCATTAATATTTTAACCATTCCAAACCACATCTAGAATAATAAAAAAATCATCACTCAATTTATAAAAAAAGATAAATATATCAATAAAATAATAAATAAATTAAAGGATAAGTAGAATGAAAAATATATTAAAGTATTTATTCTGAAAATCGATCGGTACCAAAACTAAACTTCTTCATCAACTTTGGTAGATCATGAAAATAAAAATTAAATGACAGTGTTTTATACATGCAATAAAATGAAAACAATTTATGGAATAGGATATGAAGGATCTGTATCTCACCAACGAGATGTTTAAGAACAGCGGAATAGATATATAAACTCAGAATATCACATTATTTATGTGGTGAAAGTGGAATATTATATTACGGTTATAGATTTGTGTCAGAAGTGAGGAGGCATATGTTTTGTGGATATATTTAGGACATACTAAATGGTATTTTTTTAAAACAAATTGTTGTTATATCAAATTTATACTAATAGTTTAAAAAATGGATTTGTGATTTTGGTACATGCCATTTCTAAAAAGAATTATATAGATTGGACGATAATATATTGTTATTAGTGTTTCTGTTAAGAACATACTACAGATTTAGTTCTTTTCTATCATTTTATATTTCATTATTATTGAAATATTTTATAGTTTCATATTTAGATGAAATTTGATATATATGGAAATTATTCATAAATATATTTCAATATAGACATATAATTTATATGATATTACACCACAATATAGAAATTGTTTTATTATAATATATATGTATTTTACAAATGATGGAAGAGTTTATCAAGGAAAACATAAACATGAATGTATGGTATAATTGAGTGAGGAAACTCAGGGACCCCATTATTTTTTGAGTAAAAATAATGTATATATAATTGAGAATAAAACACTTGATATTGGTGGGGCTTATTTATATATATAGATGTGATACTATATATTTTATGCTTTGGATAGTATAATAATTCATTATGCATCATCTCTTTCAGTTATATATACTTATCAAATCATCTTACTAAATAATATTCCACTATTATTCCACAAAAATATAATATTTTAGGCTTCATTAACATATAGATTAACAATTTTACAATGATTAAGAAAATGGATTAGACAACATTGTTTTGAGTTCATACTGATTTCTACATGTGGAGATTTATTTTTAAAAATTCTATATTTCCAAAAAAAATTACATTATTATGTAATCACATAACCTGATGATATAGAACAAATTGGAAAATTATCTATTAATTATTAGTGGTTTATTTAACACCATTAAATTTTATGAGATTTATTCTTTTTAATTTCATTCATATCATCTATTTTACGCTACACCAAGAATATGTTGCACAATACGCTAGGCTGTATTATCTTGGAGTATATGAAACACTATTATTGGATCGTGTTACACACAATTTCAAGTATGTATGATAATAGTTATTCTACGCATCATTGAGTATATATATATATATATATTCATTGAATAAATGAAATATGGTTGGATTCTATTATACGCAACAATAAAGGAGTCTTGCACTATATGCAACCCCGACTTGGCATACATTAAAGAAAATCGCGACCTTTTACAATAGCATGTGTTGTACGAAATACCGAGTTTCACTAAACAAAGATATGTTATTAAAATATTATATAAAATAGCCATTATAAATAGTAATACCCAATATTTTAAATTTTATAAATTTTTACTTTCAAAATTGACATAATTTTAAGATTTAGAATCTCAAAATTTTCCTAGGGTGAATTTTTGGTGTTTTTCTTAAAACATCCAATTTTTGATGAATAGTGAAAAAACTAGGTTACTATTTAAAACCCGTCTTTTTATTTAAATAATAATTTATTTTATTAAATTTATTTTATGTGAAAATGGATACATAATACCTATATAAGTTCAATGTAATTAATTGGAGTCATTTTATAATAATTTTAGATATATAAAAATTATATTGAACTTCTCACCGTCTTTTACCCACCTCCTAGGAGAATATGAAAATATACATAAAACATAATTTCATATCTTATGTGAGTGGAATTTAAAATTTCCGAGAGACACGGTTAATATCAAGGTGTAAAATTCGGTACAATATGATAAAAATAATTTATGGTGAATAGTAACTTTTTACTTTTATTAACCACGGTAAAAAGTAAATAGTTTAATTAAGGGTAAAAATGATATTATTATTACCCTAAAACATGTCCTAATTATATTGGATATGTTTAATTCGACCAATAACAACCATAGGAATAAAATATTACCCTTTAGGTCCACAAGGATTAGATTAGGACACATATTATTATTATTTTTAAAGAAGAGTTAAAGTAGTTAAAATCAAAGTTTAATAATTAATACATTTGTAATATAAGGTTATACATAAGATAAATTCAAGTATAAATATTAATTATAATTAAAAAAATATTTCCTACATAATGGTATTTTATTTATAATTTTTATACATTATATAATTTAATTTATTTATGACACAATGATGATGCAATAATTACCTTATTAATGATATATTAACATATTTGATGTTATAAATACCCAAATAAATGTAATTTGAAATTTTTTATGAATTAAACTAATTTTATAGGTTATTATGAATTTTTTTTATTGATTTAATTAAATTTTTTCGAAATAATTATGTGGTTATGATTTACAAGAAAATCAATTACCAAATAGTGTCAAAATTGACATAAAATATTTTTTAAAACAAATATTATATTTTTAATAGTTATTATATTCATAAAAATATAAGTTTGGGCCAAATAAATATAATAAGGTTATACATATTAATAATGAACCACTTGGGGTTTTTTTTTCTGGTTATTGTATGTTTATTAACCATATAGTGCAATAAAACAAGAAGACACAGTAAAAGTTAAATTATTTAACTTAGAGTTAAATCTAAATGATAAGGTTAAAATAGTAACCTAAGCAAGTCTAAAACCTATTGGTCGAGAGTATTTAGACCCATCCCCATATTATCTTTGAAATAAATCAATTTTTAGCTATTATAAACCGAATATTACTTTATTATAATATAATATTTTATGTTTTTCCAAAGGTTCCCCTCTCCTCCCATATAAAAAGGGCACCCCTCCCCTCATCTCTTAACAACCATTTGAGCTTTAATGATTGGCCAAACCCTGCCCATTTATCTTCTCCACTTCCCTAGAAACATTATGGAGGTTATGGTCTTCTCAATATACCAACTCTACTTCCTTAGGAGAAAGATTAAAGGAGGTGCGTCGAAGAAGAGGTAATCTCTTCTTCTGAATCTCTCAAGTTTCTTTCTTCTTCTACTTCTTCTTCTTCAGTTGTCTCATTATAAAGTAATACCATTGTTATTAAATATATAATTATATGTTATTATAAATATTAAAAACCCTATTTCACATTCTATCCATCCTATGGAAAACGAAATTACCACACGTGCGTACGTACGGAATATCGTCTCCACTCCGTGGTGTAATCAGTTTTTACACCACCAACTTATTAGATGTGTATAATGGTGTAAATAATAACTATATATGATTATTATAAAATAATACTGATTATAAGGTATTATATTATCCACTCTAATTCCATTAAATTAATATGGAAATGATAGCATTGCTCGTGCGTACGTACGAATTACCATCTCCACGATGCGATGAGATTCATTCTCCATGTTAACCATTCAAAAAATGATTATAAAGTATATATAATGAATAATAATGTAATATATGACATAATGAGCTACTGTATTTATGAATATATATGTATATATTTCATCTACTTACTTCAATTCAAGTCGATAAAGAAAATAAAACAGCGTTCATGCGTACGTATGACCTACCGTCTCCATGAACAGTGTATTTCATTTCATTCATATATCTATTATATATATATATATATACTGAATATATATGATATATAAATAATTATTTACATTCTTTAATTATGTAAATACTGATATAATTAATAATAATATCAAGAAGAACAAGTCCAAGCACGTACGATAAATAAAACGATTTTACCCCAAATACTGCTTTGACATGGAATTTAAAAAAGAACGGGTAATATAAAGTCATAAGTGAACCATATATGATATCATAACAATGAATATGATTCTATAATAAGTCAATGACATTATTTAAATCATTGTACATGAGTTTCGGATACGTATGAAGCATATCAGACCTAAGGTAGGTGATAATTATTTCAATCCCATTCTTATCTGAGATTGTTTATTCGTAAGTATTTACTACGGTTATGTTTATCATCCATGTCCAAATGTTCTCAAAATGTTTTCATAAAATGATTAATTTTCATCCATGTATGTTTAAATTCATTTTTCCCTGTTTTTTTACTTTTACCACATTGTATTTAAAGAATCTTTCTTTTGTTTAACATACGAAGTACTTTTTGACTTTTTGGAAAAAATTTGAGGAGAATGTTTTTTTAACTTATACGACATTAGAGTAATTTTATGGTTTCATAAAGCCATATTTTCATGAATCTTACTATATAATATTTCATTACTATTTTCAACAAAATCATTTTCATTTAAAATTTCATGGAATTTTGTGAAAAGAAAATTGATTTTGAAGAAGAAAGGATATTTTCCTCATGAATTTCATTTCAAGTGTTTTATCAATACAATTTTCCATCTAAGATGAAATTATTTCATATGTGTATCTTTAATTTATAATGTCTCAATTATTTACATGGGTTCACTTTTTTTATGATGAAATGATATCCATTTGTTTTATGTAGATTATGTTATGATGGGATGATGTTTATGAAACCCATTTTATTCATTGGGGTATGATGAATTATTTATGTTTATGTTGTGGCACATGTAAGAATGATTTCATTATGAGATGGGTGGGACCTTTATCTCCCTCCAATGCATTAGGTATAGATTTATATATCATGAGATATACATGGCAGGAAGGGTATGTTAATCTGGTTCAGTGATACAGGACTGGAACGAGGAGTGAACTCGATTCATAAAGGGACTTTGTCCACTAAGATGGTCTTGGCAGAAATGCCTTGGCTACTATGGAAACCATATCATGTGATTAATGGTTTCCATAATGACATGTTTTATTACCATGCTATTTTATCATGATTGATGTTCTATTATGATCTATTCCTTATTTACTGCCATGTTTTATGTCATTGCTCAAGAATTTGATGTTTAATCATTGTGTTCATGCTTTTCAGTTCAAATGTGTATGGTTTATTTTATTTTTTCCATGCTTACCCTTACTGACCATTTGTGCTTACCCTTTATATGTTTTCTTTTTCCTAGGATATAAATAATGGATTTAGTTAAAAAAAGGGATTATATTTATGGGAGATGTTGAAAATCTTTCAACAAGATTAGAATATTATGTTACGAGTTTCCTAAGACATTAAACTATTACGGTCCTTTGGTGTCTGTTTTTGTTATGTATTAAGTATTATAAAAAATTAATGTAATTTCCATGTACGTCAAACTTTGGGTTTGTACAGTTGGTATCAAAGGAAATGATTAGTTATCCTTTGGAAAATAGGATGCGAAAACTTTAGTGAGATCCCTAGAGATATTTCTAGGGTAGGTCTAGGGATGACCCTAAGGAAAGTATACGTATAGGTTATAGTCCGAGAATTATGGTAACGATCATTGAATATAACCTTAGATGTTAGATATTAATAGTACTCCCCCTTTGTTATGTTGTTTTCCCTAGCATGATTTTTTCCTCTTAGACTATTCTTTTTGTGTTTTAGAAAATGGTCGGAAATAAGAAGATTCAAGATAATGTAGGATATGATGGAAAATGGAATGATATTCATCATGGGAAAACAAATTAAACGGGATTTGGAAGTCCAAACATCGTTATTATGCCTAATCAGTAATCTCGTAATATGATCAACAATCTCAACTTTGGTATGTTTACTGACTCAGTTAATAAGAGAAAGATGGAGTTTCATGATTATCATAGAGGAAAGAAAGTTCAATTTCTCCCATGTAAATCATGTGGGAAGAGGAATCAAGGAGAATTTTTCAACGGATGTGGAAGATGCTTTGGGTGCGGAAAAGAAGGAAACAAATCCAGTAAGTGCAAAGGAAAAGGTTCATTTAACACCATCGAGAAGGAAAATGGTATTTATACGACATCAATAATGAATAGATGTTTTAAATGTGAATGTATGGGAATTAAGAAAACCAGTTCCCTAAGGGAAAATCTAATGGAGAGAATCATCCTGGTCATATGGGTAGTATATATGTGGATGGTTATGAGGAGACTACAAATGATTTACAAGATTAAAGAAGTGTTGAAGCTTGGTCAATGGTTTAAGAAGGTAGTTGAATAATTGTATGTTTATCAAGAGTTATGTTGTATAGGTAATTTAATTGTATTATGGGATAAAGAAAAATCTATGTATTTGAAAGTATATGTTGAATGGTACTGGTATCCATGAATGGTTATTTATATTGTTTTGGACAGAAGATGATATGTGCATAATGAAGCGATAAAGAGAAAATGAAATTTTGGTAGTATTTACTGATCTCATGACTGATATAAGGACAAAGTGATATCATGGTTTGAGTTTATAGAAATTTTGGGATTTTGGTAAGTGGAATGAGTTAACTTTTGACGGCATTCATGTTTTCTCTAAGGTTCTATGGTAATTCATGTTTCAAAAGAATATATGATTAAGTTAATCACATGTTTGGAATATGAACAACAAGATATATTTTATGATATATGGGAGATAAATGAGGGTATTCACATGCTTGGTATATGTCCTCTCGGGTAATCATTTTCGTTATACTATGAGATTGGACAGATGTATTTTGGATAAGCCTAAATATTAGAATGGATTATGTTGGACATAAGATAGTATTATATAATGATAGAATTTTTTTTTCGATATTATTTCCGGAATGTTATAATAGTGTAGTTTTAAAAAAATGACAACCCATAGGACGAGCGATAACCCATCACGTCGGACAAGGCTGTGGGCATCGAACCTAGAACTGAAGTGTGCCAGGCCGTTATCACATACCACTGGCCTACAAGAAGTCCCTAGTTAGTAGAAACTGGTTTTATTATATTAAGCGGTATGATATATGAAGTATAAGTCCATTTTAGGAACCATATACGATTAATCTCACTATAGATAGACTCATGTTTATTTGATAACTTTTGCTACCCTTATGTTTGAGAAAGATGGAATGACCTATCATTCTATCGCATGATCTGCTAACACTTCATGGAAGATAAATTCAACCTCATTTCTTATAGAGATGAAGTAGAAATTGTTTAAGGCACAAACAACAATGAGATTGTACGAAAATCAATTAAGTATTTCTTTTAATTCAAAAAATATTCAACATTACGGAAATGATCTTGAAAAACAAAAATGTTGCCATAGTGCCCTCATATCTGATGAATAATATAGTACCTTAGATCATCACAAATTTATGGCTTTGTGACTGTTGGATTTATCATAGCCATGTCCTCAACCACCCTCCATCAAAACATGATAGTTAGATTTCACTTCCATATCCATATTTTCACCTATGATATCCTATGTGGAAACCCAGTGATTAGTTAATTTGGGTAACTCTTACGTTACATACTTTAGTTTTTAACGATAATTTTTGGTATTTATTTTTACAATGTGGGTATCTATGAAAGAAACTCTCATGTAGTAATCCATTTATAACGTCGACAAATTTCGAGGGAAAAATTCATTTTAAGGGGGGTAGAATGTTACACCCCGAAATTTTATGAGATTTATTCTTTTTTATTTCTTTCATATCTTCTATTGTACGCTACAGCAAAATTATATTGTGTTATATGAAAGACCATATTATCTTGTAGTATACGTAACACTATTCTTTGATCATGTTACACACAATTTCAAGTTCATTTGATAGTAGTTATTCTACGCAAAATTTAGTGTATATATAAATATATTCAATGTATAAATGAAATATGGTTGGAGTCTGTTATATGAAAAAACAAAATAGTCATTCACTGCACGCAACCCTGACTTGGCTTACATTACATGAAATCGTGACCTTCCACGATAGCATGTGTTGTACGCAATACAGAGTTTCCCTAAACAACGATATGTTATTAAAATATTATATAAACTAGCCAGTGTGAATAGTAATACCCACCTTTTGAAATTTTATAAATCTTAACATTCAAAATGGACTTCATTTTATGATTTGAAATATCGAATTTATCCTAGGTTGAATTTTTGGTATTTTTTTGAAAACTTCCAATTTTTTGATGAATAGTGAAAACACGCAGTTACTATTTAAAAACCGAATTTTTATTTAAATAATTATTTATTTTATTTAAATTAATTTTAGGTCAAAATTGATACATAATACCTATATATGTTCAATGCAATTAATTGGATACATTTTATAATAATTCTAGATATATAAAAATTTTATTGAACTTTTCACCGTCTTTTATCCACCTCCTAGGAGAATTTCAAAATTTACATAAAACATTATTTTACCACTTCTATGAGTGGAATTTCAAAAATCCGATAGACACGAAAAATATCAAGGAGTAAAATGTGGTTCAATAAGAAATAAATAATTTTTTGTGAATAGTAAGATTGTACTTTTATTTACCACGATAAAAAGTAAATAGGGTAATAAAGGATTAAAATGATATTTTTAGTACCCTAACACATGTCCTAATTCTATTGGATAATTTTAATTCGAAAAAGAACAACCTTAGGAAATAAAGACTACCCTTTAGGTCCACTTGGATTAGATTAGTACACTAATTATTATTTTATTTAAAGAAGAGTTAAAATAATTAAAATCAATGTTTAATATCTAAAACATTTTTAATATAGGTTTATTCATTGGATAAATTAGACTATAAATATTAATTATAAATATAAAAAGATTTCATACATAATGGTATTTTATTTATAATTTTTAAACATTAAATAAGTTAATTTATTAATGAATGAATGATAATGTAGTAATTACCTTATTAATGAAATATTAACATAATTGATGTTATAAATACCAAAATAAATGTAATTTGAGACTTTTTATGAATTAAAAAAAATTTATAGGTTAATATGACATGTTAGTATTGATTTAATTAACTTTTTTCGAACTAATCATGCTGTTATGATTTTCACAAAATGAATTACCAAATAGTGTCAAAATTGACATAAAATAGTTCTTAAAACAAATATTATATTATTAATTGTTATTATATTCCTAAAAAACTACAGTTCGGACTAATCACATAGATATGGTTATATATATTAATAATTAACCACTTGGGTTTCTTTTGACTGGTTATAGTAAGTTTATTAACCATATAGTGTAAGATAACAAGAAGACACGGTAAAAGTTAAATTATTTAACTTAGAGTTAAATATAAATGATAAGGTTAAAATAGAAACCTAAACCAGTCAAAAACCTATTGGATGAGATTATTTAGACCCATACCAACATTATGTTATAAATAAATCAATTTTGAGCTATTATAAACCGAATATGACTTTATTATAAATTAATATTTTATGTTTTTCCAAAGGTTCCCCTCTCCTCCCTTATAAAAAGGACACCCCTTCCCTCTTCTATTCACAGTGTTTTGAGCATTGAATCTTGTACAAACTCTACCCATTTATCTTCTACACTTCCCTAGAGACATTATGGAGGTTTTGGTCTTCTCAAAATACCAACTCTACTTCCTTAAATGGATTCGTAAAGGCAGTGCTTCAAAGAAGAGATAATATGTTCTTCTGATTCTCTCAAGTTTCTTTCTTCTTATACTTATTATTCATTAATTGTATAATTATAAAGTAAAAAAATCAGTATTACTTATATATTGATATGTTATTATAAATATTAAACAACCCTATTTCACCTTCTATCCATTCTTTGGAAAACGAAATTACCACGCGTGCGTACGTACGGAATACCGCCTCCACACCATTGTGTAATCAGCTTTTCCACCACCACATACATGGATGGTTATAATTCTGTATATAACAACTATATATTATTATTATAACATCATAATGATTCTATGGTATTATATCATCCACTCCAATTCCATTCAATAATTATGGTAACAATATCATCGCTCATGCATACGTACGGATTACCGTCTCCACGACGCGATGCGATTCATTCTCCATGTTAACCATTCCCGATTGATTATAAAGTATATATAATGAATAATAATGAAATATATTACATAATGAAGCTACTGTATTTATATATATATATATATGTCATCTACTTACTTCCATTGAAGTCAATAGAGAAAGGAAAACATCGTTCATGCGTACGTACGACCTACCGTCTCCATGAACGGTATATTTCATTTCATTCATCTATCTATTAAATATATATATATACTGAATATATATGATATATAAAAATTGATTTAAAGTTTGGAATTAAATAAATAATGATATAAGTTACAATAATATCAAGAACAACAAGTCCAAACACATACGATAAATAAAAAGATTTTACCCAAAATGCTTCTTTGACATGGAATTTACAAAAGAACAGGTAATATAAAGTCATAAGTGAACCATATATGATATCATAACAATGAATATGATTCATTAATAATTAAATGACATTATTTAAATCATTATATAGGAGGTTTTGATTCGTATGAAGCATATCAGTCCTAATGTAAGGGATAATTATTCCAATCTTATTCTTATCCGATATTGTTTATTCGTAAGTATTTACTGGGGTTATATTTATCATTCACGTCCACATGTTCTCAAAATGTTTTCATAAAATGTTCACTTTTATTCCATGTATATTTAATGTCATTTTTACCTTTTTTTACTTTTACCACATCAGATGGAAGGAATCATTCTTTTGTTTACCATACGAAGTACTTTTTGACTTTTCTGACAAAAGTACGAGGAGAATGTTTTTTAACTTATAGGGCATGAACAGATTTTTATGGGTTCATAAAGCCATATTTTAATGAATCATAATATATGAGATTTCATTAAAATTGTAAACAAAATCCTTTTATTTTAAAATTTCATGGCATTTTGTGAAAAGAAAATTGATTTTAAAGTAGAAAGGATATTTTCATCAAGAATTTCATTTCTAGTGTTTTTATCAAACCAATTTTCCATCTAAGATGACATTATTTCATATGTGTATATTTCATATATAATGTCTCTATGATTTAAATGGTTTCACTTTTCTAATGATGAAATGATATCCATTTGTTTTAAATTGATTATGTTATGATGGGATGAGGTTTATGAAACCCATTTTATTCATCGGGTTATGATGAATGATTTATGATTATGTTGTGGAACACATAAGAATGATATAATTATGAGATATGAGGGACCTATATCTCCCTCCAATGCATTGGGTAAAGATTTATATCTCATGAGTTAGACATGGATGGAATGGTAAGTTAATCAGGTTCAGTGATACATGACTGGAACGAGGAGTGAACTCAATTCAGAAAGGGACTTTGTCCACTATGATGGTCTTGGCAGCAATGCCTTGGATACTATAGAAAACATATCATGTGATTAAAGGTTCCCACAATGACATGTTTTATTACCATGTTATTGTATCTTGATTGATGTTCCATTATGATCTATGCCTTACTTACTTCCATGTTTTATGTCATTGCATAAGAATTTGATGTTTAAACATTATGTTCTTGTTTTTAAGTACAAATGTGTATGGTTTGATTTATTTTTTCCATGCTTATGCTTACTGAGCATTTGATCTCACCCTTTATATGTTTTACTTTCCCCAAGATATAAATAATGGTTTTAGGTAAAAAAGGGAAGATATGTACGAGAGATGTTGAAGATCTTTCGCCAAGATTAGAAGATTATCTTTCGAGTTTCCAAAGAAACTAAACTATTACAGTCCTTTGGTGTCTGTTTTTTCTATGTATTTAGTATTTCGAAAAAGTAATGTAATGTCCTTGTACGAAATGCATTTGGTCTCTACAGTGTACCTATGATCAAATGTAGTTTTTATGAATGTTTTTCAGAAACTAGTGAAATGATTCTATGTTTGGATTCCTAGAATATTTTTAGTATTAACATTTAAAATTGGAGATAAATATTATAATATAAATGATCTGAGGAAATTATCATATATATTTCACTATAATAATATAAATCTTGTGGAGATAATGGAGTGGAACTCCCTATTATATTATCATTTATCTCAATCATTATCTTATACATTCATTTTGTCTTGGGGTCCTCTACCTATTTTTTGGATAAATAATGAAATGGTAATGTCATTATATTTTGATTTTAGACTACTAAAACATGTTACCATAAAAAATAATATCAATTTCTGTTTATTAAGGATCAATATTATTTTTTCATATTAACTAGTTGTTTTTGTATGATAGTTGTTTAGTATGTCTATTTGTTGAGGAGGTATATATGAATGTATTTTATTGTTTGTATTGAAATTTCTTAATTTTTTAATATTTTTATATAATTAATCAATCACTTAAATCCAACGAAGTAATGGATAATGTTTCTTCACTCATATTTAGGTTAATTTTTTAATTTAAATGACAATGATATATTCTGTAATTAACGATCTTGTGGGATTCATAGAGGTCTTTTTTCGATGGTATTACAAAATCTAAAATCTCAAAATCTGTATGCTATATTAATGAATTTATATTTCATTACATGGGTTGTAATATTAAATATGATGTTTATTTTAAAATTTAATGTCACTATTTATCATTAGGTTTTACTTGTTTTAATGTCATATGATATATAAAAAAATTAAAAAATATAATTTCTTAATGAAATCTAATCATTTACATTGATGTTCCACAGAGTATCAATTTATTCAGTTGATAAGAAGGGATGAATTATTTCATTTAATTTATATATAATCATTTCAATATAAATAAAAATCTATGAATTTCTTGAGTGTGATAAATTTAAAATAAAAAATGTACCATCATTGGATGGTCTTACTATAATGGGAATAAGAAATAACACACCATTTTCATATGGTTTAGATCCATTGTGTAATATTATTATAATCCATTGTTGATTTACCTTTATATCCTGGTATTTTATTTTCTATAATCGTAAGTAATTCCTAGTAATTATATTTCATTTTGAATCAAACCAATGATTTCATGCTTCACACCCAACATCAGAACTTCCCAATGATGTATAGAGAGATGAATGTATGATGATATACCTAACCTAATTAACTAGGATACACTAACAACAAATATATACATCCAATTACAGGATTTTATATAATAAACCAAAAGGAATTTCACACTATTTGGATTTTAATTTTTCATCATAAATAATTTCATACTCAAATTAGATCTGTTGAAACTAGGATATTCTCATATCCAGATTGATGAATAAAAACCAAGTCTAAAGATTCTTCTACTTTTTATTTCTACCACATTTAAAAAAACTCATTCCTGATGATCAAGATTCAATATTTCACACATATCTATATAATACAATAAAGATGCATTTTTATTCATAATGAACCATTATCTACATAACAACTGTCAAAAATTAAAACTTCATAATGGATCATGTTTTATGTTTTTAACTATAAAATAAATCACAATTTAGTTCACTCATATTAGTAATGACAAAAACACATAAATAATTCTAGTATCATGCCATAATTACTAAACCTTATGATTATATGATCATTTATGAACTATATATTCGAAATTATATTTAATTCCACTTATGACATTAAATTTTTTAAAAGCATCCATATAAACTATATATATATATATATCAGTATATCTAAATTGTTTGTGTGAATGAAAATATCACATATATAATTCAATAATAAACATATACTAGCATAAATCACATATGTTAATCATTTTCCTATATAGTACATTTATATTCATGAAATACTTTATTTTATACATAGATAAATTGAGTTATATAGTTTAATTTACTTCACTGAATGAGATATGTAAATCATTTTGTCTATATCATTGAATAAAATTATAATATTTGTTGGTTTATGATATTTTCCAACATATCTATAATATCCTATGTAGACAAAAATTACTCGGATGATTAAAAAAAATATGATCCAAACTGATGATGTAGAATAGTTGTCTATGTGAATCATTAACAATGTCAATATTATTACATTAATCAATAAAATTATATATTTCACTCCAACTCATAGAGATGGTCTTTATCTACCTTCCATCCAACCTAGAAAACAATCCATAGATTCATGGAACTATCTTGAATTATATAAATTTCATTCAAAATTTATCAAGAATGGTAATAATTATTGTGCACCTTACGAATATATTTTTTAAAAAACTATAACACAAACTCACCAAAAGATCATATAGTCTTTATAATTCTTCAAACCAATAAATAAATCCTTATATATAATAAATGGACAACTATATATCATTTATATACCAATATGAATCACTATGACCAATATTACCCAAGTAGAAAATAATTAGATAATAACCAATATCATTGAGATATATCATGGAACCATAATATAGGATTACGTAATGTTTTTTTGTTATTTCCCTTGATTAGAAGAAATAATTTTTAATCCTTTTGAGTTAAATTAATATTATTTTTCGAAATTAGACAATCCACAAATCATTTATATAATGAATCAATCGTTTCATAATAATATATGACACCATTTTTTTATCATTCATTATAGAAAAAAAAACCTAATGATCATAAAGTTATAATAAATTTGGAAATATGGAATCATAAGAAACAAATTCATAAGTATTATACATCATAACCCACTTATTTCATCTTAAATATCATCATTATTATATATGTATATAACATATAATAACTATCATCATAACAAGGGGAATAAAAATATAATAAATGGTGAGATAAAAAAACTATTATGGGTAAATAAGTGAAATACCTAAAAAGAAACTGAGAATAAGGGAATTAGAATATGAGAATAATATATAAAAACAATAACCTGTATTTAAATGATCAAAATTGTGAGTTATTTAAGTAATATTGACATTTTTAGGCATTAATCCTAATTAAATAAAATAACATCTTCCATGCAATCATTAAAATGAAATAATACATGGTATTTTGGCACAGACATAATCATAGTAAACCACAATTGTATTATTTGAGGTTCATTTTCAAGGACATAATTTTAGAAATAGTTCCCTCACCAAAAAATAATTATTATAAAGTTTCACTATGAATAAATTCACATTGGATAAAATAAATTATTGATTTGGGGTCAATCCTTATTCCATTAATATTTATCTCATGATATTTCAGTCATTAACCAATGAATTATCTCAAAATATAGTCCCTAACTATAAAATAATGAAATCAATACATATGATATTCATAAGATCAAAAAATAAATCATCATATTATAGCCTATGTAAATGTATATGAAACATAAAACATTCATCATTTTAAAAACAAATAAAATGAAATGGGTTTCATTGAATATTTCATCATAGAAAAAATTGTGGAAAAATGATTTCAAAAATATATTTTCATCACACGCAAAATTCTATATAAAAATAAGAAAACATCATGTCATTGAAAATCATAAAATTTAATGATGATTTTACAGAGTATTTATATTTTTTTGGAAAAAACATTAATATAGAAGTCAATTTGAACAATTTTTTGAAGAAAATTACCATTTTAGGAAAATATTTGATTTAAAACTATATATACATTAACTATTTTGAAAATAATATTAATTCAACATAAAATTTGATATATAATTTATTAAGAAAGATAATGTTTCACCATTATTGTTGAAAATTGTATTCATTTCATATTTTCAGTAAAGGCCAAAAGGGCCTTGTATGTAAAATAAGAGTATGAATCATTTAAAATGTTTTTAAATAAAATATAGAATATTGGAAAAATATTTTCAAATAAATATTTCAATCAATTTTAAATGATTTTTTAATGTATTTTTACAAATAACAATTTATGCGAATTGTTTTTTCGACCGAATATAAAAACAATGCAAGTTTACGAAAAAAAATTATTTTTAATAATAAGTACATTAAGAGTGGAGTATGAAGGGAAAATGTATTATAATGGAATTAATATAGGTGATGAATATACTATATGTTTAGAACTATTATATAATATAATATCCTCATCGTATACATAATCATAAAAAATCATGATAAACAATGATATTGTTACATCGATGGATTTCCTCTTTCAAATCTTTTGAACTGTAGGACCTGCCAATAAATAATGTCAAATAATAAAATAAAATAAATAAAAAATAATATTCATGATATAAAATTTTAAATATGTATTAAATACACATCTCCAAATAATATATATTCATAACATAACATATATCACATGGGAATAAATTTGAAAAAAATTCAGTATTCTTAAGTCTCAAATGCCATCATCTATATTAAAACATCATATATGATAAATAATTATTTAATATAAAAATATTAAATAACCATACAAATATAAATATCATATATAATAATATTTTCTTATGAAAACTTATTATATGTTTTTTAACTGTTCTTTAATAAATTGTCATTCTTATTAATAACTACATTGTTTTTCATGAATGTTTTGATTTTATATATTCAGTCCTCTAACATTTATCACTATTACAAAATATCAAAAATATTTTACATTTAAAAAATATCAAAAATATTTACAATATATTTATTTAAAATTATATAAAAATGGTAGAGATACAAAATTAAAAACATTATCTATAGAGTTGTTGGCCACATGTGTGCACGAACGATATTTCCATTTTCTTGTAAAAAAATTGAAAAAGACAACAATAATAAATATCAATACTAATTTTAATTCCATATATATATATCATATATTCATAAAATTTTCCATAATTATCTTCCAAAAATATACTTAAAGAAAAATTAATAACATCAGTTTAGAACGCGGTAGTCTGTAATTCAGATAAGCAATGTAATTATTTCCAAATAGTTTAGTGATAAGAGTTTTGATTTTATAGTATAATTAATGAGGTATTATAATATAATATATATAATATATAAACATTTAAATTATAATTATATCCTTCTATGTGAGTTGGTGGTTGAAATCGAATAACATCGGTTCTCAGGGAATTAGTCTATGATACCCATGATTGATGGTTCCATTTCCCATTTGGTGGAAGTGGAGATTGATATAAGTTATGAAATAAAAATATGACATATATGTATATTGATTATACTATTTTTTATATAATATAATTTTTTAATAATATTTCACGAGTTAGAAGACTAAGTAAAAACAACATATTTTAAAACATTAACTCTTCATCAAACAACCTATATATATTTTTCTTAAATCAATCCAAGATTGAAATTTTATTATAACTCATGATTCTATATGTTGTGGATGGGTTTAATGAAGTTATGTGTGTAGTTTATACCTTAACTATTGTTTTTCGATGTGTGATGCAGAGATTATTAGAGTTGTATGTTATAATGGGGTGGGATAGACATTAAATTTTTGAAATGAATAAAGTGTACCCCAATTTTTGACATGCCAAAATATAAATACATATTTAATCAATGAACCATATATGTTATTATTTCTACATATTTCCATTAAATGGGGTTTCTACATGTTTATAGGTTATTTCACTCATTTTCATTTTAGTTTAACACACTAGTAAACTCATATTAACCTTAAATATTACAATGAATTTTTTATGTTTTCACTATTTGTTATAATGAAACTTATGATTATATTAATTTATAATAATATCTATAATATTTCAAAAATAACTATTCTATTTTTTCCAATTCAATGTATATTTTATTTATAGTAATTAATTTAAAATTGAACTGTTATATAAGAAGAAAATTTTGTTTTTAAAAGATAGAAGTTCAAAAAGCTGAATGAAGCGTAAATCTAAAATCAATTTGAAATTTTTTCCAGTGAAAAATATTTTTTTAGAAAATATAATTTCTATAATCATTATTTTGATATTTATTTTAAAAAATACTTTTCAATATAAATTAATTTTTTTTTAAAAAAAGGTTATCAATGAGACCATTAATTTTCACCATTCATCAAAAAATAATATTTTCCAAAAATCCTATAAGATAACTCAATGTAATTTTTTATATGTTCATTAAGAAAAATTAGGTAATTATTTATAATAGATATTATTTATTATTGAAAAATTACATTAATTATATGTTAACAATTGGAATGGAAATAATTATTTGAGAAAATAGAATTTTTTAAATAATGACAGACATTTCCAAATACAATGTATATTTTTATCAATATATTTTCTTATATTAAAAAATAGAATTAATTTTTATAACATTATTACTCATTGTCAAAATATCATATTTAATTTCACAGAAATAATATAAATTTTAAATAGTAATATAATTAGTGTATTGTGGTTTTTTGTAACATGATTTTGCATGTATTTCAATGTATCGATGAAATTGAATTTATTCTAAAAAATTCATAAAATATATTAGAGTTACATTTTACCGCCATCAAATGAATTCCGATCCCAAAAATATTCCACTTTGGTAGAAAAAAATCATAATAATCCTTTAATAATATCAAAGGATTCGATATAGCTTCCTCAAACTGGTTGTTTCACCATAAAACATTGAAATGGTGGGTGGCCTTATTTCATATAAAATTCCATGTATGATAAAAAAATATCCACCATTAGATTTATTTATGAAATATATTACTCCATAATTATGGACATTGAGTTCAATTCATGTGATTTAGCAGGTATGAACACCCTCATTAGATATTTATTGAACACATCGTAAACAAAAGAGATGTTCAAGGGATGTTCCAAGTGATACAATATGATACTATTATGATGAAGTATTTCATAGTGACCAACATAACTAAGAAATAATTTGACCATATTTACAAATCCATTAATTTCTTCCATGGGGAAAATCATTATAAAACCTAGTCACCAACATTAAATTCTAGAATACATTAATGATTTTTTTTCCTAACATTTCTATAAATGTTCTGCCACCATTATTTATTATTGAGTGGCTCCAAACATCTCTACAATATTCCTACCAATATCATGACACAATAGATTTATCTCTCCAACATTAATTCATCACATTGGATCACTACATTTTATTAAATAGAGAGAATCATAAGGTGACATATAAATACTCATGTAATAGATAATATTTTATATAAACTAAACTAAAAAAACAATTGATCCCAAAATCAATTGAAATTAATTTCAAATGTCACGACCCCCTCCCACCAAAGATACCCCTTCTGAGCTGGAAATGGTGAGAGGGAGATGATGACCCCAGAGTCCTACCTCCAGTAAGCCCCAGAGTGGCGACTAGCACCAAGGGTATGAGTTCTCAGAAATATGGGAGGCATTACCCTTTTTATTATTTAAGATTGGGAAATTAGATGAGTCAAAATCCAAAAAGAAAAAAAGAACCAATAAATGAAAATAAAACCAAACCAAGGACACATGCGTGTTTAAACAATTCTGAAATAAGGTACAAGTACAATAAAACACAAAAGTGCAATACCAAAGAAGCAAGACTACAAAAACTACAACAACTCCAACTGTCTCGAATAGTAGGGTCCTGCACGGCCTTGGTAGTCCTCCTGGAAAACTGATAGTAAACGTATGGTGAGCTTACACCTATACTCAGCAGGAAAACCTAGTGCTCTCGTGCACAAGTGGGGGGGACATCATAATGTCCCATGAGAACAACAGAAGAAACCAAAACATAGAACGGATTTATATCCACCCAACCTCACCAGACACACTCACCAAAAACACAAAACAACAGGTAGTTGTATATAAGAACAAGAATATTGCGTACACCGCACCATTTCCCCCCACTACCTAGCATCTCTTCCTATTGGAGAATGTCCTGACGCCACCACAGTCTTCCTTCCCACACACACCTGGGCCTCACAAACCACATATCCCACACACACACAGCTGGGCCTCAGAAACCACATACCCCCCCACACACACCTGGGCCCCACAAACCACATATCCCGCCCGCACACACGTGGGACTAACAAACCACATATCCTACCCACGCACACCTGGGCCTCATCCCAAAGATTCATGGGAAAACAAACATGCCCGAAGAATCTTTGGCTAAGAATCACAACAATCAAAACCTACCTAAAGAGTCTTGGGTGTAAGGTTTCCTCAATCCATCACAACCTATCGAAACCTAACCGAAGAGTCCTGGGTGTAAGGTCATCTTAATCCATCACAACCTATAGAAGAAGGAGCATGAATGATCTAGTAACTAAGGGGAAAACACCCTCTCTAATAAATGGGGAGTGTTCGGCACTAGGTGCTCAACATGGGTGGGGTGTGAGAAAACACAAGATATAGATACATATATGTATACCAACACACTTCCCAACCTATGGATACTAAACATAGAAACTGATCACATGCCTCGCCACTACTTCTACGAAGCATGAATACAACAAACAATCCCAACCTTGATTAGGTTTTCATGTTTCAACAGTATTAGTTTATTAGTTCCATAACTAATGGGAAACTATTAAACCCGATGAAGCGTTTCATAGAACCAAATCATGCTAACCACAAATCAAGTTAGATAGAACACAAGAAACAAAATACCAACCTTTTTATCATTAATCAATCCCAAATGATTATTTATGTTTTTAATTCAATATCATTCCCCATAGTACATTTATCAAATTTCAACTTTATTTTAACATCACAACTCATTACTACATCCATGCTGCCACTATAACCACATCTCCATAACCGTATCACAAATCAAGGCTCACGCCACATCATTTCCCATTTAATATCATTTACCACAGCCCAGCTGCCCATTCTATTTGTAATAACCCAGAATTCACCCCCTTTTTAACACACCACGTAACCAAACAAACACCCACATTTTCATTATTCCATTTGGTTCAACGGGGGTGATCACACAAGGGTGCCATATATTAACTTAATCATCCAACATTATGTGATTAACCAATTTCCATATTCCAAAAGTTTATATCCAAAGGAATGGTCTAGAAAGATAGGGAAACATTTAATTGCACAAGAAAATTCCCCCAATGACCATGATTTTCAGTAGGCATAGTCATATTCAATTCAAAACATAATAATAGGATAAACAATGATAAACATAACAACATTCCCCATCCCCGTTCTTTAACCCAGTTATTATCTCTGTTAAACTTGTTCAACTATGTCTCATTAAAGAAAGAGGAAACTCATCCCACATGATGTACAAATTAGAGAGATTCAGGTAAAATCCATACCTCAACGGTGTTTGACGGAAACCACAACGGTCGAAGAACGCTCAAGAAAACCGGGTCGATTCTCCAAAACCCCGCCATAGATCTATCCTCCTAGAAAGATCCAGACCCAGACGCTTCACATTCGGCATCCACAGACTTAGATCTACCCATAACGGGGGTAGATCTAAGAAACTGAGGGAATAGAAAGAGTAGATCATAGAAGATCTAAGAACCCACAAGAATGATCGCATACCTTGACGAACCGGCTTTGATTTGTGAAGATAAGCCTCCAGATCCGCTCTAAAACTCTTGAGAGAGGTTATTCTACCTCCAAGGAAGGGTAATCCCGAGTTATGGATGGTTAGGGGCTCAAAAGAGCAATATAAATGCTAAATGGTCAAGATCATAAAATTTAGGATCTATCATTATGTTCACGCACGACCTAGTCGCACGGTTAGACAAACCGTGCGCTAACCGTGCAGTCACCACTGCCTTCGCCACTCAGCTCGTATGGTTTGGTGGCATAGTTTAGACATACCATGTGCCTCCCGTACAGTTTCTACTTCCATCAAGGACAGCTACGCATGACATGGCCCCACAGCTTAACAAACTATGAGCCAACCATGCGAAAGCAACAGGACTTCCAATTTTCATAAAAAAAACCACCCAAACGCACCTCCATGTCACCTTGATTTTCTGAAACACCTATATCCCCACATTTTCGCAAAAGGATATACCAGAGAGGTTCATCCCATAACATCAAATACCTCTTAAAACATTTTTGTCCCCAAGAATTCGAAACCCAACCCCGAGGAACCCAACAAGATACCTCTTAGGGCTCTCATTATAAAAGGAACTCAACTAACAACTCTAATCATATGGGTTAGGAATTCCTTCTCCTATGTCGAGATATTATCCGCATTAGGCAGTACTGACTCACCTGCATGAGTTTAATCGCATCTTCATTAATGTGTCTCTATTAAGAATTCGGTCTTCTGACATCCATATATTTGGATATTTCCAACTTACACTACCCCCAACACCGTACAACCAACACACTCTCTGAACACATGGATTTTGGAATTCCCTCTTCCATGTCGAGATATTATCCGCTTTAGGTGGTACTGTCTCGCCCGCATGTGTTCAATCACATCTGCATTAAGGCGTCTTGATTAAGGATCCCGTTTTCCCTCTCCCTACACATCTGGACAAGTTACACATTTACAAAGAACATGGAAACAAAACGTTTTACAACCGACAAGCCAAGAATTTCATAATTCAAAGGTACATAGTATAACATCAAAACAAATATCATAAGAACAAAGAAAAATACATGTCAAAACAACTTTGGGTACTAAGAATGAATCTGAGCCTCCTTCTCCCAATTGCTCTCCAAGATGTTTCCATGCCACCAAAACAAACAAACCAAGGTGATGGTTCATCCATGGAGAACCTTCTCTTCATGATCCTCAATTCTGAATGGTCATTCCTCGAAGGTGGCGCCATCCCCCATATCTAACTCTCCCCAGTCAAGGACGTGAGAGTTGTTGTGTAAGTACAGACGAAGCTCAGAGACGTGGATGAAATCATGAACCTTCTCCATCTGAGGTGGCAGGGCCAGCTGATATGGAAACTCACTAACTCTCTTCAGCACCTTGAAAGGTATGATGAACCTAGGGAAGAGCTTACACCCCTTCCCAACCCTCTACTACCCCTATCGAGGGGAAACCATCAATAACACAAGATTTCCCACCTTTAACTCCAAGTGTCTCTTCTGACGATCAGCATAAGACTTCGGTCGGTCCTGAGCTGCTTTCATCCTCTCACGCACAAGCTGGACTTTCTTTGTGGGGCTCTGTACTACCTCTGGCTCAAGAGCACCTGTCTCACAAAACAATGCACAACAAATGGGGGAACCACTTGGTCTTATGTACAAACCCTCAAACAGTGTCATGCCAATAGTAGAGTGGAAGCTGTTCTTGTAGGAAAACTGTAATAAAGGAAAGTGTTTCACCCATGATCCTCCGAAATCCAGAACGCATGCTCGCAGCATGTCCTCCAATGTCATGATAGTCTGCTCTGTCTGCCCATCTGTCTGGTGCTAGAGAGCAGTGCTAAGGCTTAGTTGGGTTCCAAAAGCATGATATAACCCCCTTTAGTATCACAAGTTAAACCGAGTATCCCGATCAGATACGACCATCTTTAGAACTCCATGAAAACGCACCACCTTGTTTATGTACCTATGTGATAAGGTACTCACCGGGACCGAATACTTAATTTCTAAGAAGTGAGATTATTTTGTCAGTAGATCCACCACTACCCAGATAGCATCATAACCACCCTGAGCTCTAGGTTGTCCTGTGACAAAGTCCATTAAGATGTCATCCCACTTCCACTCGGGGACATCTAAAGGATGCAACAAGACACTGAGAACATGGTGTTAATCCTTTACTTTTTGACACACTAGGCACTGAGCCACAAACTATGCCACTGTCCATTTCACCCCGGGCCACCGAAACAGTTCCCTCAGGCCATAATACATTTTTGAAACTCTTGAATGTACCGCCAAGGCTGATCTATGTAAGCATGGAGAACTCCCTCATGAATATTCTCTGGAACAAACAACCTTCCATGAAAAAGAATCTGATGTAAGCTGTAGTCTGACCATCCTTCTAGAGTGTTTCCCTGATCGATACGATCTTGCATTAATTATGCCTCGAAGTCTCCCCACTGAGAGTGTTCCACCTGTTCCAAAAAAGAGGATTGTATCTTCATCTGAAACAAACGGCCTCTAACACCCTCTACCCTTGCATCCAAGTGCATGGCAGCCTACTCTCCCATCACTTTCCAAGAATTATACATTTTTGAACCACTTCCTTATGAGACTTCCTACTCAGTAAATCATCCAAAACATTTCCCTTACCTTCAGTGTAAGATATCTCGAAGTCATAGTCTTGGAGAAACTTGACCCATCTCTATTTCTGTAAGTTCAGGTCACGGTGGGAGAAGATATAACATAATCTCTTGTGATCTGAGAAGACGACAAAGCGCTCAAAAAAGAGGTAATGCCACCATGAATTCAGTGAAAACACAACTGCTACAAGCTCTAGGTCATGGGTGGCATAGTTACGTTCATGAGGGCGCAACTGCCTAGACCCATAACAGATCACGCCCTTCTTCTTCATCAGTACTCACCCCAACCCAAGGCCAGAAGCAACACAAAACACCTCATACAACAACCCTTCCTCTGAAACATTAGTACTAGAGCACTGACCAGCTTCTCCTACAGGTAGTCGAAAGCTTTCTGACACTGCTCTCCCAATAGGAAGACCCGATTCTTCCTAGTCAAAGCAGTCAACGGAGCAGCAACTCGAGAGACGTTCGAAACGAACCTCCGATAATATCCTAACAACCCCAGGAAACAACGAACTTCTGCCATGATCTTTGGTGCCACCCAGGAAGCAGCATCATCCACCTTCAATGGGACCACTGACACTCCATGTTGAGACACCACGTGCCCAAGGAAGTGTACTTATTTCATTAAGAACATACACTTTGACAATTTCCCATAAAACTGGTGGTGTCGAAGGATATCCAAGACTGCCCTGAGATTCTCAACATGCTTTTCCTTTGATCTTGAGTATATTAGGATGTCATTGATAAACACAATGATTAACCTGTCCAGAAACTCTCGGATAACAATGTTCATAAGTCCCATGAACACAGATCGTGCATTTTTAACTCCAAAAGGCATAAATACAAACTCGATGTGCCCATACCTGCACCTAAAAAGCTGTCTTCGAGATGACACTGTCTTTTACCCTCAGATGATGATATCCAACACGTTGATCAATCTTAGAAAACCAACCTTATCCCCTCAGATGGTCGAATATATTATCTATCATTGGAAGGGGGTAACAGTTCTTGAATGTTACCTGATTCAACCTTCGGTAGTCTATGCATAGCATAAGACCACCATCTGCCTTCTTCACGAACAAAACTGGATCACCCCATGGAAACACGATGGGTCGAACAAGACCCTTCTCCATCAGATCTTCAATCTTAATCCACAACTCCCGCAACTCTAAAACTTCCATATGATAAAGGGATATCGAAATCAGACGGGCACCAGGCTGTAAGTATATCCCGAACTCAACGTCACCTCAGGGGGGGGGGGGGGGGGGGTAGAGTCACAACCTCCTCAGGAAAAACATCGAGGAACTCCCAAACAACCCCTAGAACATCCATCATCATGTTATCAGGTGAGACCAATGATAACCCGCCTAACAGGGAAAGGGGATGCTTCACATACCGGATTCCCACCTGATATCTCCTCTCGCCAACAAAAGAAACACGCTACCCAACCTAGTCGGAGAACACAACTATTTTTTGGAAGCAGTAGATAAAGACACTAAAAAACAACCATTCGATGCCTTGGATGTCATAATATGGCTGCATCTATAGCAAAAGAAGATCCCCAATAGATCGATGCACTCACAACATCATCCCACTTCCCCGGAAAACACATGTTACACTGGTCTGACCTCCAACTGGTCTACTCAGCACCATGGGTATGGAAAGTCTCTACACGTATAGAACCAAATCATGGGCTAGAATGGGTGCAAGAAAAGAGTGAAAAGCTCCCGAATCGAACAAAGCAGAAACAAGAGTGCTGAATAAACAAATCATACCATGCATAACCTCTGCTCCTGCCAGAGATGCCAACTCTGCTACGTGAAACTGTCCACGCCCAACTCCTCTGCCTCTCTGTTGTCAACCACCTCCCCGACCACGCCCGGGTCCGGGTCCTTGAGGAGAACCCTGAGGTCCGCCTCTTCTTGCAAAGTCTGCCCCGGTGGAGCAGGATCCTTCTACTGCTGGAAGGGTCTCGCCGACTGCTGGTGCTACTGAGGCGAGCGCTGAACCTGTCCTCCTACACTGTACTGAGCTCGGGTCGGGAACCGACTATGAATGTGCCCGAGAACTCCGCAAGAGAAAAAAATCAGTCCAATGATCGTGAAAAAGGGACGAGGACCCAAAGATCTAAACTTGAACTGCTGGGGCCTGCTCCCTACTGGCATGAATCGAGAAGGTCCTGTCGCAGGAGACCTGCTGCTGACTACCTTCCCCTTCGACGAACCGGGCTTGATCCCCTCTCATGGTGCACCTCCCCGCGAGTTCATCCTCTCTACAACCTCTGCCTTCTTCTATACTTCCATGTACGTCAGAAGGGTGAAGGGGGTGACAACATACTGGAGCGAAGGACGAAACGCCTCCTCCAAACATCTCACCCGAGACTCCTCATCTGGATAGAGATACAAAGAAAAGTGTAGGAGACCCTTAAACTTGATCCCCAATTCTCGTACTGACATACTCCCCTACAGGAGGGAGAGTAACTCCTACCACTTCTCTTCCTTGATCATGGAAGAAAGGAATTCCTCTCGGAACTCATTCTCAAAGTCAGCCCACAAAACATATGCCTCTAACCTCTCCCCGAGGTAGAGCGTCCACCACTGTCGCGCCGCAGCACTCAGCTGACTGACTATTAGGGGAACCCAGTTCACCCTCAGAGCATAGATCAAAGTAAAAGTGACCCCTATCTCCTCAATCCACCCCTCCATCTCCATATCTGAAGTACTACCCTCGTACTTCTTGAGGGTTTGTCGCTGAAATGAACGGAGAGCCTTCTTCAACTGATTATCTTCCTCCTCTAGGTAAATCCTCAAATGATGGACCGCCGGAATCTGCTGGGTCTCCACTGTCTAAGTTACCCGGGGACGATGTCAAGGTTCCATAGCTGTACAGTAAACAAAGATCGCCTAAGCCTCAGTAGTAAGGAAATTCCTCAAGGTTTCATTTTATCACATTATTTCAATTTCATTCCCAGAACACCCAAATCAAGTAAAACACAAACATGATGATACATGTACATTCCCTAGGGTCTCTACCCTAAAATCAATGTAGTATCACTTGGTCATTCGGTAGGCTCAGAGTCCTTGCATCGGATCAGGGGGGGCCCTAAAATCTCTTGTCCTAGCTGGTCTTCCTTGGCCTATATCACGAACCGTGATCACCTAACACTGTTTCCCTACCATCCCATGTAATCCTCATTGTTCCAAACTCAGGCTCCATCCTATCTCTAAACCATCACCTCTAATACCATTATGTCACGACCCCCTCCCACCAAAGATTCCCCTTCTGAGCTATAAATGGTGAAAGGGACATAATGACGCCCGAGTCCCGCCTCCAGTAGGCCCCAGAGTGGCGACTAGAACCACGGGTATGAGTTTTCACAAATATGGGAGGCATTACCCTTTTTATTATTTATGATCATGATATAGGATGAGTGAAACACCAAAAGGAAAATGAACAAGTAAATGAAATTAAACCCAAACTAATCCCTCATGCATGTTTAAACAATTATGAAACATGGTAAAAGTACATGAAAACTAAAAAGCGCAATACCAATGAAACCAGAGTACAACAACTCCAACAACTCCAACTGTCCCGACTAGTATGGTCCCGCATGGCCCTAGTAGTCCTCTAGGAATCTTGAATGTAAATTTAGGGTGAGAATACAAGTATACTCAGTAGGGAATCCTAAATCTCTCATGCACAGGTGGGGGGACATCCTAATGTCCCTTGAGAACAACAGAAGAATCCAAAACCTATCAAGGAGTTCTATCCCCCCAATCTCACCATCCACGCTCACAAAAAACACAAATCAACATATATTAGTATATAAGAACAATAATATTGGGTAACCCGCGCTATTTCCCCCCACTGGCTAGCGGCTCTTCCT
The DNA here is from genome assembly GCA_963277665.1 of Viscum album. Classification (NCBI taxonomy): domain Eukaryota; kingdom Viridiplantae; phylum Streptophyta; class Magnoliopsida; order Santalales; family Viscaceae; genus Viscum; species Viscum album. The sequence goes on along the minus strand of OY728148.1, from coordinate 62,149,440 downwards.
AACGGCGAATGTCTTGAAGCTACCACACTCTTCCTTCCGGCACACACTTGGGCCTCACAAACCACATATCCCGCCCGCACAAACCTTATCCTCACAGACCACATATCACGCCCGCACACACCTGGGCCTCACAAACCACATATCCCACCCGCACACACCTCGTCCTAAAAATCTATATATCCCGCTCGCACACACCGGGGCCTCACAAACCACATATCCCACCTGCACACACCTGGGAGTCATCCCGAATATTATTTGGAAAACAAACCTTCCCGAAGAGTCTTGGGCTAAGAATCACACCAATAGAAACCTACCCGAATAATCTTGGGTGTAAGGTTTCCTCAAGACATCACAGCCTATCGAAACCAACCGGAAGAGTCTTCGGTGTATGGTTGCGTCATCCCATGACAACCTATGGAAGAAGAAGCAGGAAAGTGCTAGTAACTATAGGGAAAAAACCCACTCCCATAAAATGGGATTGTTCGGCACTAGGTGCTCAACATGGGTGGGGTGAGACAAAAGACAAGATATAAATACATATATGTATACCAACACACAGCCCAACCTATGTCTTCTAATCAAAGAAATTGACCGCGTGCCTTAGCACTGCTACTAGGAAGCATGCATACAAAAAACAATCCCAACCCCATTCAGGTTTTTATGTTTCAACATTATTTGTTTATTAGATCCTTAAATACTAGGAAACAATCAAACCAGATCGATTTTTTCATAGAACAAAATCCGGCCAACCAGAAGTCAAGTTAGATAGAACACAAGAAACACGAAACCACCATTTTTAACATCAATAAATCCCCATTGATTGATCTAATGTTTAATTCAGTATCGTTCTCCAAAATGCATTTATCAAATTTCCACTTTCTTTTAACACCACAACTCATTATTGAATCCCTACTGCCACTATAACCACATCTCCACAACTGTATCACAAAACAAGGATCATGCCTAATCAATGCCACTTTAATATAATTTACTGCAGCCCCGCTGCCCATCCTATTCATAATAACCCATGATTGTCCCCTTTTTTTACACACCACATTACTAAGCCAACACCCACATTTTAATTATCTTATTTGGTTCTATGGGGGTGATTACAAAAGGGTTCCAGATATTCAATTTAATCATCAAACATTATGTGATTAAACAATTTCCATATTCTGCAAGTTTCCATCCAATGAAATGATCTAGAATGATAGGGAAACATTTAATTGCTCAAGAAAAGGCCCCCAACGACCGTGATTTTCCGTAGGCATAAAACTATTCAATTCACAACATAACAATAGGATAAACAATGATAAACATAACAACTATCCCCATCCCCATTCATTAATCTAGTTATTATCTTTATTAAACTAGTTCAACTATGTCTTGTGAAAGCAAGAGGACACCCATACCGCATGATGCACAAATTGAAGAGACGAAGGTAAAATCCCTACCTCAAAGGTTTTTGATGGAAACCACAACAGTGGATGAATGCTCAAGAAACCCAGGTCGATTCTCCGAAACCCTACCTTAGATCACTCCTCCTAGTAAGATCAAGACCAAGACTCATCACATTCGACATATACACACATAGATCTACCCATAATGGGAGTAGATCTATGAAACGAAGGGAAGAGAAGGAGTAGATCTGAGAAGATCTAAGAACCCAACAAGAACGATCACATACCATTAGGAAACGTCTTTGATTTGTGAAGAGAAGCATCCAGATCGCCTCCAAAACTCTTGGGATAGGTTCTTCTACCTCTAAAGAAGGGTAGTCCCATGTTATGGCAGATTAGGGGCATAAATGAACAATATAAAGGCTAAATGGTCAAGATCCTAAAATTTAGGATCTAACTTTATGTTCCTGCATGGCCTAGTCACACAGTTAGACAAACCGTGCACTAACTGTGAGGTCACCACTGCCTTATCCACATAGCTCGCACGGTTTGGCGGCATGGTTTAGACAAACCATGCGCCTCCCGTGCGGTCTCTACTGCCATCAAGGACAGGTACGCACGACTTGGCCGCATAGTTTAACTAACTGTGTGCCAACCGTGTGAAAGCTACATGACTTCCAGTTTTCTTTAAAAAAACCACCCAAACGCACCTCCAAGTCACCTTGATTTCCTGAAACACCTTTAGATGCTCATTTTTAAAAAGGAATGCTTCAGAGTGTTCTGGTTCATTACAACAAAATATATCAACATATATGATAGTTCATGAATTATTCACTCATATTGAACATCTATACGAGGAATATATTTAATGATGAAACTCAACCTAATAACAATATAATATAGGTGACATCTCATGGACTATGAAATAAAATTTATATTCACATGATACACATTTGAAGATGGAACTCCATGGTAAATAATCATATCTTTAATGTATATCCTCAAATGATAGTCCAAAGGATTTTTTTCACTAAAACCAATTAAGTGTGATTAAATTGTAAGGTTATCATGTAGAACCCATATAGAATTTATACCTTTAGACGTTTTATGGAGTATAAATACAAAATCAGTGGTGATTTTTTCAAATTTACATCATGATATTGGTAATGAATGATAGATCACCACATATATTTTCCTCTTATTAGTAACGTTCTAATATACAAATCATTATGATTTAAATATAATAATAACACTCTTCCTTAAATACCACAAAAAAATAATCATATAAATATTTATACATCATTGTACATCCAAGATTAATATATAATAAATAACTATCACCATCCTCTAACAAATCCACCTTCCAATATTTTAAAGGTGTAATATATATATGGTTTCTGAATCATATCATTCCATCACAATTTATGTTCAAATAAAAATCATTTATCAAATTCATATTTTCCAATATATCATTCTTTTTCACCGCATTAATAATTACATAGATATATGGTTAAAAATTTATTTGAGAAAGATACTATTTAACTTAATCTATAATTATTTATAGATCCATCTATTAAAATTTATAAATTTTTTATCTATTTTTATCCACATTATGCATCTTCAAGAAAAATTTATTCAACACAAAAAAATAAACCCCTATTTTTTATTTCCATGCGTGATAATATATTGAGTTTATATAATCACTAGTCATTTTAAACCATATAAAATAGCACTTATCTTATATTATTTATTTAAATATATTTTTTATATTTCTAAATAGTATATATATATATATATCAATTTTCCCCATAATGAAAATTCCTCAAATTTTTTTAATGAAAATATTATCATATATAACTCTAATTTTTGTGTTTTGTAAATTTTCTCATAAACCATCAATTTAATTGAGTAATATGTTGTAGCCATGTAATTATACATAATAAAAAATCACATTCTATTTTTTCATGAATCTGTAGTTATTCTAAACACTTCACCACAACATGGTAATGTTAGCAGAAATGTATTGACTAATCTTATCATCAGTTCCATGAAATATTACACCCATTAATCGATCTAAAAGAACATGGACCCCTCATGATTTGACATGGTGAGATGATTAGATACCCATGTAATATGATCCACATGATATGTACAATGTCCAACCAAATCCATAAAATATCAATTATTATTCATAATTGTTGGTCAATGAAACTATTCAATTTCTCATATATTTGATGGGGCCACTGATATAACCTCAAAAAATATTATATAACCCATAAATAACAACAATATAAACAATAAAATATTGTTTTTTCTAATATATTTAAATTCCCCATGGTCATCTGTAAAATATTAATATTATCTTCATTCCTTTCCTATCTAATTGATTAGATAATAATATCTTTTATAAAGACTACAAATATTAGACAAGGTAAAATATAAATTAATATTTATTATATAGTTGATGTTATTCAAGGATTTAATTATATCAAATGGAGTAAATATATACTAATAGTCCCTATAACTTATAATCAGCTCTATTTTTTGTAATATACTCTCTTTTTAAACTCATTTGATGTTAACCATAAAGAATTTATATCTTATAAAAATATTGATCTCCACAACATTGATAAAAAAATTCACCAAAATGGGGTTGAGGATACATTATAGTTTTTTTGGAATTGTTAAATACAATATAAATAGAAAATAAACATCTATCCCTCTATATATTTGACATAGATAATGGGTTCACCTCATGTTGATTTACATAGCTAAATGAATCACTATTCATGATTCATCTAGATTTCACTAAAATATCATTCAACTCAGAGGGAAATATTATCTAAGGAGTTTTTTTAATTATGGATGGAAGATTGTATGTCTTATATTGAAAAAAAAAACATCAAAATTCAATAAAAGTGTAGGAAAATATTTTGGATTTACATCAACAAACACTCGCACAATATGAATATCATTGATTATGAGTTTATCTCAAAACATTTGATATAAATTTTCCTTTATATTAGGAATAAAAACACATATAATCAATCTGAAATCAATTAGAATGAAATATTTTTCATAAAAATAATAAATTTTCATTGTTTTTTTTGAATATCATACATCACATACCTTCTTCAATAATTGATTTGGAATTTATGTAGACAAGGGAAATCCATGTATAGAATATCATAAAATTAAAATAATGAAAAAATATAAATATTTAGAAGAAGAACATTTCCAAAAAATATCTATCAGATATGAATCATGTATATGAGATGTGATAATTGTTCCATTATTGGTTTTCACTATTAATTCTATAACGATCCCTATGGGTCATTTCCAGATACTGTAAAAAAATAATCATAAATAAATTATTTTTTATGCATAGCTAAATATGACATTAGTTATTCAGGAGTTTACGGTAGTTTTAAATTTATCCATTTTATTATCAAAACCGTCATAAAAAATTGGTATTGAATGATATTTTTTTATTTTTCTCTATTTAACAGGATATTGATTATGATAATCACAATTAACCATCAGATTTAGGTATAGTTTAGAATAGTTCACATTCGAATTTTATTTGATTAATTGAATAGTTGGTGGTGAATTTTGTTGATATTTATATCTATTCACATTAGTAGTTAACTTCACTATATCATATATTAATTTTATTTCACGATTACCATATATTCCCAATATAAAACATCAATAATTGTCATTAATATAGTTTCCTCCATGTTTTATATAACATATTGATTATAAATGTTATCTCTTCTTTTTCTATACATGTTAAATATTTTTTCCATTAAACTACATATTAACATTCTTATCAAGAAAATATTATTGACCATTAAATCAAATACCTATCTAAAACAATATATCACATTAAACGATATCATTATTACAGTGAATTTCTCTTATGATAACTCCCAAACGAGAATTGTTTCAGTACAAAAATGAATAAATTAACTTTACATTCTGGTTGGTTGATAATTTCAAGATCTTACATAAAATGACTTGTTAAATTATCCTTTTAGGTACCAAAATATTCATTATCCTTCATCATTATCTCAAGGAACTACTAAATAAATTTAATATGATGAATTCTTTGGAATTACTTGTCAAAAAATATAATATTAAACTTATTTTATTCAATTTAATCAATTTAATATTATTTCTTCATGTTTTTTAGGATGTTCCACCATTTATATTCATTTCTATCCAAATGATAGATGTACAAAATAATATTTTCATGGTCTTCTCACTGAGAAATTGTAAAAATAATTTTAGTGGTAATAATCTATTTCTTAGAATCCAGTGATTTTTTAGAACCAATTAAATATGATGGAAATTTACTCAAGAATGATTTATGATAAATTTTTTCACTAGATAGCTTGTTTTAATGTTCAACATGATTCATATCCTGTGTAATTTTCATTAGAATCAAACCCAAAATTTCTATTTTATATCCAATAAAATTATATTTCTCATGAGAACAGTCATATAATTATCTATTTATTTTTTTATTAACAATCTTTCATCGTGTTTTATCCATATAAAGACACACAAAATCATATAGTAATAATAAGTAATCAAAATAAAATAAATTCACTTGATTTATTAATCATGACACCATATTTTAATCTATGAAATCATCATTTTAATATAATTTTTTATTTGAAACTTTTTATTCCCTTTTTAAATTTTATTAATTGTTTTTCAAATATCGAAGGAAAATATATCAAGATTTTCTATCCTGGTGTTACTCATGTATAAATTTTAAATAATGGGTAGTGATTGAGTCCATATCAATGCACTATTTTTTAGAGTTATTACCCCTAGGTAAATCTATTATAGAGACACATCCACTTGTATTATTTTAGAATAGATGCAATTAATTGGAATCTAGATTCCATACCCATCACTAAATTTTAATGATATTTTCCTAAACCATGACTCATATATAGAATTACTCATATGCAAATATATAAAACCAATAATAAACTCCAATGGGATGTGACAAATGTTTTTTCATCCTATTTATTAGAAGTTAAATAAACATATCTATTGGTACCAAATATAATTACCCAATCATTAATACATAGATATTTCATTTATTTTAGTAACATTCATTACATTACACAAAAAAACTACTTAGGATCACTAAGCTATAGTGTCTTATGAAAAACCATAACATAAAAAACTGACTTATAAGAGTTCTACATCATCTCTCAATTTGTTCCTCATAACTCAAAAATTGCTTATACATATCACACATAATACATATAATCATAACATAGGTAATAGAAACATAATAAAGGGTGTGATGAGATTCTCATCAAGGGTAAAAAATTGAAATTCATAAACATAATATGAGAATAAAAAATGATAACTTCTGAATGACATATTAAAACCATACCCAATATTAGAGTGATCCAAATTCTGAGTCATTCTATAAATATTATATGATTATAATACATGAATGAATGGAAATAAATTTATATGAACCATTATATAATTATATTAAAAATAGAAATGTAAATGATCCATAAATTGTTTTAAAAAAATATAAACATTAGCTTAATAGTTGTGGGTTATTAGCATGTCTACCATAGTTCTATTGAATGGCATTCTAAACCATCATAGTAGTCATTGTTCATTCCCAAAATTATTATTGTTAAAAAATTTCCTTAATAAACTAGTTGAAATCAAAGTTAATTTCAATTTTATGTCATGATATATTAATATAAATCAAATTCATTGGAAAAATATACAGGAACAAACTCTCATATATGGTAAATAATACATACATTTAGAATAATATCATAAAACAATCATCAATTATTAACCTATGAAAACAAATGGTTTATATAAAAATTACATTATATTAATACCCTTGGAATGATATGAGTTGCATAAAACATTTCATCATAGAATTGTCCAAAGAATTGTAACAAGCCTCACAAACATCTACTCATCAAAAAAATACCATAAATAGACTAAATTATGATTTTATTATTTGGTCATACCCCAAAAAATTATTACACAAAAGGTAAAGATGTCATAAAATATAAAAACAATATGTTGAAAAGAACAACATTAAGAATATTTTGAGGAAAATTACGATTCTTGAATATAAAAATTTAAAAATAAGAAAATAATGAAATATTCTAAAAAAATTAATTGAAAATACTATTTGAATGTTTTTAATTTAACATTAAAAATTTGTGTGTCTATGATTATGGGAAATTCCATTAATTTTGTATGTCTTAAAAACAAATTTTAACATGACATTATTAGTAAAAAACAAATAATCATTTTATTGCAAAAACATTAAAATTATTTTTATATATATCTAATAATAATTTTATAACATGTGTACACAGTTAATTAATCCAGCCATTGGTTAATTTTAATAATTTTTTAAAAAGTTTTTAGAAAACACATATATAAAAGTTATTGGATTTTTTTATGAAATAATGAAATAACTTATGTTTACTTTAAAAACATAATTTTTCAATAATTAGTACATAAATATATGTAATTATTGGAACACATGTATTCTCATTAAAAAATACAAGTAAAAAATTCACAGTATTCTTGATAATTAAATCATAATATTTAGTCATCAAAAAAATATTACTAAATAATCTCTATTTACAGTGAGATTCAAACATCAATACCATCCCACTTTTGTAAATTTTTAATAGTAATCAACGTTAAATAATAAAATGAAATTAAACATTAAATATAATTAAATTAAGGATATTAATGATATAAATTTTCAATTTGGATTTGTATAAAACTCTTAAAATAATATATGTAAATAAAATATGATATGTCTCAATGAATATATATTAATGAACAAATACGTCACCATATGTCTCGAATTCCTTTCAACATGCTCCAAAAAAATGTGTTATAAATATATTTTTATTATGAGTAATTTAAAGAAACATATACATATATATATATATATATCCTACCATATATTACTTACTTATTATATGTTAATACCCTTTTATTATCAATACTATGTCAAAATCATGTTTATGGAAATAACTTATTTTTTATGTGTGTTTTGTTGTGTTATTTTTGGTCATATTAAATTTATCATAATTCCATAATATCCAATAATTTACAAACATTAAAAAAATAACATATTATATATATATATAATAAATCTGTAAAGTGTAGATATTTAAAATGTAAAACACTATTTTTAGAGATTTTAGGTCATTTTATGCATGAAATAGGATTCCCTTTTCGAAAATGGAAAACTAACAGAATGAATTATAACATTTCAACTTGATAAAATACTGTGGCTTCATATATATACCACATATATCATTAAATTTACAATAATAAACTCATAAGAAAATAATTTGTTAAAATAATTATAATTGCTTTGTGAGATGGTAGTTTTTCATACACAACAAGAATTTTTTCATATTTCAACAAGTTGGGAGTAAAAAATATAGATGTAGTATTGTATTTATTGAGGTATGGAAAATTAAAAAATAAAATTGTTAATAATTTAATACATCATAGTATCTATAAATTACATGTTGGAAAGAAAAATTAATAAAACCATTTTTTGATATTTTATTCCACCACACACATGAATAATAGTTTATATTTCAATTTCATAGAACACGATATGGATATATGTTATAACATTAAAATAAATAAGTAAAATAACATGAGTTATAATTTTATAAATATATTTGTAACATAATAATATTTAATGTAGCTAAATGAAGAAGGAAAATAATAACACATAGTTTAAAACATTACCTCTTCTTCAGACAAATGTTGTATGTTTAACTTAATAACAAAATAGTTTGTCTATATGATATAAAAAGTACCTATATGTGTGGTTATGGATGTAAAGATTTTATTTGGAATTTTTCTATGATTATATGAATGTTTTAAATGTTTAATGTGGATTGGATATTGAGTGAACATATATATGTGGGGGAGAGGACAGATGTAGAATTTTCTAAGTCTAATTTGTAGCAATATTTTTCATGAAATAGGATTATCCATAATAGGAAAAGGATGAACCTTAAATTTTATAAGGTCTAAATATGGACATAAAATGTGTTTTGGGAATGATTTTATGACATTTCACTTCTCTTCATTTTAGTTTATCCCCTGGATAACATGTTTAAATCATAGAGGAAACAATTAGTTTATTCGATATTCAAAATAAATTGTAGATAGAAAATATGATAAATATTTATAATATTAATAATACATTATAAATATATAGAATCCATTTATCTAAATTGATTTCAAAGATATACAATATTTGAATTTAAAATTAAACCTAATAACATGAATAAAAACTTTTCAAGAATGAGAAATGTTTCCAAATATAAAAAAGTTTTTATATCAATAATTAGTATTAAATTGATTAATAAAAAATATATTGGATTGAAAATAATAAAATTTACCTAATAATAATTTTATATTGTTTTATAAAAAAATATTATACACATAATATTTCTAAATGAAAATCTAGGTTTCCCTGAAAAATCATATTTATCACTAATCATAAAAAAATAATAAATTCAAAATAAAATGAATAAATTAATCAACCAATGATATTTATCTGTTGTTTATTAAAATATATTTTATTATTTTAATATAAATTTACATGTTTCATAATAAATTTTAATTATTTTTTCTAAAAAAATATATTCCATTCTGGAATATGTATAATATTCGAAACATATAAATGAATTACCAAAATAAAAATACATTTTATAATCATGTTGTATTTATTTATTGAATAAATAGAAAACATTTCAGATTTAGTTAATCCGTTTCAAATTTATAATTTTAATCACTATTTTAAATTGTGTACGTAAAATTATTTTTAATATAATATTTCTTTTTAGTAGAACTCTTTGTTGTGTGTATCACATGATATCAAAAACATTTAACATACATGAAAAAATAATAGTTTATTTAATATTAATGTGATAAAAATAAAACATCCCATTTATAAAATAATTTTCCCTCGAATTAGAAATTTTTTTGAATGGTCAATGGGGACCTGAATGTAAAAATTTGTCATGTCTTAGGTGAATATTGAATATTAAATTTAATACAAAAATACAAAAACCTTTCATGTGGATCTAATTTTGAAATGATATATAAAATTTTCGCTTATATAATGTTAAGAAAATGTTATATTTCACCAAAATAATCTATATCGTTTGTAAAATAATATAACTAGTCAATATAAAATATTGAAATTTTGGGACTATATTGTTTAGTGGTTCAGTATGAATTTCATTCTAAAAAACAATCCACAATGGTATTTCAATATATATTCTAGATGAACCTATATCCCAAAAGAATATGTAAATAAATGAGTAAACATTAATTAATTTTATTCATATTTATTCAGTTTTAATAAAATATACTTTTTATTATACAATTGACCACAATAATTTCCCACAAAAGTAACTAAAAGAGAACTTAATCAATGATCTGTTATGAAAAAAATTAAAAAAAATCAATATTTCAATGAAATGTTTTTAATATCCCAAATATTAATTAAGGAAAATTTCCCTCGATCTAATTTAATATCTTATTATGTAAAATTTTCATATAATACATATGATCTTTTTTGGTTTTATGTATTTTTTATTTTAAAATTACATTAATAATGGTTGTTGTTTCTAATATAGAAATTAAATAGTGATCAGATGATTAGTATAAATATATGGCTTTACCAAATTCAATTTACTCAGACAAAGGATGTGTTGACCTCATCCAGAACATTTACTAAGTATAAAGCCTAATTATCAGAGATTATAATAGAGGTACTGTCACTAGGATTCTCTCTAGGCCAAGACCAATATGAGTTTCAACATGTTAAGCTTGGAAATAATTACCTACGAGAGAAGTGAGAGTTAATAGAGATTAGCACCTGAGCAATGTTATCCGAGATTCCCCAAGAATCTATCACAATTTCAAAACATACTATTAAGCCTTATGAAGCTGTTATAAGGGGTTATATAACATGACCCCGTCACTATGATTATGAGCCTTAGTTTGGTATATAATAAAGAATATACATTAATTTTGTTATTGTTAATTTCTAAAAGTTTTTTAAAGAACAAATGATATTTTTTCAATTAAGAAATCTATTTTGGAGAATTAATGGGATTTTGAATTAAATAATATTTAAATAAAATATTATTACTAAATTATTTGTTAATTAATATAAATTATCATATAATTTTTTTGAATAAAATTGTACTTTTTGTTGTGGTTTGAATGTTGTTTTCATCAAAACCCGTGACTTTTGGATAAATGACATATTTTATTTTAAAAGAGAAAATTTACATAATTTTCAAATTATTTAGATAAAATGAATATTGTTTTTGGAATTAGGATGTTTAATTTAACCAACAATGAATTTTTCCTAATTTTTTGAGACATTCAAATTTTTAGGTTAAAATTCAATGACGTTTAAATATATAATTTATTTTATTTCAACATAGTGACCCAAAAGTTATGTAATAATGTAATATATAAGTAATATTTGGACAAAATATTTATTTACTTTAAAAATTGTGAATTTATATTTGTTTGATTAATTTTATGGTGCATTATTGTATCCTCCACGATTTATAAAATATTATAACTTTTTTAAATGATTTCTTTGAGAGCGTGACTCAACTCTATATAAGAATGAATAATATTTTAATAAGTTCTGAAATTATCATTATAAAATAACGTATTCCAATCCACTTTTTCAAAAAACATGGGAACAACCCTTGGTTGGTTTTGGGTTTGATTAGATTAATGTGTAGTGTCCAAAACCTAAATAGTAAAGAATTCCCTCTCCTCCTTATATAAACACAATCAATATCCCATTACTCTAAACTCAAAACATTTATAGACTAATAGGAATATTTCCTCCTCTCTTTATAATACACCCATGGATCCCCAAAATCATAAAAATCCTATATCAATCCTCTCCCAGGCCTCTAGGATCACACTTTCAAGTAAGGTATTCTCGCATTCGATCCATACATTTTTAGTCCATGTTTCCTTATATTTTTATGCCCACTAATTTTCAATTAAAAATGTTGGGATATGATTTTGTACCTCCATAATATTTTATTCATTATGTTTTAATGATTATATACCCCTTTCTTTCTCATTAATTCATCATATGTAAACCTATTACCATGCCGAAATTCTTTAAAGGATTTTCTCTCCTCATTTACATTCAAGAAATTATTTTAAACTATGCGTCTAAATTCCATTACATATGTTGGGACATGTATTATATGACCCCCGTACATTATATTTCATGTAAATATGATTAAATACCCATTTCTCTCTCATCAAAAATTTTTATGAATTCTTATGTCACACCATTACGCTTCCAAAATTGCACCATGGTTTTCCAATCCAAAGTCATTGTGTAGTGAATACCATGATCATTTTTATATCAAGGGATTAACATTTATGCACATTTAAATATTTATTATATAGATTCATTTAGGTATAAAACATTCCATTATCACATAATAAATGATGATGTTGAATGATTCCATGTTTTTTATCCATGTCTCACCCTGATGAAAGAAATGAAATGTTTATAATTTGTGTGACCTAATAGTACCTCAATGCATTAGGAATAGATTTCTATCATGACACATCATGTCCAATGAGGGTATACTCATGATAATTCTAGTGAAATGAGGGGTTAATCATGATAAATCAAGTTAAATAAGGTTTTAATCAAGAAAATTCATGTGCAATGAGGTTTTACTCATGCACCATGTTCAACGAGCTTTGGCTCATGCTAATATCCAGTTAAATTCGGTTTCCACATTTCAATTTTATGATAATCATGTAATATCACGACTATAAGTTCATGTTTCTCTTATTATCAATTGATATTACAATTTCCTAATATGTGTTGTATTTTTCATTATTATGCTTTTTTACCCCCATAGTGTGCTTTATAGCTCACCCAATTCTTATGTTTGTCCTCGGGTTATCTCATGCAATGCTATGTACGAACAAAGGTTGTGGTATTTTATAATATTTTTTCAATAAATATGTTTTTGTTTTTATGTCATAAAATGTAATTTAATATTAATACTCCCCAAATACCATAGAACTCTCTAGAATCATAGTTGACATACGTGCATGATTATGTAATAAATCATGTTAACGTTTGTAATAAAGATAACAATAGTTATAATTGGTATCAGAGGGAGGATTAGTTATATTTGGATTAGGATTAGAAAACCATATTGAAATAATTTGGTAGAAGACTAAGTGTAATAAAAACATATATATGTTTTATTGACTATAAAGTATGTGTTTTATCAATAAAATACATTCTAGTCTAAATACGAACAAGTAGAGGTTGATTTAGAATAAATGTGTCTATGGGTCAAACCTGAAAACACCACATTGAGCTAGATGCGAATGGTAACTGGTGCACGTAAAGGGAATTTTCTTACTCTTGATTATGAAATTCTCGGGAGATAATATTTGGTAAATTCATAATCTTAGTATGAACCATAATAAATAGAATAAAAAATCCCCCTTAGAATATATGTTGGGAAGTACATCATGTATAACATAGATTAAAGACTATGAATTTATAAGTTATGGGAATAAATGTAATTTATATGTATTCCATTTTTTTCATTTGATTCCCCTTAATGTGTTACCCCTAACATTCCTTTTATTTTAGAAAATGGATGGTAGTAGTAGGACTTGGGATAACAACTAGTGAGAAGATCAATGTGATTAATATTCTAAATTTATTTTCCTAATCTGATGGGAGTGGGAATCACAATATTTTTTAGGATACTCTCGCAGTTAACTCAATTTTTTAATAGAAACATGGGTCAAGAGTATTTTACAACATCCATAATAAAGAACAAGACACAGTGGAGATATTCTTTAGAAAATGGCCTCATACTTTCATTGGTTCATATGATCGCTCAATCTCCGAAAAAAGGATCAAATACACTGAGAAGTTCATCTCCATCCTTTAATGATTTGAACTAGAGAAGGTTCTACGATATTCTTATCATATCAAGGGTGAACCTGAACAATAGTGGAAATTGATAAAAAAAATACGAAGAATTAGGAAGAGATCAAGGTATTGGAATGCAATGATATCCAGAAAATGTTTTTTGATAAATATTTTCAATGAATCCTCCTACTTAAGATAGAGAGAGACTTCCTTTACATCAATAAAAAGAATAAAAATCCAACAGAGAGTATAAAGAAAATTTCACAAGGCTTTCATTATACGCATTCTGTCTTCTTTGTTACCCCCGAATTCATGGTTAACCTATTTTTTGGTGGGTGAAAACCTAGCCTACGGAAAACACTAGATATCAGTGACATCGATATCTATGAAGAAATTGTCTAATATTCCCTCAGTTTTGAAATTGATATGATCAAATCTCCAGGGTAGCATGGGTATAGGATGTGTAAAGTGGACTTTAATTTTGGTGGTCTGATGTATAAATCCAATAGTGATAAAAACTTCTATCACTCCCTCATCAATGGTGCTGAAATAAGAACCCCCGAAATTTTCCGAAGTGGTGAGGAAAAACTTTAGGTGTGGAATGGAAGGGCACCTGAACATTATCCATCATCATGAGAACCCCACTATTATGACTATGGAGAAGAAATCTCCATTTTACCCTCAACACATGTTCATTTCTCCAAAAGAAAAGAACCAGTGTCATCACTAACAACATCCAAGGTACCAAGGGCGGTCTTTTTCCATCACTACTACCAAAGAGAACCCCAAAAAAGCGGTAATAGGTACACTAGTTCTTCATTCAAGAATAGGGAACCCACATTTCAATTCTAGTTCTATGAATTATTTTATATCCCAAATTTTTATTAGAACAATATGAATCCCACAACATATCATGTAAGTAGAGATGTTGGTCATAATGAAAAATGGGGAAATCATTAAATCCCGTAAATTTAACTCCTCTCCTGTCACAATCTATGGATTTAACATCCTAAAAAACCTATTTATACTCCCTCTGGTGGAGTTTGAAGCAATTCATGAAAGGGTTTTTAATTCACTATACGAAGCTAATATAAATTTCCATGAGAGGGAAATCACTTTCTATATGTTTAGTCGACCCCCAATTGTGTACAAGTGCAAGGAGGTTGATGAATCTTATTTATCACAATCATCTCAATCTTGTATATTATTACCATGTGAGCATGCATATATTTCAAAAATTACTGAGTCTATTGAAGAAAGTATCCTTGACGAAATTCTTATTATGAGGGAATTTTATAATGGGTTCCTAGAAGAATTTCGCATCCTTACTCATAGAATCAATGTTGACTTATCTATTGATGTTATACATGGATATTTTCCAATATCCATGAATATGTATAGAGTAGATTGTCTGAATCATGATTATTATAAGAAAAAACTATAGAAGAATATGGATAAAGGGTTTATACACTCATGTGTATTACTATGGGGTACACCAGTCCTCTTCATCATGATGAAGTATAGTTCAATGCACCATTTCATTGATTATTATGAGCTCAATAAAATCACTATAATGAAAATGTGTCCTCTTCCACAAATTTATGACATATTCTATATGCTATATAGAGAACAATAATTCTCCATGGTGTATATGTGGTCAATATATTACCATGTAAGGTTGAAGAATGTATACATCCCCAAAATTGCTTTTCATAAAAATTACATGCACTATGTATTCATAGTAATGCATTTTTTAATCTCTAATTATAAATAAATATTCATGGAACTGATGAATAGAGTCTTTAGAGAATACCTCGATAAATTTGTTATAGTCTTTATAAACCATATTCTAATATACTCCAAATCCCAGGAGGAGCTTGGGGAAAATTGAAGCACAATGATATAGTCCTTGAGAAAGGAGAAACTCTAGGAATTGCATAGAAAGTGTGAGTTTTGGTTGAAGGATGTCTCATTCTGGGGTTATTTAATCACCAGAAATGGGATATCTATGGATCCCTCCAAGAGAAATGAAATTAAGGGATGGATGAGGCCAACCTCAGTGACATATCTCTTTAGCTTCACGGGGTTTTCTAGATATTATCACCAATTTATGAGATGTTATTCAGGATTGTCAAACTGTATTACCAAGAGGAATTAGAAGGGGCCATGTTTTCATTGAGTGGTGAATGCGAATAGATCATTAAGCAGTTGAAAAGAAGTCTTATCACTATGGTTGTCCTCGCACTAACAGGAAGTGGAATATTTTTTTGGTATTTAGTGAATCTATGAAGAAGGGAATGAGGTGTGTGTTGATGATAAATGACAAAGTCATTTTCTATGCATTAAGAAAATTGAAATTTCAACACCAAAACTATCCAACACCTGATATGTAGTTGGCTGTAGTAATATTTTCTTTAATGATTTTGGAACAATTATCTCTTTGGGGAGAATTTTGAAATATATATGGAACACAAAAGCCTCAAGTATATATTCACATATAAAAAGTTGAATATGCACCAACGAATATTTTTAGAGCTAATCAAAAGCAATTACTTCTCAATCCATTACCACCCAGGGAAAACAAAAAAGGTTGTAGGTGATTTAATTATAATTTACACGAGTATTCTATCATTGATGATTTTTGGAAAGGATCCAGTATTCTTCGATTTGATAATGATTTACAAGAGAATCATAAATAAGGAAACATCTTAAATCCTTCCACATATTATTACTCAACCATTTATTTTGTAAAGTTTTAATGATGATCAAAAGGATGATGTGGTAATTTAGAAGAAAGTGGAAACTAACATAAATGGACAATCCTCAGAATTCAATGTTAATGAAGAAGAAATTGTGAAATTTGATACATGAATATGTGATCCATCAAATTCATTGTTAAAAGAATAATTTTTTTATAATGCGCATAGTTCAATATTTCTCCATGCACACTGGAAACTCAAAGATGTATCGAGATCTATGAGATCATTATTGCTGGTATAACATGAAGAAAGATATTGATGAGTATGCATCAAAGTGCCTAGTATGTCTGCAAGTGAAGGCTCGGAGGAAAAAGTCTAAGGGGACGATGCAACCATTACCCATACCAACATTGAAATGGAAGAACATAACCATGGACTTTGTGGATGAACATCAAAAGTCATCCAAATAAAACAATTCTATTTGGGTTGTTGTGGATTCTCATAAAAAGACTGAACCATTTATTACAATTCGAGAGGATTTCTCATTATATCAAAAATCATAGGTATAAATCATTGAATTGGTATGATTGCATAGAAAACCACTATTAATTGTATCCGATCGAGATCCAAGATTAACCTCTATGTTCTATAAGAGTCTCCCGCACACTTGGAATACTGAAATAAAATTTAGTACGGCTTATCATCCTCAAACAGACGGACAATCAGAGCAGACTATCCAGAAACAAGGGGACATTTTGAGAGTTTGATCAATGGAATTTAATGAAGGATGGAATCAACATCTTCCTCTGGTTGATTTCACATACAATACTATTTAGCACTTAAGAATACAAATGGCTCCTTATGAAGCCCTTTATAAGAAGAGGTGGAAAACACCATCATGTTGGAATGATGTTGGGGAGAGAAAACTCTTATGTCTATAAATGGTTGAAGAAATGGTTGAGAAGGTTAAGACCATCCAGCAACCCAATATAGCTTCTCATATTTGACAAAATAGAAATTCTAATAATCATCAATAAGATCTATAATTTTATGTTAGAGACATGGTATTCCTCTTCATATCAAGGTAGAAGAGGGTTAAGATATTTGGAACGAAGGGAATGCTTATTCCAATGTGAATCATCCCTTTTGAGATAATTTACCTCATTATAGTAGTGTCCTATCGACTATAACTCCAACAAAACCAATCTCATGTACATGATTTATTTAATTTATCAATCTTGAGAATGTACATACATGTCCTATCAAATGCACTCAATTCAATGGTGGTTCCATTGGAGTATGACCTCTCCTATGAAGAGAATGTGGTGAACATATTAGTTCATTGGGAAAAAGTTATACAAAATAAGATAATTCCCCTCATCAAGGTATTGTGGTGAACCACATGTTTGAAGAAACAATGTGGGAATCAGAGGTTGTGATTAAGAAGATTTACCCTCATATGTTTTTATTGAGGGAAAATGATATTTTGAGGGTGAAATTTAGTAAGGGGGAAAATTGTAACGACCAAAACATTTATTAATGAAAATTTATATTGATCAAATTAAATTTCATATTATGTAATATTATTATATAAGACATATGAACTTCCATGGTTTTATGTTTTTGGATTTTAATATACCATTACAAATTTTTTACCATTTCTAATATAGTCATTGAAGAGTGATCACATTATTTGTATAAATATATGGATTTATCACAACTAATTTTCTCATACCAAGGATACTATGGCCTCAAATAGTAGAATTTCTCTATAAAATTTCCATTTTCAGAGCTTAGAATGAAGGTAGCATCACCGGGATTCACTCCCATCCTAGACCAATATGAGCTTTAATACATTAATCTTGAACTGAATAGCCTATGGTAGAAGTGGAAGACTATAGATATTACCACCCGGGTGATTTATTCGAGCCAACCCAAGAGTATATCACCATCACACAACTTGCCCTAAGGACATAAGCGGTTATTATAAGGGGTTATGTAACTAGACCCATGCATTATAATTATGTCCATTATTTTTTTATAGAATAAAGAAAATACAATAATTTTATTATTGTTACATTGTAAATTGTTTTTAATGAAGAAATAATATTTTCTTCAATTAAGAAGTATATTTTGAGGAATTAATGGATTTTTGAATTAAATAATACTTTGATAAAATTTTATTACTAAATACATTTTTATTAAATTTAAATAATCATACATTTTTTAGAAATACAATTCTAATTATTATTAGGGATTGAAATATGTTTTTATCAAAACCCATGAATTTTATATATATGTCCATTTTTATTTTATAATTGAAGGATTACATATATATATAATTATTTAGATTAAATGAATATTATTTATGGAATCATTACATAAAAATTATCCTAATGTGAATTTTCCTTAATTTTCTGAGACAGTCATATTTTTGTAAAAAAATTTAATACTTTTTAAATATATAATGTTTTTTAACATCATAGTGACCCAATTGTAATGTAATAAAATAGTATAAATTTTTTATTATCCTAATATTAGATTTAAATTAAAAATAAGGTGATTTTATATTTGTTTGAATAATTATATGGTGCTTTAGTGGACCCTCGAAGAGTTATAAAATATTTTAACTTTTTAAAATGATTTCCTTGAGAGTTTGACTCATCTCCACATAATAAATCCTAATATTTTTATAAGTTAGGAAATTTTCATTAAAAAAAAATTCAGTCTACTTTATCCAAAACCATGGGAGAAACCATGGAGTAGTTTTTAGTTTTGATTAGTTTAATGTGTAGTGTCCAAAACATAAATAACAAAGAATTCCCTCCACTTTCCAATATAAACCCACTCAATATCCCATTACTCTTCACTAAAAATATTTTTATCTCAAGAAACCGCTGAACTAACCTATATATAATCATCCAATGGTTCTACAAGCACCCAAGAAGCCTCTCTAAATCATCTCTCAAGCCTTTGGGTTCACACTTCTAAGTAAGGTACCCACACTTTCTTTCCTTCCTTTTTTTGTCCAAGATTCCTTATATTGTTATGACATTTTATTTTCAATTAATAATTTTGGGGTATGATTTATCAACTCCCCTATACATGTATACTTATTTTAAAATTAATATATATGCCTTTTTCCTTGATTAATTCCTCCCATGTACACATATTACCATGTAGAAGGGAATTCCTTTACCTCATTTTCATTCAAGAAATAATTTTATATTATGCATTTAAATTCCATTAAATATGTTTGTAAATTTATATATAAAACTCAAATACTGTCCATTTCATTTAAATATGATTATATACTAATTTTTCTCTCAATAATTTTTTTAGGAATTTCTTATGTCACGCCATTATGATGCAAAAATTACACTATGATTTTCTAAGACAATGACATTGTGTAGTAAAAACCATGTCCATTTTATTATCAAGGGTATCCACCTTTAAGAAAATTTACATATTGATTATAGAGTTTGATTTATGTATTCTAGATTCCATTATCTGGAAATAAATGATGATGTTGAATGATTCCATGATGTATGATCAATGTGGTACATTATTCATGAAAATAAATTTTTATAAATGGGGCGCCCTAATCTTGATCCAATGCATTATGTAAAGATTAGTATCATAAAACACATAGTTACCCAAGGGTTTACCCATGTTAATTCATGTGAAATGAGGTTATATCATGCTAATTAAAATGAAATGTGGGTTTACCCATGCTAATTCAAGTGAAATGAGGGTTTAGTCATGCTCCATGTGCAATGAGCCTTGGCTCATGCTAATATCATATTAAATGTTGTATCCACATTTCCATGTTATGATAATCATGTTATATCATGCCTTTAGGTTCATTTTCCACTTATTATCATTTGATACTCCTATTGCGTAACATGTGTTTTATTTTTCATGTTTTTCTCTTTTTTACTCCTTTATGGGATTTATAGCTCACCCTTTTCTTATGTATGTCCTCATGTTATTCCTTGAAATTATAAATATTAAGTAATTTTCTGGTCATGAAAAAGAATTATTTAGTAATGATGTTTTATATTTATGGCTAAATTTGTCATGTACTATTCCTAAACACAGATGACACTATACCTCTCGATCATCAGAGTCATCTTAGGTGCACGTTTATGTAATGAATCATGGTAAATTGTGTAATAAAGAGCATTGTGGTTATACTATTGATAAAAATAAATTAATAGAGTAAAACATAAGGTATATAACTATTTATTTATATCAAAATTTCATTAATTACATAATTGTGTAAGGCATTAATTTCAAATTTATTGGCTGAACACAATTTAACGAAAAATGAAATATATTGTTTGAATGTGGTGAGATACAACCAGATGAAAATAATACATCTAACTTTATTTCATTAATGTTTATTTAATTTCTCTATATTAATAAACATTTTAATTAATTCTATTATCGTATATACATAATTTGAGATTTCTAGTTAAATAAATGTCAATAAAACTCTAGTATACAATTCTTGTTAAATAATGATATAATTTTAGTTAAACTAAATTTTTTAGACTGTAAAATAATTCTATTTTTTATTATGGAGATGTCAATATAATTTTAAATATTCATATTGTGTTTCATAGATAAGACAGCATTGTAATTTTAAAAACATATGTCACATAATCATAGGGTGTCAATTAATGTTTCTGAAAAAATCAATATTCTTGTAATGGTTTCTATTAATAATTCACTTTGAGGAACCCATTATTTTAAATAGTAATATATTTTATAATAAAAGAAACATGGATATGTTTTCAATACCAAGATACATTTATTTAATATTTTGATGATCTATGTATAATTATCAAGAAGTAAGACTTATCCATATTCAATAAAGTCATCATATTCAGGGAAACCATTTAGAAATTAAATATTTTTTTTTGTTTTATATACACTATATGTCCTATAAGCTTCTACGTCAAAGAATATTCATATTTTATCAAATAAATAAATTGAAAAAAAACATAAAAATGTCTATATATTTTATTTGACAATAGAAATTGTAAACAAGGCTATATTTTCATCCTATTATTGTTTTTTCCTTAATTAATAGATCCAAACCATTAATTATTTTCAATTTATTCCACCAAAATTCTAGTTTCATCCTATGATATAATATTTATTTTATTCTAAATTCCTAGCCTCTATATGGTCTGAACTAGATGATTCTGATTTAAAATGATATTATTAATTTTTATTTATTTATTAAACTAATACTAAAATTTAAATTCTCAACATGAACCTTAAACAATATAATTTGAACATTGAAAAATGACAGGAGTTATTTTTGGTATTATTATGTCAATCTATTCAAAAAAATATAAATAATCCCTTCAATAAAAAATGTTAAATTATTCTTGAATGTTCTATCATTATTTCATATAAAATCATTAATATTAACATTATAAAACATAAATTTTGTATTATATCTTTAATTACATTATCTATTACCATTATTATATTATAAATTTCTAACAAATTCTATATCCTCATTCATTCTATAAAACATTGCAAGAGAAATTGTTTTAAATTTAAAACAATATAGATATAAAAAATATCATGAAATATTATACTATATGATTCATTTGGAACCACATATCATATGGTATAAAATATAACTCTCATTACAAAAGTCATCTATTTTGAATATTTACAATAGTATAAACCGATTTATAATAGAATTAATTTGAATCATTATTCCCATCGAACATTTGTCTTCTTATTTTACCAATGCTCAAATTATTCAAATATACAACATAATTATATTATATTATATATTGTCCAATATAGTGAATCTTTATTTGATGATTACAATGATATATTTCAACAGTGACACTTGTGTGTTATTTATCAATTTTGAAGCACAGTTTCTTGATGAAAAAGAAGTATAAATTTCATCCTATATTTGGCATATTTTAAACATCCTAATTTCCACAGACTTGGTATTGATTAAATTAACATTGGACATACATGGAAATAAATTTGATTATTTAGTGAAATAAAGATCATAATTCTTTTATTTTTATCTTCTTTTCATACTATGGTCAATGTGTACTAACAAAAATGATCTAAAGGAAAAAATATCCAACTTCATGTGAGTGTTTATATTTATTTTCCCTTTTGAAATGTTCCAAAAAATCTATATTATTTAATTTTTTATAGTTATATATAATAGAAATACTTGTTTCCCCATCATTATATTGTATAATTTCCTAATATTCTCCCACATAATATCACATAACATGTTCTCATGTTTCATACTTCTATAACATATATAATAAATATCACCAATCACAAATAAATTTCTATTTTCCCAACACATTCTGTAATAGTTCTTTCATCATTTTTGTTTTATCTGATTAATGTGTTTTCTTATAATGTAACCTCATTTCAATTATAAAATGGATGGATCACAATAAAATGGATTCAGTCTTCAGTTTAATATAAATAATGTCCTAACATTTGAAATTTTAATCATTATTTTTAGTTATTCAAGTTACATTTTTTAAATGAATAGACATTAATAATTTTTACTTCATATACATTATGTTTTTTTTGTTTTATTAAAAATTATCTAATAAATTTTCATGAGGGAGGGACACATAATATCTTGTATGCATTGAATTATCTTATTTACTTCAATAATAGAAACTATTTCCAATCATTATTTTTATTCAGTGTTGACATTAAATTATTTTCCTTTATTATTTAGTAGGAACTAACAATGTATGATTAAAAATAATTTCTCTTATATATATAATATTCAAATAGATATTACAAAATAAT
The DNA here is from genome assembly GCA_963277665.1 of Viscum album. Lineage (NCBI taxonomy): Eukaryota > Viridiplantae > Streptophyta > Magnoliopsida > Santalales > Viscaceae > Viscum > Viscum album. Next base: position 62,125,474 of record OY728148.1, on the reverse strand, counting down.
CATCATTATAGTCGAACATGTATTTTGTTTTCCATAAATAATCAGTCTCCATCTATGTATGCTTTATTCAAAAATTTACTTCTATAACATTAGAACTTCTCTCACTTGATTTTATCCTTCTCATGGGTAATTAATTATTATTCCAGAAAGAATAATAATATTTGTGGAACATTAGCCATGAACATCTTTATACCTGAAATCTATATTTTCTTATAAATATAATCACTATCTATATTATATTTTTATAAATTTATTATTTAGTGATTTATTTAGATCTTAATTTGTGATCAAATTAAATTATAAGTGTTCTTAATGATTTTCAAATTCATAGAGACTCATTTAAAGAAAACCTCTTAAGATATTTTATTTTCCATATTTGAAATTAATTATAATTTATCCCACATTATTTGATCCAATTTTTTTAGAAATAGATATATCTATATTTGAATTTAACCAGTATTTTTATTGTATCTATAGTGGAATATATCATAAACCAAATAAATATAATGAATTAATTTTTATCTTTTTCAATTCATTACCAACTTCAATAAATTTTTATGATGTAATTGATATTTATTTAACATTATATTAGAGTTTCTATTATATAAAATTTATAAGTTTTAACATACAAAAAAAATATATATATTTATTTTTAAAAACATTCTTCTACAAGAGTTTGCTATATTTTATATTTATCAATATTTTCATATATATTATATGGTTTTTCTACCATAACAACATTTTTGTGTCATTAATTATCATTAAATATATTATCAAGATATAACAAATTTTCATATTTATGTATGTATTGAATATTTTTTGGAACTAGATTATCTTCAATGATGTTTGTGGTATAAATAGATTTCCAAAAAATGAGGAAAACATTTTTTAATTTTCTCATGTGTTTGTCTAATATAATTTCTACACATGATATGATAATATTTCTTGGATTTTATCCCTAAATTTTATCATTTTATTCAATGAAATTTATTCTTTCTTAAACAATTATATGGAGTGTCACATGAATATTTTTATCCACCATGTTTCATGGGAATTCTTATTTTATTTATATACATAACAGTCTAATTTGTTTTTAGAAATATACTTAAATGTGTCCATGTCCTCTATATTTATGACATTTATCATTTTACAACCATTTGATCATGATTTTTTTATGCTTAAATTTTTTAGAAATTTTATCTATCACTATATATTATTATTCATTTTTATAAAAATCACATTATACTTCATTATCATTATCAAAAAAATTATCATATTCCATATGGCTCCAAAATAAATTTCATATTTCTCTTCATATTTGAATTATAAATTTCATTCCCATTTTATAAAACATAATAATATAATGAAACTCATCAATCTCATTATATTATATGTCTTAATAGTTGAAATGATAGGGTCAACCCTATGTAGGAAATCTATCAACAACTTCTTCACAAACATGGAATCATATTGGTACACAATAAAATATTCAAATTCAAATCAGAATATAATTTATAAAACCTAATAAATCATTACACATTCACCATCTAAATTAATCATATCTAAAATTTTCATTAATATATTAATAGATGTTTTCCATTGGCATTCATATTACCTCAATAACTACTCTCAACGATTCAATGATTTGGAAAAAAATCTAATATTGTATAAAATAATATAATATATCTTTAATAGTGAACTACATGGATACTTAATAGAAAAACCTACCATAACAATGTTTTAAGTGTTTGATATTTTTGGATTCCTAAATTGATTGGGTGAGTCAAAGAAGGGTAGTTTTTTTAAAAAAATCAACAAAATGTTCGCTATATCTTTTAAGAGTATAATACACTTTGAAAAAAAAATCATTCAGTAAGAAATTTGTATCAATTTAGTAATATGACAACAAACACACACATTTTACAACACATTCATAAAATATAGAATCCTAATTTTTTCATTGATGGTTCAATGAAACCTACAAAAATATCATAATTATAAATAAAAGTGTTTAAAAATTACAAGAATACACAAGGATTCTAACCACTCCTGTTGGGAGTCACACCAATTATCATTGATTCATATTGTATTACAAAATGAATAATAAAATTAGAAAAACATTACCAAATGATAATGTTTTCCTCCTTATAAAATGATACATACCCACTTTATTGAGCCTTTAGAAAATGAAAGATGTTATTTCATCCATCTGTACATGAATTAAAAATACAATTTATGACAATTTCATATGTAAAATTTGAAAAAAAAATTGTTATTCATATAATGTTAATAGATGAATAAAAACCCTAAAATTTAATAAATTATCAATCTTCATTTTATAATGATGTACAATAACTCCTGAATTTTCATTAAGGAACACAACAAAATAGATATATCTCCAACCTAATCCAACATTATAACGCATTCATAATATACCATGATCTCTATAATTGTTTTCTGAAACCCATAACTAATAATGTATCATATTTTCCCTTCATTAGACTAAATTAATTCACAATTTACATGAAAATAAATACTAATGAAATATTGATCGAATCATTATAAAATAAATGCATAAAAACTAAAAAATATGGTTATAAAATAACTCAAAAACCAATAATGCATCATCATAATTATTCTCTACTCTAAAATTGACTAATTCTTGAAACATGATGAAAATCAGTTTGTATAGGGGAAAATCCAAATTGGTTTTCTGAATTTTTTAAATAGATTTATACATTCAATCAAAATGTTATGTCAAAAAAATATCTAACATGACTCATTGAGCTATATGACTTATTAAAAAAAGTGAACTCCCAAATATTCATAAACAACTTAATACATATATCTGGTTTTGGTGATTCAATAAAATCTATTACATAAATCATTTTAGATATATCACTAATCCATATACATTATAGTATTTTCTATGTGATTTTAATTTATATCTTCAATTGAAAACGTAGTGATAAAAAATTGTTTATATTCAACTACATGATTCTATATAATCTTTGAATATTGTATATTTGTCAACGTAAATCATATTTGTTCTCAAAACACTAAAATAAATATATAAAATTATATATTTAACTCCAACTCACTCAGATCCATTTTTTCATCTTCTATTAAACCTCAAAAAATGGTCTCAAATCATGAATATCTCTTCCATTATATATATTCAATTAAAAAAAATACTCTAAAATAATTATAAATTACTCAAGAATTGTTTCCAAAATGTTATAATTACCCAAACTCTACAACAAAATGAGGGATCATTAGGCTTCTTCAATCAACGAAAAATATCCATGGGGTTATTCAATCGCTGTTTTATTTAGTTCACTAATTTCATAAAAATAAAAAAAATAACATTGAATGGGGTATTATTTTTTGGAGTGATATATTTAAGGTTTTTTATATTTGAAGAATATTTAGAGTTGAATAGATATTATCTACATATTGTTGTTATATTGAATAGTTGGGTTTGTTAAAATTAATTTTAGGTATATTGGGGTTCCATTTTGAAAAAAAATATAAAATTAAAATTATATGGTTCTCTCTAAAATAAGACATATTTGAATAATTATCAATCCCATTATCAATACATGGTATGTATAACTCATGAACTAAATGACTTGAGGATTTTTTTTGAAATAAAAAATCATTTTATATAACAATTATTAGATTGAACATAAAATCGACCTTGATTAATTATAATATAACATTGTTTTATAAATATCCTTTGGTTCCATGAATTGTTGTGTGATCCAGAATAATTTATATTCATGTGTATGTCTAGACATCATGTAAAATATGAACCATAGAAAACATTATGTATTCATTATGATTTTTCTATATTTGAATTTAAATAATATTATAATATTTGTTTTCACTTATTTTTAATGATATTTGATGCAGAAAGATACGGTATATACAGTTTTTAATCAATCAATAATACATTTTTTTAAAAAAATAAAAAATTAATATTTTTTAAGCCTAATAAAAATTGAGTAAAAAATTAAAAACATAACAAAATCTAAACACTAATCCATACACCATGAAACATCTTAGTGAAGAGTCTAGTTTCCCAATATCAATTTATATATATATAGATTTGTTGAAGGAGACATAAAAGAAACTAGCATGAGGAATCTATGAAGGGGTATATCAAATCATTGATGTGGAAACTGAGGGAGTTTTATATTTCATAAATATTGTATAAATAATGAATTTATACTTATTATTTTCAAGATAATATTTATATAAAATATCATCGAGCACAATGAAAAAGAATGTTCATCAATAAAATGACAATAATCATCATTAATAGAGTGAGAATACAAGGTATTAATGATGTAATGCCACCAAATTAAAAAAACCAAAATCGTACCCTAATTAATGAAACCACAATATATATATAATATTATATATTTTAAAATTGAAAATTACAAAAAATATCATATTCTACCTCAATCATTCTAGGAACCATTCATGTCCATGGAAAAATTTCCATTCTCTAACACCATTCAAAACCCATCGATGAAAATATAAAACACATTAATTTAATTAATCCTTTAGTTGAAGGAAAAACATTATATATGATGATAAAATAAATAAACTAATAGGATATAAATGCACACATTTATGTTATTTATATTTCATCACATGTGATCAAATTGAGTATTCCACTACACTTCATTTGTGCCACCAAGAAAGAATTATAATACACAAACAGACTGATGTTTCTAATTTTCTAATAATCTAGTATATAAGAGTGTTTAATGAACATAGTGATATATATTTTGTAAAAAACAATCATACATAGTGTGATATATAATAATATTATATATGATAAATAACTAAAATTTATTTCATTGTATTTGAATGCCCAATATAATGATTTAAAAGAAAATTTAATGTTGAAAAAATATACAGTCCCCTAACAAATTATTAACCATTCTTATTTATTTATATTATTGACTATTTTCTATAGGAATTTACGTTGTATTGTTTTGGTTCCTATGTGTTTCCAATAAATATGATATATTATGTAAACTAATAAAAATATCACACATTTATGAAAATTTATATATTCAAATAATTTTATAGGATGAATTTTTAGTCATCATTTAGATAAATAGTGGATAGTGGGAAGTAATTATTAAAAAAAATTTAGAGAACCTAATATTAAATTTATTGTGATTTAAGGTGATTTTATGTTCTATTGTTTGGGTAAATTATATATTTTCAATAATTATATCAATAAGAAATAAACTAGATATTACTTTTTAATAAAAGACATTCAATGGTAGGAAAATTGTTGTTTGGGTTAGAAAAGGAAATCATCTTATTTTCATATACTATTTTGATCCCCAAGTGGATTGATTATTTTTCTAATCATTTATATATCTGATCAATAAATAGATTTATGTGTCTTTTATTTGTTTTGTTATTTAATATTATGAATTGGAAAATATATTTTATGTGATTTGTTACTATTATGATTAATTAGATATTGATACATATATTATTTTAAATCTATTTTATATTATGTATTATAACATTATTTTACTAAGACCTCTCTTATATTACCTTATAACACATTTTTAACCCTCAAAGTCCTCATCCAATGATGTAAAATTTAAACCAACAAATAATGTGAAATGCATATTTTTCAACTAATTGGATTTATAATCATTTTAATTTACATGAAATTAATAAATAATATCTCAAAATAAGATATAAGTGAATCTAAGATAAATATTTATTTATTATAACATACTATAATACTCACACCGCGTATTTATATATGTCATATATTGTACAGTTACTAATAACATCCTCATATTATAGCACCAATCATCCTATTAACACTAACGAATAAAAATATTTACCCAAAAATAAAAATAATATATATAGAAATATTTTTTCAGAATGTCATAATATAATTAATAAAACCTTATAAGTTTAGAAAAACATATTCCAAATCAACAATGATGAATACTGATACTATGAAAAACATAATGATAGATTTCTTCTCTCAAGAAAATATGACATCTTTACAAGGATTGAAATGGACATCATATATGTATTTATGTCACAATACATGTAAGGACACCCTCTACACAATGTGTATCCCTCATGGGATGAAAATGAGAGATGGGAAATGGAGACTCTCGGATTAACACGTTCAGTATGAATTATGGTCTGGGATAGCATAGATGGATTTATAAAAATTTATTTGGTAGACATTACCATTAATAAAAAAATTTTGATAGTGAGAAAAGATTGATACATCAATAAAAACATTAACATTAATATATACAATGGAATTGGAATTGAAAACAATCAATTTCATACAATACTATAACAACTTAAAAGAAAAATAGAGGTCACAAAATATAAAGAAAAAGATGACCATGAAGAAAACTAGATATTTTAAAACCACAAACAATTAGAATCCAACATGATTTCCAACCTGATCTAGATGACCTGAAAAAATGATTATATATATTTATGGTGATGATAATAGTATACTAAATAGGATCCTCCAGGGTACTCTTATTCAATATATACTGAATTCGTGATAAATAATAGTGAACATATGTGAAAATAACATTTCACCTAAACATGTATACTATGTTCACATCATCACCATAAAATAATCTTACCATAAATCAAATAAATGAGGTAATATAATATAGTTTTTAAACCCCATGTCTACCATACTACATCTTCCCCACTGATTTAATGCACTTTCCAAATGTCTCATTCCCTAAGGCATATCTCTCCAAATAGAAAATACCAAAGACTCCTAGAAAAGTCATCACATCATTCACATAATGCATCACTTCATCACACCATAAAATCTATATATAGTTAACGAGTATGTTACAGGGGACACCATTTCTTATATGTCAGTTATCATACATAAGGTATTATACCTTATGCCATTAGAGTACTTTCACAGTGAATGTACTAGAATACATCATAGCATAAACACATCATTCCTATAATAATATTTTGAATACTATATATTGTAATAAATTTTTTTCAACTACCCAAAAAAAATCACATACCTCTACACACATATATTGGAAAAATAACCAATGTGTATCGTAATACAATTAACATCCAATATAAGAGTGTTCTTCCAAAGGGTGGTAGTTAGGTTTTCATACACCCACCAAAATAATGGGAAGATCACCCATATATCCCACTTGGTGTATGATACCCTAACCAACAAGGTTGATGCATTATTTCTAATCACATAATATACATAATATAAAATATATCACAACCACACTATGGGAATAATCTAGCCTTTAAAACACCTATAGATAAAATCTTTCTAACTCTCAACAATGACTACTAAGACATGATATTAAATATCAACAAAATTAGTTAATATATATACATTAATTTAATCATTATATAATTATAATTTATCAATTTTAATTAATATTCTATCCATTGATTATCAATTATTATGATTCCACATACATTATATAATTCATCATAGAGAATTACATTCCCTCCAAGAATAATCCAAACCAATTACACAATTTTTCTAGATTATCATCATTTAGTAATTTTCATTCATTATTATCAACACCATGTGATAATTGTTATTTTATGATTATTAACATAATTTTATTATCCAGTAACATTATAGAAAACATCGTATGTTTCCAAAAATAGGAAACAAGGAATGACGCACAACAAGATAAATCATGTAGTGTTGAAATGAATCAATAAAATATAGGAATCCATACTAGCATACATTAAAGATATTTATAAGTGAGAATATTAAATCTTATAATCAAATAAATGGGTAAAACCTTCATCCACTTATTTCATTACCTTCGGTATTATACGATACTCTTATGTTCATTTTCTGATGTATCTCTCCATTACATACATCAACTATTTCAATATCATTTTTCCTCTCCATGAAATAAAATAAATTATCCCATGATGATATATCCAAGGCTCATAATACTTAATAGATTTCCCAACACATATCACATATCATTGATAAGCTCACATTTAGAGAAAATAATAGAACTATAAGGAAAATAATAAGCATATTCAATTGGGAAATTTTATCTCTAAATAAAGAGTCCTATTCCTCACACACAAACAACCTATCACACATATAAAACTCATTGAAGTCTTCCAAATCAAGCAGATATACCACTTAATACATAGAAATTATTTTTATGACATATCCAAATGAAAAAACACCTTAAATTTTAAAATTTGTTATCAAAACATTCAAACAATGGGAAACATAAGACATCAAACAATATAAAACCACAAAAATTGTGTAAATTATATTATTTTCAAATAATATAATATATTGGATTACAAATATTCTACTTATTAATATTCACTTAATATAATTAATTACCAATTAATTAAAGAGTTAGGTTCCATAACACCATCAATATGGTAATCCATGAATAAGAACATGATAAAAAATAGAATAGATATGGAAATATTTAGAATATCAATAGATGACCAATCATAATGGTGTAAATTACATCAACATATGATCATTAATAAATTATTTATCAATTATTTTTAGTATATTATTATGTTATTTTTATATACATAAAAATGTATAAACCATAATAAATTTATGATTTAAAATAAATGACGTAAGAGAATAAAAAATACCCATCCTCCAAGGAATATGTGATCTTAGCCTAAGAACACAATAATGTTATAGATCTCAGATCACATCTCCCAGGATGAAAATTTGATCTACTACAGATGGGGTGCCAAAAACACACTGAAAAAAACTAATTATAACAGCGTAGATCAAAAACCATATAAATGAAAGAAAAATTAATGTAATATGATATTTATTAGGTAGAAATAAATATAAAATAATGAAATAACACACCTTTGATCACTACTTATCATAAATTGTAGGATATGAATAACTCTCTATTGTAACGAATCCAAAATACCAAAGTGGAGGGTCATTGGCCATAAGAATTTGAGAATAAGTGGAAGGGTTTATAAAAATCCCCAGTGAATGAAGTATTTATATTCTCCCAACACAATATAATTATAAAAAATTTATCCATTTAAATTTCCTGCAACTATATGTTTTCAAGTCACACCTACAAGAAAATTATCTCCATTCTTATAAATATCAATAAATGAATGTAATGTGAAACCCAATGAGTTGTATTATAGAATCCATGAAAATAAAATAACAGATGTGAACCTGGATTATTTTACATTTGGTCTCCATATTTTCTTATTTTAGTAGCTGAACTACTCAATACACACTCTAGAACTCCTCTAAACAGCAGTTCCTTTGAAAACATGAAAATTTCCAGACAACAAGGACCAAGGCTCATACATTCGATTCCTTCCAAAAAATTTATTCCATTGAGAATTTTATTCAAATAATAAGACATAATGTAAGAACTATTTCGATAATACAACCACGATAGATACCTTTATGGGGACTCTTCATCATAAGAGCTCAACTACCTTATATAGAGGAAACAAGTAGATATCCATGAAGAAATAGAAACTATATCAAAATCATAATCCTAGGGTATATAAAACTCAAATGAGTTGAAGGAAACAAAATGAATCAAAATTAATTATTATAATAAACTAATATTTTTTTCATTCACATATAAAATAATGTTACAAGTGAAGAGATAAACATCCATAAACATAGAGTAAATTGTGGACATCTGTAACAAATATTCCTAGATGTTCTCCTCCATTCAGCAATGTCAACACATGAAATGAACTAAGTTAATTTCACAACATGAAACACCTTTCTCCATTAGTTCATTAATCAACACATTCCCACATCTAATGGTGAAACATATTAGAAATTGATCCCATCCCTATCAATCACAGGATCGCTCTCATGATTATAACAATAAATTTTTGACATTTAAAAAAATAGTGGATATATCTTAACTATGGGGGTATTTTTTATCCAATATTCCATAGATAAAAAAATGAACCAATACCTCAAAATCTCCAAAAAAATGTGGAAGAGATAACTCCAAAAAAATAACCAAACACATCCCACTACGAGAATTCACTTTCAAGAACATGTGATCTTTAATGTAAAACATTATAGACCTCCTTTTTTAATCACAAAAGGATTCATGATGATCATATGATACATACATCCTGTCATGAAATAACTATACCATCTTGGTCATATTATTTTCCAATTCCATCCTAGGAATTACTACATCTCTAACTGTAGTACATCATAACGGAGGATGGAATGTCCAACTGTAAAATCTTAAAATAGTTACATAAAAATTATTATATAGAAAATATTATTGTAAGAAAACACATAAAATGGTAGGTTCTTCAGATATTAACCTCTTAAATCTAGAACATAATTTGGTAACATGACATCGAGAGCATAGTTTCTGTGCTTTTTCTAACTATCCATCAGTTGATTAAGAAAAGTAATAAGGAATAACATAGATCAAAATGAATGATGAGGAGCACTCTATATCTTATATTTAAAAAAGACTATCCCAATCATATAAGATTTTCCTTAGGAATCATTGATTTTAAATTGAGTATTCCATATACTTACATAACAAAACCTCTATTAGAATTAACTCCCTAATTTCTATAATGTTTGATTAATTTTCCATACGATAAATAATAACACATATAAAATAATATTCTCCTAGAAATTGAGGTAAAAAATTAATGAATTCTATTAATATTTCCCACCACCTTTTATAGAGTGTATCTAATGGCTGGAGAAAACCACCAAAAAAACAGTTTTAAGACATCAAATTCAAACCAATCAATCATTTTCCAATGAACATTGTAAATACAGCCTTTAATGGAGTGAACCAAAACTGACCTTTCAATTATTGATAAATATTTATCACAATATGATTTACCATAAAGAGTGATCTATATAACTAATGGAGAAAATCACAATTATCATTAACATAACATATATTCTTCACTAGTATAACACCTAGTTTTTTCCTTCCTCATACCAACATATCTGAGGAATCATTAAAAACAACATGGTCCACAGAACCAACCACCTTGGAATCCCTTAACTACTTTGGATTCATCTGCTGAACCAAAAATGAATAATAATTAATATATGAAAAAATTAAAACATATTCCTATAACCGTTTCTATAACTATATACAAACCAAAGAGTTATTTTCTATCTAAATACGAATATCCAAATTAAAACCTGAAATCACTATGTGATATCAATCTCAAGACATCATATAAATCATTTTCCATTCCAAGTGTATTAAAAATATAAAAATCGCAATCCTTTAAAAACATAATCATTATATGCTGACACAAGTAATTTTAATCCATTGTGAATACATAACATATGAAGTAATGTTCGATTAAATCAAAAAATCATTCCAATGAGGTAATGTCACCACAACATCTAATAAAACTACACTACAACCCACTAATGTTCATGGGTTGAGTAATTACTCTTATTGAGATCTAACTACTATGAACCATTAGAAAAAAAACTACAAAAAATCACATCACAAAACAATATTTGATGTTTTGTATAAATAATACCACATGACTCCTTATTTAGAAAAAAAAGTAAAGACCTAACCAACTTATCCTTCATGTATGGAAAATAATCTTAAAAATGGTTTCTCTAAAAGAAAACCCTCTATGTTTTGGAATAATCTATAAGAGGAGCCCCGACACATGATAAATAGGTTACAAGACTCCTGTAAAATCATGTGAGGCCAAGGGAACTTTATACCAATACCCATATCTTAGGGGTTGTCCAAGAAAACAATAACCTCTATCAATGAATGATCCACATAGACTCCCAATTGGAACATAACATTCCCCAATAAAAAGTTCTACATGAGAAAAAAACTAATACATTTAAAATATCATGAACAACTAATCATGGTGAATAACTCCCAAATGATAGGAAAATGATATTCATGATCTTCATCAGACATTGTATAAAAAAATATTTCATTGATGAAAAGGAAATTAATCTTATCATTTGTATATGTGTTCACTATGTTCATCAACAATAAGAATAGGATATAATATTAATCATTAACAATTGTATCAAAAGAACATCTATTTTCCCTGATTATATCTGAAACAATTCAACTAAATAGACACATTCATTACACACATATGAATATATCATGACTGATAATAGATTTTCATGAACAAATGAGTTCATTTAAACTAATTTAATAATTCCACAATCCATGTATATGGAAAATAGTTATTCACATGCACCTGATTCAAGAGAATATAATTGATACAAGAACACTGGATTCCAAAAATCATCATCATATGAGACATTCCATCGTGTTTATTAATCCCAAACACAGTATCATGTTCATCGATAATTATACAACCTGAAATGGGAAGACATTAGAGTAATATTCTACAAACCGGGGGACCTCTTAACATTGATCCAGCAATGGGATCAAAATAATATAGGAAAAGAACGATGCAAAAGTCATAATATGCATATGACACATATGTTGGTATCACATGCCAATAAACATTGCTTGGTATCTATTAGAATCATAAACACAACCCACCTCTATATACAATCCAAGATATAAATAACTAAAAAAAACCAATCTATGATAATGATTCTATCACATGGCTATATCAGTGAACATATAAAATTTCCCCAACATTGATATTGTCCCAGAACTAGATCATAGACACTTCATACTTTATAAAATATTTTTCAACATATAACTAGAGTAGTTAACTCCACATGAACTGGAATATTCTCTATCTCAAATCCAAAACAATGGTTAATGTAGGGTGATAAAATATAGTGAGGTTCTTCGGATTAAAAAATTATTCACCTATGTTGAAAAAAGGGTGCCATGAATGGTGTCTAGATTTCATGGAACTAAAAATTCTAAAAAAATCCATGATCATGAACTAACTCACAACCTCAATGAACCTACTAAAAACAACATCTATAGACTTTATTTATATTATAAAGACAAGGAGTACCTCAAATTTGTACTTCCCCATGTCGTCTCTGCTGATAAAAAAATGTAACTCCATAATTTTGGTTTTTATATTGAAATTGACTCAATGGAGGAAGCTAATGTATATGTCCATGAATTTTATGATTACTCAATTTTTTTCATTAACTCTCTTCACTGATGACCTCATCATGTGTAATAAACAAACATGTCTGATCTATTATTATATGTTAGAGTCCCACGACCCATAGTGAAACTCTATTTTTTGCGATGAGACCAAAGTCATACTGACTGAAAAGTATTTTTTTCATACCATCTTGGAACAGAAGACAATATTTCTACATTATCTAAGGTTATAAATAGTCCCCTCTCATTAAAAATATTGTTTTGGAAAATGTCATTTAAATAACCTCTACCCTCATCGACACCTCATCATATGGATTCAATATAAATTGGATGACATGTTATTGGATCACTAGATTCAATGAATTCTCAAAATGTGTAAATATGACCACCTCATCTTGAATCATGTATGAAGTATATCACATAGGTGTCTTGAAATGGTCACAAGTTCTCGAATTCATGAACTTTCCTGATGATGTTTAAGAAGATCATGTAAACTGGTTTTTGTTCAAACTCAATTGATGAATATAAACTTGGAACCAGTCTCCTAACATCCCCCACAAGACTATTGACTAATCGTGATCATAAAAGACTAGTAACAAGAACATACAATCCACTCCATTACGAATGTTCAAATACAACAAAACAAAGATCTCTCAACTTGTATAGAGAAATCTTGTAGATATATAATCCTCCTATAACCCCAATTTTGTTCCTAAATCAAGAATGGATATCAAAATATTCTATAGACTAGAGTGTTAAAAGACTAAATCTATCCTCAAACAATCATCATTTTTATTAACCTCCAATCTTTGGAAAACAACTGTCACATCCAATTGAACATCATTTTTCATGGACTTGATGAGGATGTCTACCAAGTTCCAGAACTGAAAAAATAAATACCAGATATAGCTCATCAACAAGGAATATGAAATTATTAACATTAGCCAATTAATTATTTATTATATTGTTATCGTTTTAACCCATCCCATCTTCTTTCCACTTCATAATGAAATGTGAAAAGAAAAATGATACCTGACGTTTTATTTAGTATCCTAATTATATCTTGTATCACATAATTTAGTTGGCTGATTAAACATAAATAGTTCTAAATCATATTATAGGGAGCCCTAAATACTTTTGTCTCATCAACTAGCCAATTTTTTTAACCGTGAATAACATAGCTGATATTGATAACCTACTAACTAATATAATCTCACTCGTTCCTAAAATCAAATTTAAAATTCTCTCTCAACCTTAATTTTAGATACAACATAGTTGTGACCCGTCTTCGATAAGGTGTACCCCTATTGGACCTAAATATAGATAATGTAGAAGGTAATTTCCCATGTACTGCCTCCAACTGGAAAAGGGATGGTGACATGCATATTTTTTACAACAATAATACACATGGGATGAATAACCCTATATGTTAATAAGAAGAAAAAAATATAAGATAAATAAACCAATAAAATCTTTCTCAAAATTATATATATTATAATTATAAGTGAAAACATGAAATTTTAGTAATTATTATAATAACTAGATGGAAAACTTCTTCTTCTGATGATACATATTGCAGCAACCATGATGCCCCAAGAGAACATGCGAGACTATGACAAGGAAATGTAATTAACAGTATGGTACGTATTATAGTTATAATAAAATAGTTAATATATACATAATATGATCATAAAAGTATAGTAATTAATTTCCTCTCATGTCCTTTCATGAAAAAGTAAAATAAACATGGATGTAGCATAATGAAAAAATAGAAACTAACTCGTCATCGTAAAATGTATAATATCATTCCTAAATCAACATGGATAACTCTAATCATGTATATAAAACAATAGAGAATTTAATATAGTAATTAATTATCATGGTTATCTCCCTCTTACATCCCCACTTGGTCAATGGTCTACCCCAACATCGCACGTGTGGTTCTAACCCTCTCTAGAAATTGGCTAGCTAGAAGAGAACTAGGAATGGAATCACAACATAAAACATGTGGATTAAATCATCTCATAAACTCATCAACATATTCGTATTTAGTAAAAAATTATTTTTCCAGAAACAAAATATCTCATATGATATGAATCACACATTATGAATTACACCTCAATCTTTTATATCCCTTACACCATTTATATACCTCAGTCGAGAAGAACCAATTAACTCAAAACTAATAGTAATCATTTGGATATTATATCTGGTAATAAATCTATGTAAAATAATAAAATGAAATTAATACCATATATAGAATATATGTGAAACCTAACCATTATTGATAGTATCTCATGTTTATACTAAATGAAAAGAAAGGATTAGAAGGGGTAGAAATCCATTCATCCTCCCACTATGATGTTGGTGAAAACACCCTCCCGAATTCCACTTACTGTGAGTTTACCTAATATGACATGGTTTGGGAATCATATAAAATAATTGAATAAATATGTCATAATATTTATCCAAACAAAATTTGGTAATCACCTATTATTAGATTAAACGACACCTACTATCACTCTTACACTTGACTTCTCCTATTATTACTAAATATCATCTTAGCATATTAGAATTTTATTATATAAAATTAATTAAATGAATAAATTATTATCATTTTGATACATTATTTATTTTTATATACATTAATTCAGCATTATCATTATAAAAAATTTCATTCCATTAGTAATTAGAATAAATTTAATGATCCTAAGGAATAATCCAAACCGCATTTTTTGGTTTATCTAGATTATGTTCTTTTCATATTGAATATTACAAAATTACCAACCCAACAGATAATATCTTATTTTAATCAGTATTCACATGATTACATAATATATTTAATTACGGAAAAACTTATTATGGAACATCAAAGATGAATAATATAACCAAAAACACCCTTCTTTACAATGCCATGGATAAAAGAATGCTAATAAAACCAGAACCTTGACCATCACCTATTAAATACATTCATAAGTGATCATCTTAGTTTTATACAATTACATTAATCGGTATTCTCATATTCTACTCATTCCATCACCTATGGATACATCCTTGAATCCTAATTGTCCTTCACCATGTATCTCACAATAACTAATTTTAATATCTTTTGAAATCATTCAGGGTTCTTTCGTATTAAACCAATTGATTTTGTGAATACTTTTTCAAAATAATTTAACATTTTTTATAATTACCATGTCATTAAATGATGAAAAAATATTGTTTTATTTGAATTAAATATGTTATTCATTCATTTTACACTAAAATAATCTATGATCATATTGTATGACACACTATGATAAGGTTATACGATACAAAACACTTGGTTGGCTTTCATTACTTAAAATTATTAGTTTTAACACCTCTTAATGGATGAGATATATTGAAAAAATATTTTGACAATTATATAAATATTATTTTTTAAGATAAACATATTTTTTTGAATTTTTAATGTCAAAATTATCTTAGGGATCATATTATGTATTTTTTTTATTAAGTTGATTTTTTTAATAGTGAAAAATACAACAATTTAGCTCAAAACATCATATTTTTCAATAATTATTAACATATAAATTCATATCTAATTTAATTTACACTCAAAATTGTTTAATTATATGTCTACTCATCACATTTATGAAATAAGGATAATTTTTATATTTAATTTATGTTCAAAACAAAATGATATTTTGAATATTTCACATTAAAAATCATATTTCCCTCTATATCTATATGATTTGCATTAAATTTAATATTACTGCTTCTATAAACCGAATATAGGAATATATATATATAATTATAATAAGTTTAATATTTTTTCTGTTATAATATAAACATAATTTCTTCCTAAATATATTAGTAAATGTTATTTAAATTATTTGAGTGATTAAGGTAAAATAAATACTTAAAAGGGACTAAACCTTAAACATAATAGAATAAATTATGTAAAAACAAGCTAGAAATCCATTATATACCGAGATTTTAACCATACACCAACTTATTTCATATTTTTTGTGTTATTGGGATACAAGGTAACAAATAAGGCCAATAGAATATGTTGTGTAATGTAAAAAATGTACCTTCCTGGATTTTAATGAAAATAATGCAATCAAGTATGTGAGAATATACATATATTTGGTTATATTAATTATTTTCAATGTAAAATGTTTTTTTATCATGAAAATTTATCAATACTTTTTATATATGTTTTATTTTCATTAAAATCATAATAAATGAAAACACAATGATTAAATTTTTCATAAGAAAATGAAATAAATGTTGAAAAAAATTAAAATTAATGTTCAGATAAGGAATTATAATATTAAATTATTTTTGTAAATGAATATATCATGTCACATGGTTTTATCTTAATGGATTCTAATTACATCCTTGTATATATTTTTTAATATTTCAATTATTTAAATAATTTTAAAATTGATATTAATGTTATTATAAAAAAAATTTACTTTATTAAGAGATTTAAAAATTTACTCAAAAAACTATATTCATAAAATTGTTTTTAAAATGAATATAAATATAAAATATGATATATTAGTGGACGAATTTTTATCTTATAGTGAACATATAGATCATTAAATTGTAAGAACATTGTAAGCAATGTCTGGGTTAAAGTAGTGTTTTAACATTACATGAACTTGTTTTAATATTAACCTCTAACACACATGAGATTATTATTTTTTAAAAATTAGATATAATATTTAAAAAAAATTATTCTAAATTTTATAATAAATATCACATTAATTTATTCTAAATGGTTAAATTATTTGGGTAAAAAACTATTTACCTCAATAAAAAAGAAAAAATAAAAGTGGGGAACATAGAAGTTAAGGAACACAATTATAGAAATGAAAATTTATTTTTGTGGTGGAGGTATTTTATATCATAAATTCACATTAATACATTATTTTACCACTTTTTATGTATATTAGTTAGGGAATTTATCCCAATACAGTTTTCCTTTTTCTGTTTACAAGAATTCCACCCCTCATCCTTTATAAAATGGAATTCAATATTTCATATAATTACACATCAAAGGTGTATTAGATTCCCCAAACCATGAGAAATTAACTTATAAAATCTCTCAATTAGTCATTGAATCCTCCCATGGGGATCATATCATTACATGGAATTTCATTACTGAAAAATAATAGGAGTGACCCATAGAAGAGGTAACGTCGATTGATAAGATAATTTGTTTTTCCCATAATATTAAACAATAAAATATTCATGTTCCATTATTATATGATAACCAAAATATCCTCAATATAAATATGAATTTTTATTATTTGCTCACTACCTAATGATACACTCACTTCCATCAAATTTTTAATGAGCATACCATTATTCGGTATAAAAAACTACTGATTCATGCAATGATGATGTTCATTTTTACCTGCCACATAAAATGGTTTAGAATTATAATAGAAACTATGTTATTAAATTATATTTTTTATAATTATTGTGTTTTTATTCTTATTAAATTAATATATAATTCATAACTTCAATACTTTCATATTTATAAATTAGATAACTTCATTTGTGCATGTGTGGACTAACACCTCCTAGAATTATATAATTCATTTACAATATTCTTTGAATATATTTAAAATGGATGTTGAAAAACTATTAGACATATAATAATAATGCTACATAAATTTTTATATGTTTTTGTGTATTAATATAAACATAAATATATCATTTACATTATTATTTTCAATATGGTAGCACAACGAAAACAAAGTTATTGTGTATGTATGGAATACCATCTCCATGAATGTTGTATTCAATTAAATATTCCTATACAATATAGATTTTTATAATTATTTATAAACTAAATATATATGATATTTAAATCATGTTTCAAATTTGAATATTATGTAAATCATGATCTATATAAGGTGATCAATAATAACCATTAAAAAATATGAAAAAATAAATATATTACCAATAATATAACATTAACATGAAATTTTTATTAAAATGTTAATATCATGTGCCAAATAAAAAATATATGGTTTGATATATAATAATACAGTTTGGTGATTATTTCAAATAAACATATACTTATTGTACAACAGTTTTTGTCTTTTACGATGATATTCAATACTTAATTTACAGATTTTCTCATCTCAGTTTTTCATAATCCTGAGATACTTTAAATATTCACAAATAATTAATTTATGTATATAAAACCCAATAATTTATTCAATAATTAGTATTCTTTAATTTATTTTTATTTAGACATTCAATTTTTTTATTTTTTTCACAGGGTTTTCTATTCAAATGCTATCAAAATGATAATGCTAATTTTTATTGCTTTTCATTCATTGAGATACATGAAATGCTACGCACCTATATTTTTTTTGCTATGAATATAATTCCCATTGACATGTTATATCATTAATATACATATTTAATTTTATTCTGATCTTGAAATGTTTTTACTATCAAATGTGTATTATGAGATAATGAAAAAAATGTTGTAAAATTTTATTACTATAATCTCATTGTTTATCAGAATTTATTATGATCAAGATTTCATTGATAAAATATTATGTTCCATATTTCATGAAATCTAATTCATTTTATTACACTATGGAAATTTATTATATATTTTTATATCATTATCATTTCATAATCATTGGCACTTAACATTATTAAGAAAACCATTTTTATGAAAATTTTACTTTATTTTTTTTTGATTGATGAAATTTAGTGTTGTTTCAAATAAATGCTTTCTAAATGGTTTCAAAAATTGGTTTATGATTAATATGATTTTTAAAATATTCTTGAATTCATTTATTGTGTTGAATTGAATATTTATCTCAATTTTTTTTCATTTTTCATTTATATGCTTTAAAATGGTTTTCAATATTCTTTTATCTATTTTCAAATATAATATCAATGAATAAGTTTTTAAAATTTATTATGTTATAAAAACTATTTTCAATGTGGAAGAGATATATTATTCAAGAAATGTTTAAAAATGAAATTATAATGCTCTATTTAGTAGAGAATGTCTTTTGAAATCAGATTTTTGGAAAAAAATTTAATGAAAGAATAATTTCCTTAATAATTGTTCCATTAGATCGGTCAAAATCCTTATCAATATAAGATGAAATTATTTTATATATATTATTATTTAATAGTTATATGATCAAATAGTAATATTCATATTTTTTTTATGTTTTTTTATTTATTGATATGATTTTTATTACACTCATTCCCCTTCTATTATTTATAACTTTTCAAACATGCAGGTTCTCATGGGAACAACATTGCTGAAATGACTATGAAAACTATCATTTTTACATATATAATGATATTATGAACTATTTATGATACCTATATCAATTAATGGGTTATTATGTGATGTTTATGAAACCAATATTAATTTATGGGTCATAAAATTTATAATTTATTAGTATCATACGGTACATTTATGTAGAATTTTACTATATGTGGGGTATGACCATTATCTCCATCCAATAAATTAGGTATTTATTTATATTAAATAATATAATGATTGAAAAGGTTGAAGGTATTTATCAACATTTGTAAATAGGTGTGTTTATATCCACTATTGGATGGTTGGGAAATATGATCTACTATTGGATGATTGGGAAACTTGATCCACTGTTGGATGATGGGGGAACCTGATCCACTATGGGAATATGGGGAATCCAGTTCCCATAAGGGAATATGGGGAAACCAGATCAGATATGGGAATAGTGGGAATACTAATCACTTACAATGAAAGGGTTGTAACTGAGGATGGTGGTCTACCCCACCTAGTAGTTGTAGTGCCCATTTTTTTCTATTATATGTTTTGGAAATGAGCCTTGACTTATTGGAAATCATATTACAGGTATAAATTTATGCTACAAATTCGATTTTTTATTAATGGGATATGAATTCATGGATTATTATATTGATTCAATCTAAAATATGTCTTATTAACTTCCAATCATTATGAAATGATTTATGTTAATAATCTTATATATAAAGGGTATTATTTTTATTTTTTTAATCATGTTATGATACCTTTATATTCATGTGTATGCTTATGCATATTATGTGATTGCTATTACATAGCATCTAACCTCAACCTTTTGTATGTTCCCTTACCTAGGTTATGAGGATTTGTTTTATGTATAATTTATATAAGAAGGGATATTGTCATGAAAAACCTAGAGAGAGATAATTTAATTCACTTATGTCACATTTTTTGTGTTTATATATTTCCAAATGCAGTAAAGAAATATGTTCCATAAGAATTTGTTTTTGTATTCCAAATAAATGATATAATGTACTTTACATTCAAATTCTGTCCTAATATTTAGTAATAGATAAATATGGTAGTTAACCATTTGAAAGTACGTTGAGAAAAAAGTAGTGACAACACTAGTAATCATTCTAAAGATATTTATATGACTATCTCTAATGATAATTCTAAGTATGAGTTATTGTATAGTAAAATGTTATAGAATTTGGGAAATGTATTGAGAGAGGGGATTCCAAAAAAATTTGAATCCATGTCTAGATTATACATGTTCTTATGGATTTGGTAAAGATGTACATCGGTGTAAAAACCCCGATAATACACTATTCATCTAGAATCAATCAGGAACTGGTTTACGACAATAGTCATGGAATCACAACTGGTATGACACTCATCATAGATATTCTTAAGAAATTTACAATATATTTACCAACCATCTTGGTGGATTTAAGTAATATATGAATTTATATAACCTGGATAAATAAAATGTTTCATATATTAAAATGGTGTCATAATTTTGACATCCTATATGTATTTTTTCATGATTCTATGTGGTTTGACAATGATAAGTGTTTCAAACATAGTGATATCTAGTTTTAGTCAATGTATTGTACTATAAGAACTTGTTTATCATTTAGTGATTCAGATGTGGATTGTATGAGTTTTATGAAAATAAACATCTTATGTGTAAATCTCATGTAAATAATTAGGAAGAGTATTTGGGTATTGGTTATTCTACTAAATATATAGAGATTATGAATGAAATGTGAATGTTATTAGAAGTTATTCTAGTATTTTCTTTCACTAATCATTAAAATCATGTTTAAATTGAAATTATGGAACAATGATACAAGAATGATAATTTATTTTGTAAGAAATTGTTATTTAGGAATATGTTGTGTATCCCAATTAATGGTTTCAGAATAATATTAGATGATTGAATTTGTATCACCCCATAGTTTTAAAAATAAATTTAAATGGATTAAAAAATGAGTCTATACATAATGTTTGGTTTTTAAAGAGATTTTTTTAAATTAGCTATTTAGATAAAGCATTTTATTTCTATGATTTGAATTTCAAATACAATGGACATACATGGTTGTGATAAGTACATTTTTGGAGTCTAATATAAAAAACTAGTTTTTTAGAGAATAGTAACACACCCATCAGAATAGAAATATGATTAATCATATGATTTTTATGAATATTTAATTTTATTATTTTTTGACTTATGCCTATAAGATAATGACATATTAATTAATAATATTATGAGATATAAAAATAGTGATAGTTTTGTAATTGTAATTTTTTGAATAAATTATTATTTTATTTAAAATTTAATTTTATAATATTTTAAAATATATTTGGATAAAATGGATCTCATTTTTTTAATTATACACATCTGAAATACGGTAGGGTAAATTTTTGGAATTTTTTTGAAATACCTGGATTTTTGGGGAATAGTGAATTTTGATATTTACAAAATATGCTATATAAATGAATTTATGCATCATGCTTGAGTCATTGATGATATAAATGGAAATTGGATCAAACTAAAATTCACTTATTATTGTTTTTTTCATAATAATATATTATATTCAAATTATTGAGAATAATTATTTAACTGATGATTAAAATAATGGAAAACCCTTTTCTCCTCCACTAAAAATACCACCCTCACTGCCACTTCCCCTCAAACCTATCAATCATTGAGTATTTAAAAAATTCTTCCCAATACCCTTCCTAAGGTTCTTCCCCATTTCCATGATATACCGGTCTTATCTAAAGGCCAAACCAAAAGGTCTTATGGATGATCACAAGGGGAAAAGATCAAGAGGTATGAATACTCATTCATTTTATTGGAGATTGTTTTCGATTACTTTTTCATTCTTATAACCTCTTCCTCTCTAGTTTTCTAAGATTAATGAAGCCTCCATAATCTTATATATGTTTTATGGTATAATTTTTATTTAAAATCAATTATCATCATCAATCCTCATTACATTTAATTCAAAAAATAAAAACACCATCAATAATATTCCATTTTTTCAAAATCATTGATGATGTCAATTAAATTTATTTAAATTCCATAAAAACTAGTTATAAAACCATTTTAAATTTTGAAACATAATGTATTGTGTATGATATGACCAATATTATGTTATATAATTATCTAATAATATAAACAAAGTATTTTATTATCAACGAATCTCCAAAATGGTTTGTGAAGATATCATGATTTATCTAATGATATATCCTCACGCCATATATCCAAAATAATTTATGGAATCATTTAATTTTTTGGAATCATATTAATTACCAATCATTACATTATTTCTTTTTTTCTTCTATTTGACAAGAAAATCATCCATGAATAGACCATCAAAATCATGTATTGTCGGAACCCCAAATAAAGGAAATAAAAATATATTATTAAAATATGTGTCGAATTATTTTATAAAATTATTTTATAAGTTATTATAAGCATGAATATGTTTATTTAAAATATTAATAACAACCTTTCAACCACAATACTAGTTTTTTAAACATGTTTGATGTAAGATGATCCCAAGGTAAGGTAATTCTTAAACAAATTTTCGTTCGTTGGGTAAACCTTATATTTCATTAATTATGTGATACCATGATTGTTGGTTTAATATATATCGTTTATATCAAGATTATTTATGTTTATTTACATTATATACTCATAATCCTTTAATTATATTAATTCTCACAACAATTATTATTTTTCTTTAAAGTGACTTCATTTAGAAATCATGTATTATTGTTCTATTTTTTTTAAATTCCAATGTACCGTATTTATGAAAATATTCATATTTTAAGATTATGTTTTGGTACATGGGAATTTTTTATGATGCTTTTTGGGAACTATATTTCTATACAGTTCATTGTTTATATTTATATTAGGGAATGGTTGTACGGTTACTAGATATGTAACTATGATAATTACATCATAATGTTGTCATGAGGGTTACATTGTAAGGTATAAGTGAGGGTTACAAATCATAAGGTTTGCATGATGGTTACAATATATGTATTTAATTACCCAAGATAACATTATAAATATATATATATATATGATCCTTAATTTTTTTGTAATTCTCATGTTTCACAAAGTAGGTTTATAGGGGTGAGAAATAAGTCTGTGGGAAATGATTTCATATGTTTTATGTATTCATGGACTAATGATTTTACCTACTTTGAATATCCCATACCAGGATATTTATGATCATCCTAGGTTTTTATTTGTTTTTAACATGTTATATGTATATGTAAGTGATATAATGAATTCATGTAAAGTGGTATGATGTTTTTTTGATGAAAAAATGTGGTTGTTTTGTTTTAAATGTTATATGTTTTGGATGAAATGAAATTATTTTAGTTATAAATACATAATATGTTTGGGGTTTATCTATATGAGTTATATCGTAACATTATATTACTCTAAACTGAATAGATCATTGGGAATATAAAAATGTAAAATCTAGTTTAAATAGCTAAATTATGTGTGTTTATAGATGGGACATTTTATTTGTTATTGGAGAATGATTTAGATAACATTTGGAATTAGTATGTTTTAAATTGAATACTAAAAATTATTTTTAATTTCTATTTATTCTAATATGATACATAAAATATATATTACCATGTTTCTTTATATATGATATGTCTGTCTGGATTGGATTTTCATAGAATAATTAGGAAAGCTACTGTTGGAAGGAAAAGAGGTGGTGATATCGTTCAGAATTGGAAAATGGTGATGGTGGGAATTGGAACTGATGAGATTATAATAGTAATGACTCAACTGATATTGGAAATAAATTTCATGGAAAACATGGAATAGAACAACATGATATTCCACAAAGGAACATGATGATAGCGGAACATTTTATGAGCAATCACCCTCATATGTTCAGTTGAACCTCTAACCCACTAGTAGGAGAAGGATATATTAAATACCATGAAAAATTATTCGATGTTATGGGATTTTCAGATAACTAAAATGTTATTCAAAACCACTAGTATCATAATAATGTATTCATTGGTTATTTATGAAGATAACTTCACCAGAACAATGATGTATGCTCCACCTCTTATTCTTGATCTTGATAGAAAAATAAAAAAAAATTCTTAGGATTCAATCAATGATATTTAAGGGCATTGGTTTCCATGAGTTTAGAAGTTATGAGAAACTTTTCTAATATGATGAGAGTGTAGTAATAATTTTTTTTTATGACATTGTGTACCTTGAAAACAAACAGAATAATTGTTCTAGATGGAATGCGATGGATAAGAATAAATCAACGAAATATGATGGTATGGATGTTCAGCTTCTATTTTGTGAACAATGAGCTAAAAATCACCCTAGGCAATGCCTAACCAAAACTGAGAACTGATTTCAATGTGGTATGATTGAACATATGGCTCTATATTGTAATAAAAATGATCCTAATGCTAATCATGATAACAAAACTATGATATGTTTTAAATGTTGTGAGATTAGTAATTCTGAAAATGTCTACCCATAGAATGATTTGAATAGTGAAATGATTCCAGATTATAAATAGAAATGTGTAGTGAGATCTATTTTGACTATTCCAGTAGATGTCAACTCATCCAATAAATTGGCATCATGTACATTGTTTGATTACTCATCATTCTATAATGTACGGTTTGATACATGGTCTAGACATTCCTTTGTTTCTTATAAATTTTCTAATAAATTGTTAATATAAGATCTTAAAATTAGTTTGAATTTTATTATTAAAACACCAAAGAGAAATATTATATAAAAATGGAATTACAAGAATCATTATATTTCTATTTATGTAACGATTTTACCTGTAAATCATGTTGTTTTTCTCTTATTAATGTGTGATGTCATTATGGTTATGGATTGGAATTTTTTTATCATGTTAATGTAAAGTTTAGATAAGATGAAATAGTTTTTTAGAAATTATTTTTGTTTGTATACAATAATAAACACATATAATTGTCAAAATATCAAGAATATATAATACTTTTGAAATATGGAATGAAATGTTATCTATTTCTTATTGTTGAAAAAATGGGAAATATTCAAATTAATAATGATCCAGTGGTAAATGAATATGATGACGTTTTTTATAATGTGTTTCCTAGTGTTATAACTGATCAAGAATTTTAATTTTCTATTGAATTGGTTACTAATGAAAATACAATTTCTGTACCCCCTTATTAAATTGATGAAATGGATCTTTTATGGTTGAAAAATCAGTTGATGGAATTCTTCGATAAAGGATTCATTCGACCCAACCTGTCAATATGGGGTTATCCTATGGTGTTTGATAAAAATAAATATGGTTTAATGAGACTTATTATTTATTATCAATTCTAGAATAACATAAATTTACAAAACCAGTATCATTTTCCTCAAATTGAAGATATGTTTAATCAGATCTAGGGAGAAAGGTATTTTTTGAAAGGCGACCTGACATCGGGGTACTGTTATTTGAATGTAATGGAAGATAAAAATTCCAAGAACTTCATTCCATTCTAGATATGACCATTATGATTTTTTTGTTATGCCATTTTCCAACAAATTAAGTATATGTATTCATTGAACTTCTGACTAAAACATTTTTTAACGAGTACATGGAAATGATTGTGGTTGTGTTTATTGATGGAATTCTAGTATACTTTAAAGTAAATAGTAGAAGGAAAACATCTAAGGGTTTTTCTTAAATCATTAAAATTAAATCAACATTATGGAAAAATAATTATTTTTAAAATTTTGTTTTAAAGATTTATTTTTTTGTGAATAATGTAAATATAGATTGAGTAATAGTTGATCTTACAAATAAATGGGATTGATAAATGGCCAATACCTACAAAGGATATAGATATTTTTAATTTTCATGGATAAAAAGGATAATAATGACATTTTAAAAAACAATTTCACGGTTATATATCCCAATATCTATGTTAACAAAAAATAGGATAAATTTGGTTTGACATAATAATGTGGTGTTTCTATTTAGGATATTAAGATGATTTTTGTTAATAATCCAGTTTTGGCCCCACCATCATGAAATTGTGAGCATGTCATATAAAATGATGCATCATTGAAGGAACATGGTTGTGTTTCTATGAAGATCTATTAGTTAATTTCTTATGCTTCAAGACAATTGAAACATCATTAGTTAAATTATCCCACAAAAGATTTATAATTATCAAAGGTTGTTTATTCATTGAAAATTTACATGAATAATTTATAAAGACCCATATGTGAAATATATACAAACCATAAATGTCTAAAATATATATTCACATAGATGGAATTATACATGAGGTAGATAATATTGTTGGAATTGATAAAGGATTATGATTTCACAATCAATTGCTACTATGAAAAAGAAAAAAAATGTGGCAGATAACATGAGTCAAAAACATCCTACATCATTAACCATGTTATGGTAGGAATGTTACTACTTGATTAATGATTTGATGAATTTTTCCTTGGAAGTTGATGGTGTAATAAATTCTTTATTTTTTTAGGTATCAATGCAGTCAGCTTTGTACGACTGAATTATGAGAGCATAGAATGGTCAGGGTGAGTTATATAAAAAGAATAAACTGTTTAAAATGGTAATGTTTCATGAATTTATCCATTATAAATATTTTTTTTACGTTTGGGAAAAAAATTTATATACCTTTTGATTTCCAACTGAAGAATGAATTATTGTGTAAAACTCATAGTTCTACAATTTCAGTTCATCACTAAAGTACTAAGAAGTATATAAACCATTGTGAGTATTATTGGTGGGATGGAATGAAAAGATATATTTCTGATTTTACTATGTAATTGTTTACATGTAAATAGGTTAAATTATAGGAAATATTAGTAATTTGACTGCATCATACATTTCTAGTTCTAGAGTGGAAAAGTGAAACCATATCCCTAGACATCATGGTAGGACTACCAAATTCATTTAGAGGTAATAATGTGATTTGCGTTATTATTGATCAACTTAATAAAAATGAACATATTCTTCCAATTCATGATACTAGGTCTATGGATCAGTATTCTTGAATATAACATAAATATATATTTAGGTTATATAGAGTTCCTATTTTCATTTAATTTGATCATGATACGAGATTCACTTCTATATTTTTAAAGGACTTCAAAATTCATTGGGAATAGAATTAAATTTCACCACAACATTTATTACTCATTCTGATGGACATACCAATATAATAAATCATACACGGGCAACATTATATGATTATAGTCAAAGGACTAGAAGGGAATTTTGGATTATAATCATTCATTAGCTATGTTTTCTAATTATAAATGTTTTTATTCTAGTATAATGATGGAACCATTTGAGGCATTGTGTGGGAAGTGGTGTCAAACTCTAGTGTTTGGGATAATTTTGTAAAATAGAAGTTAATGGTTCCATAATTATTAGTGGAAATATATGTGATCGTGAAGTTGACCTAGAAACACATGAGGATATCTTAGGGTATGTTGAAAATTTATGCAGATAACTAAAGGAAAGACTATTATTTTGAATAATGTGATCAGGTTTTTTAAGAATATCACTATGGACAACTGATATGTGTTTTAGTATGAATGGTAATCTGATTCCACAGTTCACTAGTCCTTATGAAATTATAAATAAATTTTTACTGGTTTCTTATTGAGTATCGTTTCCTCTTTTTTATCTCAGGTACACAATGATTTTCATGTTTCAGTGATGAAAAAGTATGTGCCATATTCAACTCAGGTTTTATTTCCTGAAGCATCTTATCTAGAAGATAATCCTATTTGTGAATAGAAGGTTGTTCAAATTTTTGATGGAAGAGAACAAGTGTTTCAGAATAAGGTAATCTACCATGTAAAAGTTTTTTTGGCGAAGACACACAGTTAAAGATGGAACATGAATATTTGAAAATTATTTTTGGGAATGGTAACCTCATTTTTTAATAAGTTTATAAGATAGAGAGGATGAATATCATGGGGAGAATGTAACTCCCAAAGGTATTAAAAATAATTTAAAATTCATGAAACTATGAGTATCTACATAATAGCACTTTTTATTTAGTATATAGTTGTAAACAAGCCATTAAATTTAATTTTTCTACTTCAATAATTTAGATTTCAAATATTAGACTTACACAGTTGTAACCGTTATGTTTTTTGGAGTATGATATAAGAAACATGTTATTTTTTGAATAGTAACTAACACTTATGAAGAGTAATATTAATATTAATTTGGAATTTGTGAATAGTAAATCATATTATTATTATTATTTCATATGGTTACATGATAAAAACATATTGATTAATCTTTCAAGGTTATATATAATGAGTTAAAATTAAAAATTATTTTTCTAAGATATATTAATTTTATTTACAATTTATTTTCTAATATATAGAAAATTATTATTTGGAAAATGGAGTTCTTTTTTTAAAATATACACATAGAAAAACTGTTAGGTTGATTTTTTGAGATTTTTATGAAATAATAGATTTTTTTGTCAATATTGGAATTTATTAATTAGATAATTTTATGAATAAATGAATTTTTACCTAATTTTTGTGTCTTGGATTTTTTAAATGGCCATTTGTTCTAACTCGTATTCACTAGTTATTATTTTTCCACAATAATCATATCTATTCATAGTCTGGAGAAATAATATTGAACTAATGATTAAAATAATGGGAAATATCTCCTCTCCTCCACTATAAATACCACCCCCACACTTATTCATATCCCAACTCTCATTCATTGATAATTTCCAAAATTCATTCTAATACACTTCCCAAGGATCTTTCTCATGTCCAAGAATTTGTTTTCACACCAAAAGTCAATAACTGAAGGCCTTAATGAGGATCTCAAAAAGTTGAGATCATGATGTAAGAATCCTCATTAATTTTCATATGCTTTGTTTGCAATCCCTTGTACATTCATATAATATATCCCCCTACCCTTATCTATTAGGAATAAATTCTCCAAAAAATTATATATACTGGATTTTATCAATTTGAAGAAAAAATGCATCATAATTATAACTCATCTCTTCCTATTATTCATAAAATAAAAACATTGTTTGTGATGTGTTGATTTAACAATATCTTGGATGATTAGTTTTCCATTTCATTATATCAATCAATACTAGTTATAATGCCATTGAAATGGTTGATTTTTTAAGTGTATGATATTACCACTATTATATTTTTTTTCATCTTATGTGTATTATATTAATGGTATAATATGAATCAAGTTAGTGATAATTTAATAACTCGCAAAATGATTCAATCAAATATCCCTAATGATTTATCTAATGGTTTATTATCATACTAGATAAGAAATATAATCTGTGACATCATTTAATTATTGGGGAACATATTTATATCATCTCATTCCACTTCTGGAGTTTTTATTTCATTCAATAAAAATATCATTTAACAACCGACCATGGAAATCATGTAAAACATGCACCTGGAACATTAGATATAACATAATATTATGAATAAATTGGTCGAATGATGTAATAAAATTATCATATGAGGTTTTATAAAAATTAACGTGTTTCTATAATATATTAATAACACTCATTTAACAAAAATAAATGATGGTTAAACAATTTTGATGTAAGATGAACTGTAGGTATGGGAATTCATAAACCAACATCCATTATTTGGGTTAACATTCTAGTTCATTTTAATATGCAATACCAAGGTTTTTTGTGTAAGTAATTTCATTTAGATAATGATATATTATGTTTATACAGTGTATATACACATATTTATTTCTTTATTTAATTCATACATCAACGATATGATTATTTTAAAGGATATTTATTGAAAAATAACATTTAATTTTATGTATTTTTAAAATTGAAAATTACTATTTTTATAAAAACATTAATGTTTTATGATGATGTTCTAGATAACGGTAATTTTTTATTATAAATATTAGGTCATATATCTCTGTCTAATTCATTGGGTATGTGTATGTCAGATGTCATCAATATGGTTACTCCAAGTGTACTTGCAATAGTTACACCATAAGATAGCTATGAGCGTTACATTGTATGATAGCCATGAGGGTTTAAAATCATTATGTAGTTGTGAGGATTACATTATAAATAAGTTATTCCTTAAGACTCCATTTTGTATTTAAATATATGGTCCATAATGGTTTATTAAAATATATGGTTTTTGAGTGTATATATATATATGGGTGAGATGTATATCCTTGTGAAATGATTTCATATGTTTGTAAGTATTCATGACCTATTGGTTTCATTTCTTCTTTTTATATCAAATATTATGTGTTTTATGATCAACACAAGTTTTTTAATTTATTTCATGTTATATACGGATGTTTAAGATAAATAAAGATGTATGTTAATTGTTATAACGTTTTTCTGAAAAAATCATGTCGTTTTTAAGGATTTATGTATTAAAATGAATGTACATTGTACTAGTTGTTCATAATCTATATTTTCTGGGTTGACATATATGATTTATGTCCTAACATTAAAAAACTCTAAACTAAATCAATTTGTGGGAATGAAAAGAAATAAAATCTATATGAAATAGCTAGACAATGAGTGTTTGTGGTGAGGTCCTTATAGAAGTGTATAAGTTTTAGAATTTAATTATAATGTTATATGAATCAAGATTTATATAAGTATTTTTTTTATATTTTTTCATTATATATTTTTTTAGGATTTTTCTAATGATTTTTATGACCTATAAAATTGATTTAATGGAATGGATAGAATAAGGAAAGGTTGCCCTTAACTTGTTCTTTAGGATGTAAAAATAATATTTTTTATGGATAAAGAGGTGATGCTATGTATAGAAAAAATTTGATCGAATTTATAACCTCATAAATGATAATGGGTTTGTTAAAATGTTGGTCCTGTTATCATATTTGATGTTTATAATTTATTTTATTGAAGGAAGATGTCCAGTAATCATTTGAATAAAGAGGATTAAATGTTTTCCAAAAGTATTAATTGAAATTCATTTTATTACAATGATTCAAAAGAATACACGAAAATGTATTAAAATTATTATTATTTGGAAAATAAAATAAACATTATGATATCTAGGGGATCAATGGTAATATTTTTTTATAAATTTATTGACATTAATTCAATTGACTTAGATTTCTTTCTGAATCATTATAAGGGAATCAATTAATGATTTTTTTATGTTGATCATCAGATTATGTTGGTGATAATAAAGTATTATCTCACCATATGATGATTAATGTATGTTAAATAATATTTTACAAAAATTATAGTAAGATTTTAATTATGTACAAATATAATGAAATATCATTCTATTTATGAATATCATGATATTTTTGTTATTTGGGATTAAAAAATTAACCGTAATTCAAGGTAGTAAGAGTGGATGTGAGAAATGATCAAGAAAAATCTAAAATATGAAATTGTGCATAATAAATTCAATGCAATTATGGTAGTATATCTTATTTCGGAAAATGGTATTCAAATAAATCATTATACAATTATCATATTTTTTATAATATAGATAATTTCTTTCATATGCCTTCAGTTTATGTTACTGTGACTATTATTTTTTTCATTATCACTAACATTATTTTGATATGTGATCATAATAAATCACAACAATAATTTATTATTTTCTCCCTTTTATATGTTTTCACTTTCAACAAATGTTCACTAAAATATTAGTTACTTTGTGTAATTGTAATGGTTACGACATTCAATGATTAATGAATGTTTTAGTATTCTTAATTATGTTGTGTGTTTATATAAATGTAACATTCTAGAATTATTTCTTTAATTGAAAAAAATAATTTCATGGAAGAAATTATTTTTATGTTGGTTATAATGTAACACCGTTATGTTTTTGGATCTTTTTTATATTTTAAATTTTATGATATTTTCAATTTCAAGAAACAGTAAATATATAATGTTTTTTGTGAATGAACCATGTTAGTACTTATTTTTATTATATGAATGTTTTTTATTTCACTATATTCTAAACTATGTTAAGAATACACAACACCCAATACTTAATTATCTTATGTTACACAAAAGAGCGTGTTTTACTGCCTTATAACAGACAATCATTACTATTATTATTTTTATGTTTCATAAATATATTTTGTTTCAAAATAAACATCATTTATGAATGTTTAATGTATATATTATCTTACTTAAAATTTTTGGAATCTCATAGAGAGATATTATTTATTATTTTATAGTGAAAAATAATGCATTTTATTTGAATCTTGCCAATTATTTTAAATTATAATTAATGATTATTTATATTTTAAATTTTTTTAAATACAAAATAGATCAATTTTACTTATAATATTCTAGTTTTATCTATTGGTATTAATTTATATTTAATTCATATATAAAAACATAATATGGTTTTAAGAAGTTCACATTATAAACCATCATTCTGGCCACATTTGTAAGAATAACATTAAAATTAATTATTCAACACATATAAATTGTATATAGAATAATGGATATACATGGTATTAATTAGTTTAATTTATTTTTCTAATAATATTTACTTTTATTTTTTCCAAAATTTATTAGTGAAAATTATTGAAATTTATTACAATGATTAAGGTAAAATTTCGCTATCCAAGGGACTAAATCATAAACATAAGGGCCATAATGATGTAGAATCATGTCAAAAATCCATTGTTTTTAAAATATTTCAACCGTATAACCTATAATTTTTAACATCTCTATGTAGTGTGAGTCATTTTCGTGAATGTGACCCATATACTATGTTTTATAACGAAAAAAGATAAAAATGTACATTCCCTTCATTGAATTCATATAAAGCATTTGACTATGTAAACACCTAAATAGTTCAGTTATGAACTATATTATTGATTTCAAATAAGCCATTTTAATAATTTTAATTTAAATATGATTTTTAAATGATATAAATAAATTATACTCTTATGAAATTATAATAAAGATATTATGTATATCATAATTAAATAAAATAGGTGATTCTAAAACCCATAAAATGAATGAAAATTGAAACAATTATTCAATTCCATTATTTATGTTGATTAATATTTCAGGGGTCATTACTATGATCTTAATTTATGAAAATTACAACATTTTTTAATAATATTTTTATATTTAAATTGTGTAATTAATCTTATAATTGACGTTAGTTTTATTTTATAATAAATTATATTTTATTAAAAGAGATAAAAATTTACTACAAATTATATATTTTGTAAATTTATTTATGAATTTTAATAAATATAAATCATCTACACTTAATTGAGTAATTTACTTTTTATAACTAATATTTAGACCATTAAATAGAAAACGCATTGTTTGCATAATCATGGATAAAGTAGTTTTTTAGCAAATTTCATGCAATTTATTTAAAATTAATTACCAAGAAAAATATGATTTTTTTAAATAATATATCCTATTTATAATTAATTGTGTCTATATTTTAAAATAAAAATCACTTCATGTTATTCATAGTTTTGAATTTGCATCTGTTTGAAACTAAATTACCTTCATAAAAAACAAAAATTGATAAATATATGGAATCTTAGATGTTAAAGGAAAAAATAATCACAATGTACTTATTTTTTTATAGTGGATGATTGGATTTACTATAAATATAATTTAATACATTGATTTTACATTTATAGGGTCATGATGTATGTGATACCTCCCAATTGTGTTTTCCATTTAGTATTTAAAAGAATTTCTCCCATCCTCCTACATAAGAAATGAATTAAACATTTTCAATCATTAAACAATCCAAGACACATTGTATTTAACAAACCCATACAAAAAAATATCTCAACAATACTCCCATAATATTATAATCCTCACATTCGTAAAAAAATTCAACAAAGGTATCCCTTTTGCAAAAAACCAAAAAAAGCTACCCAAAGAAGGTAAAATCCTTATATAATCTCAATTGTTTTATATTCATTCTCCATCCCCATGAATATTCATATTAAATTACAATGTAATATCCTCAATATACATAAAATAATTATATTTTTTTATTATAATGGTTTTAACAACTCCTACACACACTTACATAAAATGGAGAAAGAATATATCATTCTTGTATATGGTGAACTACCGACTCACGAAATGTTTTCATTTATTTTTGCATTATCACCAATCATGGTATATAATTATTATAATTTTTTTATATTATATATATGTTATTTATTATTTATTTCAGATTCATGAAATATAATATTACTCACAAATTTATTCTATTCATGTAGTGTATATAAGATGCCTTTTTTATCGACATGTGGATTATCGCCTCTTCAAAAAAAATTATTAATTCTAACTCTACAAGGAATATATTAAGGATGAGATTAGTAAAAAAAGATATATATGAAATAATAATTATATATTACGTAATATATATATAATCATATATTTCAATTACATTCTATCTATTAGTATGTGAATAAAATGGAAACTACAGTATTGTGTATATATGACCTACCGTATCCATGATTGATGTATTCTAATTCACATTAATATCCTTTACTGATTAATATAATTTATTATATAATATATATATATATGAAATATATATTTTATTATAAATTATTTAAATAATTATGTCATAAACATAATAATTGGATCAATAATAACTACTCAATACATATACAAAAAATAAAGCCGATATTACCTGAAACGTAAAATTTACTTGAAATATTTATTAAAACGGTAATATATATTAATAAGTAAACCATATATGATATTATTTATAAGAATAAATTTAATTTATATATTTATAATAACAATATATGTATTATACATGAGTGGAAAATATATATGATGAATGTAAAGAATTGATGAAAGGATTTTCTCATCTAAGTTTATTTATCTATGAGATACATGCCTTATTCAACACTACTGTATTTTGGGTGTGGTATATAATTCCACAGAATGTATTATATGATAATTATAAATAAATTATTGATTATTTACATATCCATTTAATGTTATTCATTTTACTAGGTTTTTTTGTTCGAATGATACCAAATCAGTAACATAATTTTGTCATTATTTTCATTCATTGAGATATATGTACTATTATGAATATTTTTTTATAAAAAATATATAATCCTTTGAAAATTATTAAAATGAAAATAATTTTTTTATGATACTCTAATAATAATTATATTTCTTTTATGAATAGTATTATGAGTTAATATTACTAATTTTTAGAATGTTTATTCTTACAATGTCATCATTTATTGGGATTGTTTATCGTTATGATCTCGTTACTAAATATTATGATAAATATATAAATAACACTCATGAATTTTTTTAATGGTAATTAAGTGTATCATTATGTATTAGTAACATATTTTCACTGCATGTTAACAAATATATTTAGGAATAATATTTATTAATATCATACTATATTTATCTTAATGTTTAAATTTTGAGTTTTTACATAACCATATATCATACAAAGGTTTAAAAAAATTATGATTAAAATATGTTCTAAATGATTCCATTAATCATATAGATTATTTAATAAAAGGGTTTCAAAATTATTTGGCGCTTTATTTATTTGTTTTCAAACCATTTTCAAAGAAAAATGATTTCAAAATGCTTTCAAGAATCCATTTTATGTTTTCCATAATTCTTCCAAAATTAAATATGATAAAACCATTTAGGAAATATTATTCTCATAAAAAATGTTTTAAATGAAATTTTAAATCAATCTTATAAAAATATATTTTTGAAATTATTTTATGAAAATGATTTTAAAAAATAAAGTTATTTTCATTAAGAATTGTTTTATGTGACATTTGAAATTCATTTTCCATCTACCATGACATAATTTATAATTTTTTATGCTTTAATGGGTATATTTTCCTATAATATGATTCATTTTCATTTATAATGGTTTATGTTTTGGTGGAATTATGATTATGCCATATGTTTCTCTATCATGGGTTTTATTCTCTTGAAACCCCCTTTTTCATTAGTTATGCTATGATGAAATAATTATGATAACAATATCATATCCATAGGTAATGAAATGATTAAATGGTTATGATACCTATTTCATTTCATAGGTTATGACACATTGTTCCTGAAACGCACCTATTTTAAAGAGTGACAACATGACACATGCTTTATTATATTGTGGAATATGTATGTATGAATTCATTTTTTAATGGGTGGGGACTATATATCTTTATTATAATGCTGGTGATGATTTAAATCTGATGACATAATGATGGGAAAATGTTATATTCATGATACTAAATAAGAGACATGTTTTCCTTATCCACTATGGGAGAATGGGGAATCCCAGTCAACTATGGGATGATGGGGAAACCTAATCCACTATGGGATGATGGTAAAACCTTACCCACTAAGGGAATATGGGGAGACCTGATACCCTATTGGAATTTAGGAAACCTGATTCCTTATATGGAATGGACTGTAAATGGGTATGTTAGTGTGGCCCTCTAAATTGGATTAGTCCCCATAAATCTCCCTAACAATATTGGGAAGTGTCC
Source organism: Viscum album (assembly GCA_963277665.1). NCBI lineage: Eukaryota > Viridiplantae > Streptophyta > Magnoliopsida > Santalales > Viscaceae > Viscum > Viscum album. Next base: position 62,087,453 of record OY728148.1, on the reverse strand, counting down.
ATTGACTTATAAGGAATGATATCACATTTTTATATGTATTTATAAATTTCCATGTATAATTCCCATGATATTATATCCTGGTTTATTCTCCGGATTACGTTAGGATTCATGTCATAATAACTTCAAATCATTATTTGATGATTCATTTTTATGATCTTTGTTATATATTGTATAATCTTAGAATAACATTCTCATATTGTCATACCCTTATTTTAATTTATATTATTACGTATCACCATCATTTACCCGTATTGAGAATCAAATACCACCCTTATTTATGTATCCCTACCGTTTTTTGTAAATATATGTAACATTTATTATGTGTCAATGGAGGGTTATCATCATGATATTCTTAGTGGGTGATAATTTTTATTAGTTATATACAAGTGATTATGCATCAATGTTCCCAAAATCACAATACTAATATGGTATTTTGGAATGTGTTTCTGTATTCCACAAAAGAGATGTAACATTCATGTATGTTAATTATATATAATTATACCATATCTACCAAATCAGCTATCTCGGGTTTAGTAATCACTATGACATATCATATCCTGGCCTCCCCACCCCATGTCATATCATATAATAGCTATCACACTAAAACCACATCACAATTGTAATAGGAAACAAACCAGAATTTCCAAAATTTTAAACATAACCATATAACAAGGAATATATACATCAAATATAATAAATCTCTCAAGGATCCAAAACATAAATAACTTATCCATCTCATGTATTTATGAATCTCATTCGAGAGTATATATGTTTATCACATAATAAGTGGTTATTTATTATTGAATGAACATGGTAATTAACCACATGTTACAACTACAGGAAAACTAAAGCATCAATATATATAAATCTATCAAAATAGAAAATATATATTTCAATTACAATAGTTCTCATTATCATGAATTTTATTATTATAATCATCGTCAATTATCATTCTGTGCATTATTTCTCCTTTTTAATAAAACATGTAATTTTAAATTTATATAAAAATATTCAGTGCATCGATTCTATTATCATTAAATTACACTAACTACTAGATTATAAAAATTACGATTCTTTAATTAATCATTATAAAACTAATTATCCATTAATATTGTGTATGATTTAGGTTTTTCACTCTGTTGCGGATCCTTTAAATTTAACACTAATTTTATCATTTTTTGACCTAATATGGATTCCTATTGAGATATAAAAGGACTTATGAGTGTCCAAGACTTATTTGGATCCCATTACATATCTTATTGGGAAACTGGGCATGTCACACGATTGGCGCACGATTTCCCGTGGTTTGCCTAACCATATATATTATCTATTTTCTAATAGAACAATATCACATCGTCAGCTCATGGCCATGTGTAATAACAATGAGAGTTCCCCTTATTTCCATATAGTTATGAATGGTTTGCGTATAGTATGTCAAACTGTGTAGACAAACTCTGCACATGAAAATTTTAGGTTATTTTTATTTATTTCTAATATTAACCTAATTGAGCCACCCCTTCTTCCCCAAAATGGGATCTACTGAGAGAACATTTATTTTATCTGAACTTGGGGATTTTTTTATACCTAAATTAGGGATCAAGGAATCTTCTAAATAAAAGATCAAATTGATCATTAGTTCATCACGATAAATGTGGAATGTTATGTACATGACTTTTTTTATCTGTTCTTTTCCACTCTTTTTCTATATCAATTTATTCAGGAATGAGATTGTTATTCATTCTCCATAGATCTAATCCATTCTATGATGAATTATAAAATGATAATGTAGTATAATGATCATAAAACCCTAATGTGGGTGTCCAATACCATCAAATTTGTTTATTATTGAATTTTTGTTTAGGCCCCACCAGTTTCATCGGGTGTCATTTATTGAATTTATATTCAATGATTATATTAATTAGAACCATCTGATTATTCTATTTTCATATATTTTATTATTTATTTTGGGTTACAACCTCAAATCCATCCATCATATAATATTTGATATACCATAATTTAGTTTTTATTGTTTTGACACTATTGATCCATTGTCTGAATGTGCTCGAGAATTACCACAATAATGGTAGGACACCTTATAATAAATTCATTTTGTTTTATGTGATGGTTAATAGAATGTTCAATTTCATATCCATTTGACAATCATAAGGTATGTGAATCAAATTGATAATTAAATTTTAAGGGGAAATTGGAATGTATACTTAAAATATGAGCTGATAGTATTGAATGTGAATAAAATATAGGATGCATATCCATAGTACCCATTACCACATTAATATAATGTAGTGGAATGGATCTTTCTTATTAAATATTCCTAAATGAAATTAATAATTAGTTTCATTGATCTTGACCTGATAACACCACTTGAAGGAAAGTCTAGAACCAAAATGTTATGTTACCTGACTTCATAATTAGTTAGGATTGTCCTGACTTGATCTCACCTTCTAGTCTTATTGGGGAATTCCATGAGCACTAGGGAACTCCATTCCTATTAAACGATATGACATGTATAGGTTGATACCCACCTAGATCCGGATCCATGTATATTCATAGATAACCAATATAAAACTGTATGATCCCTCAAATAGTATTAAATCATTCCTTGGATTCAATACTTTGATCAAATATTAACAAGTAGTTTCCTTGTTTATAGCATATAGGGCCCTGTCTCTGCTAATCCATCTTTTACCATGGATGAACACATTGGATTCGATAGGAATTTTATTGTGGAATTCCATAGAATATGATACATGTATTACAATCTCACCCTTATCTAGGATTTAGTTATTACTGAGTTGGTGACCCTTGAGGTATATCATTCCATAGTTATTACCATGCAATTTCTTTATTGAATGTCATTACATGTTTCCATTTCACATCATGGAACCTTCAAAATTTTTAACAAGTCATCCATTTATAAACTGAAAATAGTAAATTAATTGACTAGTTACATTCAGACATCAGCAATGGGAGAAGTAGGTACTTGGGTATTTATTTAAATTAGTATGATTTACATTATATATGCTTGTATTCACATTTTTATATTCCCATTACAAGGGTTGGAAGTTATAGACATCATTTTCTGTGTCCCGCTATGATTTATCTCACACCCTCTTCGAGAGTCATTTCATACCCAGAGTAGATTACATTAATGAAGGTGTTGATAAATGGATGAATATGGCTTCAACATTTTATTTCATTATATTTATGAATTAGCTTGATAAGAGACGACCAAGGTACAACATGGGATTCTTGGGAGCATCTTTTATTTCCTTTTTAGATTGTAAAGCATGTTATTCTTTCTATCTTGTATATATTTTTCACATATTTCTAGTGACATGAAATATCATGGTCATAATTTGTCTATTTTTTTTTCATTCATGTTTATTCAGTATTTATTATTACTTTTTCTATTTTCGGATGGGACTCAATTTAAAAAAAATTGACTCATCAATTTTCCACTATTTATATTTATCTATTAGACTACACACTTATAATGATGTCATAGTCTTCCAAGAGACAAACTCTAGGCCATGGATACAATTTATAAACCTTCTAAATTTGGGATATGTGCTTGACTCCATGGGGCCCACTGGTCTTGGGGCACCACCTATATGGCATCCAGATTTAGGATTTCAAAATGTGTTATCAGAATAGCTTCCATTACTACATTAAAATTTGGATAAAATAGATTCGAGATTAGGAATACATGTAACTTGGTCATTAGTCATGCTTGGGTATCCCAAACCAATGTTTGGGATGAAATATGAGGTGAGTATCATATAATTGTTTTTATGATTTTCTTATAATAATTGAAATTATTTCGAAGTTTAGTGATGAAAAATTTGTTTGTTGTTGTTGATTTTTACTCAATTTGAGCAGGTAGTTGTTGTAGTATGCCTTTGGTGGTGACATTTATTATGTTTTTCATATACTAGTGATGAATTCATTCTACAAAAGCTTGTTTAGAGGTGTGTGTTTTTCATTTTTACACCATTTCTGTAATGACGTCCAAATATTGTAATCTAGAATAGTGGAAACAAATATACTCTAAATATGGTGGTCCCTAATCCAACACTCTTGCCACAATAACTATCACTCATGACATGACCTACATTACCAAATATGGTAACTGATTCCCATGTTCATCATATTTTCCTATATATCATGCACTCTATTCATGATTCTCCACGAATTGCAGTTATGATGGCTAATCTGACTCTTCAGTTCCATCTGATGCTTCATCCTACCTTTTCAGGGAATGGAAGATGGGAGACTACTGAATGTTTTCTAAAATCCACCCTATATATTGTTGAAAATTTGGATTTTCCACTAGAGTGGAAGTTCATTTATTAAAAAAACATGTTTTTTATTATTCCTCGAGTTGGTGGGATGGGATAACCTATGTTGTTCATCATCATGGAATCTTATGGGTTTTTTACTTACATCCATCAATAATTAGTTCATTCTATTGTGCTGTGAGATGAACGATCAATAGAGTTCATGCATATAGAGTAGGTTTCTATGTTATCAGGGTAGTATTCATATTTTTTTAATTAATTACCCTTAATTGAACCTTTTCTAGATTGTGATGAGGATTCGGCTTCTAGACACTTATAGGATGGGTTTATGTATGCCATTTCTGCACATGTGAATGTCATTCTCCTTCCATCATTCATTAAAATAGTAAATCTGTATCTTATCACTGAGTGAACCATGAAGGATGACGATATTACATGGCTTAATGGAATACTTCCACCATAGGATTTTAGTTAATTCATGGAATTAATAATTCTCTAGTGATTTCTTATTTGGTGAGTGACAAATATAGTACCCATTTCAATAGCTCCAAAGTGTTTCATTAGTTTGGAAGAAGGGGGAACCTAAAGCCTCATTGTGATATATACCCAATGAAATTCTAATATTGTAGACCTATGGTCCATCATCATCATATCTATAGAACCTTTCCACCATCTATTAGTGTAAATTTATCCATTTTTATGAGAGGCTTCTTTAACGTGTTGTCATGCAGGGAGTTGGAATAACACCAGTAGGACAATCCAATGAGGATTTCATAGCCAGGGAATCTAAAACCCTGATCACCATCCACACAAACATAACTGTTATGATCATGGTAGTCTATCTATTTCATATGGGCATCAGTCATGGCAATTTCATACACTACAACCGATAATGTATTATCATTTTTTGGGACCATCAATAGAACAATGAACTATTCATGTGGAATCTAGTGTAGTATTTACTCTATTTGATATAGGTTCATCAAAAAAAATTATCTATATATCAACTGTGGATAGTCTTGAACATGAGATATAATATTAATTTAGTGTAATGACACTAAATACAACATTATGGGCATGAACATTGGAAATATTCTAATGTAGGGACAACCCCTTTAGGAATACAAATACCATTTCTTATGGAAACACGTTGTTCCCAAGATGACATGATTTTATTTCATTCATTTGATGAATTGGTTAGTTTATTATCATTCTTTTGTATTGTTCGATGGTTTTAGGGTATATTTAATGTCAATATAGCACAACAATTATCTACATATTAGTGAGTGGGATGTTTAGGCTGGTATAACAGGACCATAAAATCATGGGATTGGTGGTTTGACCCCCAAATTTTAAATCTCATCATAGAGGATCAAGGATTATGACAACATAATTTCCCTCCAACAATCGATAATTATAGGTATGTCTTTCCGGATGATTTTTATACAATACCTCATGATAGATAGGTAGGGGTCATAATTGAGTGTGTTCTTATAGTATCTACATAGTCTATTCTTTCTTACATGATGCCACCTACAGTGATTTAGGGGCCCATGTAGTAGTTATAGGACTATGAGGCCAATGGTTATATACATCCCAATAAATCCTATTGGAGTTCGCCCATTTTTTTACTAAGAAGATGGATAGAACCATACATCTATGCTTTTATTACAAAAGGTTGAACTAGCTTACGATTAAGAACTGATGTCCACTTCCTTGAATAGATTATATCTCTTACCACCTATGGGGAGCTAGGGTCTTCCCTAAGATTTACATGATATCAAGTTATCATCTGGTGTGAGTAAGGCTACATGAGACACTTATTACATCTTTTCATAGCTGGTATGGTCTATATGAGTACCTAGTTACGTCGTTGGGTCTTACAAATGTTCTTGTTTTTTCATGGAAGTGATGTATAATGTGTTCCACCCATAATAATATTATTTTGTAACTTTTCTTTTTAAAAACATTATTGTTTATTCTCACAGTCATAGAGTCCATTCTAATCTTCCTGATATCTTCTTTATGATACTGAGATATCATATGCTTTATGTCAATATTAAAATGTTTCACATCTAGATTGAAAAATTGCACTTCATGGGCTGAACTATCTCTGAATCATGAGTATCCATTGACCTAGAAAAGGTTAGTGTTTTAGTTTTCTAGTATCATACCAATAAACTATATGTTATACATAGTTTCTTTTGTTTGGTTGGATATTAAAACACTTCAGATATGAATTATCACATATTGTGACACCTCAAAATAGAAATACAAGGAAGGGTGTAAGTTTTCCTTCACCAGAAGTGTGTTAAAACCCCATTCTCGAGCGATAATGGAGGATTTTCTCAACAACTATTCTAATTATACTCGATCCATATGTAGGTTATAGTATCTTATGTGTCGCATTAGGCATCAGTCTAGGAGAAGTAGTAATCCAAGTAGATAGAGTCTCATTGCATGGATCATGGCAGTTGAGGCTTCATGAGAGATATTACCTAATTCATGAACATAAGTTTGAAAGAGTTGTACAACCTCACCATTGTTGTAGACATTATCTATTTTTAAGCACTTTGTGGTGAACTCTAACAATTAGAAACTGAAATATTTCCTTTTGCGATGTGAATTGGACCTCAGATAGCGTATATGGATCGAATATCTACGATCCATTAATTCAGATCTTTCCTATAAACTTAAGAAGGGAAATTTGGTTGCAGATGCACTTAGTCAGATAACTCATGGGTAGACTGTATACGAATCCAATCATTAATGGATGTTAATGGTCTTATTTTAAATTATGCATCTAGAGATTCATTATAGCCATGAGAAGCCTTATCTACCATTCTTATTAGTTACCTCTTCCCTCTTTTATAAGGTTAATCATTGAAATTTTTCAGAACCAGAAGGATTGGTAATCTATCAGAGTATATCAAGAGATAACCTCCCTCCATATTTTTATGTAGATAGAGGTGACATCATGCATATAAATTGACATGTATGGGTCCCTACATATATGAGAAATGAGTTAATAAAAGGGTCACACACCTCTTATTGGTATGTTTATCCAAGAATATATAAGATGTATTGAGTCATGTGACACCATAATTGGTGGTCAATGATGAAATTTAAGATATAAGGCATTATCACTAGGTGTTCCACCAATCAGCAGGTAATGGTGGAGCATTAGAGACTTACAGGCTTCTTACAATTACTTCTGGTCGATGGATGAAAATGGGATGATGTTACTGTAGAATTTTTAGTCAGGTTACCTAGAACTACTAGAGGTAGTAATGATGTATGGGTTTTCATTGAAATACTAAAGAATTTATCCTAGATCATTCATATTCAGGATAATTTTTCAATTGATGAGCAAGGAAGACTATGTGTATGTGAGATCATACGACTACACTGGATCCCATTTTCTATCATTTCAAATTAGGATTCCCGTTTAACATAATGATTTTAATTGTGATTGTAGAGGGAAATGGTGCCATAGGTTCTTATAAACACAACTTATCATCCTATAAATGATATACAATTGGGACATACAATACAGGTTCTAGATGATATGCTTCGAGAATATTTCCTTATTATCACATATTATTGGGAAAATCATATTCCTCGCATTGACTACACCTTTAATAATGGCATCATGGTAATAATTAAATTGTATATTTTTAGGCCTTATATGGTATGTCTTTCTGTTAGCCCATGTACTTGATAGTGGTAGGTGATATATCCCTCCTGGGTCCTTGTCTTATCTAGGAGACATCATAAAATGTTCAGCAGAACAAATAGTGTATGACTTCTACCTAGTATGGGAAAAAACTAATATAGATCGTTGTTTATGACCTATATAGTTCATGTTTAGGGATCACGTTTTCCTTCATGTATCTTCATGTCTATGGAATATATAGTTACTAATTCAAGGGAATTTATTACCTTATTATGCAGGCTTTTTTGATATCTTAGTAAGAATTGGGTCTATAGACTAATGGTTGCTACTACATTATAGGTATTATGTCTTGCATGAAATGTTCCTTGTTTCATAGCATCATATGTATCACGATGAAAAATTTCATACATTTGATCCTATCGAATTTAAGTTTGATGTTGATTCCACATTTCAGGAGTATCCAATACACATCATCACCCAAGGAAATATATTTCAATGAAGTCATTTGGTCCATCTAATATAGATGCTATAGTAGCATGGCCACATACAGGAAGAGACATTAGAGTGGGAGGACGACATATGTTCTAAATGGTCAAAATTATTATATTTTGGTGTTTTTATAACCTTGGAATGTGAAATTGAGGACATGTTCTATTAAGGGGGACAACAGTTAGATCATTGTTTTTCAATCAGTTTTGGATCCATTAAAAATAACTCTAATTTTTTAATTTGGACCTCATATATATACGTATTGATTTAGATAACGTCTTAGCATTGTACCAGGATTTTTTGGGGCCTAGAAGACATATTTTTTGGAAATTGGCCATGTCAAACGATCGATACATGATTTTCCTATACATGATGTTTGTTTATTTTCGAGCACAACCAAATCGTAGAGTTTTCGCATGGACATGCACCATAACCATGTGAGTTATCATTCTTCCCATGTAACTATGCATGGTTTGGCCATTATTTTTCTATCCATGCGAAAAATCCATGAAAAAAACATTTTAGTGTAATTTTATCTTTTTATCCCTTAATGGTAATAATAAGACATACTTTCTTCTCAATATTAAGATCTAACAGGAGAAACACATTTTTCACTATATTTTGATATTTGTGAAGACCTATGGTAGGGATAAATAGATATCCTTCATCGTTCATCACATTGGATTAACTACTATAAGTACTCGAGTCTTTTTTAACTATTATTCTCCTCTATTTCTCTCGACCGACTCATCTAGATGTGGTTGTTTTTTCATTTTTAATAGATGCACTCTGTTATAAGCCGAATTACAAGCTGATAACATTGAATAAGGATCATTCAACCCTATTTTAAGTGGTCTCAACCCTCTTGTTTGTTGATTTTGGATTTCTGTGGGGGCCCACCATTTTCTTTTGGTATCATTTATTGAATATTATTCCATGATTATAATCATTGAAACTAAATGGGTATGATCCTTTCATATATTTTATTAGTTTTTTGTGTTTATTCCTTCGACTACCTTCATCCCATGAAAATTGATAATACATTATTGATTTTTTAGTGTTTTGAAACTTTCAATCCATTATTTGGATGTGCTTGAGTTTAGCTACCCTAATACTAGGGCTTCAAATAATAAATGTATGTTGAATCATTTAATAGTAAATTTAATGTACAATGTAACTTCAACATGACCCACTTATGGTAAGTTCATCAAATAGATAATTATGTGTGAAATAGAAATTGGTATGTATAATATGTATATGAATTGAACGTATAAAAGGTAAATGAATTATATGATTCATGTATGTATCACTATTTACCACATTAATGGAAGGTACAGAATTGAACCTTAATTATTTTATATATTTTAAATGGAATTAAAATTTGTTTTTATGCTACCTGGCCTTATCACACTAATTAAAGGCATGGATTAACATGACATCATAATTAGAAATGAGTGTCCTATATCTATTTCACCTTGGATTCTTACTAAGTAATGACATTAAAAATCATGAATTGATTCCTGATCCAATAGTATAGCTTACTTAGGATGAGACCAACATAAAACATGATGCTTTTTAATACATTTATGCCCAATACTATCTCACAAGATCCCTCAAATTATAAAAAATGATTCCATGGATACTATCTTTAGTTCCAAAATTTACATTTTGGTGCCATTGATAAATCCCATATGGCTCTGAGTGATCCTGTGTGGGTCAGCACCGACAAATCTTTTATGGGTCAGCACTGAGCGATCCTATGTGGGTCAGCAACTAGCGATCCTATGTGGGTCAGCACAGAGTGATCCTGTGTGGGTTAATAGCAATGCCTCCTGAGAGAATAAGATGATCTAACATTATGGCTAATCATTCCTACTTTTGTACATAATTTATACCTGGTGTGAGCCATGTCCGTATTTTAGTGGTACTGTTGTTTTTTGGTAATACCTTGGTGGTGTTTTCATATATGGCGTACCATAGTATAACTTTCCATTGTGGTACTCCTACATTTGTATAATAGTTGAGCTTTGGGATTCTGAGTTGGACGTTGTGATTCCTCATGATTGAGATGAGTATACTTGATAACGTAGGTATATGTATGGGAATATACCTATGTATGGTTGATTGCGGATTTCACTCCTTGTGGTTTATCCTTTTTGGATTTTGTGATACCTTGAGGGTCTTAGTGTCCCTACTACGCATTGTTATACTCACACCTGCATGAGCTATTACTGCACCTTGTTGTGTTTGGTACAGATGAAAGTCAATGCTGATCATGGATGATGGAACCTGGACAAGACGGTGCCTGGAGGTGGACCATACGGCATGTCAGAATACAAAGGAGACGGGCAGACATGGAGTGCTAAGGAGGAACATTGTACATACCCTTCAGGTAGAAATTTTAGAGGATGACCCAGATGTTGTTTTTATTTATCGTAAGGTGTTTTTTATTTCAGTTGTACATGTACCATTACAGTTGGGCTTGAATCCTAGCCTCTTTTACTTTCATCAATCTTTTTTTTATACAATTGAATTGTGTTTTTATCTTGATGTGTGTTTGGTTTTGTGTGTTTACAAGTTATAAAGTCAATGCTTTCCTAGTTTTAGATTATACACCTTTAGTGCTTGTCGCCACTCCCTAGACTATAGATGGCGTGCTTGGGGTAGTCACATCACAGGCCCCGAGGAATGGGTCGTGACAAACGTGGTAATATATTAATATTAAAGTGTTAATATAATTTAATATAAATCAAATATATTCATTGAAATAATTCTTATTAAATTAAGTGAAAATAATTTGTGATATAAAAATAACATCATATTTCTTAGGCCATAGACCACCATACACAAGGCTGAAATTATTTTGAATTAAAAAGCATGTATATCAGTAAAAAATATTAAATATTTCTATTAAATAATTATATCATAATAATTTATATAATTTATATTTAATAAGTTATTTAATATCTATAAATATGTGACTAATTTATGTATATATAGTTATAATAGTTCATGAGGTGATATTATGTTGTACACATGATAAATGATTAAATTTCCCATTTCATCAGGGTTTATGTATAAAGGATATTGAATTAACCTAATATTATAATGGTATATCAGTGGTATTAGTTCCATTATTATATGAAAATATTAATTTAAATTGAATAAAAATGATATTTAATTAAAATAAAAATGGTCATTTATGAATGTTACCACTTCATCGTAGGACCTCATTATGTAGTCATCACATGAGTTCCTAGGATGGAATTATGAGAAAATAAATGAAATATGTCTTTTTAAGGGTATAATGTAAGTGAAATTTGTATTTAAAGGATGATATAAATATAAACAGAAGTGTATAATTTTGGAGGATAGTTAGTGGACCTTATTAAGAGAGAGGTGACACACATGTATTTTTTTTAAAGAATCATTTACAAAAGTGATTATAAATTTAAAGGGAACACTAAAATGTGTAATTATAGATAATTAAAGGTTATATAAAAGAAATATTACAATGAACTATATTATGGACATTTTTGTATCATTTAAACAATAATATTTTGAGTTCAACCCCAAATAAATCTATTTTTACTATAACATCTACAATTATATTTTAATTAATATAATATTCTTAGTGGAAAAATATTATATTTAAATTATTTAAAAGATAAAGTTTGTTGATTAAAAATATGGAATAAATTTAATCCACTATATATCCAAATAAGGGGATGAATCCAATTTATAATTATACTAACACACATAATGAAAAAAACTATTTCCATATAGAAAATTCCAATAATTAATAGATTATTTAATATGAAAATAAGAAAATTATGTGACTATAGTGACATAAAATAATAAATATTTAACAGATGTTTTCAAATTTTATTTTAAGGAATATTTTAAATTGGATGTTACCTTATAAATACTTAAATGTAAATGCATTTTTTGATAAAAACTATTATTTTCAATATTTACCAAAAAACAAAAAAATTCAATAAAATACCAAAAATTGACCCGAATAAAATTTTGATATTCTTAGTTAAAAATGGATTCAATCTTAAAAAATTCATATCTATAAGAGGTTACAAAATATTTTATAATATTTTCACATTTCATGATTAAAGCATCTTTTAAAAAAATATAGTTTTTCAAAAATTATTTTTTCCATTCAAATTGTAATTTTTAATTTATAAACACAACATAAAAATAATATTAGTTATTTATATAGTACTATATAATTTAATTTGTATTTTAAATCAATTTACCAAATCATATTTTATTTCGACAAATTGTTATGCCTTCCATATGTGATCAATGAGATAGAATTTATTTAAAAATAAATATATTATAAATCCTAAGGATGTTAAATTATATTCTAATATTGGTCTTTCTTATCTTATATTAATTCAAAAATGATGTTACCAATGTTTTCTATTGATTTATTTCAATATTGAAAACATCAATAAATATCATTATCAAAATTTAAACATTCACTCGAATTTCATGGAATTTATATTTGAAAAATAATATTTCAAAAACTGAAATCATTAATAGGGATAAAAAATCATTTTAAAATATCGAATCAAATTTTTTAATAGTCATATGGAATAATAAATAACTAATTTATATTGAATTAAATAATATGATTAATTTAATCATATATGCATGGATAAAAATCAAAAAATAATTTAGAGAGTGATTATATTCATTGATCATAGGAAAATGACTGATCAATATAAATATAATGACCTAAAAAATATTTGAGGATTTTAATGGCCATTTTATTCAGTGGATGTGAAACTAATATGGTAATTTTTTAAATACACTCTTCCTATATATTAGTAATTGCATTATCACATTTAACATAAATATAAATTTTTATTCTATATTGATATATTTTTCTTTTATAAGAACAATTTTATACATTTGCTGAACAATTATGGAATTTTTACTTCATTTATTCCTCAATGAAATGGTTGTCCTTAAAATTTCCATTTTCCATTCCTAAATTATAATAGATATCTTTTAATGAATCCAAAAATAAAAAAATAGCTACATAAATATGTTAGTGTAAAAAAATTTACCAATACTAGTATGGATGGTACAAGTTATAGCTTAGTATCTCAACATCAATAGTATTACCCATGGTTCATCATTATAATTTATTTTTAAAATATTCTATTTTAAAAATATTAAATTTTAATCCAATCATTTGGTTGTATAATGTTACGAACTAAACCCTTATTGTCTATTTTTTTAGGGTTAATCCATAAGTCCTTTTCCATATTTTATTATCTATTTAACAGATATGTAGGATTTCATTTTCCTCAAACAATATTAAAAAAAATTAATCTAACATTCACAAATAGTTATGCACTATTGACACTACAATAAAAGTGATAATATTAACCATAAAGGATACTATTAACATTAATCTTATGTAAAAAAATATTAGGAAATTCAGCATCAAATAAAATTTTTGTAAAATAATCCAATAGGTTTTATTACCCTAACTATTTTAAAAAAATATCCATAATCATGTTTTTTTTTCAAACACAAACATTTTCAAAAGGATTGTTCAAGACTTTGATATTATGATCAGCAATAAAATCAGAAACCCATGGGTGTATCAATAATATATATATAAATGTTTTAACAGGTTCTTATAAAATTTAACAAGACCCTTGTAATCTTTTACTATATTTAAATATGAAATAAAATTGTTAATATAACTGTTTTACAATTTAATACATGAATCTTAATACATTAATACTTGATACATTTTATTTTAACATTGGTACATCCAAATTAATGTGGTTAAAATCTCTATGTGGTAATTAAATTGAATAATTCATAGGTTCCCACATTTATTACCAAAAACTATAAATGGATCTTATTGATGGAATTTGTTACCTTACATAATATTATACATTTTTCCTTAAAAATTATATGTATTATATTTTTCTTTTCCAAAAAAAATACATTACATTAAGACACCTTACTCAGTTCCCCTCATTTAAATTTCCTATATAAAAGATATTAATCTTTCCTTCTAATAATATCTCTACATCTTGATCAATTAGACTCGTATATCCTTCTCCTAGTTGGTGACCATCTGAGTCGTTTATAGTGTATTATATTAATTATATTTTGAGAAAACACAATAGGAAAATAATTATATATTTAAATCTTATCATAATTCATTTTATCTCAATTTCACTTAATTTTACATCATATTAAATGTTTTTAAAATTCATTATAGATCCATCCACTTAGAAAACCGACAAATATACTGTGAGAAACAATTATTGTCATTGGAAAACCATATAATCGTTCTTATGATGTTTATATACTAAAAACATAATTTAATTCTATGAAACTATATGTTTATATTGGATATTAATTTTCATTATCTCTTCATATTTTACATACTTTTTAAATATAATTTTATAATTTTCCCTAATGTATATCCCCAGATAGTTTCAAACAAAGATCCTAGTAAGGCTAATTCTCATGTACCGGGTTATACATCAGTCCTTCCCAATGATAATTTTTTAGTGTTATTACATCAATGTAAATATGACAACGAACTATGTCCACATTTAGTATCCATGTAGGGATTTATTTCATAGAGAAACAATATAATATATAGATTAGAATAATTTTAAGATGTTCATATCCACTTTCCAGAATGTATATCCCAATGATATGTTCCCTAATATATGGTTTTGTAAATATAATTAAAATTTTTTATAATAAAATTATTATAATAAAATCAATATAAACCATAACCATAGTATCCAAGAGCTATCATCTACGTCATTATGTTAGAATAAGAAACAAGGAATCACATAATGAAGAAAAGAAAAGATCACAAGTCTAGAAAAACATGATACATACATGATTGCAATATTATATTTGAATGAAAAAATAATATAATAATATTTATTTTATAATGTCATTCATCCATATAATATATCATTGAATATGATTCATTATACATTCCCTAGATTCCAAAAAATGTAAAGAAAATATGGGTAAGATCAAATGCTCTATAATGGTTATGTACAACAGAAGCTAACATCAGTAAATATAGTTGATCAGTATGGAATAATAAATATGGAATAATAAATATCCTAATACACATTCATTTTAATAATCTACTTGAATATCACGACTAGATAATCCATGATGAAATTGGGGTGGAAAATATCTAAAAACACTTACTATTTAATAGATAAAATTGGAATGAAAATAAATCCATAGATAATATCAATAAGAAAATCCCGTGGTTAATAAATATGAATTCTGATTGAATTAAATGATTATTTATTGGATTTGATGTTTTCTAGCATCATGATTCATCTTTATTAATTACCATTTACAAGACAATATAAAACATATAGGTAAGAATAAAATATAATCAATTTTAAGAAATGGTATAAAACTGATTCATCACACGAGACTAATAATACCAAGAGGTGATATCTATATCATGGCCCCACTGATATTTTCATATACAACACATATCTAATATATCAAATGGTTGATTTATTTCACCATATAATTTTCCTTATCAAAAAAATAGTTGTATCGAGAAAATAATAATGAATAATAATAATAATATCTCTAGGAAATCATATAAATATAAAATAAATATACTATATAGGGAAATGATATATGGTTTATGTAATATTTATTTATGTGATAAATATGATTTATATTTGCTTAAATATAATTTTTAATGATAACAATAAAATATAAATTTTAGTTGAATGTATTTGAATATAATAATTAATCATGAAAAAGAATGGTAATAGGATTCATTGTCAAAACGATCATAAACCAGTTATAAAAATAATATGGATGGTATAAACAAAATATATCCCCACATTATCATATAAAAAATAAAGGATTTATGTCGTTGATGAGTATAACTATAATAAATTATCAATAAAAACCTTAATGAAGATAATTACATTTTCACATTAATTTTTTTTATAAAAACTAAAATTTTACATATTTATTTTGATAACACATTCATTTAAAATTAAAATTTTAAAAATATTATTAATGTTTTAAAACATTATTTAGTCCCTATGGATGGAATTTCTATTCATGTCATACAAATATAAATAATTATTCCTTTTAATTTTATAGTAATGTACAACCATGTCTTGTTTCAAAAATGATATAATGATTCCCTTCATAATGTTTTATAAAAAGTTTAACATGCATAAATAATTATTTCAATATTCATTTTTAGAATTTTATATTATTTTTAAAAAATTTTATGAAAACATGGATTTAATGATAAAATATTTTAAACTAAATAATGAAATAAAATTAGATTTTTTAATAATAAATATCAACCATTTAAAGTACCAAATATTGGAAAATGGTAATATATCATGAAAATATCATTGGTGATCATATGAGAATAAAATAAATTGGAATTAGTTTACAAATATCAAACAATTTTCATTATCCAAATTCAAAGCATTAAAATATCAATTTTAATGAATTTTTTTTAAGAAATTATTTACCAAAACATATTATTTGAGTAAAATAAATATTACTGAAATTATAAAATTTGAAACTAAAATTTAAATTATTTAATTTTTATTAATTATATTAATTGTGAATTGATATGTATATTCACTGAATGAAATACATTATGGATATAAAATTAAAATATGTATCAAAAAATGAAAATTATGACTGCATCCCAAAAATCATGCTTCCCCTTAGATAAATTTTATTTGGTGTCCTATATATTGGTTTTATCTTTATTTTTAAATTATGAATGACATATATTGGTATTAAATATATATTATATTGTTCTTTTATAACAACATTTGACCTGGCCCTTCATGCAATACATTATTTTGTGTATGTGATAACTGCAGTGTTTTCACATGCATGTTATAATGAGAATGTTTTCGTTCATGAGAATATTATATAGTTATATAATATATTAAATGATATTAATGTATTACATATAATATTATTAATTTTATAAAATTATTTTTATTATTCAAATTTTTTCCTGGAAAATTGATCACATCCCTTCTTAGAGATGATAAATCGTACATACACACAAGAGATAATAGAATTACATTAATAGTTGAATGGGTAATTAATTAGGTGATATATTAATTTCATAGAATCAATATAATTTAATATATACCACATTTATTGATTAAATGAATTCATTTTAAATTTAATTCAAAATGAACAATTATAATAAACCATAACTTTTTGTGATACAGAAATCCTATGATTACAGAAGAAACATTGTTATTATTTTAACAAAATAGAAAATAAGATATTATATATGACATTATAAATATAAAACTATTAAATTAAAATAAATTTTATATATATACACATTAAATCTATCATTTTATCTCAAACTGTGATATGTGTTAGTGAAAAACATGTTATATTGGTCTATGTGGTTGTAGTCTAATGTAAACATGATTGATGGTTTCATTTTCAATTTAATCGAGGAGGAGATGGAAAATATTAATTCCATAAAAATAATACTATATACATTTTTGAGGGATAATTTTTGTATTATATGATTAACATTTAATTTCATTTCATGTATGTTGAAAATAAAATTAATAAAATTGATCATTTAATGACATTGCTTCTTTTTCAGGTGACTTCTTTGAATTACCACCAGATGACTACACATGATAGATTTTTGAAAAAAGGACTATATGTTATTTTTAGGGGATTATTTAAGTGAATTATGTATTGAATTTATGATCCAAATGATTTTTTGTGTGTCATGATGGGAGGTGAGGCGATTAACTTTTAATGGTGGGGAAGCAACACAAAATTCATATTTTTTTTAAAAATAAACTACACCGATTATTTTATCATGAGAGAAGCCTAAAAATGAGAAATTTTGGAACTATATATGTGATAAGGTATAAATATATCAACAAAAAGGGATTTTTATATTTATTTCATTTTAATCATTATATTTTTAGTTTATCCTCTGATAAATTAGTTTTTACTTTATCCATATAAATTAATTTTTTTATATTTTATAATTCATAATGACAATAATTTATTTTTAAAATAATATATAATATAAATTAATCTCATTCTAAATATGAATGTGTTATATTAAGATAATTTATTGGGAGATAATTTGTTTGGAGATACAGTGGTTGGATATTCATTTAGACTGATTGAAAATTTATTCTGTATTTTGTTCATTTTATGAATCTACTAGAAATATTCCATTACAGAGAAAAACAATGAATGAAGAATTGAAGATGAAATTTTATTAATTTTATGACATTAAAATCCACAAGTGATCTCTATTTGTAGGATGAAAATTTTTAATGGAATATTTGATATTCAAAAGGGTTATCTAAATCATGGAAGAATGAATAAATTTTTTTACCTCTTTAAATTCTTCATTGGATTGTCATCCTCAATGCCTCATTCTATATGATAATCTACACAAAAAATATAGTTAAAAACCAATACCTATATATAACATTAAATGATTAAACACCTATACTATATAGGGTTGGTTGTCCGATAGTGTAGTGTTATAGTTTTTTATGGTCAGTGGTTATGTGGTGCTTCTGTAATGGCTGGGTAGTACTCTTGTTAGAAATGGGGGATATTGTCCAAATAGAACTCTTCAATATAAAATTAATCATCCTTAAATCAACATTTATTCCCACCAAATAATCCTTTAATGAATTTTAAATGTTCTTATCTCTTCATTTAATGATATGTAAACATTATCGGAGACTGGTCCAAACCATAAAAAAATAACCGTGAATCCTTTGAATAGAATTTTAATATCTCTATTTAATATATTAATTAATAAACATAAATTAATAATATAATGAATAAAATAATCTAAATAATATAGTTATATATATATTATGGGTTTTTATAATGAAATGATAAATATATATATAAGTACCAAAAGAACTCCCTTTTTATGATCAGAAATAATTATTGAAATATTAATATGGAATAAAACTTCAATCGTATTAAAATGAAATTATGTTATAAAATATGATACAAGATATGATATGATGATTTATTATATATATTAAAAATTTTAAATAATATATTAACATATTTTTCTTCAAAAGCACCGACATTTTGGAAAAAAACTATGTAATGACACATATAAAAAATAAATAAATTACCCGTATTTTAATATTAAAAAATTACACCCTTATATGTGTAGTATTTTCAGAAGAAAATTATTCCAAATTTAAATTATAATAACTAAATGAAGGATATTGAGAAAAATAATCATAATTAATTGTTTGATGAAAAACTCTTGTGATATTGTAAATATGAGTCTTAAGAGTTATAATTAACGAGGTAAATATATATTTTAATGGGGTCATTAATGTTTTTAAAAAAACAACTACTTTTCCAATTCCAACATAATTTATGTATTTTTTGGAGAGAGATAGATTAATTTTTTGTAGAATATATTAAGATATATAGGTAGAAAATATAAGCTAAAATATATATGATTTTTGAGGAAAAAGGTACATAACTTTTCTGGGATAATAATTTCATGAAAAAGTTTGGTTTCCAATTATGAATTGTTAATTTATTTGATTATTATTAATGGATTAACTATGAATTTGTAGAAAATAACATAAAGTTGAACTCCCATTTATTTTTGAAAAAACAAATTCCATTATAAATCATGAATGTATACTATAATTATATTTTTTATTCAACATTATTTTTTATTAAAAAGAGATAAAACATTAGTTTTTTAATATATGATGATAATATAAAAAGAATATAATATAAATTTTTTATTCTCATTTAAAATGTTATTATTAATAATTATATTAAAATTTTAATTTAATTCATCGACATAAAAAATCATTTAAAATCATCAAAATAATAAGATCATATACACTACATGAAGTATAGAAATTTTAAAAACAGTTATAAACTAATTTAATATATATATATATATATTAAAATATATCTAATAGGTTTTTTAGTATAATTTATCAATTAATGAGATTTGTCCCCCCCTGTAAATAGATAAACAAGTTATATTATGAGATCATAGTTATATGAAATATATAAAACAACAAATAAAAAGATAAATAAATAATATAAAATTCTTTTTTAAACATTATCATGTTACCATTGATTAAATGAGTATAATTTCAATCATAAAAATAAAAATTCATCATTAATGATATACAAATGATAATGAAAATCCATTTAATGAGAATATTGATATGTAAATATTGAATAACAAAAAATTCCAATAAAATATCACCCTTTTCAAAGACAACTATAAATACATGGGGTATATGGTAAATACTCTTAGTCATATAAGGGAGGATATGATTTTTAGGGATATTAATTTAATTAGTACAATATCACATAATAGGGATACAATTATATCTATAAAAAAATTCGATAATAGAGTATCTCATTAAAATTTTGTGGGTCACACAAATCTCAACTAATATGATTATACACTTTTAATTGTAAAACAAATAGTGTTTTACTTCAAACTACTTCATTAAATGAGGTATTTTTCATCTTATTGAAAATTCCATAATGTTCTATTATTAATAATTTTAAATATTAATAAATCAGTATTGTAATGACTAGTAAATTCTATAGAATTTACATTAGGATAAAACAAACTATGATTTACAGTTACTCTAAAATAATTAAAAATACTTTTACCCAATTTTGAAGATATTTATTTTGATATGATGTAATCTAATAACAATAGCAAAAAAATTGATGTGAATTGATGATATGTCATAGAAAAAAAATAGAACACCATTCATAATTCTATAATAATAATTATTTACTTGTTAACCTCTTCATCTAATATAGTTTGAAATGTGGTAATCTTGAGTGTAATAGTTTATTTGTAGTTATATATGAATAAATATTGTAAGTGTTTTATTTTTACATTTCATTGGTTGGAAAAAATACCATATTCATTATAAAAAATAATAAAAATCCATGATTATATTATTTGATAGTAGAAGTATATATAAAATTACTTTTCCATTAAATAAAAATATTAAAACCTTATAGGTTCATTTGATGTGATGAAGATAACATCATCAACAAAAATATGAACATGTACCAAATAATTTGTGAAGTGTTTAATTAAAATATAGGAATATTATAATTACATTTTAAATATAGTTGTTAAATTTCCTTACCAAGTCACATGCGTGACTTTGAACCATAATAGTCATTTTTTAAAATCATAATAAAGTATATAAGTATTTTTCAAACCATGTGGTTGTTCTAACAAAATAAATCTATAATAAAAATATCAACAATCTCGTCTCTAAAACATTTCATTTATTTTTCAATTATTGTTGAGGAGAATTTAAGAAATATTGCTATTCTTTATTAAAATGATATGGGAGAAATAATTTTCCAATGAATAATCTCATTATTTTGGTTATAAGATATAGAAATTATAATTCATTCAGTTCTAGAGATATTACCATGTCTGAATAACTAATTCCTAAAATCCAATTTAAAACATTTGATTTTTTTTTGTTATTTATTCATTTCTATTAATGACCATATAAAATTAATATTTAATAATTTTTATTCCCCTATTAGAGGAAGAAACCAATTTTCATCAATATGGGACTCATTGATATTATTGTGAACTATGTGTGAGAGAATAGTAATATGACAACCTCATATATGCATTATATTTTTTAATGAGCACCCACATTAATATATCATATAATATTATATTAATATGTTCATTACTATTTTAATAATATTTAGTTCAATAATAAAGTGATGATTCTTGTTTTACATAAACATAATATGATTTTAAAGGTTTATGTTAAACATAATTGTAAGAAACATTTTCTCAATATGATTTCTTTAATATTTTCTAAAAAGATTTAAATATTCATATTTTTTTTGATGTTATTAACATCTTAGTATCCTATCAATAGACAGAGTACCTATGCAAGACAGCATATACGTACATTAAACCATATTTTCCATAATTTGCAATGGTGGTTAGAATAAATTGTTTATAAATATAAAATTTTGAAGAGAAATATAGTTTTTTTAATTTCCCAAACATAATAAGTTGTAATTATGAATAACTCATTTAATAAAAATCCATTAATGTTAAATGAAAATGATTTTATGGCCTAACTAAAAAAATAGTTAGATAAATTTAATTCTATTGTGTCTTCTTGATTTAGTGGATAATGAAAGTTCACATATATAAAACAATTTTTTTTGAGGTGTCAATGAGTGTAATACTAATAATAATATCTTTATAGAGAGTTTTTATCACTAATTACATTATTATGGAATTTTTACACTTTATTAAATTTTAAAAACATACTGTTTAGGGAAAATTCATTTCTTACATTTCAAAAGAAGATGATATGTTTTCATGATTAAATCATATGTGATAATAATTAATCCAAGGTGAATTATGTAATGTAATTAATTATAAAAAATGAGTTTTATTTACCACATAAACATTCATTCAATATATTATGATTAATAAAAATTAATTAAACTAATTGAAATTTAATAATATATTACTTATCATATATAAAATATTATTTTATTTGGTTTGAAATTGGAATAATAAAAAAACACTATCATCTTCAAAAAAATTTTGTATATTTATTCAACTTGACCATGGATTATTTTGATTGTAAAGTTTTTGATATAGTGACATTAGTTTTCATGCCAAATCGATGACTCGTGAACTTATTAATGAAATCATATGAATTATTTCCATTTTTAATCATTAAAATTTATCTAATAATATATTTAAGTAGTTATATGGTGGATAAAAATCAATTATAAAATAAGAAAATCATTTTTGAAATAAATTTAAAATATTTTACGTAGAATTTTCTATTTTTTAAACAATAATTTTCATTAAATTAATTAATTATTCATTTTAAATAAGAGTTTTGGTAGAAAAGATAATACCACATTCACCAATAAAATTTAAAATTTTAGTTATCATTAATGGTTGGAGAACATCCTTCAATTTTATTGATTTTATTGTTATTAATTTGGCCTAAAATCATTGTTCATGTGAAAAAATATTCACGTACCATAATACCTCTATTTTTTTCAAAAAATCACATTTCATAAAAATTTAAACTACTAATGACTTTTTTAACCAAATAACTACCATTACCCTATTTTTAGAGAATAATTATTTGGGTATAAATATTATTATGTAATTTTTATTATTAAATAATAGATTAATTACGAATTTATTTTTTCATCACATATTTTGAATTATTTAAATCACACTCATATATAAAATGTCTACTAATTTTTCAATATTTAAAATATTTTCCTCTTGATAAATTATTAATAACATTTTTTCACATGTCTTTTTACTGGTGTTTTAATAATTTATGAAACCAAAACCAACCACATAGATTATATGTCTTTGAGGTCCCAAATTATTTTAAGATTACTATCACCATGATTTAATATTCATAAGGATATTTTATATTCAATGAAAATGAGTTACATCTTATTAACACATGGTTGATTCTTAATTCACATTGATAATGATCCCTTTTTATGAATATTTATCCATTCTTCAATTAGAACATCCCTATTGATTCCCAAAAAATGTGAATATAAAAACACACCATGGATAAATACTTAAATTTTCAACATTATTTTCCCTTTAAATCATCAGAAAATGGAGTCCAAGACATGCAGATGACATAAGCCTGCAAATTAAAATCTATCACATGACTTTTCAGAGTTTTTATGAACTGGTATTGTGCAACACATGGCCATCATGAGAATATAAGTACACCCCTTTCAAAAGCCTCAATTTTTATGTGAAGGAATATAAGAGACCATTTGATCTTTCAATGTTAACGAGATGTGATCCACCTTGTAATGTGACTTGTAAACAATAAGGAACATAAAAATCATAAAAAAATAATATAATAGAAAATGCATTGTTGTTAAAGAGACATGATCTTCTCACCATAATTTATATTCACGTGATGCGCTCTTGTGTTTTAGAAGACACTATGGAATCCCTATATAAAAATCATTCTTTTTTTCCAAGAGCTCACTATCATGTCTTGTTCATCTTGCGAGGGTCCTCAGACAAGTTTGTAAGACTCTACATATCCACTACTTCCTCTATATTCAAATATAATGGTTAACCATGAAATTGATCTTACATCAACAATAGACACACTACTGGTGTTGAGACACATATTAGGTAGCTAGAGTTTGTCATTTTGACAACACTAACATTACATCATAAGATCCCAAAACCTTGTGAAATAAATAAGTAATTGAATAGGGAAAATGCATGTTATTCTTGAGGAACTATAATATGATAGAATTCAAATTAAAGGTTTCAGATTTCTATTTTTATCCCCATTGGTCACTTTATAAACCCCTTAAAAGGATAACATGTCCTCATAAAATCCCTTAAACCTAAATAAATGATCAAAATAAGGTACCATGGACATCAACCCTTATCTCAAGGAAGATCTCAAAAACAATCCCCTATTATAACAAACATTCCTTTCCCCAGCCATCCATTTCTTATGAAGGCCCTAACACATGTGTTCCTAATTTTATTAAAGACCCTTATCATGTCAAAATATTCTTAAATGACCATATGACCATAAAATTTCTAATATATGGGGTACTGATGGGATGTTATTACATTAACTGAATACCATGTGATTCCCCTGGGATTACCTTCATCGGGATCTCATCAAACACATTAAACCAGGGGACTCCATTAACTCAATCCCAAATTTTTCATATTATTATCATGAATATTAAAGTATAAAATAGTGTTTAATCCATTAAATATCTCCCCTTAGAAAAAAAATGCTTCCATCGATGATCCCTCATGCATGAGACATTAGGATATGAATTCTTGGAGTGTCCAATTATGTGATCATATGGATTTTACCTAATAAAGAAATGTAGTAAAAGTCTAGATTTATAATGGAAGATAAATATATTCCTTATATGATCACTCAAATATCATATAGAGTACAACTAGATAATCAAGAATGATTTTTGTGAAGGGTGTCCCTCATGTTGACAAAGACACTTGAAATGTAAATTATACTAACATTATGAAAATCTGATTCACGTTCACAATAAATTGTTGATCGAAAAAATATAAAATATTAGTCAATAATGAAATGATAGATTAATAAATTCTTATGTTTCTTTTATTACCAACTCAAATCATGAGTCCAAACTAATATGTTCTTAAAAACCCATGGGTTGTTACCTTGACATACATTTCCGATAATATAATGTCTCTTGTATATGTCAATAATCACCCACAGGGTCATCCTGGTTTCTAGCCAATTTATTGTGAATTTCTCTTCGATGTCATCAATAATATTGAAACATCCACTAGATTTTAAGTTGGTACTCATGATGAAAAAATTTCATGTCTATAAGAGTATGCGAACACATTCCGACTACTCATCATATGTATTTTTACACAATTCAGATAGGTCAACCTCGATTATATAATGTCTTCTAGAATGGAAATCCAGATTATATAGACCCCTTCAAACGTGTCATCCTCAGTAATTCTACTATCTTTGGTAATCATTATCTAGGCCATAAAACACCATCAATTAAAATGTTTTCATATCTTTTTATTTCATTCTGACACGTCATCCCAAATCTTTTGATGGCCTTTAGACATTCCATTAATATTATGTGACAACCTTCTTACAATTAAACTGAATTTTGTGATTGTATTTCAACATATAACTAAGACATTTCCACATATTAATATACATTTATTTAAATCATATTATATATTAAGAATACAATCAATTTGTGAGTAAAGAATATTTGTACATATCAGTATAGTATCCATGGATATGATAACATTGTCTAATGGATATATTTTATGAATCCTCGGTGTGTCGGACCCCATCATCAACATGATGTGATTGTCAAAAATATTAGAAAATATTTTATGATTAATACCAAATAAGAAAAATTATATTATTTACCACATATTATTTCATCTGTAGTATGTATGACCTTATCAAAATCCAAATATGACTTTCCCAATATTATGGTATCATGATTGTATAAGACCTGATTAGTTTCATAGTATGATTTCCCCTATATATGCAAATAATCAGTTTATAAGCCCCAATAAGTGGAATAATATTATTTACATCATATTATGTCATCCATAGTGTGAAAAACATGATTAGAAGAATAATATTATTACCTTCAATATTAAGGATATCTTAGTGTGTAAGCCTAAATTAAACAGAACAATGAATAAACTAATTCATTCAATAACATTAAATTTATGATTCCTTTATATG
This sequence comes from Viscum album, assembly GCA_963277665.1. Lineage (NCBI taxonomy): Eukaryota > Viridiplantae > Streptophyta > Magnoliopsida > Santalales > Viscaceae > Viscum > Viscum album. Next base: position 62,060,580 of record OY728148.1, on the reverse strand, counting down.
GTCCATGATCAAATATATTTACACTTATTTTTTAACCCCATCTTATGTCTCTAAAATTTTAACCCTTTGGAAAAATATCTCATATTTGAAGATCATTCTTCTTCATTCATTAGAGAACTATGTTGACAATTTAACAACGATAACTCTGACTTCACATTGACTATAATATGTAAGATTACTTCCCAAGGCCTGATATCCATATTAAACATAAAAATTTATGCATTGTCGCATAAATCCAACATCTATATGCAGTAACACTAATAACATAGTTTACAATTTTTTCTCACAAGGAGAATAGTTTATGTGGGAATAAAAAGTTGATATGACCACGGCGTATGCATCATGAATCTTAAACATCCAAAAAAATCCATAGTTTATAGCCATTACAAGTGGAATTATATGATTTCCACTATATACAGCCATCCAAATTGGGGTTTCTAACAAGGGATTGATCCAACTAAGATGACTTGTATTCCTTCTATGATGATGATTCATAAGACTCATTCCCAATTTTGAATCTCAAATACCCAATCTCTATTTCCCATTTAAATATCCATTCTACATGACTTTAAACAATATAGACTCATTAGACGATGTGGATTTATATTACTTTTAATTGAATGACAAATATTATACCTCCTAAAATATCAATCATATCCTTGAATTTTTAATCACCCACCTAGATGCGAGGAAATGATTTAGTTCCTTATTATATTAAAATATAATACGATAAAAATTAATGATTAATTGATGTATATAATTATATAAATGTTCATAAAACCACAAATATATTCCAATTTCAACAAATAAAATGATTAAAACAATGATTTTTTTGTTATGGTATTTGGACCCATATCGGGATTATGAAGAGTTTATCGAACACGTCATAAATATATAATAGATTTTTTGAGATAAAAAATAATTCCTAGATAAAGGGTGTAATAATAATTAATTTACATCAAATCGACCAATGTGATATCATAAGTGATGATGGGCCTGAAATACGATAGGACAACCTTCATTTAGAATGATGTTCTGTACTATGTTATGGATGAAAGAATATTTTGTAAGTCTTTAAAATATATGAATTGCCCAACCACATGTGGGATTGTGAAACACATTCAACCCCATATAAATCAATGGGAATACCTAAAGTGTGTTTCCGTGGAACATAACCCGTAAAAATAATATAAAACCAAAGATTCGTGGAACCTCTTTCTTATGTAATTTTTTTTTGAAATCCCATTATATATTTGACCATTTAGTTCATATAGTTTCATTCCATGATCCGTATGATGAAATAGAAATATTGACCCTGATTTCATTGTGGTAAATAAAAATATAATGGTTGACCACGCATTGATCCATTTTATCATATCCATAACAAAAAAATTGAGGAACCTTACATGAATCTTACAAATGATCATCTTTAGTCATGGTTCCCTTGAATAATTAAATTCTCTGATTGACATGTCCTCATAAGTACATTGGTTCGATCTATAATTAGATATATTAATTATGTTAACCTTTTAGATCATATTGACCACATAGCATGCCAATGATAATCCACTAATCAGTGACATCATTTTTTCTGTCATAAATATAGTTATTTCTATAATAAACAACACCCAACCTGAAATAATATCTTTATCCTTTTTCTATTATGGAATATCAGGTATAGATACAGCCTCCCATGGCTCTTAGAAAGAGCTCACCTTCCAAAATCCTTCAAAGTTAGGTAATGAATCCAGTCTACCAATAATACAATTGGAATTTTATGAACTCTACACTAAAGGATACACATGAGGGTATAAAAATTATAGTAATAATGAGCCCAAATGATATAAATATTGATGTAGTAATGTAAGTGGTGCTTCAAAACCATATCCATAGAGTGAAAAAATTACGAAATTTAGCATATGATTAAGGTGGATCAAGGATCAAAACATATCTTCCTTTATGTTTAGGGTCCACTGAGGCGGTCTCATGTCAACTGCTATTACCAGTGACATCCCACCAGGGAACATTAATTATCAGCTGAGTGTGTCACATGACAATCTTCCACATCTAATTTCGGTGAATTAACAACAAGGAGGATATTTCAAATATTCAATAATAAAAATAATTCGGAGTGGGATCATATTGACCCTCCCATAGATAAATAATCACATCATAATGTAGTGGTATCTATAAAGTAGTCTCATTTCCTTGCTCAATAAGAACACATATTCTGGAAAATTCTCACTAAAATAATGGTGGTCATGCATATTCTTAAACTCAAGTATAAATCTGATCATTATGTTCCACTCAATCAAGGGGAAATATGTATACTAATATCCCCGCTTAATCAAATTATATCTCCTAATATATATTGTAGAAAAACGAATGTGAAATATTACATTCCTTATTATTAATTTCTGAAATGATATTTCATTATAGCAACAGTTGAAGATCTCTGCCAGAATATTATGGAACTTGAATCGAAACAGATAAATTCTCATATTCATATCTAAATAGCCAGGTCAAACTAAAACACTGACCTGTATGGACACGTTATATCTATTGATAATGTGGTCATTATAACACAAATTTCAGAAGATTATTAGCATACTCAAATAAAGGATGAAGCACAAGAATGAGATCAGATTCACATTACCACTGAGGATCATGATGTGATAGTAGAACATGCCTCTGGAGAGGGGAACATTCCTCTTGAAATAGACCATTAATATATTCCAAAGGCCCAATATTGTGCTCATATCCTTGTTTTGATCGGTGCTCAGGAAGTGAGTAGAGAACATGCCGTGAGAAAGGATCATATTCCTATTCAAAATTATTAGTGGTAGACATGAATGTCCCCTGATTAGACTCATATTATTTTTTCAATCACCAATCACCATGTGAGAGAGACACATTGCTTAGGATATACTAAAATTCTGGTGTAAAAAGACATGATACATACTTCAAACATTCATGATCACCCCCATACACCTATTATAACAATGTATCACCTAGATAATATGGAAAATGATTTGTTATAGGCCCATATTTCTACCAATAATGAAGTTTATCATGTGAAAACTACATAATCATATCATCAATGGGTTTATATCCCCATAAAACTAGCCAATTTTCAATACAGTTAGACATTTATCATACACCTTGCTATTATAAATGCCTAATCCAAAATGGGAGGTTTTTATTTTTTTTACCATGTTTAAAAATGAGGATAATATACATAATATTCTCCCTAATAGTATCCTTTCTGTTATTAGAGATACATAATCAAGGTCTTGAAGGTATGTTGACTCATTTTGTTATTGTAGAAGTTGATGATTTCTATGATAGTCCACCTTGTGCTAATATGGATATTAATCATTGGGATTCTATCACTATCATCCAACATAGTAAAACATCCCAAAGTTATATCTCCCCTACACAATTAAATCCAACACATTCTTAGAAACATTTGTATATATATTTTTGTAAACCATTTATGCCTTTTCAAAATTGGTGACTGAAAAATTTGGGTCAATATTGTATACTTCCATATAAACATCTATTGACACTACAATATGGTCAAAATGTTACCCCAATAATCACCTAATGTGTTTTAACTGGATATAGGTGTATAATTATGATTAATAGTATGATAAAATCAACATACGGACAGTTTTATCTAGACATAATATATGCACCATGTTTCATCCCCTTTTCACATCCAACTATGAGATTAATGATGATCTAGAAAAGGAGGGAATGAAATATCTACAGTTTTTAGGGAACTCATTTTCAACCTATGTTTATAATCCTAAATTATCCAATATTTTTTTTTTGACTTCATATAATCATGATATTATATTATCAACTGGGTCTTGTTGTTATATTAATGGTTCATGATCCAATACCAGAAGATTACTGAAATAATCGACAACATACATTCCACTATTTTATAAATAACTCTATGGATACTGATCTTATGAGTAAAAATATATATCCAAATTTCATAATGAATAATTTTAGGAAGATTTCATTTAATAGTTACCCTCTAATAGTAACACAACTTATATTTTTCATCCTAAAATTTCATAGACTCTAAGAAAACTAGGGGAATGAAAAACAATTGAGCATATTGGTCACTATAACTGAATTCCTATTCTTCAAGTGTCACTATATATAATTAACATAGTTGGAGGATAGCTAAAGATTATTTTAACTGATCCTCTTAGTTAAATATGAATGCATTTCACAAATAAATGAAAAAGCATCCATCAATCAGACAACTTATAGTAATGAATGACTCCCTTAAAAATCTACAATTTCTCCCAAGTCCTAGATAAGAAAAAATGTTTCAAAATAATATCGTTACAATAAAATCTAAAATATCTACCTTCTAATAGAAATATCAACCCATTAGGACAAGGTAATACCTCCCATAACCTCTACCCCATAAATAATTTATCATATAGATAATCCATGACATATCAACATCATCTAGATATAATCATCATCCAATTAGGATGGGTGTATTTTTATCATGATCATCGTAAATGGTTCACCATCATCCTAGAGGCCCCTATAATATTAATGGAATATCTAAATAATCACAATCCCATTTGGTTGAAGAAATTTATGTCGAAATTCCCATATTAGGAATCCCAAATTTCTTGACTGGAAGCATTAGTTCCTCAATAACGTGATAACAAAATTAAAATGGTATTCTCTGATTGACTCTATAATATAGGGATAGTTTCATTTTAATGATTATAATAATCACCAAAAATGTAATTGGTCTTCTCCAGGGTGGTGGTATTGCATTGATTTTCGGTATCCCATCTATTCCTCTAAATAGATGAAAAATCACTACTATTTGTGGACCATTTGAAAATAACGACTATAAAATCAATCAACATCATAACTCAATGACAAAAATATTAGGAAATTATTTTGAATAAAATCATACCCCGTTGAGGATAGAGGAAATTTTTTTCATTATTTCCCAATGTTCAAGAAACATCACAAAAGAAAACAGTAAAAAATCATATTGTTTCGTTGAATGTAATGGGAAAATTACCATTTCATGATATACCTATGTGAATTTCATTACCCTCACAACCATTAATAATATGGATCAATTAATATAATCATAGGGACACAGTATAAACAATTTACCATTATTAAAATATGAATAGGATTTAGAAACAAAGGTTTTGGGAAATAAGAACCATTGGATGATCCAAAAAATGGATACATTGAATATTGAGCTTCCACCACAATAGTGTAACACTAAAAAAATATAATGAGAAAAAAGTGGTCATATATAAATTGCCTCCAAATGTTTCTCAATCTATTTTTTGAAGGATCAGTTGGCATAATCTAATAATGCGACACAAACTATCAGACAACACCTTGAGAAGATACATGTGGGAATCATTCCCACTATGACCCACCTTTAGTATTTTTGAGTATCCATCCTCACATGCGTATATTAAGAGTTTATCATCCTTAATATAAGGAATTTGAGTTTCATAAAGTCTCAAGAACCTGAAAAAATGGTCTACAAGAAATTATATACATGAATATGATAATGATTTTTCTCCATTATGGTGACAACCTCTTTCTCACTGGGGAAATATATCAAATTTCACATGAATTGATAATTATTAAGAGATTAAAAATGGATATCCTCATATAACCACTCTTTATCCCTATTATAGGGTGGTGGATCAAATATTAGGACATAAAAAATTTCATAGCACCATCGAGTCCCATTCTACTTGAATGGAATCGATTGAATGTCTGCACACAACCGTACAGTCTATGAAAAAACCAATATACTGAATTGATGCATGAAAACATTCCTCCGCCAAATTTATTCAATCATTTTTATCCACCGTTGATGTTGTGGGAGATCCAAAAAAACATATCACACACATTGAATCCTAATGTGACATAATGATGGGCCCTCGAGTTCAATAGTAGGTGACCAATCATAGGTGTTTTGTATGAAATATAATAGGGCCTTCATTTTTCTATTATAATAAACTTTCATAATGATATTTTGAGGAATATGAATACCTACATCATTATATCCTTTACCAATTTACATTATGCTATAAATGATTATGATTTTTTATTTAAAAAATTTTATGTAATGAAAAATGGGAGGGTTCCTAACTTCATAGCCATATGTACAGGTTTAACCTATTCAATGAACATCTCAATCTCACATTACTAATTACTAGACCTCTGTTTAGAAAATATCTGGGATTTGTTATAGACACCACTGATCCTAATGATGAATCTAGTTGGGCTCTTCCTTTCACAGAAATTTAACATCATTTCGATGAATCCTTTTAGTCGTCCTAAGCTAAACCACTAATTAGACCATTGGTATAAAAAAGATATTATCTAAATGGAAAATACTTCATTTGACATTATAGTCCAATTAGTTGTTTCCATTCATATACCTAGGTAGATCATGATCAACCTACATCCTTCAAATGAGTGGCAATAACAACAAAATTACCATTGGAAGAGATAAAAGGGATATTATGGTCACATTTAATATGAGAAATTGATTAATACTACATAAAACATAAAAATTAACAAATATCATTTTCGTTACATTCATCCATGTATGATAAACTTATCATTATTAAACAACCTAACCAGCCAGATAAGGTCAACCAAAATGATGTCCCCATCTAGTTCCGTTTTCATAGAAGGGTTGGTCAATACATCTAGGATGTCATAATATTTGAATATGTCATCCTAATCACTGTCGATTCAGGATAGGGGATCATTGATAACTCCCACAAATAGTGGTCTTCATAATCATCTATTTATTAGAAGAGGAATGTGGACGGAAAAAATATGTTTCTATGATTGGGTTGAAGATCAACAACTGGATGAATCAAAAAATGTTTTTAATGGACATGCCACCAAGAGAGTAAATATTCATAAACCCATAATGGATACACCTCCCAATGATGTAATATGAAATATTCATCTTAGAAGTGGATGAAATCATCATAAATTGGAGGATACAATAGAGGAAGATTCACATTCCTCTAAAACAAAAGGCCTTAACCTTAAATATTTCATCTATGCAACATTCAAAGAATGGGTTACACCACACCAAAAAGAAAAATCATCATATAAATTTCTCATTGTTGGTTGATTTAAATTGACCTATATATGAGAACATTTATCTGAAGATGAACATGCCTCTAATAACATTTTCCTCACACATAATTGGTGGATAAATTGTGAATGTGTTGGAACACAGGATAAATCGAAGAGTGTGATCATGATCAGACCTAATATTTCAGTAACATCACCCCAATGGAGATATATTCACCTAATAACCATGGTGAGGCACTCAAGAAAACAGAATAATGATTGGGATGTATTATATTTTCTTCTAATGGTCATCATCACCCAGTCGTCTTGCAATTCCACCTAGTCTGGGGGTGATTATATGATCCTCCCAAAAACAGGGAATGATATATTGATCCACACATCTAGAAAGAGATGATTCCTTGACCTCCCCACAAGAATCAAGACCATTTACATGTAATTAAACATATTATGAACAACATAATAAATTGGAATCTAACATTGATAAGTGATAACCAATATCACAAAAGTTATACAACCTAAACTAGTCGATGGTTTTCCAATCAAAAAACTAAACAATGGATGTGATCCATCATTCAAAAAAACATAAAAAGGTAATAGATGAATCCCTCCCAAAACCATACATTTTGAAGAATTTTTTTTACATATGTATAATCAATTATATACAATTCCAACATAATTTAAGGTCTCTATATCATTAAATGATTTTGGGATTCATCAATGGAGTCATTAGACCCATATATATTTCAAGAAGATTCCATAAATTTGTCATCCAAAGCGTGCTAGTTGAAAATTTTTCAAGGATCAAACTCCTCCAGATTCGGTCCGTCTAACATCTTAGATATAGTTAATGGTATTTATCTTCTATAATGGCTTCCATTCAAGGGTACCCTAAGCATGAGAAAAGACATCATGATGTTCAAGATCATAGATCAGTTTTGTGATCTAAAATATTATTCTAAAATCATGGTAACTTAGAAGGACACCACATACTATGTACTATAAGGAAATCCCTAGTTTTATTGCTAAATGGTTGTACATACATCAACATTTCATCATTTGAAATACCCAATGGAAGGAAATGTGGTTATACTACTTGTTTATAATGAAAACCTGAGACTTAAAAAGCCACATATACTGATATAAGTTTCAACATAAGGGATTGGAAGGATATCAATGGAGGAAATGATATAATGGTTTTAGCCTCCAATGGCTTCTATACATCCCATTTGAATACATGGTGGTTTCATAATAGTGATTATGTTTCACCCATGAATCACGTGAAAGGAAAAGACTCAACCCCATATGTCAAATCTGCTAGTGTGCCTAGTGACTGTGAAAATACAAATCTGTTATAGAATATCTATGAAATTAATCTAGTAGTATGGGATGACAATTTCATTTCTCATTGAATATATCACCTAGATAGTGAGACAGATTTCCTCATATTTATAACTTAATTTGAATATGAATCAACATACTCAATGGTAGTTGTCAAAGACTATTCCCCTACGATAACACCTCCTACATTTGTATAAGGCATCTCCCCCGCCATTTATGATATCATACATATAAATATGAGAATAGTAGAAGACTCTTTAACTACCGTGATTAGTGTCACCAATCATAAAAAAGATAAATATTTTTACACTTAATTTCTAATGATATCCTAGTTTTTGTTGTCTTTGAATTATAACAAAACTCACAAACTAAACATAGATGTACCTATAGACGATATCGACAAACTTGATGAACATTGAGGTATCAATTATATATATATAATGAGGCACCCCTATCACACTACTAATATCAAGAATAGATATGAATGAATAAAATAATAAATTTTCTTCGAGGAAGTCTAATACCCAAGATTGATCACTAACATAATCCATATGAATAAAAATATTTGTCAGCGTGGGGTCTTAATTGAATTCAGATACCATAATTTACACTTTCTAATGAATGATTTCCTATTTTTAATCACTAAATTATTTATCAATTCAACTACTGTATTCCCATACACACATTCATGAATGAGTACTCAAGTTATAATTAAATAATGACAACCCCTGAAGATGAGGAATCCACTACCATTATATCATCATAGGGTATATTTTTTATATGTTCATTAAAATTGGAATATATAATGCTAAATCAACATACAAGACCTTCATACAACATAAATTTATGTCCTTAATATGAATAATAATAGAATTTCATGTTAACGAATCGGTTCTTCGAAATGAGACATTGTTTTATCAATTGAAATTTTATTTTTATAATTCTAACATATGGTATAATCATTTAGAATACAAAATAAATGTTTTTTAAATGAATAATTAATGAAATAAAAATCATTTCTAAAAGATTAAAAAAAATATACCAAAGTAATGGGAACAAAACCATTGTAATAGTAACAGGATACATATAAATAGTAAACATGCCAATTTAATAGAAACGACACCCATGAAAATATAAATAATATTTATTTATTTTATAAGTAACAATATGAAATAATTATGTCATAGATTAATTAAACAAATAGATAAAAAAATTATTGATTAATTATAGGTATTTTTAATTTGTAAATATTAAATTACAATTTCTTGAGTAATTTAATAATTTAAGATGAATATTATTTTCATAAAATGAATTCATAATGTTAATAATTATTTTTCAATTCATCTTATTTATTTTATGAGACCACTATTAAGCTTTTTAAGTGATATAAAAGCATTTTTAGATTTCATATTTGTATTTTGAAACTAAATGATTATATTAATTAAAAATTAAATTTCCTATTTTTAGGAAATTTTTTTCATAATTTTTTTCATTTTTTAATTCTACTCATCGTCTAATGGTTAGGGGTTTTTTTGGAATATGTTAATTTTGGGTAAATTGTGAAATTTAGTAATTTACGAAATTTGTACATTAGAACAAAAAATAAACTATTAATTTAGTCCTGGATGATGTGATCACCATTATTTGAGACTGAACTAATATAATTCTCTAATTAATCTCTATAATTATAACTAATTCTGGCCTTGAGAAAAATAATATTGTGATGAATTAAATAATGCAAAAATACCCCTCTCCTCCACTATAAAAATCACCGTCACCCACTCTTCTAATCACGCCTATAAAACCTCGAGCCTTATCAATTTTTTAGTCAATTCCCCTCCCAATTCCCTCCCCCATATCCAAACACTTTTGTTATAAATAACTCAAAAAAATCCTCTATGGAGTTTCTCAAGATGGAGGAATCAAGAGGTAAAACCATCATCTGTTTCTTTCAATTTCATTTCATGTTCCATTTATCTGTCCTCTCCTCACATCTCTCATCCATGTTATATAAAAACAACAATGAAATTAATAAATTATTATTTTATTATTTTAATGTAATAATTCATAATCATCTCTATCTCCCCCTACTTTTATTAAAAAAATGAAAACATCATTCCTGATGAATTAATATATCACATTATGTAGGACAAAGTTTTCAATTAACATTTATGTCATAAAAATGGTTATGTAAATATGTTTTGGTTGAAATAAATTATGATATAGCAATTATATCTTATTTAATTCTTGGAATCATTTTATTCACATGATACTAATTTCTAAAACAGAATGACTTCATTGTGTTCAAAAACTACCAAAATAAACCGAAACGGTTTAATTTTTTTATTAATCTAATGATAGATCCTAATTGAATATAAACAAATGAAATATAAGACCAATTATACCTATTTAAGATCATTAAAAACATATACATTAAATTATGGATAATTTCCCCACTTTTTACAACCTTTCAAACGACTATACATGTAAACTGGTTAGGAAATCCAAGGAAACCAATAGTAAAAAATTATTAAATTATAACTATTAACCCATGAAAAAACCCCATAATTACATCAATAAAAATATAAAAATTAAAATAAATATATAAATGGTTATATAATTAATAATTATTGAATATAATTTTATTTTCCATGACATTATGATCATGTGAAGAACACATTCAGGCACAAGGTATGGGATTCTACCCAAACCTCCATCATTCCATCTAGATTTTCATTCTCAATTTTTAACCATGTGATATTATATATTAATAAATTGATGACTTATACCTTATTATTATATGTTCAAAACTCTTTTATAAATATCTTCTTAGTTTTCCATTTTAGGGATATGCATGTTTTTAAAAGGATCCCTACTCAATTCCTCATGATAAACAACCATATTTATGGGAATTCCTTAATTCAAAAAAAAATGTCAAGAGAACCCTATAATATTTTTTAATCCACCACGGTCTTTATAAATTCACTTCATTCATTATCAAAAATATCTTTTTTCACATCTTGTTTTATATAAAATATTATTCCCTTTCATTCTTTAAGTGCTCTTTAATATTTTCTTTAAACCACAATATTTTTTTTATTATAATGTTTCCTAAATAATATTTTTATATGTTATAACAATATTTTTATCCCAATAATCATTATTTATTCCCATTTTCTTTTATAAATGTCCATTTATGATTTAATTATTGTATTTCATGGACACTTTATAATAAACCAATTTATTATTCTTTATGAAATGAATCCCAATTCTTTCAATGGATAAAAATTATGTTTATGTTTATTTGATCATGTATTTTTATTTATGTAGAAAAAATAGTCATTAACTTGTAATTATCATTGATTTTTGATAATATTCAAACGAATTTGGTAATTTTTAGTCTCATGAGATGTTATGTTCAACGGTCTTAGTGGTAACCCATGACTATTGCTCCCTTATACACAATGATAATTGACTGATGATAAATTTATATATTATGTTACTAGAAAATTAATATTAATCCATGATTATATGATCCCATATACTTTATTTTTTGTCTCCTTATGATTAATCATGTTTCATTCCATTTAATATCATTATAGTATGCATTCTAACCCATTTGATAAACCTTATTTCTATTATTATTCCCTTTTTATGATTTTAGCTCATCCCTTTGTTTATATTTTCCCCAATTTATCCTATACTAATTTAAAGGATCAATGGAATTTATGATCTCTATATGAAGATTAAATAATATATGTTCTAATTTTATAATCATGATTTTTAATTATATAACCAATATCTAGGCCAATACACATTACGATACATGGATAGTAATATGATTCTTCATTATGATCAAAATCATGTAATGATATGTATAGAATACTATGATCACTATAGTCAGTATCAAAGGTAGGTCTATTGTTTTTTGATATATGTAATAGTCAAATTTAATAAAAACCTTAGCAATAAGACTATGTCTAAGAAAACCACAGTAAAATAAGGTAAGAATATAGTATGTTGTTTAAAAAGAAAATAAATCTTTGTCTAGATACTAAATGTGGATGTGGTTCTAGAATAGAAGTACCTTGGAATAACAACTCTGACACGATTTTCTGTTCTAGACTCAGTGTAACTTGGTACATTAAAATGTGGCTTGTTGTGAACTTGGTTTGTCACTCTCTGGGGATATGCAATGGTTAATTTATAATATTATCCTAAATTAATGTTAATGGAACCATAAAATACCACAAGAATATATGTTAGGGGAAAATCATGGATAACCTATATTTAAACTGTGGGAATCACAAGTTTGGGTGCACATTTCATTTACATGTCAATACATTTATATTCAATTTTTCTCTTTCATTATGATTTATAGATATGTATTCAAGCCCCATTATTTCACATTCATTTTCATAACTATGCATGGAATTAAATGAATGTGTGCTAATAAACAATGTGATAGTCAATGTGATTATTTTCCTATTGAAATTCCAAATATGATGGGAATGGGGGCTCCAAACATCATGAAATTACTTTCTCAACCGGATCATGTTATGAATAATTATATGGATTGTATTGAATGTCCTCCTTGTCACAAGAGAGATAATTTTGTGGTTGATTAATTTATTTGGATAATACCTCCCACATTAATGGGTGCTTCATAACACCTCCTCATAATATATGTATTAACACATTTTATATGATATTTTATTTCATTTGGTTCTCATAATAAGACAGTGTTGTGTCGACAGTCTATCATTTTAATTGTGATGCTGATTAGTGTGAACAATAATAAAAAACATGATTTCTTATGAGGAAATTAATTACATGGATTTTAAGACATCAAGCAAAAAAATTCAACATATATTCTTTTCCTAACCCTCTATCTTAATATAGAAAATGAGTTCTTTAGATATATGAATAAAGAAGTTGAGTCTATATGGAATAATAATCAATCATTACATGGATTGAAAGATACTCATCTAGATTTTTCATGAACACCAACAGAATAGTGGATTGATTAATTAGTGAATTATTTCAAAGTTAATGAAAATAATTATTGATTCAAGACACTGAAAACAATGAGTTGGTAGTTTTTTATAAACTCATTGTTGAAATTGAGATCAGATCCACTTAGTTGTATCATGATATATATGATAAAACAGAGAAATGGAGTCCAATATTGGTGGATTAGAAAATAAATCCCACGATGGAATGAAAATTGAATATCCTAGAAGTTAAAATTGTGGGAACAATAATAATGGGAACTTTATAAAGGGAAAAAGGAAATGATTCAAATGTGGGGGAATAGGGCATCTGGCTTAGAACTACCTAAGATACATGAATAATTCCACTAATGTGGTAGAAAAAAAAGGGATGATCTGATGAAAACATAACATGTAGTGAAGGTTTCAGCTGCAAGAAATGTGGCCAATTTATAAAACAATTCTCTAAAGGAAATGTAGTCAGAGGTTATGTTATCATTGAGAATACATAAAGGTGAAATAATTGTATCCAAAAAAAATAACCAATCACAAAATATTTTTTCTGGACTGAAACTCCTAGAAAATAATGTTTTACATCATTTTGTGGAGTTAGATTCTATTATGGTAATGGATTGGCTATGTTTATACAATTCCAAAATCAATTTTCATGAATATGATATCACTCTCCACATCCAACAACATCCTCCAACTATATTGTAGTTTATGGAAATATATAAATCCCACATAGAATCGTAATCTACACTGGTGGTATTATGGCCTCAAGAGAAATCTTACATCACTCAAATTATTTTGACAAAAGTGATAATCAGGCTCGAAGACATTATGATCATGATATATTATACTAATATATTCCCTGGTAATTGTTCTGGTCTTCTACCATATCGATAGGTTGAGTTATCAATTGAACTTATTCATGGAACTGTATCTACCTGGATGACACCATATTGATGGGCCATTGTTGATTTAGATGAAATAAATACATAGTTATAAAATAATCTTTACAAGGTATTTATAGGCCAAAGTTTCACCATGGGGTGAACTATTCAACATTGTCAAGAAGAAATATGGATCAATGTGAGTTTTAATTTACTATCATGAACTCAAAAAATTCATAATAAAGAAAAATTATCCCTTTCATCAGATAGATGACAAGCCTGGTAGGCTATGTGGGGCTTTTTATTTCTCTTAGGTGGACCTTTGGTTGTGATATCACTAATTAAAGGTGAATATAAAGATATTCACATAACTTCCATTAAAAACATTTATGAATATATTCATTCATAATTATTCCATTTGGACACACTAATGCTACTAAAATATTCATGTACATACTGAATATAGTCTTTATAGATTTCCTCATGAAATTCCTGGTAGTGTTTATCAATTATATTTTGATATTCTCAATGAGAATTGTGTAAGATAAGGAGAATTTAACTATTATGTTAAATAATTTTTGAAGGGATAAACACTATGAAAATTATAGTAAATGAAAGTTCTATATGGATAAAGTATCATTATTTGTGTATTATATCACTCGAAAAAAACATATACAGAGCATTAGAAGACAATATGAATTGATGTGTGTCCAAGGAAAAAATATATAATAGTGATCCTTAGTTTTCATGGCCTAACTGGATATTAACAAGGACTTGTGAAGAACATATCACAATCCTCAACCCAATTAACCAAGATGACATGTAAGGGAGTGACCTTTGTAAAGTCTCAATAATCTGAAGAAATATTTAAAGATCTCAAAAATAATCTTACCACTATTCCAGTAGTCACACTTTCTAATTGTGTGAAACTTATTTTGGTATTCAATAATGCTTCAAAAAAGGCTTGGTATGTGTGCTGATGGAAAATGAAAGCGTGAAATCCTACACCCAAATAATTTTTTAAATCAATAAGAAAAACTATCCCTCAAATGATCATGAGATGTAAATTTTGATCATTGCATTAAAAATATTGTGGCATTATCACTATGGGGTGTATTTTAAATTTTATAATGATCATAATAGTGTAAAATATATATTAAAACAATAATATAATAAAATGCGCTAACCAATATGTTTAGATATCATCGAGGAATATAACTAATAATTCCACTACCATCCATTTAAATTAAAATGCATTGACAAATTATCTATGTAAAAATAATAATTTATCTTTATGAATAATTATAATTGAGTAAGATAAAATCCTTTTCAACATACATGGATTGGGTATGGAAATCGTTAATAGAGGAACACCATCAATCCTTTCACAAATGATTTCTAAAACTTACCTAATATTAAAAAACAATGGATGACTAAATCATTGATTGGGAAATTTAGATAATGGTGCAAGATATCCTCAATGGTAAATACTCTGAGTTCAAGATATATGATGATGAAGTCATAATATTTTTATCACGACTATGCGTACCATAAAATCCATAGATAAATAAAGGGCATCTTAATGATATATATATATCAATAGTCTCTATCCACTCATGGATAACAAAGAATTATCAAGATATGTGGGAAATGTTTTGGGGGAAAATATGAAAAAGGAAACTGTGATAAAATAGAAAAATGTGTCTTATATTTTAGAAAGTGAAGAATAAAATGATGAAGTCTAACATAGTGATTTAACCATTATCCATAACATCATGGAAACGGTAAAACATCATAATAGACATTTTCATGGGAAATCCAAAGAATATTACAGGAAATAATAATATATATGTTATTGTGGGTCATATTACAAAGACATATCAATTTATCACAATTTTAGAGGAATTTCCATTAGATCGAAATGCACTAATATATATTAGAGAGGTGGTAACACATCATGGAGTAACTCTAACAATTTTATCCAATCAGGATCCATGATTTACATCAATGTTCTAGAAAAGTATTCAATATTATCTAAGAATTGACATGAACATCTGTAATTCCTATCATCCTCAAACTGATGTCCAATCTGATTAGACTATTGAGATACTGGAAGACATGTTATCATCATGTTATATAAAATTTAATTGAGGACTAGTCCTGTAAGGACCCGTAAATTTAAAAAAATATTTTTCATAAATTCATTTGGATTTTACGAGTACCCAGTTTATGACGGCACCTGATTTCGAGGCCCGGTGTGCCCGAAATCAATTTCCGAAGTTTAGCTCGGGTACGTTCAGTGAACGAATGAGCCTGTTTTTTCTATCTTTCGATCCATTGCTCAGAATTGAAATCTGAGGGCACTGATGAAACCACATCGCCAGTGATTTCATAAGAGGAACTTTACTGTAGATGTGTTTTCATGGGTGAAGGAGTTAAATTTTTTTGGTTTATATAATAAGAGAAGCTCTCTTTACTTCCTGGATTTGTAAGGGGTTGTAGGAGGCATTTGGGACACAACTATGCCTGACCACCGCCTTCCACCCTCAAATGGATGGCCAGATGGAGAGGACCATTCAGACCCTTGAGTACATGCTCCATGCATGTGTTCTTGACTTTGGTCACAGCTAGGAGGATCACTTACTCCTTGTGGAGTTTGCGTACAAAAACAACCACCACTCCACCATCGGGGTGGCACCATACGATTCATTGTATGCCTAACCTTGCAGGTCACCTCTGTGCTAGACTGACCATCGGGAGTCAGCACTCTTATGACCATAGATGGTTCAGGCTACGACAGAGACGGTGCAGATCATAGAGGAGTGGATGAGGACTGCACAGATCTGACAGAATCCCTATACTGATAGGAGGTGGAGACCACTAGAGTTAGAGGATGGAGACCATGTTTTCTTACGGGTCTCACCTCAATGAGGACTATGGAGATTTGGACAGTATGACAAGTTATCTTCGCGCTTCATCAGACCATTCCAGGTTCTCATCATGATAGACAGGTAGCTTATCGCATGGCTCTTCTACCTCAGTTGCACTGGGTGCACGACGTCTTCCATGTATTTCATCTGAGGAGATACCTGCATGAGCTGACACATATCATTGATCACGGGGAGCTGGACATCGATGACGGGGCGACATTTGAGGAGGTCACGGTGGAGATCAAGGATCGATAGGAGCGGGTCGTATATGGATGTTTTATTCCTCTAGTGCGCATAAAGCAGCTGCATGGGAACCTCCATGAGAGAACATGGTAGCTTGAGGCTCAGATGCGTGCACATTACCCTCATTTGTTTCCCTACTATATGATGTATCTTTATGGGGATGTAAATCACTGAGGTTGGATTAATGTAAAGACCCTAAAATTTCAAGGGAATTTTATTATTAAATTCTTTGGTATTTTACGAGTACGTAGTTTTTGACGGCACGTGATTCTGAGGCCCAGTGTTCCCAGAATCAATTTCTGACGTTTTTCTCGGGTACGTTAAGTGAACGAACGAGCGGGTTTTTTCTATCATTTGAACCGGTGCTCAGAATTGAAATCTAAGGGAACTGATAAAACCGTAGTGCCAGTAATTTCTTAAGAGGACTTTTATTGTAGATTCATTTGCACGGGAGAAGGAGTTAAAAATTTTGGTTTATATAAGAAGAGAATAAAAATGTGGAACAATTTTTATTCTTTAACTATGGAGGGTTTATCCTACATGGGGGAGTTAGGGTGGGACCCACTAGCATCCTATCTACCCATGTGAGGATAAATGTGAGGTGGGTCCGGCGTAATCCCCACCCCTTCACATTCCTTAAACCCCCATTAAACCCTTGTATTTAATTGGGTAACCCCTCCTCTCCCCACTCCTCTAATTTAATTCATGCCAACACACATTAGTTTAATTAATTGAACCTAATCAATTAATTACATGAAGTATTTGAATATGAAATTTTGATTGCATGGAAAAGTAAAATAAAATAAGGAGAATCCTTATTTTATTTTTGGTTGGCTGGTTTTGTTGAGAATTGGAGGAGAAAGAGATCTAGTTTCTTTTGAAGAACTTCATCTTCAACGAAGAACGCCAACTGTTTGATGAAGAACATTGATTCAGAGGCACCAGTTTCTTTATCCTCGTCTTCCTCTCTGACAAGGGAGGATACACCGATGACGACAAAAACGACGCCATCGTAAGCGACGATTGACAACCGTGAACTTCCTCGAGGTAGGGGTTAAGTTCAGTTTTAATGAATTAAAAGTGTGCTTTGATTCGACGTTTAGCATATCGTTTATTTGGAAGAATGTTATCATCACAACAGGTGGAGATTCGACCACACAAACATGGCCTATTCTCCTCCCCTTTTTCTTGTTGACCAACGTTGATGTTCGAGGCGAAGGCGGCGCGGTGTCGTTGCACCGCACAGATACAAAGAGAACTGCGGCCTGAGCGTGCCGTGACGGTGGTGTGTGGCGCTGTCGCATCAAACCGGGGAGCCCGAAGGAGGCCACGGCCTGGACCGGGTCGTGGTGGTGGTGCGCGGTGCCATCGTACAGCGCCGGTGAGGCCGAAGGGACCGCTGCCGGAGCGGGCTGCGACGGAGGGTCCCAACGCTGTCACTCTGCACCGGTCGGACAAGAGCTGCGGCCTAAGGCCACATCAGATACCCAAGGGGCAGTCGGTTGTGCTGGCCGCCGGTGCCACTTGGATGGGGGACCCGAGGGGGTCCCACGGTTACACAAGGCTGGCCATCACGACCGTCCATTCGAAGGAAATGGGGGGCGTAGCCCCCCCCCCCCCTACAGATTTTAGGGCAGACCCCACTGGGTCCTCCTTCTCCACAAACAGAGGGTGGCTCCCCCCTTGCACCCTGCACGGCCGGTGCCGAGCCACGGCCGGCTTCCGAGCCGGGCCGCAGGGGCAGGGACGGCCGCGGGCCAGGCCGCTCCCAGCAAGGTCGGGCCGCGCCAGCCTCGGGCCGGGGCACTCCAGCAGGGCCGAGCAGTGCCCAATCGGGCCAGACTCGGACATGAGTTGGGTCGACCCGGTTTGAGCCAACCCATGGGATATTGGGACGGGTCAGACCGAGCCCAGACCCCCTATTTTCGGACTAGGTTCATTCAAACTCCCATATCATGGGCTACGGACCTCCGATCGACACACCGCCAGATGCGAAGAGATTCTTGGATCGAGAAGGTCATTTTAGTATATTACAGTTGAGGTTTTGGAAATTTTTGGTTATGGCTGGGTTGGTTCGAACGCGAAAATAACCGGGCCCTTAGAGAAGAAAACACTTATAACTTATGGACCCGACATCTGAATCACGTGCCATCAATTACATTGAATTCCTCTTGGTGGGACATTTCTTATGGATTACTGCACTTGAGGTTTGGATGTGGCTGGAGTACGTTCTGGTTTGTTTTAGCTTAAAAACCAATCGGGCCCCTTTGATGGAAAAGCCAATAACTCTCAGACCAGGCGTCCGATTGATGCGCCTTCTGGGGTGTTGAGTTCCTATTGATGAGATGGAACTTTTTGATACATCAACTCTGGATTTTGTGACAGTTGATGTATGAACCTCTTGACTCGTGGAGCAGACCCTCCCGGAATCGAGCGTGTTGTGTGCAGGAACACTAGATCTAGTTGCAACTACGACGAAGAGGACGACTATACTTGGATCCTCCGTGGGGTTGGCATCGATGAATATTGTACTAGGATCCTACGTGGGTTCGGCGACAATGGTTGCTGTACTTGGAACCTACGTGGGTTTGGTAGCGACGACTTCTGTAGTTGGATCCTATGTGGGTTAAGTAGAGGAGATGATTTAGAGGTTACATATAATCAGCTCCACCCCTCTTCATTAGTAATATACCTATGTGAGTTGAGTCTTGACATTCAATCAATATCATCTATATGAATGACTTGCTTTCCTGTGTGGATTGGGTTATGCTTTCCTATGTGGGCTGGGTTGTGCATGGGCTCGTGAGTTGGAGCCGAATAGGATTTTATGACTTAGGTATATGTATGGGTGTATACCTAAGTAGAGTTGGTTGATACTTTGGGTTTGTATATTTCATTTTCGGTTTATCCTTTGTGTATTATGGGATACATTCGGGGGTCTCGGTATCCCTACAGAATATCGTATACTCACCCCTACACAGAAATTGCCCGCACTACGTTATGTTGGATGTAGACGACGGACATCACTTATCGTAGTCGAGGATTGGGGAGTTGGACGGTATCCAGAGTCGGGCCACCTGGCGAGATGTATACGGAGCGGACGAACGGACCCGAGGTACGGACAAGACTATCTGTACCCACCGTTCAGGTGGGATTTCTGGATGATGACTCGGTGTTGCTGTTTTACATTATTTTGGTTGTACTTTACTTCATTTGTACTTAATTTTCAGTTGGGATTGTATACTGGCCCATTTACTTTCCAGCCCTTTCATTTTGTACTCAGTTTAATTAGTGTTTATATCATATTGTTTACTTATATAAATACAATGTCGTCCCTTTTTTGGGATTTACACATTTGGTTCTAGTCGCGAGCCCCTAGCCTATGGAAGACGGGTATGGGGTAGTCACGGCACGGGCCCTGAGGACAGTTCGTGACTGGACCAATATCCATTTCTGGTCAACTTATCTTGCAATAACAATTCTCACTCTAACATCAAAATGGATCTATATTAATACCTCAATTAGAAAATAGGAGTAAAACTGATATGGTGGGACGACGTTAGTGAATTTAAACATCTATAACCTGAAATGGTTGGACAAAGGTAAGATAAGGTAAAAACCATTCAACATCACATCAATAAATCCCAAATTCAAAAAAAAAAGATATTTGTAGAAAATCTTTAATAGGACATAGAGTTAATGGATAATGACATGTTATTCATTGATATATATATCAATGGAATAGTATCATTATGTTTTTGAAGAATGGGAGGTTATTTACTAGGTACATGGCCTTTTTGAGATACTTCTCCCTGAAGAAGTTGTGCCCAATTTACTATAATTTTCACAGAACATGTCTAAAGTATACAATGTACTCAATTTATCCATATTTATTAATTTTATACTTTATCATTACCTTGTAATGAATTAATATGTGTTATATTTGGAGAATGATATTTTTTTATGAAGTGAAGCTAGTGAATGACATAGAATATAGAGATAGTGTTATAAATAACAAGAATATTCACCTTGTCAATGTATTATGGAGGAACCATAAGTATGAAGAGGAAACATGGGAACCTGAGGATGGAATGAAGGAAATGAACCAACACATGTTTTGAGGAACATAATGTAAAATTAATGTTTGAGGGAAAAATTATATAAGGGGGTAAATATAAAGAAATATTATTTTATCAAAAGAAATTACATTTTTATGTTTATCTCATATTTTATAAAAATATATAGAATAGAATACAAGCTTTACAAATAATGAATTATTGAATAAAGAATTTTTAAATGATATGGAACATATACTGAAGGAATAGTAACCTAACCATTAGAATACAAACATGAACCTTATGAATAGTAAACTAGTGAATTGAATTGTAACCTCACCAATTAAGGAATAAATAAATGGTATCCATCGTATAAGTGAAAATATGATATAATAGTATAATAAAATATAATGATTATAAAATTATTAAATAATTGATCGTATTTTTAATTCATTAATATTTATTTACTATTTAATGACTAATCTAAAAATTTAAAGAAAATTTATTTTGATAAAATGTAATAATAAATTAATTTTTTGATGTCTTATTATTATGAGATAATTTTATGAGAAATTCATTATTTTTTCAAAGTGTATGAAGCTCATATTTAATTTAAAAATTTTCATTTTATATATAGATAATAATTATAAATAGAAATTAAATTTATCATATTAAGTGTTTTAAAAAAAATTGAAATTCTATTTTGAATTCTACACATTAAAAATGTTTGGGGTGAATTTTTGGGATTTGTACTAAAATAAATTTTTTTGAATAGCTAAATATAGTAATTTACTTTATTTATACATTATAAATTAAATATAATATTTCTTGAGATATGTTTGATGTAATAACCATTGTTTTGAACAAATTTCATCTAATTACTATAATTAGTCTCATAAATAAGGACTATTTCTTTTCTTACAAAAAATAACAAACTAATGAATTAAATAATGAGGAAACATATCTCTCCTCCACTATAGATATCACCCCTTGCCACAACATCTCCTCACTCGTCTCAATACTTAATCCTTGCACAAATTTATCTCAAATTTAATCCCAAGACACTAACACATTTACATGAGATTTATAATTAATGAAATTCAAAAACCAATCCCGTATGCTGGTTCTCAAGAAGAAGGAATCCATAGGTTATACAATCTTCTTTTACATCAATTTTATTTTCATGTTTTGTTAAAAAAATTTCCTATCCTCACCTTTACTCAACCAAATGGTGTGATAACATCAATACTATACAACTACTATAATTTTGTTATGAAAACCTAATAATTCATCATCATATCTCCTTCCCATATCTTTTATACTAAAAATGAAATCATTGTCTATGATTGGATAATTTTTAACATTCAGGTTTGTTGATGTTTTAAATTTTCATTACCATCTTAAATTATGGTCATGAAACCATTTTTTGGTTAAAAAAGATTATAATAAATGTATCATATATTATTTGATTTTATGAAAAAACTTTTTCCCTATGATATTAATTTAAAAAAAAATTACCTCGTTTTTATCGAAAATCACCAAAATAGAACCAAACGATTAAGATTAACTATTTATCTAATGATTCATTCACATTCCCTAAAACTAAATGTTATATAATTCATATATAACCCTTATAAGGTCAATAATTTAATATATGTTCAATTATGGATCATAAACCCACTTTAAACGGCCTTTAATACATGTATACAAGTAAATTCAACATCAAAACCATGGAAACAAGCATTCATAAACAATGAATTGAACCGCTCAACAAATCAAAAAAGTAATAAATGACCATAAATAATATATAAGAAAATAAATGTTTAATGATTACAATACATATTAATTAACTAATCTATGTTGATTATCCTGGTCATTAAGGTCATGTTAATAACACATTTGTACATTGTGAAAGGGATTCAACCCAAACCTCCATTGTTCCTTTGGGTTATTATTTCACTATTTTTTAATAAATTATATTATATTATATTTTTAATGTAATTCTCATAAATTATATGTATATGTTCTTAAATAATTATTCATAATCCATTCATAATTCATTATCCATGATATACATATTTTTAAATGATTCCCTACTCAATTTTTCCAGATAAGCAAGCCCGATATAAGAGAACATCATGGATTCATACTGAATTTCAATTGAATATGAAAATATATTTTTTAAAAAAACTTATAAAACCACTCATTTATTTATGAAATGATTCTCAGTTACCTTCTAGTTATATATAAAATATCATTCCCTTTTCTTCTTTAAATGATCTTTAATATTTTCCTTAAACATCACAAAAATGTTTAAATTTTAATGTTTCTTAAATACTCTTTTTAAATATTATCACATATGTTTGACATCACTAGTCATGATACTTGCATATATGACTTTAGGGATGTCAAAGAACTATTTAATTCATTTAATTGATGGACTTTTTTCTAATATTATCATTTATTATGCTTTATGACATGATACCCGATTGTCTCCATGGGTGAAAATTATATTTTTTATTGCTTATATGTGATTAATTATGTGGAAAAAATATTCATGAACATTATATAATATATGCTACCAAAAAACCCCATTATATGGGTTAATTATTAGTCTTGTGAGACATTATGTTCATCGGTCTTGGTTGTTATCCTTAACTAATGCCCTTCTATTTGAAACAATACTTTAATCACGCTAAATTTATTTTGTATGTATCTACCACATTAAATTTATTCCAATATTATATGATCCAATCATATATATGTTATTATATCATATTTTTAATCATGTTATGTTCCTTTTTTATCATTACGTTATTCAATCTAACCCATGTTGAGCATTATTTTATTTTTTATTACCATACTAGGATTTTAGAGCATCCCTTTATTCATGTTATCCACATGTTATCCTATGTTGATTTAAAGGAATAAAATAATTTAGGAAATCATGATAACTATTAAGAAATAGTTTTTATAATTTTGGAATCAAGATGTTTAATTTTGTACCTAATATTCAAGATATTATACATTACAATCATTGTCTTGTAATTTTATGCTTATTTTTTTAAAAATCATGTCATGATATATTTACAAGGATTGGGTCACTCTATGGTCAAATATATAAATAGAATTTATCACATCATGGATCATCAAATCGTCTTAAAAAAATATGTGACCTTAAAATATGAAGATGAATCAACAATTTTTCTAATATTGGGCAAACATTAGGATAGTTCATATATGAGGTGGTATGCCACCATTTCCTTGAATTCAAACAAGGATAGACAGGTATTTTCATAGAAATTTCAAACCCATGAATATCAGTGATATAAGGAGAATAGAAAAAATCCTTTTTTATATTCTATGTTTTATAACCAACATGGTCAAATAATCTATCTCATTCACATAGAAAATGAATATGGGAATCACATATCAATGTAATGTGGGCTACCATGAATAATTTAGTGTCTCATGATGTATATACTACACAAATCAGTACAGATATCATAGGTGGAAGTAAAAAAATTCATATTATATGTGGTTACTTTCATTTGATCACGTGTCACCCTCATCACCAAGATAAATTATGTGGGGATTGTTAGAGGTCTCTATTACCACATCTGAAATATTCTAGTTTCTAATACTTAATTCGCTAATGATGATTAGTAATAAGTTACTGTAATATTTTTTATATAAAATTTGATTAATTACATGAGAACCATGATGATTAGATAGTCTCTCAAATGGATACAATCATATAAATCCTTTGTCATACCATTCTAATTGGGTGCATGTCCATATGGGTGGTCATTTTATAATATTGTCAAATTAATTTTGTGTCACATAAGTTAGTGAAAGTTAATGTTTTATCCAAATTCATTAGTAATAAACATATTCTATATAGCAGAGTAGTGGACACTGATAATCTAGAAGAGGATTTTTTATATTCCTATGAAACCCTATAAATATCTAATATGTATTCTACTGACTCCATCAGATGTGATATATAAAAACATTTCAAAAATAAAATTTGAATCTTCTTATTTGTAGGGAATGTATATTTTCTCAATAATAATAAATATTCCATAGCCATTCTCACATTATGAAGGTTGAAAATATTCTGAGTTAGTATATCAATCTATTATAACTTGGTTATAACTATCCCTATTATTGTTAATATAACACTATAACATTAATATAGATTCACGGGTAGTGAACAAGATGATCAATGGTGGGTATAAAATCGAAAAGGTAGAACTAGCCCCTCTATATTGATAAATAAGAGTACTAATGTAAGTGTTTCCTTTTTTGACCAAATTTCATTATGTCACCCTATCATAAAATGGTTTTTCTGACATATTGGATAACACATTAATAGTCCTAGATGACTATAATTATAACGACATGATATTTATCATTAATTATAAAATTATATAATCAATCATCATACATGACATGGAAGAGATTAATCAGTTCAACACCACCGAAGTGTGTAATAAACCAATTTCAACCCTTGGATGGATGAAAACCATAATTTATTACCTCTAAAATGGGGCTCTCCCAACTAATCGATTCAAAAGAGAATAGATTTGATAGCGAGTGGAAAATTTTAACCAGTGTGTTAGTCCATATGAGATAAAATTCCTCTATAAGAGTTGTTATAATGGGATAATATATAGTGGAATGTTAAGATTAGGGAATACCACTATCATGGAGGAAGTACATACAGGATATTATAGCACTCATAAGTTAGGGACCAAGCTCCACCTCTATATCAAGAGGTAGGGTTATTAATTGATACCATTATACATAACTGAAATGAATTTACTAGAAAATTTCATGCATAAAAGATCCATTAAAACATCATCCTTCAACCCCTAGAATTGAAACATTCTACAAAATATTTTGTTTCCTACACCATATGAGGATTGGATGTGTGGGTATTTGTCCCATATCCACAATTAATATGTTTATGTACAAACATAGTACTAATGAAATATTTTCCATATGGGATGTGGAAATACCCTTCAAGGTGATCTAGATTGAATAGCATCATCAATTTCATGATGTCACATATCATCACATGGAATTTAGTCACTCGTATGATATATATGGACAATAAAACAAATCTCTATTATAAATAGTTGATAAAATTATACATGGAGAAAAAATTCATGTCCAATCACTCATCACATAATAATGTACATGCAGATGGACATATAGAGGCATTTAATATGTATATATATAAAAAACTACAAATAATGATGAATAAGTAAAATAATTACATATTGGACTAACTCAGGAATGATTTTTTTGGATTACCAATCCCTTATGCATGATTCTATACAAGAATCATTTTATATGTCTGTTTATGAAACAATTTATTTTTTCGATATTAGTATAGTTTCCATTAAATTTACTAGTCATAGGAGGACAAATGTCAAATGACAATCAATAAAAAATCATGAAGTATGTGTTGGAGTGTATTGATGAGAACAAATTTCATACATTTCACAAGGTCTAGGTTTATCAAAATTAGACCCCACAAGTCTTCAATTACAGTTTTTCCATCCAATCATTCCAACTAAGAGAATTAGTATTAGATATCATTACCACAATTCCTCCAAGAATTAAACCTTTAAAGCAGTAACCCGGAGGGGATTTCCTTTATATCATACATTAATTTGTTAACAACATAGAATACAAATGAGATAAAATGGATGGGGAAAAAATCGCACCCCCAACTAATGTGAGTTTTCTCATGAAATATACTTCATAAATTTTATCAAGAATTTCACTACCTAGAAGTATTATTTTAAACTACACAAACACACCATTATTATTTGAAAACTGAAACAATTTTATCAATAGGGTATATAAATTAGATAACACAAAAGGGGGGGTCATAATAATGCAGAACATGAGAGTCACTAATTAAATAATGATTAAAAACAAAGGGAAGGAAGGATGTGCTAGAATATGACATAAAAGGATAGTCAGTGGATGCACTTTAGGAAAGTAAGTGTACTAAAATTTTCCATCATTCGATGTGTGAATAATTTCCATTTTAATATTGATATGAATCATGAAATTATGTAACACAAAAGAAATATTCCATAGATTGGGGGATGGGAGCATTGAGAGACTCCCAACTGAGATTGGAGTCAAATTAAATCCCAATTAAGGTGATTTTATTAGAATGTAAAAATGAATTCCCAATAAGGATTAATTATCCTATAAACATAATGAATTTATTTTTCTATAGGAGGAACTAAAATTTATTTTCACACAACTCATTCCATAATGTACTACAACTCCTCCCAACATGATGCCTTCAAAAAATCGGTCAATTTTATTGTGTGTGTTGAGTCCATAGAAGGGGGATCTAATGAGTCCATTGTTCATGGAGGTTTGGACTTTTTGGGTGAATTGTTTTCTTATTAAGTATAATATTCATTAATAAGAATACTTATTCTACTATTTCAACAAATGTGTGTTCTTATAGGTGAGGCATCTAGACATAATGATGAAGGATGAACCTAAGTGAGATCTTATTATTGTACATTGTTGTTAGTAACCCAGATATAAAATAAAACCACCATATTGAGTAGATAATGACTCATCTATTTATTAGTGTTGGAAGATGACATGTTGAAACAAAGGTTCAAAAATGCATTGAAGTTGTTCACAAGTGAGGTGAATCCAGTTAATTCCCATCACACCTTTGATAGTCTAATAACCAAGTTTCCTTGAGAGAGAATATAATTTATATATTCTTCCTTTTGAACCTATATATATGATCAGATAGAGATAAGAAAAATACCGTTATCATCCAAAACCGTACTAGTAGAGATGACCTGATTTTGGATACACCAGATTATGAAGAAATATATGGTTCTAATTTCCTTTCAAAATATATGTTCATGACACATGTCATGGCCAGAATATGCATATATTGATTACAGATAATCTATAGAATAAATGGTTCACTGATAGACATATATAAAAATATAAATTTTATTAATTTCACTATAGTAGTTCTGTTAATTTTTTTTTGTGTGGTCTTGCACTACTTGAATAAAAGATAGTTAAGGAATGCCTTCCATAAAGGACATATCCAAAGTCGAACAGCCCAGATAACCCAACAATAATGCATCTTAGTATTTTCCATGAATCAATTATTCCCCTACCATAAATCTAGAGAGATATATTCTAAAGAATAATTATGTGAAATTAAATGGTTTTAAATGGAGGGGTTGATTACCTTTATGAGATTTCATGTATTTTCCATATTTATTTATGATAAATATACCCCAAAGGAAGGACCTTGTATCACATCCCAATCCATTGTACTTTGTTATCATAACATCATTTATGAAACATTCCTTACATTGATGAACAATTAGAGTGGGAATTAGATTACATATTCTATGAATACCAATGATATCTACCATCATCATGGGCTTCGCAAATGAAGGAGATCAAGTAATATTCAATACACTATAGAACCAAAATGTGGGCCTTGAAAATGGATAGAAATAAAATCATTATCACATGATGATAAAACATAATGGCCAATATATCTTTACCAGAATGCATTAAACTCTATGAAAGAAGTCCATGATATAAGACCCTACATATCACAACATCAATCGTCCTGGAAGGATGATATTAAACTACAATGTGTTTCAAGTCATTATATAATGATGTTAAATATAAAATAATATGTCCTAAATATATTATATTAAATTTCATAGGCCCCAAATATTTCTTTTTATTAATATTGAGTGACCTTATCCCTGCCAATCAAGCATTAACCCGAATTGATAATGTATTCACCACATGAAACTAAAATACATGGTTCCCAATAACTATATGTGGAATGATTCGTTTCTTCACAAGATATATAGTGATTCCTGGACCTCCTTTTTCTGGCATAATTATGAAATATCTCTTATTTCACATCAAAACACATATTTTCACACCGCATGATGTTAAACTACATGGATAAAATTCCCAAAAAAACACACAGAACTGCATGGGAATTCAATACTATATATAATATGATTATCCTATAAATGGTATTCCAAGGGATGCCTCAATTTTCTAGCATGGGTGAACCACCTCATGGTACCAGATTCCCATTCCCTATATTTTATTGCATCTACATGGTGATAGTATCATTTTATATTATTTTTTTCTTACATCCAGCATAGCTCACACGAGATTAATAATTTTGTTAATTGATTCATCACATGAAGAAGACATATCAGTTCATGATTTGGTTAGCATGGTAAAACATGCATGACTATAAAAGGCACACCATAAGTTCATGTTTCATGATGTTAAACTGTATTGTTTATTTCAATTGAATGATATTAATCTATGCATCACTATTATCATTACTCGAGAGGAATATTACATTGTTTTTTTCACCTACCACAAATATATAAAATAAATATATGTTTTTTGACACATACAATAACATTATATGAATTGATTCCCATATATCCAATCATATTCCCAGATGTAACAATCATCCTAAAAAATTCAATCGCTATGTATGGGTCAGACATTAATAGAGTGATTCCCACTATATAACTAAGTATGTAATTATTCCTACCCCACATGTAACAAAGTGATACCCATATATATGATTATTTGGTCCATCTATGTTAAAAATATATATACATATATATATATATATTCAGCTCATATCTTCATCAGTGTCAGACCTGGGGAAGAAACATTAACACAATATAAATACATTTATCATGATTCATGAAATCACATTATATGTAGAGACATCGTAGTCTATGATCCTGGGTTCATCCGTGACATATGAAATGGTTAAAAGTTCATATCCAGAAGATATTAATCTATATGAAAAAAATGATTCATATACATCATTTTTTAAAGAAAGGGGATGAGTCATATGAGATCATTTTTCCTACACATGTGTCAATAAATGTATGTCTTTCTTAAAAATGTGATAAATATATGGAAAAAGGATTAAAGTGAATGTATATACACCATTAATCATAGACATGGATAAAATATGATCATTTTTATAGAAATATAGTTATCTAGAAAAAATAACCCCAAAAATCCTTTTGAAATTTTCAATGTTTGTTACTACATCCAAACTCGAATCTACTAAAATTTAATGAATGTAAAATAAACTCACCTAAAAATTAAATTAAATGAAAAAATTTAGTTGAATAACATTGAAACGGGATGAATCATGTGTCCAAAATACGTGATGTTAAAATGTGTAGTCCCTCATCAATCATCATCCAAAATTCATGGACCGTAAAATCTAGATATTAGTCAATAGTAGAATGGGTTGAATCTATAATCCTTCGTATAATTCTTCCCATTTGTCTCTCCACATATTTAGAGAACATTAGTTTTTCGAAATCCATTCATAGCCCATGGGAATGAAAATTTATCTCTATTTAGAAAATTGTAACGAATTATATGGTCCCAATCCTACCAACCTGTGACATCGTGACTTTACATGAGGGTAATTCTGACATTTGTGAGTTTAACATCACCTCATATGTTCTCATCACATAATGTTATTCTAGGCCAACCCCTACATGATTGTCCCATATCATTACTCATGTCTATATATCTAATATCCATGATTTAAAAAAATTACCCTACATAATTGGATAATGGATTACTATTGACACTTGGAATATATATTAGAATCAATTTCAATATTCCCTTTATGGTACTTCATTGTGTGAAAATTCCATATATGTCCCCATATTTGGTCAAATATGTATGAAATATACTTTTTCCCTCTGTTTTTCATAATCACTATAATATAGTGAATGATAAAAAAACTTTTCATGTTTAAAACTGACAAACTATTACCTGAGAAAAATTCCAGTATCTGGTCACTAGACTCATATTCTAAAGGGTTTAGGTAAAAAATTTGTAGGAAATAAATAATAGATATTCCACATAGGAAAAACTCCACTTCTTATTAAAATCCATGATATTCTTTTTGTACCCATGATGGACTGTTATAATGGTAAAGTAATGGTTTTCCATATATCCTCATTATGATTAAATGATCACTATATGATGAACAATCATTTTGGTTACTCATACTCATCAAGAGTATTATTATATTCACAAATAACATAAAATTATTTGAGAATATCACACAATCATATATTTTTATGTAATTTGTAATAGGATTCCTATTTTCAATGGATCCATTATTTGGCTATGAATATATGTCTATGGATCTTGAATATTTTTGTTTGTTCATCAATAAAATGTGTCCCTCACCAAAAAGGGATTCCTGATCCATGTGACCATTGATGTCATTGTGGAAGAAATCATCACATTAGAGTGTTCTAAGTTGTTCATATCATGATTATCTAATATAATTTCCATGACCCGAGAACATTACCATAATTTAAAAACATTATAAATAGAAAATTCTGATAGTTTGGACATCCTTTACATCATGTCACCATGTGTTATAATATTTATAAAATAATGAATCTAAAATCCCATTCTTGAAAATATTGACGGAAAAAACCTCGTGACATGAAATCCCAAGGAATAAGGCCTTATACTAAAAATTGAAATGAGAAAATACCCTAGGGTTCCAGAATAGTTCATGTTTTGATTCCTTCCCAAACCCAATATTACCATCTAGATTTTTGTGTGTTTTGATGCATGTTAAGGAAATATGAAATGTGTTTGGAGATCTTTATTGGAAAATAATACTAATTCATAATGGTGTTTACCTATAAACCAGAGGAATCCCCCAATATAGGAATATAACTCTGATCTATGTGAGACCATGATACACCATGGTAGAAACCTATACCATTGGGTTTTATTTGACATTCCTAGAACATCTCCCCCATTCCATGTTTGACAACATAATCTTTTGGATTATGATTTTCTCAACCAACATTTCTACAGTCCCAGTGCACTCAGATGCCATATTATTTCATCCATAATAAAATTACATAAATAAATCATCCATGGACATCAAAAAATGAGTTCATACATCTCTATTAAGAAATACTACCAATTCATACATATTGACCTAAAACTAGGGTACCTCATCCTTATATGAATGGAACTCCAATCTATTTGAACATTAGAAACACTATGATATAAATTAGAACTAAATGAGTTTTTCCCATCAATGTATTATATGATCCATAATACAAATTCAACAATCATGTCTTATATGAAATACATTTAACTACATAAATTCTCAATGGTCCGAGCTTGGCGGCCCAATCTAATGAAATAAAAGGAATGAGATAAAATACCTCAAATAAAAAAAATAGATTTTTTTATTCAAAAGACCATAGAAAACATCATTAAAAGGTCAGAGAAACAATACCTATAACTACAAACAATACAATGTATTTGAAAAAAATAACATAAACTACAGTGAAAAAAGGTCATAGATAAATCAACATAAACTACAAGAATAGATGATCTGATATAAAATACCATAGAATACAAAAATAGAAGGAGTGAACAATATTTCATAGAATAATAGAAATTGAGGGTATAAGACAAATTAACTTGAAATATTGAAATAAAATAATGCAATTCAAATATCATAAAATTCAATAATAAATAGTCAATGAAAAGAGACATTAAAATATAATGATTGAATATTCGAGCGATAATACCATAAAATATAGAACATTAATGATTTAGTCATTAAGAATCGACAGGGAACAAAACATGATGACTAAAAACCAATTAAATAGTATCCTATGAAAAAATTGATTCTAAAAAAAACTAATCCTTCTACTATATGATTCTTAGGAAAGAAATTTGGGAAATATAAAATAAAGATATATTAAGAATGTGGGAAAACAGTATGAAAAAATATGAAACCAATATATTATTTTTATGTCCACTAATTTCAGAAAATATAAATAATTTTCCCTTTGGTAAATATATTTTACCCAATATCATTATTGTTGGAATCCCCAAGTACGGAGATGCGTATTTACTTTCCCCATAATAGAGAATATTTATCTACATACATTGCTCTTAGGGACATTTGTTGATACATATAAAATGATCATCAGATAACTTATAAGTGAATAAATACATAATTTATTATACTTATATTCCATAAAATGAAATCAATGAAATGGAGTCCATGTTATGCAGATGTGTTATCCTACAAAATCTATATTGTCCTATGATATTTTAGGAGGTCTTCCAAATGGGTCATTCACAAAGAAATTCATTCTTTATATCAAGTAAGGGATCCTTTTAAAATCCAGTATGTTTATAAGAAGGACCCCAATACAGTAATGGTCATGCGGTAGATTTCAGATGAGCTCCCTCATGTTAAGTGACTTATCAAGTAACAGGTTCATGACCACCATCGAAACATCCATATAAAATAATGGATAAAATTAATAAATATATGGGGGGATATTTTTTCTTTAATATTCCTTCTAGATGGTCATTAAATTTACAAGACACCATGGAGGTCCTGTATTCATTCCAACATTATCAGGTGAGAGCTCACTGAAATATCAACTTCTTCATGAAAATTACCTAATGCATGTCTATTCAACCATTGATTACTACTACTAGATCAAAAAACAAAACAATTGTCTACGAAAATGCACATGCATCATGTAAAACCCAATTAATGGTCATGTGAAACATCATATGTATGGAGAATAACTTTTTTCGATAACCCATTCATTGATTAGTGAGAACACCATCCATTGTTATGGATAATCAATTTTATCTTATAAGGCATTGTGACATTTGAACATATATTTCCAGAGCTAGGTGAAAACAATGAATGTTATCCTATGCACAGTTTTTTCTCAAAATTACATATAAAAATATATTAAATATGTTTTATATTGAGTACAGAAATTTGATTAAATTGAAAAGGTGTAACTGTTAATTTTTTGATTTCATCATAATATCGAAACTAACAATGATTCTATAATGTGTTGTTTACTATAGGTGAGGCCTAAAATAGGTCTGCATGGGGAGTTCCAATATCATTCTCTTTGGAGTACATTTATTGTCTTAATTAATTATTTCATTTATCTTAAAATAATTTCTTATAATTCAGTCATTATGCAGACCTTCCCATGGTTAACCTCTAAATACTTGTACTGTTGAGTGATTCTTATTCCATTCCTTATATTTTTGGAATCACCAAATAAAATGACCAATTTCTTGATTATATTAGATCATAGTATTGAAAATTTAATGAAATTATTAGATCACTGGATATAAAATTGATTAAGAATGATCCAGTCTCCAATTATAAATCCTCAATCTGTGGATTCCACACTTTTTGATTAAACAGATTTGGCTTATCAATATACATTGTTAGTATTCTGTAGTTGTGGCCTTTTCAAGAAACGATGTATCTATTAAATAGATTATTATTCATTTTCCTATCATTTTATTTCAATGGTCATAATATAATTCCATGTACACATGGAAATGAATGTAAGAAACATTTATATGTCATTCCCCTCAATTATTTCACATTCATCACTGGTTGGATCATTCATTCAGAATTCACAATTTTTTGGATGTACTGTGCCTAATCGAACCCC
Source organism: Viscum album (assembly GCA_963277665.1). Taxonomy (NCBI): domain Eukaryota; kingdom Viridiplantae; phylum Streptophyta; class Magnoliopsida; order Santalales; family Viscaceae; genus Viscum; species Viscum album. Next base: position 62,025,371 of record OY728148.1, on the reverse strand, counting down.
CAAAATCATGATGAAATAATATTCCATGTACAGATCAGTGTATTATGGATAAATATAGGTTTTTTGGGATTAGGGTGACTGTTTTGATGATTAGATATCAATTAATTGAGTGTGTATTCCTTAGAGATGTCTGGGATGTGTGAAAAATCTATGACATCCAATAGAAACCAATTATCAACAACAAGACGTTCAGAAATGATATATACACACTATATCCTCCAATTTCAAATAATGGGGATGAGAGATCTATGGTAGAATGGCTAGATTGAATGTGCATAAAATGTATCAAGATTTCTAGAGAAATATTGACTACACATTGTGTATCATGATGAACACATTGAATGTACCCCCTATTCTATTAATGTTTGGTATTTAGAATATCATAAGGTTTGAATGTCATGTAGACTCCCCAATTTCCATATCCCATTTCTGTTGTGATGGAACCATGTTGTGACAACCAACTATAAGACCCCATGGGAATAAAAATGACCAAGAAAAAAATTGTATACAAAAATTCATAGACATGAACATAGATAATGATCATGGACCTTGAATACTATGGAATATCATTTAGATTTATTATACTTTTAGATTTCATACATGGTTGGTGAGGCATGTACCTATAGGGACATGTCCAAAAGATGTAGTAAGACTACACAATGTATGGTTCATCTCAAAATTTGTATACCTATTTGTTCATTTTTAGTATATATAAACCCATGTTATCTCATTCATTTGAACATGGATTTTGGATTGTGGGAAGCCTATATGGATTGTTTTTTCACATAGAACATGATTGTTACATTATTTGTGAATTGTGAAATATTATCAGTGATTTTTGGAGAATTGAAATTGTTTAGTTGATGATTGATGATGAAATTGGTCAAGAAATATCCTTATGGGAATTCCATGTGGAACCCTTTTAGTATGGATGTAAATGTGTTCTTAATTAATACAGTGGAACCCTCCAACTATGATAGTTATATGTATTCTAGAGGCCCATATAATAGAACTTCCAGCTAGGATGGGCATGTTTCCCCAAGTATCATGATGTTCCCTTCTTTAATATTAGGATATCAGCCCTATAATTAATATTATAGAAGATACCTCTTGGTAGGATGGTCAGGTGTCCTCTATTATCTAAGTGGAATAGTTAATCTACAAATGGAATGCGTCTTCCATAAACTATATGATAAGAACCTCCTGTAAGAACATTGACTATATACTCTATCTATCCCACAATTAGAAATCTAAAATTATATCAAGTAATAAGGCTTCTACATAGATATTTTGGCACATCAAGTATATAGATAAATGATAATATGTGGATTGACATGGCTATGTTCCATTAGGAATAAATGTGAGATGGTGAGAATCATTATTGGACTTCTGGAACAATTTTCAACTCTTTTCCAATGATGTTCTATAATATTGATGTCCTCTTCATATTCCATTTATGATTCATATAATGAGTATATATATATATATATTTATTTATTTATTCATAATAATAGATTTGGTAACAATATATCATTAGGATACAAAGAATCATGGTTTTTTCCATGTTATTTTCTTGAATTGCATGTTTAGTCAATTTTTCTCTATTGATATTCATGGAAATGACTCAATATGTAGTCCATATACATATAGTTATGATCCCCTTATCATTTTATATGGTTACTCATTATAATTTTTTAGGTTGAACTACATCATGTTAACTGACTACTAATATTATATTCTTATCCTATTTATTTCTGCCCCCCCCCCCCATTAGAATTCGGGTAATCCTACTAGGTATGTATATACTCACGCCACCATGGAAATTTCCCACACATGTCATGTCTTATACAGACAACACACATATCAACAACTACTTTATAGGTGATTAGGTATTCATGGTGGTTTGGACCTCGTCTGATGGTCATATATTGTAGATCAATATATGGGATCACTCAATTGTTTAGTTTAGGTTTTTTTGATAGAAAATACTTCTGGTTGGCCGTTTATTTTATAAAATTAAATAAATGTATTCAATATAATACTTTATCATACTGTAGAGGTTTTTCATGAATTGTATACATTCTCTATTTTAATTATTTTTATATATGTACGTCTACATTATTACATTAATATGGTCAATTTTTTCTGTATATGTACATTATAAATTGCTTCCCATTTAGAAAATACCTTTCATCACTTATCTCCACTCGTAACCTCTGGGGGCATGATTGGGGTTGTAGGGGCATGAACCCCTGTTAGTGTCAATTTGTGAACTATTAGTTTCAATTTAGTTCATTCATTGGGACATTTTTGGGAGTAGACCCCAAAAAAATATTAATCTTGTATTTGTGAAACACTGTAAAAATTTATCGAATATGGGTCACACACTATACAATCTAATGATTCTATGAGCATCTCATATATTCATTCACTAGGACCATGGATACATTCTTTTCAAATCAATATACTAAGAAAATAATTGCTGATATTAATTGTATATGCATCATTTAGAATTGAGTATTTTTCTATCTATCGTGACTTTTCTCCCCATGTTTTTTATATCAATATACTCATATTTCCATGGAATGTCTTGATAACATTTATGATTTATCTATGCTGACAAGTTGCATGGATATAATTTGTAGATTGTGATGAAGATCCATAGAGCAATGAGGCATTAGTTCAAGGTGCATCCTATGAACTTCCTTATAGTGGCAGGTTTGTAGTAGTGTTAACACATTTTTAGTATTATATCACGCATATAGAGGAGGCTATGGATTAACGTAGGCTTATAATTCTTTGTGAGTTACAGCTCCAGTTTCCATCAAGGATATGAATTTTAGTATATCCATTGGGTGAAAAAATCCCCTAGAGTATGTGGTATATTTTTAGGCTCATCTCTTAACTGAAAAATCAGGTTCATGTGATTGAAGCTATAATTTTCCATGACAATAATTGGCATGGGGGTCTCTTGTTATCATGATACATGAAGAGTTAACACATTCATTCCCAAAAAATCATTTATTTCTTCCATAAAGAGTAATACCCCCTCTTGTTTTTACTTATAGCATCTTCAAGAGCATCTGAAATGACATTAAGGTGGGATGACTGTGGCTGAGTACAATTTCAGGTTTACAAAACATACCCACTACTTTAGGGACATGATCTATGATGGATACCTCCAATAATGGATAGTTTGGAAGAGACTTCATAGAGATATCCTTTAAAACATAGTGACCAATTGAATCCTGACATATTCCATGGTATTGAAATGGGAACAAGTGAAATAGTGATTTCTCTCAAAGGGACACAAAGAAGTTGGAGCTAGAAGTGGGTGTGAAGGATCTGAGACATATCTAGTAGCTAGCACATACCAGTTAGTAGGATATCGTCATATGACATACTAACATGATGAGACCACAACTTGTTGTCATGTGGCACAAGGATTGAGCATGATAACATGAAATAATAGAGAGATGTGATGATTTTCTTCGGATGGGTGTGGTTTCATACCACCTGACAACCCTACCAAATGCACTGAGGAGAAAAGGAAGATAGATAATGGACCACCAGGACATAAGTAGTGTAATGATTTGGGGTTTCCTAGAAAAGTGAAGGTAATCCACTTAGGATTTAGTTATGGATAAATATAATAAGGATTTACATTTGGTGGAAAACACTGTGTGATCACTACCCCACCACCACCATGAGAACAATGTTAGCCATAGTGAGATGGAGGTCTGGGTCATAGAGAGATTTAGGCTATGAAGTCTTACGACCCCACAACACATTACATGGTAGTATCTTTGGTATTTTTGTTCTTTATTGGTCATTATAAATTATTATACATATTTTATAGTCATTATATCATATATATACAATTTGTATGACATATGGACCACCATGTTGAGTCACTTGACCAATAACATAGTCTTGAGACTCCAAAAGGGATTGCTTTTTCGGTATCTTTTATCTCACATCATTATGAGCTATCACTTTTTAGAGATAGGTTCACATGGGACATATTGGCCATTACAATAGAACACTAGGATGTAATATTTTATATGTATTTTCCATCCATGGTCTTATCCCATATTTACTATCACTACAGATGATCCATTTGACTTCATTGCGGAGGGCCAATATTAACCATTATGGGAGAGATATATATATAATCTTAAGGAATCTAGATTCCATTCACTGTAGAAGAATATTTGGAAATCATCCCAAAAGGAAGTTTTGGACTAAAAAAATTTTTGTATATGTATTTTCCCATAAAATTCATGTTAGAACAACATTTATATCTTATATTGTATATTTGATGGCCCCAACCAAGATTCGGGAGCTACGGTGACTATTGGAGGACCTTAGAGAGAAAAATTTCATCATTCCTAATATGTCCTCATATGTAGAGAAATGTTTTTGAAAAAATTATCTTGGGGTCTATTAATTTTCATGGAATATCATCACCTATATTAGGAAATGATAAAGACAAATTACCACTATATGTGGATTGACGACCTCTTCGATCTGTTGTGAGGTACAATATGGAACTACATGATCGATCTTCATTCTAACTAAAAAAAGATGAGTGTTAATGAGGTTAATATTCATCATATATAATTCCAATTTCTCAATGGATAGTATGAGTCTCTTGTGAGGATATTGGATTTTAATAGTTCACCTACCATATTAATGGATTTTATGAACGACATCATCAAGACATCCTCGAAATAGTTTGTGGTCATTTAAATCAATGACATTATAATCTAACTATATCAAAGGAGGATCATAAAGAGAACTTGAGTATTGTTCCAAATTTTCGTCAAGGGAACCGACATTATAGTAATCACTCTAAGAGAATGTTCTTGAATAAAGAGGATCAAATTTTAGGGCATGTCATTTATATGCATTGTTTAGCAATGAAGCTATTCAAGATTGACTTAGTAATTTTTAGGCATCCACCCAATAATGTGTTTAAAGTGTAAATCATTCTTATCATATCGGGGTACTATTGAATTTTTCTTAAATAATTTCAATGATTAATTCCAATTTGACCACCCTAATAGGGATGATGAATACGCTTACCTAAGCAGGGTTATTCTTGAGAGGATTTTAAGAGTTAATGTGGTGGCTGATGAGTGCTATTATATTGAGTCTACTTATGTTTGGAATGGTGTACATAGTGTATTATGTTTCCTTAGGAGATATATTTGGATGAGTTTTAATGAAGTGAAAGGTAGATTTCATATATGGGTTAAGGATGTTGTGACCTCATGAGGATAACTATGAAGCTCATGACCTAGAGTTAGAAGAGATAATCTTCTCCCAAAATATGTTGAAGTACAACTTTTTAGCAGAGATGTTTGTGGTTTACTCAAACTGTCTGAGTCACAAGTATGCCATCATATAATGGATCATGATCCTATGATAGTGGAACAAGTGGGAGTTACCATTGGACACTGAATTCATGATATTCTATACTATACGTAATGATAATATGGTAATATATTACATTATCAGGATGTCATTGCCTAGTTTGGTGAATGAGGTTTCTAAATAGTTGGCTTCTATGAAGATGAACATGGTGAAGTATGAGAGGGAATATTTTTTAAATAAATGGTGTTGAATCATCCAAATCATAATATTTTGAGAATTCCCCAATAGAGAGAAATCAATAGTGAGTTCTTATGTGACCAGATATTTATATGGAATTCACAATCGGTATATTGTAATAGAGGGTATCATTTCATATTTCTACAAGGAGAAATGGTGGTATCAGTCTAAATAAATTTTGAGGTGATAATAGAGTTACAAAATTCTCATATATATATATATATATAATTCTTGATGTGAGGAACATGTATAGATATCATAAAATGGTAGTTCTAGTGGTTAGGAATGAGATGTAGTGTTACTAAGATAATCACTCAATGACCCAATTGTTATTAAGTGATGTCTAGGAACATGGTTCTATCTTGTTCCTTAAAACACCTTGATACCATTAAGTGGATGTGGGATAAAATATTTAAAAACATAATCCCATGTATTATGGGCATGGTGAGGGGCCATGACACAATTTGGATCATAGTGGACTGACTCATGATTTGATCACAATTATTTACTATCACGGGAAGAACTGGGTAGAGTTTTTGGGATAGTTACACTAACATTCTATCATTATCTTTCTTGGGGTGTAAAAAAATATTTATGTCAATCACGATTTATTGTTTACATAATGACTGTATATATTCATATATGAGGCAATCTGGACCCAGATAAGGATGATTACATCATCTCATCACTAGGCTTGTGGGTAGATCGAGATAAAAATATAGGTGTCGGAGGATATTTTGATAGTGTTCATGTTTGAAATTGGATAATAATGGAGGATTAAATTCCCTTATGAGGGTTTTCGGGCAATACAATATGACACTCTACTATCAGAATGACATATTTGATGCCCGGTATGGGATCCCCTGTGGGACACCATTGTGCCTGAAAATGATTGGTGATTCCTTTCTTGTGGTCTAAATATGGTGTTGGTGATGAAGAAGAATGTCTAATTCATCCATGAGGGTATGATGATGGCTCAAACTGGGATTAAATATTTTGAATATCACCTTCTTAGTACCTATAGTTTGATCATGGGGACCACATTTTCCCAACAGTGTCTACACGATGATGATTTTGGAGGTTCGATCAGGTATTCAAGATAAACTCATAGATAAAGGGGTTGTTCATGAACACTTAATGGGATAGCGAGGTTTCATACCCCATCTCTCCACACCTACATATATATCAGTTGGATGAAAAATTTCACGTGACATAGATGAGTTTATATAATCATGAACCAAAAATCATTATCAACATAGAAGAGCCGTACATTGATGATCGATCCATCATTATAGAGAATCTATTGGTAAAAGAGTATCAATAAGAGAAAAACCAATGTTTACGGATCATCGCATTGGTTCAAGTGTTTTGACACTAGAATAACATGAAAGAGAATATCAGGAATTGGAAGTATTATATGCGAGAAAAGTATCCCTTGTTATTTTTGTTTTTCTTCTTTTCAAGGAAAAATATTATAGGAGGGTATCACTCAGAGACCAGATTATTCCATATTAATGAATTTAATCATTTGTAAACATATTTCTAGATTCATGATCTGAGACTTAGTGTGATTCTATGTCAGGGTGTGGTTGTAATTAATTATATATAAATATTAAATATTCTTTATTTTACACACACATATTTTCATTAAAATGGGTCAACTCTTAAAAAAATAACTTGTTCACAAATATGTGTCGACATATGAGTCCAAATTATGTTTTTTAAAAAACATCATTCTAAATTAGTTTGGAATGTGGAATTTAGATATCCTTGTCATTTGTGGCATGATTAGTAGATTAACTAATAACATACATTACGTAATTTTGTAACTTAACAAAATTAATTTTACTATAAATAATTCTTTATGGTCAATTTACTATGGTTATCCTCATAATATTAGGACAATAGATATCTTTTTATAGATTTCCATATGTTTACAGAATCATTATGGATGACATCGAAACTCTGGATGATAGAATATTGGATCACAGATAATGAGAATCCATCCTCTTCTTGAAGAATTATCTAATCTCTATAATGGAATTATCAAACTATGTATTAAACCCTTTTTGATGAAAATTATTGATAAGACTGATATCATCCATTGATCTTCACCAATTTTGGCCTTTTCATGCACCTATGTAATGATTAAATATATAATTCACTTTTTCACTAATCATAGATGTCCCTATTTAGGATAGATAGAAAATAATAGATGGATATACGTTTTATATATTTTTCTACCTTTTCGTCTCAATTTCATCATGTTCATCATCTTTTATACATTGAAGACTTAATTAATCATTTTTTTAGTGATAATATAACGGATTATACCATCATAATCATGATGAAACTACATGAGAGGGATGAATTGGTGAATCCTAGATAGATATGGGATGATTTTGGGATGTGGGTGAACATTTTGATGACAATATATAAAATATTTAGCAGTGGAAAATAATAGAGATGTATGTGATGTATGGGGATCTAATGTATATCAATGGAAACCAGTTTCTCGCAACTATGTGGTTGGAAATAATAGATCAAGACAATATCTAATGATTGGGGATGGTGTACATGTGATATCTATGATTTAATGGTCAAATTAAAATCATAGAGAATGTATATAGATTTTTTTAAAAAATCATTACTACTAGCCTTGTATCATGATGAAAATATAGTGTGTAGACGCTATATTTGGTTTTCTATGGTAATAGAATATCATAATGATGACATGACATGTAGACTAACCATACTCTATCAACCTCATTAAAGGGGTTTTTTGATTTGGGGAAGAGAATTAAGGGTGGGACCCAATGTGGAATGACATGGTTAGGAAAATGTTTGTGTACTGATGTAAATAGACACATCCTATGTTCATGGGTAGGGACCCCGAGTACATGGATATTCCATTAATACTTCCCACACTCCATGTGTACAAACATATTTGTATATCATTGAACATCTAAGGACATATACAAGTAATGGAGCGTGAAAACACACCATGTGGATCCCCCCACTAAATATGTAATGGTTCCAATTTATGAAGCTTCAACAACTAGTATCACCATTGATTGAACATTGATTTTGATCATGAGTAAAATAACATTTGTGTGATTTGATGTCGAATTTGATGGTTCCTTTAGTAATGCATTTTTATATATATAATTAGACATTTAGGAATGGTTATTGTTTAGGTGACACTCAATGACATGAGTGATTTTATAGAATTACTAAAGGAATTCATAGTCTAACCCTCCTACTATGTTGGGAATGTGGCCTCAATTACTAGAGTGGAACGTTCCTTCTCAGATTGATATGTGTCATGTACATTCAATATGAGTGGGAGCCTCTATCTAGCCTTGGAATGGGTCCCTTATTATCAATGTGGAACCATCCTTCTAGGATAGGAATGTATCCTCTATTTACTACTCATGTTCATCCATCTTGCTGTGATAAGAAAGGGGTCTCTAATATCCGAGTGGAATGCTCCTGCTAGGTTGTGTATGGGACCTTTTATGAAATAGTTGGTTCTCTAGACCCTATAATTCATTAAATTAAATTACCATATCATGTATACAATTATATATATATATAATTTTCCATATCATTATATTGTATATATTTATTTAACCACTATTTAATCGTAATGTCCATACAATTTCTTTTTTATCAAATGGTAATAGCATATCCGAGGCAATAATGAGAACCTCAAGATACTATGACATTATTGTAAAACAAAGTTCCTTTGGACATGATAAATTATACTGATAGGACATACTTGATATCTGAATATCAAGCTATAGGGGCTCATTAGAATTGATACTACATCTCATGATGTCCACATGTGGTGATAACTTGTATTGAGATCACAAGGACATAACCACCAATAAGAACACTACATGTTTTGGGTGTCATTGTATCTTCTTGTCGATGGTCATGTGTATTGGTCTGCTGACATGAGAGAATTATATTTGGGTTCTATTTGATAATGCACATTGATTAATGTAAAAACTAGGATAATATAATTGTAATGATGTAGTTTTTGTTGGGATTGTCATTTTTGGTATGGAATTGGATAAATGGTCAATAAAGGGTTTTTCACATCCATATTTAAGAAGTTACATATCTCAGGAATGGTTGATAATTATGCTACCACATTAATAAGACATTGGACACAACATTAAAAGGTATTGTTTTCTAGTAAGACCATAAAATAATAATGCAATAAAAGGGTGATGACACATGTGTAAATCCTATAGTATGATATATCTAAAAACAATGAGATTATATTACATAATAAGAATTAATATGTTGGTTTTCATCGCTACAAAAATCATTATCAACTTTTGGGGCATTGATGGTTTTGTTGACATCACTCATGGTCTATGAATATAATTCAATAATATCATGTTGTGGTCTTAGAGGGTCACACAAAATAGAATATTCAAGAATCATCCAGTTTCATTCGAGTATGTATTTTGGACATGGGGGTCTCCACCATGAGGTATGAGTGTTTTCCATGTTGTGGAACAAAAAACAATAAAATAAATTCATTTTAATAACGTTATTATTTATTGGTATAGAGTTTGTTTAATTTATTTAAATTTAATGGAAATATAAGAAAATATTATTTGAACAAATATTATTTTATTTTTATTGGAATTATTAATACTATTAGGGAATGATTATTCGAGTTAAATGAATCGATTTTATCACATAAAATATTTAATATATTTTAATGGTATCTGATAAAATAACAAATTATATTGATGAAATTTATTTATTAATAATTATTTATTTATTTGATACTAAATAGATATGGTTGAGGAACCCTATCAGCTATTTAGAACATCCACCAAAAATAATTAAAGAGGATTTTTAATGACCTAAACCTCCCTCGATTATTACTATGGGAATATCTACTATTTGGGGTGTTCTAGATGAAATTGGTGACTCATTATGAGATGTTTACCAAAATATTGTACTTTCTTGGTTAGCATTTCATTTCGAAGTGTCAGTGTCGGTGTATGATTTAAAAATACTAGTGGCTTCATTTTATTTTTAACTATCAGTCACAGCATGTCATTTTGAACTGTCAGTGTCAGTGACTAGTTTGGTACTGTTAGTGTAGGTATGTCATTTTGTACTATCGGTGTCATAGAGTCATTTTTATCTACGTCTGTCGATGTGTCATTTTTTACTATTAGCGTCAGTGTGTCAATTTGAACATTCAGTGTTGGTGATTCATTTTGATCTGTCACTATTGAGGTGTCATTTTGAACTTTCAGTGTGACCGTGTGATTTTGAACTATTGGTGTCATTGATTCATTATGAACTATAGGTGTTGGCATGTTATTTTGAACTCTCAGTTTGGGAGTGTCATTTAAATTTTCAGTGTTAGCATGTCCTTTTGAACAATTGATGTCAACATGTCATTTTGTATATTCTTTGTCAGCGTCAATGTCCGTGTCAGTGTCATTTTTCAAGTTTTTCCCTGTATTTCCAATCTCACCCCTTACATTTTATTTTACCTAAATTGATATTGATGTTTTTTTATTGTTTATAAATGTGGGGGAAAGGATACTAATTTTTTATTAAATACCATAATTCTCCCCAGTCATTGAAATAGTCAAGATGCGTAACTTTAAACAAGATATTACTTCCATGGGCCATGCAACTATTTCTGGTTCTGTTGATATAGGACTTGGAATTTCTAAATACAAGGTCCTCTCTTATATTTTCTGATGATACACAGAGATCATTTCCTCCCCATATGAGTTTATAACTTTTTCTAGATCCCTTTCTTGTAATTTTTCCATAGAGATTCGTTTTTCTCATGCAACCCCCGTTATGGCACAATGAGGATTTCTGGTCATTTTTTTGATCAATTTAAGTACTTATTTATTCTCATTTTAATAGTGTATCATGTGGTGTGGGTGTAGTAATTTATCTTGAGGATGGTTGAATGCTTTAATTTATCAATTAAAAATAAAAATGTGGTGGAATATTGTAACACCTTGAGATTTTAAGAAAAATATTCTTTTAATTTCATTAATATCTTGTGTTGTATGCTACACCAATATTACCTTGGCTATACGCAACACCGTATTAGCTTGCAGTACACGCAACACTATTCTTGGATCGTGCTACACACAATTTTGATAATAGTTATTCTACGCAACATTGAGTATATATATATATATATATATATATTCAATGTATAAATGAAATATGGTGGATTCTGTTATATGAAACAACGAAGGTTTCTTGCACAACACGCAACCCTGACATGGCTTTCATTACACGCAATCGCGACCTTCCTCGATAGCGTGTGTTGTACACAATACCAGGTTTTACTAAACAACGATATATTATTATAATATTATTATGAACTAGTCGTTATGAATAGTATTAACTAAATTTTGAATCTTATAACATTATTATTCGTCTAGCACATTTTCTAAAACATGGTATAAGAACAAAATAAAATTTTCGGGTAAAATAAGTATTTTTAGAAAAATGCAGTTTTGCCGCCTTTTGATGGCACACCCACATTAAATATAGTTCTTTACATGTTTATAAGTTCAATTTGACAAAATAAAATTCTTCTTTGGAATCATGAAATAAAAATTTACTTTGGATAAATTTTCATATCATTCTGGTAACATTCATATTTTGATGAATAATAAAAACACGCTATATTTTAATTAAAAACAACTTTTTCAATCGAAAGAATTAATAGTTATAAATTATTAATTTGAGTGGTTTTAAAGTATATTTCGAATATATTTTTATAATTTAATACAATGTTGTTCATTGGATGTAATTTCACATTTAAACCAGACATAAACAACTGTCAATCTTTTGATAGTTATTATCTCTTAAAAACACGCTATTTGTTTTGACGACGGGAATTAATTCTTAAATTAATTAATGCAACTGATATGTTTTGAATTTGATAAAATAGAAATCATTTTTGAATTCATAATATCAAATATATCTTAGATCTATTTTTTGGTATTTTTCTGGAAACTTTCATTTTTTGATGAATAGTGAAACCACTAAGTGGTAGTTAAAAAAACTGAATTTTTCATAAAACATAATTTTACCGCTTCTGTGAGTGGAATTTCGAAAATCCGAGAGACACGGTTGATTTAAGTAAATAAAATGTGGTTCAATGAGGCGAAAATAATTTTTTGGTGAATAGTAAATTTTTACTTTTTTACAACGGTTAAAAGTAAATAGGGTAATTAAGGGTAAAATGATATAATTATTACCCTAACACATGTCCTAATTATATTGGACAAGTGTAATTCGACCAAAAACAACATTAGGAATAAAATATGACCATTTAAGCCCACTTAGATTAGATTAGGATATTTATTATTAATTTATTTAAAGAAGGGTTAAAATAATTAAAATCAAAGTTTAATAACTAAATCTTTTTTAATATAAGTTTATACATAAGTTAAATTCGACTATAAATATTCATTAGAAAGTTAACAATATTTCCTACATAATAATATTTTATTTGTAATTTTTAAACTTTAAATAATTTAATTTATTTATGACACAATGATGATGCAGTAATTACCATAATAGTGAAAAATTAGAATAATTGATATTATAAATACCTAAATAAGTATAATTTGAGACTTTTTATGAATTAAACTAATTTTATAGGTTAATTTGAATTGTTAGGATTGATTTAGTTAACTTTGGTCGAAGTAATAATTCTATTATGAGTTTAAAAAAAATCAACTATTGAATAGTGTCAAAATTGACATAAAATAGTTTTTAAAATAAATATTATTTTATTAATTGATGTTTTATTCCTAAAAATCTAAGGTTCGGCCAAATGACTTATATAAGGTTATATATATTAATAAAACACAACTTTTGGGTCGCTTGGATGTATATGGTATGTTTATTAACTATATAATATAAAAATACAAAGTGACATGGTAAATGTCAATCTAATTAACTAGTAGTTAAAACTAAAAGATAAGGTTAATATAATGACCTAAACATGTCTAAATCCTATTGGATTAGAGGATTTTGACCCATCCCATCCTTATCTTCGAAATTAATCAATTTGGAGCTATTTAAAAATGAACATGACTTTATAATAAAATAATATTTTTAGTTATTCCAAAGGTGCCCCTCTCCTCCCTTATAAAAGGGAACCTCCTACCCCTCTTCCTCACACTACCTTGAGCTTTCATGCTCAGCCAACCCCTGCCAATTTCTTCTCTCCACTTCCTGAGAAACATACTAGTGGTTCTGGTCTTCTTCAAATACCTATTTTAGTGCCCTAAAAGGAGGTCTCAAAGAAGTACTTCAAAGAAGAGGTAATGTCTGTTACCAATTATTTCATCTTTATTTCTTCTTCCACTTCTTCTTCTTAGATTGTTTCATTATGAAGTAATATAATAAGTATCACATATATACTGATATGTTATTATAATTATGAAACAATCTTATTTCACCATCTATCCACCATACGGAAAATGAAATCACCGCGCGTGCATACGTACGGAATACCGTCTCCACCCCGTGGTGTAATCTATTGTCCACCACCACCTTACTTGGATGGGTATAATGTTATAAATAATGGCTATATATGACTATTGTAAATTTATATTGATTCTGAAATAGTATACATACACTCCAATATAATTCCATGATCATAGGAATGATATCATCACTCGTGCGTACGTACGGAATACCGTCTCCACGATGTGATGCGACTCGTTCTACATGATCTTCATTTCATAATGATTATATAAATGAATTTAATGAATGAATAGGATATATATTAAACTAATACCATTCAGTAAATGATGTTTCTATAACCTAAAGAGATGAATAAGAATTTATTCGACAAAACACGCATAAGAACAAAAAGTTATAAACACCCGAATAACAAGTAGCAATGAAATATTACTACTATGAACCTAATAATATGACATTATATGATATCATAAAAATATGTATGATTCAGGAATAAGTCAATAACATTATTTAAATCATTATATAGGAGGTTCTGACACGTACAAAGCATATCGGACCTAAGGTAAATGAAATATCACAATCTCATTTTTATTCGAGATTGTTTATAATTTGGTATTTACTGGGTTGTATTTTATCATCCACATCCATGTATCCTCAATATGTAATATTATTTCCATCCACCTAAAATTGATTAAATCCAATTTTACCCTTTGGTGTGTTTTTAGTAAAAGATATGATAGGCAACTTTTTTCGTTTTTTGTACGAGGTAATTTTTGACTTTTCCGACAAAAGTACGAGAATAATGTTTTTTTTAACTTACACGGCATGAATGGATTTTTAAAACATTATTTCCAAGAATCTTCCTTAACAAGTTTTCATGTTTATTTTTAATCAACTTATTTTAGTTTAGAATTGTACGACATGTTAAGAAAGGAAAAGTGTTCTTAAAGCAGAAAGGATATTTTCCTCAAGAATGGAGTTCAAATGTTTTATAAAAAAATTTTTCCTTCTAAGATAATATAGGAATCTCTGTCTATCCCTATTATTACATAGATTTGATTATTTTGTGATTGATGTATTTTTATGAAATCCTTTATCTTATATGAATTGTTTTATGATGTCATGTTGTTTAAGAATCCCATTTTTATTACATGGGTTATGCTATGATGTATGGTTTATGATTTTGGTGGCACACATAAGAATGGTATCATTATGAGATGGTTGGGACCTATATCTCCCTCCAATTCATTGGGTAAAGATTTTATATCTCATGAGATAGACATGGCTGGAAAGGTAGGTTATACCGGTTATGTGAAACAGGACTGAAACGAGGGTGACTCGGTTCAGAAATGGACTTTGTCCACTAAGATAGTCTTGCCAATGAGTCTTGACTAATAAGATATGATTCTCTATGATTATGTGTGTATGCCACAAAGTTTCATGTTTTTTGTTATGATTATTGGGATTTCATTTCACTACTATGATTTATCCCATGTTATGAAATTTTTCTCTCTTTTGCAGGTTAAGATTTCCAAAATGTTTTGTTCTTATGAAAATGATGTAATTGATATTTATTTTGTTTACCCTTAATGATCATTTCAGCTCACCCTTTTATGTTTTCTTTTCCCCAGGATATAAAGAAAGGTTTTAGGTAAAAAAACAAGATCCTTATTTGAGATGATGAAGATCTTTCACCACGATTAGAAGATTATATTCCTAGTTTCCAAAGAAACTAAACTATTACGATCCTTGTGTGTGAATTTTTATTATGTACTAAGTATTCTGCAAAAGTAATGTAATGTCCATGTACGTCAAGCTTCGGGTCTCTACAGTTGGTATTAGAGGAAAGGTTTAGTCAACCTTTGGAAACTAGGATGCGAAAACGTTAGTGATATCCCTAGAGATATTTCTAAGGTATGTCTAGGGATGTCCCTAAGTATAAGTATACGTATAAGATATAGTCCTAGAACTATGGTAACGATAATAGATTAAAACCAATATTTTAGATATTGAAGTTACTCCCCCTTTATTATGAGTTTTGCCTCTCAAAATATTCTTTTTCGGTTTTAGAAAATGGCTGGAAACAAGATGATTCACGATAATAGAGGCTATGATGGACAATGGAATGATATCCATCATGAGAAACCAAATTAAATGGGATTTGGAAGTCCAAATATCATTATTATCCCGAATCAGCAATCTAATAATATGATCAATAAAGTAAAATTTGGTAAGTTTCCTGACTCGGCTAATAAGAGAAAGATGGAGTTTCATGATGATCATAGAGGAATGAAAGTTCAATTTCCCCTATGTAAATCATGTGGGAAGAGGCATCAAGGAGAATGTTTCAAAGGAACTGGAAGATGCTTTGGTTGTGGAAAAGAAGGACACAAAGCCAGTAAGAGCAAAGGAAAAGGTTCAGTTAACACCAGGTATGAGGATAATGGTATTGCTATGACATCAACAATGGTTAAATGTTTTAAATGTTGAATTTACGGGCATTATGCAAACCAATTCCCTAAGGGAAAGTCTAATTAAGAGAATCAGTATGGTCATATGGGTAGTATTTATGTGGATGATGATGAAGAGACTACAAATGATATGTGAGATGAAAGAATTGTTGAAGATCGGTCAATGGTTAATGAATGTAGTGGAATGATTACATGTTTATCATGTGTTATGTTGTATAAGTAATCTCATGGTACTATGGAATAAAGAGACATCTAAGGATTGTTACACTATTGTCTTTCCTTGAGTTTTGAAAGTGTATGATTAATGTTACCTGTATCCATGAAAGGTTATTCAGATATTTTTGGAATGTAGATGATATGCGCATAATGAAGGGATAAGGAGAAAATTAAATGTTTGATAGTATTCATGAGCTCATGACTGATATAAGGAGAAGGTTATATCATGGTTTGAGTATATAGAATTTTTGGATTTTAGGATGTGGAAAGAGTTAACTTTTGGTAGCATTTTTGTTTTCACTAAGGTTTAATGGGTATTCATTTTTCAAGAGAATACATCATTAAGGAATTCAAATGATTGGAATGTGACCAAAAAGATATATGGGGGATAAATGATGGTATTCACATGCTTGGTTGATGACATTTCAAGTTATCGTTTTCGTTATACTATGAGCTTGGACCGAAGTATTTTAGATAATCCTAAAGATTATAATGGATTATGTTAACCATAAGTTAGTATTGTTTAAGGATATAACTTTTTTTTGATATTATCTATGTGATGTTATAGTAATATAGCTTTAGAAAAAGGACAACATGCAGGACATGCGACAGCCCATCACGTCGGACAAGGCTGTGGGAATCGAACCCACAACAGAAGTGCGACTGGCCTTTATCGCCTACCACGGTCCTACAAGAAGTCCCTGGTCAGTAGAAACTAGTTTTATTTTATTAAGCGGTATGATACATGAAGTATAAGTTCATTTTAGGAACCATATATGATTAATATCACTATAGATGGACTTGTATTTTTTTTGATAACTTTTCTTACCTTTTGTTTGAGACAGATGGAATGACCCATCATTCTATCACATGATCTGCTAACACATCACTAATGACAAATTCAACTTCATTTCTTTAAGAGATGAAGTGGAAATTGTCCAAGGAATGAAAAACGGTGAGACTATACCAAAATCACGAAAGTATTTCGTCTAATTCCAATTTCATCAACATTAGGGAAATGATCTTGAAAACCAAAATGCTGTCCTAGTGCTCTTATATCTGATGAATCAGATGGTACCTTAGATCATCACAAATTTATGGCTTTGTGGTTGTTGACTTTTTCATAGCCATGTTCTCTACCACTCTCCATCAGAACTTGATGGTTAGATTTTTCCTCCATATCCATATTTTCACCCAGTGATGTGCTAATTTGGGTAACTGTTAATTTTCATACTTTAGTTTTTAAAGCCATGTTTTGGTATTCCTTTTTACGATGTGGGTTTCTATTAAACAAACATTTGAGTAGTAAACCATTTATAACCCCGAATAATTTCGAGGGCGAAATTCATTTTAAGGTGGGTAGAATGTAACACCCCGAGATTTTATGAAAAATATTCTTTTAATTTCATTAATGTCTTGTGTTGTATGCTACACCAATATTACCTTGAGCTATAAGCAATACCGTATTAGCTTGCAGTATACGCAACACTATTCTTGGATCGTGTTACACACAATTTTGATAATAGTTATTCTACGCAACATTGAGAATATATATATATATATATATTCAATGTATAAATGAAATATGGCTAGATTCTGTTATATGAAACAATTAAGGATTCTTGCACAACACACAACCCTGACTTGGCTTGCATTACACGCAATCGTGACCTTCCTCGATAGCGTGTGTTGTACACAATACCAGGTTTTACTTAACAACGATATATTATTATAATATTATTATGAACTAGCCATTATGAATAGTATTAACAAAATTTTGAATCTTATAACATTAATATTCATCTTCCACATTTTCTAAAACATTGTATAAGAACAAAATAAAATTTTCTGGTAAAATAAGTATTTTTCAAAAAATGCAGTTTTGCCGCCTTTTGATGGAGCACCCACATTAAATCTAGTTTTTGACATTTTTATAAGTTTAATTGGACAAAATAAAATTCTTCTTTGGAATCATGAAATAATAATTTACTTTGGATAAATTTTCATATCATTCTGGTAACTTTCATATTTTGATGAATAGTAAAAACACGCTATATTTTAATTAAAAACAACTTTTTCAATCGAAATAATTAATAGTGATAAATTATTAATTTCAGTGGTTTTAAAGTATATTTAGAATATATTTTTACAATTTAATACAGTGTTGTTCATTGGATGTAATTTCACATTTAAACCAGACATAAACAAGTGTCAATCTTTTTATAGTTATTATCTCTTAAGAACACGCAATTTGTTTTGACGACGGGAATTAATTTTTAAATTAATTAATTCAATGGATATGTTTTGAATTTGATAAAATTGACATCATTTTTGAATTCATAATATCAAATATAGCATAGATCTAATTTTTGGTATTTTTCTGGAAACTTTCATTTTTTGATGAATAGTCAAACCACTAAGTGGTAGTTAAAAAACTGAATTTTTCATAAAACTTAATTTTACCGCTTCTGTGAGTGGAATTTTGAAAATCCGAGAGACACGGTTGATGTCAGTAAGTAAAATTTAGCTCAATGAGGGAAAAAATTATTTTTTTGGTGAATAGTAACTTTTTAATTTTTTTACCACGGTTAAAAGTAAATAGGGTAATTAAGGGTAAAATTATATTATTATTACCCTAACACATGTCCTAATTCTATTGGACAAGTGTAATTCTACCAAATACAACCTTAGGAATAAAATAAGACCATTTAGTCCCACTTGTATTAGATTAGGACATTTATTATTAATTTATTTAAAGAAGGGTTAAAATAGTTAAAATCAATGTTTAATAACTAAATCATTTTTAATATAAGGTTATACATTAGATAAATTCTACTATAAATATTCATTAGAAAGATAAAAATATTTCCAACATAATAATATTTTATTTTTAATTTTTATACAATAAATAATTTAAATTATTTATGACACAATGATGATGCAGTAATTACCATAATAGTGAAAAATTAGAATAATTGATATTATAAATACATAAATAAGTATAATTTGAGACTTTTTATGAATTAAACTAATTTTCTAGGTTATTGTGACATGTTAGGATTGATTTAATTACCATTGGTCTAAGTAATCATTCTGTTATGAGTGTCAAAAAAAATCAACTATTGAATAGTGTCAAAAAATGACATAAAATAGTGTTTAAAACAAATATTATATTATTAATTGTTATTTAATTCCTAAAAATCTAAGGTTCAGCCAAATGACTTAGATAAGGTTATATATATTAATAAAACACAAATTGGGGGTCTCTTGGATGTATATGGTAAGTTTATTAACTATATAATATAAAAATACAAAGTGACATTGTAAATGTCAATCTAATTAACTAAGAGCTAAAACTAGAAGATAAGGTTAATATAATGACCTAAACTTGTATAAATTCTATTGGATGAGAGGATTTCGACCCATCCCCACGTTATCTTATAGATAAATCAATTTGGAGCTATTTAAAACCGAACTTGACTTTATAATAAAATAATATTTTTAGTTATTCCAAAGGTGCCCCTCTCCTCCCTTATAAAAGGGCACCTCCCCCCCCCTCTTCATCACACTACATTGAGCTTTCAAGATTGGCCAACCCCAGCCAATTTCTTCTCTCCACTTCCCTAGAAACATCCTAGAGGTTCTGGTCTTTTTCAAAGATCTATTTTAGTGCCCTAAAAGGCGGTCTCAAAGAAGTACTTGAAAGAAGAGGTAATGTCCGTTACCAATTCTTTCATCATTATTTCTTCTTCCACTTCTTCTTATTAGGTTGTTTCATTATGATGTAATAACATCAGTATCACTTATATACTGATATGTTATTATAATTATGAAACAACCTTATTTCACCATCTATCCATCCTATGGAAAACGAAATCACCGCGCGTGCGTACGTACGGAATACCATCTCCACGTCGTGGTGTAATATATTTTACACCACCACCTTACTTGGATTGGTATAATGGTGTAAATAATGAATATATAGGACTATTATAAAGTTATATTGATTCTGAAATAGTATATATACACTCCAATACAATTCCACGATCATAGGAATGATATCATCACCCGTGCGTACGTACGGAATACCGTCTCCACGATGTGATGCGACTCGTTCTACAAGATCTTCATTTCATAATGATTATATAAATGAATTGAATGAATGAATATGATATATATTACACTAATACCATTCTGGAAATGAGTTATCTATAACCTAAAGAGAATAATAAGAATTGATTCGACAAAACACGCATAAGAACAAAAAGTTATAAACACCCGAATAACAAGTAGAAATGAAATATTACTACTATGAAGCTATGAATATGAACATATATGATATCATAAAAACATGTATGATTCTTTAATAAGTCAATAACATTATTTAAATCATTATACAGGAGGTTCGAACAAGTACAAAGCATATCGGACCTAAGGTAAGGGAAATATCACAATCTCATTTTTATCCAAGATTGTTTATACATTGTTATTTACTGGGGTGTATTTTATCATCCACATACATGTTTCCTAAATACTTAATATTATTTCCATCCACCTAAAATTTTTTAAATCCAATTTTACCCTTCGGTGTGTTTTTAGTAAACGATATGAAAGGAATCTTTTGTCGTTTTTCGTACGAGGTACTTTTTGACTTTTCCGACAAATGTACGAGAAGAATGTTTTTTTAACTTGTACGGCATGAATGGATTTTTAAAGAATTATTTCCAAGAATCTTCCTTTACAATTTTTCATGTTTATTTTTAATCAACTTCTTTTAGTTTACAATTTTACGACATGTTAAGAAAGGAAAAGTGTTCTTGAAGCAGAAAGGATACTTTCCTCAAGAATGGAGTTCAAGTGTTTTATAAAAATTATTTTCCTTCTAAGATAATATAGGAATCTGTGTCTATCCATATAATTACATTGATTTGATTATATTGTGATTCAAATATTTTTATGAAAGCCTTTATCTTATATGAATTGTTTTATGATGTCATGTTGTTTAAGAATCCCATTTTTATTACATGGGTTATGCTATGATGTATGGTTTATGATTTTGGTGGCACACATAAGAATGGTATCATTATGAGATGGATGGGACCTATATCTCCCTCCAATTCATTGGGTAAATAATTTATATCTCAAGAGATAGACATGGCTGGAATGGTATGTTATACCGGTTCTGTGAAACAGGACTGAAACGAGGGTGACTCGGTTCAGAAATGGACTTTGTCCACTAAGATAGTCATGGAAATGAGTCTTGACTAATAAGATATGATTATCTATGATTATGTGTGTATGCCACAATGTTTCATGTTTTAAGTTATTATTATTGGTATTTCATTTCACTATTATGATTTATCCCATGTTATGAAATTTTTCTCTCTTTTGCAGGTTAAGATTTCAAAAATGATATGTTCTTATGAAAATGATGTGATTGATATTTCTTTTGTTTACACATACTGAGCATTTGAGATCACCCGTTTATGTTTTCTTTTCCCCAGGATATAAAGAATGGTTTTAGGTAAAAAAAAAGAAGATCTTAATGGGAGATGTTGAAGATCTTTCACCATGATTAGAAGATTATATTCTGAGTTTCCAAAGACACTAAACTATTTCAATCCTTGTGTGTGTGTTTTTATTATGTACTAAGTATTCCTCAAAAGTAATGTAATTTCCATGTACGTCAAGCTTCGGGTCTCTACAAATATGATGATCATAATATATTTGGACTCTTATGATTAAGGGTGGGGAACTGAATATGTGTTGATGTTGATCATTTGTTTTAATTGTAATCATATTTTCCTATTATGAATTGTTTATATATAAGTAATTATAAATATTGTGGCTATTATTGGTCCTTGTTCGCACACCGGTGATGCAATTTATTTGTTTCTATACACTATTGAATGGGTATAATATTAAATCCTACATAATCATGTTTACATGGTTAAATAAATTAATCCCCTCGGATGAAACATATTATGTGATCACCACAATTATTTGATGTGAAATTAAAGAACCCACATAGGATAAATCTAAATATTCTTGGATGATGGTGTGGTTGTGGAGGGTGTTTTGTTGGGTTTGAGCCTTGTGTTGGTTGTGTGGTGCAATTGGGGGAGGCACAGTTCTAGATACGAGGGTGGAAAAGGATGATGGTTTTTTGGTTTGGTATGGACTGTTTATGTAGTATGGTTTATGATTTGTTGTTTGTAGAATGGGTGAACTTTTAGGTAGTGGGAATGACATTGGTTGTGTTGTGGCCATCAAACGACGTTGTGCAGTGAGATTTTTCCTTGTCACACTTGTTGCTTTCAAATGGTTATGGTTGTTAATATCCCCAATATTGCTGGAATAAATTATTATAAAACAATTAATATAGAACGTAATGTGGTAAAATGAAAAAGGGGTTGGGATTATTATTTTGAATTAGTTTTTGTGTGTTTTTTCATATAGGGGTATCTGCAAAAGTTTAGCAGTGTACCCAAATCATCAGTGTGATTATATTATAACCTTAGTTGATGTATGTTATTTGGTGAGCATGAAATTGTGAGCTTGTGCTGGTAATTATTTTTCCTCTATAAGTGTAATTTGTATCTATTGTCTTCATAGGGACATTAGAAGGCTTCTCCCACTTGAGAGTGTGTGGCTTTTGATTCCATACTACATATACTTGTAACTACACCATAAATTATAAAATTTATTTCTTATTTCTAGGAGGACATTGAGGACCTAAAAGGACATTTCTAGATCAAGTGTCATGATCAGTTATGTGTTTCTTCTTATCATATTTCAATTGTTAATTTATATGGGGATTTGGTTTTACTTTTTCCTCATTTTATGTTCAAATCATGAATGTGTTTGATTTTAAATTGCAATATATTAAATTTTGGTGTTGTATGGGATTTTTAGCGTCTTATCACTAGATATTGTTTTCACTAAATGGGTAATAGAATCCATTTTGTTTGAGATTTTATACCATTGGTTCTAGTCACTACTCTGTGGCATAATGAAGGATGTCCAGGGTTCATTATAGATCCATTATTTTGAAGAAAGAAGGAAATGGAACATCTATATCCCTTCCCTCATCTTGAATAAGGAAATTTCATAATAGAATGCTGTTAAAGGTGGTGGTTGAGAGATAGGATAGAGTTTGGTGTTAGGAACATGGAGGATTGGGTGGGATGGTAGGGAAATAGTTTTATGAAATATTGTTTCATGAAATTTTCTAGGGAAGACTGACTGAGAGACATAATTTTAGGGGTTCCATTAATCTGATGCAAGGACTCTAGCCGATCGAATGACTGTGTGAGGCTACGCCAAGGGGAGGGTAGAGTCACTAGGAAAGGAACATGAATAATAATTTCTTATGTTCTTATTTTTATTGGGTGTTTTGGAAATTTAAAATAAATAATGAGTTAAAATAATTTTAAATGAAAATTTCCATACTACCTATGCTTAGGAGTTCCCTATTTACCATTTTCACCTATGGAACCTAGATCCCCCCACACGTGGATTGAGCAGTTGATGACCAGTTAGACAACTTGGTTGATCCGTATAGTTTTGATCGATAAGAGGAATGTGATTAGTGGTAGAATACCTTTCATATATTCAAGTTTCAAACATAGAAAATATACTAAGTCATTGATTCAGATGTGCAGACAGAAGGATGTCTCTATGTTCTTTTGATATCCTTTACCATGATTCAATATCTAAGAGAGTAATGGGTTCCTCATCCATTTAGCCTGATGCGAGGATCATCTCATCATTTGTGGACACATTACCTCATATAGATAAAGGAGACCCATGTTTCATGGGACGAAATTCAAAAGGAGTTACAGTTGGATTTTCTTTCCTTGATGATGAAGGCTAAGAAGAGATAAAAGATTCTCTTCCTCCAGTAAAGGAGTATGTCGTTGAGGGAACTAGAGATAATGGTCAAGGATCTTCGATATTTTCTCTAGAATACGATTTGTATAAGGAGTATTGATGGAGACTCTTGTTGGAAGTCATTTTAACTTCTATCTAGTATCTAATTATCCCCTTTACCCTACCGACAAACCTAGAGGTTTAGAACATTTTGAAGTAGTGGAGTTAATTCACTTGTAGGGAGGTGTACATTTAGAGGAGATCATGCTGAGATTATCAAAGGCCAAGGAAAATAACATTATGTCTCGAGCGTCATGACCTATTATGTTTCAGCAAGTGGGGAGTAGGCCTCAACAGTTCCAGTTCTGGTCACCTAGTCTTCTCCCTTCATCCATGGGCACCATATCTAGGTGATTTTTCATTGGATTTCGTTGACATCTTCGAAGATGGTTAGTAGTTCGAGATCAGTACGGCTGAGGTGGGAATGTTCAACACCATCCTCAACAACGGTTTCTTTCCAGTCTTTTTCAGAAGCAGGGACAATAGGCTCCTTTTCAACTGAGGGTAGACAGTGCAGGAGGATGCCGACCATATGCAGCACCACATGGCCCTCGACCATGGCATGTTCAATGACATGGATAACAACCGTGGGGCAGATGACATGGGCTTGTGTAGTTTCACGCCATAGAGGTAGCAGTTACTATGGGGTTGTAGGTCATTTTAGGTACGCCCATCTTGTATAATACTATTGTTTGTTCTATTATTGATTATGGATCTTCACATTCATTTGATTCACCAATCTAGATTATTCATTGGGACTATATGTATTAGGACATTCAATTTACCTACTAATGAGAACAGCAGTTAGAAGTTAGACCGGATTTTTTGATGTATGGAAGGAATGTAGACTTATGATGGTGCTGCATCAATCAAGTGGGTATCTTATTCTACTATCGATGTAACCATATGATGTCATGCATGGAATCAACTAGTTGTTATATGTTCTTACTATTATCGACTGCTTCTAGAGGAGAGTGGTCTTCTCAAATGTGGGTGGCCAAAATTTAGCTTTTGTTAGAGTGTGGAGTTCTCAGGTGGGTGACTATGAAGTTGATCCTCTCCATTCGATATTGGCCGAAATGTCAGTGGAATTGGAAGATACCAAGATAGTGGAGTTCCCAAGAGAGTTGGAGAAATTTATGGCTGTTTTCACAATAGTTTTTGTGGATCTATCCCCCCCCCATGTTGTTGCATTCTAGTCAGACATACAGACATGTTACCTTATAATGTCGATGGATCACAATCAGATGTAACCTTATATGTTTAAGGAGTTTCTGGTTTAGATTGATGATATGAGGAATTTTTTTTATCCAGGCTAGTTTGTTATTGTGGGATGATCCGGTATTGTTTGCAATGAAGGAATACAATGGTTAGAGACAATTCATGGACAATCGAAGACTGAATCATGTGATTGTCAAGAACCATTACCATTCCTTGAGAATAGATGATAATTTTAACCATGTTAGTGGGGATCGTTGGTTCACTAAGATCGGTATGTGGTCCGGATATCACCTATTGATGGTGATGGAGGGTGACATCCTGAAGTCTAAATTAAGATGTTGGTTTTTAAACATTGATTTCATGGTCATGCCATTAGTTGGAAAGAATTCACCATCCATGTCCACAAGGCTCATGAAATATATATTCTTTGAGTTCCTTGACTAGTTTATATTTTTTTTCTTTGACAACATGCTGATCTACTCAAGGTCAGCGGAGGACCACACCAAACATATGAGAACTGTCTTAGAGGTCCTCTGAAACCACCAATTCGTATGGAAGTTGTCTAAGTTCATGTTATAGATGTGATATTTGAACTACCTCAAACATGTGGTGTCTCATCATGGGATATCATTCGAACTGTCAATGAATTATGTAGTGGTATCTTGGAAAGCACCAAAAAATGTGATGGAGGCTCGTAGATTTCATGGTATGACATGATACTATCCAAAGTTCATACCCTATATCTCTCAAATTGGATCTCTGTTGACATCCTTGACCAAGGATGATATGGAAATTGTGTGGAGTGAGAGAAGATAAGAAGAATTTATCTATCTTAAGGTGGAGATGGTTAGTAATACACTACTTAGGTTACTAGAGGAAGGGCTGACGTTCAAAATGTTTTGTGATGATTCTGGTCTTGACATTGGATATGTGCTAATGATGTGGTGAGAAGTGAACTATTATGGGTATAGTAATTTCTGTTACAACAAATGAATATGTTCCACCCATGGTATGGAGCATGAAGCAACCTTGTTAGAGCTGATGGTGTTGTGGAATTTCTTCATGGGGGATGACCTTGTGGTCTTCACAGAAAATAGGAGCATGAGTTATATCCTCTCCCATAGATACACGGACATGGGGGAGTGGATGGATAAAGATTTTATCTATGTATATTATTCGATATCACTTACAACTTAGGAATGGGGAATGTGGTGGCTGATTCCTTGAGTGGTAAGTCGCATAAGGAGGTAGTTATGGATTCCATGGATGAATGGAAAGCATATGAGGTGTTGGCCTCTTTCTGTCTGGATGTGAGAGTGGATGGTGGTAGAGGATATCTATTTCATATGAAAATTTTTTCTTATATGATGTGTATGTGGATGAGTCTTAGTGGGGATACTTAGAGGATGATGTGATGAGTGATATGATTTTCCAGGATGATGCTCTAGATTGATGGTTGAATGATAGTAAAAATCAGATGTTGTTACATAGAAATCTATTTATACTAGGGGTTATGCATGATAGTGCTTATTGTGAGTTCTATATCTCATACCTAGTTTTACACCCTTGAGTTTACATGATGTATCAAGTCCTAAGGGAACTGTTTTCTTGGATTGGGATGAAGAGGGTAGTGGCTGAGTTTTTAGAAATTTGCCTAGTGTGCTAATAACTGACTGCTGAGCACCGAATTTATGGTGGTGTGTTACATCAAAAAATATCCCCAAGTGTAAATGGGATAAAATCATGATGGATGTTTACACAATATTACCCAGGTATCATGGAGGATGTGACACTATTTTCATATTGGTGGAATGATTGACAAAATCATCTCACTTCATATTGATCTCATAGTTGAGTGTACTGGAAGCCTTTGCACATAGGTACGAGGATTAGTTGGTGTGATTTAATTGAATATATTATCCATAATCATGTATTGTGAATAACAATTTATGTTGCGATTCTGGAGGGTATTGAATAATGGTTTCAACACATAGTTACACCTCAAAACTGCTTTCCCCCTTCAGACTGACAGAAAATCTAAGAGGATGATCTAAACATTGGTGGTCTTTCCATGGGAATGTGTTCTAGAAATTAGGGGGTTATGGGAATTAAAATTTCCTCTAGTATAGTTTTCTTACAATAAAATCTATTACTCTACCATTAGAGAAGAATTATTTGAAGCCCTGAACAGGAGGTCATGTTGTTCGCCCTTGTACTGGATTGTTGTTGGGGAGGTGGTTGTTCCTGGTCCAAAAATGGTGCAAGGTAAAACTGATAAGGTGGAGAATTTCCATGGGAGGATAAAGGCATTGTATTACTGGAAAAATTTATATTCTGATCATAGGATAATGGCCATTGATTTTGAGGTTGCAGACAATATATTCTTGATTGTTTCCCCTCGAAGAGGGATGAAAAGGATTGGAAATGGGAGAAAGGTTTCCCCTAGGTTTATCGGACCTTTTGAGGATTTATTTTAAGTTGGACAGTAGGCATATTAACAGGAATTACCACCACAGTTGGGGTGGATCCACTATAACTATCATGTGTTCTATCTTCATTGGTATCTACATGACGACTCCCACATAATTGACAAGTGAGTGTTGCATATCGAGGAGGATGAAACATTCATGGAGTGGCCAGTGGTGATCATGGATTTTCAGAAGAAGGTGTTACATGGGTAAAACATTCCCATATTTCGGGTGATGTATAGGAATAATGGTCTCAAGGAGATTAAATTGAAGAGAGATACACATATGTGTACCTTGTATCCAAAGCTACTTTTAATTTTTCTCTTGTGTTTTGTTTTCTTCTTTTATTTTGGTGTAATGTTTGAACATGTTTACTATGATATTGTTTGTTACCTTTTTATATAATGTGTGAGAAGTACCATAATATGGGTAGGGGAGGACATAATTACTAATCAAGAAACATTAATTTATATGTGATTCATCTTAGGGATGAGAGTCATTACTTCCTAAAGGGGATAATACCCATACATGGAGAACAAAGATCCCTAATCCATGTGTCAGGATAATGTGATAAATGTGGATTGTGTGAATGTTTCAGTCAAGAGATGTTGGGAAGGTGTTTATAGATTTCGACATTTTCACTCCAGTGTTTGAATAGAGATGTGTGGGTTGTCCATGAGAGGTATCTTTCAAGGTGGTTGTTCGAACCCCTCTTTTCTGGGTTTTTTTCTAAATTTTTGAGGATGAGAATAGTTTGAGATGTATATGATGTAATGTTCCATACCACATCGGTCTATTCCATTGATAAAATTCAGTATTTGGGATGTTATGGGGGTTATAGGTGACTCATTCAATGATGTTTACCCAAAAGTACAGTTTTTCTATTATTGTGTCATTTTTGATTGTCGGTGTTAGAGTATAATTTTGAATTGTCAGTGTCGACATTTTATTTTTAAACTATCAGTGTTGAATTTCATTTCAAAATGTTGGTGTCGTCAAGTAATTTTGAAATATATATATCGGCATGTCATTTGGTACTGTCAGCATCCATGTGTCACTTTGAATAGTCGGTGTCAGCGTATCATTTTGAACTGTCAGTTTTAGAATGTATCTTAAACTATTAATGGCAGTGATTCATTTTAAATGGTTGGTTTCGGCATGTCATTTATTAATATTGGCATAGACATGTCATTTTTAACTCTCGATGTTAGTGAGTCAATTTTTACATTCAATGTCATTGTGTAATTTTTAATTGTCGATATAATCATTTTACTTTGACCTATTAGTGTCGTTGAGTTATTTTTTAACTCTTAGTGTCGGATTGTGATTTTTAACATTATCTGTGAGATAATAAATTGAATTGTCGGTGTCGACATGCCATTATAAATTGCTGGTGTCATCATGTTCTTTTGTATTGTTTGCATGGATGTAAACCTCAGTATCAACATCAACATCAACGTCAGCATTGACATCAACATTTTCGTAAATGTAATTTGTCTATTTCTTCCCTGTTTTTCGATTTTTTCCCACTTACATTTTAATTGACATAAATTATATTTAAAGGATTTTTTAATGGTTCTAATGTTGTTTAAAAAGATATTAATTATATCTTTCATTTTCTAACACTTCTTAGACATTGAAATAGTATAGTTGTGGGATCTTTATGATGACCCAACTTTAAGGGCCCTTGTAACTATGTCCCATTTCGTTGATATATGATATGGAATTTCTAAAGATAATTTCCTCTATTCTATATTATCTTGTTACATATAGATATTTACTTT
Organism: Viscum album; assembly: GCA_963277665.1. Lineage (NCBI taxonomy): Eukaryota > Viridiplantae > Streptophyta > Magnoliopsida > Santalales > Viscaceae > Viscum > Viscum album. The sequence goes on along the minus strand of OY728148.1, from coordinate 61,995,146 downwards.
TATATATGATTCATTCGCATATACTGGAGGCCTATATTGGTCAGTTTTCCTATGGGTTTCATGTAGCTCATGAGACCCCTGAATTGTCCCACATTGGAGTACTTGTCATCTGCTGATCAGTGTAGGGATTTTATTTGTTTATTTTTAATTGTGTATCATGCAGGTTGGGTGTATTAATGTTTCCTGACGATGGATGAATCTTATAAATTTACTAATTAATAAATAAGGGTTGGGAAATATGATGATCAAAAGATAATCGGGATGTTATGATCATGGGAACGGAATAGAAGATGGATTGACTTTGATCGTTTTTGTAAATTATGATCCTTCATTAAATGTAATTAATTGTTGGGTTTTATGTCTTTATGAAAATCATGGACATTGGTGGTCCATGTTGGTGAATTTTTTATTCTCATTATCTTTTAATGATAGTCTATTGAATGGTCATAACATGAATACTATCATTATCATGTACAAATGGTTAAATAAATGGATTCCAAAAGATAAAACATATATTTTGACAACCACTGGGTTTTAAAGTGAAATTAAATAACCCATGATGGATAAATCATAATATTTTTGGCTTGATGGTGTGTTTTTGTTTTTTGTTTTATTGGTTTTGAGTCTTGTGTGGGTTTTTTGGTGCTATTGTGGGAGGCACCGTTTTGGGTACAGGGGTGGAAAAGAGGATCAATCTATATTTTGGTATGATTTGTTTATGATATAGGGCTGCTGATTTGTTGTTTGTGGAATAACTGAACTTGTAGGCAGTGGAACTACATTTGGTTGTGTTGTGGCCGAATAACGACATTCTGCAGTGTGGTTTCACCTTGTATTGATTGATGATTAGTGATAGTTGTGGTTGGTAGTTAACCTAATAGTTCTCAAATAAATTAAATTCACCCCTTTAATAAAGAATGAATTGATTTTAAAGGAAAAGTGATTGGGTTTATATTTTTAGTGGATTTTTGTTTTATTGTGTATATAGGGGTTGTATCAAAAGTGGTGCAGGGTAACCGATTCATTGATGTGATTATACTATTAGCTTTCATGACTTGTGTTATTTGGTAAGAATTCCTTCAGGAGGTTGGGATGGTTAGTATATTTCCTTGGTATGGGTGGTTGGTTTTTATTGTCTTCTTAGGGTAGTTATTATTCTATGTCACTATTGCATGAGGGACATTGGATTCCATATTGAGTATAAATAAAATCCCACCATACATTATAAAAATATTTTTAGGTTTCTACGTGGACATTGAGGACTGTGCTAGATAGAACTACCTTTGGAGTCTCGATAGATGATGTGTTATTGCTTAATTGATTTTTTAGGTACTCTCTTTGGATCTATGGTTATATATTTTTGTATTTTATGTTTAAAACATGTATGTTTTGGTCTTTTTTTCCTTTATATATAAATTTTGGGGGTGATTCATTTTTTTACTATCTTATACCCCAATCGTTCTTTCATTAAAATGGGTAACACCCTCTATTTTTTGTGAGATTCTATACTCTATTTGCATGTCACCAATCCTGGGCCTATTGATGGCTAGACAAGGGGGTTCATTATCTCTCCTTCAACATGGAAACGAAGGATATGAAACTTTTATACCCCTTCCCTCATTTTAATGAAGGCAGTTGTGAAAGGCTCTCACACAATATACTATTGATTATTTCTTTAGGAGATTATCTTTATTCTACAACATTCTAGAGAAGGAATTTCTCCCTCTATTGGTAGTCAGATATGTACATAAACAAAACTGTTAGAGAATCACAATGATCATTATGACATCGAAGATATTGTTAGATCATCACGCTACCACATAAAAAGTGACGATAAGAACACCTGTGGATTTTTGATGTGTGGGTGTGGACATTATAAAGAGATACTATTATGGATCCTAATGAAAAAACCATTGGTAATGAGCTATAGATGAGCATGATGTGGGTTTTAAACATACATGTTTTACAGTTTTATTTTATGTGATATTCTAATTTATGAGAAATCCTCAAACAATACATGGGCATAGAACATCGAAAAAAATATATTCAACCATACCAATGATGAAAAATTTAAAATCACTTTTCTAATAGCTTGTGTTGATCACCCATGTTCTGATTGTTACTAAGAGATCATATAAATTGTATTAGACAAAGTAAAAAAATTATTTTATATTAAAATGTAGATGCAATAAAATTGGACTTATCGGATCTGACCATGCATCAATCCGATCTAGAATGACAATATTATAAAGATTCATTATTTTGAGTTGGAATGTATATATATTTTACAGATATTTTTTATGTATTAAAATTAAACTAATTGGATCTATATTAAATGAGTTTTTCGAATCTGTTTTATGGTGGTCAAAATAGTTATTTCTGGAAACCCTTATCACATAATTGTGAAATACAAAAAATGTTAAATTAATATAATAAAATAAATATTTTATTAAAATTATTACTATTCATATTATTATCAAAAGGATACATAATTAAACTATTCAAATAGTTGGAGTGAATAAAATCATTCCATAGAAAATTTCATTTATCTTCAGGAATTGAAAACAATTATGGTGGGTGGCTTGCGTTGTTGGTGGGTTTAATAAATTAAAAAACGGTAAATGATTATAGAGATTCGTGGAACTTGGTGTCCAAGCCTATCTATTCCCATCCTATCTTTCATGGACCTACACAGTGTTCATATATCCCTTGTCTTCCATGAGAAGTTTGAGGTTTTCGCCTACCGGCTCTCCAGCTAGCCTCACAACCACCATCCTCCTACGATTAATACATGTTTCTTGATCAGAACTCATCATCATGATCACACAACTCTAGTTAGACATTCTAAAAATGGGTCGTGAACTATCCTTTTAGAAGATCTGACATAATTTGATTCTCTTCTTGTCACATTCTTATATGATAGCCATCGTCCCACTAGACCCTTATTGTCGTAGCCTACCATGTGACTTAGGAGTCAAGTCCTCCCATCTCATCACATTCGGATTCTACATCCACTATCCTCTAGGTCAACCTCACTGGTTCCACCCTTCTTCATCTACAATATAAGTACATTCTCCCTTCAAATGACTAGATCTCACATCTTTGTTTGGTTAAACCACATTGATGTACATTAATGTCTAACCAGATCCACTCTGACCCATCCCTTAGACTCACCATCATGTTTTCGAAAAAGATCCACAGATCTGACGACCCCCACATCCCAACATATTTCAAAGGACCAGTTTTAAGCTTTTTTCAAATCTAATTGTTCCAACTATTGACCCTAGTAGTGGACCATCTGGAATCATCAACAACTAGGAAATCCTTATGTGGCTTGATTTGACTCCCACGAGACTTGATTTTCCTCAAATGTGGCTCGAATCATCTACCAAATAAGGAATGAGTAATGGTGGACATTTCTTGATTTGACCCAGCCTACATAGTCTATTCTTACCCATTATGTTTATATGAAGGTTCATCATGACCTATAATGGGAAAATGCTAGGTTTTGGAGTCCATATTAACCTAAATTAATTTGATCACTAAATATAAATGTAGTTTTAAATTAAATTAATTAATGTATATAAAAATCTATATTTTTTTGTTTAATTAAAATATAAATAAATAAGATAAAAATAAGTTATTTTTGAAATAAAATTAATTAATTACATAAATTAATATTTTTATTAAAATTAAAATTATTAAGTCATCAAATTTGAATTGAATAGATTATTATAAATTTAAATCATTTTATTTATTTAATTACCATGTTATATAATTTAATGAAACATAATTTTATTGTGTATTTTATTTTTTCTATTTACTCGTCTGGAGAACCATATAATATGTGTCTTTATTTAGTTATTTTTTAATGAAATATTATAATTATGCTCAGTGATTGTAATAAATTAATTCGAGATAGATTCATCATCTTCAATTTTAGATCCATTTTTCTAAGGGAATGTGTGACCAATATCATCTAATGTACATTTCACCTATAGTTACCCACACCATTGAGAGAGTATTTATATAATTTTAGGAAGAAGATGTGTGGGTATACCCTTCTAAAACATAGTGACATTCATGACATGACCTAGTTACCACCTGGATGGGGATTGTGTAAGACACAAACAATGCCTTGTCACGGAAAAATCCTTATGAGGAAAAGTCACCTGGTTGGGGGTGTGTTCTAAGAAGAGTCAATCAACGACTCTATTATTATCCCCCACTATTTATATTCTCATGTCCATTTCATTAGTATAATTCATTTATGATATTATTTATTGGTTATTTCATTTTATAAAAGAGGGAAAAAAATATAAAATAATAAATAATAAAATGCATGTATAAGTGAAACATTTATTTCTTTTAATGTTATGTTGTGAGTGAGAAAAACATGAATAAAATTATTAACCTAAATGGGTTACATTAATGATATTAAAAACACAATAAAACCTCAAAGAAATATTATGTTATTATAACCTTATATCAATAAATTATGAATAAAATCAGTTGTTTGTGGTGCTCATCATGCCATAGATGAGGGTGACTCATACTATAGGAGAGATATTATTTGAGTGGTGGATCGATTTAATTAATTTGGTAATAACGATTATCCATGTCTAACATACTATCTTTTTACAGGGTAGCCTTGTGTAAAAAATTTTATGATTTTAGAAGTTGGAACTTCACTCAAAAAATCATGAAATCATAATTTACTACGATCGGATATCCAAATGACTACCTTGAACCCTCTAAGTAGTTGTGTAGACAATGATTGTGGACTGTGATGAGAGTTTTAAAGATCCATGCCACCAGAATGCTCAAGTAACACAATATTATGATTCTTGTTATGAGGTTTCCTAGAATTCAATTAAATAGTGGGAATCATATAATGATATGATTATTCATTAATGTCTAAACCAGTTATCAAGATTAATATTAAAATCTAACATTATTTTACTTTTGTATAAAATGTAATGAAATACCACAAGAAAGGTTGTTTTAAATATTGGAAAATGTTAATTTCTTAACTAACATGGATATTATTGTGTAACATTGTTTCTTGTACAACATACTAAAATATCATAATTACATGGCGTTGGTGTCCCAATACCTATTAAAAACTACCACAAGTATCGAGGTTCTAAAATTGATATTAGGAAACTCATATATAAATCATATTATGGTTATGAAATTATGATATAATAAACATCCAATGATAGTTATAGTCACTACATCAGAGAATGGATAATATAAGTTGTACTCTCATCTCCAACTAAATTATTATGAGAATGTGACTAAATTCATGATGATGATATTAAACCATATTTCTGTAAGTTGAAAGTCAGTCACAATCATTCAAGGCATCCAATTAATACACCCAATTACTCCATCATTTTTTATGATTTGAAATGAAAAAATGAGGTAAACGATTCATTACCTATATAGGTATGAAGCTATAAGTTAAAAATAATATTAAAGTCATATTATTCATTATTGATATGGTGAACTAATTGAAGGGAATAGAAAAAAGAGCAATATAAAGTGTAACAAAAAATTAAAATATTCATCATCCATGAAATAAATGATTTTTTTATTAAATATGAGTTCTTTTGTGCTTCTCGAGCTAAAATAAATCTCTATAATATTAAATGAAAAAAACATAATTAAAAAAGAATGTACCAATTTTTTATTTACTATATGTAAATTTCATATATGAATTGGTTTTCATATACTTATTTTGTATCAGATATAACATTAAATGAAAAATTTCATAACAAAATATGGAAAACATGTATGTATAGAAACATTAAATGATGTAAGGTAAATTATGTAATTGGATAAAAAAGTGTTTTTCCTATGTTAGCGGTGATATATTCAGGACTTCTAATTTAGATGATATTTATTGTTGAAGAATGTTCAAATAGAATTACAGAAACAATTATCGCACATTTCTTTTGGAGAATAATAGAAATTATTCAAATGTTTTGTGTTAATGTGGTTTTTATGTCTCATATTAATTCAATAGTTTAGTCATATTTGAATCATAGGAAATTCAAGATGAATATAAAATGTAAGACTTATTTGAAAATATATGGAAAAATAATCCATTTTCTAGAAAAAACTAATTTTGAACATCATGTATATAACTAGTTTGGTATTTAGGCTTAGTTCAACTAAACACTTATGGTATTATTGATGTATTTAGGTTTGAAAAATAATCCTTTATATATAAACTTATTCCACAATGACTTTGAATGTAGTTATACAAGAGAGTGCAAACTATTATAAGAGTAGTCTAGTGGTGAATCATAGTTCTCTAGAAACTTTTACGTAATTATGGAATTTTAATGTGATGTATAACAATGGAGAGAATATATGAGTTGATTCGGGCACACATGCTGAAGAATAACTAGTCCAAGTGTTCATCGATCAATATTATGTAGAGTGAGGTTATTCATAAATGGAAATTACCTTAATTTCATCATGGTGTTGATATAAATATGTAATATTAATGATATGTATCACATGATACCATTGATTAATAAAATGTAGTGTGGATGACATCCTAAAATAAATTACTCATCAGATTCATGATGTAAGTTGTATTAATGTTGAAACATGTTAAAACATACAATATATTTCAAGACATGATTTTCATATAATAGAGGTATCCCTAAACCATATTCCAATTATATTTATTAATATATATATATATGAGTTATAGAATGATGAAAATCCATTATGTCGTAAGACCTATGTTTTCATTATTATAGTTTGTTATGACATAAACAAACTTATATCAAGAACCAAAACAATGTGATCCTCAACTAATTATCCCAATAGTTTCTTAGGATATTACATAAATCCCTATAATACAGAAGTTATAGTTAAGTGATAGACTACTTCTATATATAATGGTGTATATATCTATTAATAATTCTAGGATCCATGTTGAATAAGGATTAGTCAATGATAAAGAAGCGTATATAGATGTAATAGGAACTAGTTAAATAAGTACATGTGGGATAAAAATGTTCTAGGGAAACATACATTATAGGAAGGTAAAAAACTTAGATATTCTATTATTATCACTATGATTGGTGATACATAATTCATTGAGAATAAAAAATCATACAAGGAATAAGTATATGGAAATATTCTACGATTCACATGACCAATTAAAATACAATAACAGATTCAATTTTTCAAGAAGAAAGTGGTATATATATTGAATACTATGGTCAGAATTCAACTGATATGATAGATCTATGGTAAAAGTGATCTTAAAATAAGGGATGATAGTTTATATCAAGTTATTATGCCTAAATATATTAGAATATTACTTATAATAGAAAAATTATAAGATCATTTTATTGGTCAGTGGATGTCAAGATCAACTTTTGTGTAATGTTTCTATATGACGCAACTGGAAAGGGATGATAACACGATAGGATACCGATATGGGTTTCGTGTTACTGAAATATATTTTAGGATTAATATTAGAAGAAAGATCATATAAAATTCATTTGGAATGAATCATTTAAATTTTATTACTATAATGTAGTGGGAGAACTATAATTTTCCATGTGAAATATGTTCTGAAACATATATAATATATATATATAGTTAATTAAGACCTTGATTAATGTAATTCTCCTATGATTGAATGAAACTAATAACCAAATTTATAGGGAATATAATCAACTGAGATATATCTATCTATTTATTAGATATATTTAACCATATATATATATATTAATAGGGAATTCAGAAATTCATGTATGAAAAATTCATGAGAAGAATTGTTACCAATGTAACATGGCATTAATCACTTTATGTAGACATTCAAATGTGGATATTAATGGATGAGTTGAGTTCCATAGGCATTATAGATATATAAATCATGTATACCATAAATTGTACAAAAATTTATATTTTAAAATATTCATTATAGTTGGAATATATTAGTTATGTCCTTGATAAATTCATGTTAATAATTTAAAACAATCAAATTTTGCATGAGAACGTAAAAATGATATGTATATGGTTTGTGGTGAAGAAAGGATACTACACATGAGTATTAATTTTTATAAATTTGAAATATTATTTCCATTAGTATAAAGGTGATGAGTGAGTGAATATACTACAATACAATGGTAACCATACCTAGAAAACCGAGTATGTTTTGTCTTCTAATGCAACTAAGATGCAGTTAAACCAAAAGATTTCATCCAATTCATTGGATCACACATACCGAGTTAGAATTAATCATTGTGGTAATTATATTACTGGTACTATCAATGATGTGATATTAAGAATTTTGAGAAATTGGATATACTAGGGGATAACATCTATTGAGATGTTTTGTTCAATCAGATGAGGTTGTATATAGAAGAATATCCACGTAGAGGAAACATAGTAGACAGAGTATCTAAAGTTGTTACTAAGTAGAAAAATGTTATTTATCATATATGTATCATTCATGTATAGATATAAAGATGTATCTAGTGAATGTGGATTTTATAAAATAGAGGGTTCTTGAGATCAATGTATCTAATACTTAAGATTACCATATTTTGTAAAGAATTTGATTAACATTTTGGTTCCTTACCATTATGTAGTAAATATTTTTGCTTCCACTAATTATTTGTATTGTTCATAGATTAATTATGTGTCAAAACTGTAGATAAGATCCCAATATATAATTATAACATCTATATGCAATGAAATTATTCTTAAACAAAGTTCCAATTTTCTAAATACATAATATAAAAGAGACATAGTTGATGACTGACTAGTAGGTGCTGGAGGTGCATAACCATTGAACTTCATATCAGGAGGCATGTATATTTTAATATTTAGTATTGATATCATGAAGAAAATAATCCAATAGGAAAAAAATTTATTTTCACATTTTTTTTCATTCTATAAACATGTATTTTGAGATCCTGACATGAGATCATTACCATTGTGGACCATTTGATCGCATACTTTAATGCATTGCAAAAACCATGATAATGAAACCCGGTGTTGTAGTATTTTTGTACATAATTAATGGTATGGAATTTTGTTAATGGTCAATAAAATATTTATCTACTCCAAATTAAGGATGTTATATAACTAAGACCCTTTTCATCAAGATGGTTTTACTATAAAAATAATTTTTTCAAATTAGTTGAATGGTAAGTTCCCTTGGTTATATCAACAAATAATAATGAATGAAAATGTGGATGAAACTGGTGCGATTAATGTTTTATGTGATAAATTAATACAAAAAGATTTTATTACAAAGTATGTGTTATTAGGTTGTTTTTAATTACAATGACAATCCTAATATTATTATGGCCCTTGATGGGTTTCAAGACCCAGCTCTTAGTCTCTGATAACTATTCACTACTATCGAGATAAGGGAATATAGCGTCACAAACAATAGCATATTCAGGAATCCTCTATATACATTTTAGTGGGTATTTTTGACCTGGTGGTCCTCACCACATCATACAAGTTTTGTACAATTTATTCATCACTAAATAATTAAAGAAATTAATATTATTCAAGATGTGAATAATTGGGATTGAATTTAATTAATGTATTTACATGTTATGTAAAAATGATAAAATGTTATTTGATCAAATTTTAATCATAATATTATAGTTTTTTTAATATTAAAGGAGAATGATGAGTTAAATTAAAGTGATCATGTCTATCATGTAGTATATTTTATATATATTATAGGTACCTGATAAAATAATAAATAATATTTATGAATTCTAGTTGTTATGATATGTAATTTTTTAGATATTAAATAAATGGGTTATAGAGTAACTTATCGAATATCTATGATCTCCTATAATAATAGTGAATGAGTCTCTCACAAACATACTATTAAATAATTCATTAATGATAGACTCTCTCTCTCTTAACACTTCATACAGAGAGATTCTCCCTATAATGTGATACTCCATGATTTCTATTTAGCATTAAAGTTAGTTGATCTTTGTGATGATTGGGACATCTAAGATATTATTGGATATCGATGCTATCATTTGTAATTCTAAGATCCATGATCCAAATGATTTTTTGAATTACATCTACTTAATCTATAGGGATCCTGATGTTAATTCTTCAATAAATGATCCCTGATGAAAAGTGTAAGTTGAGTTCTGTAACAGCCCGAGATTTAATAAAAAATATTCTTTATAATTTTATTAATGTCTTGTGTTGTACGCTACACAAAAAGGAGATTGCACAACACGAATCTTTGACTTACCTTGCATTACACGCAATCGCAACCTTCCTCGATAGCGTGTGTAGTACGCAATATTGAGTTTTACGAAATAATGATATGCTATTAAAATATTATTAAATCTAGCCGTTATGAATAGTAATAACCACCTTTTGAAATTTTGTAATTTTATTTTTCAAAATGGAATTCATTTTTGGATTCATAATATCGAAATTATCTTAGGGTGAAATTTTGGTGATTTTCGGATAACTTTCATATTTTGATGAATAGTGAAAATTACTAAATTTTAATTAAAAACAACTTTTTCAATCGAAATAATTAATAGTGATAAATTATTAATTTGAGTGGTTTTAAAGTATATTTGGAAAATATTTTTACAATTTAATAGAATGTTGGTCATTGAATGTAATTTCACATTTAAACCAGGCATAGTCAAGTGTCAATCTTTTGATAGATATTATTTCTTAAAAACACACTATTTTTTTAACAGCGGGATTTAATTATAAAATTAATTAATGCAACCTCTATGTTATGAATTTTTTAAAATAGACTTCATTTTTTAATTCGGAATATGAAATATAGCTTAGGATGAAATTTTGGCATTTTTCTGAAAAACATCAATTTTTGATGAATAGTGAAACTACTAAGTGGTAGTTAAAAAACTGAATTTTTCATAAAACTTAATTTTACCGCTTCTGTGAATGAAATTTCAAAAATCCGAGAGACACAGTTGATGTCAGTAAGTAAAATGTGGTTCAATGAGATAAAAATAATTTTTTCGTGAATAGTAACTTTTTAATTTTTTTTTACCGCGGTTAATAGTAAATATGGTAATAAGGGTAAATATGATATTACTATTACCCTAACACATGTACTAATTCTATTGGATAAGTGTAATTCGACCAAAAACAACCTTATGAATAAAATATGACCATTTAGGCCCACTTGGATTAGATTAGGACATTTATTATTTATTTATTTAAAGAAGGGTTAAAAGAGTTAAAATCAAAGTTTATTTACTAAAACATTTTTAATATGGGGTTATACATAAGATAAATTCGACTATAAATATTCATTAGAAAGATAAAAAGATTTCATATATAATGGCAGTTTATTTGTAATTTTTAGACATTAAATAATTTAATTTATTTATGACACAATGATGATGCAGTAATTATCTTATTAATGAAATATTGACATAATTGATGTTATAAACACACAAATAAATGTAATTTGAGACTTTTTTTGAACTAAACTAATTTTCTAGGTTACTATGATATATTAGTGTTGATTTAATCAACTTTGTTCGAACATATAATTCTGTTATGGCTTTCACAAAAATCATATATCAAATAGTGTCAAAATTGACACAAAATAGTTTTCAAATGAAATATTATATAATTAATTGTTATTCTATTCCTAAAAATCTATGGTTCAACCAAATGACTTATATTAGGATATATATATTAATCATAAACAATTTGGGGTTCGTTTGGCATGTTATCGTAAGTTTATTAAACATATAGTGTAAGAAAACAAAAAGACATAGTAAAAGTTAAATTATTTAACTTAGAGTTAAATCTAATTGATAAGGTTAAAATAATAACCTAAACTTGTCTAAATCCTATTTGTTGATAGGATTGCGACCCATCCCCACTTTAGCTTCGAAATAAGACCCTTTGGAACCATTATAAACCGATTTTGACTTTAATATAAAACAATATTTTGAGATATTCCTAAGGTGCCCCTCTCCTCCCTTATAAAAGGGCACCTCCTCCCCCTCCTTCTCACACCAATTTGAGCACTCAAGCTCGGCCAACCCCTGCCAAAATCCCTTCTCCACTTCCCTAGTATCATCATAGAGGTCCTGGGATTCTTCAAAGACCATCCTTAGTTCTTTAAGTGGAGGCTAAGAAAAGGCGCGTCAAAAAGAGGTAATATCCATTACCGATCTTTTTCAATTTATTTCTTCTTCAACTTCTTCTTCATTAGTTGTGTCATGATAAGTTAATAACATCAGTATTTCTTATATACTGATATGTTATTATAAATATGAAACAACTCTAATTAACCTTCTATCCATCCTACGGAAAAAGGAAATCACCGTGCGTGCGTACGTACGGAATACCGTCTCCACGCCGTGGTGTAATCTATTTTCCGCCACCACATTAATTGGATGGGTATAAAGGTGTAATGAGTAACTATATATGATTATTATAAAGTGATATTGATACTAAAATAGTATACATACACTTTAACACAATTCCACGACCATGGGAACGATATCATCGCTCGTGCGTACGTACGGACTACCGTCTCCACGACGCGATGAGATTCATTCTCAATGATTAACCATTCATGAATGATTATAAAGTATATATAATAAGTAATAATGAAATATATGACCTAATAATGATACTGTAATTATTTATATTTATATGTATGTCATCTACTTAATTCCATTCAATTCAATAACGAAACGAAAACAGCGTTCATGCGTACGTACGGACTACCGTCTCCATGAACGGTGTATTTCTTTCCATTTACTGATTTATTATATATGTGTATTATGAATATATATATAAATCATGTTTTATATTCTGGAATTAAGTAATCATGATCTAATTAATCATATGAATAATTACAAGTTAAAAACACGGACGACAAATGAGACGATTTTACCCAAAACGCTTCTTTAACATGGAATTTACAAAAGAATGGGTAATATAAAGTCATAAGTGAACCATATATGATATCATAACAATTAATATGATTCTGTAATAAGTTAATGACATTATTTAAATCATTATACAGGAGGTTCGGACACTTACGAAGCAAATCGGACTTAAGGTAAGGGAAATATCACAATCTCATTTTTATCCGAGATTATTTATTCGTAAGTATTTACGGGGGTGTATTTTATCATCCACATCCATGTTTCATCAATATGTAATATTATTTCCATCCACATACAATTGTTTAAATCCATTTTTACCCTTCGGTGAGTTTTCAGTAATATGTATGAATGGAATCTTTTGTCGTTTTTCGTACGAGGTACTTTTTGACTTTTCCGACCAAAGTATGAAGAATGTTTTTTTAACTTATACGGTATGAATGGATTTTTAAAACATTATTTCCAAGAATCTTCCTTTACAAGTTTTCATGTTTATTTTTAATCAACTTCTTTTACTTTTAAATTGTAAGACATGTTAAGAAAGGAAAATGTTTTTGAATTAGAAAGGATATTTTCCTCAAGAATGGATTTCAAGTGTTTTATCAAAAATTATTTTCCATATAAGATAATAAAGGGTTCTGTTTCAATCCCTATTATTACATGGATTTGATTATGTTGTGATGGAAATATTTTTATGAATTCCTTTATCTTATATGAATTGCTTTATGATGTCATGTTGTTTAAGAATCCCATTTTTATTACATGGGTTATGCTATGATGTATGTTTTATGATTTTGTGGCACACATAAGAATGGTATCATTATGAGATGGGTGGGACCTATATCTCCCTCCAATTCATTGGGTAAAGATTTTATATCTCATGAGATAGACATGGCTGGAATGGTAGGTTATACCGGTTCAGTGAAACAGGACTGAAACGAGGGTTACTCGATTCAGAAAAGGGACTTTGTCCACTAAGATAGTCTTGGCAATGAGTCTTGACTAACAAGAAATGATTCTCTATGATTATGTGTGAATGCCACAATGTTTCATGTTTTAAGTTATTATTATCTTGATTACATTTCACTGCCATGATTTACCCCATGTTATGAAATTATGATCTCTTTTGCAAGTTATGATTTCCAAAAGTTATGTGCTTATGTATATGATGTGATCGATATTTCTTTTGTTTACCCTTACTGAGCATTTGAGCTCACCCTTTTATGTTTACTTTTCCCTAGGATATAAATAATGGTTTTAGGTAAAAAAAAAGGAAGATCTTTATGGGAGATATTGAGGATCTTTCACCACGATTAGAAGATTACGTTCCGAGTATCCAAAGACACTAAACTATTACGATCCTTGTGTGTGTGTGTTTTTTTATGTACTAAGTATTCCGCAAAAGTAATGTAATGTCCATGTACGTCAAGCTTCGGGTATCTACAATTGGTATCAGAGGAAAAGGAGGTAGGAATGTATCTGATCCTTGGGAACTCTCACATGTGAGCGTTGGACGAGGCATGGCTCTCCACCCAAGGGCTTCATGAGGAAATGGATGCCCCTGGGGATGGTGGTGTGTCCCGCCCAGGGGGTGTAGCCGCCCATGGAGTGCCCTGATAGGTATCAATTATAGTCCACTGGAAGAAATTCCAGACCGCTACAGTTGGTATCAGAGGAAAGGTTTAGTCAACCTTTGGAATCTAGGATGCGAAAACGTTAGTGAGATCCCTAGAGATATTTCTAAGGTATGTCTAGGGATGTCCCTAAGGATAAGTATACGTATAGGATATAGTCCTAGAACTATGGTAACGATATTATATTAAACCTAAGATGTTAGATATTGAAGTTACTCCCCCTTTATTATGATTTTTGCCTCTAACACTATTCTTTTTGGGTTTTAGAAAATGGCTGGAAACAAGATGATTCACGATAATGGAGGATATGATGGTATATGGAATGATATTCTTCATAATGAAATGGTATTTGGAAGTCCAAACATCATTATTATGCCGAATCAGCAATCTCATAATATGATCAATAAAGTAAAATTTTGTAAGTTTCCTGACTCGGCTAATAAGAGAAAGATGGAGTTTCATGATGATCATAGAGGAAAGAAAGTTCAATTTCCCCTATGTAAATCATGTGGGAAGAGGCATCAAGGAGAATGTTTCAAAGGAACTGGAAGATGCTTTGGGTGTGGAAAAGAAGGACACAAAGCAAGTAAGTGCAAAGGAAAAGGTTCAGTTAACACCATGGATGAGGATAATGGTATTGCTATGACATCAAAAATGGTTAAGTGTTTTAAATGTGGAATGTATGGGCATTATGCAAACCAATGTCCTCAGGGAAAGACTAATGAAGAGAATCAGTATGGTCGTATGGGTAGTATTTATGTGGATGATGATGAAGAGACTACAAATGATATGTGAGATTAAAGAATTGTTGAAGCTCGGTTAATGGTTTAAGAATGTAGTGGAATGATTACATGTTTATCATGTGTAATGTTGGAATAACGAGACATCTAAGGATTGTTACACTATTGTCTTTCCTTGAGTTTTGAAAGTGTATGATTAATGTTACCAGTATCCATGGAAGGTTATTTAGATATTTTTGGAATGTAGATGATATGCTCATAATGAAGGGATAAGGAGAAAATTAAATGTTTGATAGTATTCATGAGCTCATGACTGATATAAGGACAAGGTTATATTATGGTTTGAGTATATAGAGTTTTTGGATTTTGGTATGTGGAAAGTGTTAAACAGTATCCATGATTTCACTAAGGTTAAATGGGTATTCATTCTTCAAGAGAATACATGATTAAGGACTTTTAATGTTTGGAATGTGACCAAAAAAACATATCTTATGATATATGGGGTTCAACGATGGTATTAAATCTCTGGTAATCATTTTCACTATGTTATGAGAGTGGACTGCAGTATTATGGATAAGCCTAAAGATTGGAATGGATTATGTTAGACATAAGTTAGTATTGTTTAAGGATAGAAGTTTTCTCGATATTATTGATGAGATGTTATAGTAATATAGTTTTAGAAAAAGGACAACCTGCAGGACGGGCGACAACCCATCGCGTCGGACAAGGATGTGGGAATCGAACCCACAACCGAAGTGTGACTGGCCTTTATCGCCTACCACTGGCCTACAGGAAGTCCCTGTTTATTAGAAACTAGTTTTATTATATTATGCAGTATTATATATGAAGTATAAAGTCCATTTTAGGAACCATATATGATTAATCTCACTATAGATCGACTTATGTATATAATTTTTGCTAACCTTTTGTTTGAGACAGATGGAATGACCCTTCATTCTATCACATGATCTGCTAACACTTCACGAATAAAAAAGTCAACTTCATTTATTTAAGAGATGAAGTGGAAATTGTTAAAGGCACGAACAACAGTGAGATTATACCAAAATAAAGTAAGTATTTATTCTAATTCAAATTCTTTAACTTTAGGGAAACGATCTTGAAAACCAAAAATGTTGTCCTAGTGATCTTATATCTGATGAATAAGATGGTACCTTAGATCGTCACAAATTTATGGCTTTGTGATTGTTGGATTTTCCATAGCCATGTTCTCTACCACTCTCCATCAGAACATGATGGTTAGATTTCTCTTCCATATCCATATTTTCACCTATGTGGAAACCCAGTGATTAGTTTATTTGGGTAACCGTTACATTCCATACTTTTGTATTTAAAGATTGGTTTTGATATTCCTTTTTACGATGAGGGTTTCTATTAAAGAAACTTTCGATTAGTAAACCATTTATAACCCCGACGAATTTCGAGGGCGAAATTCATTTTAAGGGGGGTAGAATGTAACAGCCCGAGATTTAATAAAAAATATTCTTTATAATTTTATTAATGTCTTGTGTTGTACGCTACACAAAAAGGAGCTTGCACAACACTCATCTTTGACTTACCTTGCATTACACGCAATCACAACCTTCCTCGATAGCGTGTGTAGTACGCAATATTGAGTTTCACGAAACAATGATATGCTATTAAAATATTATTAAAACTAGCCGTTCTGAATAGTAATAACCACCTTTTGAAATTTTGTAATTTTATTTTTCAAAATGGAATTCATTTTTGGATTCATAATATCGAAATTAGCTTAGGGTGAAATTTTGGTGATTTTCAGATAACTTTCATTTTTTGATGAATAGTGAAAATTACTAAATTTTAATTAAAAACAACTTTTTCAATCGAAATAATTAATAGTGATAAATTGTTAATTTGAGTGGTTTTAAAGTATATTTAGAATATATTTTTACAATTTAATACAATGTTGGTCATTGAATGTAATTTCACATTTAAACCAGACATAATAAAGTGTCAATCTTTTGATAGATATTGTTTCTTAAAAACACGCTATTTGTTTTAACAGCGGGATTTAATTATAAAATTAATTAATGCAACCTCTATGTTATGAATTTGGTAAAATAGACTTCATTTTTGAATTCAGAATATGAAATATAGCTTAGGATGAAATTTTGGCATTTTTCTGAAAAACATCAATTTTTGATGAGTAGTGAAACTACTAAGTGGTAGTTAAAAAACTGAATTTTTTATAAAACTAAATTTTACCGCTTCTGTGAATAGAATTTAAAAAATCCGAGAGACACGGTTGATGTCAGTAAGTAAAATGTGGTTCAATGAGATAAAAATAATTTTTTGTTGAATAGTAACTTTTTACTTTTTTTTACCGCGGTTAATAGTAAATAGGGTAACTAAGGGGAAATATGATATTACTATTACCCTAACAAATGTCCTAATTCTATTGGATAAGTGTAATTCGACCAAAAACAACCTTATGAATAAAATATGACCATTTAGGCCCAATTGGATTAGATTAGGACATTTATTATTAATTTATTTAAAGAAGGTTTAAAAGAGTTAAAATCAAAGTTTATTTACAAAAACATATTTAATATGGGGTTATACATAAGATAAATTTGACAACATAGGGTTTTTAGGATTGAATGAAAGGGATCCATAGGTTGGATTAAATAGAAATGTATGGTCTTTGTTGAATATAGGGTTTTTGGTAGGATATTTGAGTTGTGTTTTGTAGATCCAAAATCGTTGGAGTTGTACAATTTTGAGATGGGGAAGTATCCTTTTATAAGATAAGTTAGAGTATCTTTAGTAAATACGTGAAATATTATTTTATTATAAATTAAATTTTGGTTTCTAATGGATCCAAATATATTTATTTCTAGTATAATCTTGTTATGGGTCAAAAACGTAAATCATGATGTTTTAGACAACATTATATCACCATATTAACCTTATATGTACGATTTATCTCTAAGTAAAATAGTTTATCCTTTACCATGTCTTCTTGTATGTTTGTACATAGTTTCTAAAATAAATATAAATATCTAAGAAAACCTCAAGTGGTTCATTAAATACATATATATAATTTTTTATGTACATTTTGTGAACCTCATATTTTTAGGAATATTATATAATTTATTAAAATAGTATTTCTTTTAAAAAACATTTATGTCATTTTTGAACCTATTTAGTATTTGGTTTTTTTGAAAGTCATAAAAACATGATTAAGTTGAACAAAAAAAATTGAGTCAATCCTAACATGTCCTATAAAACATTAAAATATGTGGAATTCATCAACTTCCTAAATTTAAATTTATTTTAATAATTATATTTTCAATTATTTTAATCATTGTTTAATAAGGTAATTATTGCATCATAACTGTGTTATAAATAAATTTAATTATTTACTATATAAAAATTATAAATAAAATACCATGATGTAGGGAATCATTTTATATTTCAAATGAATATTTATAGTCCAATTTATCTTATATATATCCATGTATTAAAAATGTATTAGTTATTAAAATATGAATTTAAAAATTTTAACTCATTTTAAAGTAAAACAAAAATAAATGTACAAATAAAATCCACGTGGCTAAAAAAGGATTATAGTTTTTTAATAAGGTTAATATAGGCCTAAATACACTTATAAAATAGAATTAAGACATGTTCCAGGATAATAATAATATCATTTTTACCTTGAATTACCCTATTAACTTTTAACTCTGGTAAATAAAATTAATAAATTACTATTCAGGAAAAAATTATTTTCATCCTAACCAAATTTTACATAATGATTTAAATCTTTTCTATAAGATTATTGATATTCAATTAACAAATGCAGTAAAATAATGTTTAAAAAAAATTCAGATGTGCCTAGATAGTGGGTAAAAGACGTTAAAAAGTTCAATAAAATTTTATACATATATTCTTATTATTAAATCAATCCAATGAATTAAATTAGACAAGTATAGGTATTATTATTTTATTTTTTATTTATATTAAAATTAAATAATAATATTTATTATTTAAATAAAAATTCATTTTTTATGTACGGCGTTGTGTTTTCACTATTCATTAAAAATTTAATGTTTTCAGAACAATACAAAAAATTATCCCAAAGATCATTTTGATATTAAAATTTCAATTATAATATCTATTTTACCAAATTGAAAACATATAAGATGTATTAATTAATATAAATTTAATTTCTGCTGTCAAAACCGGAAAGTGGGGTTTTTTTGAGAAGTGAAAACTATAAAAATATTTATATGTGTTGTGACCAAATAATGTTTAAAATTACTTCCAATGACCAAAATTGGATTAAATTATAAAAATATAATATTTTAATATTTTAATCAAATTCTAATGTAAAATTTAACACTTTAAAATATTTTGATTATAAATAAATTTTTTAATTAAAATTTAGTCTTTTTCACTTTTCATCAAAATATAAAAGTTATCAAAAAAACACCAAAAATTTATGCAAACTAAATTTTTATGGTCCAATTAGAAAAAAGAAGTTTATTTTGTAATATTTAATTTATAAAAGTGTTAAATATTGGATTTGATAATGGTTCACTATTAAAACGTGCTAAAATTTCATTTTTTTGAAAAAATACTTCTTTTATCAGAAAATTTTAATTTATTATTATATTATTTATAAGAAATACATAATATGGATTCTAATATTATATGTAGTATATAAAATTCAAAAATGTAGTAAATACGATTTATAAGTACTTTTTGAATAGAATGTTTGGTAAGTCGTGGTGCGCTCGAACTCGACATTATTTATAATGAAAAATATTGAATTACTTTAAAATGATGACGTACTATGAAATTTTTGTTCGATACACCTAGGTGTCCCTATATATAATAAATTTAATAAGAGTATTTTAACATTATATGATAAGGACATATGTGATCCTAGCTTATGGTTATAGAGCTCAAGCCATGGGGATTTGTAAATATTTTATAAGGGAACAAACCTCACACATATTCCAAAGAGAACGTGAGACATGATCGATGTGGGAAACAAGTTAAGGTAATATCATTACCAAATTGGGAATCACATAGTAGGGAATGATTGTGAGGAGTCAAGGATGACCCCACGATGTCTTTTCATCCTCTCAACACACATTATGGAATGGAAGAATAACAACAAGGGTGTCAAGATTATATTTGAACACGATTCAATTAAATGGAAAATGAATCACGAAACCAAAATTTAGAGAATAATGGGTTTGGAATATTGATGGGGTATAAATTATGAACATATTATAGACAAAACATCAATATCATGGGAGTTTGGATGAGAACAGACTAGTGAGTGTCTTTTTTTACCATATTCATTATGTGGGACCAATATTTAATATCATTTGATATCTTGCATGATTTTGGAAAAATATTTTTGTGATCTATAAGGCCATTCATCCACACTGAAATGGGGAAATTTGGATGTGAAGGATGATGATGGCCAAAATTAAAGTCATGCGTGAAACATGGAATGGAATGAGAGACTGTCTATGCAAAACTCAACACTCTAAATCATAATCTTCAATGTGTGTGAGCATATTTTTTAGTCATTACAATGTTTTAGGGGCCTCGTTAAGAGTGAATAATTGGATAAGAAGTGTGGAGGAAGGGGTAAAATAGGTTGATAGAATTGGGGAAGGAATCGTTGACAAGGAGTCTATGTATTCTTATATATTCCATAAGGATTGGAATCTAGCCAAATGTATTTCATGATGCGCCGTGTAATTTAACATCATCTAGAAAAGACAAAAGTAGTTATCTCTCTAAAGGGGGTATTCATGTTATGGTAATTTGAAACTAACATTAATGATGAAAATGAAGTATACATCATACCATGCATCATTCTCAGAAAGAACTCATTTAAAAATTCCAAAATATAGGGAAATTAAAAAATTGTCCTGTGTTTTAGCATTGCTCAAAACAGAGGGGCACTTTTCATTTATTTTCATCCTTAAAGGACCATAAATTCCAGGTATATTAACATTTTTAGGTAGGATAGAATATATTAGTTTCATTTGGGATGAGATAGGTCTCAGTTTATGGCCATAGAACTCCTCTAATGAAGTATGGGTCGAATGGGACAAAAAGGCTTTGAAACCTAATGATATATGTAATGACTAAATGTGTTGGAATTCCAATATATCTCATAATGATGGGAATAAATCCATAACTAGTACTATAATGGAATATTGTTTAACCTCATGTAGTAAGAACAAATTTGGAAGGGGAAATCCCATTGAGGGGATTACATGGTGCTACTATTATAAACCTAATATGAATGATGATTGGAGATTCCCACACCACACTATGCACAATCACAAGGGGGAACGTTAGTCCAAATGGCCAAAAATAATTGAGGGACCTAGGATATATGCAAAGATGAAATTTTTGGGCCTTCCTATGTATCCTGAACAGATGAAAATAATAGTACATTTAGTTCTTGAAGTTATATGCAGTTTAGCATCATGTGGTGAGGATTATATGTAAAATGGTTGTTCTAGAGGCGGCGGAACATGGTGTGGTTGTTTCAAACCTATCATTAATGATGAAAATGATGTCCAGATCATACCAAATTTATCACTATAATATAACAGAAACCTATAGGTGGAACTAATGAGATGTAATGAATTGATGGACTAAACTTGAAGAAAATATATTTAACCATTCTGATGTATCTTGCAGGGAATAGAATGGAGACATTTATAGTATTAGAAATGCCATGATGGTTAACATCATGTATCTAGAAAATATATTGTAGGGTAAATCCCATAGGGTGAGAGAAAAAGCTGTGAAAATTTAAAGCAGATGTGAATGCGGATGGGAGAAATCCACACCACACTGTGCACAATCCCAAGGGGGAACCTCATGCCTAGGGAATAGAAAGGATCAAGGGACATGGGTATGGATCCAAAGGAAAAATTTCCTGGAATTCCTACATATCTCGTATGGATGCGAATTTGGCCACACATAGTTAATGAAATGTCATGGATTTTAACGTTGGGTGGTAAAGATGTACTGTAAAATGAGGATTATCATGGGGGCACACGGTGCAGCTATTTCAAAATCATTGTGAATGAGTAAAATGAAGTCAAAATAATACTATATGTTTCCATTGAAGATAACTAAAACACAATGGGGGTCTAATGAGATGTAAATAGTTGATGGGATGAACATAAATACTAAATGTCTGTGTGGTCCTATGTTTCCTATAATGGATGGAATCCAGATATACATTGTTCTACGAATTCCATGAATTTTAACATTATGTGTTTAGGATATAGATAAAATGAGATTCATTATGGTGATATGTAAAACATTATTTGTAAGCCCAACGTGAATGGGGATAAAATAAGTCCACATTGTGTCCCTTGATTGGGGGACTTAGGATGGGGGATCAGAAGGAAGGCATAATCCATGGTACCTTGGGATGTACCCAAAGAAAAAGTGTTTGACATTTTAACATATAACATAACTATTTGAAAAAATCTGAACATGATTCATATGATGCAAAGTAGTTTAATGATGTGTGGAAATGGTGAAAAAAATATTAGTTTAAAATCGTAGTGCTCAGAGCGTATATTCTTAGTAAAATGTCTTGTCCATGGGAATGAATGACTGAAAAAATTAAATCATCCCACCATATTCTTAAGACACCATGGGGATGGTGATAATGATAGAGGATAACTACTGAACATATTATTAACACAGTATCTATATCATGTGACCTAGAATGAGGACAATCAATTGAATAATGATTTATGACAATATTTGGAACACGAGACATGCTTCAAATGACATTTTAGATATTCTAGGATGTGGGCCAGAATGGTAAGTGAGTTAAGGTTATATGATACTAGGAAGCTAGGCGGAATTTCAAATGTGAATGATGATGAAGAAACGAACAAATAGAAACATGATGCATTGAGGTACACATGTAGTTTATCATATTGTGGTATAGATGAGGGAGGTCTTAGTTTTAATCATAGAGCTTGGACCATACAGTGTATTCACCATTTGTATATTATCATTATACATGATGAATGTTATATTAGTTTATGGTCTTATAGCACATACCACTTATATATAATCGTCATTTAATATGTTATGGATTTCACATGGGAATAGTTTCCTATGGATTGCAGAATTTGTGGGAGGAGTAATGCATTCAGTATCCATGGTGAACATAGAGTATGAACCATTGGGGTAACCCTTGTTAATATTATTATTCCCATACCATTTGGGTTATATCTTTCGTGGATTCAGACTGGGTATCATTGGTGTTGTTAGAGACAATAATATGTAACCTTGACAGAAAGAGCATTGATGAACATACTTATCAAAATATATAGCTATCTTTTAATTATGACTCTGTATATTCTACACTATACATATCCTATTCTCATCAAGAGATTTTAGTTTATCCAAATGGACTTCAACTACATTTTCTGATGTTTGTTTATTATAGACGTCCATGTGGAGTGAGGGAAACCAAGTCATAGTGGGAATGATTGCCTATACATTGTACACTAGTGAATATGGTGTCACCTAGGTGTAATTATGAGTCATCATATTTTAAGCCTATAAGTCATTAGAAAGTTTTTTCGACCAATTCTTCTTGTTATGATTGACCGCATTCTACAATACAATACATATGGATTCATTGATGCCTCAGTCTTCCAATTTTCATGTGTGTGATAATGAAAGGTATTATTAAAACAAAAATTCTACTCAACATACTATTCCATGAACACAGTTCCTAGAAGTTTGTGTCATTATTGATGACGATGGCATGAGAGACTCTGAGTCGGTGAATGATATTAGAGATAACAAAATCATGGATTGCCCTGACATTGAATTTTTTGAGAGGAAATCACTTTTCCCCCTTCGAAAATACATCCATAGTGGTCATGGAGGACCAAAATTAGTGAGATATAGCTGGAGGATATAGTACCACGACATCGATCCCCCAGAAATCAAAGGGACAAGAGTACATGGTAATGTGAAAGGCCTCTTGAGGTCAATGCACAAAAATAGAATGGATTTGGAAAGTGTGGAATCTCAATGTGAACTCAATATAGCCATGGAACATGGTAGAACAATGTATGCCTTCCATCATATCTGATGTGAGTGTTTCGACCCTTCTTGATTAGCTCCACGTGAAACACGATGAACCTTATGCATGGACAAAGGAATCTCATCTCTTCAAATGTAATAGAGGAGAAGTCCATTAAACTCAATTCGATGGATGACTTTCTCAAGGCATGTACCACACTATTGGGTGAACTTCACTGTATAAGGACATGTTATCACATATTTCTCTTGGTCTATCCAAAGATTTACAAGTTGGAAAAACTCTATAAAAGGACTTTTCCAATCAGGGGACTCTTTAGTTGTGGAATGTAGATTTTGAGGATCCTATGTGGAGGCATCAATAACAAAATGGATTAACAAAATTAATTTCATAATTTCCTGGAGTGAATGGAGTGGTAACTCATTAATTTTCCTCCTCGATGAAAAAATATTCATAGTCATGCTTTGCAAGAGATGAAACAAGAATGGCCATGGTATTATCACGACAAATCTATGATCATGGAACATGAACAACCTGATGTTGGGATGGTAACTAGGTGATTAGTTGTCTATTGAAATATAATAGGTTTGTAATCCATGTATTCATAATTATATAGTTACTATTGATATTCTTCAAGTCCAGCTCGGATTCCCCTTTAACATATTTGTGGGGATCATCAATCTCAAGGGCGATTTCAAGACTACTGATGCAGGTATGATACTCCTACTCAATGTTGGGGAAGCCTTATGATATCAATAATGAATCTAGATGGAGACCTTGTGTATGTATATTGAAAAAGATACACAATCCCACTTCATTATGACTTGGATCATTGATTCTTCTACCAATAGAGCTTCTTGAGGTTTTGTCAATGTGAATCTTCCAACACAGCATGGATTGGCCAACTAAGAAGATTTCCTCATCTGAGAAATCATGATATAGAGACTAATCTAATGAGGATGGATAAGAGTCAAGAATGTATTCTAGTGCATGATTTTTGAAAGATTTCTACAGAATGATCCTGATGTAAAACTAAAGAATATTAACTACCCACTGTGCTAGATGACCATTCAACATTGGGCGGCTCAGAATATATTTCAGTCTGCCAATCCGAGACACCAGCTATCACTCAAAGTAATATAGGTAAAGGCACAATTTCTGGACCATGAATACCATGGTTTGATGACTCTCCTCGATAGTCTAATATATGGTCTCCTTATCAAGGAGCGTGTGACTGTGATAAAATAAATTAATCATTATCCACTAATTTCTCTTCGGGGTGATAAGGGAACTGAGGACCATTCCATGGTGGTCACATTAAATACTTATAGCTATCTAGAGATGGGTTTCAACATAACCTGATCCTATAAAAATAATTTAATTATCTCCACAAAAGTGGCTTTCCACCCTTCATCGCACTAGAAATCGACAAATTATATTCATGAGCCGAGATAAGGGATTACAATTGCTAGCAAGATTCACAATGAATCATAATTTTTTTAGTATGTTGTTGTTAATGCCTCAGATCTTATGAATGTTTCTTGATGTAGAAATATTACTAATTTCCATAATAATATCAGTTTCAATGTTAATGTCTCTATATCTAAAATTAATGTCAAAAACACTCTATAAGAAACCTCAAAGGTGCAAATCATGGGTTTCATCATTAGATGACCTTAGAGGAGGAAGCCAAACAAATTCTCATGATATATGACAATGTCTTGACATTGGTGGAGTTGACCACTAAAATGATCAAATAAAATTCCACCAATTTTCATAGGATCATCTTGAAAATGTGGTGCATGACACTCTGATATGCGGCACCTAAATTCAATATACTGAATGGAATTACATGGTAACAGAATGTCATTATGGTTCTCTAATGGCGGTAGACCCTTCAACCCTGGGGTAAATTCAGATTTGATTATATTCATAATACCTATCCATGAAGGAGATAAATTGGAATCCAATGGAGAATAAATCAATAGATCTATCGCATGAAGGGGAAAATCATACATTGTGTCATGATAGTTTTGATCCCAAATGTATATATACAATCAAATTTCAATTTTCTTCATTCATATGGGATTGATTTTGGATTTATATTTTATGTATTGTACTTCATTGATGATGTTGGTTTTATTGAGCTTATCATCTTCATACTTGACCACAGAATCGTGAGAAGGGTTCATATTTCTGTTTGGTTTTTTTAAGCAATGATGGTTTTTCAAGAGACCAAGGTGGTTGATGATGGCCTAGGGATCCAATCCTTTTATCTCGGTTTATATCCAAGTGAATACATCCTAGTGCTATTTTTTAAAAAACAAATACTACTGATGGTATTTTTTAAACATGGCTATAATGATCATCACTGATCTTGGGACTTCTTTAGTACCCATATTCACCTATATGATGTCATCAATAGTAGAGTAGATGCATTCCATGAATGTAGTAGGATTTTACTCCTAATCATATTCATTACCCATGTTTATAAGATCATTGGAAAGAGTCAATTCATCTAAATTGGATGACTCTAATGGAATTCTTGTTTCATGCTGAGTGGAAGTAGAGTCTTTATTGGAGGACTATTGTGCTACTAAAATAATGGTGATAAAAACTATCAATCCAGTTACATAGGGACATTAACCCAATGGTCCATGATGTCAAATAATTAGTGGCATAACATATTATATGATTCAACACAACCCAGAAAAACAGGAATGTACTACGTATTGTTATTTCCATGGGGAAAACATCTTGATTACATACAAAGGTAAGGGGATTGAGGAACACTTGAGAATGATTCATTTATGAGTAAAAATAGATATTACTATGTTCCAAGATCAAGGAAACACTATTTCCCATTGTTCTAGAGATGATAACACAACATCCCATGTCTGGGGTTAGGGCCTTAATCATTTAATTGGTAGGATGTAATATCATTCATGTTTGTCCATGGATTTGACACAATAGTAGTATGATTAATCTCATTGGCCTGAAATTAATTTTTATTTTATCTTATATATAATGAATTTAGGTAAATGGATTTAGAATATTTAATGGGATATATATCACCTTGAAGAATGCACACTCGACCATTAAGAGAGTAGTTAAGGCATTGGTGATATGCGGACATGATTTCTGATTTTAGATGGATCCAAGATCTACTCATATGTTCGTTGTAAGTAAGGTTTTTTGAAAACCCATTAACATTTTTCATAGAATCAAGACACTGAATTGGTTCATTATGTGAATTTTCCAAAGTAAATCTAGACTATTCTATCATAAAATTGAATCTTTGGGTCAGAAATTTTCGAATCTGTTTCAAACTACCGCATCTTGTGAACTGTCCAAGTTGTGATGAGATTGATCCCAAAACCCAAGTAAATAAAACAATGGGAGACATACACAATATTTAACTGGACAATTATACTCAACGGTAGAATTTATACCTTTATTGGGGATCCTTAATTTTTTATAGAGAATGAATTGATGGTCTGGAATGATGCATTCTCAACATCCTTAGCATGGAAAGATTCTATTTCCCCAATATATGTCTAAAACTAGAGGGAGCTTCATGAAACCATTTATAGGGATTAATGAATATCTAGAGATAGTTGGATATCTTTATGGTATGAGAGACTCATGCGAATGAACAAAAGTTTCTTGTGTACATCATACTTTCACACTATGCACACACATCTTCAAATATGAGTTTGTTCCACGAGAGGAGGTATAACAGATGCTCTTTGTCGAACTAGTAGATTTTAGATTGTGTTGGGGGTATCCCACTTATCACTAGATTAATATCACAATATTATTACCTTATGATGTCGAATGACTGTGGCCTACACTAAGACGTATGAGTATTATCATAACATGATCAATATAGATAATCTATGTTGAGAATCACAAAATAGTGCGGAAAGTGGAAATGAAGAATTAGGATTAGAGGAATGTGAATTCTGAGTATTGTGATATGATTGTTGTATAGTCTCAGTGGCATGAAAATCTTAGTTAAAAGCATTGAAAAATGATATTTTATGGTTCACACATCCTTGGATTCTTCGACACTGGTGTCAGCTAGGAACATTATAATGGTCTTCCTGGAATTCTTCATCTTTAGGGACCATGTATGGGTCAACTGTCTTGATGGTGTTCATTGAGGTGTACTAATGATCCTTGATGGAGGAATAATCCATTACTTGGTGTACTCTATGGATAATCCCCATCCTTGAGGGAATGTAATCTCCTAGAATAAGACATGTCTTCAATACCAGTAGAGGACTTTGCATATCCTTGTGATATTGGCGCATGCTCTATCGATTAGGTGAAAGCTGATATTTCGATGGAAAATTAGTTGATGGAGGTATAACAATGAAATTGGAAGGATCTGTTTGATTAAAATGAGGAAACATAAATCCATGTGAATGAGAATCTTCTTGGTATGATATCCAATCATCATACTTGTGAGACCCGCATAGGGAGAACAACTACCATTTACCCTCATTGTCCCTATCAAACATTGAAAACAGACAAGTTTCTTGGGTTGGGGTTTGACCAAATATGAATATTTTGTTATCGAGATGGTACTAGATCTAGTCTTAGTACACGTTGAACAACTAAATAATTTTCCAATAACCCATGAATGGGATAGTAATTGGGGAGATTAGTGAGATATGCCTCTTTGGGCCACCTGCATTCTGCGAACCACTAGATTCCCTATTCTATGGCAACAAATAAATAGTATGCGACCTAGTATTTATTGAATTTTAATGTCTTTTTTCATTAATCTGGTAATGAGACATTAGGACCCTAGCCCTGACAATGGGAAGGTGCCTGAAGAGGTGGTGGAAACTGGTTATCTCACATAGGAGGCGGAGGTGTGTTACATGGTGTAACCATCCAATTATAATAGGAGATATTTTGAGCTAGAGGATGATACTAATGTGGTGGGACATAGTGAAGATGTGAATATTGATATTCTGGATAAAATTATAACTCTATATGGTACTCTATCTATGCAACAATAATGGTCTCGTCCTTGGAGTTTCTTGTTGTGTGAGATGCGGGTGGCAACATGCATACCTGCATGGCGTTCTATAGGGCTAACATCAATTGTTGACACTACTGAGAGAAATATCAGAATCCACCTCAAAAATTTCTATGTGATTAGATAAGGGACCAATTTAATATTGACATTTCCTCTGATGATCCTTAGAATATTTTCATGAGTAAGTAGATTATCGAGTGTGTATATGAGGTCCATCCACCTATAAACAATTTATGTGATTCATCCATTTATCCTTTTCATTCCCTTGAGTAGTTCAGTAATATGAGTCATGTGTGTGGTTGAATTGAAATAGTAGAGATAATATCTTCAATGATCTTATAACCAGGTATAGATCGAATGGGAAATTGGATGTACTAGAAAAATGTCGGACCTTCCAAAGTATTTTAGAAGATGTGGAGTGTGGAGGGATCCTAATACACAGGGGTTCCCAAAATGGGTCCAGATATTGAAATGAAGTGGGCTATATGTTGCAGTAGGTAGCATTTCCCATTTATTATAGATAAAGTATGATTTAAAAGTATTGGCGGTGTTCTCATATCATCTACCAATGATGTATAAGGTTTGGTATCAAGAGGACCCACCAAATTTCGACATTCAATAGCCTTGATATAGTAATGAGATTATCCATTTGATCACCATTGGAAGGATTTATATCATGGGATGGATTCCTGAGTACTATAGCATTGGAAGGTTCTTTAACAAGGTAAGATAGTATAACAGATTGCAGAGAGGTCAGTGTAATGACCGAAGAATATTTTAGAGGAACCTACAAAGCTGCTGGTAGGACTTGTGGAGTGGCCATAGGAACATGATATAGGTCCGGTGGAAGGTTGTACCGTAGAGTAGGTAGTTTCAAGGAATCATACTGTGGAAATTTTAAATAAACATCGGCATGTACTATTATTATATTGTCAAGGATATTGAGATCGCCTGCGGGAAATTCACTGTGATGGTTACACCACCCCCTACATCATAGATGGATGTTGGTTGGGATCATACTAGGGATTTCCATAATCCAGCAGCCATTCCATGGCACTCTCAATGTAGATCTTATCGACGATCCTTCAATATTTTTCATGCTAATGGTGTAGTGTGGAATTTTTAGGATCTTATTATATTATATACACTAAATGAGACGGTTTATAGGTATTTACTATCATAGATTTTATTTTCCATTCTTAGGATCTTGATTAAGTGGCAATGAATTAGAACACTCAAGAAGGCCAACTGCCTGATTTTGTTGTCGAGTGTGGACACTTGCAAGTTCGTCCATGTGTTGTGAAGACCTGTTGGGTTTTTATTTATCTTCACAACATGTAATGATCCCCTATTCTATATATATTAGGAAATAACAACTTTACTATGTTGACACCCAATGGGATGTCCAAGATTTCACTACATGAACTAGGTTGTCATAAAATAATTCTGAAATGTAGTGCAACGTTTTGCCCCCACCCAAAAATTTTTACATGTAGGGATGCCTTCTTAATAACTATATGGAGCATATTAATGCATTGGACAAACTATTGAGGTTTAGTGGGACGATAATAACGAAATGTATTGTGTTATGAAAAATGGATTGCAGCCAAATCTACTAGGAATCAATGCTGTAAAATGTTGTAAATGTGTTCCCAGATTTTGGTGAATGCTAACTATTTAGGGTGGAGAAGGAAATGTGGCATATCTAGGGTTTATCAGAAGAACATTACCTCATAATGGGTGATGAAATCTAGAATATATATTCTTGTAGTTTCTTTTAGCCATAAATTACGAGGCACATAGTCATCTATGAGAATGTCCAAAAAACATCTTGGCTCCAACTTGGGATCCAACCCTTGGTTTCCCCATTCATCGACTAGGGGTGGTTGAGGGACCGATAATTGAACTGATGTGGACTGTTTAAATGGTAGACTGTTTAGTGGAGAGTACGATGCATAAACTAATAAACTGCTACATCTTGAGCTGTATTCCGAGGAATGCACTGACTGTATCACCACACCCCTGTAGGAGTGGGTACTAACCACTCTTTCCAATACAATGGGGGGCATCATTTGAGGTGAATTAGGATGGATATTGTTGTCTACCTATCAAGAGAAAAACTCCTTCTCTAATATATTGTTGATGTATAGAATTATCCTTGTGATGATAGAGAGGATTAAACATAAATACACTGGATAATGATTAAAATATTATTCTCTTGTATGTATCTACTAAGGGATTTAGGAATCTTGTGCATCTCACTTTCTGGGAGGACAAACCTGATACATCGATTTATTTTCCCTAACCCCAATACAGAGGATCTGGTTTAGGGCTCCATCACCGTGTTGTACTCCACATAATAGTATAAAAAATAGACATGTTTTACCATGATCAAAGTATTCTTAGGGTTATTCCTTTTTTGGAAATGAGTTACCTTCACTCCTGGGGGAGGTTCTTCTAGGCAGTGTACTTTTTTGACACATTAAGGACCTCCTTGTGGGTTGATGTTTGAATCAAGTGGAATTCTGCATGGATGAGCCGTGTTTATTTGGTAAACCTATCAAATATAGAATGGAGCATATGTATAAACCCAATAATGATGGTTCATAGGGTGATTTGGACCTTTTATTTTGTTTTTGTTGTCATGGGGTTGTCCCCTACATGATCTTGTGATGATGTGAAGAGGGGTTTTCTTGAATAACCTGAATTGTGGAGAAAAATACATACCTGGGATTGTGAATGTGGGTAGGATATATATTGTGTCTAATAATGGTGGCATGGTGTAAAGCTCCAGTAACTCTACTTTGGCTAATGATGGTATAGGGAGTACATATATAATTAATCTCATTGTCATGGGACATCCCATGAAGTCTTCTACACGTTCCATCAACTGCAGAATTCAACCTAGCCATCCCATGTGGTGGTTGATGCCTCAATACTGATTGGTAGTAGAGGAGACCTTGTACTATAGTAATAGAGTGGTGATATCACACATCAGTGAAGGCTCGTGCCACTAAAGTTGTGGAATATGATGCCCCAAGCTTGCATTCTTCTATGATTTCTCCCGATATTGATGTCGAGTCATCCAAGCTATGGGTAACTATACAGAGGTGTGGACAACCTGCGATTTAGTCTATATGATTGTCTAGCAGTATATCCATGGACTAGTTGGATCCCTTGTCAGTATCCCCATTGTCGGAGTCATTATCAGGATGACGTAGAAAACCCATTCTTCATCGGTGTAATAGAGTGAGTAATATGATAATTCTTGGGAGATGCTCCTGAAACGATTGATGATTTGAGTGGAGAGAAATGGATATTTATGTGACCATTAGGGGTGGAGGAGATAGTGGGTAATTGAGTCATCCTTATAATGATGGGTCATATCCGTCATCCATATGACCCCTTATATTTTTATCTGTAGACAAAAATGTATTTTATCACCATTTCATCAATCTTAGATGTTGAGATGGGGCATGGTCTCTCAGTAGTTGCGGTGGAGGATGACTGTATGTCATATGTGGATTTGTGTGGGGTCGATGCATTTGGAATTCTCATATCCTTTCGCTTCCATTTGACGGTGGGATGTGATTCGTTCTTTCAGTGATAGAATAGTTCCTATAAATCGTGAAGTATTAACAATCAATATAGATTGTATGTAAGGAATTCAAAGTTCCCTAGTGTCTTTCATTCTTCAATGTGTTTATAGAAATATAAACAGTAACAACAACACATACCATGATTCTAAATGATTAACTAACACAAATACTAGTGGGTTTCACACCATGACCACAAATATCATTGTGGGACCTTGGTGCCAGATAGATGAATCTAGTGACATGCTTATCTATTTATGTCATGAACTATACTAATCCCCATATTTTGGTGAATAATTCCAATCAGGGATCACAAATTTTATTCCTAGAGTTTTTCTTCTAAATCATGCCTCATCATGGCGATGCACATCTTGTTTCCCTCATTTATGATTTCCAAAGGCTGATGAAATCTGTCACCTCTTGAGTTACATTATCTCCATGATCAAAACAGAATGATGGTATGTCTATCTCTCATTCATTGTATTCATCCTAAAAATTAGTCACCTAGTTCAGGATTCCTTTATGATTAATTGTTTTTCATGAAACCCTTATTGTTTTCATATCCTTGTGGATTTTCATAAATTATGCAGCTTCATCCATGACAATCTTTAGAGGTTAGGTCAGGGATGTGACATTCGGTCCAGGTATTAGTCTCCTTGGGAATTAATGGCATGTTTGGATTTTGATACACTAGTACACCTATATTTTTACTTATTAGAGTTCCTCTCAAGGGCATAGAAGCCCATGAAATTCTAGGTTGAATGAAAGGACTTTCGGGATACATGCATGTACATGATGTTTTCCTTGTATTCTCACTTCTAACATGGGTTATTACATGAGTTTAATGTCTTGTGAATATGGATTTGACTAATAGAAACACTAATGGGTGTGGAGTGTATAAATAAATCCCTATAAGGTAGCCTCTAGAAAGATTATCAGATGGATGGGTTATAATTCTCAATATCTATGGATCCAGTACAATTAGTTAACAAAGGGTATGATTTCAAATCGAAATGGATAAATTGGATACTAGAAAGGGATGATCATATGATTTTGGGTCCCAACAAATGGTACACCAATGTTTTCCATTATATAGGTTTGAACCTCATAGAGACTTCCAACTTACCTTGTCTAGAATATAGTGATCAACACTAACATTGTTAAAGAGGTTAAGTCATGGGATCAGAGTGTACACAATTGGAAACAAACTAAAGACATACTAGGGCTTGCATTTGTTTATCGACCAAATTGGTACAATGTGAAATGAGATGAATGGTGATTGCACGTGGTTAGCAACCCCTATGGATTGCATGATATCACATTTATATGGAGGGTTTGGTGAATTCAGGATGGATATGGATGATGTGTCATAGGGTGGAATAAATTAGGTGGAACTAAGAACCTGTGTGATGGTGAAATTATTGGGATAAAACCTCATTGAGGTTTCCTAATTATCTAAGTGTTAGCGAATCAATGTCCATATAGTTCTCCAATGTGGAAATGAGTCTGCTTAAGATGTGACTCATTAGAATGGAGGAGTGTATGGGGACCCCAAAGAAAATGGAAACTATGGTTTATTCCATGATCTCCCCAAGACATTATTGCTCAAGGTATATAACAAGTTGGGACATGAATAATGAGATTTATCCTCTGAGAGGCTTCCTACATATTACCATGATTGTGAATAAAATTCCACGTAGTGTGCGAATGGGTCTTATAATCCATGTGTAAACATATGAAAACAACTTTAAGACATACTCATGGATTATTCATTTGTATACCATCACAATAAGTACACTCTTGGTTGGATTAGTAAGGATTGGGTGTAAGAGTTATGCACTATGAAGTCCTAGTAACATCTTTGACACCACTAAGGGGTAGACAAAGGATGTGGGTCCCAATAAAGGGACCCAATGGTTTACTAGTGTATGGGGATGGAACTCAGGGTTACTTAATATGTAAACTATTGAGAAGAAGAAGATAAAAACCTAAATAAATTTAAATAATAGTGTTTATTATCATGCATGATGAAAGGTGTGTATAGTTTGATGTCATGTCAGATGATGGTAAACCGATGTAAAGTGGTCAAGACTGATGAGTGATGTGTTTGAACATCATGTAGGCTCCCTAAATACCATTATTAATAATGTAAAGGATCAAATTACATGTAGTTTGGATAAGAGGTGGACATAGGACATAAACACTACGGTGGACCAATGAGGAGTTCCTGGGCTATGATTACTCTAAGCCCATGTGAGTTGTGATTAGTGTGAAAAACAAGACGCATCAACATATATGACTATCATGACATGAAAATTTCATCAGCTAGTAGTATATTATGGATTATGCATGATTTGTGGAATATAGAAAATATTGGGGTTTATGGGTGGGGGATCCCAATTAGATGAAGATTGGGAAACACCAGGAGGGTGTCTGGATGATAAAGAAGGATATGGCCATCATACAGTGGTTACCCTACCAAGGTGTGTTAAGGCTTACAAAAATTATACACAATGCGCACATGGTGAAAAAATGAAGTGGGTGTGGAGGAGGGATGGGAGATGATGCACATCCCCTAGTGGTCCTCTTGGTCTTTTTGGTCGTGTGATGATCAAAATTTAACATCATGTGTTGATGACTTGGTGTTTCATGGATGATTTTAGTCCAGGTGATGAGAGGGGGGGGAATCAATCCTCACCCTTAAGACATCCATATTATGTACCAACCCACAGTTGGGGTAGGGAGGGAACAATAACGAACATGTATTAATTGGTTTGTGGAGTGATCCATTTGGGGGTATACATTTTTGTTGCCATGTGAGGAAACAGTATCTATTAGAATGCCTCTGTCAAGAAATAGGAGGCAAGGCAACACAACATGAATTACCACATGAAGAGACCTTCAAATCACATCATAAAATCCGTGAAGAATGTGTGAGGGAGTATATCTCAAAGAAGGAGACCCTAAAAAGATGGGATTTTCAAATAATTGGTGCCTAATGAAGAGAAAAACCTTTATGAATCTCTAGTGCATCATAAATAGGATTGTATTCTAGAAGGAAAGGCTCTCCGGGAAAGAAGGTTTTCAACGATGCATAAATATTCATTTTAAAAAGAATCCTTATTTGGAGATTAATTCACAAATTATTAATTTTTCAGGAAGCCTACTATACCCCGAAGGGGGTACCTATATTGGAATAGTCATAGGCTATTGCAATCGAAATCCCCACCATAGGTGGGTGTCATGAAGAGAACATAGAGGCAGGACTCATAGAGTCCATGTACATTTGGAAGTCCATTTTTTGACATCACGAAAGTCTTGAATAATGGGAGATTAGAATGTGAAAAGGTAGAGTAATAGTGGTGTGAAAGGGGGGGTCATCTTTCTATTTGTAGGTAATGATGATCTGAGGTGGTCCTATAGGTCACTCAAGAGTAATTCTAAATGTTGTGAAGAGGAGTTGATGTTGCGAAACCAAAGTGGAAGCATTTTACTTGGTCATAATTGTAGAGGATTCATCAACATGATGATCACGAAGCTGGATACAATGAAAAAGTGGTGTCGTGGAGAGGCATGGCTCTATTGAGGCATGTATGGGATCGTTGGTGTAGCCATAGCGAAGTTGGTGTGGATAGAATATGACGATACGAAGGAATCATGATTTTTCATACTCGATGAGGTTCTGTTATGGATGCTCCAAATTCCAGAGGCCAGATGGTCCAAAAAATTTCTTCACTAATTGGGACATTTAGTGCAGTTTTTATTGATTTCATGTCAATTATGTGTCTTGATTTGCTTTGAACCAGCAATGAATTTGTTAATTCCTCAAGTGGGATTAATTTCGACAACAACAATAGTAGAACTAAAATCCATTAAAAAAATTACAGGACCAATTCACACTCAGGTTGTCCCTTTATCAACATTGATATATGATTCTTGTTACTTTAAACAATCTATTAAATTTACTAAATAACCAAAATTTTAATCTATGAGATTGTATAAAATTATGGAATTGTCTGTGGGGGTTTAAATCAAGAGTTAAATGGGATTCAATGTTCACAAGTAAGAAATTTGGCATCATTTATTGTGTGTTATGAATATATCTACAATGGTGATTTTTATAAACCAACAACCACTAAAAATTGAGTCCATAACCAATATTGAAATGAAATTAGCCTATTGGGGGAATGAATCGTGGTTTTAATAGGAACTAATTATTTTTAAAAAAAATTAGTATGCATAATATTCTGATTCATATTTCCATTATTATTTTGGATATTTTAATCAACCCGACTACAAAATAATAGTACTTCCTTCCATACTAAATTACCCCTTTATAGGATGAAACTAAGAACATTTTATTTTTATTCAACCATCTCTTGAAACCAATAATTTTAGAATGAACATTTTTGTCATAGTAAATTCTACTGAAGAAACATGATTAACCATTTTTAATATTCAATGGATTTTCGAACAAATAATATAACATAATTTGTACATAAAAAAATTAAAATAAAATAATCAATCTCATTTAACCATAAGAAGAATAAATGGGTTGATTAAAAATTTAAATGGTATTATTGGATAAGTTGGAGGGTCTATGTTGAGAAAAGGACATTATAATAAGTTATTTATCGGATGAAACATGGTTTTTACATTGACTTTTT
The DNA here is from genome assembly GCA_963277665.1 of Viscum album. Classification (NCBI taxonomy): domain Eukaryota; kingdom Viridiplantae; phylum Streptophyta; class Magnoliopsida; order Santalales; family Viscaceae; genus Viscum; species Viscum album. The sequence goes on along the minus strand of OY728148.1, from coordinate 61,957,421 downwards.
CAGTGTTTTTAGTTTTTTGTTAACGTACCCCCCCTTGAATTTCCTAATGAATTATCATGTATCATGTATATGTAATTTAGTAGAATAATCATATTAGTGTTTCCTAATAAAACCAATTCCATCCATAGTTAAAAACTGACATTCAATAACCCACATCCAGTGTACATATGACATGAATCAAATGTGATATATTTATTATTAATCAATTATCGATAGAAAACTAGAAGATTTTATTCCATGATTCTGTTTTAGATCTTCTTCACCCCACTTTAAACCCAATTCTGAACTCTATATTCTATTATCATTCAAAACTGAGGGAATTTTCATTCTATGTTTTTGGTATAAAAGTCATGGATATTGAAAAAATTGGTAATTTATGATAAAAATAAATTCATGGGAAAACCTATTTCTTTATCCTTTATTGTATTAATTTACATTGTGAAATAATAATAATTTATACCAACTCATTTTGATTCCATAATTATGATTCTAATGCACATTTATGTTCATATATATAGTTCATGGAATGTTCAGTTTTTCGATGTTTTCTACATCACTTAAATTCTATTCCTCATAATAAAAATTCCTCAAGTCACACCTTTTGGATATTTGTTGTATGATTGATTTTTTTGGTCTATTTTATCTTAGAATGGGGTTTGGAGTCACACATAATATAATTTTAGTATCCAAATAAATAAAAATAAATAACTGCATGGAAAAATGTTTTCTCCAAGTGCGTGGGGTCCAACATTTGGGGATATTGAATTCATAGTTGTATTTCCCATATTTATGCTATAATAAAATATTTTAGTTCATGGAATTTAAAATATGTGCGGGCTATGATAATTAGGGATAATGACCCCATAGTTTACGTCACATGAGTAGGTATTATTTTCCCAATCATGGTTATAAAAACAAAAATAACATTAAAAAGGAAAAATAAAAAATCTGGTACCCATCATAAGAATTTATTTTATTTCCACCTATCTCATTTATTTTTTTCCCATGACTAGTAAAATAGGCCTCATGGATTTTGAGATTAACACACATCCCCATGCATAAATGAAATTGGATGAAATTTTGGTAAGAATTTGAAAAAAGGAAATGGATTATGCTTGGGATATACTTATAAACCTAACTTCTGTGATTTTTTTGGGATTCATGACTGTTTTGAATGATTTTGTTTTATGATAATTGTATGATAAATTATTTTTTAAAAAAAGTATATTAAATTTCATATTTGTGAGTGAAAGTTTCCAAGGACTATAAAAACTCATGTAGGGGGTTTGATAAACAAAATAATGAGGCTATTATTTATTTATTATATTATAAAATTCATTTTCTTCAAACCCAATAATCCACAATTTTCTTGGAATATATAAATTTAACAACATATCTCATAACAAGTTCAATTAATGAATAATTTGAATAATAGGGACCATTCAATAATCTATTTTTGAAAAACAAAATTTTAATTTTATGAAATTAAAAATTTGGGATATGGATAGTAACTTTTTTTGAAAAATTTATATATTTAGTATCATTTTATGAATCATAATTGAATATTGTTACTTTTCTGAAATGATTTTAGAAATTTATAGACAAGGAATAATGGGCCTTAGACACTTCAAGTAATAGTGGGGCCCAAAATTCAATTCCAATGATGGTAAATTATTAACTACATGGAAAAAAAGTTATAGAGTCTACTTAATTCAACTATATATAGAAATAATTCATTAGTTTTCATGGTGACCTAGGATGTCAAATTTTATTATTAATTTTATGGATAGATCTAAATTCCCATAAAATTGGCCCACCATCTTGATCACAACATCCAAATAGATTATCCAATTTACATAAAATATGGAAAGATATTATATGAGTCCATGAAAATAATATTGATATTATACTACTTTAAATTTTTTGGAAATGTAAAATATCATATTTTCACTCCAATTAGAGGGATTATTCTTTTCATATCTTTGTGGTCAACTTTGAAACATCGAATTTCATTTATTTATAATTTCCATTTAAATCTCATAATTAATGGAAACCGAATTTATTATTTTTGGGCATTACTAAGGATACTAATTTACTATATAAGGATATAGTGGTGAATGTATTTTAATAAAATGTGATTTTATTAAATTTTAATTTCATGACTTCATTTTTTAATCACATCGTCAGTTTTAAATATTTATGTTATTTGTTCACATTAGTTAATTAATAAATGTTTTTATTATTTTATTTTTATTTTTATTATTGTTCATATCACATTGATACTACTTCTTTATTGAGTGAACCCATTCACAAAATCATTTTTTAGAAACTTTACACAATTGTGGAATGATCTTTATTGGTTTGTTTGTCTTCATCAATTCTGCCTTTATAAGTTGGCTTCAACATTCCATTAGGAACATTGAATATATAGAAGGATAACCCATTTTTGGATTGATTAAATTGAGGTTATTTTGTTTGGATGTGAATTTTTGTGATGTTCCCAAATTCGTAAATTAGATATATGGTTTGAGAGTTATATTCTTTAACTTATTTTCTATATATTCATCAATGTGGTTAATAAAGAAACATTTTGAGTGCTGGTACGATATAATTTCTTAGAGTGTAAATGAATGTGATAATGCAATTGAATTTTTAATTATATATTAAATTAGGTATGAATTAAATAAGATAATGATATTGGGGTTTTTTATAATTAATTAGGTACCTCTTGAACTAGTGAATGATAACATCAAAGAAAACAATTTTATTTATTCTATCACTAACAAAAACCAAGGATAATCCCAAATCCCTTAAATATTTCAATTTTAATAATTAGGTTTTTTATTCATATATTTAATATAACTCTATTATGACCATTTATATTTTATTTTCAAAATTACAGAAAACAACATAGTTAGAAACAACATATCCAATTCATCTTTTAAATATAAGTGTCTCAAGGTTTCTACATTGGTCTCTCTAGATTTGACCCCAAAATTTACCTCAATGACAACTTATATTGGTAGGTTCAATATATGCACAACAATGGAATATTATCTATCAAAATGTATGTGTATCAATATTTGATGATGCATCACATAAAATAAAATACATGGAAAACACTATTTGATAATGAAAATATGAAATAGATTGATCCAAGGCTCTACGTCTCCCCCATTGTTTGAGAGGATTTTATATTTCTCCCTTGATAATAGGGGAATTAAATAAACTAATCCATAATTAACTGATATTCCACAATATATAATGCATAACTAATTTTTTATATCTTATATCACATAAAAAACTAATTCCATAAAACTATGATATATTTATAATATTATATTTGAGTTTAAAAATATAACTCATGAAAATTGAGCAATATATATTACAAAAATAATAAAAAATTTATAGGAAATAGAATACAAGAGTTGAAGTATTTGTTATGATGCTCATATATCTGCACTCAAAATGAAGGTATCATTACTCTTTCTTTACGTCATAAATCCCAATATAAAATAGAGAATACATTGTTTGATGAAAATTGTATACAGGAGAAGTTAATGTTCATGGATATTTTCACAAGATCCATTCTAGTATAAAGACCATATAAAACTAAAAAAAGTATTTTATCTTTTGATTAAGACATATATGTATATCAAAATGATTTATATTAGTGGAAATTAAGAATATATGAAAATATATGAAAATATTTATATCTATCTATATAAATAATTTACATATATCATTAAATTTATATTTCGAAATTTTAATTAAGGTTAAAAATGATATAATGAGAAATTAGAATTTTATTCCATTACATTATGATTAAATTATTAAAATATTAAATATATATATCACATGTTTATTAATTACTAATTTATATCAAATTATAGTAATTACAACAAATGAAATTTTATAAAAAAATATATTATAAATCATTTCTTCCATTAAAAAAATAATTTTTTAAATTCTAGGATTAGGATTTGACACAATATAAATAGTTATATTATGTATCATTTATTTATTACCCAAAAATAAATTTTTATCATGTTTTAAAAATTATTTTCTAATAAAATATTGGATTTACAAATATATCAATATCCCAAATTTTATAACTATGTAGTCATAAACTCTTACATTTAAAAAGAGTAATTAAACTAAATATGACATATATAAATAAAAATAATAATTCTTATACATTATTTAAAATTATAAAACTGGTAAAAAAAGATTTTAGGTTTGATTTTGGGTTGAATTTTAATCCTCATGACCGTTTTTTAATTCATAATAAATTAATTAATTTCAATAATTCAACAATAATATTTAAATTTTCAAGTAAAAAATTTACATCCTAGTAACATTACTTTTTCAAAAAATTATTTTACACATTTTTGTGATTAATTTATAAATAATATATCATACATTTATAAATTTTTATGTTGAAATTTAATTCAATTTATAAATTAGATGGTTCAAATAAGTAAATTAGGTAAATTTTATTTTTGGTAAATAAAAATAATATCATTTTGGAAAAATATTGATTTTTTTCATTAATTAATACACTAATACCATTTTTACCCTTTGATATTTAGTTGAAACTAAATTTTTTAACAGCTAGTTGTCCTTAAACCTGTTATGGAAGGATTAATGGTGAGTTTACTACAATGTTTCCATATGAATGGTTTTTTCACCATCATTCTCAAATACACACCACAGAGGACGATAATGCACTATGGGGATGAGCAATATACCATTCCATGACTAAGGAATAATGGGGATTCAAAATGATAATGGCCTAATGTATTAAAGTTACTCTTAGAGGTGATGATTGTTATATCCTTCATATTTGTGGACTGTATTGAAGATGTTTTATTATAGAATCTTATATCATCCCACAAATCACTTATCCAATCCAGGTACATGTGGTGACTCAAATGATAAGAATTTGGGAAATGAACTCCTTTATAAGTTTTTCAGGATATGAAATAAAGGATTTTTTATTGAAATGTCATACAACCATAAAATAAAATTTGATATGGAATTAAGGATTAATTTAATAAGGGTTTCCCATGTCTGTTTGGGTCTATAAATTATCTCAGCCACATTTTCAAATTTACTAGAATTTTATATTCAAAGGACTATATTAGAAACTCTACACTATAGTTCACTAACTATATCATAGGTAATTGTTGCCCTGCCGAGCCATTTTTTCATGTACTTTATTGTTATTCTTCATGTTTACACAATTTCTATAGTGTTCAACACAATATCATGGTTGATACATCTACATTATGGTGAAATCTATAACACTTTTGGTGTGGTGTCTGGTACACATCCATGATGCAAGAATCATTTATGGTTTGTGGATGTATTTTTTTTCCAAAAACCCTTCCCTATCTAATTATTAAATTATATTAATGATACCATTGATGATAATAAACCTATAGTATGTATTGGTTATACCCATTTACTTTTTCCAACATTACTTACTCTTGAAACCATGTAACATTGGTTTTTAAATGGTTATTGAATTCATTGGTGGTGATAATGTTGTAGTCGGTGAGACAATGTTTAGAGTGATGACACATTTAGTGAACCATGAATTTCACGTGACAACTATGAGGTAGAAATTCATTAGCATTTTGGATCATTAATATGTTTATTTCATCAAATATATTTGTAAAAATGGTTAAAGAATTATTTTTTTGAGTTTCATGTGGGTTCATGAATGGCCATAAATATTTATTAATTTTGACAATTCCATTATTTTTTGTTCATAAAAATTCATCTATGGGTGAATTATATTTCCATTCGATAGAATGTATTACTTTTAGTGATTTATATAATATGTAACAATGTATAAATATCATAATGATCTAAAGGAGCCTTGCTATTAGTAAAATGTGGTTAAAATATCATAATTAGAGGGTGTGGCTATTATTGTATTGTGGCGTGAAAAGGGTGTTGGTTAACTAACATGATTCAACCAACATATCGTTATTAGAGGGCGTGGTTATCCCTATATATGGATGTTCATATATTTATGGGTGGAATATAATTGTATGGCCCTCATATATATTGGGTCTATTGGTGGTTTTTAGGATATTAAATTGGGGATCGAAATGGTGTAACAAGTTTCCATCAATATCAAATCCACTGTCAGGGTAGGGTGAGCAGCTACATATGGCTGAATTTGTTTCATTATAGAGGGAATTCACTATTTCTGTGGGTTGAGCTTTCTCAAATTAGTGGAATTACATTATTGAAATATATATCATCATTTCCATTGATGATCTGAAGCATGTGTGGTTGGGGTTAATAGAGGCATCATGAGCACACAATGAAAAAAATACATTTATAGTAATGTGATCATTTGACAATTTAATTTTTAATTAAAAAAACTATTATGGATATTTTTATATATGGTAATGTTTCCTTTGTGGTGTCCTGATATGTCGTATACCAACATGATACTTGGGAATTTTACATTTTTTTTATATAATTCATAGATATCCAATGAATAGAAATGTACATGTACTATAATAAAAAGTTAGGGGAACATATATATAGAGGATAGAGATAGAATCAGGGTTACCTCACTACATTTTAATTACATCATTACTTAATTATTTTTCTATTTTTTTTATAATCTGTTAAGGAATTCCACTTTTAGAGATAAATATTATCTTATTACATGCATACCATCCATTTTGTTTCATCATCCATTATAAATATTTTTATATTGATTATGTTTTTGTATAATCCAATGAATGCTACTAAGGGTATAGTCCCCACACTGAAAGAGTTTGACTGACACTATTAGGTAGCATTTTCTTGCACATAAGTAGGTGTGACAGATGTCATATAACCTTTGGGCTAAGAAAAAGTGACTCATTTTAGGATTTTGTAAAATGTAATTATTGGATCAAGATTCACTAGAATGTATAATATCTTTATGATGATATGGGAAATTATACATAGTAGATAGTTTTCATGGGACTTGAAAATTTTATCTATGATAGTGCTTTTCCCCAATTGTATTATGGGATTCCATAAAGTGGGTGAATGAAATTCTATAATTTTTCTTATTTAATCACACCATGTGTGAGTAAAGTGATATTTTTATGTGATTTATGATATTATATATTTATTCATGAAGCTCAACCAGGAACACAGGTTTACATGGAAAACATATTCTTATAGTGGTACTGTATTGTAGGTCATTAATAAAATTCCTTCATATGTGATTACTATTAAAGATAATATTTGTTCTATAATACGTTTCCATTTCCATGGTGTGTGATATATATTTTCTATAATTTATTACATGACATAACCTTTATGGTTTCCTATTTTATATATATTGACTATGATAAATGTCGAGGGACGGAAACCCAGGATAGTGATTTGGGGGGGGGTCAAAAATTGGGATGTGTTTAGACTCCATGTCAATCGAATATTTAAACCTATAGACTGGTTAGGACTTGTTTTTATTTCATTGTTATTTCATGTAAAATGTTTTCTCATATAATATGTTTGATGTTACTACAAAATATAGATTCTTTGTATACTTTTTATCCACTAATCATGTTTCTAGAGGATGTACCCCGACATGATATGGAACAAGAACAGTTGATATAGGTGTCATATAATGTTATTGAAAGACACATTCAATTAGTTCCCTTCCATAGACAAATGAAAGAGTAAAACATTATATACCCTACAAGGTATTTTCAGCTCTATCATCATTGAACATTCCATGGAACTAGAGGTAGTCATGATGATGAGTAGTCATTGGAACTTATCAGTAACATTTTCCAAATAGTACTGACACCTATGGAATGGTGAGTAACTATAATAGAAATTATGTTCTATTTTCACACTTGGATATTTTGGAATTTTATGAATTTTTCTAGGATATATGAATGTATCACTAGGTTTACCTTCAGTGAGTTCATTTTCAAGAATATTATTTGAATATGATAAATCATGACCATTCCCTTGTGTTTATTGAGTAATTAATGGGTGATAAGACTATCTCTACCTTCTATAATTGGTTTATGGAGTAACATATCATACTTTATTTTTTGGATGGGAGAAGTCCTTAATGTACTGAAAGTTTGAAAAAGTCATTCACCCAGATATCAGACTAAATGTTAATGATTTTTTCCTAATGAAATACTTATTGGTTCTTAAAATGAATTAGAAAATGGTCAATGAGATTTAATAAGATATTATAAAATGATTGATTCTAGTCTATGGATGTCCAGTGAGTGACCCTTATCTCACTTATAAATAACTATCTTTTTGGTAGTAATAAGAGGATGTTGGACCAAGATTAATAGTGTAGTTTGGATAGAGTTTGGCACCTTCATTATCCTCTTTGGTAGATACTGACAACATAGGCTATAACTCTAGTATATGGGGTACATATATCATTATATGTAGGGATATATATATGAATATAAATAATTATGGTAAAAGATGGTTATCATAAAAAATATCACTCGAATGTACATTATTTGGGTAATAAAAATATGTACATGTTGGGAATGGATGACCAAAAAAGATGAACCACACATTAGAGATGAAGAAGACTCATGCATAGGGTCATAAATATATGATAAGATGACTCTATGATGTGTATCAGGTTAAAATTTTTGATGGATATGTACCACATACCATTGTATAAATTGGTTTTATCTTGTACACCTTATCTACTCATTTATTTGTTTCATGTTCTTCCAATTTAATTATTTATACAGAAGAATCGACTTTACATGACATGTAAGTCATAATGCCCACCAAATTAGTGCCTATTGATATATTATATGGGAAAAAATTGTATCATATATTCTATTACCCATTTTTTCTTATTCTCATAACAAGTTTTTAACATCTATAATAGTTCACCATTTTAGAGATTATGACCATCGATGTGATATGCTAAATCGAATGGATTAATATCTTCTAAAATCACATTGATTTATAGCATATTAATATATTATTTCACATCTCCAAATTTATGTAACTATTTATTTTCCAATGAGTGGTAAAATAGAACCTGAAACTATAGAAAAACATTATTAAGATATACATTTTTAGAATAAAAATAACAATATTGGATCTCTCGGTAGGATTTGTGATTTTTCAATCAAATCATCCTCATTTCATGTATCTCTATAAAGGGAAAATTCAATATTACATGGAACAAATATAAAACCTAAGGTAAAATTCAATAATTTTGAGATATTAGCGGGTTGATATCCCATTTCTACACACACATATAATATGGTTCCTACCAAGACGAATGAGGTCTAGGTATTTCTCACAAACATGGGAGAAATTTTTTATCCCAATGGGAAATTCACCATTGTGTGCTTCAATATTATTTCTTGTGATGTTTTAAAATATTTTTTGACTCTAAATTAGTAATTTACATATTAACCGGTTTATAGTGATAAAAAACAATATATTCCTATGATTGATGATCTTTTTAATATTTGGAAATATCCTAATTGAACTATTGGATTAATGATCAATTGATATTTAACAAGATATTAGTTACTATACAATAAATAATAATGATGGTGTTTTATATAATGAATTGGTTGTATTAGTATATAGTGATGACCATGAAGATAAAAATCATTGTAAAAATGATCAAAGACCACACAAAAATGATCTATTACGCATAACTATATGTTGTCATTGTGAAGATTTTCGATAATAGCCTAATATACTGACCAACAATAGAGCATCATATGGGACATATTTTTATTATCATGTGTATTATTTATGAATATATTATTTATTCTATGATTTCAATGCTCGGATTCACGATATGAGAGCAAATATTAATGGATAAATGTTTTTTTTGAAATAAGAATTTCCGTGGACTCAGAGAATGTCCCTGATAAAATGAACTAGATGTGTCCCAGTAATGATTTTGAGATCAAGTGATTTAGGGGATTTTCTTGTAATTACTATTTATAAAATAATTGTCATGAATTTAATCACCCATGATAGTTTTCAAATGGTGGGTTTTGAGTTTCCAATTCCAAGAAGACTGTAAATAGGATTCTTTTGATCTAATGGGGATATTGATGATAACCAGTGTTTTGATACTCTCTAATCCCAAAAATGGTTATTTATTTCACTATAATGCATCATATGTTGGTCTATTAATTGTTATTATGTGGAAATAAAAATTAATATCCACAGGTTCTCATAATCATTTTACCAATGAGAGTGAATATTTAATTAGGAAATTGTTGTGGCATACGGTCCATGACCAGAAGTGTTGTTGACACTATAACATTGGTGAGTATATTGATGTTTACACTGACAATAGCTTAACTCAGTATATATTATCACTAAGGGACATAAACAAGATCCAATGTTGATAGGTGGAGTATGTAGAATTTTATTTCTTTGAGATTATGTATACACTTTAGAACGGTATCATTCTCATGGATGAACATTGAAGGAAAAATTTGAAATGAATGATCTTAGTGAGTGCCATATATATGAATAATGGACCATGATGATATTTTATGATTATTGTTTGTTGAAATAATTAGGTGGAATATGTTTCCATTACATGTTATCTCTTATTGGTTAAATATTAATTTTTTTTGTTTATCGAATGGTTAGATGATAGTAACATCATGTGATGTGATGAGGGATGTGCTAATTAGAGGTATCTTGATGCTTAGATGGATGATTTAAATCAATGGTGTGATCATTTAAAATGGGAAATTATTATCCCCTACATTAATCAGAAAATAGATATTAATATAATTTCATACACCTAGATTGTATGTATTTTCATGAGTCAAAATGATGTTCTCTAAGTTAATGTAATAACTTAGGTGGTCATGGATGAATATATACAATGTTTTCTTTCCAATGATTTAACTCTTAAAGGGTATAGGATGAGGAACACAAAATTGGTGTGCTTCTCTAGAGACTTTTTATACACATGTGGAAGTTGAAGGAAATCATGATGAATGTTTACCAAGGTTATCAAGGAACCTGAAGAATCATGATAATATCTAGATGATTTAAAATAATCTATAATAAGTGACACACTTTTTATTGATAAGATATACTCAATTATGGGATTATATGGGAAACCCTTAGGTTATTGTGATAATATTATTCCATGGATTTACATTTAGATATATATTCTATAGAGATTCACTATTTTTATCATAGTTTTGGTGGAACTAGACAAAAAAACATAGGGACTTTTCTAAGATCCATCAATTCATTCCTTCCTCAGATAGATGAACAATGTCAATGGAAAATATACATATTTGTAGATATTATTTAATAATACATTAATGAAATAGGTGGGAAATGTTTTGATGAAATAGAGATGGTTGATTTCAAATTATAAAAAATATTCCATCCTTGATATTTGACAACATGTTATGACATCACATATAATATGATGAATATTTCACAAACTTGTTGGAATGATCTTGTTGAGTTAATAATTATTGTTCCAAAAAAATTTCATGAGGCCTACGAGTGTATGTAGCTAATTCATAAGTAATGTATTCCCACTATGGGAAGGCATTTATCATATAATGGACATAGATCACAAATTTTAGAATTAACTCTGGGTGATTGGGTTTCTTTAGGTTGATTACTTATTTGGGTCGATGATGTCTAAGGAAGTCTGTCAAGATAGAACAATATTTTTTTTCACATTTAGATCACCAAGAGGGCAATAGATATGTTATACACTATGGAAATTTTTAAAAATTATTAAGGAATAAATGTTGTGTTCCTTATTTCTAAACTCTATAAGAACACACCCAATCATACTCTTGTTATGGATTCAAAAGAAATTATTTTGGAACAAGATTCATCATATGATGGGTTCATTGTGTAAATTATAGAATAGAGTGAGAGAACCATTTGATCGGAGATGTACTACTCATCCAAATTCAATTCCATAATGGAACGATCAAAGTGTGGGAAAGGGATTGATAGGATGACATTCATGTTATGTGTAATTATTAGTTCAAATAGGATACCACAAGATAATTTCTATGGATATGATGTCATTCGGGGAATAATTTTTAATCTTTGATTTTTTTTTTTCATTAATAAAAAACATATTTCACTTATTTTCGCCATTTATTTTTAGTTGGGTTCATGTTTTGGTTGTTGAATTTGAATCCTAAAAATATTTACGAATTTGTAAATGTTTTTTTGAAAAATTATGAAAAAAATTAAAAGTGGATGCACTAAAATACTCATTAAAGTTGTATTTAGGGGTGGATGCACCAAGGTAAAAATCGATACATCATATCAGGAATAAAAAATATATTTTAAACAATATGATAAATTTCAATAAATAAAAAATGTGTTCTCATGGGGGTTTCCATCATATCATTCACCGTGGAGGAATAACGTAAGGAGTCTATTCTATATAGTGTAGACTATGCCACACTTTTTTTGGATTTGTTTTTGTTGGATGATCCAATGCTTGATAATTTTAATTAAATCCTATTTAATTTTATATTATTATTTTTACTTATTTTTTATTTTCAAATTGATTTATATTCATTAATTTATAAATGAAATATGAATTCAGGTGGCCATTATTTAGATTTTCCTCGGTGGGTTGAGCCATATAAATGAATCTATATATATATTCTAATAACATAAAACTAAGTTGTCGAATTTTTAATGATTAAACTAGATGTATTATTGAATTACCTAGTCTATAGTGGATCACTGCCATGTATTATCTTTTTGACCCACACAATGTAGGTTATCTTTCAGTGCACCCCTACTTTAGGCTTTTCCAACCTATGTCATGGTGGTTACCTATTAACTGTGGTGAGATCCCATATGACACGGTAATGGTTTCTAGTACAACTCTATGTTGTAGAATTTTTATTTTCACTATATATCTTAAAGTTTTTCTATAGACCCTTTTAGATACTTTCTTAAACCATGTTTGGGGACTACCATGAAAATTATCAACAATTTGTAGGAATTGGTTGAACCCTTTGAGTTTATTTTAAATATATAACATATATGGCATGTTTTCATCGATTGTAATTACAATTATATGTCCTTGGTGGTTAATCATGTTCCATTTGGTGTTATTTTTAATTGGGCGAGGAACCGTCAATGAACTATGGCATAGACTTGGAAATCATGATGTCTAAATCATCATAATATGTTTCCATGTATATGATAAAAAAAGATATGTTGTTTATTATTGATTAAAACATATTTTATATGATATTTATTAGAGTGAGTGAGTATCCATGGAAATTTCATGAATTTTTCTATTTGAATATGTGTTTCCATTGATGTTTTATTATGTGGTTCCTTTTTTTTATACTACAACATGTATTATCATTTTTTTTCATAGAATGTGGAAATGTTTTCCATGTATCTAGATGATTTGATGGAGCCTTCAAGTAAAAGATCTATTTTACAAAAATTCATAATGGTAGAAATTAATATCCATACATGTCTATTTAACTTACATAAGCCTTTATATCCCCCCTTAAATGAAATCATATTCATCCATATAGAGTGATGTATATAAGTAACTTATTAATTTAGATATGGGATTCATATAGTCAACGGACATAGTTAATTAATAAAATATCTAACCAAGGATCAATATTACTGGACCCAAGTTGTTTCTAATTCCCTCTATCATCTAGTATTTAGGACATGATTGGCATGGTTGAATGAATTTTTCCCCTAATTGACAGCCAATGCATGACATAGATATTTTAAAACTAGAAAACTTTTGTCGATAACAAAAATTAAAAACAAAAATGATCACAGATAAAAATATAACACCTGATGACATTATGATGTATTTAATGATAAATAAATTTATTATCTTCAATAACATGTTGTAAACACAACACTGAGAGTTTTTTTATCAGAAAATGTATCCATCATTCAACTCTGAGCGTAAAACCCATGATATATATATATATATATATATATAATTGTTAAAACAATGACACTAAATTATTCTAGTGATCAATATTACCTAATTTGTGAAATTAATATATGTGTCTAAAATTTCTATTGAGTAGGACATATAAATAATTATTAAGTAAATTTTCCATAATATTTTTTCAATGTGATTCTATTCTAGAAAATATTTTTTCAGAAAAAGTGATTTTGTTTATTTTAATGCAAATAATATAATCAAATTAATGAACATTTATAAAATCTATTTATGAAAAATAATTTCATTTTTTTTATTTAGAAAATCAAAGACTACATAGGGTTATATATTTTAATTTTCTAGAAAAGAATGGTTAAAACATCATTTCATTTGAAATGAATAAATAAATTTTGAAGTAAATTTTTTTTAACATTATTTCAAGAACAATTGTTATAATATATTTATATTACACAAAATTAATTTATGTTTAATCTAAATTATATTAGATTATTGAATATGTATAATTTTTTTCATAAAAGGGTATTTTATGATATCTATTTTATTGTGAAATATGGTTATCTATTTCCATTATATTACATATTCCCTTATGATTAATATTTTAAATTATATATATATATTTCTTATCTAATAAATTTTATTGATATTTACAAAATTATTTGTATTAATCAAAGAGTTTTTTATAATGTAATAATGTACTTAAAATATACAATTATCAAAAACCCATTTCGTATCACAAATGGATGTTTTTAATAAATTTAATTTTTTTCCATTAATAAATTGTTTTTAATAAATATATGTTTAAATGATAATTTAAAATTTTAATTATAGTGAACTTTTGAGTATTTTTGGAATATATTCTCTTCTTAATAAAGAGTTGAAACTAATTTTAAATCTTCTTTTTTAGTATTAATTATTTATAATTTTAACTTATATTATAATTTTATTTATAAGTAAAAAATATTTCAATTATTCATGTATTAATACAATTACGTTTCATTGGAACAAATTTCATATTGAAATTAGATATAAAAAATATAAATTTATCTACATTTTCTCTTCAAGAAACATATTTCTCAACAAGTATGCATGAATAATTTTCTATTATATTTTTCAAATTTTGTGAATTAAATTTGGAAAAATGGATTCCATATTTTAAATTTTTATAATTATTATCCTTTTTACAAATATTAACGGAGAAAATTAATAATTGTCATAGTTAACGTTTGAAATGTAATATTGGGTATTGAAATGAGATATTAAATAAATATGACCTAAAACAATATTTATTATTAATTATATGGAAAATTTAATCATTATATCTTCAATGATTGGGAAGAAACCGTTTTGGATTTTTATTTGATTAAAACATGGGTATACATGAACATTTTTAAAAATGTACAAGTGCGACACTATACTAAAATCTCTCTAATTTACAACATAAAATATATATTATTGGATAATACATGAACAAATATATTACTTACAACCCTTAAATAATCAAATAATCTATTGTTTTAGATAAAATTTAATTGTGGGTGGAATTTGGTGCAATCCTAAGGTGGATATCTGAATAAGAGTTATTGTTCTTCAACATGAATTTATATTTTATATCTTTCTCCACCTCTTTCAATTCTTGTTTTCCAATGTTAATAATACATCATTAGTAATGATATATATATATGTATATTTAATTTCATAATATATTATTAATTAGATTTTTTCTTTATTTAATTTAAATATATTACTTACCTACTTTCAATAATGATAATTGAATAATGGTA
Source organism: Viscum album (assembly GCA_963277665.1). Lineage (NCBI taxonomy): Eukaryota > Viridiplantae > Streptophyta > Magnoliopsida > Santalales > Viscaceae > Viscum > Viscum album. The sequence continues at coordinate 61,941,671 of OY728148.1, read as the reverse complement.
ACATTACTAATAAATATATACAACATATCATTTCTACGATCATAACATACATAATATAAGAAACCCATATAACAGTAAGGGTATAATGATAATAATTTATTTTTAAATATAAGATTATATCATGATTTTTATTCTGGGAAATATTATTGAAATATACGTTATCCATAAGAATAATAACATTAATAGAAAAATACAACTTCTAAAATAATGAAATTAACTCAGGAAACCATGAAATCAAGATAATATTAATAACTAATTAAGATTATATGTTGTAAATGGAACATATTTGATATTATAAATTTTAGTTTTTATATTTATTTTGTCAATTAAATTTTTTAAACTACTATATATGTGTTTAAATCATGATCATCTAAAAGGTAATATAAGTATGGGATATCTATTCTTTATTATATATCTGTGAGACATCTGATAATTCAACACTACTATCATTTTTGTGGTATATGTATAGTTAATTTAAAATTTATAATGTGAATAAAATTTGATTAATTTTATTTAATGTTTCCTATTATTTTATTATTTATTTCTTATTAGGATTCAAATTATTAATAATGTGTCAAGGAACTTATTAGTTCATATTTTATTTCTCGGAGACATAAGAAAATAAATATCTTTTATATTTAATGTGGTTTATATAATTCCTTATTTAAATTTTATGACATAAATACAATTAAATTAATTAAATTTAATATTTCATTTGATATTACTAATTATTGGGTATTGTGATTCAAAATATTAAAAATGTGGTATGAGATTTAATGTTACTCTTTTATTCCTAGGAGACCTTTCAAAATTCAACACTTTATATTTTTTGTGGAATAAATAAATATCACATGACTCATTATATAATGAATCTTATTCCCAAAATAATAGTTATTTTTTCCTTTCATTTTATTATTTATTGGGTATCATGATGAAATGAACAAAAATTTCGTAAGGTGTTTTTGTCACATTTTTTCATTTTTAGAAGTGTTTCATATTATAATCCAATATTCTTTTGTGAAGTGTATTTATATACCCATTTAAATTTAATATCATGAATTTTATTGTTACCACAATGTTTTATATTTTAATTAATTTTATCCTTTAATTAGGATTATTATTTAGAATTTCATTTTTGGTAAGTGTTTTATGTCACAATCTAATCTTATTTTAGTATGTTTATCAATAGGAATCCAATATTAATATTCTGTAATATTACTCATAGTAATTCCCTTGATTTTTTACCTACATTTACTCATGTTTTTTCAATTAATAGTATCATTTTCTCACACGTTCATACCAAATTATATTTAAAAAATGTTTTTAACAAATCTTGTCATTATTTAGTAATTTATTGAGAAATCACTTTTTATAAAACAAATGGTTTTATAAATAAGTTTACAAAAAATATTTTAAGAATTTCAAAATGTCTTATTAAAGAAATTATTAAAAATTATTTATGTTTTACCTAACATATTCAGGGTAATATTCTTGTAATTCTATGAAAAAAGAACATTTCTAAATATTTTGAATTTAAAAAGAATTTTTTTTATTTTATATAGAATGTATTAATTAACCAACCATCATGAATTAAATTTAATTAAATATTAATTCCCATGTCTGAAATCTAATATCTTGATGAAATTTGTTCCCAAATATTCTTTTAATTCTTACTTTTTAATATGAGTTTTCTAGATAAAAAAAGTTACCAAATATTTACCATTTAAAAGGTCTATTAAAAAATAATAAGAACATTTTCCTCAAGAATGTATTTATGGTTTTAAAAGGCATTCTTAGACATTAACAATCAATGAAGTTAATTATTATCCACTAGATATGTTTTATATTTATTCAATCCTCATTAGGTCAATGGATATATTAAGGTTATTTCATAGATATTATTTTAAATTTGTATTGTTTCTATTGTTCTATCTTGTTTCAATGAGATTTTTATGTAACATATTTTTTCATGTGATAAACATGTTTCACTTATATTTTTATTGAATATATCTTTTTCTTGGGATAAAAAAGTAATCAATGAATAAACATTTTATGTGTTACTGATTATATATAGTCTCTATGTACATTATTTGTCGTTCATGGAATTTATATATGATGGGAATCCAAAATAGATTCATCTGATACTGTCACATATTATATGAATGGGATACAAACATAGAGCATGGTGATACCATATATATTATATTATGGGGAGTCCCACACAGCGATAGGTGATACCATATAAAAAAATTGACGATTGTTCCTAGAAAACAATCCAATTGATTGAATAATAATAATTTTATCTTGAGGATTATATTGTAATTTGACAATATGTTTATTGAAAAAGTTTTAGTTATGTTATGTACCTATGATGATGATGTTCTATGACACCAGAATGTTGTATTTATGTTTTCCTCTAGTTTATTATGTTTATATTATTCATGATTGATATGACATAGCTTTTGATGAATGATTTTAATGACCTATTCCCTTTTTAATAATTATTCCATGCATCATGATTGATGCTTCATGTATTGATGAGTATGATCTTTTTTAATGATTCTATCCTACACTTTTATTATGTTCTCATACCCTTATGCATGTATTTTTCTCAATGATAACATTCAAATGATAATTGATATTCTTACCCTTAAAAGGATTTTGAGCTCACTTTTCTTATGATTATTCTTTTTTGGGTTATATATAATTTCATTGAACTAATTATGTCTATTTGAAAGTTATTTTGTACAATTTTGATGACAAAATTTAAAATAATAAAATATAGGTTAATTTTGAGAAATGATTTTGTATAACTATGTTTGTTTCTTATATATGAGTTTCTAATAATTCTATAAAACTACTTACCATAAGTTCAATAAAAATTTAAGTGACATATTTATATCTTTTTATGATTGAAGTCACTGATGATAAATATCGAGTAACAATTATTGTTATTAAAAACGGACAGGTCATGTTTTTGAATTAATCATAGGATCTGAGAGTGACGGATTGGGGTTTTATTGTTGTTATCTAAGGTCTATTTATATAATGATACAGATTAGGATGATTTCAGGTGAGGTTTCCATAAGAGTTACAGACACCATCACGAGAAAATAATCATAAGGATTAAAATAAATTTAATGTCATATACACATTATTTTGATGTTTTAAGAGATAAGATATGAAGGTTATTAATTTCTTTATTTAGATGTTTTAGTTGGTTAAAGAATTTTTTAATACATGATTTAACATGATATATTTATTCATAATTTTGTTAAATATGATATATGGTTTTCATATTTTTTTGGGTTTATATGATCATGGATTTTTAGAAAATGTGATTTATCATATAGATAATCACAAAATTAAATATTCACTTGTTGACTAAGTGACAAATTTTACTACAAAAAAGATGATTACCTTAAATTTTATCATGAAAACTAAAAACTGTTAGATACAATGTGAGGTTAAAACACACAATTATTTTGATATTATGATAGTAATTTGGTATATAGGATGGTTCAATAATTCTATTTCATCTTTGGTTATTACTATTGATATTTGAATGTTAATGTATCAAATGAAGGAGATTAATTATTTCTATGATGGTTTATACATTTATAGAATTATCCTACCATATAAAAACAATTTTGAATTTTCTAAAAATCTAGACACTATAACAATAACATGTTATCCTTATTATTTTTATAAGAAAATTATATGGTTATTTCAATGGATAATGAATGAAGAATTCATTTTAATACAATTCATTTTTATAAAATGAAGATATTATGATGGAAATTGACAAAAATAATGAAATTATACTTATTAATTAGGTAAAATTTATTATGACCATAGTTTTAATAGAAAATAATCATTCAACTCTATTAAAATTATATTAAAACAAAAAAATTTACGGTATTACATTAATAGTTGCTAAATGAAATGGTTTATTGGACAATAATAAATTTATTGTTTTTCTTCCCTTAAAATTAAATTGATAGTTCAAATTCTTATGATGAATGAAATCGGTCACTCTATATTTTTATTAATGTTTTATTCCAATCCCACATATTCTAACTAATTTTAAATCAATCTAATGTGTTATCCCATACAACCATTGCACTTGTATTTCTATCCTATTATGAATATTATCTATTAATCCCTATTCTGATGGGGTTTTAAAGAAAATTCCCAATTTATATCAATTTATTACAATGTTAATTCTCTAATTTATAAAATGAAAATTATTAGGGGGGATGCACCACCTAGATATTTGAAAAGATAAAAATTTTGTTCAATAGTGTACAAGAAATGAAACCCTGTGCATAAATAATTATGAAACTCCCAAAAAATTTGTGATAATTGTCATCATTAATTAAATAATTATTTGCAATATCATAAGGAACACCCAACCCTAATTCTTTTTATGTTATTTATCATATTCAACATGTTACACCGACCCTAAATAACCCAAAATATATATTACATTTCAAATTAATCTATTAAATTAGTGGGTATTAATATTTTTAACTACCTTATCAATATATATATATATATTTAAAATTTTAGTTCTCTATATAAATTATTGATAATTTTTTAGTAAATAAGAAATATATATTTTTATGATGTAATTTTTTTGTACAAAAAAATAAATTTTTAAAAAAATTATTAATTTTATTGGATGAAATATTATTATAATTTAATTGAACATTTTCAAAATATTTTGATAAAAATAACCTCATTTTTAAATCATAATAATTAAATTTACATTTTTTGTAATTTATAAATGTCTATGAAAATATTTTTTTAATGGTTAATAAGAACAATGATTTTTGGAAAATTTACATGAATTTTTATTAAATTATAAAAAATAATATAACCATGAATTTATGAATATGATTCCATGCTACGTCAATATTGCTTATTAATAATTATCCAACATATATTATTTGGAATCAATTTTATATTTTATTTTGGTATAAAATTATTTTTTGTGTTTAAGAAGGGTTTTTTCTATACATTATTTTAAACGAAATTAAATATATCCATTTTAAATAAGTAGAATAATCTTTAAATATAAATATTTTAAATGAAATTTTTATATTATATGCTAAAATTTTTTAGGTGAGGTTCATTCAATGATTATTTATAGAAATAAAAAAAAAATATAAAATCATCTTATACAAAAAAAAAAATTTCTCAAGACCCCACTAATCATTGGGATTATAGTTTTTTATATAAAAATTTTAATTTTGTTAAAAAAATTATTGGGAAAAATGAAATTATGTATTCAAAAATATATTTTAATGATTAAAATAGTTGCATATTTTTAATTTTTTTATAATGTAATTTTTATGTTAAAAATTAAAAAATATTAAATTTTAATTGAGAAGCGCCATTTAATTTCAAATATATATATTGATAAATTATATATTAATATGGTTGTAGAGAAAAATTAGTTCATATATATATATATATATATTAAAAAATTATATGACATTTAATAAAATTAATAATGAAATTGGATATAACATCATTAAAATCTATTAACAATTTCTTATTTAAAAACCCACTTTGTCACCACATCCGCGGGATTACTTTTAAATTATTATTTTTGAATTGTGCATTGAAAATTTAGAAATATATTCTATATTTTGAATCTAAATAATTTATAAAATTAAATAATTTATTTTTAATTCATCACAAAAATTAATATGAATATAGAAAAATAATAATTTTGGCAGTTACGAAAAAAAAATATTTACATGGATATTTATCTTATAACACAAGTTGAATGTAACGACCTAAACATTTATTCACATAAATTCCTCTTTATCAAATTATATGTATTATTATATAAACTGGTTATATATGAAATATGTACTTTATTTTTTTTATGTGTTTTGAATTTTAAAATAATTGTAAGATTTATTACAATTGTTAATATTGATGTTGAATATGTACAACAAGATTAGTATAAATAAAGGGCTTTAACAAATCCAATTTACTAAAACAAAGGAAGTGATGGCCTCGTACAATACAAGTTCTCCATTCAAAGCCCATTTTTCTGTGCTAAAAAAGGAGGTGGGGTTACTGGCCTTATCTCTTGACCAATACCTAGTCGATCATGTACATGTTAAGCTCTAATAGAACCGCCTACGAGAGAAATGGATGTTGATAGAGATTACCCCTCTAGGGATGTTATGCGAGCCACCCCATGTGTCTATTACCATCTCACACCTTACCCTTTGGTCATATACAGGTGTTATAAGGGGTTATGTAGAAATACCATAAAGCTATTATTATTTTCATTATTTTTTTTATATAATAAATAATATACATTCATTTTATTATTGTTATTTTTCAAAATAGTTTTTAAATCACAATTAGTATTTGTAGTTAATATTCAACAATAATATATATTCTGATTATTTAATGGATTTTGTAATTAAATAATATTTTAATAAAATATTATGAATAATTTTTTTATTAAATATATATGATCTTATAATTTTTATGAATACATTTGTGATTTTTATTACGGTTTGAAAGACGTTTCTGTCCAATCCCTTGAATTTTTTATAAATGTTGGTGATTATTTTAAAATTATAAATTCACATATTTTTGAAGTTATTTAAATAAAATGAATATAATTTTTGGAATCTGGAAATCAAAGTTATCCATTGCTGAATTTATCAAAATTTTCAAAGACATTAGAATTTTTATGTAAAAATTAAATACCGTTGATTTATATAATGTGTTTAATGACATCATAATGAGCCAATAGTCAGGTAATAAAATACTATAAATGATATTTTCAGCCAATATATTTTTTTCTTTAAAATAATATAATTTTAGATTTTTTTGTTAAATTTATGGTCCCTTAATGAAGCCTCCATGATTTATAATACATTTTAACTTTCAAATCGATTTCCTTGAGAGTGTGACTAACCTTCAAATATGCAGGACTAATATTTTAAGAATTTCGTCCATTTTCCTTATAAAATAATTTGTTCCACTCCCCATTGGAAATATCCATGGGAAAAACCATGGGTTGGTTTGTGGTTTTGATTAGTGTAATGTGTGGTGGCCAATAACAAAATAATAAATTATTCCATATCTTTTCCTAAATAAACCCAACCAAACTCCCACTTCCTCTTCACTAAAAACCTATGGAGCTTTCACATCCCCTGAACTCCCCTCTATAAAATCCTTACTAGGAAACACATTATCTCAATAAGACTCTCTCGAGCATTTCTCTAGCCTTTGGGATCACATTTCTAAGTAAGGGTTTTCTTCCATTCCCAATTTTGTCCAAATTTCATTTTTTATACCATATTTTGTTCAACTAAAAAAGTTGGGGTTTGATTTCTCACCTCCCCTATAATTTCCTCCATATTTTGTAATGATGAGATACCCCTTTCTCTCTCATTAATTACTCCAATTTAAACCTGTTACTATACTAAAATACCGTATGGGATTTCACTCACCTCATTTACAATCAAGCACTTCTTAAATATAATGCATATAAATTCTATTACATATGATGCGACATGTATATATTTGAACCCTTAATTTCCAAGTCATGTGAGTATTATATGATACCCCTTTCTCACTCAGAAACCATTTTTATGAATTCAAATGTCACGCCATTATACTGCCGAAATTAACCCACATTGTTTCCAAGACAAAGTCATTGTGTAGTGAATACCTTGCCACATTTCTATCTTGGTTATTCCACATTATGCTAATTTACTTATTTATTTTAGAATTTCATTTAATTGTTCCAAATTACATTATCGTCAAATATATGATTATGTTTACCAAATCCATGTTGAATGATTTTGTGGCACACTTAAGCTTGAAATGAAATGATTATGAATGATGTTTACTAATAGCGCTCAAATGAATTGGGAAAAGATTAGTATAATTATAAATCAACTAAAACGAGGGGTTAGTAATTATACTTCAAGTTAAATGAGGGTTTACTCATAGTCTATGTGCAATGAGCCTTGGATTTTGCTAATATCATGTTAAATGTTGATTCCATGTCTCCATGTAATGATAATAATGTTATATCATACCTTTATGTTCAAATTTCTATTATTCTCAATTGATATTATTATTTCATAATATTAACTATAATATTCTTGATATTACTTTTGTACTCCCTTACTAGGATTTATATCTCTCCCTTTTCTTATGTATTTCTTCTCTTTATCACATGCAATTCTAATTACGAAAAATTTTTGTGGTCATGTAAAATAAGATTTCAATAAAGATGTGTATTTCATGTTTTCAGTTGTTATTAAAGTCAATAAGTTACAAATACACTATAACACTCGATCATATATATTTTTTTCATGTGATGTTTTTATTTAATAAATCATTTTCATGTGTGTAATAAAGATAATGATTGTTATAATTAGTATTAGAGGATATGTTTAGTTATATTTGGGATTAATATTAGAAAACCTTAGTGAAAGCCTTATGTTATACGACTAAGTATAATAAAAACATATATAAATTTTGTTACGTATTGATTATGTGGTTTATCAATAAAATACAACCATGTCTGGATACGATCAGGTAGAGCCAGCTTTGGAAGAGACGTATCTATGGGTAAAACCCGAAAACACCACATTGAGATAGACTCGAATGAGAACTGTTAAATGACCAAGAGACTTGATGCAATCTTGGTTAAGACACTTTTGGGAGATATGATTTGGTAAATTCATAATCATAGTATGGACGATTATTATGGGAATAAAGAAAATTATCATAAAATATATTTTGTGATGTAGATAATGGATAAAATAGATTGAAGCCTATAAACACATAAGTTGAGTAAATATAAGTAAATTATAAGTTATGCCTTTCTGTCTTTGGATTTTACATTTAGGTGTTACCCCTAACATTCCATTTAATTACAGTCAACAGAGATTAGTATGGGGACTTGATCTAAAAACCGATATGTTGATCAATGTGATGACTATTATAATGATATGCCCACTCATATGGGAGCAGGAATCATAGAATTTGTAATGATACTCTCTCAGTTAACTAATGTTTTCAATAGAAACATGGGTCAAGATGAATGTTAAACCCTCCCCCCCCCTTAAGAAATAACAAGTCGAAATCGATAGCTTAAGGAGACAAATACCTAACAATTTTAATGAATCATTTGATCCCCCAATTTCCAAACAATGGTTCAACATCATTGAAATAATCTTATCCATCCTAAAATAATAAAAAAAGATAAGGTTCTTCTGTATTTTTATCTTATGGAGGGTTACACGAAACAATGGTTGACTTTGGTCAAACATATGAAGCCTGAGGAAGAGATTTAGGTGTTGGAATTGAAGTATTTTTGGAATATGTTTTTTGATAAATATTTTCCTCATAGCCTCCGACTTAAGATTGAAATGGATTTTCATCCTATCAAGAAAAAATGGATAATCTATCAGATCATATGAGGAAAACATCACAAGGCTTTCAAAATATGCTTGTGACTTTGTCACTACCCCCCGAATGAAAGGTTGAATTCATTTTTGGTGAGGTATAACCTAGCCTACAAAAATCCCTAGTGATTCATAACATTAAGAGCTATAAGGAAATTGTCTGATGTACCCTTAATGATGGGATGGAGATCGTTGAATCTCATGGGTATCATGGAAATATGATGTGTATGGTGGAATTCAATTTGGGTGATCTGACTGATAAATTCAATGGTGCTAAGAAAATCCAACACCCACCTGCCAAAGGGGAAAAAAGAAGCACCCCATAAATTTCTGTAAGGGGATGCAGAAATTGTTTAGGTGTGGAAGAGAAGGGAACCTAGTCATTAACTGCTAACAAGAAAAACCTACAACTGTGATAGATGAAAGTAATGCACAGTTCGACCCTTAATGTTTTGTTAATTGCATCGACTACAATAAACTAGGGAACTTTGCAAACTTTTTCCCTTTTCCAATGGGTTTCAGAGGCAATAATAAACCTCTAAGGATGAAAGGGTGATATTGTTTCATCTCTACCATCAATATGAACCCCAAAAACAAATTGGTCATAGATGAACTAGTTATTCATTCAAGAATAGTGAACGTACTTTTGGATTCTAGTTCTACGCATTATTTTATATCACAAAAGTTTAGTAGAATAATATCAACAACACCACAAATAATGGAATTAAATATGTTGGTGATAATGGAAAATGGGGTAATCATTGCAAAATATGAATATAAATCCTCCCCTATTATAATTTATGGATTAAACATTCCAGTTAACCACATCATACTCCCTTTGGTGACATTTTATTCAATTCATGATAGGAATTTTATTTACATATATAGAGCCAATATAAATTTCCGTGAGAGGGAAATCACTCTCCATATAGAGAATCGACCATAAATTCTGTATATGTGCAAAGAGGAGAATGAATATTTTTTAACAAAATCATATCAATTGTGGATATTACTACACTATGAGAACATGTATATGGCTCAGATTATTGAGTATAAGGAAGAAAACATCATTGATGTCATGCCTATTTTTCAATAATTCACTGAAGTGTTTCTGGAGTAATTTTTTAGTCTTCTTCCAAGAATATATATTGAATTCTAAAATGATCTTATACCTGGGTCATTTCCAATATCCAAGAATCCATATAGAATTGATTTTATACATGGTTCATGTATTTTATTACATCATAATGACCCTATTGTGATTTAATAAAATACTATAAATGATATTTTATGCCAAAATATGTTTTATCATTAATATAATATGATTTTATATTAATTTTATTAATTATATGGTGCCTTACTGGACCCTCCAAGACATATAAAACATTTTAACTTTTAAATTGATTTTCTTGAGAGTGCGACACTCCTCCACATAGGGAAGCCTAATATTTTAATAATTTAGGCCATTGTAATTATAAAATAATGTACATCACTTCCCTTTGTGAAACACTATGAGAAAAACCATGGGTTGGTTTTTTATTTTGATTTGTTTAATTTATGGTGGAAAAACCCTAAATAATAAATAATTCTCTCACATTTCTTATATAAACCAACAAAATAACGCACTTTCTCCTCACTCAAATCCATTGGAACTCAACCAACCTCTGATCTCCTCTCTCTATAATCCTCTCAAGGCACCCAAATCTCACAATAAGTCTCTGCCAAGCCTCTCCCAAGGCTTTGGGATCACAGTTCCATGTAAGAGATTTCTTTATTTAGCAATATTGTCCAAATTTCATTATGTCATTATACCATTTTTCATTCAATTAAATATGATGGAGTATGATTTCAAACCTCCCCAAGACATCCCTTTTAATGTTTTAATGATGATAGACCCCTTTCTCTCTCATTAATGCTTCCCTTTTTCACCCATTACTTTGGCGAAAGACCCTAAAGGATTTCTCTCCCCTCATTTACATTAATTAGCATCTTTTATATTATGAATCTTAATTCCATTAGATATATTGGGACATGTATCTATATGACCCACAAACATTCCATTTCACGAAATTTTTATGAGATACCCCTTTCTCTATCATTAACCATTTTTATGAAATCTTTTGTCTTATTGTTATGCGGCAGAAATTGCACCCCAATTTTCAAAGGCAAAGACATCATGTAGTGAATACCATTACCTTTTTCTATAAATGGTATTCATATTAAGGCACCCATACATTTTTATTATATATTTTCTTGTAATAATTTATCATTACTTTATCATGGAATAAATGAAGATGATTAATGATTCCATGTTCTATGATCTATGTGGAACACATATACATAAAATGAAATGATTAATAAGTGTGTCCCTGATAGGGCCCCAATGCATTGGGTAATGATTTCTGTCATGATACGTCAAGTACAATGAGGGAATAATCATGATAATTAAAGTGAAGTGAGGGTTTACACATGCTCTATGTGAAATGAGCCTCGATTCACGCTAATATCATGTTAAATGTTGAAGCAATATATCAATGTTATGATAATCATGAAATGTCATGCCTTTATGTTCATATTTATCTTATTCTCTATTGATATAACTATTACCTAACATGTAATAAACTCTTCCTGTTATGATGACTTTACTCACTTACTAGGAGTTATAGCTCACCCTTTTCTTATTCATTTCCATGGGTTATCCAATGCAATGATAATTAAAAAATAATGTGTGTGGTAATGTAAGAGATGTTTTCAATAAAGATGTGAATATCATTTTTTCAGTTGTTATGTAATGTTCTTAATTCCCCAATACACTAGACCTATCAATCTTCTATGTTCTATCAATTGAAGATTTTACGTAATAAATCATTTTTATGTGTGTAATAAAGATGAGGGTTGTTATATTGAAAAATGACTATCCAACCTATACAATTTCCATTTACTAGATATTATTATATATTATCTATTCTTTCATCGATAGTGGACTATTTTATAATAATTTCTCATTAGAAAACATGGTTATAATTGAGTATTTTTTATAAATTACCTGTTTTTTTGCATACCTCACTATTAAAAGGCGACCCTATCTTCTATTATTCACACCATAAAACCTTTTTGGTTAATAAAATATACCCCAAAAAAACTTCCAAAATTTAAAACAATTTATATATGAAACAATTTTTTGATGAAATTTAACCTATGAGATATTTTTTGTAGATACGAAAGGAGGATACCCTAATAAGTGGTATCATTCTTCAATGAGAATTTTTATTTTATTACATTCTCCACCTCCAGCTATTACTTTTTTAATTTGATAATATAATAACCAAAATATTTCAAATATGAAATAATTTTTTTATGGTGTCATTACCTACAACCATATCAACAACAAAACAATGGGTTATAAAATAATCATTCATGTGTATAGAGGCTTACTACCTCACTAACCATTTTCATTTGTTTTTCCATTAAAACCTATCATATTTGGGTATGATAATGTATATAAATTATATATGAGTTATTTATATCATTATTATAATTTATGAGAAATTATACAATATATATATAATTTTATATTGCATTCATTAGGTGATATGATAACCTCACTTGTGTTTAAACAGACTACCACCCTGCGTAGATATGTGATTCATATATCAATAATGTTTTACATGGAATGTAATAAAAATAAAGTTAATTAATATAATTTATATATATGTTATAATTATTATATTCAACAAATACTTTTCATTATTAAAATATAATATATCATTTTCCTTTTAACACAAATAAAACTGATACGATCTTTAATATACTTATGGATGATCACCTTCATGATGTGATGTGACATTTGTTTTATCACCACACCACATAGATTAAATATATTAATATATTTGAGAAAATAATACGTTTTATGTTATAAAATTATAATTAGTTAATGGTAAAATAATACATACCTCTTTCAAATAATGATCATTGAAAATTTTAGATTCTACACAAGGGTATATATGGACTACTAATGAATGATAGAAACATGAATCATCTCTCAAAACAATATTTAATGACTATTATTAGATGTAAAATTGATTACTAATTATTATAATAATTTAATAGATTTAATATGGATAATATTCTTCTATATAATATTTATCATAAAATGAACATTCATAATAATGAAATAATGTGAAAATAATGCTTTAAAAATATTATACAATGATAACAATGAATAATTATCAATGAATGATTGATTAGATATTATTAACAAATTATATATGATATTATGAAAAATAATAATTTTATTTGAAAATAATATTACATGGTTAAAAAATAATACATATGGTTAAATCATGATCAACTAAAATGAAGCATGATATAGGTTATTTTTATACTCTCATTTATTAATGTGTGACATATATAAATTCATAACTCAATTTTATTGTGGTTTATATAATTTATCCATGAGAAATTATAACCTTAATCTCACTCCATTATATATTTTTATATATGATTTTATTTTATTACTTGTTTGGTATTACAATTAAAAAGATAGTTAATATAGTACGTGCTTTATAGTCACTATTTTATTTCTACATGACATATAAAAATCAACTACTCTTTTATTTCATGTGGTTTTATTACCACCCATTTGACATGTAAAATGATATATATCATTAATTAAATTAAATATCATTTTTTATTTCATTTAATTTTATATTGGGGTTTCAAATTAAAAAGAATACAAATGTAGTATGTGATTTCTAATTTATCCTTGATTTTGTGGAGATATATGAAAATTAAACCCTGATTTATCTAATGAGGTGTATATATATAACACATGAAATTTTATATCATGAATCAAATTTATTTAATTATTTTAAAATCTGTAATTTATTTATATTCTTATTGTGGATTATAATTTAGGATGATAACAATGTGATATGAGATTTTATACTCAGTTTATCTTCATTAAGACATATTTAATGTTTTAAACATTTATATTTTATAAGGTGTATATAAATATTATTTGAAATTTAATATAATTAATTTATTTATTTCCATTAAATGTAATGTTTTATGTAATTTTACCCTTTCTATAGGATTAAAATAATCTTTTTCTGAAGTGGAAATAGTTTTATGTTAAAATATAATTGTTTATTGTGATTGTTTATGATTAAGTCTCCAATTTTGAAATCTTATAGAATTCCAATTATTAATTATCTAGATTATTATTATACACTAATTATTCAATACATATAAAATAATATTATCATTATCCAACAATTTTGTACTTAATCATCATTATGAAGTGATTTCATGAAAACACAGTGTTATTTTTCTCTTTAGTGGTAAATCATTTTTTCATCAAAACCCATTTTATCATAAAATGATTTAATCTCTTTAATAATGATTTATTTAGTACATTTTAGACATGATTTAGTTTTAAAATATTTTTTAGAGCAATATTGTTGTAATTTTATGAACAAGGATCTTTTGTATCCTTTTTACATTTGAAAAAATAAAATTCATTTTATATTTTACGAAATGTATGGAATTACCAAATTTTATGATTTCTATTTACTTGAAGTATAAATAGCATTTATAAAAGAATTTATTTTAAAAAAATGTTTTCCTATTAGTCCAGATGTTATTTTTTAAATATTTATTTTCAAATAAGTGGATTTGAAAAAAAAAGTCTGATTTAAATTTTCTTCATAATAAAAATGATATTTGTCTAAAAATAATTTGAATTAAAATTTGATGGAATTAATAAAAATTAAAAATAATTTTTATTTCTTATCTTCAATAAGAGATATTTTTTAATAATACCATCATCAATCTTTCTCTGGATGGATTTGTAATAATTCAAATAGAATGGTATGGTACCCTTTTTTCCACAAGATATTAATGTTTCAATCATTTTTCTAGAAACAATATATTTTTCATGAGTTAATAATGCTTCTAAAATATTTTGATAGAACACATTTCGTTTTCTTCTGTTCATCTTGTTATTGAAGGAATCATTTTTAATGAGTTTTATGATAATTTCTAATCATTGTGTAAATTTTTTTTCTTTTAAGGACATTATATACGATGCAGTGACCCTGGTAATGTTGGGAGAGCATTTTATAACTTATATAATGTGGAGGCTCCAATTGAATCAGGTAAACCAATTACTACATATATGATGGGATTATGTAGATAACACCAGTTTGGTCCTTTATAAATGAAATTATTGGTTCATAC
Source organism: Viscum album (assembly GCA_963277665.1). Classification (NCBI taxonomy): domain Eukaryota; kingdom Viridiplantae; phylum Streptophyta; class Magnoliopsida; order Santalales; family Viscaceae; genus Viscum; species Viscum album. The sequence continues at coordinate 61,925,967 of OY728148.1, read as the reverse complement.
TGTTATCAACCAAATACATTTGATCATGATTATGTTGTGTAGATAATTATATTAGTATTTTGGTAATATTGCTATTCCAATTTTTATACTATAATTTGGCTAAAATATACCAACATGATATATTTATATATATATTATACTTGGGTTAATAATTATTCCTCTTATCAAGATTGATATCTCATGGCTTATGATTAGTTATTTTTGTTAATGGTACTTTTTTATATAGACTATTTATTATATTAATGATTGATTATTATTGTATTTATGGTTTTGTGTTATTTTATGATTCACTCGTGTACTATCTTTATAGTTACATACACATATTCTATTATTATACTCTTTGATGAATTTCAGTTGATAATTCAAATGTTTACCCTTATTGTGCATTTTTTTTAGAATTATTATGTTTCCACTTCAACAGGTTTAAAAGAAGAACATTGATTAAAGTATGTATAGTGATTATTTAATATGGACTATGATGAAGATGTAATATGAAATTAGAAAATTTTGGTTAATTAGTAAAAATGAATATTTAACATCAAGTGTATTTTTCATATATGATTTTCTTCTAATACACAAAATAATTTATGTAAAAATAATTTGAAAATATAATAGATATACAATTTCCTTTTAATTTATTAATGTTTTGATGCTAAAAAATTTGGTCATAATTATTGATATCAAAACTAGAAATGTAATGTTCAAGATATCAACATGGGATCTAAGAGAGTAGGTCGAGGAATATTATCACCACCACCTTGTTTGGGAGAGTTGTGTGACACTGGTGGTAGTGCTTGTTTTACTTATATAATATCTTTACTAGTGATAAGACAAATAAGTTGTTGAAAGGGATTATGGAATATTGGTTAGAATATATTTACATCACATATATATATATATATATATTATATTTATTTGAGAATTTACATATGTCATGAAATATATTATTATATATATTCAATAATTACATTAAGGTCACATTTTTAATGACCTATGAAGTCATTTTTTAATATAATACATGAAAATTTTGGTTCCCTTTTAGTTTCCATGACAAGAGATCCAATGAATTCTAAGTTCCATATGGGGGACTACATAATAGGGGTGAACATAGCTATACTTGAATCAGACATGTTCTTGTGGACCACAACATTTATTTATTTATTATCTATATAATATTTTATAATATACATAGGATATACACATTATGATAATCTTATTATAATATTAAATTTATTCTTATTATACTGTTCTTGCAAACACTACTAAATTTTTTATTATTGTTTAGGTTTTAATATAATCATGGTAGATAATACCAAGAGAATAGTATCCCTCATAACAGACATAAAGCATAACTATTTATGGTTGCACATTTTTTCAGAGAGTTTCTCATGAGTTCATGTGACCATATATCTTAGAATCACAGTTGGGTATGAGATCATACTCAAAGGTTAAAAATTTATTAACCATATAATGAAGTTAAAATGGTAAAATGAAATTTACTGCTGGGGAAATGAATCAAACATGTTAATTTTTTTTCCAAATATATTGTTTGATAGGTTATTAACCAAAGAACCCATATTTATCATTTATAATTTTTTTTATTCTATGCTACTTTTATAGGGAAATATCATTAATATAATTCAATATGAATTTCAAAGACTATGTGGGACTTCACATTTAAAAAAGAATCACTACCACCAATTGATGAATCACATATACATATACATCCTATCTAAACAAACTACACTAACATAATCCCATATAAAAACTTATTAATCATATTCATTTAAAATTCAAGGGGAAATCCATGAATATATGAAGTCTCCAAAGTAAGTGTTATCTTATTATTGGGATTGTCTACACAATTATACTCCACTAAATTTATTATCATAATAATAATATGAATAAATATGTATAATTAATATATTAATTTGTTTCTGAATTCATGGAACAATAATTATATATTAATATTGATCCACGAATAAAAAATGAATATTGATAATCTAGTTGTGTATACTATATACTATACAAGGAATAATTTTTTCATTTTTCTTATATATTTCAACTATTTGTCCAAATATCATAATATTTTGTTATTAATTCTATAATTATAAAAATAATATAATCATTACTATTATAAAATGATAAAATTTAAATACGGACACATCCATAAACATATTGACTAATTTAGTTAATTCATCTTCATGTTTGGTTTAGTTTAATCCCATACTTGAATGGTGCTATTGTAAATAATTATGTATTTCTATGGGAATATAATAACTAATATTATAGTTATTTAATATGAAAATCATAATTAGTGTATGGTTTTTGGAATATTTAATTATGAAATAATATTATTACTAATGTATTATTTTTTTCTCAAATATCACTCAAATAATCCAGCACTGATTCCATTGTCACATAGTATTAATAAAATAGTCATGTAATTTTAGGAATGAAATAAAAAATATATATATTAAACAATCATTAATGAATTATTTTTTTTAAAATTATATAAATGATTTTGTATGTATAACATTATTATATATTTTTCATTGAAATCAAAAAGTTATTAACACCTAATAGTTGAAAATATGTTACAACTATCTAATATACACCTAATATATATTTTTAAATTATGGTTATAAATAGTAATATTAATTAGTATGACTTTGAAATAGAATAATATGGTCGCTATATTTTTATTGGATTTTATAGTATCATCAACTAATAAATGAAGCTTTTTATGGGTTTTCATCTCATCTTATCTTAATTGATATTTAATTTATATTTATGTTAGAATTCTTAATTTGTGGGTGTATATAAAAAAGTGGATCATATATAGAATAATTCAATTACATAATTCATTATATTAATATAAAAAATTATTGTTTAAAATTTCAATGGTTTTTATTGAAAAATATACTAAAGTGAAAAATTACTTTCATCACTCAATTATATTCGTTGGGACATAACCACTCCTATATCATAACTCATTTTTACTGGTCATGAACCATAGATACCCAATAACCATATTCAAATTTCTAGGTGTTGGAATCAAGCATAGAGTTAGAATATCACACACAAGAAAATCATTATCCTAATGTACCTTTTCACATGTAGGCATCATAAATCTAAATAAATGATGAAATATAAAAAAATGAATCACATTTGTGTATTAATGTATTATAAAACAACAAGAGTATTAAAATAATGAAATAATTGAAATAAAGGTTCCAAATAAAATCCTAAAATAACTCTTTTCCTCATTGAAAACCATCAAATGGATCATCATCTACATAATTCATGATGCCTACAAGAAGAGCAAAAGAAGCCGTGATTACAGAAATACCTAGTAGGGAAACCAAAAAATATATAAACCTAGAATCAATAATATTCATCTTAGTACATGTATATAGAGTCAATTTGAAAAACACATGTATATACTTAGGAAGGGAACCATTCTTCCAGGAGGTCTTAATCAAACCTCCAACCACAAGTTTTTGTAAGACGATTCTAGGGTATGATCATTCGTGGAAAACCCATCCCATGATCCACATTATCTTCAGATACACTAACCCAAAATGAGTTTATAATTTTTTCCATCCATGATACCATTTAGGCCTTTGATGAACATGATAATCAGATATATAATCTCACCATTGACTACAAGGGGACACCATAAAGACAATCATGACCAACCCACTACTTAGGGGACACACTCCATTGATAAATGATACCATACAAACATAACATTCTAGATTATAGATCAAAACAACTCAAATGATTTTCATTTTGATTAAATAAACCCACCTTTTTAAAAAAAATGACAGAGTATCACTCTCTTGTATCATAGAGCACACCAAAAAAACTATTTTAGACTCATCCTCAAGAGGGGATTGCAATATAGTGTGTGAATGTAAGTAAAAAATATATTGAAAAGGGAATAAACTATGAGAACACACTCAACTAGTAATAATTGTATATTAGCGAAACAAATTTCTCCAAAACCCATCAAATGGGATACACAGTGTGCACTAGGGATTAAACAACAAGTACATCCAAACAATGTTCTGCCAGTGTGTCTCAACATCACACATCATTTAAACCCCAAAATATCATGTTTGAATTTAATTATGCATAGTGTGTAGAGGTCTAATACAAAACATTAAATTACATATGGTCCTTCTTTTATACATATAGATGTTACCATTTACAATCAAATGTAGCCATGAACATGTACACCAGACCATGTCTAATTACACAGCTTGTCCAGTGTATGGTTATGGTATCCACGTATCATGGAGTATATTTCATGTAATAACATATGAGTTAAAAACTGAGTATCTATAATTCATACCATATAAAACTACTTATTCAATATTGGGTGTGATGTTTTTCTCTCCATGGAATCCTTAAATCCACATAGAGGGTCCCACATGGTTTTTGTCTCAGGATTTCATGTTGTGTTACTCACGATATTCCAGAACCAATGTGTACTTCTCTACATCATATTACATTCTTCCTCCTACTTAATTACATCCTATAATTTCATATAAGAGTTATAATATTCCTAATAATTACAAATTTATGTTTTTTTAGCAATTATAATTTTATTAGAATCCTTCATATTTGTTTTCCATAGATTTTTCACCAAACCAAGATGAACTGGATTTTTCAATCAATTCCAACATGCATCCAATCATAGTCCGTAACAATATCACCTTTTTTCACAAACTCGATCACAATCTATAGTGATGACGTTGATCAATTATTCCAAATGATGGTAAAAAATATATCATATACATTTTATTCATCGAACAATGGGTAATGAAATTTTCCATGATGTACACATGATGAAATGAAGAAGAAATACATAATCAAACATATGTAGGGATTGAACATAAACCATTATTCATGTAAACCCGTGAAATGTTGTCAAATATTTGTAACAAATAATTTATAATAATCAATCAAAAAATCAATCACCATAAAAAAATATTCTATCAGTGCGGGAAAAAATTCTTGTTTGTGGGATTGATCCACATTCAGCTAGGTTAATAGATGAGATGTAATCACACAAATCAAGCATCTTACATGCAATATTAATCAATCAGTACTTATAAAAAGTCCAACTTCAGATTTTTTGATGAGATATATGAACTAAAATAGAACAACTTTCCTTGATCTTGATCTGACGTGATATCATTCCCCATTATTGACCACCATCAATAGTCTTATAAATCTAGAGGGTTTAGAGCCCAAACCAAATATATCATGATAAAAATTATTTGTAGAGAAATTATTTTTATGTGTTAACATAATGAGATTCAAATATTTAATGATTTTCTTATATTCCTGAAATATATTTTAACAAATTTTTTGATATTGAAAATAATTAAAAATTTCAATGGTTTATGCCTCATATATGAACTGAACTGATTAAAGAAATTTCCAATCCGATCCTATGATTTGTATTTCATCATTTTTTTTAAAAAAATTCATGAATATTCTTTTAATATTATAAATATTTTTATAATAATAATAATATTTAGCTCACTAACACTCAAAACACATCACCAAATAAGTGTGGATTTCGAATTATTACCCATATAATATCCATAAGTTATGCAATGAAAAAACATATCCATTAAATTATACACTCTTTAATGATTATACTACCATAATGTAAAAATTTAAAAAATTTCCATGGTACTAAGATCAGATCTGGGTCTTTGACATGCATGTGATATCCTAAAGGTTCCATTTCTTCTACCAGTCAAGAACTATGGGAATCGATCTCACATAATGTATCCTCTATGTATCATCCTGAATCTTGGTGACCGTCAAAATTTCCCCAAACCCGGTTTCTCAGATAACGTCAAGAACATTTCCCCAAATGTCATATGTTGCTGACAAGTAGTGAGGGATATGTTAAGACATTGGGGAATCTATGCACTTATTAGAATAATATAAAAAGTTGAAGAATTTTTTTAACAAAAGTGGAAGCAGTAACACCCCAAAAAGTTAATATTATAAAACGGAATATAAATCTAGTAGAAGACACAATATATATATGATGCATGGAATATTTATCTAAGAAAGAAGCCAAATAAGTTAAAATTATAGAAATCAACACTTAAACAAAAGTAAAAAAGAACAAATAATCAACAACAGCATCACAAGACTTAGCTTGGTCTTATTCTCTCCATCTCCAATAGAAATCAAGTATCTGATGAAGAAGGGTGATTTCCATTAACTATACTTGTAATCATATTGTTTTTTGGGTCTAAAAGAATGATCCATACTAGGTGTGAGATGAATCCTAGTAGAAAACCACCAAAAGATATGTTTCTTTTTTCAGTGAATATATAGCTGGTTATATGAAAAATCTAAAGAATAAACTAGGATGTAATAAAAAGTAAACAATCTTACATATTTTAGTTACATTAATTTATCATTTATTATTATCCATTTGAGTCATGTAACATTGGGATATAGCCTAAGCTCAGTATCACACATGTATAGTAACCAAAACAGACGTCGCATATGGCCCTCTAAACAATTAAGTAAGACCAAATCCAAGCATGTGTTTTGGCTTGGATGACGAGTCAAAAGCATTCAACTATTCACAAATGACCCTCTATGAAAGCTCATACAGTCTAACCCCTAATTCCCATATAATATCAATTCAATAAGTAATGACATTCTAGTAAAGTTCTCATGGTCTAACCTCGATGGCCAAGGTTTTACACTGACTCACTCCCAATCTAGTGTAATTAATCTAGAAGCCTCCATGTGTTCCCGGTCCAAGTCTCTCTTGGTCCTTGGGAACAAATAGTGCACATATCATACTAAAGAAAATAATCTGGATGCACCATCAGTCTATGTAGTCCAAGGCACTCACGGTTCATTGAAAAAATAGTGCACATATTATATCAATGAATTCCATGTAATCTGAAACTACTACATTGATAAACATTAAAAATTAATATCATTTGAATTTCATATAATGAATCAAACTCTATATTAATCAATATTTCATTGAATAAATGTATACCACATATTAAACCTAGACTATATAACTATAAATTTTATATCAATGGAAACTAAACTTTGGGGTGTCCCACAGAAAGGGTATATAACCTTACACAAACTCAAAAACCCATTATCAGTCAATCAAATCATAACAACAAATAAATATGGTTTTATTTGAAATTTCGCAATACCCCAAAAGTGGAAATGTGGAACTTTTAGCACATATAATCCTTGTAAAACAATAAAAGGATCATGATCACCTACCCATATTTCCTAAGATATATATACTTGAACTTCTGTCCTTGAATTGGCCAAAAATAGAATATATCAATAGAAAGATGAAAAACCTCAACCCTTGATAACTCAATTGAGAGGATGAATCATGATGAAAGGATCAATAAGATTTGAAAACTCACTAGTGGGAATGTAATGAATCTTAAAGTGTCTCAATCGGAGATCAAATAGATAATTGGGAGTTCAGAGTTCATTCATTGCTCTGGAGTGATACTATACAAACCAAGACTAGAAGAAGAAGTTTCTCGATGTGAGATGCAACGCTGGTCTGGTTTATCAAATAAAAAGAAAAGTACATGGCATGATCATTAAAACTACACACCGTGTAGTATGTTTAACCAACCACTCACTTATGAGTTCTTCTAGGTCACAACATGGCCATGTACTCGGACCTTACACGGTCAATACATAGTTGTATGCGGAAAGATAGGTACATGGATTATATTAAAATGTACATTGTGTGTACATAGGAAAATTTAATTTCTTCATTTTTCCTCAATACAACTAATAAATAAGATCCTTACTCGAAAATGAGTATTGGGTTCTTACAATATTCACTCCTTAAACAAATCCATCTCCGAATTTCCATTACATGGGTGGCGAAAAAGAATCTACAATAACTCTGGCCATTTCAACCGCACATCATATTGCCTCTCTCAATTATCGTCCTACACTTGCATATGCTACCATAGAACCCATAGCAGAAAAACATAACATCCATAGAGAACCGTCTCCTTTTGATCCACAATCTGAATATGGGGATACTCAAAGGATGAATCATCCTCCAACTCAACCTTCTTTTGTTGAAAAACATGAGATGGGACTGAAATGTAATGTCGAAAATGAGAATCATTAATGATTTATTTCATAGCCTGGTACATATAAGGAAACTGCAACTGATTGGCAACCGGCGCAACTCTATCCAAAACCTCAAACGGACAAACAAATCTCATAGAAATCATCCCTTGTCTCATTGTCCTCCTATATCCCATTCACATTTTGAAACGTAGGAATTCATAATCGCCATCCTCTAACTCTAGAGGTGGTCTCCATCGATCAACATATGATTTTTGCCAAGAATGTATAGTATGCATCCTATTTTGAATCATCTCCACCTTCTCATTTGTATCCTCTACAAGAGGAGGTCTGTACATAGTTGCCTCCCATGCCTCCAGCCAACATATGGTTGATCAGCATGGCCTATTATAAAAATAATCATATGGTTCCATCTGAATCTTTTCCCAAAAAACTATAATTGCGAGAAAACTCCACCAGGGTTATGTGTCTCTCCAAAGAGCCCCAGAAATCATGGAAGCATTCTTGAAACAATTCCCCCAAAACCTGAATCATTCTCTCATAATGGACATCTGTCTGGGGATGATATGTGATACTCAAGAGTAGCTGTATATCCAAATCCATCTCTAGTATCTGTAGGAAATAAGATGTAAATAGTGCATCCCTATTTGAAATGGTAGAGTGTAGAAACTCATGCAAACATATTATCTCTCAAATCCAAAACACTCCAATATCATTAAATAGAAATGGTTAATTGATTGAATGTCAATGTGAAACCTTCCTGAGCCTGCCGATAATAACCCAAATCACATAAATACATTGGGGAGACCTCAGTAAACCAATAAAAAAAATTCATTTCGATATCATTCCACATCCACTAAATAATGGGTAATGACTGTACATTCTCAACCAGTTTCTGATGTTCCGCCTTCACTTGTTGACAGGTGAAATAATTTATAACAAAACTAGAAACATATTTCTTCATTCATGGCCACTAATACTGACAATATATATCTCAAAACATCTTGGTGTCACCAAGATGAACTGCCAATATGGAGGCATGAAAACCTTGTAGGAACTATTCACTTATGTATGCTGACATCATTATGAACCAATGAAAAGGAAAACATTTCCCTCTCATATTGTCCACTTAGGAGTAGAGTCATTACATGTCAAAATATCTTATAGGATGGGGCATTCAAAATCTGATAGCTTCCCCATTCTCTATCGAACTAGTATAGTAGAGTTAAAAAAAATATAAGAATGAACTGTCTACCCTAGTTTTCCGGGAACCACTAAATGTATCTATGACAACAGATCCAAAATCTTCCACTAAAGGGTGGCTTTCTGAACGTCCACATTTTCAACTCTTGTACTCAATGCATCAACCACTGTGTTCCCTTTTCCAGGAGAGTAGGCAATCTCTATATAAAAGTACTAAAAGTACTCAAACCACCTCCATTGTCTCAAATTCAGATGTCATTGAGGGAAGAAATAATTAATGCTTTTGTGTTCTATGTATTCCACAAAATTCTCTCCCAAAAGAGAATGTCTCTAATAACACAAGGATTACGCAACTCTTCCCAACATGAGAT